>CM035128.1:179913416-182313416 GCA_020205605.1 Panax ginseng | reverse complement strand
TGTGTTTTGCCTTAATGGTGGTCTTTGTGCATAATTGGAAGAGTTCAAGCAAGAGAGATGATGTTGATCCCGGCCAGTATGGATTAAAAAGTTCATCATCGAACTTGGTGTTGTTCTAACCATTTTTGATCCGATTATTTATATCTTTTGTTATAATAATGGAGCCATTACGACAAAGCTAAGGAACCCAGATCTCACCAACGATCTAACCATATACTTAGGCGGTACCATCTCATCCGTGAAATCATTGATAGAGGAGATGTACATATAGGAAGAGTGCCAACAGATGATAATGTTGCAGATCCACTGACCAAGGCTTTGTCGCAGCAGAAACACGAAGGTTACACTAGTTCCATGGGTATTAGATACATGAGTGATTGTCTCTAGTGCAAGTAGGAGACTGTTAGAGTTTATGCGAGGCCAATTATTTGATATAATTGCTTAACATTTTGATATTATATTTGATTGAATAAATGAATGATTTTATTATGGTTTTATTTACTGCGTTATATAAATGTTAACATAATAAAATTTCTTAGAATAATGATACAAATTATATAGTTTCAAGTATGTGACTTGAACATGAGATTATATAATTATAATTAGTATCATTATTCTTAAAAGTCCCTAGTCGAGTATCATTGTTGATGGGACAACAATGATGCATTGAGACTAAGTATGTGGATCGATTGATGACCAAATCTCATTGGTCATAAATATATGAGATATTAAGTCAATGCATAGGTACATGTTGAGAACGATGTCTTGGACGGATCCACCATGAGAATTCTACGTGGAACATTATGCAAAGTGTCATCGCCGATTCTCATAGTGACAATGATGTAATGGTCCTCCGACACGAAATCACTATATTACTACACGAGAATTTATGTACTTTGATATCATCAAATGTCACCTTTAATAGGGTGGACTATAAAGATGATTATTGGGTACATCATGAATCGCGTGTGAGGAATATGAGTGATCTAGAGCGAATTTAAACCTCCTATATATTAGGGGGGTGATATCCATAGGCCTCTTGATTGAGTAGGACTATGAAATGCATGGCCATGCTCAAATAGTGATTTGTTTCATATAGTCTACTCATTGATCAAGAAAACTCAGATTAAATTATGAAGAGTATGACACACTCCACGACTCGAGTTTAATCTAGGATATTAAGGTTAAAAGGATTAAATTACATTGAAGCATTGGTCACAAAAAGGTTGCATCGAATCATCGATCTTATTATTACTTGGGTAGCAGTGATGCATTACTAGATGCCGTTTACTATTTATAATTTTATAATATTATTATAAAAATATTGCCAACGTAATAATAACCTATAGAGTCACACACATAGAACATAATTTGTATATATGTATATTAATTAAGTAAGACTTAATTAAATATATATATATATATATATATATATATATATATATATATATTCAATTTTTATGAAATTAGGTTTTGATTTGATTAATTCCCTTTAACTACTATATATATGATATATAGCAGCTACTTAGGGTTATATCATAATTGAAAAACCCTAGCCGCTCTTAGAGAGAGACTAGAGAGATAACAGTTTCATAATCGTTTCGTTTGGTGGCTAAGTCTTAGGAAGTCCTCTTATTGCGTAATCGTTCGACGGTTGATGCGACGTTCGATGTGGATCTTTGAAGGCGCGGTTCTAATTGGATTGCGTAAAGGATTTGAAGCTATTTCAGAACTTTTTCATAATCGGTATAATATCTAAACCACTGAATTAATTTTAATTTTGCTTGGATCCTGTTTTGGGTTTCGGAATTGCTTTGATTCATTTTCTATTTCTGCTGTGCAGATTTTGTTAAAAATCCCTACAACAGAACGTCTGCAAGTCGATGGAGGCGAGAATCTATTGGGCGAGTCTCGACGATGGAACAATGGATCGATCTCAAACCTCTCCGACAATCAAGCATGCCCATAACATGCCTGGACAAAGCATTATCTAAGCCGGCCTTACCAGTATGTGATGGTCCCACTTGGGCTCTTGACGCAGACACCATTAGAAAGCCATAAAAATAAATATAACATGAATAATATTACAAGTTTACTTTATTCATAAAAACGAAATAAACACAAATATTATACCTCCTGGAAGTGTATAGGCTGGTATACTTGGTAACCCCAACACTCTATACCGGCCGACAGTGTATATGCATTTTAACATCAATAGCCTTGTATTAAATTCTGTATGCACTGCAGACTGAAGGGTAAACTAACTCAAAATATCATGGACCTCTTATATTTTGTAAGTGGCGTCTGTACTTATGTTCAGACAATCAATGACAATTAATTTGAAAGGAAAAATTGTTCTCTGTCAGTAATTAATTAGATCTAGCAATATTGTTTGGTGTGTGTTCTTTCAGTTCTGCCTCTTATATCAAATAATAGAGGATGACTTACAAGATTAATCTATACAACTGCATTTAGAATGTTGTATTGACAAGTTTTTGTGCTCAAACTTTACAGTGTTTAGAAAATTATGCAACTGAAGTGTAAGCCAGGCAATTTTTTAAAAATATTTAGCATGACCTAAAAAGGGAGGAAAAGCACTTTAATAAATTTTTTGAAGAAGAAAAAGAACATCAATATATGATACGGTCCTAGTCTCATATTTCAAGTTCATCTAAATTCTTCAAGTTCTGCACTTTACAGGGGTTATGGCTTCTATCCTATTCCTGGATGCGTCTCCTTACTAGTGCCATTCACAAGGTGCGTGTTTATAATATTTTAAGAAAATTTCAGCATCACCTCCCCATGGTCTCCAAGTACACGAAATAGACCAAGACAACTTGGTCTAAGTATGCACTCAAAGAACATATGTAGAGACACCAACTGAAAAATCCTCAAAATATTATAAACACGTACGCACCTTGTGAATTAGCACCGACCTAAGTGAGAGACATAACATCCAGTAACAGTCCCAAACTGAGGACTATTCGGCATTCACTCCTAATGAGTAGGAGTGAATGTCAAACTGGTTTCTAAGTTTCAAAGTATATTACAAATATATATTTATGAGTGTATTGAAGAGCAAAGGGAGAGTATTATCACTACAAGAAAAAGGTTTATTAGCGACCGACTATCAGCGACCGATTACGGTTACAAATAGACATCAGCGACCGACTATCAGCGACCGACTACAATTGTTGTAATAAAGTTATAGTTGTTTTCTGTACCATGTATTTGGCGACTCAGAATGGGTTGGATGGAATGGACCTATTTTGGGGTCGTCATACAGGTTATTCCAACAGAATAATAAATAATGGAATCAGGTCCGGTGTATAACGCACAGACAGGATATTCCAACAGAATAATAAAGACGGAACCAGGTCCGACGTAAAATGCACAAATAGGATATTCCAATAGAATAATAAAGAAAGAACCCAGTCCAAACAGATAAATGCATGCATGTGATGTTCCACGGAGAATAATAACGAATGGAATAACAAATGTAAATCACCAAGTATATAGTAGATCACAGCATTACAAAAGTTATTCCAATGTAATAATAAAGAATAGAATAACAAAAGTTCTCTTCATGAATATGAAAAAATAATACCCCTTACCTTATAAAAAAGAGTACTTCGACGGTAGAGGCGGGGATATACTTGAAGAAACTTGCACCACGCTTTAAAGCTTTCTTAAAAGCTAAAGAAATACGCTTTCAAGATAGAAGAATAATTCTCTCTACGTTTTCTCTCTAGAGTTTGGTGAATTCGTAAGAAATAATGAAGGAATGAGCTTTATTTATAGAAGAATGGTGAATAAGTAACCAATCCATGAAGCGGTCAGATTGATTTACTTTAAAGCTGGACGGTCAGATTGGTTTATAATAAAACATAATATATTCTATTTATAATCTAATAAAATGAATAACTTTTAAAAAGATTTTACTATGCAAACACTATACGAGCAGCACTATGCAAACACTATGCATAATAAAATATAATATATTCTAATTATTGTCTAATAAAATGAATAACTTTATAAAAGTATTACATTTTTATATAAAAAGATTTTACTTATTAGCCTAATAAAATGAATAATTTTATAAAAGTATTCATTTTATATAAAAAGCTTTTCTGCTTTTATTACATTAATAATACTAATAAAACAAAACTTCATAATCATTATTATTATTCACATTATTAATCGACCACTGTGTCGTTCCGAGGAAAGAGGGGCTTTTCAATAAGGATTTCTCCCTATCAGGCGCGCAATTAGGTGACCAAACCTCTCCTGGCGTAACTTCTAGACATCGTTAATATTGCAAATAATAATATTAATAACTTTGTCATCTCAATATAAAATATCAACAATAATTGAATCGAGTTAACGTGAGATACTATGCAACAATTCATCAAAACAATAATTGAACAAAACCGAGTGACTTCTCACGTAAGCATCAATAATCAATACTTGGTGTGCTCTTATGCAACCCGCGTATTCTTGTACTTTAACACCGGGTATTTCAGCAGATTAACGGTAAAACTTCTGCCGTTATTTTCATAAAAATATTTTTGTCGTTTTCTCAATCCGACAATAATTCCGTTATAGGGTCCACCAATGATTGTGTCGTCGTCGCATTTAATATTCCCCGACCAATCGAATATTATAAACAACTTGCGTACTTTTGCAAAATTTCTAAATATTACCCACAACTATAACATTATATCAAATTCATTCCATAATATTTAAAATGATAATTAAAGAAAATTCATCTTTATTCATAAAATTGGGGTCTTACAATATATATATATATATATATATATATATATTACGACAATGTATACAACAAATTGATTTTATACCTCGTCGCCATCCCCATGCTATATCCTGTCGCTTCTTTATCCCTTTCTTGACTAACTCATGATCAAGAGCCCCAGTGTGCCCGCCCAAAGATCTTCATGAAGATTTCGATCTCGACATATAGCTCTCACACACAATCGGTAGGAGTATGAACAAATTTGGATGACTTCGATCGTGGAAGATTGGGTAGCAGAGAGTGCTCGAGCCATCGAAGGATGGGTGTCGTCGTTTCCTTGACCTTTAATGTAGTTCTTCTTCACAATGCACTCTCTCCCACAACTCTTGATCAATAAAGTAAGCGTGGAGTGCCTTTCAAGCTAACGCTCATTCAATAAACGCTTATAAGTATCATGTCATCATGTTAACAATTAAATAGTTAAAAAAAATCTGTAAGCATTGATAAACAAGATCAAGTTGTTAAAACTTATTACCGCTATCCGGATAGCATCAAAGTGGATCATCATCACGGTGTGTGCGTACATCCAAACCAATGGATAAAATGAACTTGAGACTGAGACTCCTATACAAAAAATAGCACAATATTACTATATAAAAATGGGATAGATTTTCTACAATTCATGATTGTAAACATATTAAAACTTGTAAATACGTACCTTGGCGGTGATATGCTACAACTGTGAAATCTTATCGCCTTGTGTGTTCCTTTAGCTTTTTCGCCATTGGGTACACCCGAGGCTCATTGTTGGCATGGCGCATTTCGTCTTTTCTCCCGACTCTCACTCTCCATTGGGCACACATCTCAAATTTATATGGATCTGGTGCACCACCGGGGCTATGCTCGTGCATGTAATCCTCTCCCTACCGGATGGTCGATCTCGGTGATTGTGAATGGCTTTTTGTCGTTCTTTATTCAAGTTGTCTTGAGTGCGGACCGCACTTCGCCGAGAATAATGTCCGAATCACTGAAGCTCACGCGTCCTCCCATTTATACCTTTTCTACAAATAAAACAACAATAATAATATTACTAAACAATTATCCTTAATTAGAATATTATATTATTATCTGTCATAATTAAAAAAAACATACTTGAAATTCAAATTCAACAAGATCCTTGTAGGCGATAGGTGTGCTTCACTTAACGTAATCACAGTGTAAGCCATTTGTAGCACACAATTTGTGATATGCACTTGACGATCTTATTATCTAAAAAATCACTATAATATAAAACAATTTACATCAACGTTAAGTAGATATATTAAAACAATTTACATCTAAGTTCTATATATCTTGTATAAATGGAATCTAAAATGTTTATATATAAATGATGCGGGACGTACGTGCTATTCGGAGGAGGAGGAATGTGAATAAGAATCCGATCATCCATTTTAGTAGGGGCCTTGGGCACATGATTTGGTCCCCTACCCATGCCGCGCTTTTTCTGCGCTGCTTCAGATGCCATCTGTATATTTCAAATTTCAAGATGTATATATGAGTTATATTTGATTACATGTATATATGAATATATAAAATGACAATAAACATGACAATGATATAAACATGTATATATATGAATATAAAATTACAATAAACAAAAATTGCATTTAAATAGTTAAGTACATAAACATGTCAATGATATAAAAAACATGTAATGCTAAACATACATTTCATTTGTTCAAGTGTCAATGTCTGATTCAGAATCATCTTGTATCGTGTTGCAGATTCATAACCATCATCCGCTTTCAGATTAAAGGTCAGGACTCGATCAATAACTCTTCCTCCTCAGTATCAATGTCATCTGACACAAGTATTGACTCAGGATCTAATTCATGTGGTTCATCTCCACCATCTAACTTGATTACTTCATTGTCATCCTCCATATTTATTATAGTTTGACTATGAAGCATCTGCTCTTGGTAAATCTCCCCATCAACTACTTCTACACGAGTGTAGTATACTTGTACTGTTTAAGTTGGTAAAACAAACGGTTCGTTGGAGTACGCAGACCTATGGAGGTTAATATAGACGATTCCATGTCTGTCAACACGTATCCCTTTTTCCGAATCAAACCAACGGCACTTGAACAAGTGAATATGACCCCGTGACGTGCCTCCTTGTACGACAACTCTACGATTTCCTCCAACTCCCCATAAAAGGCACGACCAAGCTCATTGTAACAATCTCATTGGACACACACTCCGAGTTCGTTGTTCTTTTCCGCTACGCCCATATGCCTTTGTATAAAATTCACAACCATTTATTTTGTAATCATCATACGACTTGGTCCTCGTACGGTCCCATAGCTAGGACTTGTACATTAGCAGAATCGTTGATCCCTCAGTCAAAGCCTACAAAAACTCCATCTTATTAAATGAAGTCATAGTTAATATGGAGTGTATATATATATATATATATATATATATATATATATATATATATATATCGTGCTTAAGAAATTGAACTTACTTTTTTCTTTAGCCAAAATGCAAATTTTTTATCACAATTGATTTAAATATCTTTATCAGTTATGCCGGGATGCAACACTTTTAACTCGTCATCGTACAATCTATACCATGTAATAAACATTAACATATTGGAATAAATTTTCAACTTAAAAGATAAATTATCAAGTTTACATGTGTACATCACAAATTCGCCAATCTCCTCGCAATTGAGAAGAATGTAAGTATGTGCAGCTTGTAATTCTTTCTCAGAGAGGAATATGCGCTTCCCTTTTCCATAAGCGCGATTCGATAGACTAAATACAGAGAAGACCATTTAGTTCAACATTTCCCCATCATCATGTGTCTCGATACTCGATTGGCCTTTGTCAAGACTTCGTCTGGAAAATAGTTTGAGACAAACGTAGATATCTCATCGAAACTGTATGCCTCAAATATCGACCCCTCGACATAAGCTCTATTCTTCACCTTCCTCTTAAGGTTTCCAATCACCCTCTCGAAAGGGTACATCCATCTATATTGAATTGGAGCCCCAACACGATCTTCATAGGGAAGATGGATTTGCAAGTGCTCCATGGAGTCAAAAAAACCAGGTGGGAATATTTTTTCCATTTTACACGTGATTTCTATGATGTTCTTCTCAAGTACAGACATGTCCTTCCCATTTAATGATTTTGAACATAAGTCTTTGAAAAAATGACTAAGATCTGTCAAAGCATCCTATATTGGTTTATCAGCGAGATCAGAAATGCTTTATAGGCATGAGTATCTCCATGAACACACGACATGATCATGACTCTTCATCCCTTGCAATTTCCACCCATAACACACCTTGCAATGTTTGACGATATCCATCTGGTAGTTTTAGAGACTTAACCCATGTGCACACATCTTCAACTTGCTTTTTGGACATTGTGTACCTTGCATGCAGTTTGACAATCTTACCATTAGGAGATTCATAAAGTTCTAATCCAGAACGCTTACAAATATCTTTCATGTCCAAACGTGCCTTATCATTATCTTTTGTCTTCCCCGTAACATTCATCACGGTGTTAAATACATTGTCAAACACATTCTTCTCAATATGCATCACATCTAGATTATGACGAATCAAATTTGTAGACCAATAAGGCAGTTCCCAAAAGATGCTTTTCCGAACCCAGTTATTGTAAGACCCCAAATTATTAATAAATGAAATTTATTTTTCTCTATTTATCATTTTGAAATAATAAGGGTTGATTTGATTAATGTGGTTAGTTATGGGTAAAATGCGCAAATATTTCAAAATAAGCAAGTGGTTATAAAATATTCATTATTGTTTGGGAATATTCGTTTTGGTCGTGGAATGTTAAAGATCGTCGAGGGAATATTAAATGCGACTATTGCAGATTTTTGTGGGCCCATAACGGAAAAGCGATTGGATGAAGAAAGCGACAAATATAAGTTGTTTAAAAATAACGGCGTAGTTATTACCGTTTATCTCGTTGGAATACCCGGTGGTTAAAACACACTAACTAATCGGCGTTGTTGAACAAGAAGCACTTGCAGTATTGCACCAATTATTGATTCTTACGTGAAGGCACTACTCAATAATGGTTACGATAATTCTTATTCGATATTTTATTCTATTGATTCAATAATTCTTTGTGTTGATATTTTATATTCTTTGTTGTTTCAATAGTTGTCATTACAAGTATTTTTCATTATCGAAGCAATAATTCATATTATCTGAATAATATTATTAGATAACATTATTGGCAATGTCTAGAAAGTTACGTCTAAAGAGAGGTTTGGTCACCTAATTGCGGCAAGATAAGGAGAAATTCTTATTGGAAAGCCCCCTCTTTCCTGGGAACTGCCTGGTTGTCAATATTGTGATTCTGTAATATTATTTATCAATAATTAATTATTGATTCATAGGATGAGGAAAATATTAATTTTATGTGGATATAGATGGAGAAAATTTTTATAGTGACAATTGTTGAAAATTGAAAATTTATCTTTTTCTGATAAAATAATTCATTTAAATATATTCTTATATTTTAATAATATAATAATGATGATATTTTTACGATGAATGTGGGATATATGAGTATATGTGGAGGAGGAGTATTTTTGTTATCAAAAATATTTAAAACATGTTAAACATGTCGGTGGACCCCATTTATTGAGTGAAATTTGATTATAACTTGTAAAATCGTCCGTTTGTGGATTTCGGTCAATTTCTGTTTGGAATTTGGGAAAACTTTCTTCTGCAAAGCTGTAGAGAATTGAATTTTCTATAAAAACATGCGAGATTCGAATTTTCTGGCAAAAGGGCTATTTATTGTGAATTATTGAAGTTCTGAAGCTCCAAAATAATTAATTTTTGAAGTTTAAAATATTTTTTTTAAAAAAACATTTTTGGTGACTGTTTCACATGTGATATACATGTGTTCAATGGCTGAAATCAGATTTAAAGGTTGGCATAGAAAACTTAATATATATATTATTAATTTATTAAATTTTCTGCTTTGGTGTTCTAAGCATTTTCCTATAAATAGGGTGCTTAGGTTAGAATTGAAAATCACACCAGAAACTGAAGTTTTCTCTCTCTATATTATCGGCGTATTCTTGTGAGTATTTTGAGTATACTTTGAGTATTGCTATACTGATTGCAAGTTCAAGTCATAGCTTTATATCCCGTGTTTCAATTAGAAGTATTGTCTTTCGAGGTAAGGGATGTTATTTTCTTCTCAAATGATATTATTTCTTCAATATCATTATGCTTAAATATTGGTTGAAACTTTTTATCAAATTTGGAACTTTTTAATGTGGGGGTACTTATTCATGAGTTCTTATTCACGAGTTCTTATTCATGAGTTCTTATTCATAAGTACTTATTCACGAAGCGTGAAAATGTTTTTTTGTGAAATTTCTATCTTTTAGTGTCGAGTTACTATTCACGTATACAACACTATTCACGATACTCAAGACTATTCACGAATACGGCCTTTATTCATAGAAAAATGAAATTTCTTCTTTTTGTCAAAATATCTAATACGGATACTAGCTTTGATTGTATCCATGTTTTGATCATTCTTGAATTTTACTCCACTCGATTACTTATGAAGTATTTTGAACTTGGATTATTTAAAATACGAATCCTTAATATTTGTTCTTTTGTTTCACCAGATTCGTTTCCTTTAAAATATTTTTCATCATCCTCACTCCTAAATGATGATATTCTTTGAATATCTTTGGCTTGTAGTGAAAGATGAATGATTTCTTGATGAATATCTTTGGCCGTAGAAGCAAAAGATGAGCAGTGTTGAGATGAACATGGCCAACAGATTAATATCTTTGGCCGTAGTGCAAAGATGAGCAGTGTTTAGATGAACATGATTAATCGATGAATATCTTTGGCTGTAGTAGTGCAAAGATGAATATTTGATTCGAGATATATATTGATTGATGTTACAGAGGATAAAATATCGACGATGAACTTTTAAATTCATATATAGAAGATAGTAGTTTGCATTCTCTACTTAACTCTTCTAATGAATTGTTGTTTCATTGCGATTGTTGATTTAAAAGCCGGTTGTCTATTGTATTCTATTAGATTTTTTCCTGTTGAAGACTAACGATAATTTGTTGTATATTATCTTAGTCATAATATTCTTTACTGGGCTAGTTGAACTCACCTTTTTCTTTTTGTTCCATTTTTCTTCTCAGGAGGCGAGAATGTAGTGAGTACTAGTCGGGGTATGGAATGAAGGTTCTAGAGAGAGTTGTTTAGTAGTCCTCACCATTTTTTGTAAAATAATATATTAATAATTATGATGGGAATTTATTTGCGTGTGGATATTGTCTAGATGGCAATATCTGTATTTAAACTCATAGTATATATGTTGTAATAATAAAGTTGTAGTTATTTTACATCAAGTATTTGGCGACTCGAGAATGGGTTGGATGGAATGGACCTATTTTTGGGGCGCCACGGTTGGTATCGAGCTTAGGATATGATCTCTGGCGGAGATCGGGGAATAGAACTAGGAGGGAGAGACGAGTAAATCCTTTGGTGTGTCCTACCTAAGCTTATTTATTAGTTGGTTAGTATATAGGGATATTATGTGATATATTGATTTCTTAATTAACCCTTGTTTTATGACGATATTTGAGAATGTTGACCGAGAATATTAACAATGGAAATGAGACCGTGGAGACGCTTTTGCATTTTACCAACGAGGAGAAGCGTGCAACAAATTTGCAATGTACCTCCTGTGAACAACACCACCGAAGCGAGATGATGAACGAGGGATGTTTAGAAGCTTTTTTGGTTCATGCAAAATCGCACGAGGGAGACTCGATTCAAAATATAGGAGGAAATGATAGCAATTCACGGGTGGTCACAACCAAGCGATTCAAAGAGTTGGGACCACGTAATTCTAGGGAAAGCCGGATCCGATTAAAGGCGGAGGCGTGGGTCAAACAAATTACTAAGATATCGATGTCTTGGGATGCGAGAGAGCAGTAAAGTTCCATTCGCTACTTTTATGTTCCAGAACGAGGTAGATTATTGGTGGGAATTGTGAAGCGTACCCATCCAAATTGCAGACTCAAAGATGTCATGGGAGACGTTTGAAGCAGTTCAATGACAAGTACTTCCGGAAAGTATTCGTCAGTATGGAGGAAGTGGAGTTTATTAGGCAGAGCAGTAATAATAATATGGCGGTGTCGATGACGAGGCGAAGTTCATGAGTTATCGAGTTTGCACCTCATTTGGTGGAGAATGAGGAACATATGACTTCGGATGTTTTCGAGAGGTTTGAAACCCAAGATACGTCGTCAAGATCTCATTTCTCATAAATTTCTCTCTATTCAGGATGTTGTCAGCGAGGCTCGATTGTTAGAGCGAGATAACGAAAACGCGTCAACCGAGGGACCATAACCAGGATCATACCGAAGATAGCAGTCATCAGAATAACGATAACCAGCGGAGAAAGAAGAATACGGACAAAGGCGGTAACCACTCTGGTGGTAATCGTGGTCATGAAAATAGAAGAAGCGAGTCGGGAGGAGATTTTAAAAAGAGGAGATTCAACAACGAACATGTGAAGACGTCAACGCCAGTAGCAACTAGATCCAAGGGAAGAGAAAGACCACCGGTCGTATGTTACAAATGCGGGAAAGAGGGACATATCAGCCCAAACTGCCCACAACAGTTTAAGGTATGCTATAATTATGGAAAAGAAGGACATATCGCTCGAGATTGTACGATATCGAAACCCAGTCCAGCGGGAATGGTGACTCAAAAGGATGTCCCAGAAAAGTCAAAGTCAACAATTCCTAGAAGAGCGTTTGTCATGACCGGTCAAAATGCGAGGAACCCGAACGAAGTTAGCACGGGTTAGTTAATTATAAATTCTTGCGAAGTTTATACCTTACTAGATACCGGTTCTACCCATCCTTTTATCTCTCTTGCTTGCGCTCAACGTTTGAACTTGACTACGGAGAAATTAGACTTTGACCTATTTATGGAGACTCCATTTGGAGAATTTTTCATTACATCGACTGTTTAGAAATCTTGCTTGATTCAGGTTGGCACTATCACATTACCTGTTAACCTTATTTCTATAGAGATATTTGTTTTTGATGTGATTTTAAGGTTAACTACTCATCACGCCAAAATTGATTGCTTTCGTAAGGTTGTTAGTTTTCATATTCTTAAGCAACCTGTTATTCGAATTCAAGCAACCAAACCATTGAAGTCAAACTCTTTCATATTAAATTATAAAGCCATTTGTTTATTGAAAAACGAATGTCAAGCTTTCTTAGTCCATGTTATGCATTTGAATAAAGACACGTCAGATTTGAATAATATTCTGTTGTTATTGATTTTCCCGACGTATTTCAAGAATTTCTTGGCTTACTCCCGAGCGTGATATTGAATTTGTATCGACTTTAAATCCAAGACAAAACTCATTTCTAAAATCTCATATCGAATGGCTCTATTGAACTTGGAGTTAAAACCCAAGTACAAGAGTTAGTACCGAGCCTCTATCCGATGACTTCCTTTGTGGAATGCAAAGCCGAGACTCTCCATGGGGACACCATATTAGATGCGATAGTAAAGCGATAGGTGTCATTGTAACGTCTTATCCAAGGTTGGGATATGAGTCACGATTGAGAACAACCTAAATCGGTAATCGAAATACGTAGCTTTTAGGCTTAGTTGGTTATTATCGGAGATTCGTTGAAGGATATTCTCGAATCGCTATTCCATTAACGCAAATTGACTCGTAGAGATACAAAATTCGAATGGAGCAAGGAATGTGGGAAGAGCTTGAAGAACTTAAGAGGAGACTCATTTCAAAGACATGTTACGACCATGCCATCCTGGAAAAGCGAACGTGGAAATGACGTGTTGAGTAGAAGATCGTATACAATCTGAGTACGATATTATCAAAGACTAATTTCGTATAATTTACAAATAATAGAGATGGAGATGAAAACTCTAGGTACCCACGTGATGATATACGAGTATAATCGACTTTAATCGATAAAGTTAAAAGTTGCTCAAGCTACACAATCAAGTCGATTAATTTGAAGAAGGAGGTGCAAGAAGTTGTTATTCAAAAGCGAGAATTGGCGAGGTGAGAAAGCTCAAACCTTCGATTTATTAGTTCATTTGAAATTCTCAATCGAATAGAAAGCGTGGCCTATAGACTCATTTTACTCGCTAAGTATGATGACGTGTTCATAACATTTTTCACGATCGATGTTACGTAAATATGTGAACAACCCGAACCACATCATTGAGTTAGAACCCGGACGAGATAGCAGAAGACTTAACGTGAGGAGGTACTCACAAGATCTTTGATAGGAAAGAACATGTCCTATGTACCGGAGGTTATACCACAAGTTAAAGTTTTGTGGAGAAACCATGCTATTGAGGAAATGACCGGGAGTTGGAAACGGAAATGAAAGCGAGGTATTCTCATCTTTTCGAAACACCAGGTACGTACATCAATTTCGAGGACAAAATTTCATAAGGAGGGGAGGTTATAAGACCCCAAATTATTAATAAATAAAATTTATTTTCCTCTATTTATCATTTTGAAATAGTAAGGGTTGATTTGATTAATGTGGTTAGTTATGGGTAAAATGCGCAAATATTTCAAAATAAGCAAGTGGTTATAAAATATTCATTATTGTCGGGGAATATTCGTTTGGTTGTGGAATATTCGTACTGTCGGGGAATATTCGTACGACGGAGCAGTCTTTTGTGGGCCCCATAACGGAAAGCGATTGGATGAAGAAAACGACAAATATAATTTGTTTAAAAATAACGACGTAGTTGTTACCGTTTATACTGTTGGAATACCCGGTGTTTAAAACACACTAATACGCGTTGTTGAGCGAGAAGCTGCAGTATTGCACCAATTATTGATTCTTACGTAGAAGAAGGCACTACTCAATAATGGTTACTGTAATTCATTGCTCAAATATTTTATTCTATTGATTCAATAATTGCTGCGTTGATATTTTATATTGCTGTTGTTTCAATAGTTGTCATTACACAGTATTTTTCATTATCGAAGCAATAATTCATATTATCTGAATAATATTATTAGATAACATTATTGGCAATGTCTAGAAAGTTACGTCTAAGGAGAGGTTTGGTCACCAAATTAACTTACCAAGAAGGAGAAATTCTTATTGGAAAGCCCCTTTCCAGGAAGCTGCACAGTTGTCGATATTGTGATTACAGTAATATTATTTGTCAATAATTAATTATTGATTCATAGGATGAGGAAAATATTAATTTTATGTGGATATAGATGGAGAAAATTTTTATAGTGATAATTGTTGAAAATTGAAATTTTATCTTTTTCTGATAAAATAATTCATTTAAATATATTATTATATTTTAATAATATAATAATGATGATATTTTTACGATGAATGTGGGATATATGAGTATATGTGGAGGAGGAGTATTTTTGTTATCAAAAATATTTAAAACATGTTAACCATGTCGGTGGACCCCATTTATTGACTGAAATTTGATTATAGCTTGAAAAATCGCCCGTTTGTGGATTTCGGTCAATTTCTGTTTAGAATTTGGAAACACTTTCTTCTGCAAAGTTGTAGAGAATTGAATTTCCTATAAAAACTCGCGAGATTCGAATTTTCTGGCAAAAGGGCTATTTATTGTGAATTATTGAAGTTCTGAAGCTCCAAAATAATTAATTTTTGAAGTTTAAAATATTTTTTTAAAAAAAAACATTTTTGGTGACTGTTTCACATGTGATATACATGTGTTCAATGGCTGAAATCAGATTTAAAGGTTGGCGTAGAAAACTTAATATATATATTATTAATTTATTAAATTTTCTGCTTTGGTGTTCTAAGCATTTTCCTATAAATAGGGTGCTTAGGTTAGAATTGAAAATCACACCAGAAACTAAAGTTTTCTCTCTCTATATTATCGAGCGTATTCTTATGAGTATTTTGAGTATACTTTGAGTATTGCTATACGGTGCAAGTTCAAGTCATAGCTTTATATCCAAATTGTTTCAACTGAAATCTTGTCTTAGAGGTAAGGGATGTTATTTTCTTCTCAAATGATATTATTTCTTCAATATCATTATCTTTGAAATATTGGTTGAAACTTTTTATCAAATTTGGAACTTTTTAATGCTAAGTTACTATTCATGAGTTCTTATTCACGAGTTCTTATTCATGAAGTTCTTATTCACGAGTTCTTATTCATAAGTACTATTCACGTAAAGCGTAAAGATGTTTTTTTGTGAAATTTCTATCTTTTAGTGTTGAGAGTTCTTATTCACGTATACAACACTATTCACGATACCAAGACTTTATTCACGAATACTAAGACTATTCAATCAGAAAAAATGAAATTTCTTCTCTTTTGTCCAAAATATCTATTCGGATACTAGCTTTGATTGTATCCATGTTTTGATCATTCTTGAATTTTACTCCACTCGATTACTTATGAAGTATTTTTGAACTTGGATTATTTAAAATACGAATCCTTAATATTTGTTCTTTTGTTTCACCGATTCGTTTCCTTTAAAATATTTTTCATCATCCTCACCCTAAATGATGATATTCTTGAATATCTTTGAAGCTGTAGTGCAAAGATGAATGATTTCTTGATGAATATCTTTGGCCCGTAGTGTAAAGATGAGCAGTGTTGAGATGAACATGACCGATCGATTAATATCTTTGGCTCAGTAGTGCAAAGATGAAGCAGTGTTTAGATGAACATGACCAATGAAGAATATCTTTGGCTCAGAAAGTAAAAGATGAATATTTGATTCCGGATATATATTAATTGATGTTCTGAGGGATAAAATATCGACGATGAACTTTTAAATTCATATATAGAAGATAGTAGTTTGCATTCTCTACTTAACTCTTCTAATGAATTGTTGTTTCATTGCATTGTTGATTTAAAAGCTGGTTGTCTATTGTATTCTATTAGATTTTTTCTGTTGAAGACTAACAATAATTTGTTGTATATTATCTTAGTCATAATATTCTTTCTTCGGGCTAGTTAACTCACCCTTTTCCTTTTTGTTCCATTTTTCTTCTCGAGGAGGCGAGAATGTAGCGAGTACTTAGTGGGTATGGAATGAAGGTTCAGAGAGAGTTGTTTAGTAGTCCTCACCATTTTTGTAAAATAATATATCAATAATTATGATGGGGATTTATTTGCGTGTGGATATTGTCTAGATGGAAATATCTGTATTTAAACTCATAGTATATATGTTGTTATAATAAAGTTGTAGTTATTTCTGTACCAAGTATTTGGCGACTCAGAATGGGTTGGATGGAATGGACCTATTTTGGGGGGCGCCACGGTTGGTATCGAGCTTAGGATATGATCTCCTGGCGGAGATCGGGGAATAGAACTAGGAGGGAGAGAGACGAGTAAATCCTTCATTTGGTGTGTCTACCTAAGCTTATTTATTAGTTGGTTAGTATATAGGATATTATGTGATATATTGATTTCCTTAATTAACCCTTGTTTTATATGATGATTTGAGAATGTCAATCGAGAATATTAACAATGTAAATGAGGACCAGGTGGAGATGCTGTATTTACCAACGAGGAGAAGCGTGCAATAAGTGGCAATGTACCTCCTGTGAACAACACCAATTGGCAGATGATGAACGAGGGGATGTTTAGAAGCTTTTTTCGGGATTCATGCAAAATCGGATTTAGGAGACTCGTATTCAAAATATAGGAGGAAATGATAGAATTCACGGGTGGTCACAACCAAGCAGTTCAAAGAGTTGGGACCACGAGTTCTGGGAAAGCCGGATCCGATTAAAAGGCGGAGGCGTGGGTCAAACAAATTACTAAGATATTCGATGTCTTGGGATGCACGGAGGAACAGAAAGTTCCATTCGCTACTTTTATGTTAAATGTAACGAGGTAGATTATTGGTGGGAATCATGAAGCGCACCCATCCATTTGCCTGACTCAAAGATGTCGTGGGAGACGTTTCAGAAGCTTGATTCAATGACAAGTACTTCCGGAAAGTATTCGGCTATCGTATGGAGGAAGTGGAGTTTATTAGATCGAGCGAGAATAATATGGCGGTGTCAAAGACGAGGCGAAGTTCGGCGGAGTTATCGAGTTTGCACCTCATTTGGTGGAGAATGAGGAACGTATGACTTGGATGTTTCGAGAGGTTTGAAACCCCAGATACGTCGATCTCATTTCTCATAAAATTTTCTCTATTCAGGATGTTGTCAATGAGGCTCGGTTGTTAGAAGCGAGATAACGAGTACGTTCAACCGAGGGACCATAACGAGGATCATCATCAAGATAGCGGTCCATCGTAATAACGATAACCGGCGGAGAAAGAAGAATACTACGGACAAAGGCGGTAACCACTCCTGGTGGTAATCGTGGTCATGAAAATAGAAGAAGCGAGTCGGGAGGAGATTTTAAAAGAGGAGATTCAACAACGACCATATGAAGGCGTCGGCCGAGAAGTAATTGGATCAAGGAAGAGAAAGACCACCGGTCGTATGTTACAAATGCGGAAAGAGGACATATCACCAAACCGCCCACAACAGTTTAAGGTATGCTATAATTGTGGAAAAGAAGGACATATCGCTTCGAGATTATACGATATCGAAACCCGATCCAATGGGAATGGTGACTCAAAAGGATGTCCCGTAAAAGTCAAAGTCAACAATTCCTAGAAGAGCGTTTTTTCATGGCCATTAAAATGCACGAGGAACGAACGAAGTTAGCACGGGTTAGTTAATTATAAATTCTTGCGAAGTTTATACCTTACTAGATCCGGTTCTACCCATCCTTTTATCTCTCTTGCTTTGCGCTCAACGTTTGAACTTGACTACGGAGAAATTAGACTTTGACCTTTATTTATGGAGACTCCATTTGGAGAATTTTTCATTACATCATTGTTTAGAAATCTTGCTTGATTCAGGTTGGCCTTTATCACATTACTGTTAACCTTATTTCTATAGAGATATTTGTTTTAATGTGATTTTAAGGTTAACTACTCATCACGCCAAAATTGATTGCTTTCGTAAGGTTGTTAGTTTTCATATTCTTAAGCAAACTCGTTATTCAATTCAAGCAACCAAACCATTGAAGTCAAACTCTTTCATATTAAATTATAAAGCCATTTGTTTATTGAAAAACGAATGTCAAGCTTTCTTAGTCCATGTTATGCATTTGAATAAAGACACGTCGATTTGAATAATATTCTGTTGTTATTGATTTTTCGGACGTATTTCTGAAGAATTTCTTGGCTTACTCCCGAGCGTGATATTGAATTTGTATCGACTTTAAATCCAATAACAAAACTCATTTCTAAAATCTCATATCGAATGGCTCTATTGAACTTCAGGGAGTTAAAAACCCAAGTACAAGAGTTAGTACCGGAGCCTCTATCGATGACTTCCTTTGTGGAATGCCGCAAGCGGACTCTCCATAAGGGACACCATATTCGTGCGATAGTAAACTGATAGGTGTCATTGTAACGTCTTATCCAAGGTTGGGATATGAGTCACAATTGAGAACAACCTAAGTCGATAATCGAAATACGTAGCTTTCAGGCTTAGTTGGTTATTATCGGAGATTCGTTGAAGGATATTCTCGAATCGCTATTCCATTAACGGTGACTTCGTAGAGATACAAAATTCGAATGGAGCAAGGAATGTGGGAAGAGCTTCGAAGAACTTAAGAGGAGACTCATTTTAGCACATGTTCTGACCATGCCATCCTGGAAAAGCTAACGTGGTAGCTGACGTGTTGAGTAGAAGATCGTATACAAGTACGAGTACGATATTGTCAAAGACTAATTTCGTATAATTTATAAATAATAGAGATGGAGATGAAAACTCTAGGTACCCACGTGATGATATACGAGTATAATCGACTTTAATCGATAAAGTTAAAGCTGCTCAAGCTACACACCGAAGCTGATTAATTTGAAGAAGGAGGTGCAAGAAGTTGTTATTCCAAAAGCGAGAATTGGCGAGGTGAGGAAAGCTCAAACCTTCGATTTATTAGTTCATTTGAAATTCTCAATCGAATAGGAACTGTGGCCTATAGACTTATTTTACCGCCAAGTATGACGCGTGTTCATAACATTTTTCACGTATCGATGTTACGTAAATATGTGAACGACCCGAACCACATCATTGAGTTAGAACCAGGACGAGATAAAGAAGACTTAACGTCTGAGGAGGTACTGTCAAGATCTTTGATAGGAAAGAACATGTCCTATGTACCGAGGTTATACCACAAGTTAAAGTTTTGTGGAGAAACCATGCTATTGAGGAAATGATCTGGGAGTTGGAAACGGAAATGAAAGCGAGGTATTCTCATCTTTTCGAAACACAGTGCACGTACATCAATTTCGAGGACAAAATTTCATAAGGAGGGGAGGTTGTAAGACCCCAAATTATTAATAAATAAAATTTATTTTCCTCTATTTATCATTTTGAAATAGTAAGGGTTGATTTGATTAATGTGGTTAGTTATGGGTAAATGCATGTAAATATTTCAAAATAAGCAAGTGGTTATAAAATATTCATTATTGTTTGGGAATATTCGTTTGGTCGTGGAATATTCAATCTTTGTTTGGGAATATTTAAATGCATTTGAAAGCGATCTTTTGTGGGCCCCATAACGGAAAGCGATTGGATGAAGAAAACGACAAATATAATTTGTTTAAAAATAACGACGTAGTTGTTACCGATTTATACTATTGGAATACACGGTGGTTAAAACACACTAATACGTGTTGTTCAACAAGAAGATGGCCTGCAGATTGCACCAATTATTGATTCTTACGTGAAGGCACTACTCAATAATGGTTACGATAATTCATCGCTCAAAGATTTTATTCTATTGATTCAATAATTCTTTGCGTTGATATTTTATATTCTTTGTTGTTTCATAGTTGTCATTACACGTATTTTTCATTATCGAAGCAATAATTCATATTATCTGAATAATATTATTAGATAACATTATTGGCAATGTCTAGAAAGTTACGTCTAAGGAGAGGTTTGGTCACCTAATTGCTTGCGCCAGATAAGGAGAAATTCTTATTGAAAAGCCCCTCTTTCACGAGGGCTGCTTCGATTGTCAATATTGTGATTCTGTAATATTATTTGTGAATAATTAATTATTGATTCATAGGATGAGGAAAATATTGATTTTATGTGGATATAGATGGAGAAAATTTTTATAGTGACAATTGTTGAAAATTGAAATTTTATCTTTTTACGATAAAATAATTCATTTAAATATATTATTATATTTTAATAATATAATAATGATGATATTTTTTACGATGAATGTGGGATATATGAGTATATGTGGAGGAGGAGTATTTTGTTACCAAAATGTTTAAAACATGTTAAACATGTCTATTGGACCCCATTTATTATTTGAAATTTGATTATAGCTTGTAAAATCGCTTGGTTTGTGGATTTGATTCAATTTACATTTGGAATTTGGAAAAACTTTCTTACGCAAAGTTGTAGAGAATTGAATTTCCTATACAAACTCGTGGGATTGAATTTTCTGGTAAAAGGGCTATTTATTGTGAATTATTGAAGTTCTGAAGCTCCAAAATAATTAATTTTTGAAGTTTAAAATATTTTTTTTTAAAAAAACGTTTTTGGTGAGTGATTCACATGTGATATACATGTGTTCAATGGCTGAAATCAGATTTAAAGGTTGGCGTAGAAAACTTAATATATATATTATTAATTTATTAAATTTTCTGCTTTGGTGTTACAAGCATTTTCTATAAATAGGGTCTTGGGTTAGAATTGAAAATCACACCGAAGCTGAAGTTTTCTCTCTATATTATCGGCGTATTCTTGTGAGTATTTTGAGTATACTTTGAGTATTGCTATACGGTGCAAGTTCAAGTCATAGCCTATATCCAGGTGTTTCAACTAGAATCTTGTCTTTCGAGGGTAAGGGATGTTATTTTCTTCTCAAATGATATTATTTCTTCAATATCATTATCTTTGAAATATTGGTTGAAACTTTTATCAAATTTGGAACTTTTTCATATGAGTACTATTCATTTAAGCGTGAAGATGTTTTTTTTGTGAAATTTCTATCTTTTAGTGTCGGATTCTTATTCACGTATACAACACTATTCACGATACGGCCTTTATTCACGAATACTGCACTATTCAAGAAAAATGAAATTTCTTCTTTTTGTCCAAAATATCTATTCGGATACTAGCTTTGATTGTATCCATGTTTTGATCATTCTTGAATTTTACTCCACTCACGATTACTTATGAAGTATTTTGAACTTGGATTGTTTAAAATACGAATCCTTAATATTTGTTCTTTTGTTTCACCAGATTCGTTTCCTTTAAAATATTTTTCATCATCCTCGGTCCTAAATGATGATATTCTTGAATATCTTTGGCACGTAGTGTAAAGATGAATGATTTCTTGATGAATATCTTTGGCCCGTAGTGCAAAGATGAGCAGTGTTGAGATGAACATGATTAATGATTAATATCTTTGGCCGTAGTGCAAAAGATGAGCAGTGTTTAGATGAACATGACCAAATGATGAATATCTTTGGCTGTAGTGCAAAAGATGAATATTTGATTCCGATATATATTGATTGATGTTACAGGATAAAATATCGACGATGAACTTTTAAATTCATATATAGAAGATAGTAGTTTGCATTCTCTACTTAACTCTTCTAATGAATTGTTGTTTCATTGCGATTGTTGATTTAAAACTGGTTGTCTATTGTATTCTATTAGATTTTTTCCTGTTGAAGACTAACGATAATTTGTTGTATATTATCTTAGTCATAATATTCTTTACTGGGCTAGTTGAACTCACCCTTTTCCTTTTTGTTCCATTTTTCTTCTCAGGAGGCGAGAATGTAGCGAGTACTAGTCGGGGTATGGAATGAAGGTTCTAGAGAGAGTTGTTTAGTAGTCCTCACCATTTTTTGTAAAATAATGTATCAATAATTATGATGGGGATTTATTTGCGTGTGGATATTGTCTAGATGAAAATATCTGTATTTAAACTCATAGTATATATGTTGTAATAATAAAGTTGTAGTTATTTCTGTACCAAGTATTTGGCGACTCAGAATGGGTTGGATGGAATGGACCTATTTTGGGGGCGTCACAGTTATGAGATTCGCCAAACCCATTTATTATGTTTGTGGCATCAAACTTACCAAAAGGGATAACCGACAATCTCATCACACGATCACGCATCTCCGTTCCCGACAATCGTGGTGCAGGCATATCATTGTCTACTTTCCCTTTCCTGAAGTGTTCTCTATTTCTTCAAGACGGGTGATCTACCGGTAAGAATCGACAATGACAGTCAAACCAGCAAGGCTTTCGACCTTTTGATAGATTGAAAGACTTTGTATACTCCATACAATATGGACAAGCCAACTTCCCGTGTGTACTCCATCCAGCTAACATACCATAAGCTGGGAAGTCACTTATAGTCCACATAATCGCTGCCCTAAGGTTGAAATTTGTTTTTGTTGCAACATCCCAAGTTTGTATTCCATCCTCTCACAATACCTTCAACTCTTCTATAAGAGGTCTCAAGTAAACATCTAAGAACCACGAGTGAAAGAAACAAGTATGGCTGTTTCATACACATCCAAGGAGGCAAGTTGTACGGAGTAACAATCATAAGCCAACATGAGTACGGAACAGCTGAGTGGCCAAACGGGTTGAAACCATCGGTGGATAATCCAAGCCTCACATTTCTAGGTTGCAATACAAACCCAGGATGTGCTAAGTTAAAATCTTTCCAAGCCTACCCATCTACGGGATGATTTAGTTCTCCATCTTTAGCTGGAGATTTTGCATGCCAACTCATATGTTCAGCTGTTCTTGAAGACATGTACAATCTTTTTAGCCGATGTGTTATTGGAAAATACCTTAGAATCTTAAACGATATACTTGATTTTTTTGTAGTCACACCCTCTTTATTAGGCCTAAACCGATCATGACTGCAAAACATACACCTTGTCATCTGTTCATTTTCCTTATAAAATAACATGCAATCGTTGGGACATGCATCGGTCTTTTAGTATCCAAGACCCAACTTCTTCACCATTTTCTTACAAAAGTAATAGTTACCAGGTAATTTCTCACCGTCAGGCAACATACTCTTAATGGCCTTCAAGAGTGACTCAAAACACTCATGGCTCATGTTGTGATCAAACCTTGATGTTAAGTTAAGTAATGTCGCCACTGCAGACAATGTAGTGTGTTTAGTGCAACCATGCCACAATGGCTCATTACCCTCGCCTAACAACTTAAAGAAGTCTTTGGCATCGTAATTCATAGGTTGCTCTCGCCTTTGTTCCCAATCAAAAATCGCCCTGAATATCATGAACCATTTCATTCATACGATGAGTACTACTGCCCGAATTGTGTACTTGTGTGATGCCACCATCTCTTCTCTGCCCATGTGCCCAATAGCATTCTTCGTAATTTTTCATAAACCCAGAAACAAGTAAATGATAGTTTATCACGTCTCTTTCCATATAATTTACATTCTTACACTTCAAACATGGACATCGTATCTATGACTTACCATTCATACATTCCGGGTGACTATACGCATACTCCAAAAACACTTGGCAACCAAATTCTAAATTCAAATTCAGAAGACCTATCCGGCACTTGAATTTCGTCGTGCCATCCAACTACTGATCACGAATAGAGGTCCATGATTCCACGGTACCAATTACAGACAACATTATAAATGTTAACATATGACTTGAGCATACTTGTAACCATATGACTTGAGCATACTTGTAATCATATGACTTGAGTATACTTATAAGCATATGATTAATATTTAAGCTTTCTTGATGTTAACGAATGAATGCAAATTAAAGCAGTATGAGAAACTTTAAATGTTATACAACTTTTGAGTATCTTGGAGATTCATTCATATCAACTAGTGTGCTAAGGCGCCTAACATGTTTTAAGATTATACCCGTCACGGTCCCTTTCTATAACTTTTATGTTTTGGGATAGTCACAACTTGGTTGAGCAATTTATAGCTTCTATAACATTTTGTAGCTTTATTCTTGTATACATAAATGTTAAATACCCTTATTTTTCTGTTATAGCCAAAACAGTCTCTTTATTGACCATGTGTGTCTAGTTACCTTCTTTATTGCACTAACAGTTACCTAGCACTGCCTATTTTGGCCTAACAGCCCCCCAATAGCTTACCATGCTAACAACAAAGCTTGGCTTGGCCCCGTGAGGCTTGGCTAAGCTTAGCGTGGCCTCGTGTAGCCTCGCGGCCCCAAGCCCAACCCATCAGCTCCAACATCCCCTTAATAGGCTCTAGTGGATCACCAATAGGCTTGTTAATAGTATAAATGTTCACAACTACCCGACCAATAAAATTTTTTTGCCAGAGTCTCCCTGTAATATGGACTAGCCATATGCATGACGACATGTATATAAGGTCATTTCTAGGCACCCAAGACATAAACCAAGAGTCCATATTTTAAGGCATGTGATCAATATGGTGTTGTGTATTTATAGTATTATTATTATTATTATTAGTAGTAGTAGTAGTAGTAGTAGTAGTAGTAGTAGTAGTAGTAGTAGTAGTAGTAGTAGTAGTAGTAGTAATAGTAGTAGTAGTAGTAGTAGTAGTAGTAGATAGTGTTTTTGGTATCCACGAGATCAAGTAGGAGTAGTCAGTCCCCTCTAGGATTTAATGCGATTTGAATTTGCATTTTGCAATCATCAAATTGATGGATGGCTTCCTGATAATTATTTTTACATGCATTTTATAGTTTATCTTATTAGTTATAGTATTACTATAATTTAACTAGTTCATAATCATTTTGAAACTGTCACAAATTTCCTTTTCTTTTTATTCCAAGTTTGGTTTTATTATAATTTTGACTTTTTTATTATTATATCCCAAAATTGAAATTAAGAAATAGTAGTTTATGAAATGCTATAATAATTGAAAATGAAAAAGGAATAAAATAACTTTGGGTGACTATAGTTCTATTTGATAGGTTAAGTTTTCTAGGCATGATAAAATTAGTCTAGAACACACTTATACATAAATTTTTTATTATTTTGGTTATACCCTTTTAAAAGAATAAATTAAAAATTAAAATTTGTTAGCATGCAGTAGAAACTTTTTAATTTGAATAAATAAATAAATAAACAAATACACAAGTCTTACAAACCAAAATGTGTTCGGATGGAGAGAGCCTTTTATGTTTGTGATGAACATTAAGCTGCAAATAAGGAGTAAACACCATTCCTTGGTTTATTGAATAACAAAAATTAACAAATTAGGGTTTGTCTAAACCACATTCAATTAATAACAAAAATGAAAAAAAATATTAGGGTTTGTCTAAACCACATTCAATTAACAAATTAACAACAGATTCTAGGTTTATAATGGATTTCAAGTGAGTTACCTTTGTAGAGGCTATGGCGGCAAGGTGGTGGCAGCAGGGTGGGGTGGGTGGCAACCATGCAAGCGAACTCTTCTCCTTCTTCTTTTTTCCCCCTTTCTCCTCTTTCTCTATTTGGTGACCTCCTCTCTTTTTTCCTTCCGTGTCTCTCGTCGAGTTTAATCGGTATCGATAACATTTAGTTTTATCCATGATGATTATCGCCGACCGCATGTGGTCGCTGAATTTTAATGACATGGACTTATCATATAGGTGGTCGCAAAAAAACTACACGTCAACATTTCCTGCCAAATTTAGGGTGGGAAATTTATTCTAGCGACCGATCAGCGACCACATGTGGTCGTTGATAACACTTAGTGACTGGATTATAGAATGGTCGCTGATGTCGGTCGCTAGTACGAGTGTCAGCGACCGGATATGCGGTCGCTGATATAAGTGGTTGCTGATAGACCTTTTTCTTATAGTGTAATGAGTTTATTGAAAATTGTGGCAAACTAAGCAAATGCTACTTAGTTTATTTCGCCTATGATAAACTAAGTAAATGGTACTTAATTAGTTTATGAGAATTGTTATTTGGAATCTATAGAGATTATTGTTCGACATCCACTCCTATAAACACAATTATCAAACGGGTTTCTAAATTTCATAGCAGTTGCAGCTGTAATAGTTCTAGGAGAAGAGTCAATCTAAGTTTCATATTAGTTGTTGCGATTGAAGTTAATAGTACTTTGAAGGTTCCTCTGCCATCGGACAAAAAAAACAAAGGGTCGTAGTTCTGTTTGTATCCTATACTTATTAATAAAGTTAATTGAATTATCGGATATTCCTCGACGTTCCACCATATGAGACAACATCTCAAGGAGTTCCATTAAGTTATTGAACAAAGTTCGAGTTAAGCAACCCTTCAGATGAACGAACGATCACTTTTTACTATGAATGAATCATTGTCGATATGGGTTCAATCCATGCCATAGAAAGCTTCTCACCACCCAAATACCCATCCGAGGAATTTGGAATGGTGTCGTCGCTCATATCATGGATTGGACCCATATCGCAAATGATTTATTCTAGTAGTAGAAGTGATCGTCGCTTCATCTAGGGTCGCTTAACCTATAACTTTGTTCAACAACTTAATGGCACTCCTTCCAGATATGTCAGCATCTGTTATGATGGAACAAATGAGAATGTCTTCAATAATTCAATTAACTTTATTATTCGAGTATAAGACAAAAAAATGTAAACTACTTACCCTTTTTTTTTAATTGTCGCCGAGGAACCTATTGAGTACTATTAATCTTGAATCGCTATGTTTAACTCGCGTATAAAAGGAAGTGCTTAATTAATTATTTTGTATAATATTATTTAATTTAATTTACCTTAATTAATTAATTAATTTTAGTTAATTTATTTATTATGTATTATATTATTTCATTTAATTTAAATTAATTAATTAATTAATTTTATTTATTTTATATTATTTTATATTATTTATTTTGTATTATATTAAGTAATATAATTTAAAGTAACTAATAAATTTATTTTAGTTATTTTTATTTATTTAATTTTATTTATTTTGTATAATATTATTTAATTTAATATACCTTAATTAATTATTTGATTTTATTATTTATTTATTATTTATTATATTATTTAATTTAATTTAAATTAATAAATTAATTAATTAATTTTATATTATTTTATTTATTTTGAATAATATTATTTAATTTAATTTACCTTAATTAATTATTTTATTTTATTTTACTTTATTTTGTTTTATTTTATTTTATTTATTTATTTTGTATTATATTATTAATTTAATTTACCTTAATTAATTAATTTATTTTAGTTAATTAATTTATTTTGTATTATATTATTTATTTTGTATAAATTTATTGTGTTTTTTTTATTTTAGTGTCAAACTAAGTCCTAATAGTCTTTTATAGTTAAGTATTGATTTATTTAATACCATCTATAACTTCCATGGAATTCCGTCGAAAATTCTGTCGGAAATAATTTAACACTCAAAGTCTTCAATTCACAATGCTAGAATTCATGATTCTAAGGCAGAAAATGGATATGCTTAACCATTTCATATATATAAACCAAATTGAACCAAATCCATATAACAGAAAAAAGGCAGAAAATGGATATGTTGAACCAAGGCAAATCAAATTATTCAAACCAACATGAATCCTTTATTCAAACCAAAATGGATATGCTGAACCAATATAGATAATTCATTTCATTGAATATAAGGTAAATCATATGTATTTCACTGAATATTCAAATCAATTTAGGAACATATCAATCAATAATTTAATTTCTTAATTCAAACCAATATAGATAATTTTAGGGAACATATCCATCAATAATTTAATTTCCGTTATTTAGGGCTAAAAATAATTTTGGAATTCTTAAACCTTATAACAAAAAAAATTAAGCCCTAACCTGTAAATTGAATGAACTTAACTATAGAGGAAAAAGAAGACCCCAACCGACACCACCACTCTGAACCCAAGTCGCCGCCGTCGCCGCCATCGGTACCACCACACAGTAACAGTCCCAGTCGGATTTACCTCTTTAAATGAGCTATGGACCAAATGCGGGAGCTTGGAGAAGGATGAAATTAATATGGAGGAGATGAGAAGGATAAGAAATATGGAGGAGAAGAAATAAGGAGAAGAAATAAGGTGAAGAAATATGGAGAAGAGCTATGGTCACCGTCTCTGCTGCTAATTAAGAAGAAATGAAAAGAATGAAAACAGATTAGGGCTGTTGGTACGCTTATTTTAAAAAAAAGAATAAGTTCGACGGACTTGATACGAGGTTATTTTTTCCGCTTTTTGTTATTCTCGATCGACCATCTGGATCGATTTTAATAATATTCCGTTGACATTAAACTCGCGCTGGCGGGAAATCTATGTGCCAAGGAAAAAAGCTTAATTTTGACGGATATTTGTCAATTTTAGTCTAACCTCGACGCAATTAATGTCGACGTAATATTTCGTCGAACTTATATTAACCTCGACGAAATGTATTCGGTCAGAATTGATTCCGTCGGAGATAACCCTTTTTCTTGTAGTGCCAGCTTCAAATGGTGCTCATGATCTTCACGGCTTTTGAAATATATGAGGATGTCATCAATGAAGACAACAACGAACTGATCCAAATATTCCTTGAATACTCGGTTCATCATATCCATGAAAGCCGCAGGAGCATTAGTCAATCCAAAAGATATGACTAAGAATTCATAATGCACGTACCGAGTTCTGAAGGCAGTCTTTGGAATATCCTCAATTCTAATCTTCAGATGATATCCAGAACGAAGATCGATCTTTGAAAAGAATTGTGCTCCTTACAACTGGTCAAACAGGTCTTCAATGCGAGGTAGTGGATACCTATTCTTGATGGTGACATGGTTTAATTCTCGGTAGTCAATACAAAGTCGATACTCGCGTCTTTTCTTCTTTACAAAAAAACAGTGCACCCAAGGAGATGTCTTAGGGACGAATGAAACCGATGTCCAATAACTCCTGTAGTTGGACCTTTAACTCCTGAAGTTCAATAGGAGCCATTCGATATGGGGTTTTAGAAATGGGCTTTGTACCAGTTTCAAGGTCAATAAAGAATTCAACTTCATGTTCTGGGGGGTAGACCGGGAAGTTCTTTAGGAAATACGTCAGGAAATTTATTAACAACAGGAATATTATTCAAATCTGACGTGTCTTTATTCAAGTCCATAATATGGGCTAAGAAAGCTTGACATCCGTTTTTCAATAAATGAATAGCTTTATGACTTGATATGACAATGATTGATTTTAGTGGTTTAGTTGCTTGAATTCGTACAGCAGGTTGGTTAGAAATATGAAAACTAACAACCTTACAAAAATAATCAATTTTGGTATGATGAGTAGTTAACCAATCAATCCCTAAAATCACATCAAAAGTAAGTATCTTTAAAGAGATAAGGTCAACAGGTAATGTGATGGTGCCAACTTGGATCAAACAAGATTTATAAACAGTGGATGTAATGAAAGTGTCTCCTAATGGAGTCTCCACAGATAGGTCAAAGTCTAATTTCCCCGGAGTTAAGTTTAAACATTGAGCACAAGCAGGAGAGATAAATGAATGGGTAGCACCGGTATCTAGTAAGGTATAAACTTCGTAAGAATTTATGATTAGCTTACCCGTGATCACCTCATTTGGGTTCCTCGCATTTTAACCAGTCACGACAAACGCTTTTCCAGGAACCGTTGACTTTGACTTTTCTGGGACAACCTTTTGAGTCACTATCCCCATTGGACTTGGTTTCACTACCGTACAATCTCGAGAGATATGTCCTTCTTTTCTATAATTATAGAATACCTTGAACTGTTGTGGACAGTTTGGGCAGATATGACTCTCTTTTTCGCATTTATAGCATACGACCAGTGGTCATTCTCCTCCCTTAGAACCAGTTGCTGCTGGTGCTGACGTCTTTGCATTATCATTATTGTACCTTCTCTTTTTAAAATCTCCTCACAACTCGCTTCTTCTATTTTCATGGCCATGATTACCACCAGAGTGGTTGCCGCTCTTGTCTGTATTTTTCTTTCTCCGTTGATTATCGTTGTTCAGGATATTTCGCCACCCAGGTATAACCTCGTTGTGGTCCCTCGGTTGAACGTAGTCGTTATCTCGCTCTAATAATTGAGCCCTATTGACAACATCCGAATATAGATAAAATTTATGAGAAATGAGATAATCGACGTATCTTTGGGTTTCAAACCTCTCGTAAACATCCGCCATACGTTCCTCATTCTCCACCAAATGAGGTGCAAACTGGATAACTCCGTGAATCAGCCGTCATGGGACACCGCCATGTTGTTATGCTACAACCAAATAAACTTTACCTCCTTCATACGATTTAATACTTTCGTGAAAGTACTTGTCATTGAATAGTTTCAAATGTTTCCCAAGACATGCCGAAGTGGTGGTTGGTACGCTTCACAGATTCCCGCCAGTAATCTGCCTCATTACAGAACATAAAAGTGGCTAATGGAACCTTCTATTCCTCCGTGCATCCCAAGACATCGAATATCTTGGTAATTTGCATGACCCATGTCTCCGCCTTAATCGGATCCGGCTTTCCCCAGAATTCTGGTGGTCCCAACTCTTTGAACTGCTTGGCTATGACAAACCGTGTATTTTGTACACGAGTCTCCCTCGTCTGATTTTGCATGAACTGCAAAAAGATTTTAAACATCCCGTCGTTCATCATCTGCGCAGTGGTGTTGTTTATAGGAGGAACATTACCAGCCTGTTGCACGTTCTCCTCGTTGGTGAGTAAAGGTGTCTCCATGGTCTCATTTGCTCCATTGTTAACATTCTCAGTTACCATTCTCAAATACTACCATAAAATAAGGGTTAATTAAAGAAATTAACATATCACATAATATCCCTATATTCTGACCAACCAACAAATAAGCTTAGGTAGGATACACTAGCGAAGGATTTACTCGTCTCTCCCCTCTTAGTTCTATTCCCCGATCTCCGCAAGAGATCATATCCCTAAGCTCTTATACCAACTGTGAAGCCCCCAAAATAGGTATACAACACCCATTCTGAGTCGCCAAATACATGGTACAGAAAAAACTACAACTTTATTAATACAATTGTCGTGCAAAATACGACAACACATAAACTGTGAGTTTAAATACAAATATTGTCTTCTAGACAATATCCACACTTAAATAAGTCCTCATTACAATTATTGATATATTATTTTACAAAAATGTTGAGGACTACTGAAATGACTTTCTAGAACCATCACTCCATACCCCGACTAGAACTCGCTACATTCTCGCATCCAGAGAAGAAAAATGGAATAAAAAGGAAAAGGGTGAGCTCAACTAGCCCAGTAAAGAACATTATGACTAAGATAATATAGAACAAATTATCGTTAGTCTTCAACAGGGAAAAATCTAATAGAATACAATAGACAACAAGTTTTAAATCAATATTCGCAGCGGAAACAATAATTCATAGAAGAGTTACGTAGAGAATGAAATCTACTATAATCTATGAATTTAAAAGTCCATTATCAAAACTTTATCCCTGTAACATCAATCAATATTCATCTTGAATCAAATATTCATCTTTACACTACAGGCCAAAGATATTCACCAGTTGATTATATTCATCTCAACACCTGTTCATCTTTGTACTACGGGCCAAAGATATTCATAAGAAAATCAACCATCTTTGCACTATATGCCAAAGATATTCAGTAATATCATCATTTAAGACTGAGGATGATGAAAAATATTTTAAAGAAAATGAATCAAGTGAAACAAAAGAGCAAATATTAAGGATTCATACTTTAAACAGTCCAAGTTCAAAAATACTTTATAAATAACCATAGTGAAGTAAAATTCAAGAATGAAGACCAAAAATATGGATACAATCAAAGCTAGTATCCATAATAGATATCTTAGACAAAAAATGAAAATTTAATTTTTTTTGTGAATAATGCCGTATTCATGAATAGAGTCGTATACGTGAATAGTAACCCCGACACTAAAAGACAAGAATTTCACAAAAAAAATCTTACCAATATTTCGGTATAACGATTTTAGAAGAAATAATATCATTTAAAAAAAAATAACATCCCTTAACTCGAAAAGACAGTACTTCTGACTAGAATACTGGATATAGTGCTGAAAGGAACTTGGACCGTATAGCAACACTCAAGGTATCAAAATACTCACAAGAATATGCTCGATAATATAGAGAGAAATCTTTAGTTTCTGGTGTGATTTTCAATTCTAACCTAAGCACCCTATTTATAGAAAAATACTTAGAACGCCAAAGCAAAAAATTTAATAAAATATTAATATAATTATTTTAAATTCCTAAGCCCGCTTTGAAAAACTGAACTCGGCACATTTGCAATACTAGTGGGGCACACCAACATAATAAAAACGTTTTTCTTAAAAAAAAAAAATAAACTTCAAAAATCAATTATTCCGGAACTTCGGAACTTCAATAATTCATAATAAATAGCCCTTTTATCAGAAAAATTCAAAAATTATGTCCTTTTCATAGGAAATTCAATTCTCTACAACTTTGTAGTTTTAAGTTTTTCCAAATTCCAAACAGAAGTTAACCGAAATCCACAAACGGGCGATTTTACGAGCTATAATCCAATTTCAGTCAAGAAATGGGCCCACAAACATGTTTAACATGTTTTTAACATTTATTGCAATAAAAATACTCTTCCTCCTCATTTATTCATATATCTCATATTCATTGTAAAAATATCACCATTATTATATTATTAAAATATAATAATATATTTAAATGAATTATTCTATCAGAAAAGATAAAATATCAATTTTCAACAATTGTCACATTAAAAATTTTCTCCATCTATATCCACATAAAATGAATATTTTTCTTATCATATAAATCAATAATTAATTATTCACAAATAATATTACGTAATCACAATATCGACAACCAAAGTAGTTCCTGTGAAAAACGGGGTTTTCCAATAAGGATTTCTCCTTCATTGGGCGCCGCAATTAGGTGACCAAACCTCTCTTTAGATGCAGAACTTTCTAGACATTGCCAATAATGTTATCTAATAATATTATTCAAATAATATGAATTATTGATCCGATAATGAAAAAATCATCGTGTAATGACAATTATTGAAACAACAATAATATAAAATATCAACGTAGCAATTATTGAATCAATAAAATAAAATATCGAATAAAGAATTACCGTAACAATTATTGAGTAAGTGCCTTCACGTAAGAATCAATAATTGGTGCAATACTGGTGCTATCGTGTTTTAACCAACCGTATTCCAACAAGATAACTGTGAATAACTACGCCAATTATTTATAAACAACTTATACTTGTCGTTTTCTTCATCCAATCGCTTTCCGTTATGGGGCCCATACAAGGCTGCGTCGTCGTACAAATATTCTCCGACAATAAGAATATTTCACGACCAAACGAATAGTCCCCAACAACAATGAATATTTTATAACCACTTGCCTATTTAAAATATTTGCGCATTTTACCCATAACTAACCACATTAATCAAATCAACCCTTACTATTTCAAAATAATAAATGGAAAAAATTCAATTTCATTTATAATAAGTTAGGGTCTTACACAAATTATCATAAATTAGCACATAAATTAACTAATAAATAGTGCAAAATACATGATATGTGAAACATTAAAATTTCATTATAAATTACCAAAGCTAAAATTAGAAGAAAGACAAGGATTATGTGACGCCCCCAAAATTAGGTATTCATCACCCATCTTGAGTCGCCAGATACATGGTACATAAATTCAAATACAACTTAATTATACAACAGTCGTTGTTGACTTATGTCACACCCTATGTTTTGATGATGACCATTTTTGTTTACTAACCATGTCTTATAACATTTCAGGAACATCAAGGAAGAAAGTCCAAAGTCAAGATGTCTTTGAAGAAAGAAAAGCTAAATTGAGTCCTAGGAATATATGTAAGATCTTAGCATCTATTACTTTCCAAAATAAGGCTCTAGGACATGTGCATTACATACTTGCATTCATGGTGTATGTTAATAACATGCATGGATAAAACTGCTCAACATAAGGAATCAAATCTTGTTGAATAGATACTCACGGTTAAGAAAGATATGGGTAAATAAATTACCATAAGTTATGCATTATCCCATGATTCAAGAAATTTGACTGGGTATTTCCAACGGTCCAATATCTGATAAGATATATGGACACCGGCCAGCAGACACTTTATGGTTAGCATAAATCATGACATCATGTTGCTCCTATCATGCATCATAAATTAAGGGTCTTAAATCTAGGAAATTAATTAAGGTAACTAGTTGATTGCATGTTGCATAGCAGAAATCATATGTCAAGATCTCGCCTCACGATTTGAGAAACTTAATTGATTCACTCTAACGAACCAATGCATGTTAAGATATATGGAAACATGTCAGCAAATGTTTATGGGCATATAAGGTAATAAAATCCAGCTGTGTAATTGGGACTGTTAGTAATTTGCGTCATGCCTTTCTCCCATGCAAATGAAAATCAATTAAGCCTTAAATACTGATGGCGTGATTGTTTAGAAAATAGAATTTCTGCGATCAAGCTGCGTAGATCATGATTGATACAGAACGACAAGATTTGTGCTAAGTATTTTAATCAGTATATCATAGTAGCAAAACCTTTACAACGGTAATATCCTAGAAGAGGTCAATATAATCTGTGATCTTTAACATAACAAGATATGAAAAACATACACAAAAAATATAGTTTACAAACTATGAAATTATTTTTCACTGAGACAGATATTGATTGCATTAAGAACAGGGTTGCAACTTCGAATACATTCTGGTAAAATTCTTCTTGCATTCCATTTCATTCTATACTAGGGCCTTAAGTTGGTGAGTTATATATTGCTTGATCATTAGACCTCTAGTGTGTATTTTACTTTTCCTATCTCAATCAATATTACATATAATTCTGTTTTTGAACTGGTAACTTATTACAATCAAGTTTAAGGAAAGCATAGGTGCTTAGGAGTGCATAGGTGCACAGGGAACAAAGGTGTTCAAATTATTGGAACTTGTATTATAATTGGAAGAGTTTAATAAAAGTGAGTCTCCAATACTAATTGGTATTTGACGTGGATTAGACTACTATTCTAGAGGGTAGTAGTTGAACCACGTAAAAATTCTGGTGTTGGTGTCATTGCTTTCTATACTTGAATATCTTGTTTCTCATCCAGCAGCCTGCATTCTATTCATATCAGTAAAACTGGTTAACTCAATAATATCTTACCTTGGTAATCCAGCTTGCTGCATTAAACATCCAAAGGACTTTTTGATAAGAAATAAAAATTGGACATAGTTTGTGCCTACACTTATTCAACCCCCCCTTCTAAGTGTACCTATTTAAATTTCATTTGGTATAAGAGCTTAGCTCTACTTATCTTGGTCTTAAAGGTGACTTGTAGGGAAAGATTCTAACATGGCACAACTTGGAAGCGCTCATCACGAAGGTCAATCAACGAACCGACCTCCACTACTCTTTGGAACTGAGAACTATAACTTCTGGAAGTTTCGAATGAGGATATATCTTAAGCGAGACCCATGGGAATGGTGGGTGGTAGAGAATGGACCGGTAATCCCAAGAAAAGATGATGGAACTCCAAAAACTCTACTCAAGATGGACTCAACTGAAACCTACATGGTGTCATACGATTCAAAAGCAATGAACACTCTCCTCAGCGGCATGGTGCAATTTGAAATAGATAAAGTTTCTTCATGCAACACATCAAAGGAGATTTGGGATACCCTAGTGGTAAGTCACGAAGGAACGTCCAAAGTACGAGAAGTCAAGCTAAGTATGCTCATGCATGACTACGAAATGTTCAAACTGGAAAGAGACGAAACGATCAAAATGGCTCAAGCACAATTTTTGGTGCTTATAAACTCCTTGAAGCTACTCGACAAGACAATTCCACAAAGCGAAATCAATCGTAAGCTACTTCGGGCTATGCCCAAAATGTTTGCATCTAAAATTACTACTCTTCAAGACTCCATCAATATTTCTTCTATGGATACATTAACTCTCTTTGGTGAGCTAGAAGAATATTAACACCAATTGAAAATATATGATGACGAAGAAGAAGGTCCTCGAAAGAAAGTACTAGCTCTAAATGCAGGAATTGAAGAAGAACTCGAAAATAACTCGGATGATGAAATAGCCATGATATCAAGGAGACTTAAGGGGCTACTTCAACGAAAGAATCAAAGGAAAAATACTTTCAACGCAAACAAATACAAAGCCAAGCCAACCGAGGAAACTTGTTTCAAGTGTGGACGACCTGGTCACTTCAAAAAGGATTGTTTCCAACTCAAAAACAAAGGAAAGCAAGGCAACAAGGAGTTCAAAAAGCACAAAGCATTTCTAACATGGAGTGATGATGAAGAATCCGAAGTGGAAATAGATGCAAACGATGAACTGGCTCAAATATGCTTCATGGGACTTGAAGGTGAATCCAGTGAGGTACCTTTTCCTAATAGTATTACTTTGAAACAAGAAAATGAAAAATTAAAAGAAAAAAATATGTACTTAAAAGATCTAGTAAACTCTTTAATGAGCGAAGTGGAAGCACTAATAGATGAAAAGAAAGATTCGGGAAAAGCAACACACATAAATGAGGAAAAGGTTTTAGCAGCAAAGAATGATTATTTAGAAAATTTTAATAAAATATTGTTCAATAAGGTTAAACATCTAAATAATGAAGTTGAAAAATTAAAAAAAGAGATAGAGATGAGAGATGTGTGCATTGATGCATTTGGCGATGAATCGAGTAATAAAACACCTCCAACTAATGACCTACAAAAGGAAATAGAATCGTTAAAAATCTCTCTTGCTAAATTTGTTCATGGGGAAGAAAACCTAAATGTCATGCTAGGAAAACAAAGACCCAGTTATGATAAACAAGGCATAGGTTACAACCCAATATATAGGAAAGAAGTTGAAATGCTAAAATCTAAATCATCATTTAAATTAAATTATTGCACACCTTTTACCTCTTGCAAAAATTGTGGCATTAAAGGACACTTAAAGATAAACTGCTCGAGAAAGAAAAATCGAAGTAAAGCCATATGGATAAAGAAAAATGATTTGATCTCAACTAACACAAGTGGACCCAAAAAGATATGGGTACCAAAAATATAAATTGTATCTGTCTTATACAGGTATGTCTTAAAGCCAAAGTATCTTCTCAAAAGTGGATCATTGACAGCGGATGTTCACGGCATATGACGGGAGACAAATCTAAGTTCGTGGAACTAAATGTCAAAAAAAAACATGGAATAGTCACATTCGGTGATAATCGGTCATGCGAAATAATTGGGAAAGGTAAAATCGGTAATGGTAAGGTTAAAATTAATAATGTTCATCATTCACAGTCAAAAACATGGTATCAACCTCTTCTCCTCTACAATTACTTCACCTCGATTTATTTGGACCTGAAAGGCATGCTAGCCTAAACAGTAAATTCTATGCTTTTGTGATAGTCGATGATTTCTCTAGATATACATGGGTACTATTCCTTAGAAAAAAAGATGAGGCATTTAAAGAGTTTGAAAAACTGATTAAAAATTTGGAGACCAAATATAGTCTTAATCTTATAAGAATCAGAAGTGACCATGGTACTGAATTTCAAAAGGATTTTATCACATTCTGTAATCAAAAAGGATTATCTCACGAATTTTCAGCACCTAGAACTCCACAACAAAATGGAGTGGTAGAAAGGAAGAATAGAACATTACAAAACTGGTTAACTCAATAATATCCTACCTTGGTAATCCAGCTTGCTGCATTAAATATCCAAAGGACTTTTTGATAAGAAATAAAAATTGGACATAGTTTGTGCCTACACTTATTCAATCCCCCCTTCTAAGTGTACTTATTTAAATTTTGGTCATACAAAATACGACGACATATATACTGTGAGTTTCAATACAAATATTGTAACGTATAGAATATGAAAATATTCATACTCAAATTAATACATGTCATATAAAGTACAGCAGCAAATATTTCTAGTCTCCAAAGGGACACAAGAAGATTTTTGTTCTCTTCATTTTACTGCGGTGCACTTTTGATGCTTTCAGGGTTAGGTTCTCATCACCCTATTGTTGATCACCAAAATCAATTATTAAGTGACATATAAAATACGAAACACACATCTTAGTTCCTCAATACAATTATATATTGCATGTCATGCCATAGGGAGGACTGCTAATGCTATCATCTGGACCGTCACTCCGTTTCCCGACTCGTCCCAGCTATATTCTCATTTCCTGGAGAGAACGGTGAAAGAAAGGGTGAGCTCAACTAGCCCAGTAAGAAATATTATGACTAAGATAATACAAAATAAATTATCATTAGTCTTCAACAGTGTTAAACTGATAAAATACAATAGACATCAAGTTTAACTGCAGCGGAACAAGCAATCCATTAGAAAAGTCAAGTAGAGAATAAAATCTACTATCTTCTATGATTTAAAATGTTTTCATCAATTTTTATCACGAGAGACTCAAATTTTAATAAATAAATCACATCATCGAATCATCCCGCATTCTACGAAGCCAAGGATATTCATTAAATCATCAATGGTCATGACTATACCGAATAATCCTTGGTCATAATCATACCAAGTCCATCTCTGCACGTAAGCCAAAGATATATAACTATAAAACCAATAATCAATAGTCCATCTTTGCACGTAAGCCAAAGATATACAATTCAATAATCAACAGTCCATCTTTGCACGTAAGCCAAAGATAACTTTCATCATCATATAAGCATGAGGATGATGACAATGATATAAGCATTAATCAAACAAAAACAATGATAAATATTAAAGACTTTAAATTTATCCAAATATTATCAATCACATAATAAATTCATAATCTAATATTATTAATATCATAACAATATTTTAATCACTTCTTAAACTTATAAGCAATTTATTTCAATTGTTTACACTTTACCAAATAATGCATTTAATCATTCAAAAATGCCATAATCATAAGATTTCATCACCAATGATCAAATCCCTCATAAAAAATCTGCATATACCCTTATATAGGATTTCCAAACCATAAAATCTTATTTTCCAATTTTGTTACTTCACATAACATATTTAACTCATATGTTCGTAACTAAACTATTTTCATAAAAAATATCAAATCAGTCCCAAAAATATTTCTTTTCAGGGATTTAGCAGAATATAGTCCCATAATGAACATATATTTTTCTCGAAATTTTTAAAATTTATTTACTATTTTTCAAAAATCAATTTCTAATTAATTCCTTAATAAATTACCTACCTCAAGTTTAACTCTAGAAATTCCCAAATCTTGGCAGGATCTTACACATGTTAATTTGATGTTCCAGTTTAAATTTCATGGTCATCGGAGTTATAGAACTCCGGTTATAGCGTTTTTCATCGGTAAACCCTAAATATTGAAATGGTCATAACTTGCTCATTTTAAGTCGGAATGAGCTCATTTTTGGACAGGAGGTACCTTATACTATATACTTTCATGTCCCAAAAGGCCGGAAATTTTCTCACAAATTAAGTGGCCGAAACAGCCCTTCTAAAAATCTGGACAGTAGCATTTTGGTAATTTCCAGCTTTTGACTCCTTTGCTAAAATCAGTCCACACGAAAATCTACAACACCTTTTCTAGTGATTCCACTTGGAGATGCTACAAAACTCATAGATCTAACTCTAGAACTTGACCACACACAAAAATTCAAAATATAATACGAGATATGGTCAATTGAATTTCATGTTCCATTTTCACCAAAATCTGATTTTTCAACCTTTTGTGATTTCTAATAAACTTTCATGTTTTTACATAATAACCAACATAACTCATCATAACACTTACTACTACTTTATATACCCATGATTTTCATCAGTCCAATGCTTTTATTATGACTCTTCTCATAATCAATGTAACTAGATCATTTCCACAATTTAATAAAGAATGAATATAAAGGATCATTCATCATGCATGTGGTAATCCACATAGACAGGTTATTCCAACAGAATAATAAAGAATGGAATAACAGAAAGATTCACAATGCATGCGATAAAGACTGCACAGACAGGTTATTCCCAACAGAATAATAAATAATGGAACCAAGTCCAGCGTAAACGCAGAGACAGGATATTCCGATAGAATAATAAATGCGGAATAATAAATAATGGAACCAGGTTCGGCGTAAAATGCATAGACAGGATATTCTGACAGAATAGTAAAGAATGAAATAATAGAAGAATTTCACCATGTATGCGGTACTTCGGATAGACAGATTATTCCAACATAATAATAAGGAATAGAATAACAGAAGAATTTTACCATGTATGCGATGATTGCAGACATATCTGAGTTATTCCAACATAATAATGAAGAATGGAATAACAACTCTTACGAGTATTGAAAGAAAATAATTCTCTTCATGAATACAAAAGAATAATACCCCTTACGGGTACAACAAATAATATCCCTTACCTTAGAAGAAACTGGATACTGGAAAAGTGAAATAGCAGAATACTTTTCTTCTTTCTCTCTATAGTTTCTCTCTCTAGATTTTCAGTGAATTCGTAAGAAATAATGAAGGAATAAACTTCTATTTATAGAAAACTGAAAGTGGCTCTTGGTCTAAACGAAGGGTCAAAATGACTCTTGATAATATTGAAGAGACAACTACTATTTGCGAAGGGACAATTAACTCTTGAGACACCGAAGGGGCAAATGACTCTTGAAACACTGAAGGGACAAATAACTCTTGGAAAACTGAAGGGACAAATAACTCTTGGAAAACAGAAGGGACAAGTTACTATTAAAACTTTAAATCAACGATCCATATTGATTTACTATTATAATTTCAACCAACGGTCTAAAAAATTAGCACATCTCCTCATGGAATAATATTGTACCCAAAAATGATTTGGACCGAAAAGAAATATATTTTTCGGGAGAATAGTATCCCGTAAATAGTAACTCGTGAATAGTAACTCATGAATAGTAACTCATAAATAGTACTCCGACACGAAAAGTGCACCGAATACCCGATTGAACAATATAACCTCCAGACATCAATTATTATTGAAATAAATGTCGACCTCCACTAACACCAATAATCCTAACACAATAAAACTATCAAATTCATCTTTAATCAACACGAACTTATTCATTATTAATATCATAATTCACAATATTTAACAACCAGGTCGTTCCCAGGAAAGAGGGGGCTTTCCAATAAGGATTTCTCCCTATCATAGCGCAATTAGGTGACCAAACCTCTCCTCGATGAGAACTTCTAGAAATTGTAAATATTATAATTTAATAATATGAATAACTTTGTCGTCTCAATTATTGATTTAATAATATATCATATAATGCAGATGATATTGTGGCAATAATTGAATCAATAATATGAGAGATATGATGCAGCAATTACTGTAGCAATAATTAATTATAACTGAGTGACTTATCACGTAAGCATCAATAACCAATACCGTGTGCTATTATGCAACCACGCCAGACATCGTACTTTTTTTACTACCAAAGTAGTTCAGCGGTTTAACGGTAAAACTTCCGCCGTTATTTAAAAAGATAATTCTGTCGTTTTATTACTACGACAATACTTCCGTTGTGGGTTCACCAATGATTGTGCCATCGTACGGATATTCCCGACAAAAAGAATATTCTCCGACCAAACGAATATTTTATAACAACTTGCATACTTTGCAAAATTTATAAATATTACCCACAACTATAACATTATATCAAATCCACACCATAATATTAAAAAAAATATTTCGAGAAATTTAAATCTTTATTCATAAAATTTGGGGTCTCACAATCTCCCATCCTTATGAAATTTCGCCCTCGAAATTTACGTACGTACCTGGTATACCGAAGAGATGAGGATACCTTGACTTTATTTCAGATTCTAACTCTTGAGGTATAACCTTTGAGTGTCGAATAGGATCTCTCTTATCCAAGATTTTAACACGTATTTCCTCATACATTAAATCTTCTGCTATCTCGTCTAGTTCTAATTTAATAACGTGGTTCGGGTCATCCATATATTTACGTAACATCGATACATGAAAAACATTATAAACACGCGACATACTTGGCGGTAAAACGAGTTTATAGGCCACAGTTCCTACTCGATCAAGGATTTCAAATGGGCCAATAAAATCGAGGGTTGAGATTTCCTCTCTTCATCGATTCTTGCTTCTAGAATAACGCCCTCTTGAACCTTCTTCTTCACATTCATTAGCTCTGAGTATGTAGCTTGCACGGCTTTAGCTTTATCGATTAAAGTCGATTCTACTCGTATATTTGATATCACAATATGGGTCCTTATAGTCTTTAACTCTATCTTCATCATTTGTAAGTTATACAAAATGGGTTTTTGTGTTAACAACGTCACACTTGTAACCGCATATTATTTTCTACTCAACGCGTTAGCTACCACGTTCGTTCTTCCACGATGATATTAAATGGTACGATCGTAATCTTCAACAGCTCAAGCCAACGTCTTTGGCGCATTATACATTTATTTTGGTTGAAGATATACTTGAGGGTTTTAGAAATGGATTTTGTACTGGGGTCAATACAAAATTTGATTTCACGTTCTGGGGTAGGCTAAGAAGTCTTCAAGAATACGTCAGGAAATTTATTAACAATAGAAATATCATTCAAAACTGTGACTCTCATCCAAGACTTGGATAGCACATGTAATGAAGGTTTCTCCTAACGGAGTTTCAACAGATAAGTCAAAGTCTAACTTCTCTGGAGTCAAATTTAAACATTGAATGCAAGTAAGAGAGATAAAAGAATGGGTAGAACCAGTATCTAATAAGGTATAGACTTCGCAAAAATTTATAATTAACTAACTCATGCTAACTTCGTTTGGGTCACGAAAAATGCTCTTCCTAAAATCACCGACTTTGTTTTGTCCGTATCCGCCTTTGGTACCACCGTCCAAGTTGGACTTGATTTTGCTACAGGACAAAATTGAGCTATGTGACCTTCTTTTCCACAACTAAAACATACCTTGGAAGGCTGTGAACAGTTTGGACTTATGTGTCGCTCCTCTCCGCATCTATAGCATCTAACTGGTGGTCGTTCTCCTTCCTTGAAAACGGGTGTTGGTGTTGCTGCCAACGTCTTCCTATCGTCGTTAAATCTTCTCTTCTTGAATTTTTCACTTCTATTATCTTGGCCATGATTACCACCGAAGTGGTTACCATTCTTGGCATGATAATTTTTCCCACGATGGTTATCATTGTTCCGATGGCCCTGCCACCAGTATGATTATTATCGTGTTGTTGGTCGTTGCATTTTGGTTGTGCTAACTCATTATCGCGCTCTAATAACTGAGCCCTATTCACAACATCTAAATACAAACACTGTCACTAAACAAGGGTTAATTAACATATCACATATTATCCCTATACTCTGACCGACCAATTAAATACCAAATAAACTTAGGTAGGTCATACTTGGGAAGGAATTCCCCGTCTCTCCCCTCCTAGTTCTAGTCTCAAATCTCAGCCAGGGATCATATCCCTAAGCTTTGATACCAACTGTGACGCCCCCAAAATTAGGTATTCATCACCCATCTTAAGTCGCCAGATACATGGTACATAAATTCAAATACAACTTAATTATACAACAGTCGTACAAAATACGACGACATATATACTGTGAGTTTTAATACAAATATTGTAACGTATAGAATAAGACAATATTCATACTCAAAATAATACATGCAATATAAAGTACAGCGGCAAATATGTCAACTCTCCAAAGGGACACGAGAAGATTTCTGTTCTCTTCATTTTACTGAGGTGCACTTTTGACGCTTTCAGGGTTGGGTTCTCATCACCCTATTGTTGTTCACCAAAATCAATTATTAAGTGACGTATAAAATACGACACACACATCTTAGGTACTCAATACAATTATATATTGCATGTCATGCCATAGGGAGGACTACTAATGCTATCATCTGGACCGTCACTCCGTTTCCCGACTCGTCCTAGCTATATTCTCATTTCCTGAAGAGAACGGTGAAAGAAAGGGTGAGCTCAACTAGCCTAGTAAGAAATATTATGACTAAGATAAAAAAAAAAAATTATCATTAGTCTTCAACAGTGTTAAACTGATAAAATACAATAGACATCAAGTTTAACTGCAACGGAACAAGCAATCCATTAGAAAAGTCAAGTAGAGAATAAAATCTACTATCTTCTATGATTTAAAATATTTTCATCAATTTTTATCGCTGAGACTCAGCTTAATAAATAAACCACATCATCGAATCATCCCTGCACTACGGGCCAAGGATATTCATTAAAACATAAATGGTCATGACTATACCGAATAATCCCTGGTCATAATCATACCAAGTCCATCTCTGCACGTAAGCCAAAGATATATAACTATAAAACCAATAATCAATAGTCCATCTTTGCACGTAAGCCAAAGATATACAATTCAATAATCAACAGTCCATCTTTGCACGTAAGCCAAAGATAACTTTCATCATCATATAAGCATGAGGATGATGACAATGATATAAACATTAATCAAACGAAAACAAGGATAAATATTAAAGACTTTAAATTTATTCAAATATTATCAATCACATAATAAATTCATAATCTAAAATTATTAATATCATAATAATATTTTAATCACTTCTTAAACTTATAAATAATTTATTTCAATTGTTTACACTTTACCAAATAATGCATTTAATCATTCAAAAATGCCATAATCATAAGATTTCATCACCAATGATCAAATCCCTCATAAAAAATCTGCATATACCTTATATAGGATTTCCAAGACATAAAATTCTATTTTCCCACTATGTTACTTCACATAACATATTTAACTCATATGTTCGTAACTAAACTATTTTCTTAAAAAATACCAAATCAGTCCCAAAAATATTTCTTTTTTGGGATTTAGCAGAATATAGTCCCATAATGAACATATATTTTTCTCGAAATTTTTAAAATTCATTTACTATTTTTCAAAAATTAATTTCTAATTAATTCCTTAATAAATTAGCTACCTCAAGTTTAACTCCATAAATTCTCAAATCTTGGCAGGATCTTACACATATTAATTTGATCTTCTAGTTTAAATTTCACGGTCATCGGAGTTATAGAACTCCGGTTATAGCGTTTTTCGTCGATAAAACCTAAATATTGAAATGGTCATAACTTGTTCATTTTAAGTCGGAATGAGCTCATTTTTGGACAGGAGGTACCTTATACTATATACTTTCATGTCCCAAAAGGCCGGAAATTTTCTCACAAATTAAGTGGCAAAAAATTTCTTCTAAAAATCTGGACAATAGCATTTTGGTAATTTCCAGCTTTTGACTCCTTTGCTAAAATCAGTCCACACGAAAATCTACAACACCTTTTCAAGTGATTCCACTTGAAGATGCTACAAAACTCATAGATCTAACTCTAGAACTTGACCAAACACAAAAATTCAAAATATAATACGAGATATGGTCAATTGAATTTCATATTCCATTTTCACCAAAATCTGATTTTTCAACCTTTTGTGATTTCTAAGAAACTTTCATGTTTTCACATAATAACCAACATAACTCATCATAACACTTACTACTACTTTATATACCCATGATTTTCATCAGTCCAATGCTTTTATTATGACTCTCATCATAATCAACGTAACCAGATCATTTCCACAATTTAATAAGGAATGAATATAAAGGATCATTCACCATGCATGTGGTAATCCACATGTAGACATGTTATTCCAATGTAATAATAAAGAATGGAATAATGAAGAATTCACCATGCATGCGATAAAGAATGCATGCATGTGTTATTCCCAATGAATAATAAATAATGGAACCAAGTCCCGGCGTCAACTTGAGAGACAGGATATTAAAACGAGAATAATAAATGCGGAATAATAAATAATGGAACCAGTCCCACAGAAAACGCATGCATGTGATATTCCGGCGAATAGTAAAGAATGAAATAATAGAAGAATTTCACCATGTATGCGGTACTTTGCATAGACAGGTTATTCCAACATAATAATAAGGAATAGAATAATGTAAGAATTTCACCATGTATGCAGATTACTTGGCATATCAAAGTTATTCCAACATAATAATGAAGAATGGAATAACAACTCTTACGAGTATTGAAAGAAAATAATTCTCTTCATGAATACAAAAGAATAATACCCCTTACGGGTACAACAAATAATATCCCTTACCTTAGAAGAAAGCTGATAATTGGAAAAGTGAAATAGCGAATACTTTTCTTCTTTCTCTCTATAGTTTCTCTCTAGATTTTCAATGAATTAAGTAAGAAATAATGAAGGAATAAGCTTTATTTATAGAAAACCGAAAGTAGCTCTTGGCCTTAACGAAAGGTCAAAATAACTCTTGGTAATATGAAGAGACAACTACTATTTGCGAAGGGACAATTAACTCTTGAGACACCGAAGGGCAAATGACTCTTGAAAACACTTTGAAGGACAAATAACTCTTGGAAAGCGAAGGACAAATAACTCTTGGAAATGAAGGGACAAGTTACTATTAAAACTTTAAATCAACGATCCATATTGATTTACTATTATAATTTCAACCAACGGTCTAAAAAATTAGCACATCTCCTCATGGAATAATATTGTATCCAAAAATGATTTGGACCGAAAAGAAATATATTTTTCGGGTGAATAGTACCCCGTAAATAGTAACTCGTGAATAGTAACTCGTGAATAGTAACTCATAAATAGTAACTCGTAAATAGTAACTCATGAATAGTACTCCGACATGAAAAGTGCCCCGAATACCCGATTGAACAATATAACCTCCAGACATCAATTATTATTAAAATAAATGTCGACCTACACTAACACCAATAATCCCAACACAATAAAACTATCAAATTCATCTTTAATCAACACGAACTTATTCATTATTAATATCATAACTCACACTATTTAACAACTAAATAAGTTCCCGAGGAAAGGGGCTTTCGATAAGAGATTTCTCCTATTAGCGCATGATTAGGTGACCAAACCTCTCCTTGACAGAACTTCTAGAAATTGTAAATATTGTAATTTAATAATATGAATAACTTTGTCGTCTCAATTATTTATTTAATAATATATCATATAATGCAGATGATACTGTGGCAATAATTGAATCAATAATATGAGAGATATGATGCAGCAATTACTGTAGCAATAATTGATTATAACTGAGTGACTTATCACGTAAGCATCGATAACCAATCTGTGTATCTCTTTATGCAACCATGGCGTATTCTTTGTAATTTTACTACTGAAGTAGTTCAGCGGTTTAACGATAAAACTTCCGCCGTTATTTTAAAAGATAATTTGTCATTTTATTACTACGACAATACTTCCGTTGTGGGTTCACCAATGATTGTGTCAGTAAATGACGGATATTCCCAAACAAAAGAATATTCTCGACCAAACGAATATTTTATAACAACTTGCATACTTTGCAAAATTTATAAATATTACCCACAACTATAACATTATATCAAATCCACACCATAATATTAAAAAAAATATTTCGAGAAATTTAAATCTTTATTCGTAAAATTTGGGGTCTCACAGATTTGCTATTCTACTTGGCCACCAAAATATAAAGTCTAGAACCATCCATCTTCATTCAAACTCCAAAGTATAAAATATGGTCAATCATTAACAAAAAAGAAATGTAACACCCCAACTTTTATGAATAAAGATGAATTTTCTATAATTATCATTTTTAAATATTATGGAATGAATTTGATATAATGTTATAGTTGTGGGTAATATTTAGAAATTTTACAAAACTGTAAGTTGTTTATAATATTCGATTAATCGGGGAATATTCGCGATACTCAAGACAATCATTAGTGGACCCCACAACGGAATTATTATTATCGGTTTGAGAAAACGACAAAAATATTTTTATGAAAATAATTGGCGGAAGTTTTATCGTTAATCGTTGAAACACCGGTGTTGAAAGTATGTGAATACGCGTGGTTGCATAAGAAGACACGCCAGATTGATTATCGATGCTTACGTGAGAAGTCACCATTTTTGTTCAATTATTGCTTCAAAGAATTATTGCATAGTATCTCACGTTAATTGATTCAATTATTGTTGATATTTTTAATTGAGATGATGAAATTATTAATATTATTATTTGCAATATTAACGATGTCTAGAAGTTCATGAGAGAGGTTTGGTCACCTAATCGTATTTAATAGGGAGAAATCCTTATCGAAAGCCCCTCTTCCTCAGAACGCATTCATTTCGTCAATTAATAGTGTGAATAATAATAATGATGATGAAATTTTGTTTTATTAGTATTATTAATGTAATAAAACAGAAAAGCTTTTTATATAAAAATGTAATACTTTTATAAAGTTATTCGTTTTATTAGGCTAATAAAAAATCTTTTTATAAAATGTAATACTTTTATAAAGTTATTCGTTTTATTAGATAATAATTAGAATATATTATATTTTATTATGCATAGTGTTCGTGATAGTAAAATCTTTTTAAAAGTTATTCGTTTTATTAGATTATAAATAGAATATATTATATTTTATTGTAGAAAACCAATGGACCGTCTGGTTTAAAGTAAATCGATTTTAATTGTTCATGGATTGGTTACTATTGATCCATTCTTCATAAATGAAGCTCATTCCTTCATTATTTCTTATTTAATTCAATTTGAAACTCTAGAGAGAGAAAGCGTAGAGAGAATTATTCTTCTATCTTGAGCGTATTTCTTTAGCGTTTAAGAAAGCTTTGAGCGTAGTGCAAGTTTCTTCAAGTATATCCCCGCCCTACCGTCGGAGTACTCTTCTTTATAAAGTAAGTGGTATTATTTCTTTCGTATTCATGAAGAGAACTTCTGTTATTCCATTCTTTATTATTCTGTTGGAATAACCTGTATACGCGGGCTACCCTATACTTGGTGAAATTCTTCTGTTATTCTATTATTTATTATTCTGCTGGAATAACCTTTCTATCTGCAATCGCATACATGGTGAAATTTGTTGTTATTTCATTCTTTATTATTACATTGGAATATCCTATTCATGCATTTTTCATGGGACTGGTTCCGTCTTTTTATTATTACATTGGAATATCCTGTTTTGTGCGTTGACGTGGGACTGGTTCCGTTATTTATTATTCATTGGAATAACCTATCTACGCCAATACCGCATGCATGGTAATTTCGTCGGTGCGTATTACACCTAACTTTGGTTACGTTATTTATTGTTCATGTTGGAATAACTCGCTATATGCAATCTGCACCGTGCATAGTGATTTCTTTTGTTATTCCATTCTTTATTATACTCGGGTTGGTTAAAGTTTTGACTTCTATACTCCATGAAATTAGTGGAATATACTTGATATTTGCGTTTCATCCAGTATCTTTCATGGAAATATTCTTCTGAGCATTCTTAAATTTTACTCTACAAAGAAGTATCATGTTGACAATTTGGACGTTATTAGTTCCTGGATAAATTAATTCTTGAACTTGTTTTACTGAATTTTTATATTATTGTCATCATCCTCATGTTTCTATTTTGTTGAAAGTCATCTGTGGCCTGTAGTGCATAGATGGACTTGGTATGATTATGACCAGGGATTATTCGGTGTAATCATGACCGTAATGTTATAAATGATGTGGTAAAAGTCCTTATTGGCCCGTAGTGCATTGATGGACAGTTGTTGGCATGATCATGACCACTAATGAATACACGAATATCCTTGGTCCGTAGTGCATGGATAATTTGTGGTTGTGATACTTATGAATATCATTGGCTGTAGTGCAGGGACGAGGTGAGTCCCAGCGATAAAAGTGATGAAAAACCTTTTAAATCATAAAAGATAGTAGATTTTATTCTCTACTTAAATCTTTTAATGGATTGCATGTTCCGCTGTAGTTAAACTTGATGTCTATTGTATTTTATCAGTTTAACACTGTTGAAGACTAATGATAATTTATTATGCATTATCTTAGTCATAATATTTCTTACTGGGCTAGTTGAGCTTACCCTTTCTTTCACCTTTGTTCTCTTGAGGAAATGAGAACGTGGCGGGACTAGTCGAGGGAGCGGGTGACTGGTCCGGATGATAGTATTAGTAGTCCTCACTATTACATTAAATAGTGTGTTAATAAATGTAATGAGGACTTATTCTGAGAGTGGATATTGTCTAGAAGACAATGTTTGTATTAAAACTCACAACTCTCTTGTTGTATATTTAAGATTGTATTTGTATTCTGTACCATGTATTTGGCGACTCAGAATAGGTGATGTATACCTATTTTGGGGGCGTCACAGTTGGTATCAAAGCTGAGGATATGATCCTGGTCGAGATATGAGACAAGAACTAGGAGGGGAGAGCTTCGCTAGTATGACCTACCTAAGTTTATTTGATATTTAATTTTTTGGTCAGAGTATAGGGATTATATGTGATATGTTAATTAACCCTTGTTTTGTGGCAGTATTTGAAAATGGCATCCGAGAATGTTGAGAACATCAATGGAGCACAGGAGACCGTTGAGTTTCCACAGATCAATAATCAGGATAATGTGCATTAGGAAGGCGATAATCTTAATGCAAACAACAACACTGACCAAATGATGAACGATGGAATGTTCTGAGGCTTCATGCAATTCATGCAACATCAGGCGAGAGCGGCTCCTGTCCAAAATGCAGGTGGAAACACTGGCAACTCTCGGACGGTCACCACCAAACAATTCAAGGAGCTAGGACCACAGGAGTTTTTTGGAGAGCCAAAACCACTTAAGGCGGAGACGTGGATAAAGCAGATCAACAAGATATTTGATGTCTTAGGATGCTCCGAGGAGTAAAAGGTTCCCTTTGCCACCTTCATGTATTCTTGGCGAGGCGACATCTTTGGTGGGAATCTATAAAGCGTACTCAACTCGCCGATGAAGATGTCTTGGGAGAAGTTCCAAGAATCATTCAACGATGTGTACTTTCCGAAAGTATTCATCACATGAAAGAGGTAGAGTTCATTAAACTGGAACAAAACAACATGACCGTGTCGCAGTACGAAGCCAAGTTTGCCGAGTTGTCCCGGTTTGCGTCTCATTTGGTTGATAATGAGGAGAGTGTAAAACCCCAACTTATTATAAATAAATTAAATTTTCCTCTATTCATTATTCTAAATTAATAAGGGTTAATTTGATATAATGCTTTGGTTATGGGTGAAATGTGCAAAGTTTACAAAATAAGCAAGTGGTTATAAAATATTCATTATTGTCGGGGAATATTCGTTTGGTCGTGGAATATTCTTTTTTTGTCGGGAATCTCAAATTATTTGCCAGTAGATCATTCAGGGGCCCCATAACGGAAAAGCGGTTGGATGAAGGAAAACGCAATAAATATGTGTTTTTATAAATAATCTACAGTAAATTGTTACCTGAATTAACATTGTTGGGTTACCTCGGTGGTTAAAATATAGTAATATGCGTGGTTTACAAGAAGACACGGTATTACACAGTATTGTTGAATTATTGATTAAATGTGACGTAAGAAGGCACTACTCAATAATTGTTACAGTAATTACTGTTCATTATTTTATTGATTCAATAATTGCTACGTTGATATTTATATTATTATTGTTTCAATAATTGTCACTGCACAGTATTTTCCATTATCAGATCAATAATTCATATTATTTTAATAATATTATCAGATAACATTATTGGTAATGTCTAGAAAGTTCTGCCTAAGGAGAGGTTTGGTCACCTAATTGCGCGCCAGTAAGGAGAAATCCTTATTGGAAAGCATCCTCTATCCCAGAACGACACGGTTGTCGAAGATTGTGATTACGTAATAATATTATTTTTGAATAATTAATTATTGATTATTATGATAAAAAAAATATTCATTTTATGTGGATATAGATGGAAAAAAAAATTAATGTGACAAATGTTGAAAATTAATATTTTATCTTTTTCTGATAAAATAATTCATTTAAATATATTATTTTAATTATATATTAACGGTGATATTTTTACAATGAATGTGGGATATATGAGTATATGAGGAGGAAGAGTATTTTTGTGGCATTAAATGTTTAACACATGTTTTGTGTGTCGGTGGACACAATTCTTGACCGAAAATTGATTATAGACTGTAAAATCGCCCGTTTATGGATTTTGGTAAATTTCTATTTGGAATTTGGAAAAACTTTCTTCTGTAAAGTTGTAGAGAATTGAAATTCCTATAAAAAGTTGCGAGATTTGAATTTTCTGATAAAAGGGCTATTTATTGTGAATTATTGAAGTTTGAGTTCAAATAATTAATTTTGGAAATTTTAATTATTTTATTTAAGAAAAACGTTTTTTTGTGGTTGTTGGCACATGGGTGGTGATGTTTTTGACCAAAGAAGGTCGCTAAGGAATTTAAGAAAGAATATTATTATTTTATTAATTTAGTCTCCCTTTGGCGCTCTAACATTTTCCTATAAATAGAGGCTAAGTTAGAATTGAAAATCACACCGTAAACAAAGTTTTCTCTCTTTCTCTCTATATTATCGAGCGTATTCTTGTGAGTATACTTTGAGTGTTGCTATACGGTGCGAGTTTCTGTCAGCACTATACCGAAATTCAGTCAGAAGTACGGTTATTTTGAGGTAAAGGATGTTATTTCTTTCGCAAATGATATTATTTTCTTCAATATCATTATGCCAAAATATTGGTTGAACTTTTTATCAAATTTGAAACTTTTTCATGTCGGGGTTACTATTCATGGGTTACTATTCATGGGTTACTATTCATGAGTTACTATTCACGAGTTACTATTCACGAGTACTATTCACGAAGCGTAAAGATATTTTTTGTGAAATTTCTATCTTTTTGTGTCTGGGTTACTTATTCACGACGCAAGACTATTCACGATATCAAGACTATTCACAAATACTTGTGATTATTCACCCGAAAAAAATGAAATTTTCTCTTTTTCTTCCAGATGTCTTTTATGGTTACTATCTTTGATTGTATCCATGTTTTGATCTTTATTTGTGAATTCTACTTCACACTTGGTTATTATGGAGTATTATTGAATTTGGATAAACCGAAATACGAATCCCTAATATTTGTCCTTCTGTCTTACTAGATTCGTTTTCTAAAATGTTTTTCATCATCCTCAGTCCTTAATGGTGATACTTGATGAATATCTTTGACCTGTAGTGCAAAGATGAATGATTAAATCGATGAATCTCTTTGGCGTAGTAAAGGTAGAAGATGAGCAGTGTTGAGATGAACATGACCAACTGGTGATACAAATGAATATCTTTGGCCTGTAATGCAAAGATGATTAAAGATGAATATTGATTGTTGTTACAGGGATAAAATATTGATGATGGACTTTTAAACCTTAGAAGACAATAGAATTCTTTCTCTACGTGACTCTTCTAATGGATTGCTGTTTCCGCTGCATTTGTTGATCTAAAACTTGTTGTCTATTATATTTTATCAGACTTTTCCCTGTTGAAGACTAACGATAATTTGTTGTATATTATCTTAGTCATAATATTCTTTATTGGGCTAGTTGAGCTCACCCTTTCCTTTTTGTTCCATTTTCTTCTCCGGGAGTGAGAACATACACAGCGAGGATCGAGTCGGGGTATGGAGTGATGGTTCTAGGAAGATGTTTAGCAGTCCTCACTATTTCTATAAAATAGTGTTTGAATAATTGTAATGAGGACTTATTTGCGTGTGGATATTGTCTAGAAGACAATATTTGTATTTAAACTCACAGTATGTATTTTCGTATTTCACACGACATTTGTATTATTGAAGTTGTAGTTTGCTTTATGTACCATATATTTGGCGACTCAGAATGGGTGTTGTATACCTATTTTGGGGGCGTCACAGAGAGAATGACGCGAATGTTTCTAAGAGGTTTGAAACCCGAGATACGTCAATATCTTATCTCTCATAAAGCGTGTTTGTATTCGGATGTTGTTAATAGGGCTCGATTATTGGGAGCGATAATGAAGTCAACCCAACCAAAAGAGAAAACGGTAAGCAAAATGATAATACCGGTGATAACAATCATCGAAGCGGTGACAATAAGAGTGGAGGAATCAACATGCGAAATGGTAACCGCCGGTGGTAATCATGGCCAAAGCAATAAGAATGGATATTTTAAGAAGAGGAGATTCAACAATGATGGAAAGACGCAAGATTTTGACTGTTGTTAAGGAAGGAGAACGACCACCTATCATATGCTTTAAATGCGGAGGGAGGACACATCGGTCCAAATGCTGGCGATGTCGCCTAAAAGCATGTTATAATTGTGGAAGAGAAGGTCACCTAGCCCGATTTTGTCGTTCACAGAAGACAAGTTCGGCTAGGATGGAGGCACCAAAGGACGCCCCGTAAAAATCAAAGCCGAGAGTGCAAAGGAGAAGCGTTTGTCATGACCTCTCCGTAAAGCAAGGAACCCAAATGAGGTCATCACGGGTAAGCTTAAAGCATAAACTCTAACGAAGTATATACCTTATTTGATACCAGTTCTACCCATTCCTTTATTTCTCCTACTTGCGCTCAACGTTTTAACTTCTATACTCCATGAAATTAGTGGAATATACTTGATATTTGCGCTTCATCCAATATGTTTCATGGAAATATTCTTCTGAGCATTCTTAAATTTTACTCTACAAAGAAGTATCATGTTGACAATTTGGACGTTATTAGTTCCTGGATAAATTAATTCTTGAACTTGTTTTATTGAATTCTTATATCATTGTCATCATCCTCATGTTTATATTTTGTTAAAAGTCATCTGTGGGCTTTGTAGTGCATAGATGGACTTGGTATGATTATGACCTGAGGATTATTGATTGTAATAATGACCGTAATGTTACAAATGATGTGGTAAAAGTCCTCATTGGCCCGTAGTGCATTGATGGACAGTTGTTGGCATGATCATGACCATTGATGAATACACGAATATCCTTGGCCCGTAATGCATGGATAATTTGTGGTTGTGATACTTATGAATATCCTTGGTCGTAGTGCAGGGATGAGGTGGATTATTTCTAGAAATTTGAGTCGATGATAAAAGTGATGAAAACCTTTTAAATCATAAAAGATAGTAGATTTTATTCTCTACTTGACTCTTTTAATGGATTGCATTTCCATTGCAGCTTAAACTTGATGTCTATTGTCTTTTATCGGTTTAACATTGTTGAAGACTAATGATAATTTATTCGGATTATCTTAGTCATAATATTTCTTCTTTGGGCTAGTTGAGCTCACCCTTTCTTTCACTATTCTCTTGAAATGAGAACGTGAAGCGGGACTAGTCGAGGAGCAGAGTGACGGTCCGGATGATAATATTAGTAATCCTCACTATTACATTTAAAGTAAAGTGTGTTAATAAATGTAATGAGGACTTATTCTGAAAGTGGATATTGTCTAGAAGATAATGTTTGTATTAAAACTCACAGCTCTCTTGTTGTATATTTAAGATTGTATTTGTATTTTGTACCATATATTTGGCGACTCAGAATAGGTGATGTATACCTATTTTGGGGGCGTCACAAGAAAAACAAATATTTTTGACATTAACTAAATCTAAGCATTGTTTTGAGCTAAAATTTAGAACTTAAATTAAATGGTGTGCCAAAATACTTAAATATGTCCGGCCAACTTCATTGTCACATATTGTTTCATCTCAATTGGCAAGCTTAGGAAAAGGTCGACATCAACCGAGTTGCTCACTATCTTTGTTGCAACTATTATCTTCTCTTCGTTGGTGAAAGTGCTAATGTTGTCAATGATACCATACACATCTTTGTGCAATTTGGCCAAGTCCTGGTTGAAAGTAGTATGCACACAAGTCAATCATGTTTATGATAAAGCATATACTTTATAACAATCTTATTAATTCGTTTGTTAATACAAATATTCATTTACTAAAAGTTTTAATTTATCTACATGTTATTTTTATAATATATGATAAACTCATAATTTTAAGTAATACTTTTAGAATTATGATCGATGAGATCATGTTAATGATGTGACGCCTCCAAAATAGGTCCACACGACCCATTTTGGGTTGCCAAAATACATGGTACAGAATTCAAATACAAATCTTTCTATTTACAACTATTAAACTGTCGTGCAAAATACGATAACACATAAGCTGTGAGTTTCAATACAAATAATAGTACTCACACTTCAAACCAATGATACTTTACATAAAGCTACAGTCGTTAACTATTTTAGAAATTAAAATCTTTAAAAAATGCTCAAGGAAGCTTTCATACATGGGGGTCATGCATCTAAGTTATAATATATATCATAGAACTTGAGAATTAACCTTGTTTGACCCAATAGACCCCAAAGAAGAACGAGAAGGTTACTATCATGTTTATTCCAATGGTGTGTATCTTTTTACCATATAATTATCTCCATTGTCTCAAACTGAGGATTATATTTCAACCATACTCCAAGATTATATAGATAATGCTCATAGATATAGTCAGCAAGTGTATGCGCACAACCATATCTTATGATAACACGAATTTATATGTGGTTAGACATCATTTATGATAGTAGAAATACCCCCTTTATACTCTCCGTACAATTATATCCTCATTCTAATGGGGTGCATTTTTGACGCTTCTAAAGTCGGATTCTCATCACCCCATTGTTGTTCACCAAAATTAATTATTAAATGACGTATAAAATACGATACACACATTTTAAGTCCTCAATACAATTATATATTGTCATGCTATTTTATAATGTATTGAGAAACATTAATAGTCACAGACCATCACTCTTGTTAGTTCCTAGTAGGCACAAAAGATCTAGAAGGGGGGATTGAATAGATCCTTTTTAAATTCAAATACTTTTCTGGTTTATTTTGTATTGATAATAATTTAGCGTAGTATGACAAACATAAGAATCTTTTCAAGCACAACGGAATAAGTAAAAGATCCCTTCATTGATATATTCATAATCATACATACATTGTTAAGTAGAGAGTTAGTTCGGTAGATAGCGGTTAAGTCATACATAGTAGATTATAGCGGTTAATGTACATAATGTAAATGACATAAGTAAAAAGACACAAGGGTTTTAAGTGGTTCGGAGACTCAAGCTCTAATCCACTCTTACGCTTTCAACTAGCAGGATTAACACTAAGGAAGGCGGACTGAATCACTAAGATTCCTTCAAGGCCGCTGACCTTAGGATTTGATTCGCTAAGAACTCTTGAGGCCAATGACCTTGGAACTTCTCTAGTTCCCTAGGAACTCTTGAGCCAATGAGCTTGGAACTTCATTTAGTCCCCCTGGGACAAGGACCCTCAGCCCCACGGGTTTCTTGTTGTTGTAGTTGTTGGTGGTGGTGGTGCTGAGCTGCTAAGATATCTTTAAGCTCTGAACATCTTCTATACTTAGCAGCTTGGTGTGGTCCTCTTTACATTCTGCTTCGAGTCTGAACCACATCTTCTTTCTTTGCGGTGATCTTTACTCCTTCTGCTCATCTTATCTCGATGTCATTTGTCATTGCACCATCACCATCTGGATTTGCTAAGTCTCTGAGCTTTTGGTAGACTTCGTCTGACACTTAGCAATCCCTGAACCCTTCTTGAATGTTCTGCAGACATGATTCTGCTTCTGTTCCTTTTCTTCTTTTGGTTCATAGTGATCTGTAGAGTGGCTCTCTTGATCTTCTTCGTATTCTGCCACCTTTCTAAATGCTATCTCTTTGGCCTTCTTGGCTCTTAGCTTGGCAGCCATCTTTAGTGACATTCTCATCTTTATTGAGTGAAGCTCTAATCTGTTCAAGTCCTTCTTCAAAGCTTCTTCACTTCCACCTTTGTAGTCTCACTGTCACTGAGACTTGTTCTGTTGATCTTTGGTGGAACTCGTAGAGTCAACAATAGCATTCCCAACAACTCAATGATTCTGCAACTTAGCAATCATCAATAACTTTTGATCTTTGAAGATCTATTGATTTATACTCCTTCCCAATCTTCTTATTGGAAAGTAGTCGTTAAAGGCTTTTTGAATTGCTTCGCAGATCTCGAGTTATTTGGTGCAGACTGCAGATGTGATATGACATAACTTTCTGACACTGCAGTCTACTGTTTCACCTACCCTGTCAGATATGTTACACTGATGCCTCGGGCAGGTCGACGACTTTATCTCCCCCTTTTAACTTCTAGATCAGAGGTTGTCCTTGCATCGATGCTCTCAATAAGCTTTTGTCCGAATACCAACCTTCAGATTCAACCGTTGCCAATGCTTCAATCCTCAGTTGTTCAAACTCTATGATTCTGATGCACATCTCTTGGACCTGATCGTAGTGACTTGTTGACTGATGTTTATAGACATGTAGAATCAACACTACGATCTTTGAAGAGTGTTCATTTGATCTTCAGTGTAGAACACATCTTCCTTCTATTGTGCAGTGCTTCAACGCTTCTTGTTTGCTTTGATGGTTCTCAGATACTGATGGTTTGACTCCTTGCTCTAGCCGCTTCTGAATAGCAAGACACTTTAGATTTGTGGCGTGTCCATTTCGCTTTCTCCTTGTGATCTCCCATTCACTTATCATCAATAGACTAACCCAATGCTTAATCACTTTAGCCTTGTTCTTCAGAAGCTGACCAGTATCTCTGTGTACATTCCATCAGTTCTTTCTTTGATTGGCAAACACTACGATCCTGGTTACTTTAAAGATCGTTGTAATCTTACCACTATGACAGCTACTGCACATACTGACTTTCCTTAGTCAACTACTGAAGTCTTCTTATGATCATCTTGTGGAAGACTTTATCTCGAATGGCTTCACAACTCAATCTGCATGCTAATTAGGTTGATGCTTAGATCTTCAATTAGCTTGCATGCCATTTGTTGAGTGCTCCCTGGCTTCCTTTAGGTGGGATGTATCTTTTCAGTACCAACCAGAGGCTTTATTCCTTTGGATATTCTGGGTGTGCTCAATTATTGAGAGTCGTGTTTGCTCTATGATTCTACCTTGGATTTGTGAGCACATCTGTTGAGGTCTTAGTTCTGCACTCTACGATTCAGCTTCAACTATGTAGACACTATGACTCCGAGATTAGATCTTGACATTCTACGATTTTTGTCGTTGTGTTTGTTGTCTTCATCTGATCTTGCTCGACTACGATCTCTGCCTTTGATACGATCAGTAGACTCTACAACTCTGAGTGTAGTCTACGATTCTTGACTTGGTTTCGGCAGTTGCTCGGTCGGCTCGTTGGCAGGCTGTCTCTACTATTCTGAACATGGCTTCCTTATCAGACTACGGCTCTGAGGAAGTGATGCTTGACACACTACGATCCTTGCTCGTCTCTCCTGGCAGTCTACGAACTCTGAGATCTACTATCTTGCAGACTACAATTCTGCCTCAATAGCTCTCGACTTTTCCTTGACTCTTCTGGCAGACTACGATTTCAGACAAGCTTATATATTACATCATAAGATCAACCTAACATGCTTGATCTTTCTATATTTATAGTCCTTGTACATCATTTCTCCTTAAGGACTTTACAAAGTTGTTTTGCTTATGTAGGATCAACCTAACATATATGATCAATTCAATCTAAGTCCTTATACATATGTTTCTGTTATCTATCAAAGGACTTTACAGCTTTTCTTAATGCAAACATACTTGCATATTCATTCATATATATTGTGACGGTCCCAAAATAGGTATACATCACCCATCTTGAGTCACCAAATACATGGTACAGAAATCAAATACAAACTTCTTTAATACAACTGTCGTGCAAAATACGACAAAACATAGTTGAGAGTTTAAACACGAATATTACCTTCTAGACAATATCCATACTCAATGGAGTCCTCATTAAAATTATTATCACACTATTTTATAAAAATAGTGAGGACTACTATAGCCACCATCTCGGACCATCACTCCATTCCCCGACTCGTCCCAACTATATTCTCATTTCCTGAAGAGAAAAGTGAAAGAAAAAGGTGAGCTCAACTAGCCCAGTAAGAAATATTATGACTAAGATAATGCAAAATAAATTATCCTTAGCCTTCAATAGTGTTAAACTGATAAAATACAATAAACATCAAGTTTAACTGCAGCGGAATAAGCAATCTATTAGAAGAGTCAAGTATAACATAATGTCTACTATCTCCTCTAGATTAAAAGTCCATCGTTAAAATTTCATTCCTGTAATACTCATCAACAATTCTTTATTATACCCAAGACAAAAAGAACTCTCATCACTTGTCTTCACCTGAACCACAAAAGTATAGTTAAATCCATAATTCACATTTATAATCATGTAAATCAACTGTTTCTCCTTGTCACAAAGGCTTAATATAACGTTTACTCAATATCCTTACCCCAAAGGCTAAAGATATTCAAATGTAATAACAATGATCATACCAATCAGTTGTCTACCTTTGCGATGCAGCCAAAGATATTCAACTATAAAACCAATGGTTATGATCATACCAATCAATTGTCTGTCAGTGCACTACGGCCAAAGACATTCAACTGTTAACTAATGGTCATGATCCTGCCAATCACATCATCGAATTATCCATGCACTACGGGCCAATGATATTCATTATTATCACCAGTGGTCATGATTATGTCATACACCTGTCCATCTTTGCACTACGGGCCAAAGTTATCAATCAACAGTTCATCTTTGCACGTAAGCCAAAGATATACAACTCAAAAAAAGACTGGATACTGGAATAGTGAGGTAGCAGACTTCTCTTCTTCTTTCTCTCTATAATTTCTCTCTATAATAATTGCTCTATAGCTTTAGTGAATTGGTGAAAAATAATGAAGGAATGAGCTTCTATTTATAGGAAAATATAGTTTCCATAATTGCACATTTTGGGGCTCGAAATATTACAGTATAATACCTTCATATTTTCCTTCATTTTTAATTTAGTCCTGCAAGTATTATCAAACTTACACCACCTCCCCTAATAGTAAATCATGTGAATCAATAGTAAATCATGTAACTCAATAGTTCTAAACATGTGAAAAAAGTAATTATAGTATAGTACCTTCATCTATACCTCCATTTTTAACTTAGTCATGCAAGTATTATCAATTTTGCACCAACTCCCCTAATAGTAAATGAATGTGAATCAATAGTACACACATGTAAACAGATAGTTATAATCATGTGAATCACTAGCAATTAATTGCTCATTTATCCGGTTAATTACCCGATTGGTCAATATAACCTCCAGACATCAATTATTATCGAAATAAATGTCGATTTCCACTAACACTAATAATTCCCAACACAACGGAAATATTTTTATTAAGTCTTTGTGGTAAGGAGAAATTGTTAATTTACATTATTATAAACATGAATTATGAATTTAACTATAATCTTTAGTGATTCAGGTGAAGAAAAATATTAATGATGGACTTTTAATTTAGAGAAGATAGTAGAAATTATGTTCTACTTGACTCTTCTAATGGATTGTTGATTCCGCTACAATTATGGTTGAACATTTTTATCATTTACCATATGTTCTAAATATTTGATTTATTACCGATGAAGGCTATTGATAATTTGATTATCTTTAATTATAATATTCTTTACTAGACTATTTGTGCTCACCCTTTTGCTTCACAATTCTTTTCAGGTAATAAGAGTACTGTAGCTGGGTCGAGTGAGAATAACAGGGGACTAGAGTTGTCAGGAATAAACATGTGAATGATATTCCTATTTACATATGATTTGATTATGATATATGTGAGACCCCGAATTTTATGAAATGAAAGTATTCAATTTTCTTATAATTATTTTATTTAATAAATGGTTAAATTGATAAAAGGTTAAAGTTAAGGGTAATATTTGAAATTTTTTCAAAGTAAGCAAGTTGTCATAAAATAATCGGTGATAAAAGTATAGTAATACGCGTGGTTGTATAGTAGCACACGGTATTGTACAATATCTTTGATTATTGATGCTTATGTGAGAATTAGTCACTCAATTTTATTCAATTATTGTCACAATATTTTATATTATTAAATTAATAATTGAGACGACAAAGTTATTCATATTATTATTTGCAATATTGACGATGTCTAGAAGTTCTATCAAGAAGAGGTTAGGTAATATAATTGCGCGCCAATAGGGAGAAATCCTTATCGAAAAGCCCCATCTTTCCTGAGAACGATCTGGTTGTTAATATTATGAGCTATAATATTAATGATGAATATTATTAAAAATCAAATTTGAGTTCGGAGTTGAATTTGGAGACGCGGACGTGATATTTGAGTTCGGAACGATTAAATTAGTAAAAATAGACTATAAACACAAAATTTACCGGGGTTGACTTTTGGTCAAAAAGTCAACAGTTGACTTTTTCGAAAAAAAATCAAACTTTGAAATTTCAAAAATGAAATTGTTGATAAAAATATTTCCATTGTGTTGGGAATTATTAGTGTTAGTGGAAATCGACATTTATTTCGATAATAATTGATGTCCTGGAGGTTATATTGACGATCCAAGTAATTAACCTTAGGATAAATGAGAAATTAATTGCTATTAATTCACATGCTTATAACTATGTGTTAACATGTGTGTACTATTGATTCACATGATTTAATATTAGAGGAGCTGGTCCAAGATTGATAATACTTGCATTACTAAATTAAAAATGGAGGTATAGATGAAGGTACTATACTATAATTAATTTTTTCACATGTTTAGAACTATTGAGTCACATGATTTACTATTGATTCACATGATTTTACTATTAGGGGAGGTGTTGCAAGTTTGATAATACTTGCAGGACTAAATTAAAAATGAAAAAAAAGAGGAAGGTATTATACTGTAATATTTTGAGCCCCAAAACGTGCAATTATCGAAACTATATTTTCCTATAAATAGAAGCTCATTCTTCCTTCATTCTCACCAATTCACTAAGTCTCACAAAAAGCGGTTATTATAGAGAAATTATAGAGAGAAAGAAGAAGAGAAGTTCATTACCTCACTATTCCAAAGATCAAGTTTTCTTCAAGGTAAGGGATATTATTATTATAGTAAGGGATATTATTATTATAGTAAGGGTATTATTTCAGTATTCATGAAAAGAGCTTACATTATTCCATTCTTTATTATTATGTTGGAATAACTTGCCTACATAACAATCCGCATACATGGTGAAATTCTTACATTATTCCATTCTTTATTATTATGTTAGAATAATCTGTCTATGCAAAGTACCGCTGTGACTCCCCCAAAATAGGTATACATCACCCATCTTGAGTCGCCAAATACATGGTACAAAATACAAATACAATCTTAAATATACAACAAGAGCTGTGAGTTTTAATACAAATATTATCTTCTAGACAATATTCACTCTCAGAATAAGTCCTCATTACAATTATTATCACACTATTTCATAGAATAGTGAGGACTTCTAATGCTATCATCTGGACCATCACTCTGTTCTCCGACTAGTCCCTGCTACGTTCTCATTTCTTGAAGAGAACAGTAAAAGAAAGGGTGAGCTCAACTAGCCCAGTAAGAAATATTATGACTAAGATAATGCAGGAAAAATTATCATTAGCCTTCAACAATGTTAAACCGATAAAATACAATAGACAACAAGTTTAAGCTGCGTGTAGAATAAGCAATCCATTAAAAGAGTCAGTAGAGAATAAAATCTACTATCTTTTATGATTTAAAAGTTTTTCATCACTTTTATCATTTGAGACTCAACTTAATAAATAATCTACATCATCCCCGCAGACTACGACCAAGGATATTCATTAGTATCAATACCACAAATTATCCATGCACTACGGGCCAAGGATTTTCGTGTATTCATCAATGGTCATGATCATGCCAACAACCTGTCCATCAATGCACTACGGACAATGAGGACTTTTATCACATCATTTGTAACATTACGCCAATGATGATTATCTGAGAAGGATCCTCATTTCATAATCATACCAAGTCCATCTATGCACTCTGAGCCATACAGATGACTTTCAATAAAAATATAAACATGAGGATGATGACAATGATATAAGAATTCAATAAAACAAGTTCAAGAATTAATTTATCCAGGAACTAATAACGTCCAAATTGTCAACATGATACTTCTTTCAGAGAGTAAAATTCAAGAATGCTCGGAAGAATATTTCCATGAAAAGATCTTTGGATGAAGCACAAATATCAAGGATATTCCACCAATTTCATGGAGTATAGAAGTTAAAACTTTAACCAACTTAGTATAAGAAAGAATATATGAAACTGCAAATGGATTTTCATCCGCCATACGGTAATCCACGTATACAGATTATTTCTACAATTTAATAAGGAAAGAATAAAAAGGATCATTCACCATGCATGTGAAAATCCACATGATGCAGTTATTCCAGCGTAATAATAAAGAATGGAATAATGAAGGATTCACCACGCGCGTGCGATAGATCATTTGCATGCATGGGTTATTCCCAATGAATAATAAATAATGGAACTAGGTCGGCAGAACGCACTGAACCAGAGATGTGATATTCCGGCGGAATAATAAATACGGAATAATAAATAATAGAACCGGTCCCAGGCGAAAGCGCGCGAAGACGATATATTCCGAGAATAATAAATGCGGAATAATAAATAATGGAACCGGTCAAAGCGTAAACGCACGAACGGAGATATTAAACGAATAATAAATAACAGAACTGGAGTTGGCGAAATTGAACCTCTGAGGATATTCCAACAGAATAATAAAGAATGGAATAATAGAAGAATTTCACCATGTATGTGGTACTTCGCATAAACAGGTTATTCCAACATAATAAAGAATGGAAGAACAGAAGAAGATCACCATGTATGCGGTACTTCGCATAAACAGGTTATTCCAACATAATAAAGAATGGAATAACAGAAGTTCTCTTCATGAATAAGAAAGAAATAATACCCCTTACCTTATAAAGAAGAAACTGGATATAGAAGTAGTGAAGTAGCAGAATACTCTTCTTCTTTCTCTCTATAATTTCTCTCTCTAGAGTTTCAGTGAATTCGTAAGAAATAATGAAGGAATGAGCTTCTATTTATAAGAGAATAGATTAAATAGTAACTAATTCATGAAGGGTCCAGATTGATTTACCTTTAAACGGACGGTCCATATTAAAACTTAAAGCAACGGTCCATACTGATTCACTATTAAAACTTTAAATCAGCGATCCGTATTGATTTACTATTAAAACTTTAAACTAGCGATCCATATTGATTTACTATTATAAATTCAACCAACGGTCTAAAAAATTAGCACATCTCCTCATGGAATAATATTGTACCCAAAAATAATTTGGATCGAAAAGAAATATATTGTTCGGGTGAATAGTAACTCGTGAATAGTAACTCGTGAATAGTAACTTGTGAATAGTAACTCATAAATAGTAACTCGTGAATAGTAACTCGTGAATATTACTCTGACACAAAAAGTGTCCCGAATACCCGATTAAACAATATAACCTCCAGACATCAATTATCATCGGAATAGATGTTGATTTCTACTAACACAAATAATCCCAACACAATAAAACTATCAAATTCATCTTTAATCAACACGAACTTATTCATCATTAATATTATAACTCACGATATTTAACAACCAGGTTGTTCCCAGGAAAGAGGGGGCTTTCCAATAAGGATTTTTCCCTATTGGCGCGCAATTAGGTGACCAAACTTCTCCTTGACAGAACTTCTAGACATTGTAAATATTACAATTTAATAATATGAATAACTTTGTCATCTCAATTATTGATTTAATAATATAACATATAATACAGATGATATTGTGATAATAATCGAATCAATAATATGAGAGATATGATGCAGCAATTACTGTAGCAATAATTCAGTATAACTGAGTGATTTCTCACGTAAGCATCAATAATCAATACTGTGTCCTACTATGCAACCACGCGTATTACTATACTTTTACTACCGAGTAGTTCAACAGTATTAATGGTAAAACTTCCGCCGTTATTTTCATAAAAATATTTTTGTCGTTTTCTCAATCCGACAATAATTCTGTTGTGGGATCCACCAATGATTGCGCCATTGTACGAATATTCCCTGCTAAAACGAATATTCTCCGACCAATCGAATATAATACAACAACTTGCATACTTTACAAAGTTTATAAATACTACCCACAATTATAACATTATCTCAAATCCACACCATAATATTAAAAAAAATATTTCGAGAAAATTAAATCTTTATTCGTAAAATTTGGGATTTTACAATCTCCCTCCTTATGAAATTTTGCCTTGAAATTTACGTGACGTGCACTGGTATCTTAGAAATGATGAGTACAATTAATTGATTCTAACTCTTGAGGTATAATCTTTAAGCGTAGAATATATTCCAGGATTTTAACAAGTACATCTTCATACGTTAAATTATCTGCTATCTCGTCCGGTTCTAAATCAATAATGTGGTTCGGGTCGTCCACATATTTACGTAACATCGATACGCGACAAACGTTATGAACACGCGACATACTTGGAGGTAAAACGAGTCTATAGGCCACAGATCCTAATCGATCGAGGATTTCAAATGGGCCAATTAAATCGAGGGTTGAGATTTCCTCTCTTCATCGATTCTTGCTTCTAGAATAACGCCCTCTTGAACCTTCTTCTTCACATTCATCAGCTCCGGGTGTGTAGCTTGAGCAGCTTTAACTTTATCGATTAAAGTCGAGTCTACTCGTATATTCGTTATCTTCACGTAGGTTCGTACATTCACACTCATAAACGCATACGATCTTCTACTCAACGCGTCAGCTACCACGTTCACTTTTCCACGATAATATTGAATGGTACGATCATAATCTTCAACAGCTCGAGCCAACGTCTTTGGCGCATGTTACATTTGTTTTGGGTGAAGAAAATATTTGAGGGTTTAAGAAATGGGTTTTGTACTAGGGTCAATACAAAATTCGATTTCACGCACTAGGGGTAGGCTAAGAAGTCTTCAAGAATACGTCAGGAAATTTATTAACAATAGAAATATCATTCAAAACTGTGACTGTCATCCAAGACTTGGATAACACGTCACATTGATACCTATCAACTTGTCATCGTTATTCACGACGTCGCCTACAGAAAGTCTGGCTTCGGTGCATTCCACACAAGGAAGTCAACAACAAAAAATATCGGGGCTCTTTACTTATGGCTTGATATAACAGTGATTGACTTTAGTGGTTTGGTTGCTTGAATTCGCATACTAGGTTGGTTATGAATATGAAAGCTAACAACCTTACGAAAAACATGATGAGTAGTTAACCAATCGATTCCTAAAATCGCATCAAAGGCAAGTATTTTCAAAGAGATAAGATCGACAGGTAACGTGAAAGTGTCGATTTGAATCAAATAAGATTTATAAACAGTGGAGGTAACGAAGGTTTCTACTAACGAAGTTTCAATTGATAAGTCAAAGTCTAATCTCTCCGGAGTCAAATTTAAACGTTGAGCGCAAGCAAGAGAAATAAAAGAATGGGTAGAAACGGTATCTAATAAGGTATAGACTTCGCAAAAATTTATAATTAACTAATCCGTGCTAACCCGTTCGGGTTACTCGCTTTTTGAGAAGTCACAAAAACGCCTTTCTGAAACCACCAACTTTGTTTTGTCCATATCGCCTTTGGTGCCACCGCCCGGTGGACTTGACTTTGGTGCTTGTGACAAAATTGGGATAGGTGACCTTCTTTTCCACAATTGTAACATGCTTTGAGATGGCATTAGTAGATTTGGTGATGTGTCCCTCCCTCCACATTTGAAGCATATGATAGGTGGTCGTTCTCCATCCTTAAAAGCAGTGTGTTGGTGTTCTTTGTCTTTCCATCGTTGTTGAACCTCTCTTCTTGAAATCTCCATTCCTATTATCGGGCCATGATTACCACCAAGTGGTTACCATTCTTGGCATGATAATTTCCCCACGATGGTCATCATTGTTACGATGGTGGTCGTTGCCACCGGTACAATTATTATCGTGTTGTTGGTCGTTACCTTTTGGTTGTGCTAACTTATTATCGTGCTCCAATAACTAAGCCCTATTCATAACATCTGAATATAAACAAAGTTTATGAGAAATGAGGTATTGACGTATATCGGGTTTCAAAACTCTTAGAAACATTCGCGTCATTCGCTCCTCATTATCGACCAAATAGGATGCAAACCGAGATAACTCCACAAATTTAGCCTCGTACTGCGATACGGTCATATTATTTTGCTCCATTGCTTATCTCAACATTTTCAGATGCCATTTTCAAACACTGTCGCAAAACAAGGGTTAATTGACATATCACATTTTATCCCTATACTCTGACCGACCAATTAAATACCAAATAAACTTAGGTAGGTCATACTAGCGAAGGAATTCCCCGTCCCTCCCCTCCTAATTCTTGTCTCACATCTCAAATACCAGGATCATATCCTAAGCTTTGATACCAATGTGTGACGCCCCAAAAAATAGGTATACATCACCCATCTTGAGCCGCCAAATACATGGTACAGAATACAAATACAATCTTAAATATACAACAAGAGCTGTGAGTTTTAATACAAATATTGTCTTCTATACAATATCCACTCTCAGAATAAGTCCTCATTACAATTATTATCACATTATTTCATAGAATAGTGAGGACTACTAATGCTACCATCTGGACCATCACTCCGTTCCCCGACTAGTCCCTGCTACGTTCTCATTTCCTGAAGAGAACAGTAAAAGAAAGGGTGAGCTCAACTAGCCCAGTAAGAAATATTATGACTAAGATAATGCAGGAAAAATTATCATTAACCTTCAATAATGTTAAACTGATAAAATACAATAGACAACAAGTTTAACTGCAGCGAAATAAGAAATCCATTAAAAGAGTCGAGTAGAGAATAAAATCTACTATCTTTTGTGATTTAAAAAGTTTTTCATCACTTTTATCGCTGAGACTCAACTTAATAAATAATCTACATCATCCCTGCACTACGACCAAGGATATTCATTAGTATCAATACCATAAATTATCCATGCACTACGGGCCAAGGATATTCGTGTATTCATCAATGGTCATGATCATGCCAACAATTGTCCATCAATGCACTACAGGCCAATGAGGACTTTTACCACATCATTTGTAACATTAAGGTCATGATTATACCGAATGATCCCTGGTCATAATCATACCAAGTCCATCTATGCACTACAGTCCACAGATGACTTTCAATAAAATATAAACATGAGGATGATGACAATGATATAAGAATTCAATAAAAAAAAATTCAAGAATTAATTTATCCAGGAACTAATAACGTCCAAATTGTCAACATGATACTTCTTTGTAGAGTAAAATTCAAGAATGCTCAGAAGAATATTTCCATGAAAGATCTTTGGATGAAGCGCAAATATCAAAGATATTCCACCAATTTCATGGAGTATAGAAGTCAAAACTTTAACCATTTGAGTATAAGAAAGAATATATGAAGCTATGAATGGATTTTCACATACATGCGGTAATCCACGATATCTGATTATTTGTGACACCCCCAATCTGGGTACTTCAATTCCACGGGATTTGGTGTTCATCGTGACAAATATCATCTATCTATCTACCCATAATAAATGCAAACCATGCAATAGATAGAAATAATAATAAATCTCCCTTATGGGGTTACATCAACTACATAATAAACACAATCCCGAGTTACTCTAACCTTAAACATCATGTCTTGGAATCATAAACAATTAAGTCTTAAATAACATCATTAACTTAAGTCTTAAACAAATACATCATCATATAAAACAACAAGTCTTCATCACTTGTTAACCTTGCCCTTGCCTTTACTAGTAGAAGGTTTCTGCTGGTTCTTTTCGTTCTTAAGCGCAATGTTATTATTACGCAAGAGTGAGCACAAATGCCCATAAGTATAACAATGAAATAACGATATAATAACATGCGAGTGAATCAAAGACATCCGAATAAAAGCTCAACTTTTGAATCAAGAATGAATAACAAGAATCAAAAGATTTTCGAGGTCATAAGACCTTGAACTATATCTAGGTTATCAAGGGTTATACTTGAAACCCTTTAACGATCGTAAGACTATGGACCTTTCTACTCGTACTGGGGGATCGAACCTCTTACTTAGTACCATCATCATGCACAATATCTTAACGCTAACGCATAAGTAAATCCCTTTGCAGGGTTGTTCATCTCAATTTGACATTCGAGTCCGCACTAAAAGGAAGTTCGGTTTGGATAATTCATCGAGGGTTCTAAAATTTAGAAAACGCTCATCAACTATGGACTAGTCGAATCAATAAGGGTTCGCTAATCTAATAAGGTTCAATAATAATGATATTCAAATTGAATAATAATCTCAAGTAGTATACAATAGAACAATTATTGTATAAGCTGAATCATGCTTTGAAAAGATAATCAATCTTTAATATAACATTTGAACTTGAATAATAGTAATGATAATTTACTCGAGGTAAATAATAAACTTGAACAATAATGACAAGTAGGGTTAGGAAACTTACCTAAATGAAAGCTAAACGATTACTACTTCCGTTCACCACAAATCCCACACACATACCATATGTATTCACAACATTCATTAGTTACATTTTTACTTAATTATTTAATATAAACTCTACTTTATTTAACAAATCATTACCCTTCTAATTTAATTACTTAATTAAATTAGAATATTTTCATTCTCTTACTATTATTACACTCGAATAAACTATTTCATAATAATTTCCATCGAATATTTATTTTATTCCATAAACATCTCAATTAAAATATTTATTTTATTTTATAAATATTTTAATAATAATTTTCATCGAATATTTATTTTATTCCATAAATATCTCAATTAAAATATTTCATTTATTTTATAAATATTTTAATAATAATTTTCATCAAATATTTATTTTATTCCATAATATCTCAATTAAAATATTTAATTTAATTTATAAATATTTTAATAATAATTTTCATCGAATATTTATTTTTTTATATTTTTTATTTTTTTATTTTTTTTATTTTTTAATTTTTTATTTATTGGGAGTACATCTATATTATATAAGTATACTCAGTAAATTTTGAATTTTTGGATAAAAAGTACAATTTATGATAAATGTTTAAATATTAAATTGGTTTTGGCCATGTGAAAAATAGTAAATGACTTTTAAAAATTACGATAAAAATATATGTTCAATATAGGACTATATTACGCTAAATCCCGTAAAAGAAATATTTTTGGAACTGATTTGTTATTTTCATGAAAATGGACTAGTTATGAGTAAATGAATTAAATATGTTTATGTGAGGTAAGAAAATTAGAAAATAGGATTTTATAGCTTGAGAATCCTACATGAGGTATATCTGATTTTTGATGAGGATTTTGGTTATTGGTGATGAAATCTTATGAGTTTGACATTTTAGAATGATTAAATGCATTATTTAGTAAAGTGTAAACAATTAAAATAAATTGTTTATAAGCTTAAAGAAAATATTATTCTTTCAATATCATTATCTAGAAATATTGGTATGGATTTTATTGTGGAATTTCTACCTTTTGAGTCGGGTTTACTATTCATGAGATACTATTCACGAAGTTACTATTCACGAAGTTACTTATTCATGAGTTCTTATTAAGCGACAAAATTGGTTTCTTTTCTAACCAAATTATAGTTGATTTATGAATATTACTCTGGAGATTAAAACTATATATTGATTATATTGATTTTATTATCATATATAACATTTTTATAACCCTGATGTTGAAATTCTCTTTCACTGGAGTGTAAAGATGGATAGTTATTGGTATGATCATGACTAGGGTTCTCTTTGGCCAGTAGTGAAAAGTTGAATTGTGACTGGTATGATCATGACCATTGAATTTATAATTGAATATCTTTAGCTTAAGTGCAAAGGTGAATTAATCAACATGGTTATAATTTTTGTTTATATAAATTCTGAAATGATTATATATTTCTTTGAGATATTAATATATTTGGCCTGTAATGCAAAGATGACTTGTTGTTGAATATCTTTGGCATGTAGTGCAAAGATGAACTGTTGATGAATATCTTTGGCCCGTAGTGCAAAGATGAATTTATTAGTTTGATTATGAACATGAACTGTGATTTGGTATAACCATGATCTTTGATGTTTCAGGTGATGAAAATTATCTTTGTCCTGGATGAGAAAAGGAATTTAGAACAACAATTACAATTATGAAAGTTATTCATATGATTGTGGACCGTAATTGTTGATTGATGTTCTGAGGATAAAACATTGTTGGTGGATTTTTAACATGGAGAAGATAATAGACTTTATAGTCTATTTGACTCTTCTAATGGATTGCTCGTTACATTTTAACTATGGTTGAAATTTTTATCATCTACCATATGTTCTAAATCTACGATTTATTATTGATGGAGGCTATTGATAATTTAATTATCTTTAGTCATGATATTCTTTCTTGAGCTAGTTGTGCTCACCCTTTTGCTTTACAATTCCTTTCGGGTAATAAGAGTGTAAATTGGGTCGAGCGGGGGGTATGAGGGGAATAGAGCGGTGGTCTATATTTGTTGAGGTGAGGCAAACCCAACGTTGGAAGGGTGTTTTGTCACTATCATACAAGATGTCTAATGACATACAACCTCGTAGATCATCATAAGACGGGGATGTGCTCATCCACTACGAGTATATACTGAGCACTACCTATATAATCTTGGTGTTTGTTTGAAGTATAATTCTCAATTAGAGATAGTGGAGATAATGATATGTCAAGAGAAGACTTACCATTGGGAAGAATATGATAGTAATCTTCTTGTTTTTCTTTGGGGTTTATTAGGTCAACCAAGGATAATTACGTGGCCATATGATATCTATCATAACCTGTACGCGTGGTCTCCCGTATGCGAAGGTTTTCTTGAGCACTTCCCAAAGATTTTAGTTTCTAAAAGCAGTTTTTGACTATACCTTTATGTAAGGTGTCACTGTGAGGTCTTGTCCACGGTTGGGGGACATGTGTCACATTTGGTATATATTTGTATCAAACTCACAAGATATGTGTTGTTGTATTTTGTACGACAATTGTTGTAATAAAGTTGTAGTTATTTTACATACCATGTATTTGGCGACTCGAGAATGGGTTGGATGGAATGGACCTATTTTGGGGTCGCCATCACGGTTGGTATCGAGCTTAGGGATATGATCTCTGGCGGAGATCGGGGAATAGAACTAGGAGGAGAGATGAGTAAATCCTTCATTTAGTGTGTCCTACCTAAGCTTATTTGTTGGTTAGTCATAATATCGAGATATTATGTGATATATTAATTTGTTCAATTAACCCTTGTTTTGAAGTTGTATTCTAGAATGATATCTCGAAATACGGGAGATGAGCATTGGAGAAATTATGATGGCGGGGAAGATGGAATCGAAATGAAAGCAAGGTATTCTCAACTCTTTGAAATACCGTGTATATAAATTTTGAGGACGAAATTTCATAAGGAGGGGAGATTGTAAGACCCCGAATTTTATGAAATAAAAGTATTCAATTTTTCTATTTAGTAAATATTTAAATTGATAAATTTTTAAAGTTAAGGGTGATATGTATAAAATTTTCAAATTTCACAAGTGGTTATAAAATATTCATTTTTGTCGGAGAATATTCGTTTGGTCGTGGAATATTCTTTTTGTCGGGAATATCCGTACGACGGCGCCGTCATTTGTGGGCCCCATAACAGAATAATTATCGGATAAGAAAAACGACAAGTATGTATTTTTATAAATAACGGCATAATTGTTACTGCTAATTAATTGTTGGATTACGGTGGTTAAAATCTGATGTACGCGTTGTTTTGCGATACTTTGCGGTATTACGATATTTTTGAATTATTGATTCTTATGTAAGAAGGCCTTTACTCAATAATTGTTACAATAATTATTGTTCAATATTTTATTTATTGATTCAATAATTCTTTGCGTTGATATTTTATATTATTGTTGTTCAATAATTGTCACTGCATAGTATTTCTCATTATCAAATCAATAATTAATATTATTATTGTAAGACCCCAAAATTTTTTTAAATAAAAAGGAATTTCCTTTATTTATTAATTTGAAATAGTAAGGGTTGATTTGATTAATGTGGTTAGTTATGGGTAAAATGCGTAAATTTTACAAAATAAGTAAGTGGTTATAAAATATTCATTGTTGTTGGAAATATTTGTTTGGTCATGGGATATTCGTCTGCTGTCGGTGAATATTAAATGCAACAAGCCCTTGACCATGTGTGGGCCCATAACATGAAAGCGATTGGAGGAAGAAAAGCGACAAGAATAAGTGTTTTATAAATAACTTGGTATAATTGTTACCATTAATCATTGTTGAATACCCGGTGGTTAAAAACAAGATAATACACGTTATTGCACGAAGAAGCATTACGGTATTGCACCAATTATTGATTCTTATTTAAGAAGGCCTTTACTCAATAATGGTTACGATAATTCTTCAAGATATTTTATTTTATTGATTCAATAATTGCTGCGTTGATATTTTATATTGTTGTTATTTCAATAATTGTCATTACAAGTATTTTTTCATTATCGGAAGCAATAATTCATATTATTTGAATAATATTATCGGATAACATTATTGGCAATGTCTAGAAAGTTACATCAAGGAGAGGTTTGGTCACCTAATTGCGCTCAAAGAAGGAGAAATTCTTATTCGAAAGCCCTCTTTTTCACAGGAGCGGCTTTGGTTGCCGATCTTGTGATTCTGTAATATTATTTGTGAATAATTAATTATTGATTTATATGATGAGGAAAATATTAATTTTATGTGGATATAGATGGAGAAAATTTTTAATGTGACAATTGTTGAAAATTAATATTTTATCTTTTTACGATAAAATAATTCATTTAAATATATTATTTTAATAATATATTAATGGTGATATTTTATAATGAATGTGAGATATATGAGTATATGAGGAGGAAGAGTATTTTTGTGGCATTAAATGTTTAACACATATTTTGTGTGTTGGTGGACACAATTATTGACCAAAATTTGATTATAACTCAGTAAAATCGCTTGGTTTATGGATTTTGGTCAATTTATGTTTGGAATTTGAAAAACTTCCTTACGCAAAGTTGTAGAGAATTGAATTTCCTATAAAATTGCAAGATTTGAATTTTCTCGACAAAAGGGCTATTTATCATGAATTATTGAAGTTAGGAGTTCAAATAATTGATTTTGGAAGTTTTAATTATTTTATAAAAGAAAAACGTTTTTTTGATGTGTAAGCCTCATTTTACATGTGTTAGTTGGCTGGAAATCAGATTCAAAATTTGCGTAGAAAACTTAATATATATATTAATATTATAATAAATTTTCTGCTTTGGTGTTCTAAGCAATTTCCTATAAATAGGTGTTTAGGTTAGAATTGAAAATCACACCAGAAACTGAAGTTTTCTCTCTCTATATTATCGAGCGTATTCTTGTGAGTATTTTGAGTATACTTTGAGTATTGCTATACGGTGAAAGTTCAAGTCATAGCCTATATCCAGGTGTTTCAACTAGAAATCTTGTCTTTCGAGGTAAGGGATGTTATTTTCTTCTCAAATGATATTATTTCTTCAATATCATTATCTTTGAAATATTGGTTGGAAATTTTATCAAATTTGGAACTTTTTCATGTCGGGGTTACTTATTCATGAGTTCTTATTCATGAGTTCTTTATTCACGAGTTCTTATTAAAGTACTATTCACGAAAGCGTGAAGATGTTTTTTGTGAAATTTCTATCTTTTGGTGTGGAGTTCTTATTCACGATACGGTCTTATTCACGATATCTGCAATATTCATTTAATCTGAGACTATTCACCGAAAAATGAAATTTCTTCTTTTGTCCAAAATATCTATTATGGATACTAGCTTTGATTGTATCCATGTTTTGATCATTCTTGAATTTTACACCACTATGATTATTTTTTGAGGTATTTTTGGGCGTGGATAAAACAAAGTACGAATCTTAATCCTTAATCCTTGTCATTTTGTTTCACTAGATTCGTTTCTTTAAAATATTTTCATCATCCTCGGTCTTAAATGATGATATTATGGAATATCTTTGGCACGTAGTGCAAAGATGATTGATTCGATGAATATCTTTGGCTGTAGTGGCAAAGATGAATGATTTCGATGAATATCTTTGGGCCGTAGTGCAAAGATGAGCAGTGTTTAGATGAACATGACTAATGGTGAATGTCCTTGCTTTCATAGTGCGAGGATGAATATATGATTCGGATATATATTGATTGATGTTACGAGGATAAAAATATTGATGATGGATTTGTTAAATTCATAGATATTTATAGATTTCATCCTCTACGTAACTCTTCTATGAATTAATATTTTCATTGCGAATATTGATTTAAAACTTGTTATCTATTGTATTCTATTATATTTTTCCTGTTGAAGACTAACGATAATTTGTTGTATATTATCTTAGTCATAATATTCTTTCTTAGGTTAGTCGAGCTCACCCTTTTCCTTTTTGTTCCATTTTTCTTCTTAGGAGGCGAGAATATAAGCGAAATGCAGCCTGGGGTATGGAATGAAAGTTCTAGGGAGAGTTGTTTAGTAGTCCTCACCATTGTTGTAAAATAATGTATCAATAATTATGATGAGGATTTATTTGTATGTGGATATTATGCAGATGGCAATATCTCGTATTTAAACTCACAGCTTTTACTATTGTAATAATAAAGTTGTAGTTGTTTCATGCAGGTGTATTGACAACTCGGAATGGGTGATGTAAACCTATTTTGGGGGTGTCACGGTTGGTATCGAGCTTAGGATATGATCTCCTGGCGGAGATGGGGGAATAGAACTAGGAGGGAGAGGCGAGGTAAATCCTTCATAAAGTGTGTCCTACCTAAGCTTATTTGTTAGTTGGCTTAGTATATAGGGATATTATGTGATATATTGATTTCCTTAATTAACCCTTGTTTTTATGACGAAGTATTTGAGAATGTCGTGAGAATATTAATGATTGGAGTGAATGAGACCGTGGAGATGCTGTCTTTACCAACGAGGAGAACGTGCAACAGTTTGGCAATGTACCTCCCGTAAAACAACACCACCGAAGCAGAGACGATAAGCGACGGATGTTTAGAAGCTTTTTTGCAGTTCATGCAAAATCGCACGAGAGAGACTCGTGTTCAAAACATAGGAGGAAATGATAGCAATTCCTTTGGTTGTCACAACAAAGCGATTCAAAGAGTTAGGACCACGAATTTAAGGGAAAGCTTCGATCCGATCATGGTGGAAACATGGGTCAAGCAAATCACCAAGATATTCGATGTCTTGGGATGCACGGAGGAATGAAGGTTCCATTCGCCACCTTTATGTTCCATGGCGCAGCATCACTCTTTGGGAGTTCTGTGAGGCGTACTCCATCATGCGCTTGGCCAAAGATGTCTTGGGAGACGTTGAGAAACTATTTAATGACAAATACTTTCCGAAAGTGTTTCGTCATATGAAGGAAGTGGAGTTTATTAGATCTGGAAGCGAGAACAACATGGCGGTGTCTCAAAGATGAGGCCAAGTTTATGAGTTGTCAGAGGTTGCACCTCATTTGGTGGAAAATGAGGAAGCGAATGATGCGTATGTTTCGAGGGGGTCTAAAACCCGAGATTCGACAATATCTTATCTCGTAAATTTTCTTTATATTGAGATGTTGTAAATAGGGCTCAATTATTAGAGCGTGATAACGAGTATGTTCAACCGGGGACCACAATCGTGGTCATATCGGTGATGTGATCATCAAAACGATGATAACGGTGGGGAGGAAAGAATACGGACAAAGCGGTAACCACTCGGGTGGTAATCGTGGCCATGATAATAGGAGAGGTGACTCAAGTGAACATTTCAAGAAGAGAAGGTTCAACAATAACCATGTGTAGACGCGTCGGCGCCAAAGAAGAATAGTTCAAGGATGAGAACGACCACCGGTATATCTATAAATCGGAAAAGGGACATATCATCCAAAGCGCCCTAACAGTTCGGGTATGCTATAATTGTAGAAAAGAAGGACATATAGCTCGAGAGTGTACGGTAGCGAAACCAAGTCCAATGAGGATGGTGACTCAAAAGGATGTCGAAAGAAAAGTCAAAGTCAATCGGTTCCTAGAAGAGCGTTTGTCGTGGCCGGTCAAAAATGCGAGGAACCCGAACGAGTTTAGCACGGGTTAGTTAATTATAAATTCTTGCTAAGTTTATACCTTACTAGAATCTGGGTTCTACCCATTCTTTTATCTCTCTTTGCTTGCGCTCAATGTTTGAATTTGACTACGGAGAAATTAGACTTTGACTATATCTGTGGAGACTCAAGTAAAGAGAAACTTTTATTACATCCGTTGTTTAGAAATCTTGCTTGATTAGGTTTGGCACTATCACATTACCGTTAACCTTATTTCTATAGAGATATTTGTTTTTGATGTGATTTTAAGGTTAACTACTCATCATGCCAAAATTGATTGCTTTTCGTAAGGTTGTTAGTTTTCATATTCTTAAGCAACTCGTTATTCAATTCAAGCAACCAAACCATTGAAGTCAAACTCTTTCATATTAAATTATAAAGCCATTTGTTTATTGAAAAGCGAATGTCAAGCTTTCTTAGTCCATGTTATGGATTTGAATAAAGACACGTCGATTTGAATAATATTCTCTGTTGTTATTGATTTTTCCCGACGTATTTTCACAGAAGAATTTCTTGGCCTACTCCCGGAAGCGTGATATTGAATTTGTATCGACTTTTAAATCCTAAGACAAAACCCATTTCTAAAATCTCATATCGAATGGCTCTATTGAACTTCGTGGAGTTAAAAACCCAATTGTAGAAGTTGATACCGAGCCTCTATCGGTGACTTCCTTTGTGGAATGCAAAAGCCGCACTCTCCGTAGGGGACACCATATTAAATGCGATAGTAAGTAAAGCGATAGGTGTCATTGTAACGTGTTATCCAAGATTGGGATGTGAGTCACGAGTTGAGAACAACCTAAGTGATGCAGAATCGAAATATGTAGCTTTCTAGGCTTAGTTGGTTATTATCGGAGATTCGTTGAAGGATATTCTCGAATCGCTATTCCATTAACGCATTATGGTGACTCGTAGAGATACAAAATTGAATGGAGCAAAGAATGTGGGAAGAGCTTGAAGAACTCAAGAGGAGACTCATTTCAAAGACATGTTACGACCATGCCATCCCGGAAAAGCGAACGTGGTAGCTGACGTGTTGAGTATAAGATCGTATACAAGTACGAGTACGATATTGTCAAAGACTAATTTCGTATAACTTACAAATATTAGAGATGGAGATGAAAACTCTAGGTATCCACGTGATGATATACGAGTATAATCGACTTTTATCGATAAATTTAAAATCGCTCAGGCTACACACCGGAGCTGATGAATTTGAAGAAGGAGGTGCAAGAAGTTGTTATTTCAAAAGCGAGAATCGATGAGGTGAGGAAAACTCAAACCTTCGATTTATTAATCCATTTGAAATTCTCGATCGAATAGGAATTGTGGCCTATAGACTCGTTTTACCGCCAAGTATGACGCGTGTTCATAACGTTTTTTACGTATCGATGTTACGTAAATATGTGGACGACCCGAACCACGTCATTGAGTTAGAAGCCGGACAAGATAATGAAGACTTAACGACGAGGAGGTACTGTCAAGATCTTGGATAGGAAAGAACATGTCCTATGTATCAGAGGTTATACCACAAGTTAAAGTTTTGTGGAGAAACCATCTTTATTGAGGAAATAACACGGGAGTTGGAAAGCGAAAATGAAAGCGAGGTATTTTCATCTTTTGAAACACACAGGTCGTACGTCAATTTCGAGGACGAAATTTCATAAGGAGGGAGGTTGTAAGACCGAAATTTTTTAAATAAAAGGAATTTCCTTTATTTATTAATTTGAAATAGTAAGGGTTGATTTGATTAATGTGGTTAGTTATGGGTAAAATGCGTAAATTTTACAAAATAAGCAAGTGGTTATAAAATATTCATTGTTTTGTTCGGGAATATTCGTTTGGTCGTGGGATATTCGAATGCGTCGGGGAATATTATTAAATGATTTGCCAGCGATTATATGTGGGCCCCATAACTGAAAAGCGATTGGAGGAAGAAAGCGACAAGAATAAGTTGTTTATAAATAACTTGGTAGCGATTATTCTGTTAATATCTTGTTGGAATACCCAGTGGTTAAAACACACGAATACAGCGTTATCAGACAAGAAGATAGCACTGTGTATTGCACCAATTATTGATTCTTACGTAAGAAAGTACTACTCAATAATGGTTACGATGATCTTATTAGATATTTTATTTTATTGATTCAATAATTGCTACGTTGATATTTTATATTGTTTGTTATTTCAATAATTGTCATTACACGTATTTTTCATTGTCGAAGCAATAATTCATATTATTTGAATAATATTATCGAGATAACATTATTGGCAATGTCTAGAAAGTTACGCTCTAAGGAGAGGTTTGGTCACCTAATTGCTGCTTGATAAGGAGAAATTCTTATTGGAAAGCCCCCTCTTTCCTGGGAACGGCCTGGTTGCCAGTACTGTGATTCTGTAATATTATTTGTGAATAATTAATTATTGATTTATATGATGAGGAAAATATTAATTTTATGTGGATATAGATGGAGAAAATTTTTAATGTGACAATTATTAAAAATTAATATTTTATCTTTTTCTGATAAAATAATTCATTTAAATATATTATTTTAATAATATATTAACGGTGATATTTTTATAATGAATGTGAGATATATGAGTATATGAGGAGGAAGAGTATTTTTGTGGCATTAAATGTTTAACACATATTTTGTGTGTTGGTGGACACAATTATTGACCAAAATTTGATTATAACCTGTAAAATCGCTCGTTTATGGATTTTGGTCAATTTATGTTTGGAATTTGGAAAAACTTCCTTCTGCAAAGTTGTAGAGAATTGAATTTCCTATAAAAATTCGCAAGATTTGAATTTTCTGACAAAAGGGCTATTTATCATGAATTATTGAAGTTAGGAGTTCAAATAATTGATTTTTGGAAGTTTTAATTATTTTATAAAAGAAAACGTTTTTTGATGTGTAAGCCTCATTTTTACATGTGTTAGTTGGTTGGAAATCAGATTCAAAATTGCGTAGAAAACTTAATATATATATTAATATTATAATAAATTTTACGCTTTGGTGTTCTAAGCAATTTCTATAAATAGGTGTTTAGGTTAGAATTGAAAATCACACCAGTAAATCAAGTTTTCTCTCTATATTATCGAGGCGTATTCTTGTGAGTATTTTGAGTATACTTTGAGTATTGCTATCACGGTGAAAGTTCAAGTCATAGCCTATATCAGGTGTTTCAACTAAATCTTGTCTTTTCGAGGTAAGGGATGTTATTTTCTTCTCAAATGATATTATTTCTTCAATATCATTATCTTTGAAATATTGGTTGGAAATTTTTATCAAATTTGGAACTTTTTTCATGCGGGGTTACTTATTCATGAGTTACTATTCATGAGTTACTATTCACGAGTTACTATTCACGAGTACTATTCAAAGCGTGAAGATGTTTTTTTGTGAAATTTCTATCTTTTGGTGTCTGAGTTACTATTCACGATACTAAGATTATTCACGTATACGGCAATATTCACGAATACGGCACTATTCAATAAAAAATGAAATTTCTTCTTTTGTCCAAAATATCTATTATGGATACTAGCTTTGATTGTATCCATGTTTTGATCATTCTTGAATTTTACACCACTATGATTATTTTTGAGGTATTTTCGACGTGGATAAAACAAAGTACGAATCCTTAATCCTTAATCCTTGTCATTTTGTTTCACTAGATTCGTTTCTTTAAAAATATTTTTCATCATCCTCGGTCTTAAATGATGATATTATGGAATATCTTTGGCTGTAGGCAAAGATGATTAATTTCGATGAATATCTTTGGCTCGTGTAGTGCAAAGATGAATGATTTCGATGAATATCTTTGGCCGTAGTGCAAAGATGAGCAGTGTTTAGATGAACATGACCAATGGTGAATGTCCTTGGCCTTTTGTAGTGCAAGGATGAATATATGATTCGGATATATATTGATTGATGTTACAGGATAAAAATATTGATGATGGATTTACCGTTAAATCATAGATATTTGTAGATTTCATCCTCTACGTAACTCTTCTATGAATTAATATTTTCCGCTGCGAATATTGATTTAAAACTTGTTGTCTATTGTATTCTATTATATTTTTCCCTGTTGAAGACTAACGATAATTTGTTGTATATTATCTTAGTCATAATATTCTTTACTGGGCTAGTCGAGCTCACCATTTTCATTTTTGTTCCATTTTTCTTCTCAGGAGGCGAGAATATAGCGAGTACGAGTCGGGGTATGGAATGAAAGTTCTTGGGAGAGTTGTTTAGTAGTCCTCACCATTGTTGTAAAATAATGTATCAATAATTATGATGAGGATTTATTTGTATGTGGATATTGTCTAGATGGCAATATTTGTATTTAAACTCACAGTTTTGCTATTGTAAAAATAAAGTTGTAGTTGTTTCTGTACCGTGTATTGACAACTCAGAATGGGTGATGTAGACCTATTTTGGGGGTGTCACAATTTGACTAATATTATTAGATAGCATTATTGACAATGTCTAGAAAGTTCTATCAAGGAGAGGTTTGGTCATCTAATGCAAGGCCAAGAAGGAGAAATCCTTATTGAAAGGCCCTCTTTTCCAGGAATCACCGTTTGTCATTATTGCGATTCGTAATATTATTTGTGAATAATTAGTTATGGATTTATATGATAAGAAAATATTTATTTGATGTGGATATAGATGATGGATTTATTTATGTCAATTATTGTTGAAGTGTTTTATCAAGATTTTTGCCGGATTGGAGGTATTAAAAACTCAAATCTGTTCTTAAAGCTTTAATGTGTGAGTTATAATTTTAATCAATAGTTGGATCGTTGTGATTTTTGGATATGTTATACATATATAAGTAGAGTATATGTCCACAAATTTTGAACCGTTAAAATCGAACGTATAATTTGTTATGAATTTTAAAAGGTGTTGAAAGCGGTGTTTAAAATCATCTGTTATGGATTTTGGATAATTTACTTTTTGGAATTTGGAAAATTTTCTTCGCAAAGTTGTAGAGAATTGAAATTCCTATAAAAAGTCATGAGATTGAATTTTACGATAAAAGGGCTATTTATTGTGAATTATTGAAGTTAGGAGTTCAAATAATTAATTTTGAAAGTTTTAATTATTTTATTTAAGAAAACGTTTTTTTGTAGTTGTTGGCACATGGGTGGACTGATGTTTTTTGTTCAAAGATGGTGATGGCCTTCAAAATTGGTTGGTGAAGGTTGGTGTGGAATAAGAAAAATAAATAATATATTTTATTATTTTAGTCTCCTTTCATGCGTTAAAGCATTTTCCTATAAATAGAGGGCTAAGTTAGAATTGAAAACACACCGTAAACCCAAGTTTTCTCTATTTGTCTCTATATTATCAAGTATATTCTTGTATCTTGAGTGTTGCTATATACGGCAAGTTCGATTCGTTGCGTTATTCCAAATCAAAATACCGCTTCTTTCGAGGTAAGGGATTTTAAGTGGTTGTTATGTTTTCATGTTTTGTAACTTTTCGGACCTTCAAAAATTCGAAAAAATTTGAAATGATACTTTGATGAGTTTTATTGATTGTGTCCAAAAATGGTGATTTTTGGATGTATAGATTAGAGTTATAGATTTTATGGGAAAAGACTATTTTAAAAGTAACCGCTTATAACTCCTTGTGGTTAACTCCAAAATTGATGAAATTTTATTGGGAGTACATCTATATTATATAAGTATACTCTGTAAATTTTGGAATTTTTGGATAAAAGTACAATTTATGATAAATGTTTAAATATTCGGTGGTTTTGGCCATGTGAAAATAGTAAATGACTTTTAAAAATTCGATAAAAATATATGTTCAATATAGGACTATATTACGCTAAATCCCTAAAAGAAATATTTTTGAACTGATTTGTTATTTTTCATGAAAATGGACTAGTTATGAGTAAATGAATTAAATATGTTATGTGAGGTAAGAAAATTAGAAAATAGGATTTTATAGCTTGAGAATCCTACATAGAGATATATCTGATTTTGATGAGGATTTTGGTTATTGGTGATGAAATCTTATGAGTTTGGCATTTTAGAATGATTAAATGCATTATTTAGTAAAGTGTAAACAATTAAAATAAATTGTTTATAAGCTTAAAGAAAATATTATTCTTTCAATATCATTACAATCGAAATATTGGTATGGATTTTATTGTGGAATTTCTACCTTTTTGAATCCAAGGTTTACTATTCATGAGATACTATTCACGAGTTACTATTCACGGTTACTATTCATGAGTTACTATTCATGACAAAATTGGTTTCTTTTTCTAACCAAATTATAGTTGATTTATGAATATTACTCTGGAGATTAAAATTATATATTGATTATATTGATTTTATTATCATATATAACAATTTTATAACCCTGATGTTGAAATTCTCTTTCACTGGAGTGTAAAGATGGATAGTTATTGGTATGATCATGACTAGGGTTCTCTTTGGCCAGTAGTGAAAAGTTGAATTGTATTTGGTATGATCATGACCATTGAATTTATAATTGAATATCTTTAGCTTAAGTGCAAAGGTGAATTAATCAACATGGTTATAATTTTGTTTATATAAATTTCGAAATGATTATATATTTCTTTGAGATATTAATATATTTGGCCCTGTAATGCAAAGATGACTTGTTGTTGAATATCTTTGGCATGTAGTGCAAAGATGAATCTGTTGATGAATATCTTTGGCCCGTAGTGCAAAGATGAATGATGATGAATATCTTTGGCCCGTAGTACAAAGATGAATTTATTAGTTTGATTATGAACATGAAGCGTGATTTGGTATAACCATGATCTTTGATGTTTCGGGTGATGAAAATTATCTTTGTCTCCGGATGAGAAAGGAATTTAGAACAACAATTACAATTATGAGTTATTCATATGATTGTGGACCGTAATTGTTGATTGATGTTCTGAGGATAAAACATTGTTGGTGGATTTTTAACATGGAGAAGATAATAGACTTTTATAGTCTATTTGACTCTTCTAATGGATTGCTTCGTTCATTGCAACTATGGTTGAAATTTTTATCATCTACCATATGTTCTAAATCTCGATTTATTATTGATGGAGGCTATTGATAATTTAATTATCTTTAGTCATGATATTCTTTATCGAGCTAGTTGGCTCACCCTTTTGCTTTACAATTCCTTTCGTGTAATAAGAGTGTAATTTGGGTCGGCGGGGTAATGAGGGGAATAGAGCGGTGGTCTATATAAATTTGTTGAGGGTGAGGCAAACCCAACGTTGGAAGGGTGTTTTGTCACTATCATACAAGATGTCTAATGACATACAACCTCGTATCATCATAAGACAGGATGTGCTCATCCCACACGAGTATATATATCTGAGCACTACCTATATAATCTTGGTGTTTGTTTGAAGTATAATTCTCAATTAGAGATAGTGGAGATAATGATATGTCGAAGAAGACTTACCATTGGGAAGAATATGATAGTAATCTTCTTGTTTTTCTTTGGGGTTTATTGGGTCAACCAAGGATAATTCTGCATGGCCATATGATATCTATCATAACCTAGTAGCGCATGGTCTCCCGTATACGAAGGTTTTCTTGAGCACTTCCCAAAGATTTTAGTTTCTAAAACAGTTTTTGACTATACCTTTATGTAAGGTGTCCTTTGTGAGGAGTTGTCCTGGTTGGGACATGTGTCACATTTGGTATATATTTGTATCCAAACTCACAGCATATGTGTTGTTGTATTTTGTACGACAATTGTTGTAATAAAGTTGTAGTTATTTTCTGTTCCATGTATTTGGCGACTCAGAATGGGTTGGATGGAATGGACCTATTTTGGGGTCGTCACAGTTGGTATCAGAGCTTAGGGATATGATCTCTGGCGGAGATCGGGGAATAGAACTAGGAGGGGAGAGATGAGTAAATCCTTCGCTAGTGTGTCCTACCTAAGCTTATTTGTTGGTTAGTCATAATATCGAGATATTATGTGATATGTTAATTTGTTCAATTAACCCTTGTTTTGAAGCTGTATTCTAGAATGATATCTGAAATACAGGAGATGAGCATTGGAGAAATTATGATGACAGGGAAGATGGAATCTGAAATGAAAGCAAGGTATTCTCAACTCTTTGAAATACCAGGTATGTAAATTTTGAGGACGAAATTTCATAAGGAGGGGAGATTGTAAGACCCCGAATTTTATGAAATAAAAGTATTCAATTTTTCTATTTAGTAAATATTTAAATTGATAAATTTTTAAAGTTAAGGGTGATATGTATAAAATTTTCAAATTTCACAAGTGGTTATAAAATATTCATTTTTGTCGGAGAATATTCGTTTGGTCGTGGAATATTCTTTTTGTCGGGAATATCCGCATGACAATGCCGCGTGGCCATTTGTGGGCCCCATAATGAATAATTATCGGATAAGAAAAAGCAGTATGTATGTATTTTTATAAATAACGGCATAATTATTACCAATTAACACCATTGGATTACACGGTGGTTAAAATACGAGAATACTGGCGTTGTTCTTGCGAAGAGCATTGCGGTATTGCACGAAGATTTTTTGAATTATTGATTCTTATGTAAGAAGGCCTTTACTCAATAATTGTTACAATAATTATTGTTCAATATTTTATTTATTGATTCAATAATTCTTTGCGTTGATATTTTATATTATTGTTGTTCAATAATTGTCAACGATAAGTATTTCTCATTATCAAATCAATAATTAATATTATTATCAGTAAGACCCCAAAATTTTTTAAATAAAAGGAATTTTCTTTATTTATTAATTTGAAATAGTAAGGGTTGATTTGATTAATGTGGTTAGTTATGGGTAAAATGCGTAAATTTTACAAAATAAGCAAGTGGTTATAAAATATTCATTGTTGTCGGGAAATATTTGTTTGGTCATGGGATATTAGTCTTGTTTAGAATATTAAATGATGACCAGTTGTGACCATGTGTGGGCCCCATAACGGAAAGCGATTGGAGGAAGAAAACGACAAGAATAAGTGTTTTATAAATAACTACAAGAATTATTACCAATTATCATGTTGGAATACCCAATAGTTAAAACACGATGAATACACGTTATCGTGCACAAGAAGACACCAGTATTGCACCAATTATTGATTCTTATTTAAGAAGGCACTACTCAATAATGGTTCTGAGAATTAATATTCAAAGATTTTATTTTATTGATTCAATAATTCTTGCGTTGATATTTTATATTGTTGTTATTTCAATAATTGTCATTACACGATTTTTCATTATCGAAGCAATAATTCATATTATTTGAATAATATTATCGATAACATTATTGGCAATGTCTAGAAAGTTACATTCAAGGAGAGGTTTGGTCACCTAATGCGGCCAAGAAGGAGAAATTCTTATTCGAAAGCCCCTCTTTCTGAGGAGCGGCTGGTTGCAAGATCTTGTGATTCGTAATATTATTTGTGAATAATTAATTATTGATTTATATGATGAGGAAAATATTAATTTTATGTGGATATAGATGGAGAAAATTTTTAATGTGACAATTGTTGAAAATTAATATTTTATCTTTTTCTGATAAAATAATTCATTTAAATATATTATTTTAATAATATATTAACGGTGATATTTTTATAATGAATGTGAGATATATGAGTATATGAGGAGGAAGAGTATTTTTGTGGCATTAAATGTTTAACACATATTTTGTGTGTTGGTGGACACAATTATTGACCAAAATTTGATTATAACCTGTAAAATCGCCCGTTTATGGATTTTGGTCAATTTATGTTTGGAATTTGGAAAAACTTCCTTCTGCAAAGTTGTAGAGAATTGAATTTCCTATAAAAATTCGCAAGATTTGAATTTTCTGACAAAAGGGCTATTTATCATGAATTATTGAAGTTCCGGAGTTCCGAAATAATTGATTTTTGGAAGTTTTAATTATTTTATAAAAGAAAAACGTTTTTTTGATGTGTAAGCCTCATTTTACATGTGTTAGTTGGCTGGAAATCAGATTCAAAATTTGCGTAGAAAACTTAATATATATATTAATATTATAATAAATTTTTCGCTTTTGGTGTTCTCTAGCAATTTCCTATAAATAGGTGTTTAGGTTAGAATTGAAAATCACAATTAAACTCAAGTTTTCTCTCTATATTATCGAGCGTATTCTTGTGAGTATTTTGAGTATACTTTGAGTATTGCTATACGGTGAAAGTTCAAGTCATAGCCTATATCCTGTGTTTCAACTAGAATCATCTGTCTTTCGAGGTAAGGATGTTATTTTCTTCTCAAATGATATTATTTCTTCAATATCATTATCTTTGAAATATTAGTTGGAACTTTTTATCAAATTTGGAACTTTTTCATGTCTGGGGGTTACTATTCATGAGTTACTATTCATGAGTTACTATTCACGAGTTACTATTCACGAGTACTATTCATTTAAGCGTGAAGATGTTTTTGTGAAATTTCTATCTTTTGGTGTCGGAGTTACTATTCACGATACTGAAGATTATTCACGATACTACAAGACTATTCACGTATATGGCACTATTCACCGAAAAATGAAATTTCTTCTTTTTGTCCAAAATATCTATTATGGATACTAGCTTTGATTGTATCCATGTTTTGATCATTCTTGAATTTTACACCACTATGATTATTTTTGAGGTATTTTTGGACGTGGATAAAACAAAGTACGAATCCTTAATCCTTAATCCTTGTCATTTTATTTCACTAGATTCGTTTCTTTAAAAATATTTTTCATCATCCTCAGTCTTAAATGATGATATTATGGAATATCTTTGGCCTGTAGTGCAAAGATGATTAATTTCGATGAATATCTTTGGCTCCTGTAGTGCAAAGATGAATGATTTCGATGAATATCTTTGCCCGTAGTGCAAAGATGAGCAGTGTTTAGATGAACATGACATTAATGGTGAATGTCCTTGGCACGTAAAGCAAGGATGAATATATGATTCGGATATATATTGATTGATGTTACGAGGATAAAAATATTGATGATGGACTGTTAAAATCATAGATATTTGTAGATTTCATCCTCTACGTAACTCTTCTATGAATTAATATTTTCCGCTGCTAATATTGATTTAAAACTTGTTGTCTATTGTATTCTATTATATTTTTCCCTGTTGAAGACTAACGATAATTTGTTGTATATTATCTTAGTCATAATATTCTTCTTCGGGCTAGTCGAGCTCACCATTTTCATTTTTGTTCCATTTTTCTTCTCGGGGAGGCGAGAATATGCGAAGATGCAGTCGGGGTATGGAATGAAAGTTCTTGGGAGAGTTGTTTAGTAGTCCTCACCATTGTTGTAAAATAATGTATCAATAATTATGATGAGGATTTATTTGTATGTGGATATTGTCAGATGGCAATATTTGTATTTAAACTCACGCTTTTGCTATTGTAAAAATAAAGTTGTAGTTGTTTACATCTGAGTGTATTGACAACTCTCGGAATGGGTGATGTAGACCTATTTTGGGGGTGTCACAATTTGACTAATATTATTAGATAGCATTATTGACAATGTCTAGAAAGTTACATCGAGGAGAGGTTTGGTCATCTAAATTGGCCGATGAAGGAGAAATCCTTATTGGAAGGCCCTCTTTCCAGGAATCACTGGTTGTCATTATTGCGATTCGTAATATTATTTGTGAATAATTAGTTATGGATTTATATGATAAGAAAATATTTATTTGATGTGGATATAGATGATGGATTTATTTATGTGAATTCTTTGTTGAAGTGTTTTATCAGTATTTTGTCGGATTGGAGGTATTAAAAACTCAAATCGGTGTTCTTAAAGCTTTAATGTGTGAGTTATAATTTTAATCCGACCGTTGGATCGTTGTAATTTTTGGATATGTTATACATATATAAGTAGAGTATATGTCCACAAATTTTGAACCGTTAAAATCGAACGTATAATTTGTTATGAATTTTAAAAGGTGTTGAAACGGTGTTTAAAATCATCCTTTATTGGATTTCGGATAATTTCTGTTTGGAATTTGGAAAACTTTTCTTCTGTAAAGTTGTAGAGAATTGAAATTCCTATAAAAAGTCGCGAGATTCGAATTTTCAAATAAAAGGGCTATTTATTGTGAATTATTGAAGTTAGGAGTTTAAAATAATTAATTTTGAAAGTTTTAATTATTTTATTTAAGAAAAACGTTTTGTGGTTGTTGGCACATGGGTGTGATGTTTTTTGTTCAAAGATGGCTGATGGCCTTCAAAATTGGTTGGTGAAGGTTGGTGTGGAATAGAAAAATAAATAATATATTTTATTATTTTAGTCTCCTTCATGCGTTCTAGCATTTTCCTATAAATAGAGGCTAAGTTAGAATTGAAAAACATTTTAAAGCTGAAGTTTTTCTCTATTTGTCTCTCTATATTATCAAGTATATTCTTGTATCTTGAGTGTTGCTATCTGGTGCAAGTTAGTTCGGCGTTATTCGATCGAAATCTTGCTCTTTTCGAGGTAAAGGTTTTAAGGGTTGTTATGTTTTTCATGTTTCGTAACTTTTCAAACCTTCAAAAATTCTGGAAAAATTTGAAATGATACTTTGATGAGTTTTATTGATTGTGTCCAAAATGGTGATTTTGGATGTATAGATAGGAGTTATAGATTTTATGGGAAAAGACTATTTTAAAAGTAACCGCTTATAACTCCTTGTGGTTAACTCCAAAATTGATGAAATTTTTATTGGGAGTACATCTATATTATATAAGTATACTCTGTAAATTTTGGAATTTTTGGATAAAAGTACAATTTATGATAAATGTTTAAATATTCGATGGTTTTGGCCATGTGAAAAATAGTAAATGACTTTTAAAAATTCTGATAAAAATATATGTTCAATATAGGACTATATTCTGCTAAATCCCAGAAAAGAAATATTTTTGGAACTGATTTGTTATTTTTCATGAAAATGGACTAGTTATGAGTAAATGAATTAAATATGTTATGTGAGGTAAGAAAATTAGAAAATAGGATTTTATAGCTTGAGAATCCTACATGAGGTATATCTGGATTTTGATGAGGATTTTGGTTATTGGTGATGAAATCTTATGAGTTTGGCATTTTAGAATGATTAAATGCATTATTTAGTAAAGTGTAAACAATTAAAATAAATTGTTTATAAGCTTAAAAAAAATATTATTCTTTCAATATCATTATCTTAGAAATATTGGTATGGATTTTATTGTGGAATTTCTACCTTTTTGAGTCGGGTTTACTATTCATGAGATACTATTCACGAGTTCTTATTCACGAAATTCTTATTCATGAATTCTTATTAAGCATGACAAAATTGGTTTTTTTCTAAACAAATTATAGTTGATTTATGAATATTACTCTGGAGATTAAAACTATATATTGATTATATTGATTTTATTATCATATATAACATTTTTATAACCACGATGTTGAAATTCTCTTTCTTTGGAGTGTAAAGATGGATAGTTATTGGTATGATCATGACTAGGGTTCTCTTTGGCGATGTAGTGAAAAGTTGAATTGTGATTTGGTATGATCATGACCATTGAATTTATAATTGAATATCTTTAGCTTAAGTGCAAAGGTGAATTAATCAACATGGTTATAATTTTGTTTATATAAATTACGAAATGATTATATATTTCTTTGAGATATTAATATATTTGGCACGTAATGCAAAAAAGATGACTTGTTGTTGAATATCTTTGGCATGTAGTGCAAAGATGAAGCTGTTGATGAATATCTTTGGCTGTAGTGCAAAGATGAGCTGTTGATGAATATCTTTGCCCGTAGTGCAAAAGATGAATTTATTAGTTTGATTATGAACATGAGCTGTGATTTGGTATAACCATGATCTTTGATGTTTGGTGATGAAAATTATCTTTGTCTGGATGAGAAAGGAATTTAGAACAACAATTACAATTATGAGTTATTCATATGATTGTGGGACCGAATTGTTGATTGATGTTCTGAGGATAAAACATTGTTGGTGGATTTTTAACATGAAGAAGATAATAGACTTTATAGTCTATTTGACTCTTCTAATGGATTGCTTTCATTCTACTGCAACTATGGTTGAAAAGTTTTATCATCTACCATATGTTCTAAATCTACGATTTATTATTGATGGAGGCTATTGATAATTTAATTATCTTTAGTCATGATATTCTTTCTTGAGCTAGTTGTGCTCACCCTTTTGCTTTACAATTCCTTTCGGGTAATAAAAAGTGTATTTGGGTTCGAGTGGGGGATAACGAGGGGAATAGAGCGGTGGTCTATAATTTGTTGAGGTGAGGCAAACCCAGCGTTGGAAGGTGTTTTGTCACTATCATACAAGATGTCTAATGACATACAACCTCGTATCATCATAAAGGCGAGGATGTGCTCATCCACTTCTTTGAGTATATATCTGAGCACTACCTATATAATCTTGGTGTTTGTTTGAAGTATAATTCTCAATTAGAGATAGTGGAGATAATGATATGTCAAGAGAAGACTTACCATTGGGAAGAATATGATAGTAATCTTCTTGTTTTTCTTTGGGGTCTATTAGATTGACCAAGGATAATTCTGTGGCCATATGATATCTATCATAACCTAGACACATGGTCTCCCATATCGAAGGTTTCTTGAGCACTTCCCAAAGATTTTAGTTTTAAAAAAGCAGGTTTTGACTATACTTTACCTTTATGTAAGGTGTCCTTTGTGAGGTGTTTGTCACGGTTGGGACATGTGTCACATTTGGTATATATTTGTATCCAAACTCACAAAGATATGTGTTGTTGTTGTTTTTGTACGACAATTGTTGTAATAAAGTTGTAGTTATTTTACGTACCATGTATTTGGCGACTCGAGAATGGGTTGGATGGAATGGACCTATTTTGGGGTCGTCACGGTTTATATCGAGCTTAGGGATATGATCTCTGGCGGAGATCGGGGAATAGAACTAGGAGGGAGAGATGAGTAAATCCTTTCATTAGTGTGTCCTACCTAAGCTTATTTGTTGGTTAGTCATAATATCGAGATATTATGTGATATATTAATTTGTTCAATTAACCCTTGTTTTGAAGTTTGTATTCTAGAATGATATGAAATACGAGGAGATGAGCATTGGAGAAATTATGATGTGAGGGAAGATGGAATCGAAATGAAAGCAAGGTATTGTAAGACCGAATTTTATGAAATAAAAGTATTCAATTTTTCTATTTAGTAAATAGTTAAATTGATAAAATTTTAAAGTTAAGGGTGATATATATAAATTTTTCAAATTTCACAAGTGGTTATAAAATATTCATTTTTGTCGGAGAATATTCGTTTGGTCGTGGAATATTCTTTTTTGTCGGGAATATCAAATGCAATGGTAGTTGATCATTTGTGGGCCCCATAGCAGAATAATTATCGGATAAGGAAAAGACAAGTATGTATTTTTATAAATAGCGGCGTAATTATTCTGAATTAACCTTTGTTGGATTACACGGTGGTTAAAATCTGATGTCTGGCGTTGTTTTGCGATAGCGCGGTATTACCGCGGTATTTTTGAATTATTGATTCTTACGTGAAGAAGGCTTTACTCGATAATTATTACGGTAATTATTGTTCAATATATTTTATTTTATTGATTCAATAATTCTTTGCGTTGATATTTTATATTATTGTTGTTGATAATTGTCCTTTGCGTAGTATTTCTCATTATCAAATCAATAATTCATATTATTTGAATAATATTATTAGATAGCATTATTGACAATGTCTAGAGAAAGTTACATCGAGGAGAGGTTTGGTCATCTAATTGCGCGATGAGGAGAAATCCTTATTGGAAAGCCCCCCTCTTCTCAGGAATCACTGGTTGTCATTATTGCGATTACGTAATATTATTTGTGAATAATTAGTTATTGATTTATGTGATAAGAAAATATTTATTTGATGTGGATATAGATGATGGATTTATTTATGTGGAATTCTTGTTGAAGTGTTTTATCGATTATTTTTGTCGGATTGGAGGTATTAAAAACTCAAATCGGTGTTCTTAAAAAGCTTTCTTGTGTGAGTTATAATTTTAATCAAATAGTTGGATCGTTGTGATTTTTGGATATGTTATACATATATAAGTAGAGTATATGTCCACAAATTTTGAGCGAATTAAAATCGAGCGTATAATTTGTTATGAATTTTAAAAAGGTGTTGAAGCGGTGTTTAAAATCATCCTTTTGTGGATTTGGATAATTTACATTTGGAATTTGGAAAAATTTTCTTACGCAAAGTTGTAGAAATTGAAATTCCTATAAAAGTCATGAGATTGAATTTTCGATAAAAGGGCTATTTATTGTGAATTATTGAAGTTAGGAGTTAGAAATAATTAATTTTTGAAAGTTTTAATTATTTTATTTAAGAAAAACGTTTTTGTGGTTGTTGGCACATGGGTGGCTGATGTTTTTTTGTTCAAAGATGGCTGATGGCCTTCAAAATTGGTTGGTGAAGGTTGGTGTGGAATAAGAAAAATAAATAATATATTTTATTATTTTAGTCTCCTTTGGCGTTCTAGCATTTTCCTATAAATAGAGGGCTAAGTTAGAATTGAAAAACACACCAGAAACTGAAGTTTTCTCTCTATTTGTCTCTCTATATTATCAAGTATATTCTTGTATCTTGAGTGTTGCTCTCGGTGCAAGTTAGTTCGGACGTTATTCGGTCGAAATCTTCTTTCTTTTCGAGGTAAGGGATTTTAAGGGTTGTTATGTTTTTCATGTTTCGTAACTTTTCAGACCTTCAAAAATTCTGGAAAAATTTGAAATGATACTTTGATGAGTTTTATTGATTGTGTCCAAAAATGGTGATTTTTGGATATATAGATTAGGAGTTATGGATTTTATGGGAAAAGACTATTTTAAAAGTAGCAAGCTTATAACTCCTTGTGGTTAACTCAAAATTGATGAAATTTTTATTGGGAGTACATCTATATTATATAAGTATACTCTGTAAATTTTGGAATTTTTGGATAAAAGTACAATTTATGATAAATGTTTAAATATTAAATTGGTTTTGGCCATATGAAAAATAGTAAATGACTTTTAAAATTCTGATAAAAATATATATTCAATATAGGACTATATTACGCTAAATCCAGAAAAGAAATATTTTTGGAACTGATTTGTTATTTTTCATGAAAATGGACTAGTTATGAGTAAATGAATTAAATATGTTATGTGAGGTAAGAAAATTAGAAAATAGGATTTTATAGCTTGAGAATCCTACATGAGGGTATATCTGATTTTTGATGAGGATTTTGGTTATTGGTGATGAAATCTTATGAGTTTGGCATTTTAGAATGATTAAATGCATTATTTAGTAAAGTGTAAACAATTAAAATAAATTGTTTATAAGCTTAAAAAAAAATATTATTCTTTCAATATCATTATCTTAGAAATATTGGTATGGATTTTATTGTGGAATTTCTACCTTTTTGAGTCGGGTTTACTATTCATGAGATCTTATTCACGAGTTCTTATTCATGAGATTCTTATTCACGAAATTCTTATTATTCATGAGATTCTTATTCATGACAAAATTGGTTTCTTTTTACAACAAATTATAGTTGATTTATGAATATTACTACGGAGATTAAAACTATATATTGATTATATTGATTTTATTATCATATATAACATTTTTATAACCACGATGTTGAAATTCTCTTTCCTTTGAGTGTAAAGATGGATAGATTATTGGTATGATCATGACTAGGGTTCTCTTTGGCGATGGTGAAAAGTTGAATTGTATTTGGTATGATCATGACCATTGAATTTATAATTGAATATCTTTAGCTTAAGTGCAAAGGTGAATTAATCAACATGGTTATAATTATTGTTTATATAAATTACGAAATGATTATATATTTCTTTGAGATATTAATATATTTGGCTTTTGTAATGCAAAGATGACTTGTTGTTGAATATCTTTGGCATGTAGTGCAAAAGATGATTTGATTGATGAATATCTTTTTGTAGTGTAGTGCAAAGATGAGCTGTTGATGAATATCTTTGGCCGTAGTCTGAAGATGAATTTATTAGTTTGATTATGAACATGAGCTGTGATTTGGTATTGGTATAACCAGATCTTTGATGTTTGGTGATGAAAATTATCTTTGTCTGGATGAAAGGAATTTAGAACAACAATTACAATTATGAGTTATTCATATGATTGTGGACGAGGAATTGTTGATTGATGTTACGAGAATAAAACATTGTTGGTGGACTTTTAACATGAAGAAGATAATAGACTTTATAGTCTATTTGACTCTTAATGGATTGCTCATTCATTATGACTATGGTTGAAAAGTTTTATCATCTACCATATGTTCTAAATCTACGATTTATTCTTGATGAAGACTATTGATAATTTATTTATCTTTAGTCATAATATTCTTTCTTGAAGCTAGTTGTGCTCACCCTTTTGCTTCACAATTCCTTTCGGGTAATAAAAAGTGTATTTGGGTCGAGTGGGGATAACGAGGGGAATAGAGCGGTGGTCATATATATTTGTTGAGGTGAAAGCAAACCCAGCGTTGGAAGGTGTTTTGTCACTATCATCATCAAGATGTCTAATGACATCTGACCTCGTATCATCATAAAAGGCGAGGGATGTGCTCATCCACTTCTTGCGAGTATATATCTGAGCACTACTATATAATCTTGGTGTTTGTTTGAAGTATAATTCTCAATTAGAGATAGTGGAGATAATGATATGTCGAGAGAAGACTTACCATTGGGAAGAATATGATAGTAATCTTCTTGTTTTTCTTTGGGGTCTATTAGATTGACGAGGATAATTACGTGGCCATATGATATCTATCATAACCTAGGCGCGTGGTCTCCCATGTATACGAAGGTTTCTTGAGCACTTCCCAAAGATTTTAGTTTCTAAAAGCGGTTTTGACTATACCTTTATGTAAGGTGTCCTTTGTGAGAGTGTTGTCCACGGTTGGGACATGTGTCACATTTGGTATATATTTGTATCAAACTCACGGTATATGTGTTGTTGTATTTTTTGTACGACAATTGTTGTAATAAAGTTGTAGTTATTTTACGTACCATGTATTTGGCGACTCGAGAATGGGTTGGATGGAATGGACCTATTTTGGGGTCGTCACGGTTAAGTATCGAGCTTAGGGATATGATCTCTGGCGGAGATCGGGGAATAGAACTAGGAGGAGAGATGAGTAAATCCTTCGTTAGTGTGTCTACTAAGCTTATTTGTTGGTTAGTCGTAATATCGGGATATTATGTGATATATTAATTTGTTCAATTAACCCTTGTTTTGAAGTTGTATTCTAGAATGATATCCGAAATCGACGGGAGATGAGCATTGGAGAAATTATGATGGCGGGGAAGATGGAATACGAAATGAAAGCAAGGTATTCTCGACTCTTTGAAATACCGGGTATGTAAATTTCGAGGACGAAATTTCATAAGGAGGGAGATTGTAAGACCCGAATTTTATGAAATAAAAGTATTCAATTTTTTATAATTTTAGTAAATAGTTAAATTGATAAAATTTTAAAGTTTAAGGGTGATATATATAAAATTTTCAAAAATTTCACAGTGGTTATAAAATATTCATTTGTCGGAGAATATTCGTTTGGTCGTGGAATATTCTTTTTTTTGTAGGGAATATCAAATGCGATGGTATGATCATTTGTGGGCCCATGCTTGAGAATAATTATCGGATAAGAGAAAGCGACAAGTATGTATTTTTATAAATAACGGCGTAATTATTACAATTAACTTTGTTGGATTACACGGTGGTTAAAAATCTGATGTCTGGCGTTGTTGTTGCGATGGCTTTGCGGTATTATGCGGTATTTTTGAATTATTGATTCTTACGTGAAAGCCTTTACTCGATAATTATTACGATAATTATTGTTCAATATTTTATTTTATTGATTGATAATTCTTTGCGTTGATATTTTATATTATTGTTGTTGATAATTGTCCTTTGCATAGTATTTCTCATTATCAAATCAATAATTCATATTATTTGAATAATATTATTAGATAGCATTATTGACAATGTCTAGAAAGTTACATCGAGGAGAGGTTTGGTCATCTAATTGCTTGGCATGTATGGAGAAATCCTTATTGGAAAGCCCCTGCTCACAGGAATCACACTGGTTGTCATTATTGCGATTACGTAATATTATTTGTGAATAATTAGTTATTGATTTATGTGATAAGAAAATATTTATTTGATGTGGATATAGATGATGGATTTATTTATGTGGAATTCTTTGTTGAAGTGTTTTATCGGTATTTTGTCGGATTGGAGGTATTAAAAACTTCGAATCGATTGTTCTTAAAAGCTTTTCTTGTGTGAGTTATAATTTTAATCGTAGTTGGATCGTTGTGATTTTTGGATATGTTATACATATATAAGTAGAGTATATGTCCACAAATTTTGAGAGCAATTAAAATCGAGCGTATAATTTGTTATGAATTTTAAAAGGTGTTGAAGCGGTGTTTAAAATCATCCTTTTGTGGATTTCGGATAATTTACATTTGGAATTTGGAAAAATTTTCTTACGCAAAGTTGTAGAAATTGAAATTCCTATAAAAAGTCATGAGATTGAAATTTTACGATAAAAGGGCTATTTATTGTGAATTATTGAAGTTAGGAGTTAAAATAATTAATTTTTGAAAGTTTTAATTATTTTATTTAAGAAAAACGTTTTTTGTGGTTGTTGGCACATGGGTGGTGATGTTTTTTTTGTTCAAAGATGGCTGATGGCCTTCAAAATTGGTTGGTGAAGGTTGGTGTGGAATAAGAAAAATAAATAATATATTTTATTATTTTAGTCTCCTTTGGCGTTCTAGCATTTTCCTATAAATAGAGGGCTAAGTTAGAATTGAAAAACACACCAGAAACTGAAGTTTTCTCTCTATTTGTCTCTCTATATTATCAAGTATATTCTTGTATCTTGAGTGTTGCTATACGGTGCAAGTTCGTTCAGCGTTATTCCAGTCAGAAATATTGCTCTTTCGAGGTAAGGGATTTTAAGGGTTGTTATGTTTTTCATGTTTCGTAACTTTTCAGACCTTCAAAAATTCTGGAAAAATTTGAAATGATAATTTGATGAGTTTTATTGATTTGTGTCAAAAATGGTGATTTTTGGATGTATAGATAGGAGTTATGGATTTTTTATGGGAAAAGACTATTTTAAAAAGTAAGCTTATAACTCCTTGTGGTTAACTCAAAATTGATGAAATTTTTATTGGGAGTACATCTATATTATATAAGTATACTCTGTAAATTTGAATTTTTGGATAAAAGTACAATTTATGATAAATGTTTAAATATTCGGTGGTTTTGGCCATATGAAAAATAGTAAATGACTTTTTAAAATTTGATAAAAATATATATTCAATATAGGACTATATTCTGCTAAATCCCAGAAAAGAAATATTTTTGGAACTGATTTGTTATTTTTCATGAAAATGGACTAGTTATGAGTAAATGAATTAAATATGTTATGTGAGGTAAGAAAATTAGAAAATAGGATTTTATAGCTTGAGAATCCTACATGAGGTATATCTGATTTTTGATGAGGATTTTGGTTATTGGTGATGAAATCTTATGAGTTTGGCATTTTAGAATGATTAAATGCATTATTTAGTAAAGTGTAAACAATTAAAATAAATTGTTTATAAGCTTAAAAAAAATATTATTCTTTCAATATCATTATCTAGAAATATTGGTATGGATTTTATTGTGGAATTTCTACCTTTTTGAGTCGGGTTTACTATTCATGAGATCTTATTCACGATTCTTATTCATGATTCTTATCGAATTCTATTCTTATTATGATTCTTATTCATGACAAAATTGGTTTCTTTTTCTAACAAATTATAGTTGATTTATGAATATTACTACGGAATTAAAACTATATATTGATTATATTGATTTTATTATCATATATAACATTTTATAACCACGATGTTGAAATTCTCTTTCCTTTGGAGTGTAAAGATGGATAGATTATTGGTATGATCATGACTAGGGTTCTCTTTGGCGATGGTGAAAAGTTGAATTGTATTTGGTATGATCATGACCATTGAATTTATAATTGAATATCTTTAGCTTAAGTCTGAAAGGTGAATTAATCAACATGGTTATAATTATTGTTTATATAAATTACGAAATGATTATATATTTCTTTGAGATATTAATATATTTGGCTGTAATGCAAAGATGACTTGTTGTTGAATATCTTTGGCATGTAGTGCAAAGATGAGCTATTGATGAATATCTTTGGCTGTAGTGCAAAGATGAGCTGTTGATGAATATCTTTGGGCGTAGTGCAAAGATGAATTTATTAGTTTGATTATGAACATGAGCTGTGATTTGGTATAACCATGATGATCTTTGATGTTTTGGTGATGAAAATTATCTTTGTCTGGATGAGAAAAGAATTTAGAACAACAATTACAATTATGAGTTATTCATATGATTGTGGGGGGAATTGTTGATTGATGTTCTGAGGGAATAAAACATTGTTGGTGGACTTTTAACATGAAGAAGATAATAGACTTTATAGTCTATTTGACTCTTAATGGATTGCTCATTCATTTATGACTATGGTTGAAAAGTTTTATCATCTACCATATATTTCTAAATCTACGATTTATTCTTGATGAAGACTATTGATAATTTATTTATCTTTAGTCATAATATTCTTCTTGAGCTAGTTGTGCTCACCCTTTTTTGCTTCTGATTCCTTTCGGGGTAATAAAAAGTGTGTATTTGGGTTGAGTGGGGGATAACGGGGGAATAGAGCGGTGGTATATATAAATTTGTTGAGGTGAAAGCAAACCCAGCGTTGGAAGGGTGTTTTGTCTTTATCATACAAGATGTCTAATGACATCTGACCTCGTATCATCATAAAGGCGAGGGATGTGCTCATCCACTTCTTTGAGTATATATCTGAGCACTACTATATAATCTTGGTGTTTGTTTGAAGTATAATTCTCAATTAGAGATAGTGGAGATAATGATATGTCGAGAGAAGACTTACCATTGGGAAGAATATGATAGTAATCTTCTTGTTTTTCTTTGGGGTCTATTAGATTGACCGAGGATAATTACGTGGCCATATGATATCTATCATAACCTAGGCGCGTGGTCTCCCGTATACGAAGGTTTTCTTGAGCACTTCCCAAAGATTTTAGTTTTAAAAGCAGGTTTTGACTATACCTTTATGTAAGGTGTCCTTTGTGAGGTGTTGTCACGGTTGGGACATATGTCACATTTGGTATATATTTGTATCAAACTCACGACATATGTGTTGTTGTATTTTGTCACGACAATTGTTGTAATAAAGTTGTAGTTATTTTACGTACCATGTATTTGGCGACTCGAGAATGGGTTGGATGGAATGGACCTATTTTGGGGTTGTAAGTTGTATTCTAGAATGATATCGAAATACGAGGAGATGAGCATTGGAGAAATTATGATGGCGGGGAAGATGGAATCGAAATGAAAGCAAGGTATTCTCAACTCTTTGAAATACGGTATGTAAATTTCGAGGACGAAATTTCATAAGGAGGGAGATTGTAAGACCCGAATTTTATGAAATAAAAGTATTCATTTTTTTCTATTTAGTAAATAGTTAAATTGATAAAATTTTAAAGTTAAGGGTGATATGTATAAAATTTTCAAATTTCACAAGTGGTTATAAAATATTCATTTTTGTGGGGAATATTAGTTTTGGTCGTGGAATATTCTTTTTTAGGGAATATCAAATGCAATGATGCTAGATGATCATTTGTGGGCCCCATAATGAGAATAATTATCGGATAAGGAAAAGCGACAAAGTATGTATTTTTATAAATAACGGCATAATTATTCTGAATTAACCTTTGTTGGATTACACGGTGGGTGGTTAAAATCTGATGTCTGGCGTTGTTGCGATGGCACTGCGGTATTACACGAGTATTTTTGAATTATTGATTCTTACGTGAAAGCCTACTCAATAATTGTTACGATAATTATTGTTCAATATTTTATTTTATTGATTCAATAATTCTTTGCGTTGATATTTTATATATTATTGTTGTTTGATAATTGTCCGCTGCATAGTATTTCTCATTATCAAATCAATAATTCATATTATTTGAATAATATTATTAGATAGCATTATTGACAATGTCTAGAAAGTTACATCGAGGAGAGGTTTGGTCATCTAATCAATGGCTTGGCGATAAGGAGAAATCCTTATTGGAAGCCCCCTCTCACAGGAATCACTGGTTGTCATTATTGCGATTACGTAATATTATTTGTGAATAATTAGTTATTGATTTATGTGATAAGAAAATATTTATTTGATGTGGATATAGATGATGGATTTATTTATGTGGAATTCTTTGTTGAAGTGTTTTATCGGTATTTTGTCGGATTGGAGGTATTAAAAACTCGAATCGATTGTTCTTAAAAGCTTTCTTGTGTGAGTTATAATTTTAATCAAATAGTTGGATCGTTGTGATTTTTGGATATGTTATACATATATAAGTAGAGTATATGTCCACAAATTTTGAACCGTTAAAATCGAGCGTATAATTTGTTATGAATTTTAAAAGGTGTTGAAGCGGTGTTTAAAATCATCCTTTTGTGGATTTCGGATAATTTACATTTGGAATTTGGAAAAACTTTTTTTCTTACGCAAAGTTGTAGAGAATTGAAATTCCTATAAAAAGTCATGAGATTGAATTTTCAAATAAAAGGGCTATTTATTGTGAATTATTGAAGTTAGGAGTTAGAAATAATTAATTTTTGAAAGTTTTAATTATTTTATTTAAGAAAAACGTTTTTGTGGTTGTTGGCACATGGGTGACTGATGTTTTTTTGTTCAAAGATGGCTGATGGCCTTCAAAATTGGTTGGTGAAGGTTGGTGTGGAATAAGAAAAATAAATAATATATTTTATTATTTTAGTCTCCTTTGGCGTTCTAGCATTTTCCTATAAATAGAGGGCTAAGTTAGAATTGAAAAACACACCAGAAACTGAAGTTTTCTCTCTATTTCTCTCTCTATATTATCAAGTATATTCTTGTATCTTGAGTGTTGCTATACGGTGCAAGTTCGTTCAGCGTTATTCCAGTCAGAAATACTGCTCTTTCGAGGTAAGGGATTTTAAGGGTTGTTATGTTTTTCATGTTTCGTAACTTTTCAGACCTTCAAAAATTCTGAAAAATTTGAAATGATACTTTGATGAGTTTTATTGATTGTGTCCAAAATGGTGATTTTGGATGTATAGATTAGGAGTTATAGATTTTATGGGAAAAGACTATTTTAAAAGTAACCGCTTATAACTCCTTGTGGTTAACTCCAAAATTGATGAAATTTTTATTGGGAGTACATCTATATTATATAAGTATACTCTGTAAATTTTGGAATTTTTGGATAAAAGTACAATTTATGATAAATGTTTAAATATTCGGTGGTTTTGGCCATGTGAAAAATAGTAAATGACTTTTAAAATTTCGATAAAAAATATATGTTCAATATAGGACTATATTCTGCTAAATCCCAGAAAAGAAATATTTTTGGAACTGATTTGTTATTTTTCATGAAAATGGACTAGTTATGAGTAAATGAATTAAATATGTTATGTGAGGTAAGAAAATTAGAAAATAGGATTTTATAGCTTGAGAATCCTACATGAGGTATATCTGATTTTGATGAGGATTTTGGTTATTGGTGATGAAATCTTATGAGTTTGGCATTTTAGAATGATTAAATGCATTATTTAGTAAAGTGTAAACAATTAAAATAAATTGTTTATAAGCTTAAAAAAATATTATTCTTTCAATATCATTATCTTAGAAATATTGGTATGGATTTTATTGTGGAATTTCTACCTTTTTGAGTCGGGTTTACTATTCATGAGATCTTATTCACGATTCTTATTATTCACGATTCTTATTCTGAAATTCTTATTGATGAGATTCTTATTAATGACAAAATTGGTTTCTTTTTCTAACCAAATTATAGTTGATTTATGAATATTACTACGGAGATTAAAACTATATATTGATTATATTGATTTTATTATCATATATAACATTTTATAACCACGATGTTGAAATTTCTCTTTCTTTGGAGTGTAAAGATGGATAGATTATTGGTATGATCATGACTAGGGTTCTCTTTGGCGATGGTGAAAAGTTGAATTGTATTTGGTATGATCATGACCATTGAATTTATAATTGAATATCTTTAGCTTAAGTGCAAAGGTGAATTAATCAACATGGTTATAATTATTGTTTATATAAATTACGAAATGATTATATATTTCTTTGAGATATTAATATATTTGGCTTTGTAATGCAAAGATGACTTGTTGTTGAATATCTTTGGCATGTAGTGCAAAAGATGAATGAGCATTGATGAATATCTCTTTGGCTGTAGTGCAAAGATGAGCTGTTGATGAATATCTTTGGCCCGTAGTGCAAAGATGAATTTATTAGTTTGATTATGAACATGAGCTGTGATTTGGTATAACCATGATCTTTGATGTTTGGTGATGAAAATTATCTTTGTCTGGATGAGAAAAGGAATTTAGAACAACAATTACAATTATGAGTTATTCATATGATTGTGGGACCGGAATTGTTGATTGATGTTCTGAGAGGATAAAACATTGTTGGTGGACTTTTAACATGAAGAAGATAATAGACTTTATAGTCTATTTGACTCTTTAATGGATTGCTCATTCATTTGCAACTATGGTTGAAAAGTTTTATCATCTACCATATGTTCTAAATCTACGATTTATTATTGATGAAGACTATTGATAATTTATTTATCTTTAGTCATAATATTCTTTCTTGAGCTAGTTGTGCTCACCCTTTTGCTTTCTGATTCCTTTCGGGTAATAAAAGTGTATTTGGGTCGAGAGTGGGGATAATGGGGGAATAGAGCGGTGGTACATATTTGTTGAGGTGAGGCAAACCCAACGTTGGAAAGGTGTTTTGTCACTATCATACAAGATGTCTAATGACATCTGACCTCGTATCATCATAAAGGCGGGGATGTGCTTTCATCCACTTCTTTGAGTATATATCTGAGCACTACTATATAATCTTGGTGTTTGTTTGAAGTATAATTCTCAATTAGAGATAGTGGAGATAATGATATGTCGAGAGAAGACTTACCATTGGGAAGAATATGATAGTAATCTTCTTGTTTTTTCTTTGGGGTCTATTAAATTGAACCAAGGATAATTACGTGGCCATATGATATCTATCATAACCTGAGCGCATGGTCTCCCATGTATACGAAGGTTTCTTGAGCACTTCCCAAAGATTTTAGTTTCTAAAAGCAGGTTTTGACTATACCTTTATGTAAGGTGTCTTTGTGAGGTGTTGTCCACGGTTGGGACATGTGTCACATTTGGTATATATTTGTATCAAACTCACGATTATATGTGTTGTTGTATTTTGCACGACAATTGTTGTAATAAAGTTGTAGTTATTTTTATGTATTTGGCCATGTATTTGGTTGGATGGAATGGAATGGGGGGTTGGATCGAGAATGGACCTGATTTTGAGGGGGAATAGAACTAGGAGGGGAGAGATGAGTAAATCCTTCGCTAGTGTGTCCTACCTAAGCTTATTTGTTGGTTAGTCATAATATCGAGATATTATGTGATATGTTAATTTGTTCAATTAACCCTTGTTTTGAAGCTGTATTCTAGAATGATATCTGAAATACAGGAGATGAGCATTGGAGAAATTATGATGACAGGGAAGATGGAATCTGAAATGAAAGCAAGGTATTCTCAACTCTTTGAAATACCGGTATGTAAATTTCGAGACGAGGCGAAATTTCATAAGGAGGAGATTGTAAGACCCGAATTTTATGAAATAAAAGTATTCGGGGAATATTCGTTTGGTCGTGGAATATTCTTTTTTGTAGGAATATTAAATGCAATGGTATGGTCATTTGTGGGCCCCATAATGTAATAATTATCGGATAAGGAAAAGCGACAGTATGTATTTTTATAAATAATCTAAGATAATTATTACCTGATTAACATCGTTGTTGGATTACACGGTGGTTAAAATACTGATAATACGCGTTGTTGCACAAAGAAGACACCGGATTGTACAGTGATTTTTAAATTATTGATTCTTACGTAAAGAAGGCACTACTCAATAATTGTTACGATAATTATTGTTCAATATTTTATTTTATTGATTCAATAATTCTTTGCGTTGATATTTTATATTATTGTTGTTCAATAATTGTCCTTTGATAGTATTTCTCATTATCAAATCAATAATTCATAGTATTTGAATAATATTATTAGATAGCATTATTGACAATGTCTAGAAAGTTACATCAAGGAGAGGTTTGGTCATCTATCAATTGCGGCGCAATGATAAGGAGAAATCCTTATTGGAAAGCCCCTCTTCCAGGAATCACACTGGTTGTCATTATTGCGATTCTGTAATATGCAGATTTTTGATGAGGATTTTGGTTATTGGTGATGAAATCTTATGAGTTTGACATTTTAGAATGATTAAATGCATTATTTAGTAAAAGTGTAAACAATTAAAATAAATTGTTTATAAGCTTAAAGAAAATATTATTCTTTCAATATCATTATCCGAAATATTGGTATGGATTTTATTGTGAAATTTCTACCTTTTTGAGTCGGGTTTACTATTCATGAGATCTTTATTCACGAAGTTACTATTCATGAGTTACTATTCAAGAAGTTACTTATTCATGAGTTACTTATTCATGACAAAATTGGTTTCTTTTTCTAACCAAATTATAGTTGATTTATGAATATTACTGCGGAGATTAAAACTATATATTGATTATATTGATTTTATTATCATATATAAAATTTTTATAACCTCGATGTTGAAATTTCTCTTTCCTTTGGAGTGTAAAGATGGATAGATTATTGGTATGATCATGACTAGGGTTCTCTTTGGCGAGTAGTGAAAAGTTGAATTGGATTTGGTATGATCATGACCATTGAATTTATAATTGAATATCTTTAGCTTAAGTGCGAAAAGGTGAATTAATCAACATGGTTATAATTTTGTTTATATAAATTCGAAATTATTATATATTTCTTTGAGATATTAATATATTTGGCCTGTAATGCAAAGATGACTTGTTGTTGAATATCTTTGGCATGTAGTGCAAAGATGAACTGTTGATGAATATCTTTGGCCTGTAGTGCAAAGATGAACTAATGATGAATATCTTTGGCCCGTAGTGCAAAGATGAATTTATTAGTTTGATTATGAACATGAACTGTGATTTGGTATAACCATGATCTTTGATGTTTCAGGTGATGAAAATTATCTTTGTCCTGGATGAGAAAAGGAATTTAGAACAACAATTACAATTATGAGTTATTCATATGATTGTGGACCAGAATTGTTGATTGATGTTACAGGGATAAAACATTGTTGGTGGATTTTTAACATGGAGAAGATAATAGACTTTATAGTCTATTTGACTCTTCTAATGGATTGCTTCGTTCACCGTTAACTATGGTTGAAATTTTTATCATCTACCATATGTTCTAAATCTCGATTTATTATTGATGGAGGCTATTGATACTTTAATTATCTTTAGTCATGATATTCTTTATCGAGCTAGTTGTGCTCACCCTTTTGCTTTTACAATTCCTTTCGTGTAATAAGAGTGTAGTGGAATTCGGCGGGGTAATAGGGAATAGAGCGGTGGTCTATAATTTGTTGAGGTGAGGCAAACCCAACGTTGGAAGGGTGTTTTGTCACTATCATACAAGATGTCTAATGACATACAACCTCGTATCATCATAAGAGCGAGGATGTGCTCATCCACTTGCCGAGTATATATATATCGAAGCACTACCTATATAATCTTGGTGTTTGTTTGAAGTATAATTCTCAATTAGAGATAGTGGAGATAATGATATGTCAAGAGAAGACTTACCATTGGGAAGAATATGATAGTAATCTTCTTGTTTTTCTTTGGGGTCTATTGGGTCAACCAAGGATAATTCGTCGGCCATATGATATATATCATAACCTCAGACGCACGGAGTCTCCCATATACGAAGGTTTCCTTGAGCACTTCCTAAAGATTTTAGTTTCTAAAACAGTTTTTGACTATACCTTTATGTAAGGTGTCACTGTGAGGTGCTGTCCATGGTTGGGACATGTGTCACATTTGATATATATTTGTATCCAAACTCACAGCATATGTGTTGTTGTATTTTGTACGACAATTGTTGTAATAAAGTTGTAGTTATTTTCTGTACCATGTATTTGGCAACTCAGAATGGGTTGGATGGAATGGACCTATTTTGGGGTCGTCACATAATATACGTTCAATACACGAAATATCACGTATAAGGCCATTTGGCCAAAACCCAAACTCTGTAAATTTTGAAATAGCAATTCATAGTATTATGAAACTGGTGACATGATAATTCACATAATATATATATAATCAAATACGATTTGATATATCTTAACCCATATATAAACTCATAATCAAACCCTTTTTCAATTACAGAGATTTTACAAAATATATGAAATCCATTTTTATAAAAACTAAATGACGTAACTTTAAAATTTGGGAAAAAGGGATTACCCTTGAATACTCTTCTTAGATTACACAGGGTGACAATAATTCCCAATTTCTCACACTTCTTCACCTTTAATCACAGTATTCGCAATCTCTCTCAAAGTTCTCAAACTCTCTCTGCCTCTCTGCTTTTCCAAACTTAGAATAATAATAATAAAAGAAGACGTAATATAACAGAGGGAGGAGTGAACTGATGCGCGTAATGGTCTATTAACCCAAACATGGGTAACTGCATCCAACCACTACTAGGGCCTTGTTTGGCAACCCTTAATTGATTCAAAGTCATTTAATTTAATAAAGCTTTATCATATAGTTTGAAAATGTCACACTTTTATAAAATAAATCCAATATTTTATTTAATATATTTTAAATAAAATATAATAATTTCTCATAAATTCACATAGTCACATAAATAATTTTCTCATTAATAAATAATGTCAAATTATTAATTCTCTAATTAATAATTAAATTAATTAAAATACCAATATGCTTATTAAATATTTTTTTAATACAATAAGCTCACATAATCACATACTTTGATAATAAAAACTCTCTACATTAATTTAATAAATGTAACACATATAATTAAATTAATCTACCACAATTGCGTCAATTAATTATTTAATCTAATAATTAAATCATCAAAAAATATTTATTTAATTCAATAAATATTAAAATTAATTACAAAATTCTCGTTCGTCACATTATTTCCACAATTTAATAAGGAATGAATACAAAGGATCATTCATCATGCATGTGGAAATCCACATAGACAGGTTATTCCAACTGAATAATAAAGAATGGAATAATGAAGGATTCACCATGCGTGCGATATAGATCGCATGCAAAGTTATTCCAAATGTAATAATAAATAATGGAACCGAAGTCCCACGTAAATGTACGAGATAGGATACTCGGCTGTAATAATAAATACGGAATAATAAATAATGGAACCGTGTCCCAAGCAAAAATGCATGCACGAGGATATTCCGCTGCGAATAATAAATAATAGAACCGTGTCAAAGGTAAATTACACAAGCCAGGATATTCCAATGTAATAATAAAGAATGGAGTAATGAGAAGAAGATCACCATGTATGCGGTGATTGATAAACAAAAGTTATTCAACATAATAAAGAATGGAATAATGTAAGTTCTCTTCATGAATAAGAAAGAAATAATACCCCTTACCTTATAAAGAAGAAACTGGATATAGAAGTAATGAAGTAGCAGAATCTTCTTCTTTCTCTCTATAATTTCTCTCTCTAGAGTTTCAGTGAATTTGTAAGAAATAATGAAGGAATGAGCTTCTATTTATAGGAGAATAGATTAAATAGTAACTAATTCATGAAGGGTCCAGATTGATTTACCTTTAAACGAACGGTCCATATTAAAACTTAAAGCAACGGTCCATACTGATTCACTATTAAAACTTTAAACCAGCGATCCGTATTGATTTACTATTAAAACTTTAAACCAGCGATCCATATTGATTTACTATTATAAATTCAATCAACGGTCTAAAAAATTAGCACATCTCCTCATGGAATAATATTGTACCCAAAAATAATTTGGATCGAAAAGAAATATATTGTTCGGGTGAATAGTAACTCGTGAATAGTAACTCGTGAATAGTAACTTGTGAATAGTAACTCATAAATAGTAACTCGTGAATAGTAACTTATGAATAGTAACTCGTGAATATTACTCTGACACAAAAAGTGTCCTGAATACCCGATTAAACAATATAACCTCCAGACATCAATTATCATCGGAATAGATGTTGATTTCTACTAACACAAATAATTCCAACACAATGAAACTATCAAATTCATCTTTAATCAACACGAACTTATTCATCATTAATATTATAACTCACGATATTTAACAAACCAGGTTGTTCCCAGGAAAGAGGGGGCTTTCCAATAAGGATTTTTCCTTATTGGCGAGCAATTAGGTGACCAAACTTCTCCTTGACAGAACTTCTAGACATTGTAAATATTGCAATTTAATAATATGAATAACTTTTTCATCTCAATTATTGATTTAATAATATAACATATAATGCAGATGATACTGTAACAATAATCGAATCAATAATATGAGAGATATGATGCAGCAATTACTGTAGCAATAATTGAGTATAACTGAGTGATTTCTCACGTAAGCATCAATAATCAATACCGTGTGCTACTACGCAACCACGCCAGCAGCGTATTCGTATTTTTTACTACCGAGTAGTTCAACAAAGATAATCAGTAAAACTTCCGTCATTATTTTCATAAAAATATTTTTATCATTTTCTCAATCCGACAATAATTTTGTTGTGGGTTCCACCAATGATTGCGTCATTGTACGAATATTCCCTGCTAAAACAAATATTCCCCGACCAATCGAATATAATACAACAACTTGCATACTTTGCAAAATTTATAAATACTACCCACAATTATAACATTATCTCAAATCCACACCATAATATTAAAAAAAATATTTCGAGAAAATTAAATCTTTATTCGTAAAATTTGGGATTTTACAACCGCATACATGGTGAAATTCTTCTGTTATTTCATTCTTTATTATTATGTTGGAATAACCTGTCTATGCGAAGTGCCGCATACATGGTGAAATTCTTCTGTTATTCCATTCTTTATTATTCTGTTAGAATATCCTGTCTGTGCGGATTACGCATGACCTGGTTCTATTATTTATTATTACATTGGAATATCTCTCTCGTGTATGACACGCATGATTCGGGTTCCATTATTTATTATTTTGTTGGAATAACCTGTCTATACGGTCTATCGCATGCCTGGTGAATTCTTCTGTTATTCCATTCTTTATTATTCTGTTGGAATAACTTGTCTATGTGGATTACTGCATGCATGGTGAATGATCCTTTGTATTCATTCTTTATTACATTGTGGAAATAATCTGTCTACGTGGATTACCGCATAGCGGGTGAAAATCCATTTGTAGTTTCGTATATTCTATTATACTCGTATGAGATATCATTTCTTTTGTACTCGTCATGGAATGTCATTTTCTTTGGTATTTTTTTTACGAGTTACTATTCACCCAGTTACTATTCACTCTAGTATTATTCACTCGGGTATTCAGGACACTTTTCGTGTCGGAGTACTATTCACGAGTTACTATTCACGTGTTACTATTCACCCAAATTACTATTCACCCGAATATTATTCACTCGGGTATTTGGGGTACTTTTCATGTCGGAATACTATTCACGGGATACTATTCACCCGAAAAATATATTTTTTTTCTGTCCAAATTATTTTTGGTACATGAATATTATTCTTGAATTTTACTCCACAAAGCAGTATCATGTTGACAATTTGGATATTTTTAAACTCTGGATAAATTTAAAGTCTTTAATATTTATCCTTGATTTCGTTTGATTAATTCTTATATCATTGTCATCATCTTCATGCTTATATTGTGATGAAAGTCATCTTTGGCTTACATGCATAGATGGACTGTTGATTATTGGTTTTACAGTTGTATATTTTTGGCTTATGTGCAAAGATGGACTGTTGATTATTGGTTTTATAGTTGTATATCTTTGGCTTACGTGCAAAGATGGACAGGTGTATGACATGATCATAACCACTGGTGATAATAACGAATATCCTTGGCCCGTAGTGCATGGATAATTCGATGATGTGATTGGCAAGATCATGACCATTAGTTAACTGTTGCATGTCTTTGGCTATAGTGCACTGACAGGCAATTGATTGGTATGATCATGACCATTGGTTTTATAGTTGAATATCTTTGGCCCGTAGTGCAAAGGTAGACAACTGATTGGTATGATCATTGTTATTACATTTGAATATCTTTAGCCTTTGGGGTAAGGATATTGAGTAAACGTTCTATTAAGCCTTTGTGGCAAGGAGAAACTATTGATTTACATGATTATAAATATGAATTATGGATTTAACTATAATCTTTGGTGGTTCAGGTGAAGACAGTTGATGAGAGTTCTTTTTGTCTTGGGTATATTAAAGAACTATTGATGAGTATTACAAGAATGAAATATTAACGATGGACTTTTAATCTAGAGGAGATAGTAGACATTATGTTCTACTTGACTCTTCTAATAGATTGCTTATTCCACTGTAGTTGTTGATCTAAAACTTGTTGTCTATTGTATTCTATCAGTTGTTATACTGTTGAAGGCTAAGGATAATTTATTCTGTATTATCTTAGTCATAATATTTTTTACTGGGCTAGTTGAGCTCACCCTTTTCTTTTCATTTGTTTCTTCGTGAAATAAGAATATAATTGGGGACGAAGTGAAAATGGAGTGATGGTCCAGGATAAGTGGCTTTAGTAATCCCCACTATTCTGTGAAATAGTGTGATAATAATTGTAATGAGGACTCCATTGAGAGTGGATATTGTCTAGAAGGCAATATTCCTCTTTAAACTCTCAGCTAAGTTTTGTCGTATTGTACACGACTGTTGTATAATTAAGTTTGTATTTGATTTATGTACCATGTATTTGGCGACTCAAGATGGGTGATATATACCTGTTTTGGGAGCGTCACACAAAGATCTCCACAACTCCTCTACAGAATCTCATGAGTGATTCTATAGCAGTACTTTTTCCGATCTTGACATACTCATCGACGCTATCAGCTGGCATCTCGTATGCAAGCATTCTCGATCTTTTGGATCATCTTTTGGATACCAGATAGACCAACAAAGACACAAATAGCATCGGACTTTTGACGATAATCGTCGTATTCTTTGAAGTTGAGTCAAGATCCTTTCAAACAAGGGTTTAGCCATCCGAAAACGTTGGCGAAAAATTCTTTCACCAAAGAGGGGATCTTCACAAAAGTAATTCAAATGGATTCTTTCGTCAAAGAAATGACCTATCATGGTGGATGATGACTCGAACCTTCGACAGAACCAACATAACCCCCTTGTTGGTTATTATTGCTTTGCGTTTGTTCGTAGTGGTTCATCAGTAGCGTCTGCACCATTGCAACTTCATCTTCATCGGAGAAATCTCCGTCGAAATCTCCCCGCAATACCCTCTTGGTTAACTTGTTCATGATTTTAGTTTGGAAAGAAAAGTATATCAGGTAGATGAGAATGGGTGTGGTGGCTTATTGAGGTTGAATGTGTATTTATAGAAAAGTTGGATAGAATGGTGGTTGAAGAAAGTTAGATGAGAAAGTTGGGTAGAATGGTGGTTGAGGAAAATTAGATGAGAAAGTTAGATAATAAAAATATCTGGGTTGAATGGTGGTTGAAAACGGTGGAATGGGGGTGCTATACTTGTGGATTGAAAGATATCTGAAATTTTAAGTAGAATGGGGGTTGAGAATGTTGGGAACGGGGAGTTAAAAAATTAGATCACAACGGGGTTGAAAATAACGTAGATAGTTGAATTGGAGTTAAAAAAGTAATTAACAATGAGATGGAGAAAAAGTTAGTTAAATTTGAAACAATTTGGTGCTAAAATAGAACCAACCACTGGAGACTGGATTATATTTTAATACCAAAAAACACTTTTTGGTGCCAAAATATAGCAATGGCTATAGCCATTTTGACATTACCATTGGATTTGCTCTTAGTTGGTAAGCTGACTTGATCGAAATTTGGAGCACTATCATCAATTCTCCCAGAAAGTAACTACTTCTCCAGCGGAGGCTATCCCAATCAATAAATTCACAAACTTCAAGAAAATACTCTCTCTGTCCCTAATTATTTGACGTTTTAAAGTTTTTCATTTATCCCTAAATATTTGACATTTGTTCAAATCTAAGAGAATTAATGACAATTTTTCCAAAATTATCACTCATTAAACTCTTTCTCTCTCATTATTCCAACAAAATTCACATTATCCCAACAAAAGATTTAAGGGTATTATAGACAATTGAGTACTATATGTAATACTTTCTAATCATTATCTTAATTCTTGTGTCCACCTCTAAAATGTCAAATAATTAAAGACCGAAGGAGTACTATTTATTAAGAGCATGATAAAGAATTAAGATGAAGTGTAGACGGACGGACGGACGGACGAAGAATCCATTTATCTACAACAGCTAGGATTTCTTGCCATCGCTAACTCTCCATTCAATGTCTCGATAAAAGAACTCTTGGCTACAAGAATGATATAGAAAGCTTCAAAATCCCTAAAACCCAGACCTCCGTTAAGCTTTGAAGTGCAAAGATCAATCCAATGGGTACTCCGCTTCCCACTAATTTTACCCCACCAAAATCATGCTATTAATGGCGTGCAATAATTTGTCAGATAGTTTAAAGCAAGATATTATAGGTAGGGATAGCTTGAGCCATCGCCTAATTAATGGAGAACAGATTCTCTGTCCTTAAATTTTCTATCTCTTTGTATCTCTCCATTTAAATTTTAACACTTAATTTCTTACTTGACACTAATTAATTCTAAAATTAAATAAAAGGACATGTGTCAAAATTTAAGTGGAAGGACACAAAGGAGACAGAAAATTTAGAGACAGAGGATCTGCTCTCTAATTAATGAGAACCTGCTTACCAGCCATAGGAGAGTACCATGAACTAAGATAACACGCTCCTTGACTGCAATAAAAGAATTTAATTTACTACGACCCACAGAGGTAAGGTAACCCCAGGTATTTTCCCAATTAAGTCATCGACTTCATCAATCTTTAAAAGTTGACAAAAAAACACGACGGTCATCCTCTTCAACATTGCAGCTGGCTAGTAGCATATTTATTAAAATTAATACATTGACTTGAAGCCTCCCTATAATCAGAAATGACTCTCATGACAGTTTCACCTTCCTCAATAGACACTGATCTGAAAAGAAGACTATCATCCGTAAAAAATAATTAAATTCGAAATGAAGACTATCATCTCCTCATCTATATATAGAAAGGGACGATCTAAAGAGGCTCTATCCAGCTCCAAAATAGTGGTCGTCCAGCTAGTAAAAGTGGTAAGAAAAAGTAGTACTCAACTCTAAACTAAAGAATCATTCGCCTTAAACAAGTTGTCATGAAACTGATTAATCACATGACCTATCTCCGCATGCCCAGAGAACCAATCACAATTCTCAATTGTTGTTGCTTTGCTCCTCTTTGAAGCTTTTGCGTGAAAGAGTTTGGAATTAAGATCACCTTCTTTAATTCAGCTATTGGACTTTGGTATAACTTATTGTCGTGTTTCAGCCAAGTGCATGTGTTCTTCCCGCAATCTCTTCACTTCTGAATAAGCCTGATTCAAACAAGGTTGGGCCTCAAGGAATTTTATCCGATTTTCTGTTTGTTTTATTTGTCACCTTTAAAGATGTTGCGGCCGAACTAGACAATTATCGGCCCACTTGGATGATATTATTATTCTGTACTGGGGGCAAGATTGCTTTCCTACCAAGTCCACACTTGTTTTAACAATCTTATGACATGCTACCTCCTTACCCTAGCTAAACAAACACCCTCAACCTCGTACCTGAAAATTTTCTTCCGACTCGGAACATGACTTTTATAGTTCTCATTTGCATATTTAATTCAAGCCCCCCCGTCAGTCAAGAAGAAGTGGGCAGCAATTTGAAAATAAGTGATGATGACATTTAGCATTAAAAAACATATATTACTCCAAGAAACCTAGCTAGGCAGTGCCCATGTTCAAACGAAGTCGTGTGTCCAAGTGTTATTACAGTGGTTATTGCTCCAAATGTATTTACAACCACTTATCTCTATTTTAAACACAACTACTAACATTTTCACTTATCATCTAATTCGTGTCCGATCGAGTGTTATTATAGTGTCTCGCATTAACATCTAATTCGAAGTTTTGTATCCCACGCGATGGTTCCCATGCACACCCTTGTCCCGGCCATTACAAAAAAGAGCCCAAGGAATCACCAAATAAGCTTAGCACAATCGAGGGACATACATTTCAAATGAAGATTAAGGACATGTAACCAAAATATAGCTAGCTAGCTTTAACAAAGTTATATATACTCGTCAAGACTCAAATCACCATCAAACTTCTCAACCACTAAAAGACACCTGCACTGTAGATTACTTTAAGAAGATCTAGCTAGCCGAGTAGCAAATTAAAGAAGAAGATCCAAAATCGGACTATAGATATATTCCAATTAAGCTTGTTTCATGCTCTCCGCAACAATTGATACATTTCTGATCCAACTGTTGTCTTCCTTCCGTTATTTTAGAAGTGTATCAATTTGCTATGTTACTACTTAAATTTAAGTGTTATGAAGTTGTAAGAGCCTACCCATTTAATATATCCAATAGGCCGAACCTGACCGAGTCCAACTCGATCAGGACGCAAAAGGGCAGAAAGCTAGCGAAAAAATAATAATTTTGATGTTTAAATCTTGACCGTGACTAAAGAAAGGTGCGTGATTAAACTAACCAAAAACATGTATGTTATCATATAGTAGAATTCTTGTTATCATCATAGAAGACAAAAAAAACTTGTATGTTTTTCCTTTGGTTTGGTGTCTTTTTTAGTATTCGCTCTGTGCCATAATAATAATAATAATAATAATAATAATAATAATAACCAATAATAATAAAAAATTTATGTAAAAAAAATCCCATAGTTACATTTCTTTGTATGATTGTATGAAATTATAATTTTATTAGGATTATAATTTTATAAAATTATAATTTTATGTCGATAATAAAAAATGACTTATATAAAAGAATTAAAAATCTCACCTTAATTTATTTTATCTTATCGTTTAAAATTAATTTATGATAGTCGCAATTCAAACTCTTTATAAAATTGTTTGACATATAAATCATCATTCTTTTATTATCATATCATCATTATTAACTAAACATATTTTAAATTATAAAATGGAGAGTCCATTTGCTTGAAATAGAGAGGATCTTGGTCCAAAAAGTGGTGGTGACAAAGCCAAAATTATAAAATTTGTCGTGGAACAAACAAGAAGGAACCATTGGTCAGACTGATCGAGAGAGTACTGCTGACATGTCAACGTTTATTGTTAAGCAATTTTCCAAAGTTTTATTGTGGAATTAATTTCACCTACAAAGCCAAGAATAGAATTATGTTGTGCGCTATACTGTAGATATATAGATGCATGAAATCCGCACGTGATCCCCACGGAAACAAGAAGTAAACCCTACAGTATTAATTTAAACATAAATCACACGTGATAATTAATTTAAAACGAATGTCATTTTTGCAAACTGACTTATTACAATCCAACAAAATTCAAACCTGGCCTCAAGATATTAAGATGTGAACTTATCATCGATCATTAATAATTATATGTAGAACTTAAGTACTAGTCTCTAGCTAGTTGGTTTTCCTGCAATTCTTTCTGATCTGACCATTAGTGCCTGTGAGTGGGCTAATGTTTCCCATCTTCACCATTGCATTGCCAAAGTCGGTCAAAAAGGTAGCTTGGTTAGAACTGTAAGCCCTAACTTGAGCATCAGTGGAACCTCCATTAAACAGCTCTTGATCGGAGTGTAGTAGACCCTTTTGGCTTATCAAGTCCGTGTAGTAAGAGCTGTCGAAAGACGTCGGAGTTGCGGTGTCAAGAGGAGCTAGATTATTGTTTCCGCCACTAGTAGGACAGTTTGCCTTCAATGATGTTGCGAAGGAGGCATTTATGTTGGCGTCGTTGTATATCCGGTTTCGGAAGTTTTGGCACCTCGCTTGACCTATTGAGTGAGATCCTGCAAGCATACACATGCGGACAATTATTTAGACATTACTTGGACTTTTAATTTAATAATTACAAACTTACATGTTTATATTTTTATCTCCGTCATCTTTTTTAATAATAGTATAAACTTGGACTCAAATATATCATCAACAATTTTATTATTATCATGTCACGGCTATGCAATTAATTAGCATATATATTAACACACCTGAGAGGACCACCATTTCCTTGGTAGTGAGACCTTGTCTAGAGAAGGAATTGATGAGGGCACTAAGACTCGAACCGGGCCCGGGAATGTTGGCGTTAGTAGTACTAAGACTTGCAGTGGTCGAGTCTCTTCGGCCTAATAAAACCGTCCAACTATTGCCACCAAGCTGAAAATTTGGAAAAATAAAAATAAAAATTAGTACATATAAATATCCTGACGTATATATAACCAACCGCTACTACTGTTCTTTTCTTGTTCGTGGTTTTGAGTTATGCATGTACATTCCTATATGGTGTTAATAGATGATCGATCGTCATTGTATACATACATAAAATTCACATAAATTCATGAAATAAAAATAGAAATATTTAATTAAGCATGGAAATATTTGCCTTAACAACGGAGTCTCGGGCAGCAACAGCTAAGATATCAGCGCAAGATACTACTCCGGGGCATGCACTTTCTAGGTTAGCCTTAATGGTATCGATAACATCAAACCCCCTCAATGATCCGGAGTTTGTAGGAGCAGTTTTCTCTCCGGTAAAATTTGCCGTATCGTCTAATAATACCGATGCATCACAACCCTGTCCAAATTGCTAGTTAGGTTAAACAACTACACATATAATTCGATATATATATATATATATATATATATATATATATATATTCTAATTATTGACAGAAATAAAAATTTTGAAGGAAGATTGAAAATGCAAATTTTATTCGTGTTCAAGTTAAATCAAATATTGGATCATGATGTAGGCACTTTAGCAACATGGATATGAAATTAGTGAATATACTAAAAAAGAATGGATCATTCTTGATGCATGCAGGAAAAAAGAAAGAGATGAAAGTCAAAAGTTAAAACAATATGTGCAGACCCCTTGATTAAGTCACTATACTTCCAATCATTTCCATATATCGTTGTCTGACGAATGTACGTGAACTTTTCTGAATTCTAGTTATAATAGTGTTATACAAGCCATCTTATGTATAGTTGTATACATGTATTTCATATATTTCTGTATATTTATTACTTTTTTCGAACCCTTCAATTTGTATAGTATTAGTACATATTATATATGGAGAATAGATCGGATAAGAAAAGAATATTTATCTTAATGAGATAAGAAAAGAATATTTATCTTAATGAGATAAAAAAAATTTGGTAAAGCTGAGAACAATGATTCACATCTCCTCGGTCCTCATCTGACTTTGGTTCGGTTTCACTATTTACTTTATGGGTGAAAAAGTAGTTTTTATATATATATATATATATATGCACAAAATTAAATACAATTTTAAATAAAAAAAAATTATTATATTTTTATTATATGTATAGGCATTTTTTATTAGTTGTTTAAAAAAAAAAAAAAAGAATTGAGGTGAACCAAAAAGCCTAAAGGTGAGCCTAAGATATATATATATATATATATATATATATATATATATATATATATATATATATATATATGACCTTATATTATATTGAGTTTTTATGACCCACATTCTACTCGTTATGATAATTTTAAAAAGTTGACCATTCCTCTACCTTGCTTATTCTCCTTTCTCGCTTCCGAGAAGCAAAGGATAAACAGAAAGCAAAAACGAAAAACAAAAAGAAAAAGAAAAAGAAAAGAAAAGAACATACAGTTTAATCTTGAATTCTATCCGCATGAACGTATTAATGAAGAAGACACTCATTCATTCGTGCATGCATGCAGAAAAAATAAATACATGTATAGATAGATGTAAATAATAGTGTCAAAGATAAGGAATATTGAAACTTGCATTAACAAAACAATCATGGAAATGAAGGCGAAGCAAGGAAGCTCCCATCCGAGCCTCATTGGACACAGCAGAATCCACTGCCGTTTTAATAATGGAAAGAGCATTAGAGCATGAAGTTGAGTAAAAAGTAGAAGTTAACTGAGCTGAGGCTATTCCAAGGAATAAGCACAAGCAGAAGATAAATGATGTGAAAGACAATGAAGAAGAAGAATGGGATGAAGCCATTTCTAGAATTAAGAAGAATAAGAAAGTGTGATTCTTAAAGTGTTTAGTGAATGGTGTTTAGGATTCTTCAACCATTTATAGAAAACGAAAGAGAATTATGAAATGTTCCCAATCGAAAAAAAATGTAAGTCAATAATATCGGCATTAGTATACATGCATGTCCGAAACTAATATATATATATATATATATATATATATATATATATATATATGATCAAAATCCGGACTTTTTTTTTTGCTTTTTTTTTTAAAACAACTAAAAAAAAAATTTATGGAACTTGAATTTTTACATAATACAGTGTATTTTGGTGTGATTTGGATACATATAACAAAACATGTCTGTACAATCTGAATTTTAAGCCTGTCCGGGCTTCTGAACAGGATCCGGCTTGTATATATATATGTGTGTGTGAGAGAGAGAGTGATCCATAACTAAAGTTGGATGAAAATTTTATCCATCCAACCGTTTATTTTTGTGATCAAAAAACTGTAATTATTCACATTCATCCATATAACTGTTGTGAAATATTAGGTTATTCGATTTTAATTTTTTTTAAACGGTCAGCCATGAGTTGGATTATAGGAGCTCCTATTCGACTTTGGATATAATAATATTGGCATTAGATATACATGTTCAAAACTAACATATATATATATATATATATATGCATGAGTGATTCATAATTAAAGTTGGATAAAAGCCTCATCCATTTAACGCAAATCCCACCATTCATTTTTGTGATCCAAAAGCTGTAAATATTTACATTCGTATTACTGTTGTGCGGAGTAAATCTTAGATCATTTGATCTTTTTTTTAAATCATCAGAGATAAGTTGAATAATTATAGGTGTTCTTATCCAACTTTAAATATGATCAAATATTATCCATATATATATACAAACTGCTTTCCCACACGCACCATGATCAACCGCTATACCTAATTATAGCACAAACAAAGTACACACATGCATAATCAAGAAAATTAAGTGAAATTGTATGTTGATGATTTACCTTTAGATCATGTATGAGAAATCTTTAAAAGTGTGTAATCGTTAAGCTTCACCTACAAAGCCAATTAAGAATACTATGTCGCCATATATTGTTGCATGACATATATGCATGATCCCATGCAAACAAATAGACCCCAAATTTTATCCTTTTAGGTGTATACGGAGGTTATGACATTTAAACTATGTAGGGTTATCACCATTTGTGAAAAAAAATTAGTTGTGGGTATTAATGAAAGTTAAAAAGAATTAGTTAAATAGCAACAAAATTTAATCTAATTACCCCGGCCTCTTCACTAAGCAAATTATAGAGTGTGCATCTTTTCGTCGGTAACGAGATTATGGCTAATTAGTATAAACTGAACCAAATCTTTTGGTCTGAAAAATGCGATTAATTTAGGTCCTCAAATTCGAACTCAAGCATATGAGAGATTAGTAATTAAGTTATTCCGGCCATGTTGAAGTCAATTGTGACCACCATAAAAATTAAAGGGGATGTGTTTATTATAATCATATATTGTGGAACAACCACAAAACTAGTTAACAATTCCACATACTTGACAAAGGACCAAAACTTGTGGTTTAGTGGGAAAAAAACGTCTTATTTTAATTACGAGATTAATAAACAATAATCAGAGTGAAGTTCATAATTAACTAATGATTTGTTTAATATATGAGATATTGAGATACATGTTCTCTCTTCGTGTCGTCGATCGTCTGTGTATACAATACACCCATTGTTGACTTTGCAGTGGTTGACTAATCATTGGGCATGCCCTAAGGACATGATGGTGGACTTGACCTCTTGATTTTAAATGCTGAAGATACGTTTACTATATATATACATTTATACTACCTAGCTACATCCCCTCTCCCACCAAAAAAAAAAAAAAAAAAAAAAAAAAAAAGAAAAAGAGCAACTTCCTTAATTTGTAGTGTTTAACTAAGAAAATGAAAATTAATACTTAACCTAGATAACATATTGATTTAGGTTCCGTTGTTTCAATATCGTGTGAAAGCGCTAGCTAGAAAGAAAATTGCTTCGTCAATCTGAAGATCATAATTAAGTAGCTAGCCGGATGCAAGCATGAATTCAACGAACTAAACATCACGAATCTCTTCTGAAAAAGGAAAAAAAAAAGAGAAACCAATGCATGCACATTCTTTATTTTGATTGATATATATATATATATATATATATATATATATATATATATATATCAAACGGTAGTAAGCCACAAGTGCCCTCCTACGGCCTCAGGTCAGCCTCTGCCCATAGGAAAATAAGCTATATGAATGCTAATTAGTGTACTAATTAACTCGATCTTAGGATAAAATTAATTAGTTTTGGCCGGTTCAACGTTCAAATATATCCTGAGATTCTAGAAACTGATCAACTATGATTTAGGGTAGCTAATTAAATCTGAATGGTCAGAGAATTTCTTTTTTCATATTTATAATTATTAATGATATTGTATTCAATTGATTTAAGAACAGAGTTATTAATATACCCTAGTATTCAAAAATTGATTTAATTGTTGAACATTTTGAGTTATGACACTAATTAGGCACCATTTGAAGAAGTTTCAATAAAAATATTAGATTTTGTTGAGCAACACTGATTATATTCAACTAATTAACGGGAAGGAATTGTTATTCTAATACACTAATTATTGTATGCCATGTCACGGAAGAACTTCAAAACAATAAATATGTATGATTAGAGAATGGAAATTCGAGGATATGATTTGACTACTGATTAAGTTTAAGCGTCCATCAATCAATCAATATATATATTACGAAATGTTGTTAATTAATTAATCAAACTTGTTGCTTCAATTATGGACTACCTCCGCTACTGTTTGATCTTCTAATTAATTATAATCACTAACTACTTCTCTTTTCCAATTAAAGGGCCAAACTTTTGGTTTGTTTATTACTATTAGTTGAAATATCTTTCATTATTGATTAGAAACTCTTTTTTCATTATATAATAAAACATATTATGAGGTAGGTAAAATATTACTACAAATCTTATAATAATATATTGTCGGTTGTCCGGATAATATGCCAAACATAAGAAAGTATTCTTTATCTCAATTATATTGGTGCCGAAGTTCACGAACCATATATATATTTTTTTTAAATGAAGTTCTTTAATCTTAATATATAGTTGATTAATTATATTAAAGTCTAAAATTCCATATTTGATTATATAGGGATTCTGATTTTCGCAATCTGTGGGTAATGTACGTATCACTTTCACTATATTTGTTTTTATTTTAATTAATTATTAATTACCTTGGACAGCTAGTAGTAGTTGAGAACCCTATATATATATATATATATATATATATATATTATGAGTCAAGTCAACTTGCGAATATAAATATATAAGAGGTACGTAAAGATATTGTAAATATGATAATACCACCATTTTAATTTAACATCACGACGATAAGAAGAATATTATTAATATATAAGGGTCAGTTTCAGATTCGGTAATTCATATTACTTTTTCTTACGTGCTTTGTTGACATTTGTGGCACTTGGAAACAAAATAATGGTAAAACAACAACAAGGAAGACGATCGAACGTGCTTTTCCTTTTTGCCATTTACAGGAACCGGGAATTCCCATACCATGCAGTTGCAGCACTACCCCCACACGCTTTGCTTTCGTAAACAATACTCCCTCCCTATTATTATTATATTGATTTTTTAAAATTAATTTAAGATATATTTATATTTTAAATTTCAGATAATTTATTAAAAATTATGAAATAATAAATCTTATAATGAATAATATTTTTTAGATTGTATTTAATTATTTTACTGACTAAAATTAAAGGAACATCAAAAATTATAATGAGTAGTATTTTTTAGAACCAACTAATCAAATCTCACTGAAAGATGAAGAAATAAACTCATAAATAAGTTTCACATCAAGAGAAAATAAGTTTGCCATAATGAGAGAATTAAAAGTGAGAATTAAACATGAGACCTAACCTAACGATATCAATACATTAATCTTAACCACTAGCTAGGTTAATATATACCTTATTTAGTCCATTTACAATAACTATAATTGTTTGCATTAAAATTATATAAAATTTGTCTAAATTCTTAACTTTAGGATTTATAATTTGAGTTTAAAATATCAAAATACATCATTAATTTTAAAATTGTGAAAGAAAAAAATAAAATAAAACTTGAATTAGCTAGGAGTGAGCTAGTACGTATACAAATAAGATTAAAAAACGTGCCTACTAAATCAATTATTAATTATTAATTACAACAAGAGTGCTGGTGCGAATGATCAATCATATCCCATCACTTTTGGATTAGTTACGTTGAATGTTGTGATAATTTAGATTCTGGCTGAATTACTGGACTTTTAAGTCAGCTTAATTTGTCATTACGTCGTTTAAGTTGGGTGGGTGCGTACGTGTAGTAGGTAAAATAAATGTTTCAAGTAGTGACATTAACCCTTTTCATGTATCATGGGTTATATATCAATTTATGGCAACCGGTTGTTAGAGTCACTATTCCAACAACAAACATCCTAACCGTTGATCAATAACATGAAAAGTTAAAATTAAAAGAAATAAAGTATCACTATAATTTTTACCGACTTCTATTTTAATATTAAATCTTACCTAATCAAATTAAAGTAAATTGGACTCCACTTTCTTATTTTCTTATGTGCCCCTATAATATGTAGCCGCAGAAGTATAAAATTAGAACAGCTACAAGAACCACTTACATAGTCAGCATCTTCTTCACTTCGAAATTCAACAAATCCATAATTAAAGATGATATATATAACTAATTAATGGTTCTCAATTAAAGAATTTGCGTGTGCTTTACTCATCTACATGTTGCTAGCTGCTTTCGTTTTCATTACGTTTATTTACCCATTTAATTTTCAGTTTGAGATGAAACATATATATATATATATATATGCATGCTTTACGTACGTACTATTACTAATATGCAAAATTACTACTACTAGTAAGTATATCCGGATGATATGTCCGTCCCGTCCTATCTTTTGACATTTTAATTACTTTGTAAACTGAGCTTTAGACTTTAAAGAAGTAGTTTTAAAATATAATTGTAACACATGATCTGTTACACCATAAAACACAATCATAATAATCTTTGTTTGTGTTCCCTAAAACAAATCATTTGATAATTCTACAAATTAATTATATTGAACATTTATTTCATTTTTGTCTTTAAAAGATATTGTAAGTTGTTAGCTTAATAATGCATGGCAACATATAAAATAATGAAATTATAACAGCAAATTTTACAAGTATTGAGGATATATCGATGTGTTTTTGTTTCATGTTTGTCTTTAAAAAAATATAATAAATTGTTACTGAAATAATAAGTTGTTTGTTTAGATACTACCATAATAATGAAATTTCATGAGCAAATGTTATAAATATTGAAGATGTATTTTTGTATAATCTCTTTAAAAGAAATGAAATATTAAGTTGTTAGTTTAGTATTGATATCTAATTATTATTATTTTCTCTTTTGTGTGTGTGTGAAGGAAGTATGGAACGTAATGCTATATTTAGAAGAATACAACGTTCAAGTTGGGGCTTTTGGACACCAGTTAGTAAAGTATGGAACAAGAAACCCATTCACATGCCCCGGCCTGTAAGCAGTCGTATATGCCAGGCCCAAACTATAACTTCTTCAACTTCATGCTAGCCTTGAAAATAAAACTGGTGAATCTCATAGTATGATCAATTAAGTTGCTACAAAGTACAAACAAGAAAACAACCAGTAAAAAGCTAATTAAAATTATGGGTATTGATATTTCTACATAATACTTCTCACGAGACTAAGGTAAAAATATCATCATTTTCACGGTGAAAAATATGAGTTTCCTAAAATTATTTAATCTTACTTTCCCTAGCCGGCTAGTTCCCTTTTATGGACTAAGATGAAATATCACACACATCATTCAAGCGTGAGGCAAGTGTCAGCAGCAGCCATATATATATATAATTCATGGAATGATTAGAGTGACCCACATGCCCAACTATAAACCCAAAATCTTTGGATGACAGGATCCACTTAAAAGGTCCCCACTCCTCCGGCAAATAGATGCACTCAATTAACACTAGCTTTGTGTACTCCATCATATACTCTTTGCCTAAATTATGATACGAAACATTTGTGTTTTTAGAAACTATTCATATTTCTTGACTAGGCCATAATATAGTACAGATTAGATTATAATCTTGAATATGTCTGGATAAAATAGACTTTTTATAAAATAAAACTAAGAACATGAAAAATGACTTTTTATAAAATAAAACTAACAAGATGAAAAATGAAAGCCAAGCCGAGACACTTTTCAGGAGTGGGTTGACACTTGACACTCCCCGTGTTATTCTAACACTCATACATACCTACCTTTCCTTTTCAGTCTCACTATTTCTCACCTGAAAGAAAGCAAGATAATCCTTCATATCCAACTGCCAAATGTGAAATTCTTTTCGACAGCAAATTTAATTTATATACTCATGAAATTCCTGTTATATGGTTTGCTCATTCATTTGTTCACATGTGTTCATTGTAACATTGACGTTTATATTGGTTACCAGGTCACTCTTGCAGTTCCTATGCCGTACATCAGGGGCTTCATAGGAAGAGCTTTCCTAATGGAGGCGGCTAACCAAATGGTACCACCCAACTTTAGAGCTGCATTGAGTGTAGAAGCCACTAATGAAGAATACGCGTGCTCCCTTGATGTTTTCCTGGGAGATGTAAAAGTCTGGACTTCAGGCCATTTTTCTCAATTTCACACTAGGGACAAATGTGTGCTCCAGCTAACCAAAGACGGGGACTTACAACTCAAGGGTGGTCAGGATGAACAAGTTGGATGGCGAAGCGGAACTTCTAGACAAGGTGTGAAGGTAACTAATTAATTACTCATTCACCCTATAGAGTGACTACCACCTTTATTTTGACTCGATCGTAGACGGTGCACCTCCGTTTTTTCCTATATATATGAACATTGGCAGTATAATTAATTAATTAATTTATACTGTGATCTTATTATATATATTCGTGCAGAGGCTAAATTTATTAAGGACAGGGAATATGGTTTTAGTTGATGAATTGAACCTTATAAAGTGGCAGACTTTAAATTTTCCAACTGATATAATGCTCTGGGGACAGAGACTGAATGTTGAGACCAGGCTAACTGCCTTTTTCAACAATTCAACTTCATTCTATTCCTTTGAAATTCAACGCGACAAGATTGCGTTGTACTTGAATTCGGGTAAGTGGAAGTATTCTTACTGGGAATTCAAACCCCCCAACAATCAAAACCTTTCGTTCATCGGATTGGCTTCTAAAGGTTTGGAGATATTCAACGATCAAAACCAGAAAATAGCAAAGTTACCATCAGAAAGAATGGAACCTCTTCGATTTTTAGCACTGGGGAACCAAACAGGAAATTTACGGCTATATTACTTTTCAGCTGCAAAAGTCAAGTTTGAGGCATCATTTCAAGCACTCAACACAAAATCATGTGATCTTCCTCTGGCTTGTAAACCATACGGTATTTGTACCTTCTCGGGTGAATGTTCATGCATCCGATTAATTACGAGAGGAGATAAGCCGGATTCTGATTGCAGCAACGGATTTTGTGGCAGAAATGATGTGGAAATGTTTGAGTTACAGGGTGTTAGTAATGTAATGAAGAGCTCTTATGAGAAAGTAAATATTAGCAAAGGAAAATGCGCGAATTTGTGCATTGATGACTGCCATTGTGTAGCTGCATTGTTTACAAACTCGAAGGTGTGCTTTTTATACGGGGAGGTAAGCGGAGTTAAGCAGGTACAAAGGGGAAACGAAACGACTAGTTATATGATTAAGGTGTTGAAGGGAAGCGGTGAGGGGCACGGGAAGAAAAAGTGGGTGTTGGTTCTTGTAGGAGTGGCTGATGGCCTGCTTATTTTAGTTGCTTTGGGGGGGCTTGTGTATTATTTGATTTGGAAAAGAAGAAAGGATTTATCAGAAACTTGACATATATATATATATGTTTGTTTTTGTGAGAAATTGAGGATCATGACCATATACAGAGGTTAATTTTTGTGGATTCTAGCAAATTTAATTCTGTGTCTTATTGGAATATATTATTTTTATTCAAGTATCCAATTAGGACGGACAAAATGTACGATTGCTGAAGAATTATTGGGAAACCAAGTGACGACGTACGGAATTCAAGTTGGTTTAGCTTAATTGTTTTTAATTTGCCTTGTCTTGTTTGTTTTTAGTCTTGAAACTACTTTAAGAAACTTTTCATGTCTTTGTAAACAAATGTAGAGTTCACAAGCAAGGTTGGACCGTCCGTTTAACCAAAAATTGAATGTACTATAGTCTATAACTTATGAACTCAGCAATCAAATGGACTCTAATATTTCAGACACAGAATATTATTAGTATATATTTCGGGTAGAAGGAGTATGATGAAAATTTTCAAGAGAGAAACTCTAATATTTCAGACAAAGATAATATTATGCATTAATATATACATTATTTTATTTGTTTTTTTAGGAAATGTGGATGCCGTACTTCCAACATAGTCCCAAACCCCCAACTCCAAGGTCAGTTTCTTCCTCTTTCAAGTCGCATCGACCCATCCTTAGCCCGTAATCAGAACCAAATAAATATCACCGTTATTAGTAATTTAGTATATAATATAAGATTTATTTTTCTGACAGAGAATGAAATTGAGTACAATAGTATAAGAATTGAGCTGTGCCTGTGGATTGGCAAGTGGGATTTGGGCTGTGTAACTTTCTCTTGTACTACTACTTCGCCATATATATATATATATATATATATATATATATATATATATATATATATATATATATATATGGAAAATAGAGATATACACAGTTGTGTAAATTTTTTAAAATTATACATATTACTCACGATTGTAGAGTGATTTCACTCTATGATCGTAAGTAATCACGATAATAGAGTGAATTATTTCTACTATCGTAGAAGTAGTCCACGACAGTAGAATGAATTCACAAATCGTGGAGTGACTACTCTACGATCGTAGACCGTGTAATTTTAAAAGTTACACGGCTGTGCACCTCCATATTCCCCTATATATATATATCAAATTAACAAAACAGAACTGATTTTGAATTTTTTGTTCACCCTAATAAATGATTAAAATTATCCAAAATTTGGGATAAATCTCACCGTCCTTATATCCTCTTTAACTTCAAAGGATAAAAAATTACTCTATCTCACTCTCAGATCCTCCTCCGTTCTTCCTCCTCCCGAACTCGCCCTCTGCCTCCTCCATTCTCTGGTGCCGGACAATCTCTCCTCCCCTTCGTACGTAGTGCCGGAGGCACGGGTAATTCGGGTAGTATATATATATAGAGAGAGAGAGAGAAAGAGAGAGTATCAATCAATGGCGCGCAACAATTGAAGCGTTTATTCTCCTTCCTCAAACTGCAAAATGGAACCCGGTACATACATACATACATGCGAGCTTTTGCCTCATATGTCACTTTAGACCATTGTATTGTATTAAAAGACTCACCTCATAATAAAGCAACTCAGGAACATTGACCTACCTAGAAAATATATTTACCTAGAGTCTGTTAAAATTAATCTGACTTTAGGATTGAACTTTGGTCGGTCTAACAAAATTTGATTTTAAATAACAATTACTATTAGAATTCAGAGTCCTTTCATTCAATGCTAAGACTTGTTCCCAACTAAGTAGGGTAAAAGCTTTATTAATTACAACGTACGTACGTTAATTATGCCCAATAACTTTTCATGTATAAAATTGAATTGCTATTTGCAATAAAAGTGTGTTTCAGGTAGAATTAAGGATAAATTAATTATATAATCCTCCTTAATTAATTATAGTATATGCTAGTACCTTTTTCAAAAGTATTGTGGAAATGTCCTGAATTTAATTAGGATTGAATATCGGACACGTACAATAACACAGAACAAAAAATAAATAACATGCGATATATATATACTCAAGTTCATTCATACTTGTTTGATACGTATTTATTAATATGTCTATATAGCAACTAATTTAAAAACCGTATCTGGTATATGGTGGTGAGCTCATCCATAAAACTCAAAAAAATATTAGACAAATCCAAGAGCTAATTAAGAGCTAGCTAATTCCAAGATTAAGGTGTTGTTTGTTTACATCTAATTACCTCTTAATGGACCGCCTTTTATTCGTTAAGAGGTATGATGCTGTTTGTTTTTGTTTTTGTTTTTGTTACCTCTGAATGTCTCTTAATCGATAAGACAGAAAATAAAATCTTAATAATTAAGAGGTACCTCTTAATGAAATTTTTTTGATAATTTTTTTTTTATATAAATATATTCAACAATATTATGCACTCAGTTTTATTAAATTGAATATTTAAAATTATTAATAAAATTTTACCCTTTAAAATAATAAAATAGTGTCATTAAGAGACAACTTACTTTTTAGTTATCAAATAATTTTTTAAATTCAGACCTCATAATCATTCAGATGATTTAATTTATTAAGACATCATAATCATTCAGATCTTAATTTTTCAAATTTATCAAACACAACCTAAGCCTATATATAGAACAGCAGCATGATTGTTTTTTTTGAAGAATTAATTAAAATATTAAGAGAAATATATATATATATATATATATATATATATATATATATAGCAACATGATAAATGCTGCCTAACTACCCACCATGCTAACATGCAAGAGTTGGTAATGAAAACAATTTTTATAGTAGCAAAAACAAAAACAAAACGTCTGTAAATATATATACTTAATTAGTGTGTCTGTGTCAGGATAAGGAATGCCGAATGGGATCGACTCAAAAACAATATTCCATACACGTACGTACGTATCATGAACTTGAGCTGGAGAACATTATTTTAGTCACTATACACAATGCGTGATGATATATATATATATATTATTGGGCCATAATATTTTAGATATTAAGCCAAAGGACTTGAGCCCACTCAGCAGATGTCTAAATATCTCCATCCTTAACCGGTAATGATGAATAAGATAGCTGTTGACCGATATGTTTGCAAGACATTAATGTGAATGGGATTTAGTCGGCCGGCAGTGGCAAACTTCATTGTTAACCGTGATCGCCTTACGTGATTGGGATGTGACAAAAGATCTTGACGTTAACATATATATATATATATATATATATATATAATCAATCAGGTTGTTGAACCGGATCGGATAATTCAGATCAATTTTATCTACAACTTTAAGAGATTAAATATGGCCAAGGTACGTTGATAGGATGGATGAATGGATATTTATTTTTATTTATATTTGATCATACGAGCCGTATGGGTTGGGTTAAGTTAAGTGGGCTGATTTAGATTATCACGTACGTACTTTATTAATTTGGAGTTAATTCGAATCAATATATCTGATATATAACATAATTTTTTGTATTGTTAATGATCTCTTTTATTACCTACCTAGCTAAGTAAGTAGCTATATATGTTATGTTTACAAATTTTTGAGAAATATAGAGAGAGAGAGCAAGGATTAAGTGCATATCCCTTTTCTTACTCATAGTGTTCGTTTCGCCTTTTAGACGGGACCATGGTGACGGTTTCGATCATACAACTGTTGTATATACTTTTAACGACGGACAACATATAGCGTCATTAAAAGTATAGACTACTATATTATGACCAAACCGTCGTGGTTATATCGTAAATCATTAAAAAGGTAACACGGATGAATAAGACAAGGATACGACTGATTCAACCGCAGATATATCACTCTGGCTTTATTCTTAATTTGTTTGAGGCCTGTCACTTTAGAAATGAATGGTGGTATCATTTGTTCCGTAGTTGAAAACCTTTATTATTATGAAGGGTGTCAAGTTAGTGGGGGACGATATAAAGTGACCAGCTTTCAACCTCACCTGTTGCCTGTTGGTTCGATCGAGTTTCAGTACTACTACCAAAGAGGGACAGCTAGAGATGGAATCCAACAAGGCCAAAATTAATGCATAGTGGGTGACTCGTCCCGTCCCATGATCCAGACTTCTATATATGATTTCTACTTAAAAGTTAGTAGTATTTTTTTATTTTTTTTTGGGGGGGAGAGAGGGGGGTTGGGGCATCAAAAATACTTATATAATTGTGTGTTAAATGTTTACTACTACTACTACTTTTTTATTTTATTAAACATGATTAAGCACTAATTTTAAAAAACATTTGTGAGTGCTATTTAAAGTGGGATGATTAGGATTGAACATCTAATTAAAGCACCACGAAAGTAGCTCAAGTGATTTGCGCGCTATTCCGTCTAAATTCATTATAAATCCCACCATTCGTCATGCATGTGGTTTCAAAATTAGTTAATTGTTAAAAACATATATAATGCATTTGAAAGGGATATTAAGCTAATCCATCTTAAGTTTCATCTTCATATTTTTATATATCAACAATATAAACGTGGAGCATATGTTTCAAACTAGGATATATAGAAATTGATCGATGGACCACAGTGCCACTACTGGTTTATATATATATATATATGAGTATTGGTATTGTTACATATATAAAAAATAAATTTATAAAATGAAGTGTCTAATATAATTAATTGATAATTTAGTATACTGTGGGGTTTGTAATTATAATCAATTATAATTACATGGATTATTTTGTATATACATTTAATATTTATTCTTTAGTCACCATTATGTAAATACTAATAGTATTTTGGTGACCCATATATATAAAAACACGTAAACCAATCTTTTTAATTGAAAAATTCAGTGAATTATCTCAGTACGTTAATATGAGTCGATTCAGTTGGCTTAAAAAATTAAAACATTCCATAAATCGATCCTATGATTTCAAAAAATTATCGGTGTCTCTTCAGATTTTCACCTCTTCTTTCTCTTTCTCTTCCAATTTAATATCAACATCGAATGCACCGCTCCGCCATTGAATATGTCCTTTATCTTCAAAACGATAAATTTAATTATCGACTGTATTCCGTATCTATGTTGCTATTGTTATGTTTAATTATAGATAAGGTTCAATGAAGTCCTAGTCATCAAAATTATTTATCATTACGAGGAAGTCATGTAAAGATAAATAGTAAGATATTTAGATAGAGAATTCTTATTGATTTAGTTTTTATTAATCTTATTGTTATGTTACAGTTTTCTTCTTTTGCTGTATCATCTTTCTTCCATCTTATTTTAAAACCTCAATATCTCAAAATGTATACCAGTTAGTCCTCCTATGTATCTTGCTACAGGGTTTGGAACTTTAATTTGCCTCTATTTATATTTAGCAGCTGATAGTTCGTGCAGTGCACGAATTAGTTTGAATAACGGGTTGTATAATTTGTCAAATATTTATGTTCTATCTCCGTTAAATATTAGTTTTCATTATCTAAAAGTGGAGTAGAATAGTGAATCGTTGTTACATGTATAGTTGTAAACCTAGCTTTTCTACATGAAGGCAGTGTCAATTCCTAAGGATTACTCCCTTGCGGTTGCTTTTGCAATTAAAATACAACATAAACATTTACTAAAAAGACTCTTAGAAGAGGTTCAAAATTATCATACAATAAAACAATTGATAGGATATTAATTATTACTCCTCAAATTTGACTTGACATAACATAGACATGTAAAACTGTTCTTAAAAATGTATAATTCTTTCAAAGTTCAATGTAATTCCAGCAATCTATATTCATAACATTATGAATCTGAAGTGCTCATAACACCATCGATCCCACTATATTACAGGCTTCCTTTACTACAAAAATAATATTTATAAGCTCCATAAAAGAATTATAACTTACTTTTAAAATTCTATTAATCCTAAACATTAACCACAAAATGGATAATAAATTCATTGCCCAACAAAACGAAAAATATTTTATCATCTCAAACTCCAAACAAAAGCAACTAAATCATTCATTAATAATGGTTAAATTTTTAACCGAGAACCAAATTATTATGCACATGAAAATCTATCAAACCTAAACAACCACAAAACGGATAATAAATTCATTGCCCAACAAAATGAAGAATGTTCAATAACTCAATCATTCATCAGTAAAGGTCAAAATTTTAACAGATTACCAAACTATTATGCACACATTGAAATTGTGACGCCCCCTAATTCGGGTACTTGAAACCCTTATTCAGTGCTCACGATATAAAACTTCCAAAATATAATAAACATGAACTTAATAAAGTTATTACATCAAAGTTCTTCTAATCCCAGGTACGCAAACCTTTAAGCGTTTATTACATGATAGTTTAATATTTACAAACATGAAAACTATCTATTACAACACTCTTCAATTATTCTCCTATTTTCCTTTTCCTTGTCTTTTCCTGCACCCTTTACCTAAAGAGTCCGCTTTCAAATTGAAAACATTTAATAAAACAAGTATGAGCATTTAATTGCTCAGCAAGTAATAGCATTCTTTAAAGCTTAACGAGAAATAAATGTTTTCTTTGAAGCATGCTTTGTCAGTGAATCAAAACTGTAAAGCAATAAATCTTGAATCATTCACATTTTTTGAAATATCATAACAACATTGAATAACTGAGAGGTTTTAAGACCATGAACATATTTTTCTTTTCTTGAAAAGGTTCAATCGTAAATATTATCGGATGAACCGTCTTAACTTACGAAAGACGTAGGGTGATCGACCATTTATGCCTGTCAGATGATCAATACTATCTTTTCCGTAACAATTTTCATGTTCTACATCACCACTCCCAGAGTGCAATAAAAATATCCCATTTAAGGGTATGTTCAATCTCAGTTTTAGATTCCAACTACAACAATATAGCTGGACAACTTAAATCATGGCACAATAATATTTCAAGACTTAATTGAAATATTTCACAACTGTGTCTAGCTAGAAAGAATGGCTCAGACTTCTTTGCAACTTGCTCATGCATAAGATAATAGTTTACCCAATCTTTTGAAGCTGATTGGAATAAAATGATTATTCAATCTTACAATATTCATAAATAATGAAAGACAGTTCAAAAATTGTAGAATCTGGCAACATATGAATAATCTCAAAATACTTGCTCAATAGAGAGTAAGATTTAGATACTTGCCTTGTTCGTAGACTATTGATTAAATTCAGCTTAACTTGTTCTCACAAAGCCTACACAATTATATTTGCATGTACAAGTACATTAGCCAAACATACAAGTCATATAGTTTGTATTTTCACATATCACATAATCACATTGATTATATTTTTAGTTTGTGTTGTTACTTTTGAAATATTTGTACACATTTTTTAAATACCTCATTCATGCTCTCAAAATAGCCATTTGTCTCTTTAATAGAGTTCAGTATGCTTATTACAATAATTATTTACACTCTATTAGTAACTTTAGTATATGAGCATTTCATGCTTTTTTTACTTAATTTATAGCACACATGGTGTCTTCATAGCTTAGTTCATGTTTTGAGAGTATTTCCCACATGTATGGTTCATGCATAGTCCTTTCCCATGATTTATAATTTCATTTTTGTATGCCATAGTGTTACATAATCTTATTTTCCTTCATAATGTCAAAACAGTCCCCTTTTCAACTAAGTGCATCAAACAATTTTTTTTTTTTTTTAAATAACAGTTCCAACTTGACTAGCCATGTGGGAAGCCAAGCTAAGTGTGGCCTAGGTTGGCCTTGCGGTCCCAAACATACCTAACAGTCCCTAACCTTGCCACTCTTCTGCTTTATAACTTGTTACTTCATTATAGCTTCTACATATGCGAGCATCCACATTGAATTGGAGATTTGATGTAAATCATATATATTTTTTTTATTTAGAAAGTTTTAACCCATTTATATTAGATTTTGGAACTCAAAATATGTGATACCTTAGCTTATAAGAAGGAACCAACAATTAAGCATATCTAGCCATATAAGTGTACTAACTGAAAGCTAATGTAAAGCTCAAATTCAAGCCAATTATGTTAATCTTCATTTGCTGCTAAGGCAGTAGCCCTGCTCCAGATTCTCCTTCAACTCTAGACTTACACATCCCAAAGTAAAATCTATATACATAATTATAAAACCAACCAAAATCATACTTGATAATTAGTTTCATAAAATTATGTTAGTTTGTCAAAATGGGTCGCATTTAATTGTTCACCATTCTGCTTCTTTGGTACTTATTCTTTGCCGCCGGCAAGTAAAGTGACTTTTCCTCTCCAGCGTGGTCACTTTGCGGTCTTGTATAATTTAGCTTTATATACAGATTGTGACAAATTTGACATAGGTTGTGTATCATATAAAGGACTGTATTTAGAAGTTCTGATCACTCCATTTCAGATTCCATAGGCCACTCAAAACAGTGGCCTAATCTAACCCACTAAATAAATTTTTGACTTTTCATTGAAGCTTAAAATTAAGTTGTTTTTTTTTCTAACTTGACAAACCCAAATACTCTAATTATCATCATGTATGGTATACATATCCAGCCTAGGCTTTAATCAATTTTTGAGTAAAACAGTCCATTAGGGACTTTTATTGAACAGTTAGTGTGCATAGTTTTAAGACATCTTTTGCATAGCTATTGGTTTGCTCTTCAATCCCATTTTTATCTCCCTTATGCCTTCACACATCCAACCTATCTCCTTTACACAAATTCCAGCCATAACAGTCTGATATACACAGCTAAACTCAACATATTAGTTTGTAAACTAAATAATTTCTTAACTTGATTATCTTTAATTTACTTTAAGTTTCCATAACATATCTTCTGCTACAAATGATACCAAAACTCTGTAAGTAATCAGTGGTTATATAATCTAACATCACACACTGTTATTCACAGTTTAGCCAAACGTATTTACTGTAAACAAATACATACCACCCTTCCTCTAAATTAAAGAAAAATATTTGATATAAGAAAACTGTGAGTTTTGATAATCCCTACATGCTTGGTTGTTATACAAATTAAATTTACCAATTACTTTACCAGCTAAGCGTACTCAACCATTTAATCCCAACATCGCAAATACATCAAATAACACATTTCTTTCATAAACATGTATATGTACTATATGATAAAGAGAAGATTACCTTAAAATTTTGAATTCTCTGTGAAAATAGCTTCTGTTGTCTTTTGTTCCAGCTCTTCTTCCTCAATAATCCCAAAATTTGGGTATTCTTCTAACTCTTACTAGCTTAACTCATCTCGTAGAAATTTTAGAATTTGTATACCACTGTTTATATTTACTAGAGAGAAAACTGACCTTAAGAAAAAAAAAACAAAACTCTGTTTTATAAACATACTGGTTCGGTTAATCATATATAGGTAAAAGTTGAATTGTAGAGCTAGGTTATTAAATAATCGCCAAAGATACATGCTAGACCACTAAGTCAGTAACTCCTGTTTAAAGGCCACGTTAATAGGCTGGGTGTTAATTTTCTACTGATAAGCTTTAATTTTAAGGCTGTGTTTCGCAAACATAACCCACTACCTTTCTCTCTGCACTTAATGCACCACTTATAACATATACTAAATACAATAAAATGCATTACACCAATTTGGGTAAAAAAATAAAAATAAAATAAAATTCGTAAATCATTTCCATGAAAGTAGATTGGTATTTATTAAATATAATAAATACTAATTATTATACTTAACATATCACCACATCACACATTACACTGCACATGATAATATAATAATACATACAAAAAAAAATTATTACAGTAAAATTTTATTTTATTTACTCAGGAAAAATGTGATTCGCTACATTTCCCCCCCCCCCCCTTTATAAAGATTCCGTCCTCGGAATCGAAAAGTACAATAACCCAAACAAATGTGGATAATTCTTTTTCATTCTTTCCTCTAACTCCCATGTTGCTTCATCAGCGTTGTGGTTTCTCCACAATACCTTTACTGAAGGTATTGTCTTACTTCGTAAAATTTGCTTTTTCCTATCCAATATTTGCACAGGAATCTCTTCGTAGGTTAAATCTTTTTCAAATTGGATAGGCTCGTACTCTATCACATGTTTATAGTCTGGTTTATACGGCCGTAAAACTGGTACGTGAAACACATTGTGAACATGCTCTAATTCTGGAGGTAAAGCTACTTCATAAGCTACCTCTCCCACTTTTCTCAAAACTTCAAACGGTCCTATAAAACGAGGACTCAACTTTCCTTTCTTTCCAAAACGTACCTTCCCTTTCCAGGGAGATACTTTCAAAAACACATGCGATCCGACTTCAAAATCTCTTTTCTGTCTGTGCAAATCTGCATACTTCTTTTGGCGATCTTGAGCAGCTATTAGTCGCATTCGTATCAACTTAACTACTTCTGCAGTTTGTTGTACTAGTTCAGGACCTAGTAAACGACGTTCGCCCACTTCATCCCAACACAAAGGTGTTCTGCATTTTCTTCCATACAACGCTTCATAAGGTGGCATGCCTATACTAGCGTCATAGCTGTTATTGTATGCAAATTCTATCAGAGGTAAGTGATCGTCCCAACCTCCCTTGAAATCCATAACACATGCACGTAGCATATCCTCCAAAGTCTGTATTGTTCTTTTTTCTGTCCCATCCGTCATGCATGGATGATAGGTCGACTTAATCTTAACTGTGTCCCCAGATGTTCTTGTAAACTTTTCCAAAAATTTGAAGTAAATCTTGGATCTCTGTCTGAAACAATGGATACTGGCACTCCATGCTGGGAAATAATCTCCTTGATGTAGAGACTAGCTAAATGATCTAGATTATATCTGATCTTGATTAGCAAAAAGTGTGCCGATTTTGTTAATCGATCAACTATAACCCAAATCGCATCAAATCCCTTTTGCGTCCTCGGGAGTCCTACCACAAAATCCATTGTGATATGTTCCCATTTCCATTCAGGAATTTCCAATGGCTGCAAAAGACCACTAGGTTTCTGATGTTCAGCTTTTACTCGTTGACAAGTTAAACATCTGCTGACATACTCTGCAACCTCTCTTTTCATACTTGGCCACCAAAAATGTTGTCGGAGATCTTGATACATTTTGGTACTGCCAGGATGAATTGTGTATCTTGAACAATGAGCTTCTTATAGTATTTCTTCTTTCAGTTCCAGTTCTGTCGGAACCCAAATTCTTCCTTCAAATCTAATAATCTCATCCTTATCGATATTAAACTTTCCTTCTTTTCCTGATGAGATTTTCTCTTTCAATTTCTCACATTCCCTATCTTTAAATTGCGCTTCCTTGATTCTATCCAAAAGAGTTGAGCAAGTCTCTATTTCATACAACTTTTCATTTGATTCTTGTGGAAGTTTCACTTCCAACTCCATTCTTTCCATTGTTGTTACTAACTCATCTTGAGCTGTCAATAACATCAATTTCTCGCGACCTTTCCTGCTTAAGGCATCAGCTACCACATTTGCCTTACCTGGGTGATAAAGGATTTCACAATCATAATCCTTAATCAATTCCATCCATCTTCTTTGTCTCATGTTGAGCTCTTTCTGTGTGAAAATATATTTCAGACTTTTATGATCTGTATATATTTCACATTTTTCTCCATACAAATAGTGCCTCCAAATTTTTAAAGCAAACACCACGGCTGCTAATTCTAAATCATGAGTAGGATACCCTTTCTCATAATCCTTTAACTGCCGTGATGCATATGCAATAACCTTGCCATGCTGCATAAGGACACACCCTAAGCCTTTATGTGATGCGTCACTATATACCACAAAATTCCCTGTTTCATCGGGTAAGGTCAACACTGGAGCATTACTCAATCTTTTCTTGAGTTCTTGAAAACTTTCTTCACATTTCTCATTCCATACAAATTTAATTGTCTTCCTTGTCAGGTTAGTTAACGGGGTGGCTATCTTTGAAAAATCTTGAATGAATCTCCGATAATATCCCGCTAACCCTAAGAAGCTACGCACTTTAGTAGGCGTCTTCGGCTACTCCCAGTTTATAACTGCTTCTACTTTTGCTGGATCCACAGATAATCCATCTTTGTCAATCACGTGACCCAAAAATTGAACTCTTTCTAGCCAGAATTCACATTTAGTGAATTTCGCATATAACTTTTCCTTTCTTAGTGTTTCTAACACTATTCTCAAATGGTCGGCATGATCATTCTGTGTTTTGGAATAGATCAGAATATCATCAATGAACACTACCACAAACTTATCCAAATATGGTTTGAATATTCTTTTCATCATATCCATGAATGCAGCCGGTGCATTCGTTAATCTAAAAGACATAACCAAAAACTCGTAATGACCATAACGAGTTCGGAATGCTGTCTTTGAAACATCTTCATCCCTTACCTTCAACTGATGGTATCCAGTTCTCAAATCTATTTTTGAAAAATATTTCGCCCCTTTCAGTTGATCAAAAAGATCGTCGATTCTGGGCAAAGGATATTTATTCTTGATCGTAACTTTGTTCAACTCTCTGTAGTCAATACAAAGTCTTAACGATCCATCTTTCTTCTTTACAAACAACACAGGCGCTCCCCAAGGAGATGTACTGGGTCGAATGTATTTCTTATCCAGCAATTCCTGCAACTGTTTCATCAATTCTTTCATTTCTACATGATCCATTCTATATGGTGCTTTTGAAATTGGTGTTGTGCCAGGTACTAGATCAATAACGAATTCTATTTCCCTGTCTGGCGGAAGGCCTGGTAACTCGTCAGGGAAAACATCTACAAACTCATTTACTACCACAATGTCTTCTATCCTTGCTCCTTCTTGTTGAGTGTCTACCATATATGCGAGATAACCCATACAAACTTTTTGTAACAACTTCTTTGCTTGCATCATCATTAAGCATCGCGACTGCTTTGGTGATTTACTGCCGTAAAACACGAACTTCGGTTGCTTTGCAGGTTTAAAACTCACAGATTTTCTTTGGCAATCGATGGTTGCTCCATGTTTAAACAACCAATCCATTCCCAAAATAACATCAAATTCCCCGAGTTGTATCGGAATTAGATCTACTGTAAGTTCACATTCTCCTATCTTAACGCAACAATACTTATAGACATGCTCTACAGGAATCACTTCCTTATTAGCCACTTCTATAACCATGGGTATTTCTAAATTCGATAAGGGCATTTCTATGCGCTTAGCGAATTCATGTGATACAAAAGAACAGGTTGCCCCAGAATCAAATAATACATAAGCATTAATATTGTTGATCGGGACAATACCTGAAACCACATCTTTAGATGTTACCGCATATTTTGCCATCATATTGAACATTCTAGCAGTTGGCTTGCTTGGTGTAGCTGTGCCAATTGTAAGTGCTTTAGTGCCACTATTTCCTTTACCACTGCTTCCTCCCTCTGCTCCTTTCTTCGGACAATTTCTGGCAAAGTGATCCATCGATCCACAAACATAACACCCATAATTTTTCTTTGGATTTGGACAGTTAGGAGAAATGTGTCCCTCCTGTCCACACTTATAACAAACCGTCTGCCCTTTTAGACAAATGCCCAGATGATTCTTTCCACACTTCTTGCACGCTTCAATTTTCTTCTTTTGCTGTCCACCTTGAACACTACTCGTGTTCCCAACATTATTCCATTTCATTTTCTTATTCCACTTATTAGTACCCTCTGGTTTAACCAATCCTTCAGACTGTCCTTTATTCTTCTTATCTTTGCTATACCTACCTGCTGTTTCGCTACCACTTTCTGCTATAATTGCTTTCTCAAGGAGAACGGCATAAGTTCCAATCTGCAATACTGACAACTTATTGTAGATCCAAGGCTTCAATCCTAACTCAAACCGTCTTGCTTTCCGTTCTTCTGTATTCACTTGATGTGGAGCGAACCGTGCCAACTCATTGAACTTGGCTGCATACTCGGATCTGATCATATCACCTTGTTTAAGATCAGGAATCGGACTTCCATCCTACTTTTGCATTCGGGAGGAAGTAATTTTCAAAGAAAAGTTTCTTAAATTTGGACCACCTTATTACACCTGTACCGGCTCTGGTTTTATTCGCTTCCCACCAAAAATTTGCTTTTCTCCATTTCTTGAATCCACGACTAAGCCTCAATTGGTTCGGTAGTCCCTCTAAACTCAGGAGGTCCTACACTTTTAAAATCTTTGAAGCTAGCCCTGTGAACAGCTGGTGGTGGTGGTGGAACATTCGCGACAAGTGGAGGAGCATTCCTGTTCTGAAAAGCTTCCATCATAAAACGTGAAAATTGCTGCATAGGATTCTCTTGGGCTTCATTCCTATTTTCATTTTAATTATGAACCTCTTCGTTTCTATTCTCAGTGTTAGGTTCCACATTAGCATTTCTTCGTACCCTAGGTACTCTTCCTCTTCTAATTCTGGGTGGCATTTTATATCTGTTTTATATTATAAAATCATTCATTATATGAACATTCATACAAAATGTAAAACAATAACATTCATAACAACATATTTAATATTATTATAATTTAAACATGCTCTTATATGTGCCTTGATCATTTCTATCTTTGTTAGCTCCACCAGCTACTACATATTCACCTTTTACTATGTACATAACATTGCTAGCAAAAAAAAATTACATATACTAATCCTTAACCATTTTTAGGTTAGGATTCCCAAAAGATATCCCCATAGAGCTACCAAAAGTGGGATACTTTTACATCCTACACATACGAACCCATTTACAATATTTACATTATCATAGGTATACATGTCATAAACATCTCCAGACTGACACTCAAATATCCCTATCCCGCACTGAAGTGATGGAACGCACGCTTTTTCTTCTTGATGATAATAGCCATAACCACTCGCTCATGAAATAGAATATCTAGTCATCCTAGCTCACGGGGTGATTCCAGACAGCTGTCTGGACCCTTTCCATGGAATGAATATATACAAAATTCATCATTTCCTTTTGCCTTTTGCACTAATCCAACCGACCCTCTAAATGGTGAATATAATCATTAGAGGCTGTCATAATATTTTCCATTCCATGTCGTTCTTCATGCAATCCTGAATCTGTTCTTCCTGATTCTGGACCTTATCTTCAGATACCTGAAGTCTAGCTAGCAATTCATTGTTCTGCTCCATCATATAATGGATCATTGCCCCTAGCTGTATCATTGCTTCTTCCATCTCGTCCTGTTGAGGCCCAACATCTGGTACCTTAAGCATCTCCTCCTCTGGATCCTCCTCTTCTTCTGTAGGTTCTGGATCTAAATCTATCACTTGCACTGGGGCTACTGGTGGTGGAGCGATCTGCACCTCAATAAAAACTAATTCCTCCTGAATCTCTATCATCCTACACAAAACAAATAACTTGATTAATACATAATACAAGTTATATAACAAATAACAAATAACAGTTATTTTTAAATTATTTTATATTCACATTTTAAAATGAACTTCCACAGTTCACCTTCTTGCAACTCTATATGAGTTATTTATTTTACGTCTGTCGCCCTAACTTAAAGTTATAACCCAAGGTTCCCATCCTACGGCTTCTAACTTAAAGCTTTGATACCAACCTGTGACGCCCCCTAATTCGGGTACTTGAAACCCTTATTCAGTGCTCACGATATAAAACTTCCAAAATATAATAAACATGAACTTAATAAAGTTATTACATCAAAGTTCTTCTAATCCCAGGTACGCAAACCTTTAAGCGTTTATTACATGATAGTTTAATAGTTACAAACATGAAAACTATCTATTACAACACTCTTCAGTTATTCTCCTATTTTTCCTTTTCCCTTGTCTTTCCCAGACCCTTCTGCCCGAGTCTGCTCACCTGAAAACATTTAATAAAATAAGTATGAGCATTTAATTACTCAGCAAGTAATAGCATTCTTTAAAGCTTAACGAGAAATAAATGTTTTCTTTGAAGCATGCTTTGTCAGTGAATCAAAACTGTAAAGCAATAAATCTTGAATCATTCACATTTTTTGAAATATCATAACAACATTGAATAACTGAGAGGTTTTAAGACCATGAACATATTTTTCTTTTCTTGAAAAGGTTCAATCAGAAATATTATTAGATGAACCGTCTTAACTTACGAGCACGTAGGGTGATCGACCCTTTATGCCTGTGATTGATCAATCTCATCTTTTCCAGAACAATTTTCATGTTATACATCACCACTCCTAGAGTGCAATAAAAATATCCCATTTAAGGGTATGTTCAATCTCAGTTTTAGATTCCAACTACAACAATATAGCTGAACAGCTTAAATCATGGCACAATAATATTTCAAGACTTAATTGAAATATTTCACAGCTGTGTCTGGCCAGAAAGAATGGCTCAGACTTCTTTGCAACCTACTCATGCATAAGATAATAGTTTACCCAATCTTTTGAAGCTGATTGGAATAAAATGATTATTCAATCTTACAATATTCATAAATAATGAAAGACAGTTCAGAAATTAGAGAACCTGTCAACATATGAATAATCTCAAAATACTTGCTCAATAGAGAGTAAAATTTAGATACTTGCCTTGTTCGTAGACTATTGATTAAATTCAACTTAACTTGTTCTCACAAAGCCTACACAATTATATTTCCATGTACAAGTACATTAGCCAAACATACAAGTCATATAGTTTGTACTTTCACATATCACATAATCACATTGATTATATTTTTAGTTTGTGTTGTTACTTTTGAAATATTTGTACACATTTTTTAAATACCTCATTCATGCTCTCAAAATAGCCATTTGTCTCTTTAATAGAGTTCAGTATGCTTATTACAATAATTATTTACACTCTATTAGTAACTTTAGTATATGAGCATTTCATGCTTTTTTTACTTAATTTATAGCACACATGGTGTCTTCATAGCTTAGTTCATGTTTTGAGAGTATTTCCCACATGTATGGTTCATGCATAGTCCTTTCCCATGATTTATAATTTCATTTTTGTATGCCATAGTGTTACATAATCTTATTTTCCTTCATAATGTCAAAACAGTCCCCTTTTCAACTAAGTGCATCAAACAATTTTTTTTTTTTTTTTAAATAACAGTTCCAACTTGACTAGCCATGTGGGAAGCCAAGCTAAGTGTGGCCTAGGTTGGCCTTGCGGTCCCAAACATACCTAACAGTCCCTAACCTTGCCACTCTTCTGCTTTATAACTTGTTACTTCATTATAGCTTCTACATATGCGAGCATCCACATTGAATTGGAGATTTGATATAAATCATATATATATTTTTTTATTTAGATGGTTTTAACCAGTTTATATTAGATTTTGGAACTCAAAATAGGTGATACCTTTGCTTATAAGAAGGAACCAACAATTAAGCATCTCTAGCCATATAAGTGTACTAACTAAAAGCTAATGTAAAGCTCCCAGCTCAAGCCAATTATGTTCATTCTTTGCAATGCAAGAGTTAGCCGCCTCCGATTCTCCTTCAACTCTAGACTTACACATCCCAAAGGAAAGTCTATATACATAATTATAAAACCAAACAAAACCATACTTGATAATTAGTTTCATAAAATTATGTTAGTTTGTCAAAATGGGCTGCCCAATTGTTCACCTGTTCTTTGTTGTTGGTATTTGTTCTTCTTGCATTGGGCGCTAGCTTTTCCCTCTCCCGCGTGGTCACTTTGCGGTCTTGTATAATTTAGCTTATATACCAGATTGTGACAAATTTGACATAGGTTGTGTATCATATAAAGGACTGTATTTAGAAGTTCTGATCACTCCATTTCAGATTTCATAGGCCACTCCAAAACAATTGGTAGAATCAAATCCACTAAATAAATTTTGACTTTTCATTGAAGCTTAACATTAAGTTGTTTTTTTTTCTAACTTGACAAACCCAAATACTCTAATTATCATCATGTATGGTATACATATCCAACCTAGGCTTTAATTCTATCAAATAATCAATTTTTAAGTAAAACAGTCCATTAGGGACTTTTATCGAACAGTTAGTGTGCATAGTTTTAAGACATCTTTTGCATAGCTATTGGTTTGCTCTTCAATCCCATTTTTATCTCCCTTATGCCTTCACACATCCAACCTATCTCCTTTACACAAATTCCAACCATAACAAATCGATATACACTGTATTAAACTCAACATATTAGTTTGTAAACTAAATAATTTCTTAACTTGATTATCTTTAATTTACTTTAAGTTTCCATAACATATCTTCGCTACAAATGATACCAAAACTCGTAAGTAATCGGTGGTTATATAATCTAACATCACACAATCGTTATTCACAGTTTAGCCAAACGTATTCATCGTAAACAAATACATACCACCTTCCTCTAAATTAAAGAAAAATATTTGATATAAGAAAAGCGTGAGTTTTGATAATCCCTACATGCTTGGTTGTTATACAAATTAAATTTACCAATTACTTTACCAGCTAAGCGTACTCAACCATTTAATCCCAACATCGCAAATACATCAAATAACACATTTCTTTCATAAACATGTATATGTATTTATATGATAGAGAAGATTACCTTAAAATTTGAATTCTCTCGTGACAATAGCTTACATTGTCTTTTGTTCCACTCTTCTTCTTCCTCAATAATCCCAAAATTTGGGTATTCTTCTAACTCTTACTAGCTTAACCCATCTCGTAGAAATTTTAGAATTTGTATACCACTGTTTATGTTTACTAGAGAGAAAACTGACCTTAAGAAAAAGAAAAAGAAAAACTCTGTTTTATAAACATACTGGTTCGGTTAATCATATTATAGGTAAGTTGAATTGTAGAGCTAGGTTATTAAATAACTGCCAGCACATGCTAGACCACTAAGTCAGTAACTCTTGTTTAAAGGCCACGGTAATAGGCTGAATGTTAATTTTCTACTGATAAGCTTTAATTTTAAGGCTGTGTTTGGCAAGCATAACCCACTACCTTTCTCCCTGCACTTAACGCACCACTTATAACATATACTAAATACAATAAAATGCATTACACCAATTTGGGTAAAAAAATAAAAATAAAATAAAATCCGTAAATCATTTCCATGAAAGTAGATTGGTATTTATTAAATATAATAAATACTAATTATTATATTTAACATATCACCACATCACACATTACCCTGCACATGATAATATAATAATACATACAAAAAAAATTATTACAGTAAAATCTTATTTTATTTACTCAGGAAAAATGTGATTCGCTACAAAAATTGAGCTAGTAATTTTTTTAATTTAATCAAATATTCAAACAATCAACAACTCTAATACACATATACTATATATCAAATAAATATAAACCATAACAAAAAACAAAAAATTACTGTTCCCCTTTCGATAATGGTTAAATTCTAATATCAGAAAATGAAAGTACAAAAACTCCATTTTCTCTTAAACCAAAAAAAAAATCAAGAAAATACAAGGAAAATAAACTTACCCTTATTTCTCATTTTCCTTCATCATCATCATCATCATCATCATAATCTTCTCCTTTCAGATTCTCCTTCTAATTTGTCTTCAAGATCCTATTCTTGAGACCCGTTGCCATTAATTACTCTCTTCTTTCTTCACACTTTTAATCACAAATCCTTTTGTTGAATTTTAATACTACAAATTAATTACTTACACAAGTGCTTAAATTATTTCTCTAAAAACTTGTCCTTTCAATTATTTTTCATATCGATTGGTAATGACTAATTCATTTGCTTTTCGCTTGTAATAACTCGATTGTTGTTTCTTTAGTTTACTGTAACGTATAATACTCGTTCAAAACATCACAATAAGTGTGTAAAGTGATATTTTACACGCTTTATTTTTTAAATGTCCGTCATAATTATACTAAAAATTAAAATGTATGGTAAAAATATTACTCCATTTATTTGAATATAAATCTATATCTATATATAGAAAAATACGAGCGTGATCACCCCAATTAACTCAACAGTAATTTAATATAGTAACTAATAATTACAATTAATTTTTCAAAAAAAAATATAAAAAGTTTTTTCTTAAAATACTAAAGTTTATATATAATTTTAATCGAATAAATGTAAATTTTGAAATTATGAAAGTTCTTTCTTGACAATTAATTTATAATTTTCAAATAAAAATAATTAAATTCTCTTTAAATGTGATAAAATATAGTTATATATTTTTTATGTTAATAAAAATAATAAATGCCAAACTTATTGGCATAAATTATGGAGATAAAATTGGAAATAAAAATATGATTGATTGAATCTAAATCTAAAACGACACGTCACAATCTACAACTTTCTCACTAAGTTGATATCTAAACTGGAGTACTATATAAGTATAACAAACATTGGTATGATACGGGTACCACTACCATTTTCATAGTCTCATCTCACACTCTCGCTCACTGCTTTTTCGGATTCCTGTATACAGTATATCTAATCTTTCTTTCATTAACAACAGCCTTTGGATTCAATAGCAGAAGAAGAAAATCTGTATACAAACAAGAAGAAGATGCAGAGATTTGGATTACTGAAGAGTGCAATCTCGTCATCAACCGGAAAAGATTTCCGACACCTTTCTTGTTGGCGACGTTTTTTCTCGCAGCAGCAGCAAGCAACGGCGAGGAGAGAGACTGAGAATGAGGCTTTCGTTCCCAAAATGCCCCCCTTCGACTACTCTCCTTCGCCCTACACGGGACCCACCGCCGACGAGATCTTGAGCAAACGTAAGGAGTATCTCAGCCCTTCCATGTTCTACTTCTACAAAGATAAGCCGGTGAGTCCACCCACTTCCGGTCACCTCTTTCGCTCCTTTTTATAATCCACTTTCTTAATTAAATTTGTTTATTTACTGATTTTTTTTATCTTATTTATTTGTACGAATTGACTTTAAATTTCATTCTTTTATCCTTTTATGTTATGTTGATCACTATCCCCTCCATTGCAAAATTAGAGATACATTCTTCTTTTTTAATTAGAGATACAATAGTAAATTGACAGTACTAGCTAGCATGCCATTAATATTATCGTGCCACCATTAACTAATTTAATGAAATACAGCAATACAGTGATTTTCTGTTACTGTGATTCATTTATATCATCATGCCTTACCTATATATATTCGGTACAGCAATATAGATGTAATGAAATAGTTCAGATTGTGATGTATTTATTTAATTTTTGCTTTTGATATTGGTGTAAATATGTGTTTTTTTTTGTTATTTTGTACGACAGCTGAACGTGGTAAATGGAAAGATGCAATATTTGTTTGATGAAAATGGCCGAAGATACCTTGATGCATTTGGAGGGATTGCTACGGTGTGTTGCGGGCATTGCCATCCTGATGTGGTTAAGACAATTGTCAATCAAACCAACCGCTTACAGCACTCCACCATTCTGTACCTTAATAATGAAATTGCTGATTTTGCCGAGGCACTGGCCTCCAAGTTGCCTGGTAATCTCAAGGTACGTGTATATTCCATACTTGTATATTGCATTTTCTAATGAACCAGAGCAGTTGAAATCAGTTATAGACTTGTGATATTAAATTTTAATTGTTTTGGTAGGTTGTGTTTTTCACAAATTCTGGGACTGAAGCAAATGAGTTGGCAATGATGATCGCAAAGTTGTATACGGGCTGCCATGATATTATATCACTGAGGAATGCGTACCATGGGAATGCAGCCGGTACCATGGGGGCAACCGCCCAATGTAACTGGAAATTTAATGTTGTGCAGGTAACATGAAGCTCACTTCCTAATTATTTCCAAACTATTCATACAAAATACATATAGCATTAGTTGCCATGTTTTAGTTTTTCTCACAGAAAAGATGTAGCATTAGCAAATGGATACCTTAATCATAGTAAATCAAAGTTCAGCCTTGGTAATCAATTTTGTGTTAAGTTTGTTTGATCCTAGTTCAATAAAGTGTATATACATCCATGTTACTTTGGTTTTTGTGCTTGTGGGTCCTTGACAGAATATCTTTCAATGCAATATGGTATGGTTGCACATGATTTTCTGTGACAACTATGCATGTTTAGAGTTTGCAGGAAAAACAAGTTGTTGCAAAAAAACAACATTTATTGATTGAGGTTTTTGTTGGCACTTCATGAACTACTTTCAATCATGTTTCTTTTTCTTTTCTTGGTAATATCTACTTAAGACGTAATAATGCAAGTTTAGGCAACAAGCTGAATCACTGTCTAAGAGAGATGGTACCTTGGTATGCATATAGTGTATGAATGTATCAGGTACCTAAAAATTGGAATGCTGATTGGACCACACTATTAAAGAATACTGTCACTTAGTGGTACATAAAATATTCTTTGTTGCTGAAGATACTTTGGAGGAAATATGAATTAAAAATATTGACTGTCTCTCCAGGTTGTATAGTATGAGATCAATAAAGAGCGATAAAAAAATCACTTGGAATCATGGAGGATTAATATGAATAGTTCAACTTACAGTGCCATGAGATGCTGGCATTTGCTGATATGTAGTCTGTAGGAAAATTCAGTAATAGGTATTTCCAAAATATAATCTACCTTTCAGAGGTAATATTTGATTACTTAAATCTCTTAATGTTATCTTAACAATTTATTCACATTTTGTGTCTGCGTGTTTATGGTGCCCTCTTTCCTTGTTTTCCATAAAGCTTCATGTAATATAATAGGAGTATAATCTATTTTTAGATTTGCTATAAAGATGATTAAGTTAAACATGAGGAATGTCTTTCTTATATAGTTCAAAGTTAACTGTTTATTACAAGATTCTCATACAAGAAATGATAAAAATTAAATTCCATGTATCCTCAGATTACGGACGAGTGATCCGTAATTCTTTTAAAACTAAGTAATGATATACATTTAAGTATTTATCATGAGCTTGACTTGTATTTTTATCATTCTTGTACATCCGGGCAAAAGACTGGAGTTCATCATGCATTGAACCCAGACCCATACAGAGGAGTCTTCGGTTCAGATGGTGAAAAGTATGCCAAAGATGTTCAAGATCTCATTCAGTTTGGGACATCGGGCAATATTGCTGGTTTTATTTGTGAAGCAATACAGGTAAGAACATTTATTTATTATGTCCTCTAAATAGTTTTAATAATGACAACAGGTTCATATTATCAAAACTGAACTGCTTGTTTTGGTGGCAGGGAGTGGGTGGTATTATTGAATTGGCTCCAGGTTACTTGCCCGCTGTTTATAGCAGTGTCAAAAAAGCAGGAGGTCTCTTTATTGCTGATGAGGTTCAGTCTGGATTTGCTCGCACAGGAAGCAATTTCTGGGGATTTGAGTCCCATGGTGTTGTGCCTGACATAGTTACAATGGCAAAGGTTAATCTTCTCTTTTGTTTTCAGATATATCTGGAACGTCTAGTTTCCCTAGTAATCTAATTAGTTTCACAACCCATCTCTAACATAATTTCAATCTGCTTCAAATATCTACTGCCTTCGATTGATATAGAGTTTTACATGTCTTGAACTTCATTTCACCGACTTTTCAAATTACAAGTGCTCAACTAAGTCACTACTAGACTGCATGACCTAACAATTTTTTGTGTCGACACAATGTAGCTTTTGTTTTTTAAAATATTATTAAAATTCATATATACTAAAATTAGAACCCTTATCTTTATTACTGGTGGTTTCAGTCTTCATACTGAGTAATGAACTTTTTGGGTTTTAATAAAAAATAAGAAATAGAATTATAATCAGAATGTCACTTGTTTGCAAGTAGTTTTACTTACAAAGATACCCATCAGGGCTGTGAGGCTTGGGCTGCTTCATTTGCACTTCTTTGGCAGTCAATGCTCAAATATTGGACTCTTTGGATTCTGTTTTAATGCCCTTCTCCTAAAATGTTAACCTCGTGGCAGTCTTCCTGATCTGTTATTACAGAAATAACTTTAGTGTTTTTTCAACAAATTTTTACTTCGCAACGGACGAAGAATAATGCCTTCGAAGTTTGGCTTAGCGAGTTGATAGTTTCCCTACATTCTCTGCCTGCAGGGAATTGGAAATGGTATTCCCCTCGGTGCTGTGGTAACCACTCCTGAGATTGCTGAGGTCTTGACTCGTCGCAGTTACTTTAATACCTTTGGAGGAAACCCAGTATGTACTGCTGCAGGGCATGCTGTCCTCAAAGTTATTGAGAGAGAAAAACTTCAGGAGAATGCACATGTTGTTGGATCCTATCTGAAAGAGCGTCTCAATGCCCTCAAGGAAAAATATGAAAGTATGTTTATCCTCTTCCACATTTAGTGCTATTACGCTAGGTTATTGCTGTTGTTATAACAATGATGGATATATCTGCAGTTATTGGAGATGTGAGAGGAAGAGGCTTGATGTTGGGTGTTGAACTTGTCACTGATCGCCAACTGAAAACTCCTGCAAATACAGAAATTATACATGTTATGGATCAAATGAAGGGTATAGTATAAATATATTATATATATTTGTATACTTTTTACATTTTATTATATATCAAGTCTTATGAGAGTAAAATCAATGTTGTTGTAGATATGGGGGTATTGGTGGGGAAAGGTGGTTTCTATGGAAACGTATTCAGAATAACACCTCCACTCTGCTTTACCAAGGAGGATGCAGGTAGGTTCTTTAGTTATGTAATGTTGTTGATCAGTTCACATGATGCTTTGTTCTTAACATCTCAATTAATTCTGATCTCCTCTACACTCGCTACTAGAGTCCATACTGATGCTTGTTAGGTCTTTGTTGTAGACTACTTTGTGGATGTTATGGACTACGCGATGTCAAAGATCTGAATATGGTAGGTTCTTCTTTATGCAATTACAGAAACTTGAACATCCAAATCTATCATCTCAGTTATCTATCTATTCACTACTTTAGTTTTAGTGTTGAATTGTTGATAAAGATGTCTCGTTCATTGCCTACCATATTTAACAGCATTATGTATACACAGTTGCCGTTTATAGAATTTCAGATGTAAAATACGTATGTGCTTCAATCTGTTGCAGGAAGTATGCTGGATGCGAGGAGTCAACAACTCGTTGTCTCTCGCTGCTCTTTCATGGTTGTTTTGTAGTATTACTCAGTTGGTAGTATGAATGATCGGCTGCATCTATTAATGGCCTCTTTCCCTTCAAAGAAGCTATTATTAATTTTGTCTAGTGATTATACCAAAACAATTTGTTTCATGATTTCCGGAACTAATTAGCATCAACATAATTAATTAGCCAGTCCATAAGTTTGGTTTGTTTATTATTTATTATCTTTGGCAATGATGATGTTAGTAGTAATTGAGCAAGTTGATGGGGATAGCCAGCCAGGCAACCAGATGGGAGAGCGTTTGTGGGGTTTTACTATCCTAGATCTATTAACTCGAAGATCAATTTGATTGTTTTGTCTCTTAGAGTTGCTGGTATTTGTGGCAGATGCTTGCTTCAATGATAACTCAATTAATGTATTCGTGGTGTTGATAAATAAATAAATAAATAAAACTTAATTTGATCATACTTTAATTTTATTTTACTCGGTCGCTTAATTCATACGTATGGTTTTTTAATCAACCAACATAAACCGTGAAAATGAATTGGGAAACTGGACTCGCAACTCACACCAGTCCATGCATGTACTAGTAGTAGAAGAAGCTCTATAGATCCATCTATATATTCACAAGATAGTTCATAGTTTCATGCTTACGTTGGTACTTAATTTATCAATCAAATCATATAAGCTAAAAATCCACACTTGGAAATCCATCCAACCATCCATCTAGTTTATTTTTTATATATCCCAAGTCAAATGAAATCATAGAGATTTCTGAAAACAACCTCAAATCTGAAATGCTGGGATAAATTCAAATATGTTAAAACTATATTAAATCAATTTGAAGTAATTAACACGTACAAACATAACTAAGAATAGCATCACCAATACTATTATTATTTTTATTTTTATTATTATTATTATTATTGGTAATCAGTCAAAAGACTGAAGAATATTATTCCGAAACAATCAAAAGAAGTAGCCTGGGAAGGATCTTCCAACTAAAAAACAAGAATATGAAAACCAAACGTACGTCTGATGAGTTGATATATATATATATATATATAATAATAATAATAATAATAATAATGGTAATTACCTAGCTACCGATGTTGGCGAGATGACATGGGATCGTCCCACTCCCACCTAGAATTTGTGTAATTAAATGAAAATGGTGGTGTGGAATTTAGAATTGAAAGCATGCCCATCCAAAAATATGCAACTTGTTGAATCATTATAATGCTCCTCCTAAATACCACGCTCATCAACATTGACAAGGCTTCCTCACCTCTACCCATTTCTTTAACATCGCTTTGCTTTGGTATCATCACTCTTATTATACAATGGGATAGAAGAAAAAAAAAATTAATTAATCAACAAGAGTTGATTGATTAGATTAATAAAGGGTTGTGATTAGGTGGGTTATTGCTTTTGTGATATAATAATAATAATAATAAATACCTAAAAATGAGGACATTATGTGTTCATCCAAACATGTATTATACTTCTATTAATTCCTACATTTTATTCTAATAAGGATGTGTATATATATATGAGCAAGATCAAGAGCATTACTCCTTAAATAGCATTACGTTATTAAAACTACGTCCTTTTGGAGTATTTTAAAAGAGATTGGTCCCACTTGCTTTTCTTTTATTTACAAAAATATCACCCACGGCCCCACTTATTTTTTAAAAAAAAACTCCAAAACGACGTATTTTAATAAAGGAGTGCTATTTAAGGAGAAATGCTATTTAAGGAGAATGCTTTTGATCCTTGCTCTATATATATATATATATATCATGAGTAATACTACAGATACAAACTATTTTACAAATATTTTACAAATTGTTGATGTGGCATACTCTACCTTAACATATTGATCAACAAATTATTTTAATGTAATCTTCTGCCCCACACAATATGCTGAGTGATGTATGCCATATCAATAATTTCTAAAATATTTATAGAATAATTTGTATCTCATTATTCATTTATCATACTCAAATCAAGTACACAGATGTCGACATGCCCAATTATTGCCTTCTCTGCCCTGTCGGGCGGTTTGTGGTTCACTCGATCCAGCAATTGGTAAGCCCGATTTTATTGTATCCAAATGGCTAAAGCTAGAACCCAAATCGATGCTGCCCACTACGCGAATATGGGTATATGTACACAATACATATACAAGGCCTAAATAGCATTTACCTTCTTCTTCTTCTTCGGCTAAATAATAATAGTACAGCATTTAGCTCCACTTTTCTTTATATTCTTAATTTATTTTCACGTTCTGCATGAGAATCCCATATGTACAATCTTAATGGTTAATTCTACTAATAAATTATTTTATTAGTTGCGATAAATTGGATGTCAAAACAAACTAAAAAAGTAGATGCATGAACCGTAGGTAAAGCATTGGTTGTAAAGCATCCCAAAGTGACAAAGCCCATATTTTAGGTGTGGAAGATATGATGGCCACACCAGCCTAGCCAATGGAGTTATTAACATATCAAGCACAGACATTTAAACCATTCTTGTGGGTCCATAGTCCATACCATAGCTGTACAAGTGTCCATGTACTCAAACACCCATGGGCCCAATATAACATACATAGTACCATGATTGCACTTCAAACAGGGATTGCCACATGAATTAGACAATTATAAAGTTCCCATTTCCCAAGTCCACATCATGTGAAACACATTTCACATCATCAATTGCTCATTTTTCTCATAAAAAAGATATGAAAATTAGACATGAATGTATTTTAATTTTATTTATTTATATTTTAATTCTTAAAAATATAAATAGATGAAATTTAATTAAATACACTCGTGTTTAATTTTTATGTCTGTCTAAAAAAATCATTTTTCATTGTGCAATACCCCTCTAATGGTAATTGGTGAATTGAAGCTTAAATATTTGTTAATGGGTAGCTAGGGACAAAAATTTAAAGCAAGGAAGAAAAAGTTAGACATGCATGAGAAGATTAAAAGTGACGAAGTTTTCTAATACAAAATTCAAGATTTCGAGGTCAACTTTACTTACACATAAATCTTGTATATAATTAATTATATATGGGGCTGGCCGAGAGAGAGAGAGAGATTTATCACTATCATACAAGTTGTGGTAGGGTGCTAGCTGCTGGAAATTAAAGAGAGGGAGGGCCATTTATTCACTTCACTTGATTCTCTAGACATTAATATTGTCAATTTCACCTTGATTCTTGCAGACCCACATGCATCCCTTATTGTTATGCTTGCCTTGGCTGCTTGATCATGATGGTTGCCTGGTTAATTAATTGGCTCTTGTGCCGCAATATAGTGTTCTAAAAAACATAAATTCATCTACTATTTTCATAATTATTTGTTTATCGATGATAGTATAAAATAAAATACGTCCTAGTAGTTTTTTATCGGTTCTAAAAGAAGACATAACTCAATTCGCAATAAAATATGTTTAAGCACCTCTCTCTCTCTTTCTTTTTAGAATTATTTACGGTTTATTAATTTATTTTTATAAGTATTTAATTAGCAAGTGGTTCAAGAACTACCATCTTATAATATAAAAAGATGATGGTAATTGGTAACCCTATCTTCTTTCATTTAGCACCACATAAATCCTTTATTAGTTAGTTAATTACTACTTACAATATTTTATATTATATGCACCAATTCATTTTTGGCAAACGTGGATTCCTTATGAAATTAACATATAATTATGCAATCAGACATGATATATCGTAACCCATTCTTTATTCTCAAGTCTTTATACCTGTCATGGAGTAATAATAAAATATTCTCTTCATTCACAAAAATGTTTATTGGTAAATTTTTTGGGTGCTTTTATGACATTGCAATGTCGTCAATTTTAATATTAGAATATCACAAATAAATTGAAATCACATATTGGATAAATAATAAAGAGTAAACATCGAGTTGATGTACATGAATGAATATACAGATCCAAAATCTAATTACTTAAGTTTTAATTTGACTCAAATTGAGTTCGAGATCTAATGTATTTTTGGGTCTTGTTACATCTAACCCAACCATGAACCACGTATAAAATCAGATTGAGACATTTAATTCATAGTGTTTAATTTATTATCCGTACGTACGTGTAATAACAAAACCATAAAAACTTAATTTTAGTATCTATGCTTAATCGATTATATGCACGCCATGTTGGCATATGAAGCATTTCGATTCCGTCAATTAAGCAACAGCATGAAAGCCACCAGAAGGGACAGTCACAAACACGTGGACGGTCCATTTGTGCATGCATGCATGCGTGAATATATATATATATATATATATACAAAACACAAATAATTTTAAAAAAAATTAATTTCCCGCCTACTTATAAAAAAATCTCAACCCTCAAAAGTTTGAGACAAATCTAGCCATTCATTTAGATAAGTTAACTTGAATAATAGAAACCGGTTGGAACAAATCTATGCTTGCTTCTCTTCTCCAAAGCATACAAATAAAATACGAGAGAGAAAATCGGTGAGAACCAAATAGGAGAAAGGCGTCGGCAGTAACAACTTGCTCTTCTTCTCCAAAGCCACCAAGCGATTCCGGTGACAGGAGAAAGCGATTCAAAATGACGATTCCAATGACGATTAGGAGATTCCAGCGACGATGACGACCAGAGTTAGCGACGATGACGGTAACTAAACACTGCTCTTCTTCTCCTTCTTATATCATGTGAGCATAAATTGAAGAAAGCCACATACCATTTTTACAATTCAATCAAATTCTTAGCTTTAATTTCTACCCTTTTCATGAGGAATTGATTTACGAATAAATTACTACTCTTTTTTGATGAGCTTGAATAATAGTAAAATATCTTAATTGCAGCCTAATAAAAAGCAGTAACACAGATTCATCAAAAAATAATAAATAAACTGAAATGTACACCAACAAAACTGAAACCCCTGTTAAATTATTGGTTTGTTTTGATACAGGTCTTAAAATTAAATTTGAGATGGGGTTTTGCTCAATGGGGTTGCAACAATGGAACAAAAATATTACTTCTTTTTATGAAATTATTGGGTAGCTTTTACTCGATTATCTGCAGTATAAGTAGCGTTTAGATCTAAGTCTTCAGCTGAAAATTGGTTCTTTACATGAAAACTGAGAAATGGGTACTGCTTAATTTTGATTTGGACTCTTAAATTTGGTGTGTTTTTTAATATTTTGATTTTTGGTTGATTCCTTTTATAAGTGTGAATGTTGGTTGTATAAGAATGAATAACCTCAAAGTTCTGATTTTTTTTTGTATCCTTTTGTTCTCACGGATCAATTTTGTTTGAATGAAGTTTTGATCTTGTGATAAATGTTGGATTTATTACTATAGACTATAATATGCTAAACACGAGATTGAGATTGAATTGTTCCAAATTTATCATGCTAATTTATCATAAAGTGGCCAGGATAGAATGGGGATATAATTAGGCGGCCAAATTATATACATTGTTTGCACAGAATGATGTTCTTTGCCTAGAATGGGGATATTATACCCTATTTGTTGCTTACTAGAATGGGGATATTATTCCCTTTTTGATATCTTTATATTCTTTTTTGTATACCCTATATACTGTATAGATTTCTTCCTCCATCTATTATTAGTCCCATGTTCCATCCACCAACCCACCCACCCACCCACCCACCCATTATTGTTAGTCTTAGTGAGGATCTTCATCAAGCTATCTACAGTAAGATCACGGCCAAGAAGGTCAATAGAAGGATTGCATGGGGAAGGCATAGTCTTCATAAATTGGGCAGTGTGGTAACACCATCACCGAGAATCCAAAATAATACCTTTTCAAACCATATAACCAGTTAATAGGAGGAAGAGACGGTAAAAGAAATATATATGTAGCTCGGATATTCTTCACGCATTATATTAACATCATTAGTAAAAGCAATTGCATACATATAATTCAATAATTTAGTCATTTTCATATTTTAGAAGCTATTCATCATCATTTATTAGACCTTTATAAACTTCCATTCTAAAGCTTATAGTCATCACCCACCCCTCTTCGGATCTTTACAAATATCCCTCAACTCAAAATAAATGGTAGCAGTGAAAAAGGGGAAAAGAGAGGAGCTTTTCTAACATATTTGAGTTTTACTTATTTTAAAAATCATATCAAACTTGAGTTCTTAACAATGTGAATCGATTTCATGAACATAAGCTGAAACAAATAAGAAACAACATGTCTTCTTGATTAGTTAGGAAGGACTTCATCGAGCTTCTGCGAAAGTTCACTAAATCATAATCTCACTTATTTCTTTTTATACATAGTCAAAGCATATTAACATGGTTACTAAAAAAAACCATGAATTCGGACACCCTGTAATTAAAAAGACTAACCTGTTGTACATGGCCGGCACATTGAAGGTCTCAAACATGATTTGAGTCATCTTCTCTCTATAATGGGTCTTTGGATTTGCTTATAACAAATACTACAAAAGTTTATCGAAATCTAAGCATGTTTGCTTATCTCGAAATATGCATTTTGTATTTATAAGCGAGGATCATGTTTATTTGTTTTTCCCCCATTGAGTATTAGTGTTTTAGTTAATAAGCGGTGTTAATGGTCCAGTGTATAAAATTTTATTCTTTGTCTTAAACATGCGTTTTTTTCCTTTCTCCAAGTACTTGAGGTATCTTATTTTCATCCATTTTTTCTTTGCCATTGTGCTTTTATGTGTTCAAGCATCTTTCAAATGAAATTCATTACTTATTTTGTCTATTCTTTTATTGATGTTAAGTTATATTGAGTAAAAAATCTTCAAGCTAAGGATATTTTATGCATTCCTAAGTTGTCAAGTGCTTTTACGATTAGGTTTTATGTAAATTTTTGGCGTTATATATTGGTACTTGGTTGCTTGATACTTGATACATAATGTGCTTACTAAAACACAAAAAAAATTGTACAAGTGTTTATTGTAGTACTTTTTTGTCGATTGGTATCATCAAATTTTGTTTCTTAAGAAGTTAGCATTGATTAATGTGCTTCTTTATAAAATTATTGGAATCCAAATCTGTTTGGAGAAATATATATGCTTAATGAATATGACTTCACCCCAGATATGAAGTAAACTTAAAGAGTAGACATAGAGGTGCTTGGATATTCATTTGGGTTCTCTGTATTTATGTCAACTAATTTATTATACTATGTTTTATTTTGTATATTGGATACATTCTGAGGAACATAATTTGGTGATTCTAGATGAAGCCAAGCTCCTTATTGGAAATACATAATGGGTCTTTGGATTTGTTTACTTGCAAAAAATTGTTATAACAAATACTACAAAAATTTAGTGAATGCGTATGCTACAATGTTTGGGAGAATTGCTTAGCTCTAGCATACCAGGGCATATAATGGATTGTCAAAATTTTGGTCTTCAGAAAATTACCAGTCCTCTTTTGTGAAAGTTTTTAATATTTTTTAATGAATAGATAAATTAGCCATGCTTTTTTATTATTGCTTTTGTATTTATAGTTGGATCATGTTTATTTGTTTTTACCCCATTGAGTATTAGTGTTTTAATTAATAATCGGTCTTTAATGGTCCAAGTGTATAAAATTTTATTCTTTATCTTAAATATCGTTTTTCCTTTCTCCAAGTACTTGAGATATCTTTATTTTCATCCATTTTCACGCCATTGTGCTTTTATGTGTTCAAACATCTTTCAAATGAAATTTATTACTTATTTTGTCTATTCTTTTATTGATGTTAAGTTATATTTAGTAAAAAATCTTCAAGTTTAAGGATATTTTTATGTTTTATGCATTCTAAGTTATTTTTTTGTTGGTTTTGTTTTTTAAGATATGTTTCTTGCAATATATTTTGTGGTTCAATTATCACTCATATAGTGGTCCCAATCTTTCTATCTATTTTTTGATTTTAAAGTCTTTTGGTATGTAGAATAATGGTGGGTTTAGATTAAGCTACGAGTTTTGATGGGTTCAATATTGAGCATTGATGTTTGAGAATTTTTCTTTGAGTTTAGATTAATTTATGGTTTTATTTTTCTTGGGTTTTAGAGCTAAATATTTGATTGTCTCTCCATTGTCGTTGACAACCCAATATATATGATATATATATAAGTCATAATTTAGGTATTGCTTTTTCAAGTAAAATGAGCCCAAATAGTGATGCTGGATTATTTGCATCTTTTATTGATTTGCTCAAGACACATGATATGGGGTAAAGACATGTAGCTCTTGATTTAGTTCTTGCTTTCTGGTTTCTCCCTTTTCTCATTTTTCTATTTAAATTATACCTAAAATACTATAGTTTGTAAAAAATTTAGATGTTTATATTTTTTTGAGTCATGACCAATTTTTTTTGAAAATATTCAATATTAGGTCCGATAAACATGTCCATATAGAAGGGGTTTGGCTTTAGATTGTTTTTGTGTGTCGGTGTTGAATTTGTTGTTTGAGCTCTGTAATTCATTATTATGCTATTAATTATTTGCTAACAAGGTTAGCATGTCTACTGAAACAAGCTCTTATTTGGGTAAACAGTATCTCAAAGCTAGCTGTATCCAAGACATTCTAAAAACCAAGTTTAAACCAAGCACTTTCAGGAAAAGCATCCTGAGAATTTTTCTAATACAGCTATAACATAAATGTTTAATAGGAAGAATTTTTAATGTTTAAAAATTGCTACAAACACAAAGATAACAAAATCTCGATTGATCAACCATACAATGATAATTTAGCATCATGAGCTCAAATGTTGTACTTCTTGGCTATTTTCCTCTATATGTTTTCATGGCTTTTTTCATTTCTCTGTATTTATGTGTGTTTGTGTGTGTATATGTATATAATTTTATTGTATAACTAAAATGATGAAAATGGAAGTTTCTCCAAAAATTATTTGTGCCCCCTTTTTTGATTTCTTTTTCTGTTTGATATGTTTCTCTAATTTAGTTGACTGACTGTATATTTCTTGAACATTTATGGGAAATCAAAATGGAGTAGTATGAGTCTCTTATAAGCAGTTTGATTAGGGTTCATTTCTTTAAAACCCTTCCCCCTGTTTCTAATTAGGGGTTTGAAATTTCTGTTTTTCAATGTAACTAGTAATTCAGGATGTTTTGGGTTTTGATTGGGTGGTTTTGCCTTGAAATTTCATGAATGACTTCTTATTTATTTTTGCCTTGTTGATGGTGTGTTTTGTTTGGTATATCTAATTTTTTGGGATTCTTTGGGTCTTGAAAAAGCGTGTGTATATGAAGTGTATACACACACACTTTATATATATATTATTATTAGGTTGTGATTGTGTACATGCTTTCCTTCTTAGAGTTTTTTCCCCGTTTTCAATTATTGCTCGTATCAAATCTGTGTTGAGTTTTGTGTTCCAGTTGTAAGTTTCCCGATTATGGTAATGACGAGAAGACAAATTATTATTTTGATTATGATAGTATGAAAATTGGGTCCAAATTTTGTAGTGTGTAATATCCTTTTAAATTAAAGTTGAGCTATTGCATAAGTACTTGATAAGTTTAATATCTAATACTCCTACGTATTAAAGAACTGTACTTATTAGTTGTTATTACTACCTCCCTTTAAAATGACAATTGTACCCTTTATTGAAAACTAACTTCTTCTTTTCATAACACATTTATTCTATTTTAAACAATCATTTAACCTTCTTTTTAAAACAATTAATTCGTAGTTAAATATTGAGAATTATTATTATTTTGAATGTGAAATATTATTTTAGTTGTGATAGATTTAATTAGTAATAAGAATATTCTTTCATCATTTGAATTTAATTTGTTTAACACTAATATATTTTTTTAATAGCGAATATGAATCATGAGGTCTCACCTTTATGGGACCACCTTCTTATACCATTTTGGATATGTAAGTCCCTTTTTAGGACTTAATGAAAATTGAAAAATTAATATTCCTTTTGAAATTTCTAATGTGTCTTTTAATTTGGAGACGGAGGATTATATTTTGCAGCGCATGCGGTAAAATTATTTTTCGTCTTTTATATGACGTGCAATTTAATAGTTTTTTTTATACTTTATATATTTAACCTTCTTTTTCCTTTCTTTAATAGAGAGCATTATCGAAAAAGAATATTGACATTGTCATTAGAGAAGAATCGACTTGAAGATTATCGTAAAGGCAAGATCAGATTAATTTTACTTTTCTTAAGCTCATACTTTATTTTCCAAGACGAAGCATCTTATATTTATGCTCATTTGTCGGGAAAATCAAAGAAAACATCGAGCAACAAAAAAAAAGGAAGGAGTTTCAAAAAGGAAAAGAAAAAGAAAATCAAGCTCCCAATTTGCATGTGGTAAGTATGCAATATTCCAAACATTTACGTTAGTAGTTATAAATATTTGTTACACAAAGTCATTTAAACAAAAGATTTGACCCTAATTTATTAACGACCTTATGCCTTCTTATGTTTATAATTATACATCTTTTAGGATTTCAATAATAATATCCTTTACTGAAAAGGCAATAAACATATTGCATAAGCGCTTTCGTGTGAAATACAAAACCAAGCAAACCGAATATATGCACCCTAATCCAGAATAAATAGAAAACATTATTTTTTGCTCAAAAAACACTACAACCTCTTCTCTTTACACTTAGATATCTATTGTTATTTGTAGGGATCAATAAAAATATCCTTGTGAAGCTCAATTCCTCGGCGAAAAAAAGCGAGAAAGGGATAATGGTGATGTGCGTCAATACATATTGCTTTCATTAACTTTGCGTCGTGAAAGGGAAAGCAAGCAAAAATAATACAATCTCAACCATATCCATTTCAACCAAGATTTTTCCTGGTTTGATCCCGAGGCCATCCAAACCTTGTGACTTATGAATGAGATTGTATCGCGATTAAGAATCATTTTTATCAAGATCCGTCGTTGTTAAAACTGCGCCATCGAATTCTAATCAAATTCCTCCGATTTAGATTTTACCACCTCAAGGGTTACATTCAACTAACTCAAATTCAATGGGTGCGAAATCCTCCTTCCACCAAATAATATAGGCATGCACATGACTCCGTAACATTATATCTTGATGCCTACATCACCAATTTGAAGGGTTAGTTCAATGCAAATTGTTTACAACTATATACCATAAGGAGTGTTACGATATATGTGAACTGTTTGAAACAAGTTCATTTATTTTCTAGAGTTATTACCAATTATTGATCAATCATTGATGAAGCTTTGCGTCTAAGAGGAGGCATTGCCTACAAATATAGCCCTACGCCGCATCTATTTCGGGATGACACTACCTTGATAAAATGAATATCTGGTGTCCTCCTTTCTTTCGGCATTACATTGGAAAGCGAAAAGTTATCAAATTCATCCGTTGATCGCCCATTCTTGAACATGTTGTTTGCGAGGAAAGATTCGACTTCCACAACTATTAACGCCTCCTCCAGAAATTCAATCATTATATGATGGCAATGATGATCAGTCAAAGTCCTTTCGAAGTTATACCCGACTGTACAATGCGTCTAATGCTTTTACGAGCTTAGGCGTACATATGGATGATAGAGTGGTTCCTGGTAGGGGTCCCAACGCATTTACAATCCATGGGGAATTGCGACATCGGACAGGGTTACTACAACCTCCAGCCGGTCAAGATCCAGTATAGGGGGTTCCATCACAGCTGTGGAGCAACCCTTTTTTAACCTTATGTTGTAGTAGCTGGAGTAAAAAAATAAACCCCCTATATATATATATACTAGGGTAAACCCGTGCCTCCGGCACTACTAATACTCGTATAATAAAAAATATGAGTTACAATGTTTAAAGAGTATATATTTAATAAAATTTTGTTGTAAATAAGAAAATTTCTAATCAAGATAGACATCTCATCCCAAAAAATAAAGAGGTCAAGAATTTACCACAAATTGTATCTACATACTCATTATTTACAAATCGAGACTGGCAAGAAAAAATGAATTTGTTAAGGAAACAACTAAAGCCAACATCCACATTCACTCAACAATAAATTTGACCTAGGCCAGTTAACTACATTTATTAAATTCGAAACAATCCCAATGCCGATGACCTTCGTATTTTCTTAAAGCACATTTAAAAGCACTTCTCTTCACCTATATCTTTATTGATTCCCTTCATTTAATTTGCAATTTTAAATGGAACACGGATTAATTAGTAAAACTATTTTAAGCACTGATACATCATACAAATATGTCCATGGAATACCGATCATCGACGATACATTAATAGGTAAAAGCATTGTTCTTTATGAAACACCATAATGATACCCACTTATTTAAAAGGTTCATGTGAACCAAATTGGTTTAGAGCTCCTTTGCACGATTAAATAAAAATTAAAATAAAATAAGAACTTCAAAAATAATTATTGACATGCAAAAAAAAAAAGAAAGGTAAATTTGGTCAAACATATGGCCAAAAAAAAAAAAAATCATCTAAGCCATCGCAAATTTGGGTAAGCTAGTCATTATTGATTTTAAAATTTTTTTTTGCGAGTTTCGTTTAAAAATAGATATTTAGACAAATCTAAACACATACATAAAACTTTCTGATCATCCATACATATCAAACCACCAAAAAAACCCATCATTTAATACCCAAAACCATCGTATCATGCGAATTAATACATATTCAATAATCAGCGCATCCGACCACCAAAATATCAAAAAGCTAGTAGCTACTAATTTCAAGAAATTTCTGCGAGTTTCCTTTAAAATAGATATCAAAAATCTAAAACTGTTTAAAAAAAGCTTACAATCATCCATACATATCCAACCACCAAAATATCAAGCTAGTATTTCTTAATTTCAAGAAATTTCGGCAGAATTTCCTTTAAAATAGATATCAAAAATCTAAACACATTTAAAAATAGCTTACAATCATCCATACATATCCAACCACCAAAATATCAAGCTAGTAATTTCTTAATTTCAAGAAATTTCTGCGAGTTTCCTTTAAAATAGATATCAAAAATCTAACTCTGTTTAAAAAAGCTTACAATCATCCATACATATCCAACCACCAAAATATCAAGCTAGTAAATTTCTACTAATTTCAAGAAATTTCTGCGAGTTTCCTTTAAAAATAGATATCCAAAAATCTAAACTGTTTAAAAAAGCTTACTATCATCCATACATATCGACCACCAAAATATCAAAATTTAGTAATTACTAATTTCAAGAAATTTTGCAGAGTTTCCTTTAAAAATAGATATCAAAAATCTAAACTGTTTAAAAAAAAGCTTACAATCATCCGTACATATCCAACCACCAAAATATCAAGCTAGTAGCTACTAATTTCAAGAAATTTCTGCGAGTTTCCTTTAAAAATAGATATCAAAAATCTAAAACTGTTTAAAAAAAGCTTACAATCATCCATACATATCCGACCACCAAAATATCAAATTTAGTAGCTACTAATTTCAAGAAATTTCTGCAGAGTTTCCTTTAAAATAGATATCAAAAATCTAAACTGTTTAAAAAGATTACAATCATCATACATATATCGAACCACGAAAAAATATCATTTCAATCTCAAAATCATTATAACAATGTATAATTACCTGACTTTACAAAAGGCGGAGAACAAAAATACATATATGCACGGAGAATAGAGAAACAACATGTTGACCACCACCCTTTACTTTACATCTTACACCAAATATATTTTTTTTACAACTTACACCAAGTATACTTCAATATATACTAGAAAATACATATAATAACATTTACCTTGTAGATCATCGAAGCTTTACCATGTCTTGATACATAAACCTTTGAAAAGAAAGGCTATCCATCTCTAACGTCCGACCGACAAATATTGTTTGTAACAAAAAAACATTATTTATAAGAGAAAGCAAAATGTTAGTAGTATCGTAAAGAAGCGAAACAATTGACACGTGATTACTTGAATACGATTTAAGAATTATAAAATACACATAACCACCATTAGCTTTTCTCCACCCTCGACTTGTTGTTGAATGAACATGTTTCCATTCGATAGCAATATCATCCCAAAGCGCAAAAATTGAAATGAATCGACTTAGTTATATCAACAAATTAAATAATCTACTTGGAAATCTATCTATACAAAATATAATGAGAAGGATATATGTACAAATTGATTGATTCAGGTGCAAGTAAAAGTAAAACATAAGTTATATATAATAAGCAAACTTATTATGTTAACTGCGATGATCAAGCTTCTCAAATTTTTTCTTCACACATACACACACACACACGTCTATATATATACTCGTATGTTATCTGAATGGTTTTACGTAAGAAGATATGTTATCGATGTTAATACATTACTAAATCACGTATTGATTGGCCAAAGCGAGGAATTGTTATTCAATTGGAGGCATCATACTCTCGAAACATTATCAGATTTTCTTACAAAAAAAGAAGCAAGAAATGTAAACCAAATTTATGCAAATTAGAAAATGAGTAACTTTTACGAAGGCATAATCGTAAAATAAGTTGACAAATGTATCACGTGGATAAGAAAACATGAGGTTGTATGTGTAATATTCGGTATTGTAATTTGAGTACACATACTTCATGTTTTTTAAGACTCGGCTTGATCGACTAAAAATATTATATTACAACCTCTGATAATTTATGGGGCTTGTAATGTATATAGGAAAATTGTTAGTCTAGAAAGTTCAATTTCACAAAAGCTGTAGGACTCACGTATATCTGGAATTAGGAGTCTTGCTAGCATATGCCATAACTTCTGATGATGCCTGACTTATTCAAGCATCAATCTCATTTATAACAATTAGCAAATATTCAACTATTCAACACATATATAAAGAGAATATTTGTTTTGGACTTGTCGACTAATTTAAAACTTTTATCGGTCGATTCAAAACATATCAAGACTTTTATCGTAAGAAGACCAATAATGCGAAGATAAGAAATGATACCTCAAACATATAAAATTATAACAAAACTTGAGGATGAGCGATATTTGTCGTGGACTTGTCGATTAATTCACGAAGAAGTATGCATAAGCGGGAAGAACTTGTGCATCTTTGAGCAGCTACATATAGTTGGTAGTGACTAAAGGCGGTGTCGTAAATCTACCCCAACAAATTTGTGGTGGCCACCTGTGATTTATTTATTGTCATTGCATCTTAACCTCTTTGGGAATTGTCTTCTCGTCATTTTAATACTTAACTTTCGAGACGAAGAAGGAGTGAAAAAAGTGCAGGAATGAATACCAAGTCGCCATGCTTATCACCGGTTAAAATACACGGCTTCAAGTACTAAAGCACCACACTTAACTATGATAAGTCTAGTACCATTACAAAGGCCATCTTTCGGTTGCAATGTTCCTTAGAAGCATTCTTTGGACAACCCTCTTTTAAATCTAATTTGAGCGGTGGTAGTCCGGGGATTGAGTGTGTTCAAATATTCATTAGAATGCTAGAAGCATAATAGTCCGATCCCATCATCATCTTGACCATTTTGTCGTGTAGCATAGTATGTATGTACTTCTCTAGGAGGAAAAATTGCAGCCAGTGTGACTAGGTTGATATCATTGACATCATCATTTCTAGCGAGATAGAATTATGCGCTCTTTTAAGAATTCGGGAGTGACCTTACTTGGCACTTCTAGCTACGGGTAGATGATCGAGATAAGATTATCTACACTTTGAGTTGTTTTTATTGAACCGGAAGTTGTATAGATTCTTGAGGTTAGACCCAATCTACACAATAATGAAGTATTAGTAAATTATCAAATATTCTCAACGATATATAGATGTCGATATGAATAAAGATACAAATACTCAAACCTCATTAAGAAAAGCGAGAAATCAAATAATAATGATTGGTCAATAAATGCGGCATGCGTATTAACTTGTAATGTCAAGACATGTATATCTTTCCAAAGCAAAGAGCGTCGTAGTGATCTTGCGCCTTATATGCTCACGAAGACCTCTAGGTATATCTTGACGGGAAGAATCGCCTAAAATCTCCCCGATAACAAGCGATAACACCTCGAATGGTTGGGAGTTATCACGAATGTCTTGTAAGGTTCGATTAAGCTGCTTCAACACAATAGCGATCTTTGCATTGGAACCTCATCCCATATAATTAGTCTAGCCTTAGAAATAATTCCGAGTGTGATGATTGCCATTGAATCCCAAATTGAATTTTCTAATCGTTAAGTGGAATGCGAGAATGTTGAATGTGCGATCGTCCCCATGTAACAAAACGAAGCAATTCCAGGAGGATCTTCTTTGTAATTCTTATATCGCATAAGAGCGACATTTTTGCAAGCTGTATTGTAGAGAAAAGTCTTTCCGATTCTGCACCCCACTCGAGAAAGAAGGTTGTTCCTCTATTTTCATAAGCGGATGAAATGATTGCATTATAAGCCATCTGTTGACCTTCATTCGATGAATCGATGTTTTCTTTGGACATTTATTTGATCAACTTCAAGTTATGCGCCTATGTTCCCGTATATAAGTCGATTACCAACAATAATTCTCCAATTAGCATATATGGCGATTGGCATTGGTGGGTAATCGATAAGCTCTTCCCAGACTCTTGAAGCAAAATATTAATAAGGTATAAACCATAATCACAAATTTGAGCATTAGTAGGAACATCGATGCCATAACATGTACTTATTTTGTGTGATAAATCATCACAAATATCATAGAAAATTGATTCCACAGCGCTCACGGATTTAAAGGAGAGCATTGTGTCGAGATAATAGAAAACAACCTTCTTAATTGCGAGCACTGTTCTCATTCTTGATGCTTCTACAAGACATTGAATCACTCTTCATCGTCTTCCAAAAGGCCTTTTGCAATACATGCGACCTTATATGTGGGGTGTACAACATTATCAATTGTTCTTAAACATTGAAAAGATTGAGGTCCCTACAATGGCCAAATCAGCAGAAGGCGCAGATAAAACCTTTCACCTTCATTTGGTGGCAAAATACATTCTTAGATTGCAAAACCCCTTTGTCTCTCTGTCGAGTTGTTCTTTCTTTGCCAAGCGAAATGCTTTGGAAATTGTTGGTATGTGAGTTCGAGCTAAATCATTAGTAAGAACATGCAAAAAAATCACATTAGAGTTGTCTGCGATCACGAGCTACATTTGATATTGCGGCTATTGGTTCGGAAGGGTTATAGCAGGCGTGATGTTTTCCCTCAGGTGAACTACGGGGCGTATATAATTGGAGGAACTCTTGATCATAGGATATCAAATATCCATACATGCCGCCTCTGTAGGCCCAATGTACCTTGAGTCGATATCTTGCTTAATCTCATCTACATTTGATACCAAAGTTGTGCGATCGTAACGTTGTAAATGTATTTATTGATATACTTTACGCACCTTACTCCTGCACAAACTTCCACATTTATATGGCAACTAAACAATCTAGAGAGGTGTGGATTATATGGTACAACATCTCTATTATCAACTTCATGTCCAGACCTTAGACAATGTTTTCGACCGTCATTGCGCCTTTGATATATCGGATACCCATCTTCGCCCATTGTAGTTTCTTCTGCCCAATATTTAGGATATCTCTTAGTGCATTTACCATCTTCCATACATGGTGATTTAAGATTTGAACCCCATGGTCCATGTATCATGCAAGTTTAAGCATTTTCGTATAGAAGTGGATCGAGAAATTGGATGGGAATTCGGCACACACGGACTCGATTTACATTCACGTGTTCGTATTTTATCGGACCCTTGAAGAAATATTAGCAAATGCATGTCGTGCAACCCACGCTTTTGGAATTCAATCGTGAAAACATGTGCCACCTTTGCACCAAATACTTTCTTCTTATCAATTTCCATCATCAAAGCTCGTCGCTTCAATTCAAAATCGCGGGCCACCAAGTGCAGGCGGTCGATTGGCGTTTGATGTGGTAATAGTGCATCTTTATCTCGGGCCAATTCGGTTTGCGGTCATAGTTAAGAAAATATCGGTGTTGGTTATCTAGAGTTATGGCCATAGAATCTTGGAAGACTTCAAACATTTGCCTTGGACTCCCTAGAGAAAAGAAGAAGGCAAAACTACTCGTTTACCAACTTGATTAGCCTCTAACCCATCGGGAACTACCTCGACCGGATCTTGGTATAGATCGGATCGTAATTTTTGTTGGTTGAGCCTATAATATATTGTCGATTACGCTTTCTGTTGCCGCCCATGCATCTCTGATAAACTCTTGAAATAATCTTCCACCCTCGAGATAGTTGAATACTCGGTGGAGGTCTTTCAAACAAAGCGATACCCATAATATTGCAATTCGTAAGTCTTTTGATGAAGCTTTACCTTGATTGACATCCTTTGCTTAAAATCTGGTTCCCATCCAAGCTCACCATACGGAAACAACAATCGTAATGTAGTGGTAAATAATTTGGATGACATTCATTTATCTGCATCAATTGGTCACTCCCTCTTAGCCGTACAATAATATCCGCATCGCGAAGAATTGACACCATCTCCGGGTAATATGATGACAACCTCATCGGCGTGGGTAAATTATGAGTTCGACGGTCTTTTTTCTTTGCACTATAATGAAGGTATCTTTGGGATATCGTGATTGTTCAAATCTTCCTGCTTAAAATTGCATTTGCATGTCTAAACTTGCGAAAATGAGTTGTATCTCAAAAAAGACTATCTGGATTGTTCTTAGGACATCCTACCATGATTCGGGTTTCTTGAGAAGCGATACTCTAAATCAGCTATGGCATCGTGAATGTCTGTTGTGCATATCTTTGGATCTTGGCCATTTGGAGGTTGTAGTAACCTGTCCAGATGTCATGATTCCCCATGGATTATAAATCGTTGGGACCCCTACCGAGAACCACTCTATCATCCATATATATGCGCTAAGCTCGTAAAAGCATTAGGCGCATTATGCGGTCGGGTATAACCCGAAAGGACTTTGGTGATCATCATTGCCATCATATAATGATTGAATTTACGGAGGAGGCGTTAATAGTTGTGGAAGTCGAATCTTTCTTGCAAACAACATATTTAGAAGAATGGGCGGTCAGCGGATGAATTTGATAACTTTTGACTTTCGATGTAATCTTTGGCGGTGAGGACCTTTGTATATTCATTTTATCAAGGTAGTGTCTTCACGAAATAGGATCACGGCGGAGGAGGGCTATATTTGTCGGCAATGCCTCCTCTTGTCATAAGCTTCATCGATGATTGATTGAATAATTGGTAATAACCTAGAAAATAAATGAACTTGTTTCAAACAGTTCACATATATCGTAACACTCCTTATGGTATATAGTTGTAAACAATTTGCATTGAACTAACCCTTCAGTTGGTGATGTAGGCATGGAAGATATAATGTTACGGGAGTCATGTGCATGCTCTATATTATTTGGTGGAAGGAGGATTTCTGCACCCATTGAATTTGAGTTAGTTGAATGTAACCCTTGAGGTGGTAAAATCGGGACTGGAGGAATTTGATTAGAATTCGATGGCGCAGGTTTTAACAACGACGGATGCGGATAAAAATGATTCTTAATCGCGATACAATCTCGTTCATAAGCTGCGCGTTTGGATGGCCTGGGGATCAAACCAGGGAAAAATCTTGGTTGAAATGGATATGGTTGAGATTGTATTATTTTTGCTTGCTTCTCCCTTTCACGGCCTTGGCTTTGAGCAATATGTATTGGACGCGCATCACCATTATCCCTTTCTCGTTTTTTTTCGTCGAGGAATTGGAGCTTCGTCGAGGATATTTTTATTGGATCCTACAAATAACAATAGATATCTAAGTGTAAAGAGAAGAGGTTGTAGTGTTTTTTGAGCAAAAATAATGTTTTCTATTTATTAGGATTAGGGTGCATATATTAGTTTGCTTGGTTTTGTATTTCACGAAAATATATCTGATATGTTTATTGCCTTTTAAGTAAAGGATATTATTATTGAAATCCTAAAAAGATGTATAATTATAAACATAAGAAGGCATAGTGTCGTTAATAAATTAGGGTCAAATCTTTTGTTTAAATGACTTTGTGTAACAAATATTTATAACTACTAACGTAAATGTTTGGAATATTGCATACTTACCACATGCAAATTGGGAGCTTGATTTTCTTTTTCTTTTCCTTTTTGAAACTCCTTCCCTTTTTTTGTTGCTCGATGTTTTCTTTGATTTTCCTGACAGCGTACAAATATAAGATGCTCTGTCTTGGAAAATAAAGTATGAGCTTAAGAAAAGTAAAATTAATCTGATCTTGCCTTACGCATAATCTTCAAGTCAGATTCTTCTCTAATGACAATGCCAATATTCTTTTTTCGATAATGCTCTCTCTATTAAAGAAAGGAAAAAAGAAGGTTAAATATATAAAGTATAAAAAAAACTATTAAATTGCACGTTTGCTATAAAAGACGAAAATAATTTTACCGTGCGTTGCAAAATATAATCTCCTATGTCCCAAATTAAAAGACACATTAGAAATTTCAAAAAGGAATATTAATTTTCAATTTTCATTAAGTGCGAAAAAGGACTTACATATCAAAAATGGTATAAGAAGGTGGTCCCGTAGGCGGGGAGACCTCATGATTCATATTATTATTATTAAAAAAATGTATTAGTGTTAAACAAATTAAATTAATTGATGAAAGAATATTCTTATTACTAATTAAATCTATCACAACTAAAATAATATTTCACATTCAAAATAATAATAATTCTCAATATTTAACTACTGAATTAATTGTTTTAAAAAGAAGGTTAAATGATTGTTTAAAATAGAATAAATGTGTTATGAAAAGAAGAAGTTAATTTTCAATAAAAGGTACAATTGTCATTTTAAAGGGAGGTAGTAATAACAACTAATAAATACAGTTACTTAATATGTAGGAGTATTAGATATTAAACTTATCAAGTACTTATCTGATAGCTTTCGACTTTAATTTAAAAGGATATTACACACTACAAAATTTGGACCCAATTTTCATACTATCATAATCAAAATAATAATTTGTCTTCTCGTCATTACAATAATCGGAAACTTACACATTTGGAACACAAAACTCAACCTGATTTGATCTGAGAAAAGCTTAAAAGCAGGGGGAAAAACTCTAAGAAGGAAAGCATGTACACAATCTGTTGAATAATAACATATATATGTGTGTGTGTGTGTATACACTTCATATACACACGCTTTTTCAAGACCCAAAGAATCCCAAAAAAATTAGATATACCAAACAAAAACACCCATCGGTTGGAAAAAATAAATAAGAAGTCATTCATGAAATTTCAAAGGCAAAACCACCCAATCAAAACCCAAAACATCACGAATTCTAGTTACATTGAAAAGCGAAATTTCAAACCCCTAATTAGAAAGCAGGGGAAGGGTTTTAAAGAAATGAACCCTAATCAAAGCGCTTATAAAGAGACTCATACTACTCCATTTTGATTTCCATAAATGTTCAAGAAATATCGATCGGTCGACTAAATTAGAAACATATCAAGCAGAAAAAGAAATCAAAAAAGGGGGCACAAATAATTTTGGAGAAACTTCCATTTTCATCATTTTAGTTATACAATAAAATTATATACATATACACACACAAACACACATAAATCTGAGGAGAAATGAAAAAAGCCATGAAAACATATAGAGGAAAATAGCGAGAAGTACAACATTTGAGCTCATGATGCTAAATTATCATTGTATGGTTGATCGATCGAGATTTTGTTATCTTTGTGTTTGTAGCAATTTTAAACATTAAAATTCTTCTTCTATTAAACATTTATGTTATAGTTTGTATTAGAAAAATTCTCGGGATGCTTTTCACGAAAGTGCTTAGTTTAAACTTGGTTTTTAGAATGTCTTGAATCTGATTTAGCTTTGAGATCTTATTTACCCAAATAAGAGCTTGTTTGATGAACATATTAACCTTGTTAGCAAATAATTAATAGCATAATAATGAATTCTGAGCTCGAACAACGGTCCAACAACGACACACACAAACAATCTAAAAGCCGACCCCTATACATATGGACATATTTCTTTGAATAGGAATATTGAATATTTTCAAAAAAAAAAATTGGTTGTGACTCAAAAAAAATATACACATCTAAATTTTTTACAAACTATAGTATTTTAGGTATAATTTAAATAGAAGCGAGAAAAAGGGAGAAACCGGAGGCGATAAACTAAATCGGTATACATGTCTTTACCCCATATCATGTGTCTTGAGCAAATCGATAAAAGATCACGATAACTAAGCATCACTATTTGGGCTCATTTACTTGGAAAAAGCAATACCTAAATTATGACTTATATATATATCATATATATTGGGTTGTCGGCGACAATGGAGAGACAATCAAATATTTAGCTCTAAAACTTAGAAGAAAAATAAAAACCATAAATTAATCTAAACCCGGCAAAAATTCTCAAACATCGATGCTCGATATTGAACCCTTTGAAAGCTGGCAAGCTTAATCTAAACCCACCATTATTCTACATACCAAAAGACTTTAAAATCAAAAATAGATAGAAAGATTGGGACCACTATATGGTGATAATTGGAACCACAAAATATATTGCAAGAAACATATCTTAAAAAACAAAACCAACAAAAAACAACTTAGGAATGCATAAAACATAAAAATATCCTTAGCTTGAAGATTTTTTACTAAATATAACAACATCAATAAAAGAATAGACAAAATAAGTAATAAATTTCATTTGAAAGATGTTTGAACACATAAAAAGCCTGATGGCGTTGAAAAATGGATGAAAATAGCATATCTCAAGTACTTGGAGAAAGGAAAAAAGCATATTTAAGATAAAGAATAAAATTTTATACACTTGGACCATTAGCAGCGATTATTACTTAGCAACACTAATACTCGATGGGTAAAAACAAATAAACATGATCCAACTATAAATACAAAAAAGCAATAATAGGCGGCATGGCTAATTTATCTATTCATTAAAAATATTAAAACTTTCACAAAGAGAATTTGGTAATTTTAGAAGACCAAAATTTTGACAATCCATTATATGCCTTACTGGTATCTTTGAGAGCTAAGCAATTCTCCCAAACATTGTAGCATGCGCATTCACTAAATTTTTGTAGTATTTGTTATAACAATTTTTTGCAAGTAAACAAATCCAAAGACCCATTATGTATTTCGATAAGGAGCTTGGCTTCATCTAGAATCACCAAATTATGTTCCTCGAGAATGTATCAATATACAAAATAAAACATAGTATAATAAATTAGTTGACATAAATCTGAGAGAACCCGAATGAATATCCAAGCACCTCTATGTCTACTCTTTAAGTTTACTTCATATACGGGGTGAAGTCGTATTCATTAAGCATATATATTTCTCCAAGCAGATTTGGATTCAATAATTTTTATAGCAAGCACATTAATCAATGCTAACTTCTTAAGAAACAAAATTTGGATGATACCTTTGACAAAAGTACTACTGATAAACACTTGTACAATTTTTTTGTGTTTTAGTAAGCACATTATGTATCAAGTATTGAAGCGACCAAGTACCGATATATAGCGCCAAAAATTTACATAAAAACTATTTGTGTAAAGCAACTTGACAACTTAGGAATGCATAAAAATATCCTTAGCTTGAAGATTTTTTACTCGATATAACTTAACATCGATAAAAGAATAGACAAAATAAGTAATGAATTTCATTTGAAAGATGCTTGAACACATAAAAAGCTGATGGCGTTGAAAAATGGATGAAAATAGCATACCTCAAGTACTTGGAGAAAGGAAAAAAAGCAGCATGTTTAAAGACAAAGAATAAAATTTTATACACTTGGACCATTAACACTTTTTTATTATTAGCAGCAACACTAATACTCGATGGGGAAAAACAAATAAACATGATCCTCTTATAAATACAAAATGCATATTTCGAGATAAGCAAACATCTTAGTATTTCGATAAACTTTTGTAGTATTTGTTATAAGCAAATCCAAAGACCCATTATAGAGAAGATGACTCAAATCATGTTTGAGACCTTGATGTCTTGACCGTGTACAATGAGTTAGTCTTTTTTAATTCTGAGAGGTGTAATAGAATTCATGGTTTTTTAGTAACCATGTTAATATGCTTTGACTATGTATAAAAAGAAATAAGTGAGATTATGATTTAGTGAACTTTCGGAGAAGCTCGATGAAGTCCTTCTAACTAATCGATAGTACATGTTGTTTCTTATTTGTTTGATTATGTTCATGAAATCGAGGATTCACATTGTTAAGAACTTCGAGTTTGATATGATTTTTTAAAATAAGTAAAAACTTCAAATATGTTAGAAAAGCTCCTCTCTTTTCCCCCCTTTTCCTTTATTACCATTTATTTTGAGTTGAGGGATATTTGTAAGGCTGAAGAGGGGTGGGTGATGACTATAAGCTTTAGAATGGAAGTTTATAAAGGTCAATAAATGATGATGAGCAGTCTAAAAATATGAAAATGACTAAATTATTGAATTATATGTATGCAATTGCTTTTCTTAATGATGTTAATATAATAATGTGAAGAATATCGAGCTACATATATATTTCTTCTTGTCTCTTCCTCTATTAGCTTGGTTATATGGTTTGAAAAGGTATTATTTTGGATTACGGTGATGGTGTTAGTCACACGGTTCCAATTTATGAAGACTATGCCCTTCCCCATACAATCCTTGGTTGGACCTTCTTTGGTAGTGATCTACTGAGATAAGCTTGATGAAGATCCTCCTTAAGACTAACAATAATGGTGGGTGGGTGGGTGGGTGGGTGGGTTGGTGGATGGAACATGGGACTAACAATAGATGGAGGAAGAAATCTATACAGGTATATAGGGTAGACACAAAAAGAATATAGCATATCAAAAAAGGGAATAATATCCCCATTCTAGGCAAGCAACAAATAGGGTATAATATCCCCATTCTAATGCAAGCAACATCATTACAGGCAAACAACGGATATAATTTGGTGGTGTAATTATATCCCCATTCTATCCAAGCTACTTTATGATAAATTAGCATGATAAATTTGGAACAATTCAATCTCGATCTCGGGTTTAGCATATTATAGTCTATAGTAATAAATCGACATTTATCCAAGATCAAAACTTCATTCAAACAAAATTGATCCGTGAGAACAAAAGGATACAAAAAAAAATCAGAACTTTGAGGTTATTCATTCTTATACAACCAACATTCACACTTATAAAAGGAATCAACCAAAAATCAAAATATTAAAAAACACACCAAATTTAAGAGTCAAATCAAAATTAAGCGATTACCCATTTCTCGGTTTTCATGTAAAGAACCGATTTTAAATTTGAAGACTTAGATCTAAGCGCTTCTGCGGATAATCGGTAAAAGCTACCAAAAGATAATCGAGTCAAAAAGCTACCTGATAATTTCATAAAAAAAGTAACATTTTGTTCCATTATTTGCAACCCCATTGAGCAAAACCCCATCTCAAATTTAATTTTAAGACTGTATCAAAACAAACCAATAATTTAACGGGGTTTCGGTTTTGTTGGTGTACATTTCGATTTATTTATTATTTTTTGATGAATTTGTATTCTTTGCTTTTTTTATTAAATTTGCAATTAAGATATTTTACTATTATTCAAACTCTTTGAAAAAGAGTAGTAATTTATTGAAATCAATTCCTCATGAAAAAAGGTAGAAATTAAAGCTAAGAATTTGATTGAATTGTAAAAATGGTATGTGGCTTTCTTGATTTATGCTCGCATGATATAAGAAGGAGAAGAAAAGCGGTGTTTAATTTACGAGTCATAAATCATTAACGCTCTCAAAAGTCGTCATCGTCATTTGGAATCTCGGAATAAATCATTTGGAATCGTCATTTGGAATCGAATAAATCGGTGGCTTTTGAATCGTCTTATTTTCATTTGGAATTCCGGTTTGGAATCGTCGGTGGCTTTGGAGAAGAAGAAGCGATTATTCTGGTCGATCGCCTTTCTCCGGTCGGTGGTTCTCATTGGATTTTCTCTCTCAAGTATTTTATTTGTATGCTTTGGAGAAGAAAAGCGATGCTAGATTTGTTTCAATAGGTTTCTATTATTCAAGTTAACTTATCTAAATGAATGGCTAGATTTGTCTCAAACTTTTGAGGTTGAGATTTTTTATAAGTAAAAGGGAAATTTGTTTTTTTAAAATCATTTGTAAATTAATTTAGAATATATAGAAATATAAATAATAATATATATTGAATGTAAAAAATGGAAAGTTACATAATCAGTAAATGAACATTCTATTTATACTGTCAGTCAGCCCTGTTAGATGTAGCTGCTTACAAAATAAGCTACTACTACCATATAATATTCTAATTACTACGGTTAACTAAGTAACTACAGTTACATACTAATTCCAGTACGTACTAACTGAATATTATTATTATAGTATATATATATTTAGCACATGATGAAATGATGTGACATAACCAATTTTAGCTAACTCCAGCTGGCTTCCAGATTTGTTCTAGACTAGATGAAGTAAACTAACTCATGTGGACTTGAGTTGATGTGGCTTGTCCTGCTAGCTGGGACTGATCATCATGCTGAGTATGAGTGTATATATATATTGAGCATTGGTTGTTTTAGATTAGCTTCATGTCCTGTATTGTCAATACACTCAATGGAGGGAGTACTATACTACCTACCTAGCCACTAGGGTTGTTTTATTTTTTTTTACAGTTACCGCGTTGTTTGTCTCTTTAGCGAATTAAAAGGAACGAATTAAAAATAAATTGACTGTAATGATAATTTTTTCTGTCGTTATAACATAAAAAATTAATTTTTTATGCTATAATGATCCAAAAAACCGTCACTATAACTGATTCGTTCTTAGTTTGTTGCTTTCAGCTCGCTGGAGAAGCGGATTATATATATATATATAACAATTAACAAGCCGTGATTTATGTGTAGATATTGATGTATATTCTGTGTTGCAAAATGGAGAATAAAGGGGTCACTTCTAGGTGGTGTGGTGTGGTGTGGTGTGGTGGGGTGGGGTGTGGTGTGGTGGGGTGGGGTGGGGTGGGGTGGGGTATGCTTTGAGTAGAAAAGCTAAAAAAGTACTACTTCCAAGTTTGAACCGTTGAATAATACCTAAATTTAATGTAATTAATATATCATAATAAATTGACCTTAATTCGGTTCTATAAATGTAACCTTTCAAAATTTATTTATCAATTCATTCTTAGTTAATCGTAATACAATTATAATTGTTTTATATTATTTAATCATTATAAATTTTTTTATGTTAACTTTTTTTAATTTTAATTAATACAATGATTAATGTTGTAAATAATTTAAAACGTATTATTTATTATAAATTTGTTTATTTCATAATTTTTAATGAGTCATTTTAATTTTGAGTACCTTATATTGACTTTTAGAAGTTAACCTCTTTCTCCGTTTCAACAATTTGAAAATTAAAATGAATATGAACCGTACTTGCGTTTTCTCGTTCAAATTTAAACTGAGTTCTATCTTATTATTATAGATAATAATGATCATATAATTTAAAACGGATGAAATATTTATTATAAATTATTTAAAAACTAATACAAAATACAAGATGAATTGTTATGAATCACATCAATTTAATTTAAACTTTTTTTCCGTGACGCCCAAATATCAATTTTAAATTAAAAATATTATAATTTAGTTGAATGTTTAATTTATAGTAATATATGATGGTAGAATTTATGACAATAAACTTAAAAAGATTGTGTCATTTTATTAAATAATTGTGTAAAATTTAAGATTGATACGAACCCAACTCATTTTAGTTTGAAAATAAAAATTATGATTATTGTTATAATTATATTGTTATTTTTCTGGTTTTGTGGATTATATATGGGATTTTTGTTATCTAATCATCTTCTAATTTGATGTTAGATATTTATTTTTTTTATTTTGAGAGTTTGGATAGTCTCTATGGAGAGTTAATTTTGTCAACAGTAATTGCAGTAATTCTATGCTAATTGAATCTGAGATATTGCGACGTGTTTCCGATAATTGTTTCTCGATCGGTTTTTCTTTCCCTCCTAATTTTCTTGTTTCTCTCTCTCCATTTTCACAAAATCCATTGTTTGGGACTCTCCGTCCTGGGTTCAGCCAGCCGCACCTAGGGGTTTCTACATCTAGGGTTTCGGAGCTTCTGCACACGGCTTTCTGAGTTGTTTATAGTGTTTACGGAGCTGGATTCACTTTCATTTCCTAGAAAAATATCCATGCGCCGCTGGTTCAGCGGCTTTTTTGATTAGTGTCCTCAATCATCATCCTCCTTGTGCTTCTTCTCCAAAATGAAAGTTCCGATTTTTGATTGACCTAGGGTTTATGGTTTCAATTCCTCGATCTTGGGTTCGTTTGGGCCAAGGTTGAACGAATTGGTTTAACTTCTTGTTAGATAACTTTCTGCAAAGGGATTTTGAATGGCATTGGGAGATTTGATGGTGTCACGATTTTCGCACTCATCATCAGCGGATTCTAATCACTTGGTCGAATGTATCAACCACCAAGAAGAAGATGTGGACAGAAATGTTAGGGAGAACAATAGTATCAGGGATTCAGATACGGCCAGCAGCAGTTACGGCCATTCCACCGCGGTGACTGTGACAAGCATGGCTTATCTTCCCCAAACTATCCTATTGTGTGAACTTAGGCACGAGGCTTTTGAAGGTTGCGTTCCTTCTGGGCCGTCCTATAGTGGATTAGTCTCTAAATGGCGTCCTAGAGACAGAGTAAGCTGCTTCACATTTTTGCCACCTCTCTCTATTTCTTTTTGTGGCTTGTTGTATTGTCGTCTTCTCTTTGAAAAAAGGTTACTTTATACTGTGTTTGGCTGAAAAATGCAAATGTTGTCCATCTTTAAAAGTGCATAATTTAGTTGATAACAAATGTAATCTCAGCTGGAGATTGCTTTGGAAAAACCAATTTTAACATAATCAACTGGTAGAGTTTGAGGATGATTGTGGATTTGAGCATTTTGTAGGGTACAGCCGAGGGAGGGGATTTTAGGAGTAGAAAAGTTGGTTGTGCACATGAAGTGCTGATCGGCTTGTGATTTTGAGAATTATATAACTTGTAATCAACCTATATATTAGTACAGTGGGAGCACAGTTTTTGTCAAGGCTTTATATTTGTTACCACACCCTCAGACTAATAGTTTTGATGAACTTAATCTTATATGAGAGTTCCTATTCAAGAAACCCGACTCATTAAATCAAACAAACTTAAAAGGAAGGAAATAATAGGAATGGTGGTTACTGAATACTGATAGATATATGCGCAAAAAACAATGGTTGTGGATTTCAGTTTTAGGAAGAAACTGAAACAATAGTTTTAGGAAGAAAAAAAAACAATTTTTTTTTTTGGGTGTAAGCAAGGGACTCATGTCCCATTTGTGTCCTATTTGGAAACATAACAACAGTGTTGTTAAACTAACCTTCAACACTTGAAACTTCAATTGGGGGACAAAATGTATAAATAGAAAACCTCAAGTAGAGATTGAGTTTGACTTAAACAGAAGTCTTTACCTCTCCAAAAACTATACATTGCGAGGCTATATATTTTCCACGATGAGTGGGGAATTTTGAATTATGAATTTGGCAAGTTAGAGCATGAGGATGGAAGTATGTGCTTTTTGGGGCTAAAATGGATGATGTAACTCTTTTTCTTTATTATTGTTGTTCTTGTTGTTGTTACTATTATTGTTTTTGGTATGATGATCTTTTGCTTTTTGGTTCGCGGCTGATGTAAGATAATTTTTTTCAAAAATCCTGCAGCTTAACAAGGTTAAAATAATGATTGTAGAAGGTAAATACCATTGAGAAAGTCTATAGTTTATTAAAGATATGGTTAGCCTTTGAATCTTGTGATCTATTTACTATAGTATATCCAGAATGTCAGCTACGGTTTGTTTGCGAAGTATTCTCTTGCCAAGTATAACTCAGTTTAATAAGTTGACAGAATAATTGTTTGTGTAGTCCACAATCTAGTCACTTAAATTCTTATTCTTCCATGTGCATTCTTACCGAAGCCAATTCTTTCACTTCAAAGATCTTTTGTCTCTCAGACAGAAGCAATAATTGTATGTAACTCGCGTCTTAAACATCAAGTACTGGAGGAGGAGGCTTGAAGCAGGCACATTACTAGAAGAATCATTTCTTGATGAACACTGAGATCTGTACTTTTAAACATGTTACTACTCCCATGCCTTTGGCAACTCCAATGAAATGGCTCTATAATGAAGCAACCTCGGTGAAATCTTAGAAGATGACTATGTATCCATCCCAGTGTTCTAAAAATCCCCGCCTAGGTCCGCCTAGGCCCCGCCTAGGCGCTAAGCCCCTTGGCCCCTCATCTAGGCCCAAGGCGGCAAAAAAATCCCTCCAGAAAATTAAGCGGGGCCTAGGCGGAGAGTTTTTTTTAATTTTAATAACTACCCAAACCAGATCTTGATATATTTATTTTTCTAATGATTTACCATAATCATAATACAGGTTGTAGTATATCAAATCACAACAAGAAGTGAACAATATCAATTCAAAATGGATAATTTTATTATAGTTGTAATTTTTTGAAATTATACCAACTTCAAATTATATAAATGATGATACATTTGTAATATTTAATTTAATTCAATATAATTCTTAAATTTATGTTTAGTTTCTTAAGTTTTAATATTGAATTAAATTTTTAAAATTTTATTATTTAATAGCAATCTTGTTTATGAATAAAACTAATACGTTAAAAATATGTTTGAACTTTGAACAATTGCATGTTTGTTTTTGAACTTTGACATTAGCAATATGGATATGTGTTTGAATTTTAAGCAGATGACTTTATTATTTTTATTATAGATTGTTTTGTTTTATATTATTGTTTTGTTTGGATAAATGAAAGATAAAATATTAAAACTGGCTTAAAATAAAAAATCCCACCTAGGCCCCGCCCAGGCCCCCTAGGCGCTAGGCCCCTCTCGGCCGCCCGCCTCCCGCCTAGCGCCTTTTAGAACATTGATCCATCCCCATTTCAATAGTGAACTATTTATACTTGCTGGCTGGTTAATAAGATTGAAATCTTAGAAGTTGACTATGTATCCATACCCAATACATGCCTCATACTTATACTTCACTATGACCTCAGAAGTCAGATGTGTGTTTAATAATTATTCATTGTCTTCATAATTTCATAATAATATTCTTCACTTATATGTGCACGTTATATTTCCCTTGGATGGAACGCAATAGGAGTGTATCTAAATGTTTGGAATTTTCTACTTATAATAGGTTTTAGTAGGGGCTGTTCTCTTTTCAGAAGGGGTTTTGGGCTATTCAGTTTACAAATTTTGTTTACCTAGTTGATGGGGTTTGGTGCATGCTCTACCTTTACTTTTTTGTCTGTAAATAATATACTTTCAAGTTTTTTTGCATTTCTTGGATAGTTGGATGCCTGTCAAAGCGTGATTTGGACTTTGTATGTTGAAGTATGATTATGCAAAGAGGAACTAAACTAATGCTGTATAATAAAACCATTCAAAAACGATGACTCTACTAAATGAGTGCATGGGAGGGGAAAGGTAATCAGTAAAAGTATGTTCTACATATCCCTACAAATTGTATCCTACTTTTATGTGAAATGCCATGTTGGTGAATTGTCATCTTCTTGTTTTTGTATTGTGCTTGTTAGCTACCTAGAAACGTTCAAGTCAATTATTCATTCATTATATGATTTGTCTACAACTTCCAGCTTCTGTAGTTTGACTATATAAATTGGGTACTGAATCTAGCATTACCAAATTTTGTTATGCACTTCCTTATTGAGGATACTTATGCTAATACTTTGGGAGGGGTTGAATGTGAGTAAATAGTCCAAATCGATTGGTTACCATGGTTCCAAATATATCACCGTAAGAACTAAGATTTCATTTGGCTCTCATTTTCAGAGTTCCATAGATAGCCTTGAAGTCATTCATATTGGTTTAAGATCTAAGTTAGTGAATTATCTTTCAAGAAGCAAAGTAAATGCCCAGGCATTTATTGGCAACACTTTTTCGCACTTAAGTTTGTCTGTTTGTGAATAAATGGGTTTAGAAAGTTTGTCGTGGTGGTAATTATCTGAAAGCTAAGAATTCCTTTTTGGTGAAGTTGACTTTGCTTGCATGATAACAACTTGCACCACTCTTTTCTTCTTCACCTCATAAGAGAGTAAGAGACAACATGGCCGCACGTACAACATCTACTTCCTACTAGGAAGTAAAAGGCCAACTTGTGACAACATGCAATTTTCTAGTCAAAAATAAAAATTACCACATGCACTTGGGGGAAGGTTGGAAAATCTTAATTGGCACAAAATATCAAATAAGTATATTTCAACTTAAACTTGTGCTTCATTGCGAAACTCGATTCATGTATTTTCTTTTGTCATACTTTCAAATTTTATGTCGCATTTATATTCTTTGTTTCATTAACTCCTAGCTCTTGTTGCAGATGAAGACGGGATGTGTTGCTCTCGTTCTATGTTTAAATATTAGCGTTGATCCTCCCGATGTCATAAAGATATCACCTTGTGCCAGAATGGAGTGTTGGATAGGTACGTCATCATGAACTAATTATTTTCTGTCATAAGTTCCATTCTTTATGGATTATGGAATATGGATTATTTTTATCATGTTTTGGTTATATGCTATTACTGGGATTCCATCTGTAGAAGTCATGATCTAGTATCAATATTGTTTACTTTCTAATTTGACTTGTTATGTGAATGCAATATGCCAATATCTTCAGAGTTCTAATTTAATGCAAACTGGTGCTTTGTACGCTGTACATTGGTTTTCACATAAACATTTAGCTGGCAATTTTCTTTCTTTCTTGGTTGTTAATATTTGTAGATTAACTATCAATTTTGTTATTAGATTCATCCCCCTTTTTGGTAAATTTTTCAGACTTTCACTGCCTCTCTTTTTTAAATTCAACAAGCCTCACTTACAAAAACTCAGTTACTGACAGGATCCCTTTCCCAGTCTACTCCTCTCCACTCTTTCCAGTTTGCACTCTTATATCTGAAATTCCTCAGTTCTTCTGGCTTATCATTACGGACTTGAGTCACTCAACCAATTATTCAAACCTATAGAGCTGCTGATCAATCTTTCATTGGAATGTTTCCTTCTATGTCTTACAGTAGTAATAAGCATACTTGTTACAACTTACACAGCTTAAGTTGATTGACCTAGCTTTAGATTTTTGGACTTTGTCCTCAACTGTGTCCACCCTTTGATAGTTTTGAAAGAAACCATTTCCAATGGATTTTTTGACAAAGATGCTATCTTGATGTGACCCCTTACTAAATTTAAACTATATGATGTCAGTAAAGTGAGTTATCTAATTTATATATAACTGATGCTCTTGCATGCCATTTTCCGCGCAATTTTATTGTAAATTCATGTCTGTTTAAAGAATGTATATTCTGTTTTGTTATATTCGGATAATATGGACGTCTACAGGCGCACAACATGTAAAATGGATTTGAGTGTAGTATGGATCAATACCTCTTTTTCTTCTCTCCTTTGATTTCTGTCTGTTGCTGTTCTGAAGTCATCACCAAATTCATTCTTTTGGCCTAAGAGATGGAAGTACTGAAATTTTGTTTACTTATAAAAAGAGAAAAAGGAAAACGGGAACATGTTGAAATGGTAGGTTATTCCTGGTTTTATGGTTTCTTATGTTTGAGGCATGACTTTTAGACATAGTTGTTAGGGTAGATGACTTGGGTCAGGGATCATGTTTTCAGGCTTATGGATTATTGGGGGAGGAAGGCAGTTGTATTTCCCTCTCACGTCAATGTAGCCCCAACTTTCTCTCCCCTCTCCCCTCTCCCCTACGGTTACCATTAATTGCTACCTAGCATGTGATTTGCTTTTCCAGTACGCGTGTTAAGAATCAAGAATGTTTTCGATTCGGATCAGAGAATTTCACATTTTCTTATTTATTTCCGAGAAAACATGAGATTGGTATCTGAAATCCTCAATGGAATATGATAAGGACTTGCAAAACATGCTCCTATGGTCTGCGAAGGAATCGTGTGAAACAGAATATTATGGATCTATTCCTTAATCTTTTGATGGCATCACGGAGAGGAGAAGACCTTAGCCAAAAAGAAAAATGAAGAATTATGTGTCCTTAGTTTCCTAATTTTGAAAAAAAAGAATATAAATAAAAGGAATCAGATCTATTCCAATATTTTTTTTATCAATAAGAGTTTCATATGGTACCAAAAAGATATGAACTATGTCTTATTCAATTTCCGAGAAATAGAATAAAAATTTATCCTTCGTATTTATTGTATTTATTTTGACCTTAGCTTATTTTACTTGCTAAATCAGTTTTGTATGAAAAGACGTATAAATAGTATAGGGAAGGGTTGTCTGTTTTGTTTACTAATCCGAAGAAGCCTACCCATATGTGCTATGTTCCATGGCCACTCATGTTCAACATTCCCATACTTGTCCTGCGAAGCAAACAGAAAGTGTTTTTATTTCATTCTGTTTTAGCAATCTGCCTAAGCATAAACATGCCACATTACATGATCACTCCATTCCTCGTTCCCATTTTGTGAACTAAATTATCCGCTTTATGGTAACATTGTTCTCTCCTTCCCACCTTCCCTTTGTTTTGTGCCTCTTCTTTGAAACACCCAACTTACAGTTATGTTCCATGACTTGTTCGCTGGTAATGATGATAGTTTTTCAGAATTTTCGGTCCTTTGGGATGGCAAAGCACTGTAGCAGAGTTTTCTAGCTTTCAACTTTTATTTTCTCATTTGGCCTCATTAGATGATGGCATACGAATCTTAGCTTTTGCTTTGAAGTAGCCCTCATGTTATCTCTAGGTCAAGGCACCTATTATTCGTATAATATAATATTTTCTTTGCTCCATTTGACCAGTTAACCTATATGTTGGAGAAGGTTCATAAGTCTGTGTTGTTTCTTGGCCAGTTTAAAATTTAGATCTGTGTTTTTGTCCCCTTTGAGATCTATAATGAAGATGAAACTTCTTGTATATAGTGGACTCTTTCCGTGTTTTGACTTGTTTTAGCTGATTTTGAGGGATGCACTGCAACGTATGCATTTTTACTCGTGTGCTTTTGTGCAGGTTTATTCTTGTTATTCAAGTCACTTGTAGGGATTGATTATCTTTTCGTGTTTCATTTATCTTGTTTTCGACATATAGTATCTTCTACGAAAATTGAGTTTGTTTAACTCAGCACAATTCAACGAGGATTGTTATCCCAATCTATATGGGGTTGGCTAGGAATGAATCTTATATGCAAGCATAAAAGTAGAAAGATAAGAAGAAAACTAAAAGATAAAATAAGTTAAATGATAAAAGAATAAAATAAATAGAATATTAATTAAAAGAATGTAAATGGATGGAGATAAGTAAAATTAGAAACACACCACGTATAGAAAAATTTATATTTACAAAAAGCTAATTCATAAACAAAGAAAAAAGGAAAGGAAAAAGTGAAATAAAAAACATATCTAAAAGGTGGAACATCTTACTTGGACTTTGGTATGCAGATTACGTTTCTCCACTCGTCACAAGCCATGCCTCAATTATATTTTGTTGCCTTATGTTTTTTTGTACAACTTTCTCCAATTAAATTTTAGCTTACCCTCCCTATTATTATATCTTCCTCCCATCAGAGGTCATGTCTAACTTTCAACATATGTTAAAAAAAATGCATTAATGCTTTCCCCCAAGGATCTAAGCTACATGAGCTCAGATGGAGTGTCCGGTCTAACACGGGTTCTCCTCAATTTTGCTAATTTTTTGCACTAAAATGAAGTGTCCAGTACATATATCACAAAGTTATCATATACTCTTATTCATCTAGCGAATTGCGTATTAGTACTTGCGTACCCAAATGTGATATTTTTACGTACTCTAAAATTCTAAATTTGAATATCGAAAATTTTCTTTGTTGTTTTACTTTTAGTTGCACAAGTATCAAACTATCAATACTCTAACTTAGTTTTGGATGTTCAAACATAACATTTTTACTAAAATATTTACTCCCTCTGTCCCAGGATAAAAGTATATTAAGAAGAGGAATGAAATGACAAAATTGCCCATAATAATATGTCATTAATCATTTCCAATGTAGGTAACACAGTGACTTTCTAGCTTTTCAATTCAAAATATTTTTAGCACATAACTAATTATACTTATTGAATAGGGAGAGAGAATTAGAATAAGAAAAATATGAGATATTTAATGCTAAGGGTATAATGAGAAAAATTGTGGAAAAGTTTGGTTATTAAAGGAAAGTGGACATTTAACATGGGACTACCCAAAATAGTTAAAAGGACTTTTATCCTGGGACGGAGGGAGTATAAAATAATTAACTTGTTGATCTTACTAAAAATCTTTTATATAGGTTTATTACATTTAGAGTGTAATAGAATTCCTAACTATAAACATTCAATTAAAGCTACGATGGCTGAAATTGTTTGCTTCATTTCTGTTGACTGGTATTTTCTATCTGTTGGCAGATCCATTTTCTATGGCGCCTCAAAAAGCACTTGATACAATTGGCAAAACCTTGAGTTATCAGTATGAAAGGTGGCAAGCAAGGGTGAGAAGAGTTTGGCTTTATATAAGTTTTCAATTATTTAGTTTATTTCGGTGTTTTGTAAATAAATAAAATATCAGGCAAAGTACAAGATTCAGTTAGATCCTACTATTGAAGAAGTGAAGAAACTCTGTCATTCATGTCGCAAATATGCCAAGTCTGAAAGGGTACTGTTTCACTACAATGGTCATGGTGTGCCAAAGCCAACTGCCAATGGTGAAATTTGGTTATTCAACAAGGTTTTATGCTGATCTGGAACTCTTTAGATGTCATTTATTCATCGTTTTATATATACTTCATTTTGATGTGATTTTAACATTCGGTGTAGAGTTATACACAATATATCCCTTTACCCATCAGTGACCTTGATTCGTGGTTGAAAACACCTTCGATATACGTTTTTGACTGCTCGGCTGCAGGGATGGTTGTCAATGCCTTTATAGAGGTATTTGCAACTCTGATGTCATCAGATTAATTGGCTTTTCAATGTTATGATAATTTAGGAATTGATCTTATTTTCTGCAATTCTCATGACTATTTATACATTTTATTGTATTTGAATAGCTCCAGGATTGGACTCCTTCCAACTCTTCTGGACCTTCTGTTAGGGATTGCATCTTGCTGGCAGCTTGTGAAGCACATGAGTCTCTTCCTCAAAGTGTTGAGTTTCCTGCTGATGTATTTACATCATGCCTCACCACTCCCATCAAGATGGCATTGAGATGGTGATCATTCTCTACAGATATTATTTATTTGCTTCAAACATGTCTCTGCTAACTTCTCGGAACTTTTACAGTATGTTACTTTCAATGTGAACACATCATGGTAGATTTGAAAATACACATAGGACTGAATTTTCAATTTTGAAGTTTCTTTAGGGCTAAAATTATTTTCTCTGACATGTTGTTTAGTTAATTATTATTGTTTACACTAGATGTTTGGCTGATTTGCATATCTTAGCATTTTTGGCATTCTATTTTTATTTAGAAATGTTGCGTGTTGATTTGGTCGCTTGATTTTCAAAAATATTTTCCCTTGATCAGTTAGTTGGAGGAATGCTTAGCACATTATATTGGTTATATTATCTGCATTGTGATTCTTTAAACTTGCTTTTTGATTGTGCTTTCCCATTTCTTATGGTCCTCCTTGTTGTCCAGGTTTTGTACTCGTTCGTTGCTTCATGAGTCTCTTGATTATTCACTTATAGATAGAATACCTGGTCGACAAACTGACCGCAAGACACTGCTTGGAGAACTGAATTGGATTTTTACAGCAGTGACGGATACAATTGCCTGGAATGTTCTCCCTCATGGTAATGGGGGGACTGATAGTGATCTTGTGTGGTTTGTTAACATATCTTTAGCTGCAAGGGTGTACCCGTTACTCAATTTTGCTTTCTGCAGATTTATTCCAGAGATTGTTCAGACAAGATCTGTTGGTTGCCAGTCTGTTCCGAAATTTCTTACTTGCTGAGAGGATTATGCGTTCTGCAAATTGTTCCCCAGTTTCATATCCAATGTTACCCCCCACACATCAGCATCATATGTGGTAAGTTGAGTTGCCTTTCATAAAATGTTGTGAAGCATTTATTTGTTTGACCTTAATCTGTGCTGTCATGCACTGCAGGGATGCATGGGACATGGCTGCTGAAATCTGCCTTGCTCAACTTCCAGCGCTGGTTGAGGATCCAAATGCAGAGTTCCAGGTGTGAGTTGTTAAATTTTGTCCTATGATATTTGATTTTTTCATGAGAAATGTGTAGGGCTTACTAAATTATCCAGGGACAAGGTGCTTAGTCTTTTTATTGTTGTTGGTGGATTTTCTGTGATTTCAGCCAAGTCCTTTTTTTACGGAACAGTTGACTGCTTTTGAGGTGTGGCTTGATCATGGATCTGAAGTTAAGAAGCCACCTGAGCAGTTGCCTATTGTTCTTCAGGTACCATTTTTTCTTCTTTTTTTTGTGGAACTCATAAGATCCGGCTATAGTTTGTTTTTATTCTACGTTATACTGATTTGAATCAAATTCTCTGGGATGTAGGTCTCCGAACTCTGCATCTTATTTCAATTCTTCATGTTCTACTTTTCTTTAAAAGCTAACTTTTTGATAATAAAAACAGTGGGTTGAAAATTTCGCTATTCCATCATGGCTATTATGATCAAGTACCAACATTTTGTCCATAATTATATTCTGTTCAACTCAATTCTTATAGAGTTTGAGTTATTCAGGTATACCATTGATAGAAGATTCTCTCTTAAAGAAGCTAGTTTTACGAGGCTTATGTAAACAATTTGGAATTGTAGCTTTCATAATGTTAAAAGCTCTTTCCAAACAAATAGGAATTAAAGAAAATAAATCTAAGTGATATACATGCACTGGTGTTTCTGATTATACTTACCGAATTGCAGTAGTAGTAAGAAGTGCCTTCCACCATGGAGACTTTTCACTTGTAATGAATGGTACAAAGTCGTGGTGGCTTAAGTTTTGGAAGTTTTTTTTTTACTCGGTTTCGGTTTTCTCTCCCACACCGGTACTCTAGTTAGGAGCTTCAATTTTTTTTTTATAATTTTTTTCCTTCTAAATAATAGAACAACAAGATGAATCAGTCAGACGAACTAAGAAACACCATCTGGTACACATAATTGTCCCCATGTTACATTGTTATTTCACATTTATTTCTCTGTTAAGCAGTTATTTCTACCTGCAATGCCATTATTTCTCCCGTTTACAAGAAGTGAACAATATCAAGTCAAAAAAAATTTAGCTTATACACAACCTTTACATTGATAATACTTGAAATTACATTTTAAATTTATGTGTCTAGTTATTGAGCTGTAACTAGTAAAGAAACCAAACCAAATCATGTTTGTGTTTGAACTTTGACATTAACAATGCGGCTATTTCTTTGAACCGTGGTAATGATACATGGCCTAAATATAAAAAGGGCATTGTAGATTGGGGCATTGTAGAGGTGCGACTACCTCATTTTCAGTTTTAGGATGCTGTAGTTTGATTTTGGTTTTGTGACCACCTAATTTTGGTTCATACTTCGTGTCCTCTTAACTTTTTAATACTTGTAATTTTAATGTTCATATCCAAATGTGAGTTTGGATCCATTATATACAAACCATTGATATTCTGTCGTAGAGAAAAGTTTATTATCTGGGTGATGGATGGGGGATTGTGGATACGTGGTCATTATGTTGGGGGAGGAGGTAGTGGTTGCAACATGGAGGAAAGACATTGGTAGACAACCATTGCAGCAGGAATGATGGTCACGTTTTGTTTGCTTTTAATTTCTAACTTCTAAGTGGCTTCCCTAAATACTTTACTATTGTCCGGACAATTCTCTACCTTGTTGGGCTGATTTTTTAGATTTATTCATCTTTTTTTAATTAATAAATTTATATATAACTATCCCGTTCTTGATCATTTTGATCTAAATGCTTGTTGATTGCTTCTATTTCAAGTACTTTATGTTGTTTCTGCTTTGTATTCAAGTACTGACAAGTCAATGAACTTTCTATATCCTAGGTTTTACTTAGTCAATGCCATCGCTTTCGTGCTCTGGTGCTTCTTGGTAGATTTCTCGATATGGGGTCCTGGGCTGTGGATCTGGTATATTTTTTGGCTTTAAAGTTGTATTTTTTCCCTCTTGTTACCTACACTTTTTGTGATGCCTTGTCTAGTAATATACTTAAAAAGAATGTTTATCTTCTGGTAGGCCTTGTCTGTTGGAATATTTCCATATGTATTAAAGTTGTTGCAAACAACTACTCCAGAACTTCGACAAATTCTCGTATTTATTTGGACAAAGATCCTTGCACTTGATAAGGTATATTGGAGTGCTTTTTGTTTTTGTTTTTTAAGTTTGAATGGTCTTCTACCACTAGTGTCATATGTATTGTCTCTCTCTCTCTCAAAAAAAAAAAAAAAAAAAAGAAAAAGAAAAAACAACAAAAAAAGAAGTTAAATGTGGACTTACTGAATTTTCTTTTATGTGGTGGTAGTCATGTCAGGTTGATTTGGTTAAGGATAATGGACACACGTATTTCATTAGGTTTCTTGATAGCGTGGAAGCTTATCCAGAACAGCGTGCAATGGCTGCATTTGTTTTAGCTGTCATAGTAGATGGACATAGACGGGGTCAAGAAGCTTGTATTGAAGCTGGTTTGATTCATGTGTGCTTGAAGCACCTTCAAAGTTCAACCCCAAATGATGCACAGACTGAGCCACTATTTCTTCAGTGGCTATGCTTGTGTTTGGGAAAACTTTGGGAAGATTTCACGGAGGCACAAATAATAGGTTTGCAGGCAGATGCTCCTGCTATATTTGCACCTCTGCTCTCTGAGCTGCAACCCGAGGTTCACCTATCTTTGTATAATGTGTTTACCAAATTGATGTACAATGTTGTGATATGCCTATATTTGATAATTAAGTTGGCGCTTTGAATCTTCTGATTCAGGTCAGAGCTTCGGCTGTTTTTGCGCTTGGCACTCTGCTCGATGTTGGATTTGACTCATCTAGGGATGGTGCTGGAGATGATGAATGTGATGATGATGATGAAAAAGTAAAGGCTGAAATTAGCATTGTGAAGAGCCTGTTAGATGTTGTTTCAGATGGAAGCCCATTGGTCAGAGTAGAGGTTGCTGTAGGTATGTGATAATTTATATAATTTCTTACAACCTACATCTTTTTCTGCTATAACGGATTTCTGCTTCCCAGGTTTGCATTTATTGGACTTGATTAATCTTGTGCTTTTAGGATATCTATTGGTTTTCAAATAGTAAAGTGGGGTCACATGGTCTATCATAAGTCATATTTCATAACCTCACAATTCACATTCTTCCTATTTGCATAGTTATCAGAACTGGACTGGACATTGAACTGGCTGAGGCACTGGTTCAACGGTTCACTGGTTTAACCGGTGGTTGACTCGGATTTTTATTTTAAAATATTTATATATAATAGAAATAATAATATATACTCCATTCGTTACAAATTCTTAGATCATTGCCAACTTTTGAAAATCAATTTGAGATATTTTCAAATTCAAAATGAGATAATTAATTACAAATTATAAAATAATAAATCTTATAATCAATAGTATTGTTTATTATTATTATTATTAAACTATTTATTACTAATTATTATCATTGTTGTTATTTTAGTATATATTAAACACAAGAAATCATTCTTTACTCATTAACTTATGTACTAAATGGGTACCATAAATTTTATGTATACACAAGATGTCAACAATTTCTAGTAGAAAGAGAAAATAAGATTGTTATAAAGTGCAAAGCCACGCGTTTTTGGAAGACGAATCACATCATGTTCTCTCTCTCTCTCTCACATATTTTATCTCTTGTAGGCTCACAAATGATAGGAGTTGTTCTCTTTCTCTCTAATACTTTCTTTTACTGACACCCACAAGTCTCTCCTCTCTCCTCTCCTCTCCTCTCTTCTCTTACCCATGAAAACCCATCTACGCACAACTTTAGCAACTCGTTTATATATTACCAAGGTGTAATTTGCTTCCTGTTTTTTTTCTTTTTCCATCACTAGATTCACAATTTTCAAGTTGTTTGAAAGCCCCAACTCAGTTCTCATATTGGATGTATGTGGGGGTTTTCAAAATTGACAACGGATTTGGGTTTGATTAGTAAATTGGATTAATAATTTTGTATTTGAGATTTTAAACAAAATCGGAATGGCTTTTTCGAAAATCTGTGGTTTATTGGTTTTACAAAAAATTGGCCTCTTCAAATGAGTTTTGACGGTTGGACTACTTTTCCAATCTTTTTAAAGAACTGGACTGGTTGAGGGTCCGGTTCCCGATTGAACCGGCCAGTCCAGTTCTGATAACTGTGCCTATTCGAGTTGTTTTGAGTAATTTATTATGTCTGAAATTTGGAACGATTGTAACAATTCGGTTTATTTTTCTATTTGAAGTTTTTGGTTTAATATTGCCTAATATGAGAACGCTTTTTTGTGTAGCTGTAACAGTACAAATAGTGGCAACTTGATCTATCACTTCCATGGTATTTTGTTCTCCTATTTCCTAGGTTTGGGTGGTTCTGTAGTTTTGAAATTTTGGCTTAGTTTAGTTGTCATGCTTGTCTATAATGTGATCTGATATGATTTAGTGTTTAACTAGTTATGGATCTCATGATCTGTATGGGTGCATATATGCTTGTGTGTCAAAAGTAGATCTGTGCATATATACCTCAGGTGAAACCAGACTTAATATCATTAAGTCTTCCTTTTTTTAATATTTTCAGCTTTGGCACGGTTTGCATTTGGCCACAACAAGCTCCTGAAATCAGTTGCTACTGCAATTTGGAAACCTCAGTCTAGCTCTGTCCTGAGTTCCTTGCCTTCTTTCGCCATTAAGGATACAGGTAGTGGCTATACTACTCCAAATCAGTTTTCCCAAGTTGGTCCTCTCTTGAGAGTTGGTGGTGATGGCCAATCAGCAGCTCGTGATGGGAGGGTCTCCACCAGTGGTCCCCTTGCAAATTCTGGCATAATGAATGGATCCCCATTGTCTGATGATTCATCTCAACATTCGGATTCTGGGATATTGAATGACTGTACTAGCAATGGGGTCATAAGCCATACGAGGTTAAGGCCTCTAGACAATGCATTGTATTCACAATGTGTATCTGCTATGTGTACACTAGCCAAGGATCCATCACCACGCATTGCAGGGCTTGGCCGGCGGATACTATCAATTATTGGTATTGAACAAGTCGTGACAAAACCCATCAAGTCCACTGGCAGTGGCATAAGGCCAAGTGAATCCACAACGCCTCCTACCAATACTCTTACTGGACTAGCTCGTTCATCTTCTTTGTTTGACATCAAAGCAGGTAAACGTCTTCTTATTCTTGGTTTTGTGCTGCTTGAGTTACAAATTCGTATTTGCTAATTTTTCTCGTTGAATCTATTATGTAAATTTTTCATATGTGACAATCGTAGGGTGTCAGTATTATTTTCATCTTATATTCAGTTTTCTTAGTAAGGCTTTTTTCCAACCCTTCCCCCTTCTCTTTTTTGTTTCTGTTATAAGATCTTTATGCTTTCTAAGTACGGAAGATTTTATTCCATTCATTTTACAGGACATATGCCTCTGGCTTTTAGAACTCCTCCAGTTAGTCCTCCTCGACCAAGTTACCTGACAACAGGCATGCGCAGAGTTTATTCTTCAGATTTCAGGCCACACCTAATGAATTCTCCGGACTCTGGGTTAGCTGATCCGCTTCTAGGTTCTGGTGGAATTTATGGTGTTTCTGAGCGCAGCTTTCTTCCACAGTCGACTATCTATAGTTGGAGTTGTGGTCACTTTTCAAAGCCCCTTCTTACAGCGGCAGATGATAATGACGAAATAATTTCTAAAAGAGAAGAGAGGGAAAAATATGCCCTTGAACACATATCAAAATGCCAGCACTCTTGTGCGTCTTCTTAATTGATTGATCTCCAGTTCTTGTTTTAGGCATCAACATTTCTTATCTTTTTCTTGTACTTAATAAGTTTTTTTGCTTATTTTACCTGTCAGCTGTTAACAAGTTACATAATCAAATTGCTGGTTGGGATACAAAATTTGAGACTGGTACCAAAACTGCTTTGCTGCAACCTTTCTCTCCAGTTGTTATTGCTGCAGATGAGGGTGAGCGGATCAGGTAGGCAATTCTTACATCTCTTTCCCAGGCTGAAAGCCCATTGAGAGCTTCGCTACAAACAGGCTTATATTATCCTTGAGAACTTTGGTGTGTATTTTGGTTTAATTACAAAATGATTAAATGCATCACTTCTAATGCGTGGTGAGTGGATATACCTATTCTTGAGTCCTTGAGTCCATTTAGAGGAATTTCTAGGTTATATTGAAATTAAGAATCATTTTATTTAGCTGCTAAGGGATGTCTTAGGGGTGTTTGACCTCTGCCCATGAAAAAGTTGTTTGATAATTCTTCGAAACATCTAACAAAAATTTATTAACACATATTTCTTAATATAATAGTTAATATTTTTTGTTATTTTTACTTTATTAAATTTGCTCATTCAATTTAAAAATCGACTCAAGAATCATTTTATTTAACTAAGTGTATAAAAAACTAAGGGATGGCGCATACAACTTAATTTGCAGCTAAAGTAAAACCAGAAGGCTTCCATGGGCTACAAGTGTATACAGTATACTAAATCTATAAATTTTATCCCCAGAAATGTCGCAGGCCCTGGTGAGGGCCTGGTCTTCTGAGTTTCTTCTAGCTTGTATCTCATTGATTTTTCTTCTTAGCTTTCCTAGTTCAAAAGATCAGAAATATCAGAATCACAATTTAAATATACTCTTTGAACTCATGAATACTAAATATGTTGACTGTTTGCACTTCTTGCTGCATTTTTTATATCTTGAATAACTGTTTTCTTATATAGATATGGGTAATTAGTTGATGGGGTTAGTTGTCCTTATCAATTAGTTTGGTATTAACGCATTGCATACTAACTTAATAAATTTTTATTTTATGTGTTTGTGTATATGATCACTCAATTGCTCCCGTTGTATTTTTCCAGGGTATGGAACTATGAAGAAGCTACCCTCCTAAATTCTTTTAGTAATCATGAGTATCCTGACAAAGGTATATCAAAGCTCTGCCTGGTCAATGAGCTTGATGACAGCTTGCTTCTCGTTGCTTCGAGTAAACATCTAACTAATGTGTTTAATTTGTTACATCTTGGTTTTCATATGCTATGTTAGAATTCATGATTTTGATTATAACTTGTGGTACACATACATGATGCAGGTGATGGAAGTATCCGAATATGGAAAGACTATGATGTCAGAAGCAAACAGAAACTCGTGACTGCCTTTTCTTCAGTCCAATGTCATAGACCTGGTGTTCGAAGTGTTAATGCTGTTGTGGATTGGCAGCAGCAGTCGGGCTTTCTGGTACATGTTTTCTCTAGGATTATACTTGCTTGCAGTTTGGTATTCCTTCCGTCCCAATTTAAGTTACCTTCACTTGGCACATAATTTACAGAAAAAGAGTATTGAAAAAAACTTTTAAGAGCATTGATATATCAATTGGTTTTCCACAATGTTTAAACTTGTTCTCTAAATTTTCAAACACAAGGGTGACATACTCAAATTTAATATTTAATGCATTTATATGTGCAGTAGATCACTTAATTTGCGATATCCCAAATTGGCAAGGAGGTCATTAAAATGGGACGGGAGTTGTATATATTGTGTAGCAGATTCATTTACAGGTTTTATAAATTTATTTGATACTTCTAGTATGCTTCTGGTGAAATATCATCAACCATGGTCTGGGATCTGGATAAGGAGCATCTTGTTAGTTCTATTCCATTACCGTCAGAATGCAACGTCTGTGCATTGGTGGGTTCCCCTTTTTTTTTTCCTACTCATTGCATTATTTTATTCTTTTCCTGTGCTCAATTACTTAAGTTTTTCCTTTCTATTTTTTGGTTGGGACTTATTTTCTGCATAGTTTGTGGGCAACTTGCCTGTTTTAGCCCACCTTTTTTTTAAAGGTTATTTCTTGCATAACTAACAATGATTCTTCCCTGGATAAAGCCAAAAAAATAACCTAACAAGGAAATGATATTATTTGGTGATATCAATGTGCTGCAAATAAATTTTTTAGTCAAAGGTAAGTTTGATTGTATTGTGTTGTATAGTTAACAAGAAGGTATTGGATATCGTGATACAGTGGAAAATAATGAGAAGGATTCAAATTTTCATATACTTTAATATTTATGGAACTTTAATTTATTTGATGTATTTTGATTTATTATTTAGTAAAATTTAGTAGCTAAATTTATATTCGACCCGGTTATGTTTTGGGCTTTAGCTTTTTCAATTTTATTTAGTTTAGGTTTTAATTATTTTTCTTTGACAATTAGTCATAGGAAAGTAGTTTAGTACTATAAATATGTTAGGGTTTATTTACATAGGACGTTTTATTGAATCAATATTTTTATCTATTTGTTCTCTTTGTGAGTTCATCTTCCTTGTGGATTCAAGGGTTTATCTTACCTTCTTTTTTTGTACTCGTTCATACGTTTAAACCTTCTTCAAATCACGTTTGTGTTAAAGCATTACAATTTAACCATATTTTGCTACGTCAATTGGTATCAGAGCCTAGATAATTGTATCCGAATAAGGTGACTGCTGATTGAACCCAGTGCATTATTTCGAGGATTTTCTAGTTTTTGGTGAAAGCTAAATCCTAGAACTACAAATTGCGTAAATCCTATACTGAAGCTACGCGTAATTTTCTTTTATTTAAAGAAAAGTTAATTGTTACTGTTTCATCCAGTCCCGACAGCATGTCACCATAATTAACATCATCATTGCACCATCAAATCAGCCGAACATCAACACAGGAAAAAAAGAATACCTTCCGCTCCAAATCAAGGTACTCTCCATCTTGAAATCACAACCCATCACAGCCGTGGGTCACCATCAATTTGCAAAAGCTTCATCACCATTAAAGACTATCAAGATCAGCAACCAGGAAAAGAAATAAAAAAGAGAAAAAAGAAGAAACTTATCACTTAGCCAGAATTAGCTTTTCATAAAACCTTCGTCGCTGCATCACTTTATCGTCACCATCTTTGTGCCTTTTTTCATTTTGAGTGGGCAAAAAGTGGTAAATCCAATTGTCCTGGTTTGATTTATTTTGCAAAGTTAAGTCCTGGTAACAATTTTTGTCTTCGATCCTTCCAAGTCATTGGAGACTGAATTGATCCCAAATTCACAATATTCTCCAAAGTTAGGCCGTGTTTCACAAACCTTACCATGGTGGAGAACGTTTTTATTCCTAGAGTACTTAGACATAATGACCCGAAACCCGAATCTACTTTGCACACATATGTTCATTGCAAGTCAAAGGTGTGCAAACTTTTCTTGATAAAGAAAGTGATTTTAATATAGTTTCATCCAAACTTGTGAAAGAATTAAATCTTCAGCCCGAACCAATTCCGTATTCTTTTGAGATTCCTTGTCTCAATAATACCTCAATCACAGTCTCAGATTGGTATGTTGTTCCAATTAAATTTAAAAGGTATACAATTGAGGTGTTTGTCATGTTTTGCCTATGGATATTGCTCATTTCTTGCTTGGTTAGTTTTGGTTGAAAGATTTTCATGGTGAATATTTTGGATCTGAAGACAGTTATAGCTTTTATTGTGGAAAGAAGAGAATTTGTTTGATTCCTCACCAATCAAACATGCATACTACCGTGAGGTTTCTAAAGCTAAAATTTGAACTGGATGAGTACGAGATTGATGGTCGTGAACAAGTAGACTACATGGTTACAAGTTGTCAACCTACAATGCCCATTGATACACTACAGATTGAAGAAGTGCCATGTTTGGAAGCTCACAATGGTATTATTTTGGAGGAAAGTCAACCCGAGGTTGAAGCTAGTGTAGTTGAAGAGTCTCAAATCCTTATTGAGTCACTTATTGCTGAGAAGAATATAGAAGATGCCACAATATCTTAAGGATGGAGATAGTACGGACAGGAATATTGTTGTCCGATTTATATAATGACAAATACGTGCAAGTGCACACGGTCAATCAAGTAATAAAGTGATAAGAAATGTTGTCAAACCCACATAAAACAATTACTAACAATTATTCTAATTATCAAGCTTCTACCAATTTAACTCACTTAAATAGTCACTCCAATTGATTTGTGAAAGTTGATTAAAATAAAATAATTAAGAACTAATTAAACTAACAAATATTGATTACCAGATGATTAAAACATAGGAATACAATTTCCCCAATTGCTTTGCAATAATCGCTTTATTTTATTCCCACTTGATTAATCCAATGAGTACTAGGATTGCTTATCAATTTACTAACATTTTTCAATGATTAATAAAAGGCCTATTTCAGTTATTTTGCTACTTTCATGCAAGACACTTAAAACAGATTCATTAAGCACAAACTACCAACAAAGTTACACATGACATATAAGTACTTTCGTCTCATACATTGTTATGTTATCCTTAAGAAGAATCAACAAATTCATGTGTTATTATATTCGGATTTAATCTAAGATTTCCTCTTTCAATTCCATTAAAGATATCAGGTTAATCGTTGGCCAAACAATTATTTAATCAAGCACAAAATATAATAATCAACTCAATACGATCAATAAGTGAGGATAAATATAATTGAATTATTGCATCACAAAAGGTTCCATTGTACCCCTAATTGGGAAATTAGTTCATCATAATAGAAAGATCAAAATTAAATAACATCTTGAGTACAGAAATAAAATTAAGAGAAAGAAGAAAACTCTATCGATGATCTCCAATCTCCAAGCTTCAATCTCTGTCTTCAATGTTCTCCAATGCAATCTCCAAGTCTCCACAAGATGGCTCTCAATGAATTGTAGTCAAAAGTCTTTAGAATCCAAGTTATAATCAAGTATTTATAGTTCTAATAGAAACCCTAGCAAGTTAGGCAACTAACAATCATATTCTAGCTCAAATTGGACAATATAACACCCAAATCAGCTCTCTCCCCGTCGTCCGGCTCGCCCAGCGTTGCTCTTAGGCCATTTTGAGTGCGCCTCGCGCTACCATTGTAGAAAATCTGATGGTCCGGCGCGCCATGCAATTTTCTGCTGCGGCGTCCTTTGGTAAAACAGAAATAACTTTTGATCCGTGAGGAGTTACGGGGTCTGTTACCTATAAAATCGAAGATATTGACGAGATCTACAACTTTCATTCTTTGAGAATTGAGAGATACTGGTTGATCAAGGTCGAAATCGGGTTTGAAGTGACTGTTATGTAAATTGCAAGCATGACAACTTTGAGCTTTGATCTCTGTTGATAAAAAGGCCACAACTCTCGCATCCGAACTCGGATTGGGATGATTCAAGATGTTCCGGAAAGCTAAGAAGTATATCTACAATAAAATCCAAGTCCCAAGCCAATAACATGCATCCAATTTTGCATTAAAAGTCCTTCAACCTTCCCTTCTTGCATTTGCTTGAATATTGTACTCCAAAAGATGTCCAGATTGCTTTTCTTACTTCTTCATGCCAATGTTGTGTCATAACCTACAAAATAATATAAAATATATGAAATGCACATACAATACTTAAAAACCAACCAAAAGATTAAGCTCAAATGCACTCGATTCTTGGGTATAAAACTCACTCAGTAAATATCACATGAGATTGTTCCAGTGTTCGCAGACATTGAAGTTGTTAACTTTGTTATTCTTAAAAATTTCTTTGTCATACAGGTGAATTGGAAGATGTTAGTATTTTCTCACTTATTTTCAAGACTATCCTTTGAGAAGAAAAGACATGGAGTTTTGTTGGTTGAAGATTCATTCTTGGTGCTTGATACTCACTTGCTTTAAAATTCGAGGACAAATTTTTTCTAAGAATGAGAGATTGATACGGTGGAAAATAACGAGAAATATTCGAATTTTCATATATTTTAATATTTATGGAACTTTAATTTTTTTGATGTATTTTTATTTATTATTTAGGAAAATTTAGGTTATTTTGGGCTTTAGCTTTTTAAATTTTATTTAGTTTTAGGTTTTAAATATTTTCCTACCATAATTAGTTATAGGAAAGTAGTTTAGTACTATAAATGTGTTAAGGTTTATTTACATAGGATATTTTATTGAATCAATATTATTTTCTATTTGTTCTCTTTGTGATTTCATCTTCCTTGTGGATTCAAGGGTTTATCTTACGTTCTTGTTGTTACATTACTTTCAAATCACGTTTGTGTTAGAGCATTATAATCTAACCATATTATGTTGCGTCATATACTTGTCAAGGTTGGTTATTTAATGGATTCGATTGATTCGTCTTAACTAGCATAGATGTCAAGGCCTACTCACATGAATGTGTTAGAGAATAACAACACAATGAAAAACAATAGCAAAGAGAAATCTAAAAAAACACTCGCTAAATACGAAAAAAATTACGTGGTTAACCGAAACGTTGGGTTAGTCCATGGTCTGCGGCAAATCAGTTTCACTATCTTCAGAATTTTTGTACATCATACAATACAGATCTCCTCCTTATATAACATTATAAGAACCCCTAATTCAACCCGAAAGTGCAAAATTGCCCCCTCAAATTTTTTTCATAATTATTATGGCCCCTCCCGATGTGAACCCCATCTAATAACTACTATTATTATTATTTGATAGTTAATTTTGTCCCAAGTATGGGGATTGGAACATCTTGAAAGTTTTTCCCAAGCCTTTGCCATTTTGTTATCAAGTATTTTCATGTTTTGGACACTATCCATGGAAGGTTCAACATTTTAATTGTCCTCTTTCATGAAGGATCTGTTTGTGTAATGTTTGCTGTTTATTTTGTATCTAAACTTCTCTACATCTTTGGTTCCCCTTTTTGTGCCTTTTGTAGTCTGCTTCTCAAATACATGGCGGTCAATTTGCTACTGGTTTTGCGGATGGTTCTGTCAGACTTTTTGACATTCGAACACCTGAAATGTAAGCATTTACCTTTTTAATTGTGTACCAAGTTGGGTAAGCCACATGGTCTTATTCTTTATAATGCAATGTACATTCTCAACACAGTAGTCCTGTATACAAGGCATCATCAGCCTTCTAAACCAAACAGTTTGTGCAGGCCTAACTTTTAAATTTGAACATAATATCATCTAAATCTTGACCACTAACCAAATCATGGCATCTCTCCTTACATTTAGTTGCATATATTGTTATGCATGTGCGCGTTTTAAAACGTTTTTAACATAATCCATGAAATCCAGGCTTGTTTGTACGAGTCGACCACACACCCAGAGAGTTGTGGGCATAGGTTTTCAGCCCGGACTTGATCTAGCAAAGGTAAAGTGTGGGGTTGTGGGCGTAATTTTTGGCTCAAAAGCTATTACTAGCCTCTACCCTTCAATAGCAAAATCAACAAAATATTTTACCTGTGGTTTTTTTCATATGCATTTATATACTTTCTTTCTTCAGATTGTCAGTGCATCGCAAGCTGGTGACATTCAGTTCCTTGATATCAGACGCAACAATGATGCGTACTTAACAATTGACGCTCATAGGGGATCCCTTGCAGCTTTAGCTGTTCACCGACATGCGCCCCTTATTGCTAGTGGGTCGGCCAAACAGCTCATCAAAGTCTTCAGCATGGAGGGTGAACAATTAGGCACCATTAGATACTACCCCACTTTCATGGCCCAGAAGATAGGATCAGTAAGCTGCCTCACTTTCCATCCCTATCAAGTACTGCTTGCTGCGGGTGCTGCAGATGCTTGTGTTTCAATATATGCTGATGAGATCTCCCCATCAAGATGATTATGCAGTTGTACCATCCGGAGTCTCACAATTGGGATTTGATTAGCTATGAAGTGTTAGACGCCAATGCGATATTGATAGCAAACGAATTGTCATCCGTGACGGTCTGGCTTTCCCAGTGGTTAATGCAGTCAAATGTGAAGGATACAAGAAACACATCTTGGAAGATGTATGTGCTATACATATATTCATTAAGCCTCCAGTGCAAAGGATAATGATGATACAAGTTCGTGGAGGCTTCAGCAAATAATCTGATATGTAGGTAAAAAGGTGTAAATATTTTCTGTTCCATTCTCATGTTAATTCTCTTATCTTCATGTTCAGTGTGTATTTATTTCTATTTTTCTCCCCTACCCAATGTTCAATTTGTATAAAGTTCGTAGATCTTCAATTTATATTATTTTAAAACGTGTCAGTTTGATTCATTACAAGTGCACTACCGGCCTAAAGATAAAGCTAATTTTAAAACTGGTTCAACGGTTTTGACTGGATTTCATCTTTTGCTTGCATTCCTTCAAATATGCGCTACATGAATAAGTTAATTCCTCTATATGAGCATATTAATCTCATTTCAGTATATACGTGTATATTCTCCGAGGGGGTGGGGGGGCTTCATGTAACTATGAAGTTATTTAAATTGTACAAAACCAAACTGATAGCCGAGTTTCAAATAATCCTGCTGAATAGATGCCGTACAATTTGAGATAGGCTTTTATACTGGTTTAAATTGGGTGGGTTAAATTTCATCTGCACAATCACAACTTGTGAAGAAAAACGCTTGAACATAGGAATAGAAAGGCTAATATGCTGGAAATTAAACATAAAAGAGTAACAAGGATTAAATAAACTAATACACAATGAAATATTGTTGTGGACTAGAAAATGTGTCATCCACAGTTACACCTCATCCATTCAATGTGCTCTGGTGGCAACTAGTATCAATCAATAATAGCAACCACCAATGTTACCAAACTATAATTACATGTACCTCAAAGGAGTGCTGCGAACTGGAAAAAAATAATGAAAACCACTTTGATACACCATATTCACATCACATTCTAGTTGCATGAGATTTACCGTGTAGGAAAATGTAATTATCAAACACAAATAATCATTTCCTTTCCCCAATCATACTCTGGGTTGAAGTTCCTGATAAACTGGGAGATTTGTTTTTTGTGATAAACCTTCCATCTCCATTGCCAAGCACATTAAGATCCTCAAACAATCTGTATGAAGGAACAAAGGGCTTCTTCCCTGCTGCAGGTGCATTGCCTCTTGGCGTTGAGCTCATTTGCGCATCTCCATTTGTAACTGACCCATTGCTTCCGATGGAAGGTGTAAAGTTTACCTGCTGCAAGTGTCTGGCTCCTTGGAAAGGTCTCTGTGGTGTTGTATTATTGGCTTGTGAAGTTAAATATGCATAAGGATATGTGGACAAATTATTCTGGTTGCTGTAATAACCTGGAGTTGCTGCCCAGGGAGGTGGAGGATAGCCAGATGAGAACTGGGGATACTGAGACTGTGCTTGAAGATGTGGTTGTTGAGGTTGAAGCTGTGGCTGATATGGAGATTGTGATTGAAGCTGTGGCTGATACGGAGGTTGTGGTTGAAGCTGTGGCTGTGGCTGTGGCCGAGCATGAGACTGAGACTGAGACTGAGACTGTGCCTGTGCCCAGGGAGCAACATAACCATTAAAGACTACCTGCCCCTGGTTTCCAGGATATGGTTCGGAAGTATACGGATGATTCACGTTTTGTGAAGATGATGCTTGAGGAGAAGTCGCAGTAGTTGACAAGGTGAGACTCAAGAGGTCTATCATATCTTGGTCTTTTGTATTCTTCACTGGTTCAGGTGGATCAGGTAGAGCCAATGCATTGCCTAGTGAATCAGCAGTTTCACTAGTTCCAACAGACGTGCTCTGTGACGTGGGTGACCGTGTTTTGGAATGCCTGCATTGACATATCATTAAGTCAACCAACTGGAAACAATGGATATCAGATTTAATCAACAAAAAGCACCACACATATTGTAGGTTAAGGGTCTACATATTTTTTACTGCTCTCAAATAGGAAATTGACAAACTAACAATGATCCAGAAGGCTCAGTTTGAATTGATTTATTAGTATTAGCCATATATCCTTCATCATAAACAATCATTTGTATACCTCCACTGTCTTAACTGTGCCCGAAAAAGATAAGTCATCTTTTGGGATGTTTTTGGCATGTAAGTTATATTTTAATATTCCGAGTCTATTTGAATGCTATAACTATACTAAAAATAATCAACATATATATATAATATATAAATATATATATATATGGGAAATGATCCGTGGAATACGTTAGCTATTAACCCTGTTTCAACTAACGCTCATCCAGTCGTCCAAAATTAGAGTTAATGGCTGAGATGAGCGCCCAGCCGCTAGAGGGAGTAGCGGCCAACAAATTTCTTTTATGCTGGCCGCTACTCCCTCTAGCGCCCGATCAAAACAGCGATATTTTGATGGTCGCTAGCGAAATATGACCAATATAAAAATTTGGTTTAATCTTGATTATCTAATTATTCTCGTAAAATAAAATAAAATAATAAATGATTATAAGGATAATCGGTAATTATCTTATACTTATCCTTGAATTTATAATAAAATCAAGTATGTATAAGAATAATTATCGATTATTGTTTTATGATTTTTAATTATAAATAGGAAATAGTGATTGAATTTATATATATTTGGTACCAAATATATAAATTCAATCACTATTTCCTATTTATAATTAAAAATCATAAAACAATAATCGATAATTATTCTTATACATACTTATTTTGTTAATAAATACAAGGATAAGTATAAAGATAATTACCGATTATCCTTATAATCATTTATTATTTTATTTTATTTTAAATGAGAATAATTAGGATAAATAAAGATTAAGCCAATTTTTTATATGTTAGCCGCTACTCCTCTGGCGGCTACCAACAACCAAAAAAGTATAAAAGAATTTTGTTGGCCGCTACTCCCTCTATGGTCAATAGCTCATCTCAAACCATTAACTCAATTTTGACTCTACCGATGAAATTTAGTTGAAACATGGTTAATAACTAACGTATTCCACGGATCATTTCTATATATATATATATATATATATATATATATATATATATAATGTACAAATAAATGCTTTGGCGACTAAGCCAAGAGCACATAAATAAAGGGGAGAATATACAACTATCGATTCCAGATGAAGGTAGTATAACTTGGAACAAAAATAAAATGATCGTGATAATCAGATGCTCGTGCATATGTGAATAGTTATATGTGATGTACTGATGTGTCATTTTTTTTGAGTCATGTGTGAATTGTTATGCCTGATGTGTGATGTGATGGTCAAGAACAACCTTCTAGCTAGCTGCGCGAAATCATCTTCTTCTTCTTCCTCTTCTTCAGTTGGATGCCTTGTCTCCACCACAGATGGAGGTGCAGAAGGTACAACACTTGGCCCTGAGCTGAGTCCGCTACCTTCAGTAGCTTTGGGGCTGGAATCAGGAATGTTAGTCAGTGGGGATTTAAAGTTCATTACTTGAGTTGGCAGTGGGGAACCAGAAGCTATAGCGTCATGTTTAGCAAGCTCATTTTGTATGCTATCATTTAATTCAAGACCTTGACCAAGAAGTTCTTCATCCCTGCCAACAACAAAATAAATTCATGAGATAACATGAAAACCATGTGCTTCTCCCATGTCCCAACAGGGTAGTTCTAAGAGGAACAAATACAAGGCTTTTTAGTTATTTTCCTAATTTTATTTTATGGGACGAATCAAGAGGAACAAACACTAAAATTATATTTCTGAAAATGTCTGATAAAAAAGGATGATAACTTGCCCAGTTGTTGACAACATCTGCATAAGTTTCTTCTGGTTGGAACGGCACCGGTCAACTAGATCAACTATGACTTCATCTTTAACAGCCTATAAGCAAAGATATTAATAATAATATAAAACTTGGCTACCAGATAGTGTAAAATGTAATTCTATTGCACATACCATGCGGTCATTTGGACTGACAGCCTTGAGCATGGCAGATAAAAGATCCAGAACCTCCCTCATCGAACTTATGCTCGACATACTTTAGGTGAAAAGAAGAAAATAAGTAAAAAGACAAGGAGCATGATAGAAATCTGGATCAAATAGTGTTTAAAATGAGTCAAATCCTCACCTTAAAGTTTCCACCTCCGATGCCATGGCTTCATCGAGCCTTGTTGAAGAATTGATTGGCATCCCATAACCAGCTTGAGTATGTCCGACCGTTGGATGGGTAACAGCAGGTGTGAATATCAGAGCTGAATCTGCTGTACGGTGTGGAAATTCAACTCCAGAACGCTGCCATGAGTAGTACAACCAACAGATTTTAATGTCATACCATCACAAATCACAATTATGATCAGAAACCTGCTATTCAAATTTTGATACATTCCATTTTGAAATTTGGACTAGTAAACAGGAGGCCTAACACAGATTCATTAAACCCACAAAGTGACAAAAGGTACTAGACATCTATTGAATATTGATAAAGATGCATAATCTATTTTCTTTTTATCTAATACAAATAAGTGAACTTTCTTGGCTAGAGAGTCTTTATCACTGAAACATGGATCATGAAATCATATTGGCAGGAGGTTATAGAAGCACAGCTGTAAAAATGAACTCTTCTAGGCCACTTAAAAGTAAACAATTAGCCAATAAATCAGAGTTTTAACCAATGATTATAACTTACGACCTATAATCTCATAACTTATTATGATGCTGTGCTAAACTCAAGTTTATCCACAACAATTAAGTAACACCATCATTTGCCACCAGAGAAGAAACTAGTCTTAACCATGCATAAAGCACAGAACTTCACTAACATAAACTTACTCTCAATTCTTCATACGCCCAGTAATATTGAGGATATTTTCCTCTAGCTCCACCAAATGCTTCTTGCCAAGAGTCTAGCAATACCAGGATTTTCTCCCTTACACGCATGTCTGTCTGCAAAAAGCATTCAGATATCTATGTTTAAGGCCACTTAAAAGACTAAATAAGTGGTAAACAAATCATGTAATTTAGATATAGTTAAAACAAAATACAATGAGATAACTGATTATTATAGGAATGTAAATACAACCATAAAGACGCAAAATGAGAATTTAGAACATCCAAATATCATATAAACAAACAAATAAAAAGGGAGAATTGTGTAATGTATGTAACAACCAATCGGTGCAACAAAACTAGTGACAATTGGCCTGAACATAATCCACAACCACTAAAATGAAAATCAGCAAAAATACAAAATCACTGACTTAGAGATGTCAACATTATGTTTCTCTGATAAATTCACTCAAGAATCACTAAACCGAGACATAAAAATCCATTAATATGTCTGGTTGCGAGATTGTCATAGTGAAGACATCAGACATCATCAAATATTTTGATGATCTTCGTGTCAAAAGAAATTTATATGGTTCCACGGTAAGCACTTGGTCCACTAAATAATAACCAAAACGAATAGGAAAGGAAAGGGCAAACAATAATATCTGGTTCCTAGGTAAGCACATAATGCAAATCAAAAAGTTTCCTACAAAAGGAGATAAAATAAAACTCTATTGGTGGACCTTGAAAGCTGGGAAAGTAAATCCATCAGGAACATTTGTGTCATGAATACTTCCAAATATGAAATCATAGGCATGCAAGTTGCAAACAATATTGACAAATATATTGTCAAGACCTCTAATGCTCAAGCTTATAAAAAATAAAAGCCATTAATTTACCAAAGGTCAATTTTCTACAGTAGGCTGTAAAACCCACCTTAGAATATTTCTCCCTTCCCCTCCTCCCTCCAAAAAGTTTTTTTAAAAGAATTTAAATTTAAAAGAAAGAAGAAATCAATCTAAATTACTAATTTAACATGCTGGTACATATTTACGTGATCAATCAGAGAACCCTCCATAAATAAATCTAAAACTAAACACCTCACCAAGTTTGTTCCTGAATACCCAATTAAATAACGGAAAAAGAAAGTTTAGATACCAAGTATTTGGTGGAATCAAATGGTAGACGTGAATCATGAGAATCAGTATACATGTAAGGATTATACATTGATAAAATGCACACAAAAGTGAGCAGTTCAACTTTACTGTTAATGACATGCAAAAATGGTTCACACCATGGCAAAGATTCTGGTGGTGGACATTACTTTTCAGCCTAATATCTCAACACAGCATAGCTGCCATCCTCGCTGCAAACAGGGTCAGAATCCAGGATGCTGATTTCGGAGCTCAGAAAGAACTCCATACATCAGCTAGCATTAATTTTTATTACACAGCCCAGATTCAACCCAAGAAGATGCAAGTTATTATTGGCATGACGTTTATAAGGGAATCCATAGCACCCAGATATCTTCAACCATTTTGAAGTATCACACTTGGCCGCATGGAAGATTGTTTATTGAAGAAAAAAGACCAGGTTTTAGGGCTTTAGCCGCCCACTAGAGCAATATATATGAATATATAAAGAGGCAGAATGCTAAATAAGATAGGACAGGCTCAACTAATAAATGAGATACCGGAGCTAAAGATTGCATTAAAACCTTAAGTTCAGTAATTTATGGAAAGGACCAGAGAACAAAGTATTGACTAATGTAACAAACATATACAATAAAGTAACTTGCCTTTTTCTTCACAATCTTGATCATATCCTGTAGTATATTCCTCTCAACTATTTGAGAATGCACATAGTCTCCACAGTTCTTCACCATCGTCTCCAGAAGCTACAATTCATACATAAAGTATAATGGACTACTGACAACAAGGTATTTCTAGTACATGGAAAATCAAGTAGCTGAGGACCAACCAGTTGAACATTAAACTAGCCTGCAACTCGAATTACACAGCAACTTCTCTTCATATAAGCAAAACACTATACTAAAATGCTTCAAGGAAAAATACCGTCAATGCAAGTAGGTGAACATTAGAATTCTTGTGCTGCAACCTTTTCTTCAAAGCTTTGACAACATCTTTAGCTAGCCTGTGCAAATTACCATGTAAGCATTATACAAGACAATTTAGTCCTCCCTTGAGCTCCACAATTTCAACGAGACATGGCAAATAAAAAGAATAAGAATAGTGGATTTCTAATAAGATGCCTTTGGGTAGAGAAATAAACAAAAATTCTCATTATCAAGGACAAAATCATAGCCAATAGAAAGGAAACGCTACACACACTACCCTTGTTAATTTCAGCTCCCAAACAGAGGAAAATAAGAAAAATTAACGAAGAAGTAAAACTTTTTTTCCCCTTTTAATGAGCCCAACAGAGAATTCAAAACAAAAAATTAATTTCAGCTCCCAAACAGATGGAAAGAAGAAAAATTAATGAAAAAGTAAAGTCCCCTCCCCCTCCCCCTCCTTCAGAGAAAAGTAAACAAGAAATAATGAAGCTAAAGCATATGAAATAACAGCCCATAAACATGCATGCATATCCTTATTCTATATCTACACCGTATTAGGCGATATTTTAGGAATATAATATTTTTGATATTATTATATTGTTAGGATAGTTTCCATCATTCACTCTTCCATGATTATCTCCAATAATTATGTAATGGTTATCTCTGATTATCTCCTTGAGTTAGGTAATATGTTAGTCACCCATCTTATCTTGTATTAGTATAAATATCTCCCATCTTCTCAATGTAAACAGGAGAGATAATTATCAAGTTATTATCTATGCAATTATCTATTCTCTCAATTCAATATTCTCTCTCTAATATGATGTTGGCTAGCAACCTTTGATCCTCCCTTTCCTTTCTTCTATCTATCGTTGCATATTTTCTAAATTCCCTTTGTTGTATCTTTGTTTAGTCTTCTCCATACGATTCCATGGTGGAAAATCAATTCTCTCCATACTCAGATTTTCACTCTTCTCCATACGATCCCAAATGGTGGCTTGATCCTCCCTCTTATGATTGTTCTAATGAATCACAAGACAACTTTTGTGATCTTTCTCCACAATTTCCCACCTCTCAAGTCGATGATGATAGTGCCTCCACAAATGATGCTTGTGCCTCCACAAATGATGCTTGTGAGTTTTCCCAGAATTGGTATGTTGATGATCTTTTAGATCAAGTGTACTCTCTTCAGAAACTTCCTTCTCAATCCGTGAAAAATTATATCTCCGAGGCAAAATCTCTCGCCTATGCTCTTACTCGCGCTGGTGAACCAATCAATGAAATTGAACTCATTGATTGCATTATTGATGGGCTTGATGATTCTCTTAGTGACTTCTGCAAGTACTATTATGAGATAAATCCTTCTTTATCTTTAGCTTTGCTCTCTCATATGCTTCTTGATCATGAAAAATTACATGATATTCCTTCTCTTTCTCCACGGTGTGATATCTCACATACTCACTCTACACCAACAGGATATTCTGATGAGCACTTGTCTACTTCTACCCAATCTAGACAATCTGTGTATCAATCTAGACAGGCTGATCCGTCTGCATCAAAAGTAAAAGTAGATGTACTCAGACACCCTGACCCGTCTGCATTCCCCCAATTTTCTCCAATTGCTTATCCTTTTTCACTTGCCACTTCTCCACCGTTAGGAACCAAGAGCAATATTACTCTTGTTTCCTCTATATCTATGCAATCTGCAAGACTTGCAACTGATGGATCTCTAATGCATTTCCTTCTACCTCTGCTGCTTTCTCCTCCAAATTTGCGCAGTCACGATCTGCAACCATGAATACTTCAGACATCATGCTTTCACAGTCCAAGACGACATGCCCACCACCTATTCAACATATGCCACCTACCTTTCTTTGGGTGGATGTTATTATCATGCATGCTACATCTTTGTTCAACCTCTAATGGAAGTTGTCCGTGTTTTCTCTAATTCGAGGAGTTGTTATTCTGTTAACTCTTCACTTACATGGATGTTCAACCAAGTGCAAGCTCAAGCTTCGTTTCCTACGTTTCGCTTGTGGGGGCGTAGCGTATTAGGCGATATTTTAGGAATATAATATTTTAGATATTATTATATTGTTAGGATAGTTTCCATCATTCACTCTTCCATGATTATCTCCAATAATTATGTAATGGTTATCTCTGATTATCTCCTTGAGTTAGGTAATATGTTAGTCACCCATCTTATCTTATATGAGTATAAATATCTCCTATGTTCTCAATGTAAACAGGAGAGATAATTATCAAGTTATTATCTATGCAATTATCTATTCTGTCAATTCAATATTCTCTCTCTAATATGATGTTCTAACACACCGAAACCCTAAATCGAAACCCATGGAGAAAAGGTGAACTTGATTAAAAGACTAGAGCTTTAAATTCGAAAAGGAAAGAAAGAAAGAAATCGGCATACCAGTTATTGGAATTGATGGTGTCACAAATATCGATATTGATGGTCCAATCTGGACCAATTAAAAATTCGCTAGTCGCCTTCTCAACTCGAACGGTAGCCGAACCAGAAGAGGAAGAAGAAGAAGAATAAGAAGACGATGACATCATCATCTTTTTCCCCTCTCTCTAAAACCCAAAAAAAATATTGTCCCGATAAGGAGTTAAGAACAATAGACAGACGGATAAAGAAGAGGTCAAGTAAGTAATAATAATTGATAAAAGGAAGAAGGTAAACAAAACAAAAGAACTTGTTGTTTCGTTTGAATGTAGGAGTATATTATAGTATAGAAATAAGGAAAACAAGGAAGAAGACTTATTACAAGCAAACTCTCCGCCCCCAGACCAGTTTGAGTTTCCTAAGAAAATACTTACTGTACTAGTGTATTATCCTCAACCCTGTTTTTTTCCGAGAAAACCCACTTTTTGTTCTTTAGTCTAGTCTTCTTATTCATGTCATCTTTTTGCCCAACCTCAAATTTTTGTCCAAAATTTAAATATTTAAAGAAAATAATAGTAGTATATATCGAGTGTTTACATTGAATTTTCAATTGTAACAAGTAAAATAGTAGAAATTAGCAGAACTCAATATTTAATTCCAAATTAGGCCTCTCACCGTTTCTTTCAATTATTTTAATTAAATGATTGAACTATATAATAATTTACTTTGATTTTGTTTTTATTAAAAACGTTATTACAATAACTCTTTTTAAAAAAAAAAAAGAATGAAGAACATTTATGATGAAGAAAAAGTATTTAATTAAATGTTTGGTTACATTTGAACGTATTCATATTTAGAGAAAAGCTTGTTATAAATTGTCAATTAAGTTTTGAATATCAAAAAGTCTAAACAGATAGAAAAATGGGACAAAAATATTGAATAAGAGTATATTTAATTTTTATTTATTTATATTTTAATCTTCAATAAAAATAAAAATAAAAATAAATAAAAATTAAATACACCTCTCGTCCAATATTCTGTCTCATATTCGAACTCTTTGAATATAGAAATGCAGTCATATATATCCGATCGCCAAGCCAACCATTGTAGACCAATAGTATTGTATTTGTTTGAACGTAGGAAGAAAGTGTCTTTTTCTTTTTTGGGCCGGCTTTTATCATGATCAAATTGACAACTTGAGTTGGCGTGCGTGCGTGCGTGCTGCCAATCCATTTGAGCTAGACTAGACTAGACTCACCACCTTTCACCTTACTGTAGAATATTATTATAACAAACAAAACAGCATATATCTTATCATGATCACATAATCACGAAAGTGATTAGCATGAAGTTTATTTTTGAGTAAGTTGGTCAATTAATCAATAGAATACTGACACGCAGACGAAATTCTATGTGTGTTAGCATTTTATTGGTCAATTGACCAACTTACTAAAAAATAAACTTTTACTAAAAAATAAACTTCATGTTAACCGAATCTCATTAATCACACTATGCATACACACACACACACACACACACACACACACACACATATATATATATATATATATATATATATATATATATATATATATTTCGATAACAATTAAGTTGAGTACAACTCCTATATATTATTTAAACTTTTAACAGCTAATATTATATATTTAAGATAATGTTATTATCAAAAGTTCAATTAATACTTTTACATCTCACTTGCTAGATATAAACTCTAAATAATAATTGTGTGTGTATATATATATATATATATATATATATATATATATAGGGAATTCATCCGTGGCCAACGTTTGCTAAAAGTGTTGTGCAGCAAACGAATTAATGATCGTTGATCTGGACAATGGAAGGCTTGGATTAAACTTAAATTTCTCCCTGCCGCTACAGGCTGTAGCGGCAGTCTACTTTTCAAAATTCGATGCGAAATGACCGGTAATGACCTTGTTAAATATTAAGTTCCCTATGGCGAGAGCACTCAGAAGCATATAGGCCCCACCGCTCAATCAAATCAAACCACTAGCTTTTGGTTTTTATGACCAATCAAATCAAACAATCAAATCAAACCAGCTTTATGTTTTTTTTGACCAATTAATCGACTCTCTGAAATCGATGGTCATGTGGGCGATCTGTGTAGTGTTTTAAAAACCCATGCTTGCTTCGTCATTTCACAGATCTTACATACATCAGTTTTCTCTCGATTTTCCCCCTGCTATTCCATCTCTTTTATAATTTGGTTGATGTTGTCCATTTTTACTCTCAAATTCAAGTTGAAGTTCTGATCCGGTGATTCTTCCTTCTTATTTCAGAATGGCTCACAACATACCTGCTCATAAAAGGTTTGTATCAAGTTCTTTAGATTCTTTTGCTAGTTTAGATATTTATGGAAATGAATCTGAGTTTGTAAGTGAAGTTGAAAGTAGTAAATCTGAAATGATTCCATACGTTGGTCAGTTATTTTCTAAGTTGGAAGAAGTTGAATTTTTTTATAGGTTGTATGCTAAACAAAATGGTTTTGAGATTAGAATTGCAACTAGTCATAAACATGTTGGTACTAATGAGGTGTCGTCTAGGTTGTATGTTTGTAAAAAAGCCGGTACACCAACTTCTGTAAAGAGTTTGCCTGATGATGAAGATGGTAGTAAGAAAATAACAAGGCCGCGAGACTCTATAGGACGCACATTATGCAAAGCTAGAATATTTGTTGTTCATAGTAAGAAAGAAGACAATTGGCGTATTTCTCTTTGTTCAATTAGAGCACAATCATCACCTAGTGACCCCTACGAAGGTAGATTTGATCGAGAGATATAGAAATATTACTCCGGTTGCAAGAAAATTAATTGACACTTTAAATAAGTCTGGTATTGGTCCTAGTAAGATGATGAACGTTTTGAGCACAATGGGTGGCGGGTTACAAAATGTTCCTTTCTCTAATGTTAATGTTCAGAATGTGGTGAGAGATTTAAGGCGTGATTCTGCAGATGAAAATGATGCACAAGCTGCTGTAGATTATTTGAAAAAACTTGGATCCGGAAGTTTGAGTAATTTTTTCTATCGTGTCAAACCAGATGAAACAAATCGCATAACATGCATTTTGTGGGTTGACGTCCGATCAAGATTGATGTATCAACATTTCGGAGATGTTGTGACATTTGACAGGACGTACAGGACAAATAAGTATGGCATGCCCTTTGTTCCATTTACCGGGGTCAACCACCATTTTCAGTCTATATTGTTTGGATTTGCATTGTTAAGGGATGGGACAGAGGACACTTTCGTGTGGGTATTAGAGACATGGCTCGAAGCCATGGACTACAAGACACCTATAACCATCATCATCACCAAGACAAAGCTGTGACGCCCCCAAAATAGGTATACATCACCTATTACGAGTCACCAAATACATGGTACAGAATACAAATACAATCTTTAATATAAACAAAAGAGCTTGAGTTTTAATACAAATATTGTCTTCTAGACAATATCCACTCTCGAGAATAAGTCCTCATTACATTTATTGTAACATTATTTATGAGAATAGTGAGGACTACTAATCTTATCCTACGGACCAGTCACTCAGGTTCCCACTAGTCCCATTGCGTTCTCATTTCTGAAGAGAACAATGAAAGCAAAAGGGTGAGCTCAACTAGCCCAAGAAGAAATATTATGACTAAGATAATGTAGAATAAATTATCATTAGTCTTCAACAATGTTAAGCGATAAAATACAATAGACATCAAGTTTAACTGCTGGTGGAACAAGCAATCCATTAAAAGAGTCAAGTAGAGAATAAAATCTACTATCTTTTATGATTTAAAAAGGTTTTCATCACTTTTATCGTTGGGACTCGACAATAAATAATCCACATCATCGAATCACCCCTGCACTACGGCCGAGGATATTCTTTAGTATCCGACCACAATTATCCATGCACTACGGGCCGAGGACATTGATGTATTCATCAATGGTCATGATCATGCCAACAACTGTCCATCGATGCACTCTACTGGCCAATGAGGACTTTTATCACATCATTTATAACATTACGGTCATGATTATCTAGAATAATCCACGGTCGTAATCATACCAAGTCCATCATGCACTGACAGAGCCACAGATGACTTTCAAAAAATATAAACATGAGGATGATGACAATGATATAAGAATTCAATAAAACAAGTTCACGAATTAATTTATCAAAGAACTAATAACGTCCAAATTGTCAACATGATACTTCTTTGTAGAAGTAAAATTCAAGAATGCTCGGAAGAATATTTTCATGAAAAGATCTTTGGATGAAGCGCAAATATCAAAGGATATTCTACTAATTTCATGGAGTATAGAAGTCAAAACTTTAACCATTTGAGTATAATAAGGAATGGAATAACAAAAGAAATCACCAAGCATCGGTAGATGCTTGATAGGCGAGTTATTCAGCGAGAATAATAAAGGCGGAACCGGTCCGGCGTAAAAGCTGACAGGATATTCCAGCGAGAAGAATAATAAAAGCGGAACCGGTCGGCGTAAAAGCACAAACAGGATATTCAACAAAATAATAAAAGGCGAAACCAGGTCGAATAATAAAAGCGTAAAGCATGCAGAAACGAAGATGTTCCAACGAGAATAATAAAGAATGGAATAATAGAAGAATTTCACCATATATGCGGTACTTCGCATAACCAGGTTATTCCAACATAATAATAAAGAATGGAATAACAGAAGTTCTCTTCATGAAGACGAAAGAAAGAAATAATACCCCTTACCTTTGAAAGAAGCTGGATATAGGAGTAGTGAGGTAGCGAGCTTTCTCTTCTTCTGATTTTCTCTCTACAATTTCTCTCTATAATAATTGCTCTATAGCTTTAGTGAATTGGTGAAAAATGAATGAAGAATGAGCTTCTATTTATAGAAAAATATAGTTTCAATAATTTCACGTTTTGGGGCTCAAAAAATTACAGTACAATACCTCCAACTTTTTCTTTATTTTTAATTTAGTCATGCAAGTATTATCAAACTTGCACCACCTCCCCTAATAGTAAATAATGTGATTCAATAGTAAATCATGTGAATCGATAGTTCTAGACATGTGAAAATCTGAATTACGATTATAGTACCTCCATCTATACCTCCATTTTTAACTTAGTCATGCAAGTATTATCAATCTTGCACCAACTCCCCTAATAGTAACAAGAATGTGAAACAATAGTATACACATATGAACAAATAGTTATAATCATGTGAAATAATAGCAATTAATTGCTCATTTATCAGGTTAAATACCCGATTGGTTGATATAACCTCCAGGACATCAATTATTATCGAAATAAATGTCGATTTTCACTAACACAAATAATTCCAACACAATGAAACTATTTTTATCAAAATATAAATTTTGAAATTTCAAAGTTTGACTTTTCCCAAAAAAAGTCAACTATTGACTTTTGACCAAATAGTAAAATCCGGAAAATTTTGTGTTTATAGTCTATTTTTACTAATTTCATCGTTAGGACTCAAATATCACGTCAGCGTCTCCAAATTCAACTCGAGCACAACTTTAATTTTAATAACATTCATCATTAATATTATAACTCACAATATTTATCAACCGGTCGTTCCGGGGAAGAAGGGGCTTTCGATAAGGATTTCTCCTATTGGCGCGCAATTAGGTGACCAAACCTCTCTCTTGCAGAACTTCTAGACATTGTAAATATTGTAATTTAATAATATGAATAACTTTGCCGTCTCAATTATTGATTTAATAAAATAACATATTATGCGGATGATATTGTGACAATAATCGAATCAATAATATAAGAGATATGATCTGACAATTCTTGTGTAGCAATAATTGAGTATAAGCGAGTGACTTCTCACGTAAGCATCAATAATCAATACAGGTGTTCTACTATGCAACCACAGCGTATTCTTGTACTTTTACTACTAGAGTAGTTCAACAAGTATTAGCGGTAAAACTTTAGTAGTTATTTTCATAAATATATTTTTATCGTTTTTCTCGATCAAACAATAATTACATTGTGGGGTCCACCGATGATTCTTGTGGTTATGCGAATATTCCTGCTAAAAGCGAATATTCTCCGACCAATCGAATATAATATAACAACTTGCATACTTTGCAGAATTTATAAATACTACCCACAACTATAACATTATAACAAATTCATTCCATAATATTCAAAAATGATAATTATAGAAAAATCATCTTTATTCATAAAAGTTGGGGTCTTACAACCTCCCCTTCTTATGAAATTTTGCCCTCGAAATTAGGGTGCATTACACGGTATGTCGAATAGGTGAGGATATCTTGACTTCATCTCAGATTCTAACTCCCAAGTCATTTCTTCCACGTCGTGGTTTCTCCACAAAACTTTGACTTGAGGTATAACCTTGGAGCGTAGAATATGATCCTTCTTATCCAAGATTTTAATAGGTAACTCTTCATACGTTAAATCTTCCTCTATCACGTCCGGTTCTAATTCAATAATGTGGTTCGGGTCTTCCACATATTTACGTAACATGGATATGTGAAAAACGTTATGAACACGAGACATACTTGGCGGTAAAAGCGAGTCTATCGCATACGCGGTTCCTACTCGATCGAGGATTAAAAATGGGCCGATGAATCGAGGATTGAGCTTTCCTCTCTTTCCAAATCTCGTAACTCCTTTCCATGGGGCAACACGTAACAACACATGATCTCGATATCGAATTCCCGTCCTTTCGATGAAGATCAACATAACTCTTTTATCGATCTTGTGAGGTTTTTTATCGTTGTCGGATTGTTTGAATCTTTTCCGTAGTCATACGTACCAAATCCGGTCCCAACAACGTTGCTTCACCCACCTCATCCCAACATATCTTTGGAAGCGACACTTTCTTTTATCTGACGCCTCGAATGGAGCCATGCCGATACTTGTTTGATAAGCTTTGTTGTTGTAGGAAAACTCCACCGATGGTAAGAACTTGTCCCAACTTCCCTTGAAGTCGAGGACACGAGTCTTAATAAATCTTCAAGAGTTTGAATAGTCCTCTCGACGATTGTCCGTCAAATACGAGGATGATATGCGAACTAAATCGTAAATCTGTGCCCATAGCTTTTTTACAAACTAACCCAAAATCTTGAAGTGAATCTTGGGTCTCGATCAGAAACTATGGATATTGGCATACCATGCAATCTTATAATCTCGTTTATATACATACTAGCAAGACGTTCAAGTGTATAAGTTTCTCGTATCGGTAAGAAATGAGCAGACTTGGTTAATCTATCAACAATGACCCAAATCGCATCTATGCCTTGAGAAACCTTGGGAAGACCCGATGCTTGAAATCCATGGTAATGTGCTCCCACTTCCATTCTGGAATTTCAAGTGGTTGCAATGGACCTTTTGGCACTTGATGCTCCGCCTTGACTCGTTGACAAGTTAGACACCTTGAGATAAACCCCGCTATCTCTCTCTTCATATTGCTCCACCAAAATGTATGTCGAAGATCACGATACATTTTGGTACTCCCAGGATGGATTACAAACGGTGTGTTGTGCACCTCCATCATGATTTTATACTTTAACTCAGGGTCGTTAGGAACACAAAGTCTAGAGTTGACTCGAAGTATTCCTTTATCATCGATTCTTGCTTCCGACATAGCACCTTCTTGCCCTTTCTTTCTCATACGCATCAGCTCCAGGTCTGTAGCTTAAGCAGCTTTAACCTTATCGATTAAAGTCGGTTCTACTCATATATATTCGCCATCATCACGTGGGGGTCCTGAGTCTTTATCTCTATCTCCATCCTTTGCAAGTCATACAAAATGGGCCTTTGCGTTGACAATATCTCCTTTTCGTGCCGCATATGATCTTCTACTTAATCGTCGGCTACCACGTTCGCTTTTTCGAGGATGGTATTGGATGGTATGATCATAATCTTTCAGCAGATTCAAGCCAACGTCGTTATCGCATGTTGAGTTCCTTTTGAGTGAAGAAATATTTGAGGCTTTTATGATCCGTAAAGATCTCCACTTTCTCCCCATACAAATAATGCCTCCAAATCTTTAGTGCAAAAAGCATTGGCTGCTTTGCCAACTCTAGATCATGAGTAGGATAATTCCTCTAATATTCTTTGAGTTGTCGTGAGGCATAGGCTATGACTTTTCCATGTTGCATGAGAACACAACCTAACCCTTTGCTTGAAGCATCACTGTAGATGACAAATCCTCTCGATCCGGATGGTATTGTCGAGCAGGTCTTTGAAATGAGTCTCTCTTGAGTTCTTGAAAACTCTTCTCACATTCCTCGCTCCAACCGAATTTTGTATCTTTCAGGAGTTAATTTGAGTTAGGGAGTAGCGATTCGAGAAAACCCTTCTATGAATCTCGATAATAACCAACTAAGCAGAAAGCTACGTACTTGATCCTTGATTTGAGGTTGCTCCCGACTTTGAATAGCTTCAATCTTTGCTTGGGTCAGCAGATATTCCATGACTTGACACCACGTGCCCAAGGAATGCTACTTCCTCAAGCCGAACTCGCATTTCTTCAACTTGGCATAAAGCTTATATTCACGAAGCTTTTGGAGTATCGGCCTCAAGTGTTGCTCATGATCTTCACGGCTTTTGGAATAAATAAGGATGTCATCAATGAAAGGCGACCACAAAGTGATCCAAATATTCCTTGAATACTCGGTTCATCATATCCATGAAGGCGGCGGGAGCATTAGTCAATCAAAAGACATGACTAGGAATTCATAATGCCGTGACGAGTTTAAAGCCAGTCTTTGGAATGTCATCGGTTCTAATCTTCAATTGGTGATAACCGGAACGAAGATCAATCTTTGAAAAGAATTTGGCTCCTTGTAACTGGTTAAACAGGTCATCAATACGTGGCAATGGGTACATATTTTTGATGGTAACATGGTTCAACTCCTGATAATCAATACAAAGTCGCATACTCCATCTTTCTTTTTCACGAATAGAACAGGAGCACCCCAAGAAGACGTACTAGGACAAATGAAACCGATGTCTAACAATTCCTGCAGTTGGGTCTTTAAATCCTGAAGTTCAATAGGAGCCATTCGATATGGGGCTTTGGAAATAGGTTTTGTACCGGGTTCAAGGTCGATACAAAATTCAATTTCACGCTCTGGGGTAGACCGAGGGAAGTTCTTGGGAATCGTCGGAAATTCATTAACAATAGAAATATCATTCAAAATGGCGTATTTTTATTTAGATCCGTGACATGAGCTAAGAAAGCTTGACATCCGTTTTTCAATAAGCGAATAGCTTTATGGCTTGAGATGATAGTGATTGATTTTAATGGTTTGGTTGCTTGAATTAGCATAATAGGTTGGTTAGGAATATGAAAGCTAACAACCTAACGAAAATAATCAATTTTGCATGATGAGTAGTTAACCAATCAATCCCTAGAATCACGTCAAATGCAAGTATTTTCAATGAAATAAGATCGACGAGGTAATGTGAGGTACCGATTTGAACTAAACAAGACTTATAAGCGAGTGGATGTAATGAAGGTTTCTCCCAATGGAGTTTTAATAGATAATAAGTCCAATTTCCAAGTCAAATTTAAGCGTTGGCGCAAGTAGGAGAAATAAAAGAATGGGTAGAACCGGTATCAAATAAGGTATAGACTTCGCTAGAGTTTATGATAAGCTTACCGTGATGACCTCGTTCGGGTTCCTTGCTTTACAGGAGGTCACAACAAACACTCTCCCTTGCACTCACTGGCTTTGACTTTTACTGGGACGACCTTTGGTGCCTCTATCCTAATTTGAACTTGTCTTGGTGAGCGATAAAATTGGGCTAGGTGACCTTCTCTTCCACAATTATAACATGCTTTGGGCTGGCATCGAGTTTGGACTAATGTGTCCTCCCTCCATATTTGAAGCATATAATAGGTGGTCGTTCTCCTTCCTTCAAGCAGTCTTTGGTCTTGACGTCTTTCCATCATTGTTGAATCTCCTCTTCTTGAAATGTCCATTCTTATTGTTTTTGTACGATTACCTTTGAAGTGGTTACCATTTACGGCATCTTGATTCCTCCACGCTTGTTGTCACCGCTTCGATGACTGCTCTCACTGGTATTATCATTTTTTCAGCTGCTCTCTTTTGGTTGGGTTGACTCGTTATCGCGTTCCAATAACTGAGCCCTATTAACAACATCTGAATACAAACACAGTTTATGAGAGATAAGATATTGACGTATCTCGGGTTTCAAACCTCTTAGAAACATTCGCGTCATTCTCTCCTCATTATCAACCAAATGGGGACGCAAACCGGGATATTTAAAGCAAACTTGGCCGTCTCTTGCGACACGGTCATGTTGTTTTGCTCCGGTTTAATGAACTCTACCTCTTTCATATAGCCGAATACTTTTCGGAAAGTACTTGTCGTTGAAGCAGATTCTTGAAACTTCTCCCAAGACATCTTGATGCGGCGAGGTTGGAGTGCGCTTTCTGATTCCCACCGATGTAATGCGCCTCTGCCCATAACATGAAGGTGGCGAATGGAACCTTTTGCTCTCCTCGGAGCAACCTAAGACATCAAATATCTTGTTGATCTGTTTTATCCCGTCTCTCGCCTTAAGAGGTTTTGGCTCTCCAAAAAAAACTCCGGTGGTCCCAGCTCCTTGAACTATTTGGCGGTGTGCCGTCAAAGAATTGCTAGTGTTTCCACTGTATTTTGGATGAGGAGCCGCTCTCGCGATGTTGCATGAATTGCATGAAGCCTCGGAACATTCCATCGTTCATCATTTGGTCGGTGTTGTTGTTTGCATGAGGATTATCGCCTTCACGATGCACATTGTCACGGTTATTGATCTGTGGAGACTCAAGCGGTCTCTGTGCTCCATTGATGTTCTCAACATTCTCGGATGCCATTTTCAAATACCGCCACAAAACAAGGGTTAATTAACATATCACATATTATCCCTATACTACGTAGACCAATTAAATACCAAATAAACTTAGGTAGGTCATACTAGCGAAGGAATTCTTCGTCTCTCCCCTCCTAGTTCTTGTCTCACATCTTAGCAGGATCATATCCTAAGCTTTGATACCAAGCTGTGGCGCCCCCAAAATAGGTATACATCACCTATCACACGAGTCGCCAAATACATGGTACAAAATACAAATACAATCTTTAATATACAACAAAAGAAATGTGTGAGTTTTAATACAAATATTGTCTTTAGACAATATCCACTCTCGAATAAGTCCTCATTACATTTATTGTCACACTATTTAATGAGAATAGTGAGGACTACTAATGCTATCCTACGGACCGTCACTCCGTTCCCAGACTAGTCTCCATTTACGTTCTCATTTCTGAAGAGAACAATGAAAGCAAAAGGGTGAGCTCAACTAGCCCGAGAAGAAATATTATGACTAAGATAATGCGAATAAATTATCATTAGTCTTCAACAATGTTAAAGCGATAAAATACAATAGACATCAAGTTTAAGCTACGATGAGAACAAGCAATCCATTAAAAGAGTCAAGTAGAGAATAAAATCTACTATCTTTTATGATTTAAAAGATTTTCATCACTTTTATCGTTGGGACTCGACAATAAATAATCCACATCACCGAATCACCCCTGCACTACGGCCAAGGATATTCTTTAGTATCACGACCATAATTATCCATGCACTACGGGCCAAGGACATTCGTGTATTCATCAATGGTCATGATCATGCCAACAAGCTGTCCATCAATACTATGGGCCAATGAGGACTTTTATCACATCATTTATAACATTACGGTCATGATTATAAAGAATAATCCTGGTCATAATCATACCAAGTCCATCTATGCACTCTGAGCCCACAGATGACTTTCAAAAAATTATAAACTTGAGGATGATGACAATGATATAAGAATTCAATAAAACAAGTTCACGAATTAATTTATCAAGAAACTAATAACGTCCAAATTGTCAACATGATACTTCTTTGTAGAATAAAATTCAAGAATGCTCGGAAGAATATTTCATGAAAGATCTTTGGATGAAGCGCAAATATCGAGATATTCTACTAATTTCATGGAGTATAGAAGTCAAAACTTTAACTTATTTGAGTATAATAAGGAATGGAATAACAAAAGAAATCAATCAAGCATGCACGGTGAGACCAGATAGTGAGGTGAGTTATTCAACGAGAATAATAAAAGGCGGAACCGGTCCGCGTAAAAGCATGAGGATGTTCCAACAGAATAATAAAGACGGAACCAGGTCCGGCGTAAAGCACAAACAGGATGTTCTAACAAAATAATAAAGACGAAACTAGGTCCGGCGTAAAGCATAGACAAGATGTTCCAACAGAATAATAAAGAATGGAATAATAGAAGAATTTCACCATATATGCGGTACTTCGCATAACCAGGTTATTCCAACATAATAATAAAGAATGGAATAACAGAAGTTCTCTTCATGAAGACGAAAGAAAGAAATAATACCCCTTACCTTTGAAAGAAACTGGATATAGGAGTAGTGAGGTGGTGAGCTTTCTTCTTTCATGATTTTCTCTCTACAATTTCTCTCTATAATAATTGCTCTATAGCTTTAGTGAATTGGTGAAAAATGAATGAAGAATGAGCTTCTATTTATAGAAAAATATAGTTTCAATAATTTCACGTTTTGGGGCTCAAAAATTTAAAGTCAATACCTCCAACTTTTCTTTTATTTTAATTTAGTCATGCAAGTATTATCAAACTTGCACCACCTCCCTAATAGTAAATAATGTGATTCAATAGTAAATCATGTGAATCAATAGTTCTAGACATGTGAAAATACGAATTACAGTATAGTTCCTCCATCTATACCTCCATTTTTAACTTAGTCATGCAAGTATTATCAATCTTGCACCAACTCCCCTAATAGTAACAAGAATGTGAAACAATAGTATACACATATTAACAAATAGTTATAATCATGTGAAATAATAGCAATTAATTGCTCATTTATCCGGTTAAATACCCAATTGGTCAATATAACCTCCAGACATCAATTATTATCGAAATAAATGTCGATTTTCACTAACACAAATAATTCCAACACAATGAAACCATTTTTATCAAAAATATAAAATTTGAAATTTCAAAGTTTGACTTTTCCCAAAAAAGTCAACTGTTGACTTTTTGACCAAATAGTAAAATCTGGAAAATTTTGTGTTTATAGTCTATTTTTACTAATTTTATCGTTCCGGACTCAAATATCACGTCCGCGTCTCCAAATTCAACTCCGAGCACAACTTTAATTTTAATAACATTCATCATTAATATTATAACTCACAATATTTATCAACTAGGTCGTTCCCAGGAAAGAGGGGGCTTTCCAATAAGGATTTCTCCTATTGGCGCGCAATTAGGTGACCAAACCTCTCCTTGACAGAACTTCTAGATATTGTAAATATTGTAATTTAATAATATGAATAACTTTGCCGTCTCAATTATTGATTTAATAAAATAACATATTATGCAGATGATATTGTGACAATAATCGAATCAATAATATAAGAGATATGATGCAGCAATTACTGTAGCAATAATTGAGTATAACTGAGTGACTTCTCACGTAAGCATCAATAATCAATACCGTGTGCTACTATGCAACCACGCGTATTCATTGTACTTTTACTACTACAGAGTAGTTCAACAGTATTAACGGTAAAACTTCCGCCGTTATTTTCATAAATATATTTTTATCGTTTTCTCAATCCGACAATAATTTTGTTGTGGGGTCTACCAATGATTGCGCCGTTGTACGAATATTCCCTGCTAAAACGAATATTCTCCGACCAATCGAATATAATATAACAACTTGTATACTTTGCAGAATTTATAAATACTACCGACAACTATAACATTATAATAAATTCATTCCATAATATTCAAAAATGATAATTATAGAAAAATCATCTTTATTCATAAAAGTTGGGGTCTTACAACCTCCCCTTCCTATGAAATTTTGCCCTCGAAATTAGGGTACGTACCTGGTATGTCGAATAGGTGAGGATATCTTGACTTCATCTCAGATTCTAACTCCCAAGTCATTTCTTCCACGTCGTGGTTTCTCCACAAAACTTTGACTTGAGGTTTAACCTTGGAGCGTAGAATATGATTCTTCTTATCCAAGATTTTAATAGGTAACTCTTCATACGTTAAATCTTCCTCTATCACGTCCGGTTCTAATTTAATAATGTGGTTCGGGTCTTCCACATATTTACGTAACATGGATATGTGAAAAACGTTATGAACACGAGACATACTTGGCGGTAAAAGCGAGTCTATACGCCACGGTTCCTACTCGATCGAGGATTAAAATGGGCCAATGAATCGAGGATTGAGCTTTCTCTCTTTCCAAATCTCGTAACTCCTTTCCATGGGGCAACACGTAACAACACATGATCTCTCAATATCGAATTCCACGTCCTTTCGATAAAGATCAAAGATAACTCTTTTTGTCGATCTTGTGAGGTTTTTATACGCTGTCGGATTGTTTGAATCTTTTCTGTAGTCATACGTACCAAATCCGGTCCCAACAATGTTGCTTCACCCACCTCATCCCAACATACTGGAGAACGACACTTTCTTCTATACAACGCCTCGAATGGAGCCATGCCAATACTTGTTTGATAACTGTTGTTGTAGGAAAACTCCACCAATGGTAAGAACTTGTCCCAACTTCCCTTGAAGTCAAGGACACAGAGTCTTAATAAAACTTCAAGAGTTTGAATAGTCCTCTCTGATTGTCCGTCCGTCTAAGGATGATATGCCGAACTAAATCGTAAATCTGTGCCCATAGCTTTTTACAAACTAACCCAAAATCTTAAAGTGAATCTTGGGTCTCGATCAGAAACTATAGATATTGGCATACCATGCAGTCTTATAATCTCGTTTATATACATACTAGCAAGACGTTCAAGTGTATAAGTTTCTCGTATCGGTAAGAAATGAGCAGACTTGGTTAATCTATCAACAATGACCCAAATCGCATCTATGCCTTGAGAAACCTTGGGAAGACCGAAGAATTAAATCCATGGTAATGTGCTCCCACTTCCATTCTCGAATTTCAAGTGGTTGCAATGGACCTTTTGGCACTTGATGCTCTGCGCTTGACTTCGTTGACAAGTTAGACACCTTGAGATAAACCCCGCTATCTCTCTCTCTTCATATTGCTCCACCAAAATGTATGTCAAGATCACGATACATTTTGGTACTCCCAGGATGGATTACAAACGGTGTGTTGTGCACCTCCATCATGATTTTATACTTTAACTCAGGGTCGTTAGGAACACAAAGTCTAGAGTTGACTCGAAGTATTCCTTTATCATCGATTCTTGCTTCCGACATAGCACCTTCTTGCCCTTTCTTTCTCATACGCATCAGCTCCAGGTCTGTAGCTTAAGCAGCTTTAACCTTATCGATTAAAGTCGGTTCTACTCATATATTTGCCATCATCACGTGGGTCCCTGGAGTCTTTATCGAATCAATAATATAAGAGATATGATGCAGCAATTACTGTAGCAATAATTGAGTATAACTGAGTGACTTCTCACGTAAGCATCAATAATTAATACCGTGTGCTACTATGCAACTACGCCAGACATCGTATTTTTACTACCGAGTAAATTTCAACAAAGATTAATTCAGAAACTTCCGCCGTTATTTTCATAAATATATTTTTGTCGTTTTCTCAATCCGACAATAATTCTGTTGTGGGGTCCACCAATGATTGCGCCGTTGTACGAATATTTTCTGCTAAAATGAATATTCTCCGACCAATCGAATATAATATAACAACTTACATATTTTGTAGAATTTATAAATACTACCCACAACTATAACATTATAACAAATTTATTCCATAATATTCAAAAATGATAATTATAGAAAAATCATCTTTATTCATAAAAGTTGGGGTCTTACATATGATGTACGAGAGAAATGGATTTCGGCATATACAAAGAGATATTTTGCCGCGGGAATAACAACCACTGGAAGAAGCGAGAGCATGAATCATTTTTTTGATAAATTTTTCAATGCTTCAACGGGCATGAAAGAATTTGTAGTTCAGAGTCAGAATGCTATAGAAAAACAATTTATCAGAGAGAGGAAGGCCGACTACATAACACAACATCGAAAAAGGAATATGGTACTCGGGACATCTTTGGAAGTAAATATCGCGCTGTGTGTACATAAAAGATTTCATTTAGACATTTTCAATGTCAATTCGTCAATTCCATGATGTACAATGTTAGTAAAGTGAGTGAGTTGTGTGGTCCTGAAACAAAGGTTTATGCAGTGTATAAGGCAGATGCCGCTGAAAATGGTGGAAGATATAAAGAAATCGTCAACGATCGTCAGCGTGGGTTAATAACATGTAATTGTCAATTATTTTCTCATTCTGGTGAATTATGCAGGCACATCTTGAGGTATTTCTTGGCTAAGAGTATTTCTCAAATTTCGAGCGACATGATTCTTACTCGATGGACAAGAAATGCGAACAAAACCGATGTTGAAGAATTACGCTTTAGCCCAATAACTACTGACTTTGAACAAGATCAAGCAATGCGTTTTAATCATTTGATGACTGATTGCCAGGAGCTAGCCAGTAAAGCTGCTTGCTTAATTCGAGGATACAAAACTCATCTTAAGTTGAATGCACGAGGAAAAGCGTTGATTGACCAGTGTGATCTGGATGAGAATCTTACTGAATTGGCTGACGATGACATTGATTGCACTGTTGGAGTTACACCTCAGGCAATGGGCTATGATAATGACGATGAAGATGCAGAGGAAGACGCGGCTGAAGACGAGTTCTTGCCACCAGTTATTTCTCAAACAAAGGGTCGCAAAAAACAATCAAAATTAAAGAGTGCATTCGAGAAAATTATGGGTTTGAAGCCTCATCAAAAATGTGCAATTTGTGGCTTTGAAACCGACCATGATAAACGCAATCACTATCGATTGTTAGGGATTCCTGAGCCCAAAAAATAGCTTCTCAATTTTTATTTATGCTCAGTTGTATTATGTAAGCTATGTTTTTATTTACTGCTAGACGTTGTATTATGTAAGCTATGATTTTATTTATGCGATTATGTAATTATGTAAGTTATGTTTTTATTTATGCTCAGACGTTGTATTATGTAAGCTATGTTTTTATTTATGCGATTATGGAATTATGTAAGTTTTGTTCTTCTTCTTATCATATCAAACGGTATCATGATTATTATTATTATTATTATTGTTATTATTGTTATTTTAACCATTATTATTGTTATTATTGTTATTTTAACCATTATTATTGTTATTATAATATTAATAATAATTATAATAATTATTATTATTATAATAATAATAATAATAACAATAATAATAATAATCATGATAATAATAACAATAATAAGTGGAGAGATAATATTTAATGTAGTACTCTTGTATGCATATAATGGAGATAGAACAACTGTGGAGATATAAGTAGAGGAGCGCCGCCATGTCGTATGTGCAAGGCATGTTTCTTCGATGCATTGGCATGTTTTTTTAAAGATGCGATTACTTTTTAGATTGGCATGTTTTGGATTTCGTGCGTTATTCCGTGCAGTTACCTTTTTAGTTGGCATGTTTTGGATTCCGTGCGTTAGTCAAAAAAAAATTAATGGCCTGCCGCATGAGTGACACAACCATTAATATATTTTGCTCCTTTCCTAGTGGCAATATACAAAGACCTATACAAATAGCCCAACACAGCTGCACCCCAAGAATACGTTACACAATTTTCAGCGTTAGCAATAAAATACATATACCTGGGATGAACAGTGTTTTTATTCCTAGTGGGAAATAATATTGCCCCATACAACCAAAAAATATAGGCCTTTGTGCATCGACTGACAATTTCTTTACTTGATTTAGGGGGACAATTATTAAAATGTTGTTGCAACCATAATAATGAAATAGCGCCGCGCTTTTTTGATTTCTGATATTCAGCAGCTACTTCACTACCAAAACATTCTTTAAAATGAGCTAATGGAGTGTCAAATAACGGACAAGTTAAGGGTTTGCCAACCACAGGCAACCCAAGAATGAAGTGTACATCCTCTAAAGTGATTGTAATTTCTCCACAATTTAAGTGAAAACTATTGGTTTCTGGCCGCCATCTCTCCACCAAGGCGGAAATGAGCCCAATGTCAGTTTGTGGTACAACTGCCGGATAGCAAAAAATCCCAAACCCACATTTTTGTAAAAGAGTTTTTTGAGCTTTTGTTAATATCCATTGATCGTATTTTTTCCAGTTAATTGACATGAGAGTAGTCTTCCCCTGTCTTTTTCGTCATATATATCATCTGACACATGATTTTGTTGGTCGTTAAGGACACTTGGGTCAATTGGTCCATAAATCCAACTATCCATCTAGTACCTAAAAAAATAACAGTAAAATAAATTTCATTTTAAATTACTCACATGCATATTATATCCCACATAACTAAATATATTTTATCAAAATAAACATTCATAATAAAACAAAACTCCATTATAATTATTAAACAAATAATTTAATAAAAGTCAAAATTATACTAACTATTTCACCACATAGTTATATAATTACCCAAACACATAAATCACAAATTTTATTTTTCTTAATAACTACTTCACATGCATATTGTAAATATTTATTTATTTATTTTTCACATGCATATATATAGATATAATATTAAAAACAAAATAATAACTACTTCACACATATATATCTTTCACATGCACATTTTTATTTATTTTTCTTAAGAACTACTTCACATGCATATATCTTTCACATGCATATTTTTTTTTTGGCTTAATCACAAAATAACTACTTTAAATGCATATATATAGACATAGTAGTAATTGATCATTTTTTAAAAAAAATTTAAACTTTAATTTTATTATTAAAATATTTTGAAAAAATAATTAAAGTATTTATTTATTTTAATTGAATATTTGAAAATAAATCTTACCAAAGAAATATTTTGAAATGCAAAATTTATTGCAGTTGTAGTTGTAATCAAACTTCTCTCTCAATCTCTTTTGCTTTGTCATTGAATGAAAAATTATCTTCCTAGGAGAGGAAGGAATATGTATAGCGGTAGAGGAAGGAGAGGAAATGAGTGAAGTGAAACTTTGACAGGGAGAAAGAGGAGTGGCAGGAGTTTAAATGGGTGAGAGTCTGCCGCTACAGCGTGTAGCGGCAGGAGTTTTCTTTTTCTGTGCACGCGTATTCCCAGCAAGTCAGTTAGTCAGCATGTCAGTTAGTCTTGTCAAGTCAGTTAGTCATCATGTCAGTTGGTTAAAGGTAGTCTGCCGCTACAGGCTCCAGCGGTAATGCATGAATTATTTAACAGGGGTACGCTGGTCATTTCGCATCGGATTTAGAAAAGTAGACTGCCGCTACAGGCTGTAGCGGTAAGGAGAAATTTAAGTTTAATCCAAGCCTTCCATTATCCAGATCAACGATCATTAACTCGCTTTGTTGCACAATATTTTTAGAACGTTATTACGGATGAATTCCCATATATATATATATATATATATATATATATATATATATATATATATGAGAATTCATCATGGGCCAACGCTATTTATGATCTATTTAATTTCAATGAATGTGCAATGGTATTTTATATATATATATATATATATATATATATATATATATATATATATATATATATGTTCGGATCAAGTGCATACTCTTCTTATTCTTAATTCACTCATGCTCACCCCCTTTATTTCGGACACGTATGACGGTTTCGGTTATATAACCGCTGCTCATACTTTTAACGACGCTATATGTTGTCCGTCGCTAAAAATATAGACGACGGTTGTATGACTGAAACCGTCGCCGGGTCCGTCGCTAAAGGAGGATGAGCACGGGTGAGTAAGATAAGGGTATGCATTTGATCCTTACTCTCTCTCTCTCTCTCTATATATATATATACAATAAGGATCTTAGGCTCACCCCCAAAAGGCTCACCCAAGCTCAACTATAAAAAGTCTATTTTTTTTCTCTCTCCTCACCATTCAGACTCCCAAACTCTCTCGATCTCACTTCTCTCGCTCTCTACTCTCGCTCTTGCTCTCAGCTCTCGCTCCCTGCTCTAGCCACTCAAGCTCTCCTCTCAAGCTCTCATCTCTCGCGGGTAGATTCTCTCCCTTCTCACCCCCTGCTCGCGTGGTCACCCCAAATCCCAAAACGAGGGTTAACCCTAATTTTTTGCCCCAAATCCGAAAACGATGGTTCACCCTAATCTTTTTGGGAGATTCGCTCTTTGATCGTGACTGAATCTGTTTTTTGTCCCTCAAAAGTATCATACGCAAGTTCGTATTCTATCTCTATTTCAATTATCGACAGAAATTTGTGTATTAATATTTAAAAATGTATCAATTAGCTATCATTCATGTAGTTTTCTAGATAGATCATGCACATCTAATTTGGTAAAATATACTGACTCTAGAAATTGATACCTTACAACATCTTTCACTTGGCTTACAATATAATTATATTCTTGGCATTAAAAAATTTCCAAGATAAGATAATAAATTTACACTTAAAATCGAGCAGTTGTTCTGACATAAAGAGGTTGAGTTTTTTTTTTACCTTTTCAAATTCTGAATCCATGCTGAAAGTCTGGTAAACAACAGAAGTAAAATAATCATTTAGTAAATCTTGATGTAATAACAAACTCGTTTTGTATATAATAATAGTGTTTAAATAATTATTGCTATCAAGTTATAAATATTAGTTCTTGTTAGGCATCATAACATTTGGTTCTCAAGATTGTTATAATTTTTTAAAGGTGTTAATCGTGTCAAAAGTTGCTCTACTAAGAAAACTGTAATTTTCGTGGTGTAAAATATCCAAATGATGCCCTTTTCATATAGCATAAACTATTGTATTACTATACAGTCTACGAGCAGGTTATATTTCCTTGGATTTAGCAATTCTGTCTCCATTATCCCCCGTTCTTCTTTTAAAGATGAAACATTTATTGCTAGTGGTGATAGCTTTCTCTAGCAATCCACTAATAGCTCCTATTCAAAGTCTCAAATTTTGAGTTAAATCTTGAATCAGTTCTCTGTATTTGGTGATAGTTATATTTCATGGTTCTTGAATCAGTTCCTTGTATTTGGTGTATTTGGTGATTGCTAACTTTTTGAGTATCTCTATAACTTTTTTGGGCAGAATTTTTACTAATGGAAGGCATGATCCATGAAATAGATAGTTGTGGGGATAATGCAGAACTAAATTTAGACTGCATTAACAATTTTGAAATTGAAATGGTCATGGAGAGGGATGACTTGAGTGAAGAGGGGTTGGATGTGAACAATGGTAAAACTGGACTCTACTATCCTCAAGTAGCCGATCAGTTTACGCCTAAGCTATGTCAAGCATTTCAAACATTAGATGACGTTCACACTTTTTACAATACATATGCAATGCATGCTGGTTTTAGTATGCGAAAGCATACTGAGAAAAGAAAAGAGGGAAGCGGTGAGATTTGTAGGAAGCAGTATGTGTGTTATAAGCAAGGAAAGGGCAAACTATTAGCTGATGTGGATGCAAAAAGAAAGTGTGGATCTATCAAAGAAGGTTGTAGTGCAAGAATTGTAGTGGTTAAAAGAGATGAGTTGTATGTAGTTACCATAGCTGGCCATTGTCAATGTGAAGCCCCCAAAATAGGTCCATTCCACCCAACCCATTCTGAGTCTCCAAATACATGGTACAGAAATAACTACAACTTTATTATTACAACATATAAAGCGTGAGTTTAAATACGAGATATTGCCGCTCAGACAATATCCACACGCAAATAAATCCCCATCATAATTATTGATACATTATTTTACAAAAGTGGTGAGGACTACTAAACAACTCTCTAGAACCTTCATTCCATACCTCGACTAGTACTTCGCCACATTCTCGCCTCCCGAGAAGAAAAATGGAACAACAAGGAAAAGGGTGAGCTCAACTAGCCCAAAGAAAGAATATTATGACTAAGATAATATACAACAAATTATCGTTAGTCTTCAACAGGAAAAAATCGATAAAATATAATAGACAACAAGTTTTAGATCAACAAATGCGTGAAAAAAGAATCCATTAGAAGAGTAACGTAGAGAATGAATTCTACCGTCTTCTAAGATTTAAAAGTCCATCATCAATATTTCATCCTCGTAATAACAATCAATATAAATCTTTAATCATCTTTGCACTATAGGCCAAAGATATTCATTTATATCACCTGATTGGTCATGTTCATCTCAACACTGCTCATCTTTGCACTCTACGGCCAAAGAGATTCATCGCTTTAATCATTCATCTTTGCACTATAAAAGCCAAAGATATTCATCAAGTATCACCATTAAGGACTGAGGATGATGAAAACATTTTAGAGAAACGAATCCGAAAGAAGATGAAGGAAAATATTAGGGATTCAGTATTTTGGTTTATCCAAATTCAATAATACTCCATAATAACCAAGTGTGAAGTAGAATTCACAAATAAAGATCAAAACATGGATACAATCAAAGATAGTAACCATAAAAGACATCTGGAAGAAAAAGAGAAAATTTCATTTTTTGGTGAATAGTGCCGTATTTGTGAATAGTGTCGTATACGTGAATAGTGCCGTATACGTGAATAGTAACTCTGCGACACAAAAAAATAGAAATTTCACAAAAAAAACATCTTCACGCTTCGTGAATAAGACTCGTGAATAAGAATGAATAGTAAATCATGAATAGTAATCGTGAATAGTAACTCATGAATAAGTAACTCGACATGAAAAAGTTCTAAATTGATAAAAAGTTCAGAACAATATTTTGGCATAATGATATTGAAGAAGATAATATCATTTAAGAAGAAACAACATCCCTTACCTCAAAATAACCGTACTTACGATCGAATTTAGGTATAGTCTTTGTAAAACTCGCAGACCAGATAAGCAACACTCAAAGTATACTCACAAGAATACGCTCGATAATATAGAGAGAGAAAGAGAGAAAACTTTGTTTCTGGTGTGATTTTCAATTCTAACTTAGCCCTCTATTTATAGGAAAATGCTAGAACGCCAAAGGAGACTAAATTAATAAACTATTAATATTTACCAAATATTCAAGCCCACCACCAAGGAATCGATTTCACCACAAGCACATATTAAAGATGCTCACCAACCTTTGATAAACGTTTTTCTTGAAAATAATAATTAAAACTTCCAAAAATCAATTATTTCGGAACTCCGGAACTTCAATAATTTATAATAAATAGCCCTTTTATCAGAAAATTCAAATCTCGGGACTTTTTATAGGAATTTCAATTCTCTACAATTTTACAGAAGAAAATTTTTCCAAATTCCAAACAGAAATTATCCGAAATCCATAAACGGGCGATTTTACAGTCTATAATCAATTTTCGGTCAAGAATTGTGTCCACCGATACACAAAACATGTGTTAAACATTTAATGCCACAAAACACTCTTCTTCCTCATATACTCATATTTTCCACATTCATTGTAAAAATATCACTAGTTAATATATTATTAAAATAATATATTTAAATGAATTATTTTATCGTAAAAAAATAAAATATTAATTTTCAACAATTGTCACATTAAAATTTTCTCCATCTATATCCACATAAAATGAATATTTTCTTTATCATAATAATCAATAATTAATTATTTAAAAATAATATTATGAGAATCACAAGATCGACAACCGTGCCATTCCCTGGAGAGTAGAGGGCTTTCCAATAAGGATTTCTCCTTAGTGGCGCGCAATTAGGTGACCAAACCTCTCCTTAGATGTAACTTTCTAGACATTGCCAATAATGTTATCTGATAATATTATTCAAATAATATGAATTATTGATCTGATAATGGAAAATATCTGTATGCGTTGATAATTATTGAAACAATAATAATATAAATATCAACGCAACAATTATTGAATCAATAAAATAAAATAATGAATAAAGTAATTATCGTAACAATTATTGAGTAGTGCCTTCTTTACGCATTTAATCAATAATTCAACAATCTTTGTGCGTAATACCGTGTGCTTCATGTGCAACCACGATATTATCGTATATTTTAACCACTGTGTAACCCAACGGTGTTAGCGATAACAATTTTACGCCAATTATTTATAAAACTCAATCTTTGTCATTTTCTTTCATCCATCTGCATTTTCCGTTATGGGGCCCACAAATGATGCTACTGGTCGCATTTAAGATTCTCGACAAAAGAATATTCCACGACCAAACTAATATTCCCGACAATAATGAATATTTTATAACCACTTGCTTATTTTGTAAACTTTGCACATTTCACCCATAACTAAAGCATTATATCAAATTACCACCTTATTAATCAAGAATAATAATTAGAGGAAATTGATTTTATTTATAAAAAGTTGGGGTCTTACAACCTCCCTCCTTATGAAATTTCGTCTCTCGAAATTGACGACGTATCGGTGGTGTTTGAAAAGATGAAGATACCTCGCTTTCATTTTCGCTTCCAACTCCCGTGTCATTTCCTCAATAAGCATGGTTTCTCCACAAAACTTTAACTTGTGGTATAACCCCAGATATAGGACATGTTCTTTCCTATCCAAGATCTTGTGGTACCTCCTCAGACGTTAAGTCTTGGCTATCTCGTTCGGTTCTAACTCAATGACGTGGTCCGATTCGTCCACATATTTACGTAACATCGATACATGAAAAAGCGTTATGAATGAACACGCGTCATACTTGGCGGTGAAACGAGTCTATAGGCCACGATTCCTATTCGATCGAGAATTTCAAATGGATTAATAAATCAAAGGTTTGAGCTTTCCTCACCTCACCGATTCTCGCTTTTGAAATAACAACTTCTTGCACCTCCTTCTTCAAATTCATCACTCCCGGTGTGTAGCTTGAAATAACTTTAACTTTATCGATTAAAGTCGATTATACTCGATATATCATCACGTGGGTACCTAGAGTTTTCATCTCCATCTCTATTATTTGTAAATTATCTGAAATTAGTCTTTGACAATATCGTACTCAGATTGCTTATATACGATCTTCTACTCAACACGCCACTACCATGTTCGCTTTTCCAGGATGGCATGGTCAGAACATGTGCTGAAATGAGTCTCCTCTTGAGTTCTTCGAAGCTCTTCCCACATTCCTTGCTCCATTCGAATTTTATCTCTACGAGTCAACCGCGTTAATGGAATAGCGATTCGAGAATATCCTTCAACGAATCTCCGATAATAACCAACTAAGCCTAGAAAGCTACGTATTTCAATTACTGACTTAGGTTGTTCTTAACTATGACTCATATCCCAACCTTGGATAGCACGTTACAATGACACCTATCAGTTTACTATCGCACGAATATGGTGTCCCCTACGGAGAGTCTGGCTTCGGTGCATTCCACAAAGGAAGTCACCAGATAAAGGCTCGGGTACCAAATTCTATAGTTGAATTTTTAACTCCTGAAGTTTAATAGGAGCCATTCGATATGAGTTTTTAGAAATGAGTTTTGTACAAAGTTCAAAGTCGATAAAAATTTAATATCGGGCTTTGGGAGTAAGCCAAGAAATTCTCCAGGAAATACGTCAGGAAATTCACTAATAATAGAAATATCATTCAAATTTAACGTATTTTTGTCCAAGTCCATAACATGGGCTAAGAAAGCTTGACATTCGTTTTTCAATAAACAAATGGCTTTATAATTTAATATGAAAGAGTTTGACTTCAATGGTTTGGTTGCTTGAATTGAATAAAAGTTGTTTAGGAATATGAAAACTAACAACCTTACGTAAGCAATCAATTTTGGCATAATGAGTAGTTAACCAATCAATCTCTAAAATCACATCAAAAGCAAGTATCTTCAAAGAGATAAGATCAATAGGTAAGGTGATGGTGCCAACTTGAATCAAACAAGATTTATAAACAGTGGATGTGATGAAAGTTTCTCCTAACTGAGTTTCCATGAGATAGTCAAAGTCTAATTTCTCCGAGTCAAGTTCAAACGTTGAGCGCAAGCAAGAGAGATAAAAGAATGGGTAGAACCCAGATCTAGTAAGGTATAAACTTCGCAAGAATTTATAATTAATTAACCTGTTAACTTCGTTCGGGTTCCTCGATTCGACCAAACCACGAAAAACGCTCTTTCAGAACCGTTGACTTTAACTTTTCCGGGATGACCTTTTGAGTCACCATCCTCATTGGACTTGGTTTCGCACAAAGGCAATCTCGAGCGATATGTCCTTCCTTTCCACAGTTATAACATACCTAAAACTCAGGTGGGCCAATGATATGTCCCTCTTTCCGTGATTTATAACATACGACCGGTGGTCTTTCTCCTCCTTGAACCAATTACATGGGCGCCGACATCTTCATATGGTCGTTGTTGAATCTCCTCTTTTAAAATCTCCTCCCGACTCGCTTCTTCTATTTTCATGGCCACGATTACCACCGAGTGGTTACCGCTTTGTCCGTATTCTTTCCTCCTCATTTGGTTATCATCGTTTCGATGATCATCACCACCGATGACGACTGGTTGTGGTCCTCGATTGAGTATACTACTCACTATCTCGCCTAATAATTGAGCCCCCATTTACAAACATCCGAATATGAGAGAAAATTTATGAGATATAAGGTATTGACGAATCTCGGTTTTAGACCTCTCGTAAACATCCGCGTCATCGCTCCTCATTCTCCACCAAATGAGGTGCAAACACGGATAACTCGCGAACTTTGCCTCAGATCGAGACACCGCCATGTTGTTCTGCTCGAAGTCTAATAAACTCTACCTCCTTCATATGACGGATACTTTCTGGAAAGTACTTATCATTGAACAATTTCTGAAATCTTTCCCAAGACATGTTGAGTGCATCTGGCTGGGTACGCTTCACTGATTCCCACTAGTAATCTGCTTCACCACGAAACATAAAGGTGGCGAATGGAACCTTCTGTTCCTCCGTGCATCCTAAGACATCAAATATCTTGGTAATTTGCTTGACCCACGTTTCTGCCTTGATCGGATCCGGCTTTCCATGGAAATCTGGTGGTCCCAACTCCTTGAATTGTTTGGGTCGTGATGCATCGCAAGCGTTGCCATCATTTCCACCCGTATTTTCTACACGAGTCTCCTAAATCCGATTTTGCATAAATCGCAAAAAGCTCCTAAACATTCCATCGTTCATCGTTTGCTTTCGGTAGTGTTGTTTATGGAGGAATATTGTCTTCCTGTTGCACGTTCTCCTGGTTTGTGACTAAAGGTTGTTCCACAGTCTCATAAACTCCATTGTTAATATTCTCAGTCGACATTCTCAAATACTGTCATAAAACAAGGGTTAATTAAACAAAATCACATAATACCCCTATATTATGACCGACCAACAAATAAGCTTAGGTAGGACACACTAGCGAAGGATTTACTCGTCTCTCCTCTCCTAGTTCTATTCCCCGATCTCCGCCAGAGATCATATCCCTAAGCTCTGATACCAACTGTGACGCCCCCAAAATAGGTTCATTCCACCCAACCCATTCTGAGTCGCCAAATACATGGTACAGAAATAACTACAACTTTATTATTACAACATATAAACTGTGAGTTTAAATACAGATATTGCCGTCTAGACAATATCCACACGCAAATAAATCCCCATCATAATTATTGATACATTATTTTACAAAAGTGGTGAGGACTACTAAACAACTCTCTCTAGAACCTTCATTCCATACCCCGACTAGTACTCGCTACATTCTCGCCTCCTGAGAAGAAAAATGGAACAACAAGGAAAAGGGTGAGCTCAACTAGCCCAGTAAAGAATATTATGACTAAGATAATATACAACAAATTATCGTTAGTCTTCAACAGGAAAAATCTAATAAAATATAATAGTACAACAAGTTTTAGATCAACAAATGCAATGGAAACAAAGAATCCATTTAAGAGTAACGTAGAGAATGAATTCTACCGTCTTCTAAGATTTAAAAGTCCATCATCAATATTTCATCCCTCGTAATAACAATCAATATAAATCTTTAATCATCTTTTGCACTATACAGCCAAAGATATTCATTTGTATCACCAATTGGTCATGTTCATCTCAACACTGCTCATCTTTGCACTACGGGCCAAAGAGATTCATCGATTTAATCATTCATCTTTTGCACTAAAGGCCAAAGATATTCATCAAGTATCACCATTAAGGACCTGAGGATGATGAAAACATTTTAGAAACTAATTCAAGAAGACATGTAGGAAAAATATTAGGGATTCGTATTTTGGTTTATCCAAATTCAATAATACTCCATAATAACCAAGTGTGAAGTAGAATTCACAAATAAAGATCAAAACATGGATACAATCAAAGATAGTAACCATAAAAGACATCTGGAAGAAAAAAGAAAATTTCATTTTTCGGGTGAATAAGACTCAGATTTGTGAATAAGGCGAGTATCGTGAATAGTAATCGCGACACAAAAAAATAGAAATTTCAAAAAAAACATCTTCACGCTTCGTGAATAAGACTCGTGAATAGTAACTTATGAATAGTAACTCATGAATAAGAACTCGTGAATAAGTAACTCATGAATAAGAACTCGACATGAAAAAGTTCTAAATTGATAAAAGTTCGTAACAATATTTGGCTAAGATAATGATATTGAAGAAGATAATATCATTTAAGAAGAAACAACATCCCTTACCTCAAAATAACCGTATTTCCGATCGAATTTTAGATATAGTCTTGATGTAAACTCGACCGATATAGCAACACTCAAAGTATACTCACAAGAATACGCCGATAATATAGAGAGAGAAAGAGAAAACTTTGTTTTCGGTGTGATTTTCAATTCTAACTTAGCCTCTATTTATAGGAAAATGCTAACGCCAAAAGGAGACTAAATTAATAAACTATTAATATTTACCAAATATTCAAGCCCACCACCAAGGAACTGATTTCACCACCAAGCACATGTTAAAGATGCTCACCAACCTTTGATAAACGTTTTTCTTGAAAATAATAATTAAAACTTCCAAAATCAATTATTTCGTAACTCCGTAACTTCAATAATTTATAATAAATAGCCCTTTTATCAGAAAATTCAAATCTCGGGACTTTTTATAGGAATTTCAATTCTCTACAACTTTACAGAAGAAATTGTTTCCAAATTCCAAACATAAATTATCCAAATCCACAAACCAAGCGATTTTACGATACTATAATCAATTTTCGGTCAAGAATTGTGTCCACCGATACACAAAATATGTGTTAAACATTTAATGCCACAAAAACACTCTTCTTCCTCATATACTCATATTTTCCACATTCATTGTAAAAATATCACCGTTAATATATTATTAAAATAATATATTTAAATGAATTATTTTATCAGAAAAAAAATAAAATATTAATTTTCAACAATTGTCACATTAAAAATTTTCTCCATCTATATCCACATAAAATGAATATTTTCTTTATCATAATAATCAATAATTAATTATTTAAAAATAATATTACGTAATCACAAGATCGATAACCGTGCCATTCCCAGAGAGAGGGGCTTTCAATAAGGATTTCTCTCATCGCGGCAAGCAATTAGGTGACCAAACCTCTCCTTAGATGTAACTTTCTAGACATTGCCAATAATGTTATCTCGATAATATTATTCAAATAATATGAATTATTGATCCGATAATGGAAAATATCATGCAGTTGACAATTATCAAACAATAATAATATAAATATCAACGCAAACAATTATTGAATCAATAAAATAAAATAATGAATAAAGAATTATCGTAATAATTATTGAGTAGTGCCTTTCACGCATTTAATCAATAATTCAACAATACTGCCGGTAATACCGCTGTGTATCGCTTTCTTGTAACCATATATATATCGTATTTTAACCACCAAGTAACCCAACAAGTGTTAACGGTGAATAATTTACGTAGATTATTTATAAAACTCAATGTTTGTCGTTTTCTTTCATCCATCTGCATTTTTCCGTTATGGGGCCCATAAATGATCATACTAGTCGCACGGAGATTCCCGATTAAAAAAAGAATATTCCACGACCAAACGAATATTCCCTAACAATAATGAATATTTTATAACCACTTGCTTATTTTGTAAACTTTGCACATTTCACCCATAACCAAAGCATTATATCAAATTACCACCTTATTAATCAAGAATAATAATTAGAGGAAATTCGATTTTATTTATAAAAAGTTGGGGTCTTACAGTCAACCCCACATAAGAGGCATCTATTACGATCGCACCGTAATGTGTCAGCCGCCCAAAAATGTTTGGCTCAACAACTTAGCATGGTGAATATACCACAATGCCAACAATACAACTTTCTTGCATTGCAGGCGGGAGGGATTGAAAATATTGGTTGCAGGCAACGAGATTTGTATAACTTTGAAAGAGACAGTCGTAATGAGATGAAGGGACAAGATGGCAAAATGTTGAATGAGTACTTCAAGTTAGAACAACAAAAGAATCCTTCATTCACTTTTACAATTGACACAGACGATGAAAAAAGGATTACTCGTTGTTTTTGGGCCGATGTAACTTCTAGACGGGCTTATAAATTTTACGGCGATGTTGTCATTTTTGATACCACGTACAACACTAATCGTTTCAAAATGATATTTACACCACTAATGGGGGTTAATAACCACGGTCAAACTATTGTATTTGGTTGTGCTTTCTTGAGTGATGAGACCATAGACACCTTTGTTTGGCTTTTCAAGTATTTTTTGGAAGCAATGCCAGGGGATGCACCTAAGATGATTATCACTGATCAGGATCCGGCTATGACAAATGCCATTTCACAGATTCTTCCTAAGACATTTCATAGGTATTGTAGTTGGCACATTTTGACCAAATTTTCAGAGAAGATTGATTCAGTAAAATATAGTACTTATTATAAAGAGTTTTCAGATTGCATTTGGAATTCCAAGACTGTGGAAAAGTTTGACTCCACTTGGGTGGAGCTCGTGGAGAAAAGTAGGTTGACTACTAATAAATGGCTTCAATCAATGTATGCCATCTGTTGTAGATGGGTACCTGCACATGTGAATCATGTTTTTTCAGCCGGCATGTCAAGTAGCCAACGAGCGGAGAGTTGTCATGCATTTTTCAAAAGATTTATTTCTAAAGGAAATTCATTAGTGGAGTTTATGATTCAATTTGGCCGGGGCATTCAACATCAACGACATGCAGAGTTGGAATCAGATAATAAAGATTTAATTGAGAAACCAAAAATGAAAATTTCCAATCACTTCTTAAGTCAAATGGTTGACATTTATACATACTCTATGTATTATAAATTCGAAGATGAGTTGTGTGAGAGCTTCACTTATAAGTTTGAACTTATGAAGGAGGATGTCAACTACAATGTATATAAGATTTTTGCAAGGAAGGAATGTCAACAAGTGTAATGTAAGAGAAATTCATTATGACAAATCTTGGGATTATGCAACATGCACTTGCAAAAAGTTTGAGAGTTTGGGAATACTATGTCGGCATGTACTAGCTTACTTGAATAAGTATCATGATCATGATAATTTGCTCACGAAATATATTTTAAAGAGGTAGACAAAGGCAAAAAAAACAAGTGGTGTAATTGATGATAATGGTGTGGCGATAAAGAATGACAAGTCATATTTACTCTTGCGGAGTCAATTGATTCAACGTTCTTTAGATTTGATTGATAGTGTTCTCACAAATGAAGATGCCACAAATGTATTTAAAGAATGGTTAGATAATGGATATGAACAGATAAGGCAAATTATTGGAAAGAATGATTTCGAAAGAAACAAAGACATGGAAGGGGGTGGAATTAGTGTATCCAAGTCAGTTAACAGGGTTTCTACTAATGAACATAGTTACATTGAGCCGAACCACGTGCGAGCAAAAGGGTGTGGCAAAAGGTTGAAGGGTGGCAAAGAAAGGGCTTTGGGGAAAGCAAAAAGTGCCAAGAGTAGACGTTGTCATGCGTGTAACAAAGTTGGTGTGACACACGATAAAAGAAATTTTCCGAAACTTAATAATTTGTAAGCAAGTTTACTTATTTTGACTTTGCTATATGTTTAAAACTGACTTTGGTATTGGTTTAAATTTTACTTTGCTATTTGTTTAAATGTAGAACTGGAGCATCAAATGATGATGGAACTCAGGATCCAAGTGTAGATAATGATGATAGTGATTCAAACCCAGGTGTAATACTCATTTATGAGCACATTTATTTCATTTTACATTTGCTTTTTTTTTAATCTTAATTGTAGATTCCAAGTGGCTGAATCTATTTTTCTTGTTGTTCATCCAGTGTAGTATTTTGGAGGATTTTGTCACTGCCAGTAGCTATGCAGTTTCTCTATGGTTTTGCTCCAGATCTGGTCCTTTTTGTTGGTGATGCACTAGTTGCGAATGATGCTGCACAACTTTGTTCTGCTATAAACTTTGTTCTGCTGCATAATTTTGTGGACAGTTTTATATAAGTCATTGTATATTGTTGATTTTAAATGTCCAGCTTTGTTCTGCTGCACAATCATTTACAGAGTCATGCCTTGTTGATTTTAAATGTCCTGTTGAGAAGAAATAACTTTCTGATTCCTAAGATCTAACACTCAAGTACTGTAGTTTTGTATAAATGAAATGGTTCAGGTATGTATGGTTGTTAAATTGGATGTCGTTTCAATTTGGTCTACATTCTCGCTTACATAAAGGAAAGAATTTCTTGGCTGCTTTGTATATTATCATTTTTAATTTAAATTGCAGCATTCTAACACTTCTGGGAAGAGTAAATGATAAGGTCTCCAAATTTTTTGATAGAAAGTGTTGGATCAATGATAGGGTCTCCAATTTTTTTGATAGAAAGTGCAAGAAAGTGTTGGAGGTAAGTGGGCGAGTAGTTAAGAAAACCGTATATAATCTTAGTTTTCTTCGTAAGAAAGTGCCATACCGGATATAATTTTGGAATTATTCTTGTTATTCTGGCGCTTATATAGGAAATTTATTTCAAATTTATATTTTTTTTTTGTTTAAAATAGCTAGACGCGTCAATTGAGCTACAATGGGTAAGAAGAAATTCATTGACAAGAAAAAGTTTGCAACTTTCCAATTGATAGCTCGGGATAATATGATTGACACTTGGTACCGATTAATGAATATATGCTCATTTGTTTGCTAATTATGATAATTGTTGCCTCTTTGAATATACTATACTGTTTTTAAGAAAACTGCATATAATAATGAGATTTTAAGTGAAGTCAAAATCACAGCCAAAAAAATTTGGAGACCCTATCATTGATCCAACACTTTCTTCACAATGATGAGATTTTAAGTGATGTCAAAATCACAGCCAAAAAACCCCTTTTAACAAAGATCACCAAGCAAATCACACCCATGAAGAAGTCGGTAGCAATTTGTACACTCCATATATTGTGAACTGATGAAAAGCCCAGAAACTAAAATAATAAAAATCCTGACACATGAATAGAAAAAGTCATCTCAATCTCAAATAACATGAATAAGGTTACAACAAATTCTTGGATATTTACTCGATCTACAATAACATGAATAAAATCAATAACCAAGAAATAACAAGTGCAATAATAAATTTTATTCTTCGGTTGTTGCCTATCGCACGCACGTTCTCCATCTCTTGCTCCATTCTCGTTAATCTTTCAAGTAGTCCCGGATTAGTCAGATTGATCATCACACATCGGAGGATCATACCAAGCTAAATCGACACACATTCCTCTCGTAAACAAATTATTTTTCGTAGATATGTGTAAGTAAATAGAATGGAATATATATAACAAAAGAGGTTGATAAAAGAGGTTGTAAGGATGAGGGGTCTGCTTATACATGAAAAAAAAAGGCAAGTAAACATCGATTATTTACAACACTAGAAAAAGTTTCAAGATGTAAAACACTAATTGTTCAATTCCTTTTATCACGATCATGCCAAAATCGCCATTAAGTTGTAGAAGATTATAAATGGACAACATTCAAAATCATTTTAAATGGTTATTATTATTGTCATTGTTAGACGTGAGTATAACAACAAATAAATGGATCGCAAACTTTAAGAAAAGGGCAAATTTTCACTATTACATTCAATTTCTTATATCTATTATTCTTAAAAGAAAGTGTGAGCATTAAGGTTTTGTAATTGAATAAGCAGAGGTGTGACACAACAAGAGTTATGTCATGACTTGGATGAGTTGTTGATTCATTGATTCTTCGCCCCTCTGCACCTTATGTAGATTTCGACTTAAACATCGGTAACTATATATTGGAATCAAAATTCAATATGGGCATAATTAGACAAAATTGTGTCTGCACGAGAGTTAGGATCGATAATTGACAGAGAGATAGAAGACAAATCAATGCGATTTTAATTGAGAGGCCAAAATTAGGGCTTTCTGATTTGGGGCGCGACGGCTTTGAAATCAAAATTAGGGCTTTGAGATTTGGGGTGAGAGAGCGAGCGAAGCCAGTGAGCACCTAAGATCGTGAGAAGAGAGAGAAAGAGAGATCGTGAGAAGTGAGGGAAAGAGAGATCGTAAGAGAAAAAGAGAAATCGTGAGAGAGGAGATAGTGAGAGCAGAGAGCTTCAGAGATCGTGAAAGGGGAGAAGCTGTAGGAGGAATAACGCATAATGTCTTAGGAGAGAGAATTTTTATAAGTGAGCTTGGGTGAGCTTTTTGAGAGTGAGCCTAAGATCCTTATTATATATATATATATATATATATATATATATATATATATATATATATATAGTACCACTTGACTATAGTTGATCAATCATCTATCTATTTTGATGCCCATCCTTTCTTTTTCTTTTAATGTAGGGGCGAGGTGGGAGTGGGATGCATGCGTCAATTATTAATAGTAATAATGGTTTGGACATTTGGTCATGTTATGTGATGATGCACCACCACTTTTTTTGGCATTTATTTTAATTACAACAAAAATAAAATCAAGTATACGTGAATGAGACTTTTTTTTTTTTTTTTTTTAAAGAATAGTACGTATTCCTGTTATGAATCCGGTTAGCATGAAATTATTTTTTTGTAAGTTGATCAATTGACCAATAGAATACTGACAAACGTACAACCTCACCTGCGTGTCAATATTCTATTAGTCAATTGATCAACTTATCCAAAAATAAACTTCATACTAACCACTTCCTCCTATTATGTTTTTTCCAAAGAGCATCTATGTTATTGCACAAACTAAATTAAAAAAATAAATCAAAGTATATAAGCAAACTTGTTACAGATATACATAACACTCCTGTTTATATGTTTATTTATTTCTTCCATATAGAGTTCATTTCTTGTAGAGTTCAACCACACTCATTAGATACTTCTTAAACATTAGCTGATCGATCACAACCGAGATAACTAAGACACTAGTAATAATACTTTGCGTCTTCAATCATCATCATCATGACGGTCTTCATTGATTTCGTCCAGAATCACCACCAAAGCAACAATGAAGGCGTAATCCACATGTGGATAGACAGTCACCGCGAACGTGTCCTTTCCCAGCACAATGCTTGAAACACTATGTTTCTTATGCATCTGCTCAAATTAAATTAATGCCAATTTATCAAACATGGTGGAAATCAAGAAAAGTTGTAGTAGTAGTAGTACATTATTCGATTACTACTAGTAATAAGTGCATTGTGGGTTCCTCATTTTATTTCTTTCCCAATCTTTGTTAAGCTAATTAAATCATTGCCTAGCTAGGCTTATGGTCCCCAATAAGGGCCTTATGAACATTTTAGTGAAGGTCTATTGGCCGGGACAAAAGAGACAGTTTCTGTGAAACAGAGAGTAAAAATGTTAGGATATGAGGTAGGTACCTGGGCAATGATAGTAGATGAATTTCCTGCAAAAATAGTGCATGATCTCTCTAACCAGCTGCCTTTAATTCTGAAGTCACAATTCTTTTCATCAGTATTAGAGGCTAAGAACACATCTAATTCAGTCTTGAATTGGAGGAGAGATGACTTCTTGACACTAAAGAGTAGATCTTTGGAGTCTGAGCTATCCCCTCTGTAAACTTCCCATCTCCTATGCGCACTCAATATCTGAATATTATTTAATCAACAAGCAGACTAAACATAGTAATTTCTTTTTTACATTCACAAAGTAACACTAAAATACACTAATCTAAGCAAGAAAATATACCTTCCATTTGTCCCATATTACTTGTCCTCCTCGCAATCTTACACTAACAACCATTTTTAATATAAAAAAAAAAGTAAATTCCATTCACATTCCTAATATTTATTAGAAATGTAGCAGTGATAGCATGATCATATTCAAGCTACATGTACTGATTGCATTTTGAAAACTTCAGACATTTTATTGTGTAAGATTAAAAATGTATCTTTAATTGCAAAATGGACTATAAAGAAAATGTAGTATTTCGTTTGCTCCAAAATATAAGATATTTTTTGAAGCAACTCAAAACATTTTCTAACTCAAACTTGACATGAAATCCTTAGATTTTAGTCGATACAGCGATAAATATTGTAAACTATAATATTACGTTTGAATTGGAGTAATGAAAGGGAGAATAGAATGACTCGTTCCTATGGAATGATAAAAATTGTGTTTGGTTGCAATTAAAATGAAAAAAATTGTATTTGGTTCCATTCCTTCAATCCAAATGTAACATAACTATTACTCGTTGTAAGTTTATTTCCTAATTTTCAATGAATCTTCATGCTACACCCTAACACTTGTTTCTCTGTTGCTTGCCACAATCCTTTGTATGATTATGATAAAGTACCACAAACCAATACTAGCAGCACAAACCAATACAAACCAATAAACATATATATGTATATATATATATATGCGTAATTAACCTGCTGTAAAAAAAAAAAATCATGATGCGAATTAAAGCTACTTACCTTGCGTGGATTACCTGCAGCACTGCTGCAGGTGTAGACTTCTTTATATATATATATATATATATATATATATATATATATATATATATATATATATATATATATATATATTGTGAGAAGAAATCATGAGGAAATATCAAAAACACATATGAAAATAGTGCTACCCTACAAAGAATCCTTCAAGTCATTTAGACTTGGGTTACACTAAGATCTTATTAAACACTAAGAAAAGGTGTTTGTTTTAAGGTGGTGTTAAGTTGTTTTAAGGTTTCTCTTCAAATGACTTAGCAGTAAAATGTGTTTCTTGGGATCGTATAGACAGAGAGCGCAAGGATCAGACGAGGGTGAGTAGGTATGAATTTATGACATTTTTCTGGTAGAAATGTTCTTTCTCCATTATTTTAAAATTTTTTACTGTTTTAAATATCTACTGAAAATGCTGACTTTTTTCTTTTCATATTAATAGCATATCATAATATAAAAATGTATTTAAAATATATTTTATGGTAATGAAGGAAGGAGTTTGGTCCCGATTGTCTAGCTGTCATTTTTTTAACAGGAGAAGTATATTTGAGCTACATTTTACAACGTCAAAATTTTTTTTAAAAATAAAATAAAATTCAAGGCTAACTAAAGATTTCGGCCCAAACCTTAGGTGCAATCATGCACCTTTGCCCATATATATACAACCAAAAAAGACGGTTAAATACATTTTTTTCTACTCTACTCGACCTCAGTTTACAAATACATCACTTGACTGAATTTTTTTACAATCGAGTCAGTGAATTACAAATATTTATCAAATAATTACAAAATTCATTAAATGAGTTGACTTTTAACAGAAACCTAAGACATCAGATATGACCTACCTCACATCTAATTACACATCATTTACTTCGCGTGGGTTAGTCCTAGTCATGGTCAGGATTGAAACTCAGTGGTTAAAACCCATTCTATTCGACTAAAGCCTGTGCAAAGATGTAAAGTAAAAAAAGCGTGAAGGAGAGAAGGAAAGAGAGATTGAGGTGCGAACTTGTCATCTTGCTGGCGAATCTTGTTCTTTGATGCGAATATTGTTCTTGGATACGAATCTGCTAGTGCGAATCTTCAGTGAGGTATGTTAGATTTCTTTTATTTATGGTTTATGGACATGGGTTGAGAATGAGTACGATTCGATTAAATTAGGGATTTTTAATCTGTTGTAGCCATGTTGTTTGACTTTATGTTTTCTCTATGTTTCTTGACTTTATATATCAGACATGTGGTCAATGGGGTTGATTTTTGTCATTGTTGTCTTCTTCGGTCCCCCCCACCCCCCACCCCCACCCCCACCCCCACCCCATGTTTTATACATTCTTTGTTGATCATTTATTATCTCCATGTACAACTTATTACACCCAAACATACTCTTTAATATGCCCTAAGGGTCTTAAGGGACATGTCAAAGTATAACTTATCATACACAAGATACTACGATGGTCTCAAGTCTAAGGATTACTTGTACTACTATTACTACTAATGAATTCCTATCGACATGCAAGTAAAACTCCATTAGGTGATTCCTTAGCGAAGTCACGCTCGTTGAACTTCTCCAATAAGACCAACATACTTGCTTTAGTATCTCCACACAAATGATCATGAGATCAATCATTCTCATCCAATGAGCAAGCAACGTATTTACCAATCTATCCGAATTCAGTAATCCCCTATTTAGTAATCCAACAACTGTGAACTATTTTAGTTTTAAGCTATCTAAAAATTTAGATCTCATTAGCATGATCGTCATCATTATTCTAAAAACATTGCTCAAAATTATGGGTTTATTACATATTTATAATAGCACCATGTAGATAAATTAAATGCCTTTAATAAATAATTATTAATAAATAAATAAGATTGTTATAAAGTATATGTTTTATCATCAAACATGATTGGCGTATATGCATACTACTTTCAAGTGGTGGTGAATTATAGAGAATAATGCCATGGGCATGGAGTGAGAGAGTTCACGGGTGTTTCTCTCTCTCTCTCTCCTAACATTAATCAACATAGTAGATAGTAGAGATAGAAATGAGATCACAGGCAAACAAGATAGGCCAGAGAGACAGGCTTCAAAGAAAACACTTTTTGGTTATAAAAACAGTTTGTTTCTTAAAATAATTTGCTTTTGTTGTTGTTGGTGCCCGTGAGTGGGTGTCTCTTTCTATTTTGTGTGTGAATGTGAATAGATTCGTGGGAGATAATGGTATGCTACTACTTGTATCTTATATGATTATGCACATTATACCTATTACAAAAAAAAAACTCTCTGTTTTATCACATTATTTAGCTTCCACGCTTCATTCCTATATAATGGAGGCATGAAATTGAGAGTTCAAGATTAGTACCCCATTCCATGTAGTTGAAGATTATCAAAATTAAATTACGACAATCAATCATTTTAATTAAAATTATCATGGATTTTAATTACAAATATTTGTATAATTTAAAACAAATCATTAAATGACTAAAAAAGATCAAACTTTGGGGGTTTCGTATAGCTATATAGCTTCATGTTTTTCCACATTCCATAGTCATATACTTTACAATAGATAGGGAATACTCACGATCTCATTGATTTGTCATAAAAAAATTACATCATCCGTTACCGCACCAGACTCATTTCCCTCTGCACAATCAAGAATACACGGGAGGAAAGTACAATAAATAGATAGCTTTATCAAGTAGGCTGCAAGTCCCACATTGGTTATTTGGAAAAGTCTTAAAGGAAATTTTCCTTATAAAATGATTACCAAGTGATAAGGCTTCCTAAGTTCCAAAGTAAAAGTCCCACATTGGTTATTTGGAAAAGTTTTAAAGAAAATTTTCCTTTTAAAAAATATTTAAGTTCCAAAATAACCAGTACAGTAGTGGTATAAATCAGTATTGATCCGATACTAAACCGGCTAATCGATTTGGTATACCGATCTAATTGGTACCGGTATCAGCACCTTGTTTTAGGTGGTTTTGGTAATTGGTCCGATTCAAAATGGTTCGGTACAGTAATTTACCGATAACACTCCTAGTTAGAGGACAGATGAGGCTCGAGGGGACAACGATGGAAGAGATATCGGGGGTAGGTGTGACACCCCCAAATCCAAGTACTTCAATTCCAATCGAATATGGTGTTCACTATTCAAAACATCTCACCACCAACTACCCATAAATGAAGAAATAATCGCAATCTCATAACTGAAATAGAAATCCTCCCATTAAAGGGTTACAATACTTGAACGAATAAATCCCAGGTATCTAACCTTAAATAAAACATTAATGCGGAAACATAAACATAACCTATTAAGTCCTAAGAACAACTTTTAATAATAACTAATAGTAAACAAGTCTTCATCACTTGTATGTTTTGTCCTTGCCCTTACTAGTAGATGGGTCATCAACACTCCCAACCTTAGCTGCAATGTTATTATGCAAGAATGAGCAACGATTGCCCAACAAGTATAATAATAACGATAACAATAATAACATGCGGAATTTGAAGAATTCTTGAACAACGGAAAGCTTCTCTTTTGAATCAAAATTTAAGTAAGAAACAAAAGAACATCTGAGGGTCACAAGACCAAGAACTTTGTCCAGGTTATCAAGTTTTCCACTTTAAACCCCCCGACGATATATAAGACTATATGGACATGCGGAATTTGAAGAATTCTTGAACAACTGAAAGCTTCTCTTTTGAATCAAAATTTAAGTAAGAAACAAAAGAACGCGTCGAGGGTCACAAGACCAAGAACTTTGTCCAGTTATCAAGTTTTCCACTTTAAACCCCTAACAAATCATAAGACTATATGGACTTTTTTGCTCGCACTTAGGAGATCAAATTTCTTCAGATAATGTATGTGCATAACATCCTAACGCTTAAGCGTAAATATAATCCCTTTATAAAAGGGTTGTTCATCTCATTTGACATCGAGTCCACATCAAAGAAAAATTTGGATTAACTTAACTTACGCTTTTGGAATTTAGAACGCTCATCAACTATGGACTAGTTAATCAATAAGGGTTCGCTAGTCAATCAAGATTTAACAATAAGATTGATATTTAAATTGAACAATGATTCTCAAGGTATACAATTGAATAAGCATTGTATAATTGAAGTATTCTTTTAAAAGAATTAGAATATTTCAATCGTAATTGAATAATTGAATAATCAAGAATAAGAAACTTGATTACAGAATTGAAAAAAGTTAGGGTAAGACACTTACTCAATGTAAGAGTAGGGTTAAAGAACTTGAGTTAATTAAACAAGATAGAGTAAGGAAATTTCAATGTAAGAAGAGGGATAGGAAACTCATGCATAATAAAGAATAAATGAATAATAGAATACTTGCAATAAATAAGAAGTTTGGGATAAGAAACTTCATGAATTGAAATCAAGGTAGAGTAAGAAACTTGCCTTATAAATGCCGCTACAATAAATACTATATACTTGCTCTTTGAGTAACCTATACGTTTAGGTCACATAGAACAATTAATAATTAAAATTAAACTAATTACTTTCTTAATTAAACACTTAAGTATTCCTGAAAACTTTAAGTTAAATTATATTGTTGAACTATCATTTAACCTTTAAATACTTATTTCTTTGTATTAAGTGCGCAAAATTAATTTATTATAATTTTTGGAGAAATCACATTTTTCTGGGTTTTGACTCGACCCGACCCGACCCGGCTGACCGACCTGACCCGGTCCGGATCCGGACCAGCGCCGTTGTGCTTCATGCGCTGCTGCTCAACAAAACATGCGCAGCTGCGCATCAAGCGTTGCTGCTCTTCAACAGCTTGCGCTGCAGCGCATGAAGCGTTGCTGCGCTGCAAGCGCTGCGGCGCTAGAGACCAGCGCTGCGGCACTGTTCAGACTCTGCAGAACACGAAATTCACGATTTTCAAAGCCAAATTGGCTAAATTCCACCCACAATAAGTTGATTCAATCATTCCCAGAGGTTGTAATACATGTATAATTACAACCCAAATCATATAACATGTTTCTAACCATTTAATTTACAAAATCATCGACTCACAGAACCAATTTTAATGTTTTTGGCCAAATAACAGAGTTTCATATATTTTCTTAAAATCATGATTACAGATTCAATGTATGGCCAAATTACTTCATTTAAATTTCGTTCTTTTCGTTTTTACAGGCATAATCATAATCTCCCATCAATTCACCGATTAACATATAATCAAACATGATAATTCACACCCTTTGAGCCATATTCCAAGTTTACTTTAATGTAAGTATTTTAAAACCCAAATTAAATGTTTTATCACGAACTGATTCAACCAATTTAGTTCCTAATCATCATATAGGGGTTTAAACATGCATAGTAACAACTATAACAATTTCCTAATAATTAACCCATGAAATTCAAATAACAGAGAACTTAATTTAGTTCCTTCTGTAGAAACTTAAGAACACTAATTGAAGCTTGAATTAAGAAATATCATGCTCATGTAAGAGAGGACCATATGGAAATATCCGTTCCCTTATTTATAAATTAGTTGTGTAAAAATTCTTAATGAACTGTAATATTGGTGATTACCCTCCTTAATGGAATATCCCTGCTCGCGGAGTAGAAGAGAGGACTAGAAAACTTTTGTGCTCCAAATCTCTTAAAAATATCATGTTCTTTACTTTCTGCATTTTATATTCTGCCACTCTATGTTTTTATTATTTTGACTTATTTCAACATTTGCAATTTAGAACTGTTTGTTTTCTGATAATCTTTAAAGGGTTTTTAAAAATACAATTTCGTTGTGCTTAATCAATCAATTATTTTGTTTAACTGATTTGGTAACATTTCTTTTATAAAGATCTTTTTGTGCCTTTTGGGAATAACACAGGTCTTGCGTGCACTAATATACAATAAGTCAAAATGTAAACTACAAATTAACCACCACTTCACTGAGGAAAAAAAAACAATTGTCAAGCTACCTTTGATGATCTTGTACCATGTGATGAACCTGCACCATTAGAACCACCATTTGATTGCATACTACAAACAAAAAACACATGCCAATTGTCAAACATTTATGACTATAAAGAAAAAATAAAAGAACCTTATTAAATAATTTTACCTTATACAATTTAAATCTGGGTGAAGTGGTAATTTGAATGCCCTACCTACTATTATGCCCACTTGTCATGTTTCTTGCACATGTCACAGTCAAATTTTTTTCGAGATGACTTATGTGGATTTTTTGGCTCATCTTCTGCATTTCTCCTTTGTTTTCAAGGCCTCCTAGTTGGCTTGTGATAGACTGGTGGGTGAATCTTTTTAAGCTCACTTGTCACCCACTCATGATGTGTTGGAACAGGGTGAATAATAAAACTATATATGGCCAGGTAGAAATCTTTGTTGTAACAAGGTTGCACATACTGCTCTGGTCGTTCCTCAATATTTGTTTATAATCCTGACAAATATAATCCATGCAAACAAACATGACCAAGATTACAAGAATTCTAATCTCGAAATTATAATCTATGAGATTATAGTTTCGGGATTATAATACATGGTTGAACATGATACTAAATAATCCTTCATATTAAGTCATTTTATAATTCTTAGACTAATAGTCTAAGTTCAAATTTAAAAATAAACAAGACACTTGGGCCATGTTTGTTTATGCGGATTACACTTGGGATAAGCATCATTAATCTCAAGTGGCCATTGTTTGTTTTTAAATTTGAGCTTGGGATTATTAATTCAAGGATTATTAAATAACTTAATATGAGGGATTATTTAATACCATATTTTATCAGGTATTATAATCCTACTATTTTGGACTAAAAATCTCTGGACAAAATTAATCTGAACATTTTTTAAAATGACCATGATATCCTATTTACCCCTTTATCACTTTGCAAAATACAAATATACAATCTCGCCTCCGTCTGAATAAAATATGATGTCATGTTTTATCCTTCTCGCTCGGCTCCATTTTGTGTTATACTACTTTTTGTCCATTATATAAAAAAGAGTTTTATTAATCAATTTATTTGTTCCACAAAAAATTGTTTTTTACTAATTATTTATAATTTTTTAATACGTATGTGAATTAATTGTTATTATTATTCAAATAATTAGTAAAAATTTATATAACACGAATAAATTATTTGCGTGAAGTGTCTACCACCTATCTTTTCTTCTAACTATTTGATTGAACAGATTGAAAAATTTATATAATACGAATAAATTATATTAAAAATGTTTATCAGAACATGTTATATAAATTTTTTGTATTATCCACAAAAAAGTGTTTGTCAGAACTGATTAAACGTATTATTCGACAACATTATAACCTTATTTAAAGTTAAAGACTAAAAGACATTTTGCACTCCAAACTTTACACATGTTGAGGTTTGCACCATAAACCTGAAAAAATGTATCAAGACACCCCAAATTTCAGACATACGTAACAAAATGCACACTTTCGTCACTGAAACGGTCAAAAATGACCGGTTAAGGCACACGTGTGGATCTGGAGGGGTTTTAAGTCTTTTTCATATCTTCTTCTAAACCTACTAAAGCTCAAGCTACTAAAGGTCAAACTGATTCAGAACACAATTCACGCAGCTCGATTAGATCCCAAGATTCAGTAAATACGATCAAAAAAATTAGGGAAAATTCGGGCTTATGGATTGGAATTGCTGGTGCATGAAGAATTCAGTGATGAAGACGGCTTGAAGAAGCTCAAACAATGACGGTAGATGATTCCTTGGTTGTCCAGATTGGTGTGAAGATGGGCACGATGGTTGTAATTTCTTTGCTTGGGTTGATACTCCAATGTGTGAGCGTTCAAGGGTAGTAATACCTGGATTAATTAGAAGATTAGAGAATTCGGATGCTGAAATCAAAGCTCTGAAAGATGAAGTGAAAGAGTGCAAAATTAGGGCAAAGATTGGATGGGGCCTGTTAACTGCAACTTGGATTGTGATTTTTTTATTTCATTTTCATCTCAACAAAGGATGAAATTCCCCACACGTAAATTTTTAGGCTATGTATGTATTGTAGTACTCTGATTAAAAAGGGCAGTTTTTGATGGCAAGTACTGTGAGTCTGTAATTTCTGGGAATGTAATTTCTTAGCCCTTATAATGGTAGAAATTAGGCCACATATGAAATGTAATTGTTGGGCATCTGTGACTTAGTGGTTGTTATTTATCAACAATTTCTTTGAATGAAGATGTTGTAAATTTGCAAGAATTGTTTTAACTGTGTGAATTGGTGCAATATCACACCTTGTTTATGATATATGGTATAAAATAGTTGGTGTGCAATTTGATGATATCTGGTGCATTTCATAGGCACCCTGTATTAATGCACCAACCATACCGCCTAAATATAAATGCACAAAGCCTAACTGTTATAACCACAATGATAGAAAATGCTATAATCAAAATGCTATAAAATAAAAACAATTTAATAGAAAACCAAACTGCTCATATTAATATATAAATTGGTATTCCCATTCAATACATGCCACAAAGTAGAGGCAATAAATGTCAGTTGACTTAACAGGTCTATTAACAAAAAAGCACCCAAATACTGCACACACCTACAATCCCAACCACAGTGCAATTTACAATCTCAGCCATACATACATACATTCATAGTAATTGGAATTTAATGTACCCTAAAAAGAGCAAAACTTTCCAAAATCCCATCCCAACACTAATTATCTGCAGAGGCCCTTTTGGAGAAGTTGGTTTCCTAAACTGGATTTTCTCTCTTTTGGATCTTGCTACAGCTTCAAGGTCTCTTAGTGTTGTACATTGTTTTCCCTTTCATGTGTAGTCTTTGGGTCGTAATATATCAACATCTTCATTTCTTTGGCTACCCTCATAATAGATTTCACATTGCCACTTTGTAGAACCTCCTACTTGATCTTTATCTTCATTCATTTCACTAATTTGGATTGTAGACTTATGTGTTGCTATCAATGGTTGAGATGTTTGGGAAGTGTTTTGAACCTTTTTAGCCCTCTTAGGCTTTGGAGGAGGTTGAAAGGATTGACTATGTGGAGCTTGGGAAGATTGTGAAATCACATCTGGCTGCTTATTCAGTTTCAAAAACATACAAACAATAAATTTATTAAACACATTTCAAGGATATTGAAAAAGCACATAAATAGAAACAAACACTTAACTTACTTGAGGACACCTTCTTGAATTGTGACCCCATTCCTTGCAAAATCTACATTTCAATGATGTTCCTTTTCTCTTCAAAATTGTACCTTCTAGATTTGAATCTAGAATATCATTACTTTTCCTCCTAACAACTTTAGGCCTGCCTAAAGGGGTATGTTTAACTGGTGGCAAAGGTGGTTCAATCCTAGTAGGATCCCACTTAGATCTGTGCCTTATAGGCTCAATGTTATGACTGTTAACCTTTAAATACATGTCAATGGTTAAAAACTCATGTACATGTGTTTGGATCATGTCCTATTTTGTTAATGCATGACATAGCATGATCACAATATATCCTACACAAGTCCCACCTCCTACAAGTATATGTTTTTTTTTCTAAATCCACCACAAATGAGAAACCCCCTGAAGTCATAGTTATAGTCATAGTTCATGTATAAATTCATGATACAATGTCTATGTTCAGCATTTGGGACCAAAACTTCTAAAGCATTAATCAAACCCTGGGGACAAAAAAAAAGGAAAGTTATCAAACTGGCACAATAAATAGGATAATTGATGAAATAAAATAAATTATAAATGGAGAGAGGTTTATACCTTTTGTTTATCTGAAATGAATGTCCAACCTCCATCATTTGCAATCCCAAGATCTTCCACCAACAAGTTCATAAACCACAATCAAGATTGAGTGTTCTCAGATTCAACAATGGCCCAAGGAACTGGCCACATCCCATTGTTAGGGTCAACACCAACTGCAGTTAATAACTGACCCACATATGGCCCTTTGAGAAAACAACCATCAAGCCCCACCAGTGGTCTACACCCCAATTTAAATCATTTTTTTAGTGGCTGCAGACATACATAAAATCTCAAAAATCTGTCTAATCCATGCCCACGCTTCGGGTTCATTCTCTTCAAGATATAAGAACTCCTGTGCATGACTCTTCTAAGCTCTGCAAAGATAGTCCAAAATCATTCCATACTCCCTGGGTCCTCAACACCCCTTCAATGTTTTTCATTGCTTTTTTCTTAGCTCAGATGCTTAGGCTCCTTTATACCCCAATATCCAAATCTTTAACTACTTTAGTATGAAACTAATCTAATCCCCATGTTGGATTCATCCAAGATCATCTTCATATTTTTAGGAATCTAATCTGCATTTATACAATAATTATCCCACTCTCTCTCGCCACATGTATGCACTTTTTGTAATATAGTGATTTTAAATGTGAGCTCTCTTTTGACATTTCATTGAGATCAAGTACCATGTACATGGATCCACACACCTTGCTTGGATCTTATTTGATGTGTTCTTCTTTAAATACACCTTCCTTGTTTGATGCCATGATTCTTGATTCTTCGCCTTACTTGATTACATTGGAAAATGTCATTCCAACTCAAACTCGTGGATCCTCTATGTTACCATCATTGAATTTCGAATACTCTTTTATGTTCTTGTTCGTGGTTCAGGATCAAACTCATCAACCCTAGGCATCCTTTCCACATCGAGAGTCATCATACTTAAGAGGATGAAAATCCTAGTTTATATGGTTCTTCTAAACCAATTTGGGTTTCGCAGTTGGTTTTCCTTCCCTTTGTTAATGTGAAATCTTTTTCCTTTTCGTAACATTTTCCTTGCCTTTCGTGTTACAATTGGTTGGGTCTCATCCCCAAATGCATAATCCTCATCCCCAGGTGTTATCATCCTCCGCCCCATCCCGAGCCCCCCCAATCTTATCACCCTTTGTCTATCGCCAACCCTCGCCTTATCAACCTCCGCCCCATCCCTAGTCCCCCCAATCTTATCCCACTCCCAAATTTCATCATTCTCTTCATCCTCGGTTGATTCTTCCGCATAACTATCTACATAACTTTCATCGTTCATTCATTTCATAATCCCTAACCGACATCAAATCTATGCATTCATTATTATTCCCACCTCCTTCAACTTCAAATTCAACTGTAAAAGTGTCCGCCATGGATAAATTTAACTGTAAAATATTCTTTATCGCCTGCAAAGCCACAAACACTGTTGGTTAAATGTGTGGACCACATCATATTTAATTTCATAAAATCCAAAAGCGTGAAGTAATAACTACAGAATCTTATATATTTATCATCAAAAGGGTCCACTACCCAACTTTATACTATTCAATGATGGATACCATTCCACTTTACAACAAAAAGAAGTCACTAAACTAAAAAAAGAACACAATAAAATACAAAAAGAACATGCTTACGATATTTTTGGACACCTCAAGTCCATAAACGCTATTGTCTTGGAATCCCTCAAGAATTGTTTTCGTACCATTGTTTCACTTACGATATTCGCGAACCCTAATGGGTCTTGATTTAGGGATTTTTTCTGCCTTCATATTGCGAAAGTAACCCTTTGTGATTTGGGATTTTGTGTCGATAACCATCACTGCGTGCATAATCTAGGCAAATTTTATTTTCAATGTAAACTATCAAAACTACCCTCTCGTAATAAACATTACAAGCTTTAGCCGATCACTTTTGTTTTCAAATTAGGTCACTTTTGAATTTGTTAAGTGACCTAAAGTGTGCATTTTGTTATGTATGTTTGAAGTTTGGGGTGTACTTAGATACCTTTTTCGCTTAAGGTGCAAACCTCAACATATGTGTAAAGTTTGGGGTGCAAAGTGTCTTTTAATCAAAGTTAAATTATATAATTAGTACCACTGAGCATTTGATTGAATAATATAACCACTTATTTATAAGTTTCTAATTAATTGTTCATCATTTTTTTTTATGTATGAATAAGTTTAAATTATAGTTTAATATATGTTATTATTGGTCAGGGTATAATAGTCCAAACAATATTTTTTTTATCCAATCCTTTAATTAATCCTGAAAAAAAACAAACATAACATTGGATTATTTTAAGTTATCCATGAATAATCACATAGAAAACAAACATGCGACTAGAACTATTTAATTCTAGGATTAATAGTCTTGGAATTATAATTCCATGGATTATAATTTCGGAATTATAATTCTTGCAAATAAACATGACATTGGATTTATAATCTTGTTCCAAGTATAATTCTTATAAATAAATATAGCCTAAGTGAACAATTGTTCAATTGAGAGAGATATCGAGTGATGTGGCTCACGTGACGTGAGAAAAGAGTCACCTTACGCTCCAAAAACACACTAATAGTGCCACGCACGTAATAAACTAGTCAATAATATTAATCTTTTATTTTAATGCCGTCATATTAAAACAAAACGATGACTTCATACTTTTAACGGAATGGGTTATTTATATTTTTATTAAATATGTAATTGTATAAAAGCTCGCTTCGCTAGACTAAAACTGGGTTTGTCCACCTTCGGCCATAACCTCATTATATATATGTCCCTAGCACATAACCTCCGCCAAAAGGAGGATATTTTTGTTTGAGCCCCACGCCTAATTCCAAAGAAGAAAAATTTTTTATATAAAATTGGGAGTTTTTATTTTCTTCTTTTTTCCTTTTTTATGGGTGATGTATACCTAGTTTTGGGGGCGTCACAGTTGGTATCAAAGCTTAGGGATATGATCCCTAGCTAAGATGTGAGACTAGAACTAGGAGGGGAGAGATGGGAAATTCTTTCGCTAGTATTACCTACCTAAGTTTATTTGGTATTTAATTGGTCGGTCAGAGTATAGGGATAATATGTTTCATGTCAATTAACCCTTGTTTTGTGGCAGTGTTTAAAATGGCAGCTGAAAATGTTTACAATGGAGTGAATGAGAACGTGGAGACACCTCTAATCACCAACCAGGTTAATGTGATTAGAGATATCCATGTGGTGATTGAGGAATTAAATGTTGCACTCAAGCTAGTCGCAAAGGTAGCAACTGAGAGTGAGGAAGAAGAGGAACCTGAGGTTGATTTATTAGAAGAACTTATTGATCAAAATGTAGAATTGCAAAATTGTATTCATGAGTTAGAAGAGCAGGCTGAAGAACGACAGGCGGTAGTAGAACAAAGGGATGCAACAATTCAAAATTTTATTACCCGATGTGCGATGGTTGAACAGAAGTAGTCTTTAGCAGAGTATACTATATTAAAGATAGAATTTGAGAATTCAAATGTCAAGGAGCAGCTGAAAGAAGAAATAACTGAACGAGTGAGAACGAAAGATGCATGGGTAAAAGCAGCGATCGACAGCGTTGATATTGTGGAAAAAGAAGTCCGATCCAAGAAAGCTAAAATAGATGATATGTATTTCTCTTTTTCGACAGCAATTGGGAGAATCCAGCATCGAGTTTTGAATTATCCTGGTGAGGAATCGAACGAAGTTATCACGGGTTAGTTAATTATAAATTTTTGCAAAGTCTATACCTTATTAGATACCGGTTCTACCCATTCTTTTATCTCTCTTGCTTGTGCTCAACGTTTAAATTTGACTACAAAGAAATTAGACTTTGACTTATTGGTTGAAACTTCGATAGTAGAAACCTTCATTACCTCCACTGTTTATAAATCTTGTTTGATTCAAATCGACACTTTCATGTTACCTGTCGATCTTATCTCTTTGAAAATACTTGCCTTTGATGTGATTTTTTTGGAATCGATTGGTTAACTACTCATCATGCTTTTTGTAAGGTGGTTAACTTTCATATTCCTTACCAACCTGTTATGCGAATTCAAGCAACTAAACCACTAAAGTCAATCATTGTCATATTAAGCCATAAGTAAAGAGCCCCGTCCTTTCGTTGTTTATTTCCTTGTGTGGAATGCACCGAAGCCAGACTTTCCGTAAGAGACGTTGTGAATGACGATGGCAAGTTGATAGGTATCAATGTGACGTGTTATCTAAGTCTGTGATGAGAGTCACAGTTTTGAATGATATTTCTATTGTTAATAAATTTCCTGACGTATTCTTGAAGACTTCCTAGCCTACCCCAGAGCGTGAAATCGAATTTTGTATTGACCCCAGTACAAAACCCATTTCTAAAACCCTCAAATATTTCTTCAACCAAAACGAACGTATAATGCGACAAAGACGTTGACTCAAGCTGTTGAAGATTACGATCGTACCATTCAATGCCATCGTGGGAAAGCGAACGTGGTAGCTAACGCGTTGAGTAGAAGATCGTATGCGTTTACGAGTGTGATGTTGTTAACACAAAGACCCATTTGTACAACTTACAAATGATGAAGATAGAGTTAAAGACTCTAGGAACCCAAGTGAAGATAATGAATATACGAGTAGAATCGACTTTAATCGATAAAGTTAAAGCCGTTCAAAATACACACCCGGAGCTGATGAATGTGAATGAAGAAGGTTCAAGAGGGCGTTATTCGAGAAACAAGAATCGACGAAGAGAGAAAATCTCAACCCTCGATTAAATTGACCCATTTGAAATCCTCGACCAAGTAGGAACTGTGGCTTATAGACTCGTTTTACCGACAAGTATGTCGCGTGTTCATAACGTTTTTAACGTATCGACGTTACATAAATATGTGGATGACCCGAACCACATTATTAATTTATAACCGGATGAGATAGCGGATGATTTAACGTTTGAGAGATACGTGTTAAAATCTTGGATAAGAAGAATCGTATTCAACACTCAAAGGTTATACCTCAAGAGTTAGAATTTGAAATGAAGTCGAGGTATCCTCACCTGTTCAGCATACCAAGTACGCACATAAATTTTGAGGGCGAAATTCCATAAGGAGGGGAGATTGTGAGACCCCAGATTTTATGAATAAATATTTAATTTTCTCGAAATAATCTTTTTAAATATTATGGTGTGGATTTGATATAATGTTATAGTTGTGGGTAATATTTATATATTTTGCAAAGTACGCAAGTTGTTATATAATATTCGATTGGTCGGGAAATATTCTTTTTGTCGGGGAATATCCGTACGACGGTACAATCATTGGTAGACCCCACAACGGAATTATTGTCGGATTGAAAAACGAAAAAAATACTTTATAAAAATAACGGCAGAAGTTTTACCGTTAACTGTTGAACTACCCGGTAGTAAAAGTACAGTAATACGCATGATTGCTTAGTAGCACACGGTATTAGTTATTGATGCTTACGTGATAAGTCACTCAGTTATACTCAATTATTGCTACAGTAATTGCTGCATCATATCTCTCACATTATTGATTCAATTATTATCACGATTATCATCCTGCATAATATGTTATATTATTAAATCAATAATTGAGGCGACATAGTTATTCATATTATTATTTACAATATTGACAATGTTCAAGTTCATCAAGGAGAGGTTTGGTCATCTAATTGTGCGCCAATAAGGAGAAATTCTTATCGGAAAGCCCCCTCTTTCCTGGGAACGACCTGGTTGTTAAATATTGTGAGTTATAATATTAATGATGAATAAGTTCGTGTTGATTAAAGATAAATTTGATAGTTACATTGTGTTGGGATTATTAGTGTTAGTGGAAATCGACATCTATTTCAATGATAATTGATGTCTAGAAGTTATATTGTTCAATCGGGTATTCGAGGCACTTTTCGTGTCGGAGTACTATTCACGAGTTACTATTCATGAGTTACTATTCACGAGTTACTATTCATGAGTTACTAATCACGAGTTACTATTCATGAGTTCTTATTCATGAGTTACTATTTAATAGTAACTTGTCCTTCGACTTTCCAAGAGTTATTTGTCCCTTGGTTTTCAAGAGTTATTTGTCCTTGATTGTTCCAAGAGTTAATTGCCCTTCACAAATAGTAGTTGTCTCTTCAATATTACCAAGAGTCATTTTGACCCTTTGTTAAGACCAAGAGCCACTTTCAGTTCTTCTATAAATAGAAGCTCATTCCTTCATTATTTCTTACAATTAATTCATGAAACTTTTTAGAGAGAAACTATAGAGAGAAAGAAGAAAAGTATTCTGCTACTTCATTACTCCAATATCCAGTTTCTTCTAAGGTAGAGAATATTATTTGTTGTACTAGTAAGGAGTATTATTCTTTCGTATTCATGAAGAGAGCTGTTGTTATTTCATTCTTATTATTCTGTTGGAATAACCTGTTTATGCAAAGTACCGCATACATGGTGAAATTCTTCTAATATTCCGTTCTTTAATATTCTGTCGAAATATTCTGTCTGTGCGTTTACGCCGGACCTGGTTCCATTATTTATTATTCGCTTCGGAATATCATGCGTGCGTTACGCCTGGGACGACCGGTTCCATTCTTTATTATTATTCATTGGAATATCTTGTATGCATGCGTTTTACGCTAGACCGGTTAAAATCTTTATTATTATTCATTTGGAACATCACGCCGGTGTAATTTCACCGACTGTTCCGTTGCTTATTATTCTCGTTGAATAACATGTCATCGGGCAATCGCATACATGGTGATTTCTTTTGTTATTCCATTCGTTATTATTCGGTTGGTTAAAGTTTTGACTTTATACTCCATGAAATTAGTGGAATATCCTTGATATTTTGCGCTTCATCCAATATCTTTTCATGGAAATATTCTTCCGAGCATTCTTGAATTTTACTCTGCAAAAAGAAGTATCATGTTGACAATTTGGACGTTATTGATTCCTGAATAAATTAATTCTTGAACTTGTTTTATTGAATTCTTATATCATTGTCATTATCCTCATGTTTATATTATTTTTGAAAGTCATCTGTGGCCTGTAGTGCATAAATGGACTTGGTATGATTATGACCAGGGATTATTCGGTGTAATCATGACCGTAATGTTACAAATGCTGTGGAAAAAGTCCTCATTGGCCCGTAGTGCATTGATGGACAGTTTTTGGTATGATTATGGCTATGGATTCTCTTTGGCCGTAGTGCAAAGATGAATTGTTTTATGGCATGATCAGGACCGTTAATGAATACATGATTATCTTTGGCCCGTAGTGCATGGATAATTTGTGATCATGATACTAATGAATACACAATTATCTTTGGCCCGTAGTGCATGGATAATTTGTGGTCGTGATACTAATGAATACACGATTATCTTTGGTCGTAGTGCATGTATAATTTGTGGTCGTGATACTAAAGAATATCCTTGGTCTGTAGTGCAGGGATGATTTAATGATGTGGATTATTTATTAAGCTGAGTCTCAGCGAGAAAAGTCATGAAAAACCTTTTAAATCATAGAAGATAGTAGATTTTATTCTCTACTTGACTCTTCTAATGGATTGCTTATTCCACTGCAATTTTTGATCTAAAACTTGTTGTCTATTATATTCTATCAGTTGTTATACTGTTGAAGGCTATTGATAATTTATTCTGCATTATCTTAGTCATAATATTTTTTATTGGGCTAGTTGAGCTAACCCTTTCTTTTATTGTTCTCTTTAGGAAATGAGAACGTAGCTGGAACTAGTCGGGGAACATAGTGATGGTCCTAGATGGTGCATTAGTAGTCCTCACTATTCTGTGAAATAGTGTGATAATAATTGTAATGAGGACTCCTTTTGAGTTTTTATATTCTCTAGTAGATAATATTTATATTCAAACTCATAGTTTATGTTTTGTCGTATTGTACACGACAGATGTATTATTAAGTTGTATTTGAATTCTGTACCATATAAGTGGCAACCCAAGATGGGTGATGCATACCTAGTTTTGGGGGCGTCATGTGACTCCCCCAAAATTAGGTATTCATCACCCATCTTGAGTCGCCAAATACATGGTACAAAATACAAATACAAACTTAATTATACAAATGTCGTGTAACATACGACAATACATAAACTGAGAGTTCTAATAGGAATATTGTCATCTAGACAATATCCATACCAAGGAGTCCTCATTACATTTATTGTCACACTATTTAAAAGAATAGTGAGGACTACTAATGCTATCTTCTGGACCATTACTCCTTTCCCCGACTCGTCTCAGTTATATTCTCATTTTCTGAAGAGAACATTGAAAAAGAAAGGGTGAGCTCAACTAGCCCAAGAAGAAATATTATGACTAAGATAATATGTAATAAATTATCCTTAGTCTTCAACAATGTTAAACCGATAATATACAATAGACATCAAGTTTAATCAAGCTAAGAAAATATGCAATCCATTAAAAGAGTCAAGTAGAGAATAAAGTCTACTATCTTTATGTTTTTAAAGGTTTTCATCAATTTTATCACGAGACTCAATTTTAATAAATAAACCACCACATCTAATCATCCCCGTATCATCGCCAAGGATTTTCATTAAATCATCAATGGTCATGACTATACCGAAAAATCCCTGGTCATAATCATACCAAAAACTGTCCATCAATGCATTACATGCCACTGAGGACTTTTACCACACCACTTATAACATCACAGTTCATGATTATACCGAATGATCCCTGGTCATAATCATACTAAGTCCATCTATGCACGTAAGCCAAAGATAACTTTCAACATAATATAACATGAGGATGATGACAATGTTATAATAATTCAATAAAACAAGTTCAAGAATTATTTTGTCAATGAACCAATAACGTCCAAATTGTCAACATGATACTTCTTTATAAAGTAAAATTTAAGAATGCTCAGAAGAATGTTTCCATGAAATGATCATCGGATGAAGCGCAAATATCAAGGACATTCCACTAATTTCATGGAGTATAGAAGTCAAAATTTAACCAATCGAGTATAATAAAGAATATATGAAATCGCAAATGGATTTTCACCGCCATGCGGTAATCCACGATATACGAGATCATTTCCACAATTTAATAAGGAATGAATACAAAGGAACATTCACCATACGCATGTGGCAATCCACATAGACAAAAGTTATTCCAATGTAATAATAAAGAATGGAATAATGAAGGATTCACCATGCATGCGATAGAGACCGCAGTACATGTTATTCCCAATGTAATAATAAATGGAATAATAAATATGGAACCAGTCGTGAAAAATTCACCTTGCATGGATATTTAAACGTAATAATAAATGATGAATAATAAAAGGATTTCACCAAGTATCGTTATTTCAGCATAAACAAGTTATTCCAACATAATAATAAAGAATGGAATAATGAAGAAGATTACCAAGTATTGGGTGAACCGCATATATAAAGTCATTCCACCAAGTATAGGGTAAATCATGACACAAAGTTATTCCAATGAATAGTAAATACTGAAATAATAAATATGGAACTGTGTCGTGAAATTATAATCGACAAAGATATTAAACCGTAATAATAAATGACGGAATAATAAAAGGATTTCACCAAGTATCCGGTACTTCGCATAAACAGGTTATTCCAACATAATAATAAAGAATGGAATAACAGGAGAAGATCACCAAGTATTGGGTGAACCGCATATACAGGTCATTCCACCAAGTATAGGGTAAACCGCGCATACATGTTATTCCAACAGAATAATAAATGCGGAATAATAAATATGGAATCAGGTCAGGTGAAATTCACACCAACAGGATATTTCGACAGAATAATAAATGAGGGAATAATAAAATGATTTCACCAAGTATAGGGTATGCCACATATACAGGTTATGTATAGGGTATGCCACTTTTACAGGTTATTCCAACAGAATAATAAAGAATGGAATAACATAAGTTCTCTTCAAGAAGAAAGAATAACACTCCTTACCGTAAAAGATACTAGATATCGAAGTAGTGAAGTAGCAGAATACTCTTCTTCTTTCTCTCTATAATTTTCTCTCTATAATTTCTCTCTCTAGAGTTTCAGTGAATTCGTAAGAAATAATGAAGGAATGAGCTTCTATTTATAGAAAAATGGAATGAATAGTAACTAATTCATGAACGGTCAAGATCGATTTACTTTTAAACAAACGATCCAGATCGATTTACTATTAAAACTTAAAGCGACGGTCCATACTGATTTACTATTAAAACTTTAAACCAGCGACCCATATTGATTCACTATTATAACTTTTCACCAGCGGTCCATATTAATTCTTTCAACCAACGGTCTGAAAAATTAGCACATCTCCTAATGGAATAATATTGTACCCAAATACTCAAATGCACAATAATAGAGTGAATAGTAATCGGGTGAATAGTAACTCGTGAATAGTAACTCACGAATAGTAACTTGTGAATAGTAACTTCGACACAAAAAGTGTCCCAAATACCCGATTGAACAACATAACCTCTAGACATCAATTATCATCGGAATAGATGTCAATTTCTACTAACACAAATAATTTATCAAATTTATCTTTAATCAACACGAACTTATCCATCATTAATATCATAACTCACAATATTTATCAACCAGGTTGTTCCCAGGAAAGAGGGGGCTTTCCAATAAGGATTTTTCCCTATTGGCGCGCAATTAGGTGACCAAACCTCTCCTTGAAAGAACTTTTAGACATTGTAAATATTGCAATTTAATAATATGAATAACTTTTTCATCTCAATTATTGATTTAATAAAATAACATATTATGCACATGATACTGTGACAATAATCGAATCAATAATATGAGAGATATGATGCAACAAATACTGTAGCAATAATTGAGTATAACTGAGTGACTTATCACATAAGCATCAATAATCAATATCATGTGCTACTATGCAACCATGCCGTAGACATCGTACATTTACTACTTAGGGTAGTTCAACAAAGATCAACCAGTAAAACCTCCGCCAGTTATTTTCATAATTTTTTTTTCATTTTCTAACTACGACAGTTCTTCCATTGTGGGTCCACCGATGATTTGTGTCGTCGCATTTAATATTCCCCGACAAAAGAATATTCCCCGACCAATCGAATATTATATAACAACTTGCATACTTTGCAAAATTTAACATTATCTCAAATCCACACCTTAATATTAAAAAAAATATTTCGAGAAATTTAAATATTTATTTATAAAATCTGGGGTCTCACAATCTCCCATTCTTATAGAATTTCGCCCTCGAAATTTACGTACGTACCTGGTATGATAAAGAGGTGAGGATACCTTGAATACCTCTATCGTTGAAAACATTAAATTCATCTTTGCAATCCGGCCAAAGATATTCATTAACAATTCATCTTTGCACTACAGGCCAAAGATATACAACTGTAAAACCAATAATGCCGAGACTCGACTTAGTAGTATCACGACCACGAATTATCCATACCTTCTGGGCCAAGGATATTCGTGTTTTCAATTACTGGTCATGATTATACCGAATAATCTCTGGTCATAATCATACCAAGTCCATCTATGCACTATGGCCAAAGATGACTTTTACCACATCCATGAATTAATATTTCATTGCAGAGACTCAGCTCAATAATTAATCCACATCGTCGAATCATCCCCGCACACTACTGTGCCAAGGATATTCTTTAGTATCATGACCACGAATTATCCATGCACCACGTGTCAAAGATAATCGTGTTTTCAATTCTGATGCCATGATTATACCGAACAATCCACAGTGGTAAATCATACCAAGTCCATTTATGCACGTAAGCCATGAGATGACTTTTAACACAATATAAGCATGAGGATAATGATATAAAGAATCAATCAAATGAGATAAAGGATAAATATTAAATATTTATAATATAATTTATCCAGGGTTCAAGAATATCCCAATGTTATCAATCACTTAATAATCTCATAATCTAATATCATTAATATTATAATAATATTTTAATCACTTCTTAAACTTATAAAAATTTTATTTTTATTTACGCTTTACCATATAATGCATTTAATCATTCAAAAATGCCATACTCATAAGATATCATCACCAATGATCAAATCCCTCATCAAAAAATATGCATATACTCTATATAGGATTTCCAAGCCATAAAATCCTATTTTTCAACTTTGTTACTTCACATAACATATTTAACTCATATATTCGTAACTAAACTATTTTCATAAAAAATACCAAATCAGTCCCAAAAATATTTCTTTTCTGGGATTTAGCATATTATAGTCTCATAATGAACATTTATTCATAACTAGATCATTTTCATGAAAAATACCAAATCAATTCCAAAAATATTTCTTTTCTGGGATTTAGCATAATATAGTCCCATAATGAAAACATATTTTTCTCAGAATTTTAAAAATTCATTTACTATTTTTCAAAAATCAATTTCCAATTAATTCCTTAAGAAATTAGCTACCTCAAGTTTAACTCCAAAAATTCCCAAATCTTAAGGGGACCTTACACATGTTAATGTGAGTCTCAGATTTAAATTTCATGGTCATCGGAGTTGTAGAACTCCGATTATAACATTTTTTGTCAAAAAAACCTAAATATTGAAATGGTCATAACTTGCTCATTTTAAGTCAGAATGAGCTCATTTTTAGACAGGAGGTACTTTATAACATATATTTTCATGTCCCAAAAGGCCAGAATTTTTCACATAAATTTAGTGGCCGAAACAGCCCCTTAAAGTTTCTGGGCAGTAGCGTTTTTGTAATTTACAGCTTTGGACTCTTTTGCTAAATTCAGTCCACACGAAAATCTACAACACCTTTTCCAGTGATTCCACTTGGATAAGCTACAAAACTCATAGATCTAACTCTAAGACTTGACCACACTCAAAAATTCAAAATATAATAGGAGATATGGTCAATTGAATTTTATGTTACGTTTTTACCAAAATCTGATTTTTCAACCCTTTGTGATTTCTAAGAAACTTTCATGTTTTCACATAATAACCAACATAACTCATCATAACACTTACTAATACTTCATATACCCATGATTTTCATCAGTCCTATACTTTTATTATGACTTTCATCATAATCCACGTAACCAGATCCTTTTAGTAGATGAAATATTTGAGGGTTTAAGAAATGTGTTTTGTACTGGGGTTAATACAAAATTCGATTTCACGCTCTAGGGGTAGGCTAGGAATTCTTTAGGATTACGTTAGGAATTTATTAACAATACCAACTGTGACTTCTATCCCTTAACCTGGATAACACCTCACAATGATACCTATCAACTTGCCATCTTCATTCACGATGTCGCCTACAGAAAGTCTGGCTTTGGTGCATTCCACACAAGGAAGTCACCAGCGAAAGGTTCGGGGCTCTTTACTTATGGCTTGATATGACAGTGATTGACTTTAGTGGTTTGGTTACTTTGATTTCGCATAACAAGTTGGTTAAGAATATGAAAGCTAACCATCTTACGAAAAGCATGATGAGTAGTTAACCAATCATTTCCAAAAATCACATCAATGCAAGTATTTTCAAAGAGATAAGATCGACGGGTAACGTGAAAATGTCGATTTGTATCAACAAGATTTATAAACAGTGGAGGTAACGAAGGCTCCTACTAACGAAGTTTCAACCAATAAGTCAAAGTCTAACTTCTCCGAGTCAAATTTAAACGTTGAACGCAAGTAAGAGAGATAAAATAATGGGTAGAACTGGTATCTTATAAGGTATAGACTTCGCAATTATTTATAATTAACTAACTCGTGCTAACTTCGTTCGGGTTACTCACTTTTTGAGAAGTCACTTAAAAAACGCCTCTCCTCAGACTACCACGGTTTTGACTTTTCCGGAGCGGTCTTTGGTGCTCCATCCTAGTTTGAACTTGTCTTCGGTGAATGAAAAAATCGGGCTAGTTGACCTTCTCTTCCACAATTATAACATGCCTTGGACTGGGCGGATCGCAATTTGGATCGATGTGTCCCTCCCTCCATATTTAAAACATATGATAGGTGGTCGTTTCCTTCCTTAACAACGGTGTCTTTGGTCTCGACGTCTTTCCATCATTGTTGAATTTCTCTTCTTGAAATGTCCATTCTTATTATTTTGGCCATGATTACCACCGAAGTGGTTACCATTTCTGCCATGTTGATTCCTTTCACGCTTATTGTCACCGCTTCAATGATCGCTATCACCGGTATTATCATTTTCTGCCGCTCTCTTTTTGGTTGGGTTGACTCACTATCGCGCTCCAATAACTGAGCCCTATTAACAACATCTGAATACAAACAAAGTTTATGAGAAATGAGGTATTGACATATCTCGGGTTTCAAACCTCTTAGAAACATCCGCGTCATTCTCTCCTCATTATTAATCAAATGGGACGCAAAACGGGACAACTCGGCAAACTTGGCTTCGTACTGCGACACGATCATGTTGTTTTTCTCCAGTTTAATGAACTCTACCTCTTTTATGTGACGCATACTTTCTGGAAAGTACTTGTTGTTGAACAGTTCCTGGAACTTCTCCCAAGACATCTTCAGTGCGGAAGGTTGAGTACGTTTTATAGATTCCCACCAATAATCTGCCTCTGCACGCAACATGAAGGTGGCAAAGGGAACCTTTTGTTCCTCGAAGCATTCCAAGACATCAAATATCTTGTTGATCTGTTTAATCCACGTCTCCGCCTTAAGTGGTTTTGGCTCTCCAAAAAACTCCGGTGGTCCCAGTTCCTTAAACTGCTTGACGGTGACCAACCGTGGGTTGCCATTGTTTCCACCTGCATTATGGACAGGAGTTGCCTTCACCCGTTGTTGCATGAATAGCTCCTTGAACTGCTTAGCGGTGATCATTCGAGAGTTATTAGTGTTTCTACCTGCATTTTGGACAGGAGATGCCTTCGCCTGTTGTTGCATGAAATGCATAAAGCCTCTGACCATCTCATCATTCACCATTTCATCGGTGTTATTATTTTCATGAGGATTATTGTCCTCTGGTTGCACATTACCCTGAGCATTGATCGTTGGTGACTCAATGGTCTCATGTGCTTCATTGATTATCTCAACATTCTCGGATGCAATTTTTAAATACTACCACAAAACAAGGATTAGATAACATATCACATATTATCCCTATACTATGACCGACCAATTAAATAACAAATAAACTTAAGTAAGTCATACTAGCGAAGGAATTCCCCGTCTCTCCCCTCCTAGTTCTTATCTCACATCTTAGCCAGGGATCATATCCCTAAGCTTTGATACCAACTATGACACCCCCAAAATTAGGTATTTATCACCCATCTTGAGTCGCCAAATACATGATACAAAATACAAATACAAACTTAATTATACAAATGTCGTGAAACATACGACAATACATAAACTGAGAGTTCTAATAGGAATATTGTCATCTAGACAATATCCATACCCAAGGAGTCCTCATTACATTTATTGTCACACTATTTAACAGAATAGTGAGGACTACTAATGCTATCTTCTGGACCATCACTCCTTTCCCCGACTCGTCCCAGCTATACTCTCATTTTCTGAAGAGAACATTGAAAGAAAGGGTGAGCTCAACTAGCCCAGTAAGAAATATTATGACTAAGATAATCTGTAATAAATTATCCTTAGTCTTCAACAATGTTAAACTGATAATATACAATAGACATCAAGTTTAACTGCAGCGGAATATGCAATCCATTAAAAGAGTCAAGTAGAGAATAAAGTCTACTATCTTTTATGTTTTAAAAGGTTTTCATCAATTTTTATCGCTGAGACTCAGCTTAATAAATAAACCACCACATCTAATCATCCATGTACCACGGTCAAGGATTTTCATTAAATCATCAATGGTCATGACTATACCGAAAAAATCCCTGGTCATAATCATACCAAAAACTGTCCATCAACGCATTACAGGCCACTGAGGACTTTTACCACACCACTTATAACATCACAGTTCATGATTATACCGAATGATCCCTGGTCATAATCATACTAAGTCCATCTATGCACGTAAGCCAAAGATAACTTTCAACATAATATAACATGAGGATGATGACAATGTTATAATAATTCAATAAAACAAGTTCAAGAATTATTTTTTCCATGAACCAATAACGTCCAAATTGTCAACATGATACTCCTTTGTAAAGTAAAATTTAAGAATGCTCAGAAGAATGTTTCCATGAAATGATACTGGATGAAGCGCAAATATCAAGGACATTCCACTAATTTCATGGAGTATAGAAGTCAAAAATTTAACCAACTGAGTATAATAAAAAATATATGAAACTGCAAATGGATTTTCACCCGCCATGCGGTAATCCACGTATACAGATCATTTCCACAATTTAATAAGGAATGAATACAAAGGAACATTCACCATGCATGTGGCAATCCACATAGACAGGTTATTCCAACAGAATAATAAAGAATGGAATAACAGAAGGATTCACCATGCATGCGATAGAGACCGCACATGCATATGTTATTCCCAAATGTAATAATAAATGCGGAATAATAAATATGGAACCAGTCAAAGTGAAATTCACATCGAGCATGGATATTAAATGTAATAATAAATGACGGAATAATAAAAGGATTTCACCAAGTATGCGGTACTTCGCATAAACAGGTTATTCCAACATAATAATAAAGAATGGAATAACAGAAGAAGATCACCAAGTATTGGGTGAACCGTATATACAGGTCATTCCACCAAGTATAGGTAAATCACAAGACACAAAGTTATTCTAATGTAATAATAAATGCGGATTAATAAATATGGAACAAGATGTCAGTGAAAATTCACAATCGGCAGTGATATTCCGACGTAATAATAAATGACGGAATAATAAAAGGATTTCACCAAGTATGCGGACTTCGATAAACAAAGTTATTCCAACATAATAATAAAGAATGGAATAATGAAGAAGATCACCAAGTATTGGGTGAACCAGATATATCTGAGTCATTCCACCAAGTATAGGTAAAATCACGCATACAAAAGTTATTCCAATGTAATAATAAATGCGGAATAATAAATATGGAACCAGGTCAGGTGAAATTCACACCGACAGGATATTCCGAAAGAATAATAAATGACGGAATAATAAAAGGATTTCACTAAGTATAGGGTATGCCACATATACAGGTTATGTATAGGGTATGCCACTTATACATGTTATTCCAACAGAATAATAAAGAATGGAATAACATAAGTTCTCTTCAAGAAGAAAGAATAACACCCCTTACCGTAAAAGATACTGGATATCGAAGTAGTGAAGTAGCAGAATACTCTTCTTCTTTTTCTCTATAATTTTCTCTCTATAATTTCTCTCTCTAGAGTTTCAGTGAATTCGTAAGAAATAATGTGGAATGAGCTTCTATTTATAGAAAAATGGAAAGAATAGTAACTAATTCATGAACGGTCCAGATCGATTTACTTTTAAACGAACGATCCTGATCGATTTACTATTAAAACTTAAAGCGACGGTCCATACTGATTTACTATTAAAACTTTAAACCAGCGACCAATATTGATTCACTATTATAACTTTCCACCAGCGGTCAATATTAATTCTTTCAACCAACGGTCTGAAAAATTAGCACATCTCGTAATGGAATAATATTGTACCCAAATACCCAAATGTACAATAATAGAGTGAATAGTAATTGGGTGAATAGTAACTCGTGAATAGTAACTCATAAATAGTAACTCATGAATAGTAACTCGTGAATAGTAACTCATGAATAGTAACTCATAAATAGTAACTCGTGAATAGTAACTCATAAATAGTAACTCCTGAATAGTTACTTCGACACAAAAAGTGCCCTAAATACCCGATTGAACAACATAACCTCTAGACATCAATTATCATCGGAATAGATGTCAATTTCTACTAACACAAATAATTTATCAAATTCATCTTTAATCAACACGAACTTATCCATCATTAATATCATAACTTACAATATTTATCAACCAGGTTGTTCCCAGGAAAGAGGGGGCTTTCCAATAATGATTTCTCCCTATTGGCGCACAATTAGGTGACCAAACCTCTCCTTGACAGAACTTCTAGACATTGTAAATATTGCAATTTAATAATATGAATAACTTTGTCGTCTCAATTATTGATTTAATAAAATAACATATTATGCACATGATACTGTGACAATAATCGAATCAATATTATGAGAGATATGATGCAGCAATTACTGTAGCAATAATTGAGTATAACTGAGTGACTTATCACATAAGCATCAATAATCAATACCGTGTACTACTATGCAACCACCCATATTACTGTACATTTACTACCAGGTAGTTCAACAAAGATCAATCCAGTAAAACCTCCGTAGTTATTTTCATAAAATATTTTTGTCGCGTTTTAACTACAACAGCTTCTTCCGTTGTGGGTCCACCAATGATTGTGTCGCCGCATTTAATATCTCCTCCGACAAAAAGAATATTCCCCGACCAATCGAATATTATATAACAACTTGCATACTTTGCAAAATTTTCAAATACTACCCCCAACTATAACATTATCTCAAATCCACACCTTAATATTAAAAAAAAATATTTCGAGAAATTTAAATCTTTATTTATAAAATTTGGGGTCTCACACGTCACAATTGTGATTCTGTAATATTATTTGTGAATAATTAATTATTGATTTATATGATAAGAAAAATATTCATTTTACGTGGATATAGATGGAAAAAATATTTAAAGTGACAATTGTTGAAAATTGATATTTTATCTTTTCTGATAAAATAATTTATTATTATATTTTAATAATATAATATTAGTGATATATTTACAATTAATGTGGTATATATGAGTAAATGAGGAGGAAGAGTATTTTTGTTGTAATAAATGTTAAAACATGTTTTTTCATGTTTCATGGATCCCATTTCTTGATCGAAATTTGATTATACCGTAAAATCGTCTGCTTATGGATTTTTGGTCCAATTTCGCTTGAATTTGGAAAAACTTTCTTCGCAAAGTTGTAGAGAATTGAATTTCCTATAAAAAACGTGAGATTCGAATTTTCTGATAAAAGGGCTATTTATTATGAATTATTGAAGTTCCAAAGTTCTGAAATAATTGATTTTTGGAAGTTTAAAATATTTTAATTATGAAAAACGTTTTTGTTATTGTTTTGGGTGAATGGATGATGAGTTTGGTTTGGTATGGTGTGCATAGGATTATAATTTAATTATATTAATATTCTATTAAATTTTCTGCTTTGGTGTTCTAAGTATTTTCCTATAAATAGGGTGCTTAGGTTAGAATTGAAAATCACACCAGAAACTGAAGTTTTCTCTGTACTTCTCTCTCTATATTATCGAGTGTATTCTTTTGAGTATTTTGATATCTTGAGTATTTCTATACGGTGCAAGTTCGTTCAGCGTTATTCAAGTCAGAAGTACTGCTCTTTTGAGGTAAGGGATTTTAAGGGTTATTATATTTTTCAGTTTTGTAGTTTTTTTGACTCTCAAAAATTCTAGAAAAATTTGAAATGATAATTTGATGAGTTTTCTAGTTTGTGTCCAAAAATGGTGATTTTTTGATGTATGAATTAAGAGTTATGAATTTTATGAGAAAATACTATTTTAAAAGTAAACTCTTATAACTCCTTGTGGTTAACTCCAAAATTGATGAAATTTTTATTGGGAGTACATCTATGTAATATCAGTGTACTCTGTGAATTTCGGAATTTTTGGATATAAGGACAATTTATGATAAATGTCTAAATATTCGACGGTTTTGGCCATATAAAAAATAGTAAATGAATTTTAAAAATTCTGAGAAAAATATATGTTCAATATGGGACTATATTCTGCTAAATTCCAGAAAAGAAATATTTTTGGAACTGATTTGGTATTTTTCATGAAAATGGACTAGTGATGAATAAATGAATTAAATATGTTATGTGAAGGAAGAAAATTGGAAAATATGATTTTATGGCTTGAGAATCATATATGTGGTATATGCAGATTTTTGATGAGGGTTTTGGTTATTGGTTATAAAATCTTATGAGTTTAGCATTTTATGATGATTAAATGCATTATTTAGTAAAGTGTAAATAATTAAAATAAATTGTTTATAAGTTTAAGAAATGTTATTCTTTCAATATCATTATACCGAAATATTGGTATGGATTTTATTGTGGAATTTCTACCTTATTGTGTCGGGGTTACTATTCATGAATTACTATTCACGAGTTACTATTCATGGGTACTATTCACTACAAAATTGGTTTCTTTTTCTAACCAAATTATAGTTGATTTATGAATATTTCTCTGGAGGTTAAAACTATATATTGATTATATTAATTTTATTATCATATATAACATTTTTATAACCTCGATGTTGATATTCTCTTTCACTTGGAGTGTAAAGATGGGTAGATTATTGGTATGATCATGGTACTAGGTTCTCTTTGGCCAAGATGGTGAAAAGGTTGAATTGTGACTGGTATGATCATGACCATTGAATTTATAATTGAATATCTTTAGCTTAAGTGCAAAGGTGAATTGATCAACATGGTTATAATTATTGTTTATATAAATTTTGAAATGAGTATATATTTCTTTGAGATATGAATATCTTTGGCCCATAGTGCAAAGATGACTTATTGATGAATATCTTTGGCCCATAGTGCAAAGATGAATTATTGATGAATATCTTTGGCATGTAGTGCAAAGATGGTCTGTTGATGAATATCTTTGGCCCGTAGTGCAAAGATGAATTTATTAGTATGATTATGAAAAAGAATTGTGATTTGGTATAACCATGATCTTTGATGTTTCAGGTGATGAAAATTATCTTTGTCCTGGATGAGAAAAGGAATTTAGAACAACAATTACGATTATGAGTTATACATGTGATTGTGGACAGGAATTGTTGATTGATGTCACAGGGATAAAATATTGTTGGTGGACTTTTAACATGGAAAAGATAATAGACTTTATAGTCTATTTGACTCTTCTAATGGATTGCTCGTTCCGCTGCAACTATGGTTGAAAAGTTTTATCATCTACCATATGTTCTAAATCTCTGATTTATTATTGATGAAGACTATTGATAATTTATTTATCTTTAGTCATAATATTCTTTACTGAGATAGTTGTGCTCACCCTTCTGTTTCACAATTCCTTTCAGGTAATAAGAGTGTAGCTGGGTCGAGCGGGGGTAACTGGAGAATAGAATGGTGGTCCTCATTTAATAGTTATATTTGGTGAATCAGATAGGGTGAGGCGAACCCAACGTTGAAAGGGTGTTTTGCTACTATCATACAAGATGTCTAATGACATACAACCTTGTGTCATCATAAGACAGGGTTGTGCACATCCACTTGCTGAATATATCTACGAGCACTACCTATATGATCTTGGAGTTTATTTGAAATATAATTTTCACTTGGAGACAACAGAGATATTTATATGTCAAGAGAAGACTCACCATTGAAAAGAATATGATAGTAATCTTCTCATTTTTCTTTGGGGTCTATTAGGTCAACCAAGGATAATTCTGTGGGCATATGATATCTATAATAACCTAGACGCACGACCTCCATGTATACGAAGGTTTCTCTTTGAGTACTTCCAAAGGTTTTAATTTCTAAAATGTTTTTTGATCTGCACCTTTATGTAAAGGTGCCATTGTGACGTACTATCCAAGGTTGGGACATGAGTCACAGTTGGTATATATTTGTATCCAAACTCACAGCATATGTGTTGTTGTATTTTGCACGACAATTGTTGTAATAAAGTTGTAGTTGTTTTCTGTACCATGTTATTGGCGACTTAGAATAGGTTGGGTGGAATGGACCTATTTTGGGGGCATCACAACAGTTATTGATTTTCACAGTTTGGTTGCTTAAATTTGCATAACAGGTTGATTAGGAATATGAAAACTAACGACCTTATGAAAGCAATAAATTTTAACATGATGAGTAGTTAACCAATCAATTCTTAAAATCACATCAAATTCAAGTATTTCCAAAGAGATGAGATCAATTGGTAATGTGAGGGTGCCTATTTGAATCAAACAAGATTTATAAACAGTGGATGTAATAAAGGTTTCTCCTAACAGAGTTTCAACAAATAAGTTAAAATCCAATTTCTCAATAGTCAAGTTTAGAATTGACTATTATTTATTTAATTAAATTAAATAGTTTAAGTTATTTATTTAAATAAGATTAGAATTGTTCTAATTCATTTATTCACAACCGGTTTAATATGGAGAACCTAAAGGGTCACACCATAAAAGGAAGAATATTATTTAAGAAGTAAATGCATAATCGTATAATAAGTTAAATATATTTAATTTAATCTCTCGGTGATGTAATAAATTAAATAACTATTAATAAATTAATAAGAGGAGTCTTATTATTATTATTACTATTATTATTAATTAGTTTCTAAATGGTTTGGGAATTAATTAATAAGCGTACTCTCATTAATTCCTAATTAATATTAGGCGTCATATTAATTAAAGGAGTTTAATTAATTAAATGAAACCATAATCTTAAATTGTTTAGAAGAGGGTTGCCCACATATATTAATAAGAGAAATATTATCATGGATAAGGGTTAGCAATTGTCCCAACACTTGAGAGAGTACTTGCATATTTTATAGAGATAAAAATTAGGATTTTGCCAAATACTCATTTTCTTGAATATTTGTTCTTCCTGGTGGATCACCTCTGTAAGCCAAACACTTGGGTGGCTAACGTTGATCAAATGAAGGAATCAAACTCGATTGGATTCAAGTTGAACGTGAAAAGAATTGGAAGAGAACTCATACATTACCGAGGAAGCTAGTTTTACAAGTGTATGAATCGATCTCCATCTCTTTTCTATTGAATTAATAATTAACACAAGGTATGATCATGGTGATGGTTTGTATGAAAAATTTTAAATTCCTATTTTGTCGCTGCGCTTCCGCACCTTTTATGTGATTTGATTACATAATCGCGCTTATATACAAACCCAATAGATGAGAGAGTAAGGAGCTTGTCGGATAAGCTTTTTGCAGGAGGAAGAAAAGAGCTTTGTTGCAGGTTGAAAGTTGAAAATAGGCGGTGTGTATCTCCGATTTGGGGAAGATGGTGTATATTCAAATGAAAACCCTTACAATTTCGTGTGTTTTCTAAATACTGGCTATTAAATGGGGTATAATGATTACTTAACGGGCTAAATTCAATTGTGATGGTTTTCTCTCAGATCTGTTGAAATTGGTTATATTATAAGGTCGATCATTTGGGCTTTAAATTATATACTCTTTTACTAAATGTCCCAAAGAATATAAGACTAGGGGCAATGTTGGGACATGATTGTTAGGTCTGTGTTCTATGATTGGCTTAAGTCCACGCGAGGTAGTCACCCCACGTAGAGAGTTTGTTTGGGGGTTTGAGCACTTTAAGGAATCTAAGATTCCTAATTATATTTAATTACCAACTCGTAAAGAAACCGTCGAGATTATTACGACTTCCTTTCTTTATTGAGATTGTGTTTAAACCCATTCGTGTAACTATCTAATGAGGTTTTACTTCCATTAAGGTTAGAGCGCTTCAAGGAGGTGTAATCATTATAAATACTTGATTTTATTAAGGTTAGAGGTATACACAATTCATTATTATTACCAAAGACTAAATTCCTCCATTGTTAATCTTATTCAAAGATGTACTTATTCTCACACCAGAGCCCAAAGTCATTAAGTCTCATATGAAATCTCGTTTCGTGCAGGGATTGGATGCTCTTTGTGATTGAGGGCCATTGACAAATCTTAGTGTTAACAATACTTCTAAGTTTCTAAAAAAATTGGATTTGACCTTTAACTTTGGAGTAGTGTTATAGTGAACATGGTTACTAAATTAAATTTGTTTTACACTGCTATTAAGGAATGATGAGTTGTGTTGAGTTGCGCACCCGTGGGTTGGACTGCTTTGGGTAAGGTCAAAATTGGGTTGGGCCAAAAAGATCCCTACTTTATTGGGCTTCAAAATATAAGCTCAAAGCCCACTTTTTTATGAGTGGGTTTGACTATTTTTGTTCGGCCTACATTAGTGGAACAACTAAATACAAATTTTTTCATTCTATAAAAACGAATCATTCTATTCCTACCTTAATTCTTGCAATATAAACATAGCATAAATGTTGATTGGCATAATTCCGAAGAATATCAACATGTGAAAAAATAAACTTCTAATACCATGTAGAATCAATAAAATCTCCAAATTACACTTTAATCCGTAAGATATGCTATGACAACAAACATTAAAATTTTAATATATGATTATGGTGGTGGGGTATCATCTAATACTATTTTAAAATATAAAATTGTTATTAATTTTTAAAAGCAAATTTATAATAATTTCAAAAAAAAAAAAAAACAAATCGAGAAACAAAATTTTTTGAACATCTTTCCAATGCCTAATACTTCATCTTTTTTAAAATATAAGTTTCGAAATATAAGATTATTATTAACTTTTCAAAGCCAACTTTAGATATTTTTAAATTGAAATAGATTCCTTCCCAAAAGATTTAGATAAAAAAAAAAAAAAAGAAAAAAATAGATTCCCTTAAATACAATCAATATAATGATGAATATGGTAAAACTATTTATAAGATATTACTCATTGTTTCATAATTTTAAATAAATTACCTCAATTTGAAATTTGAAAATATTTTAATTAAACTTTCTAAAGTCAACAATAATAATCTAACTTGGTACAGAAAAAAAAACATATAACTAATAAAGCTCTTCTCGACCTCTCCTCGACAACACGTGTCAAGCTCCTCTAACTTGCTCATATATAGTTATCGCTTCTCCCATCACTTGTTCTAAAGAATTAATTTCGCTTTTATTAGATGGGTTATCGTGATTTATTAAATAATCAATTATTTGTATCATTTTTTTTCATATAGTACATTACTCCTCTTCTTCTTTGTTGAAATACCTTACGACCATCATTAGTACTTGGTGGTATCCTCTTCCTCTCGGACCTCTCTATTTGTGCAGGAAATGATCTAGGGTCATAACCAGCTGAAGCCATTCGCATTAGTCCAATGTAATCTGCTACCAATTCTTCTCTGCAAATAATAATAATAATAATAATAGCAGACAAAAGTCAAAGTAAGGTGAGAGACATCGAATATAATAAAGTAAGCTATTGCACAAAAACGTCTTTTTGTATAATTGTATATAAGAAAATACATTTTCTCCCATGATGTGTATAAAAAAGTGGTTTATAATTTTTAAAAGAGAGTGTTATTTTGAGATACTACCATGCGAAAATGTGAGAGCTCCCGTTTAATGTGAGATTAGGACCACTCCATTGCATATATCCTTTGATTTATCACAATACACATTAGAGCAAAAATTATGTTGCAAGAGTAAATACACAATTAGCGAACAATTGTTTCTAACGAAACTTGAAACGATACATATTACTCTCACAACAACACTTTTGCTCAACAATATCAACCACTTTTTGTATTTAATTTATAATATTCATCATTATACTCACTAAAATTAAATAAATTTATATCAATTTTAAGATCAGAAAAATTTCTCAAATTTACTTTTAAAAAAATAATATATATTAGATTTTGCACGGAAGAAGTTATTCGAATCGAGGAATGTGCAATTGTTGCATAACATGACATTACTTGGTACAAAAACTATATCTGAACATGATAATAATTGGATATGAGCTTTTTTACAATTTTTTATTTGTATTTTGATTCCTATTATAAAAAAAATGGAGGCTATCAAAATACAAATATGTGAAGTTGTAAAAGAGCTCATGTGCAATTATCATATCCGGATAAGAAGAGCTCTACTTAGTAACACTAGGTGAAGATCGTGCTTCTATTTTTAGTAAAATTATTATATTGTTTATAACTTTGTATTATATTATACTAATTCATTAATTATAATAGCAAAAGATTAATATTGTGTAGGTTGATTTTTTTTAAAAAAATTCCTTCTAAAATTTATAATTTAGTGATGAAAAGTTAAATAAATTTAATTAGCAACTTGCATAGTTTATATATTTATATAATATAAATGATAGTATTCAGTTTTAAATTAAAGATTTATTTGATCATATAGTCATATATTCATCTACTTATTTAATAAGTAAAACTTATTTAAAATTAAATAGTTATAATTGTATAATATAATAATATAAAATTATTATACAATTAAATATTATTGTTATAAAAAATCAATTTTAAAATACTAACTAAATTAAAAAGTGTATGAGAATAAAAGATAAAGTAAGTACATATTTATAATACTAAGAATGTATGTGAAGAGATTTTTGGAACCAAATAAAAGATAAAAATAGATTTTTTTTTATCTAAATTTAGATTTCATTCTATTCTTAAATTTCAGTATTTAAAGGTCTCTCTCTCTCTATATATATATATATATTGACTTAGCTAAAAGTTTTTATTAAATTAGATAAGATAAAAGAAGAACTTTTCATTATGTTTTTGAATTTTGGATACAAAAGAAAATAGAAAACTTAAATTAGGATAGAGAAAAATAATTTAAAACTTACTAGTCTTCTTTTGTGTTTTTTATGTTTGTACATGGAAAAATTTAATTTTAAATATAGATTACTATTTTATCCTTATATTAAATGTTCTTATGTTTTTGTGTATAAAGAGCAATGTAGAGACTACAAAAGATTTACTAAAGTCTTTTTTATTTTTTGTTTAAACCCGTTGAGTTTTTAATGGAAAACTTCATGAAGAAAAGTGATCAAATTTTTATCTATTTCTATTTTTTTTCGTTCTTAAAAACTCACAAAAAAGAAAATAGATAGAAAATTTAAAATTTTCAATGATTTCTTTTCTTTTCTTTCTTTTTAAAACTTAAAAACACTATGAAAAAAGTATAATTTACTATTGTTTCTAGAATATAACCTCCATTACTAAATCCTTAGTTAATAGTAACGCTTCATTTGTGTATGTAAAATTATTTTCTAAAGTCTTCATTTAAAAATGTATTTCGAATTTTGGAACGGAAGGAGTTTTGTCATTTAATTTTATTACTTCACTCTATATATATATATATATATATATATATATATATATATAGAGAGAGAGAGAGAGAGGGGGGTATATGATCCATAGCAAGTACTTGCTATGGAGGAAATTTGGACAAATAGCATCATATCCGTCCATTCTATAAATCTAGGGCGCGGATTAAAAAATAACAAAGCCCTTACGCTAGACGAACTAGCGAGAATGTTGAAAATTTTAATCTCTTATATGCTACACCAAGTAGCGACGCTGAAAAAAAATATGATATCGCCCAAATTTATCAATGTTCTTGCTGAACGTGTATGTACTGAAGGCGTACCAAACTTTGCAGTGAACATAATATTCTAGTCGATTGGCATTAAGAGGGGTTTAGTTGTCCTAAAGGATGTAAACGAATCACAGATCGACCTCGTGTCTCTCCATTATTTCCCCACTCAGATGTAGTGAGACCCATATCTACACTCTCTCCTGGATGCTATGATTGTTGAGTGGGAAATGGATGAATGCCATTATGTCGTTGATTCGCGGCACTTCGAGACAAGAACCTATCTTGAGAACCATTATCTTGTGTGACGACATAAGCATTGGACAAGAATCGTTTCAATTGCCTCTCGTAGTGGATGAAAATCTATTGGGTTCTCTTTCCGTCCTTGAAGATGGTTCTCGATAGTCTAACTATTGCATACTCTATGCCTTGGGTTCTCTTCCATTTTCAACGCACGCCATCAGAAGCGTATGGGAGATTAAAATTTCAACGACGCTTACCGATTCGTCACAGCGTAAGGGCTTTGTTATTTTTAATCCGCCGCCCTAGATTTATAGAATGGACTTGATATGATGCTATTTGTCCAATTTCCTCCATAAAGTAAGTACTTGCTATGGATCATATCCCTATATATATATCACAAGATTCAAACATGTAGAGATTTTGTAGATTAAGTAATCAAATTAAAGAAAGAAAGATTCATACCTCATTTTACACCATTTGTTGAAGATAATTAGTAGAGGCACAGCTGTGAAATTACTAGGGAAGATTAAAGATATGAAAGTTAACAACTTCAGGCATTGGGTTTCTGAGATTGAACATACACCATGACCAACCTAATCAAAAACAAATTTAAGTTATTATTCACAAAAACTAGTAGATGAACTCATGCGAAGCACGGACATGTTTGAATATTAGTATGTAAGATTTATTTAAACATTATAATTCATGTTAAGTTCAAAAACATGTGTAATATATTACTACTCCATCATAACATACCTCATGCCCAAGAATAGCTGCAATGTCTCCGCTTCAGAGTTGCAATGGTACTCAATTTCCTGGTAGTGATTACAATCCTCGTAATGCTCTAATATAATAAGCTACAGCCGATACTGGCTATCCACAACTTCCAATTTCCAATTATGTCCTTCTAAGTGTGAGGAAGTATATCTATTAGCGAGCCTGTTAAACACCTCTTCTCTCATATCAGAGACTGAATCAATTTTTGATGGGTCACCTGCTGAAAGTAGTACTGTCGTCAGTCATACACGCTTATCACCTTCTAACTTTAATCCAACATTCAATGCGTTAATGATCTCTCCAAATATCGACTCCACTTGAATACGTAGGTGGGTTGGGGAAGTATTTTCCCACCTCCATGTACCCATTCAAAATTATACCAATACCTTAACTCTCCTACTAGTCCACTCAGAATAGTCTCTGCTCTCAAAGCAGATGATAAAACGAAATGTGCTGGATTCTTTATATTTCTCGCAACTAGGCAAGTGTTGAAAAGAATGGTTGAAACTATGAAACATAAACCAATCAAGACATTTCTCAGACAGTTTTCATGTCTAACCCACCTAGGTATTATACTAGCAAGTTTATTAATTCTCGAGGGAATTACATATTGTTGATCATGATGATCCGAAACGACATTGCATTGTTAATCGTCGATATTTGTCAAATCTTCTTCTTTTGCTCCAATGCTATTTAGATTCACACAAGTCGAGGGGTGCCTGATAATGTTTTGTTCAACAACTGACAATCTCCGCACCAACAATTTCGTATCGTCTGGGGCAAACACATGAGATTTCTATATGCTTGAAACCCAAGTAAAGATACCTCCATAAAGTTAATGGGGAAATATAGTAGACTCTTGCGGTCTGCATATTGGAACGCCGTTAACTCCATTGATCTTATTTATAAGCTACATACATACATGAAAACATATACATTGACAAGTTAGTGTTGGAAAAACCCTTGCAACTAAAACGGTCTCTTATAAATTAAAGACCAAATTACCAATAACACGCCAAACAAATATTATGCAATCCCACCAAATAAATAAATAGTAATATGAAAATAAGCCGAGCACAAGACACCAAATCTTAAATAAAAAACTCTCTAAAATTAAGAAGTACGAATTTTCCGACAAACTACCAAGTACAAGACACCAAATTTTACGTGAAAAACCTTCTAAAACTAAAAAAATTAAAGTAAAAATATTAGATCTAACTCATCGAGCACAATACACTAGATTTTACGTGAGCTAAGAGGTAAAAACTACGTGACGCATCTCGAAAAATTCCACTATGATCAGACAAATAATCATTCCATGTTTTAGTACTAAAACTTGAAATAACAAAAATTGAGAGAGTGCACAAGAATACTTTAATTTAAATAAAACTCAAATTATTTCACCACTCACCCTTGAATTAATTAAAGTCTTCAAGCTATTAATTATTCAGAATAACTGCAGATGAATACGCCCAAATCAACCCAAGCTATTGTGCTAATAATCCCTCAATTTATCTGTCACTTTTTTTTCCGCCGACGTCACACACAAAAGCCACACTCACTGTTGATTTTAATCTTCAGCCGGGTAACAATATACTCACATACTGACTATGTCTCCAAAGAAAGTCCAATATATATATATAGATATCCTTTTGATTTTGGAAAGAACTGTTTACTTTCTTGCTTTCCATCTCGGCTTCTGCGTTATTAAAAAAAATCCTAATATCTTTAGGAATTAATTCCACCGACCAAGTAGGATTAGGCCCCACACATACCAAATTTAAAAAAGGAAAAAGAAGAAAATAAAAACTCCCAATTTTATATAAAAAAGTTTTACTGCTAGAATTAGGCGTGGGGCTCAAACAAAAAAATATCCTCCTTTTGGCAGAGGTTATGTGCTAGGGACATATATAGTTGAGGTTATGGCCGGGGCAGGGACAAACCCAGATTTAGTTCTAGCGGGGTGAGCCTTTTATACAATTACATATTTAATAAAAATATAAATAACCCATTCCGTTAAAAGTATGAAAGTTGTCGTTTGTTTTAATATGACGCGCATTAAAAAATAAAAGAAAATTAATATTGTCGACCTGGTTTATTACGACGTGGCATCGTTAGTGTGTTTTTTTGGAGCAGAAGGGTGACTCTTTTCTCACGCCACGTGAGCCACATCACTCGATATCTCTCTCTCAATTGAACAATTGTTCACTTGGGCTATATTTATTTATAAGAATTATACTTGGAACAAGATTATAAATCCAATGTCATGTTTATTTGCAAGAATTATAATTCCGAAATTATAATCCATGGAATTATAATTCCAAGACTATTAATCCTAAAATTAAATAGTTCTAGTCTCATGTTTGTTTTCTATGTGATTATTCATGGATAACTTAAAATAATCCAATATTATGTTATTTTTTTTTTCAAAATTAATTAAAGGATTGGATAAAAAAAATATTGTTTGGACTATTATACCCTTACTAATAATAACATATTTTAAACTATAATTTAAACTTATTCATACATCAAAAAGTGATGAACAATTAATTAGAAAATTATAAATAAGTGGTTATATTATTCAATCAAATGCTCAATTGGTACTAATTATATAATTTAACTTTGATTAAAAGACACTTTGCACCCCAAACTTTACACATATGTTGAGGTTTGCACCCTAACCTGAAAAAAGGTATCTAAGTACACCCCAAACTTCAAACATACATAACAAAATGCACATTTGTTACTTAACCTGGCCAAAAGTGACCCCGCTAAGGCAAAAGTGATCGGCTAAAAGCTTGTAATGTTTATTACGAGGGTAGTTTTGATAGTTTACATTGAAAATAAAATTTGCCTAGATTATGCACGTGTGATGGTTATCGGACAAAAATCCCAAATCACAAAGGGTTACTACGATCGATGGAAGCAGACAAAAATCCCCAAATCAAGACCGACTAGGGTTCGCGAATATCGTAAGTGAAACAATGGTCGCCTTGACAATTCTTGAGGATTCCAAGACAATGACGTTTATGGACTCTGTGGTGTCCAAAAATATCGTAAAGATGTTCTTTTTTGTATTTTATTGTGTTCTTTTTTAGTTTAGTGACTTCTTTTTGTTGTAAAGTGGAATGGTATCCATCATTGAATAGTATAAAGTTGGGTAGTGGACCCTTTTGATGATAAATATATAAGATTTCGAAGTTATTACTTCACATTTTTGGATTTTATGAAATTAAATATGATGTGGTCCACACATTTAACCAACAGTGTTTGTGGCTTTGCAGGCGATAAAGAATATTTTACAGTTAAATTTATCCATCGCGGACACTTTTACAGTTGAATTTGAAGTTGAAGGAGGTGGGAATAATAATGAATGCATAGATTTGATGTCAGTTAGGGATTATGAAACAGAGTGAACTGATGAAAGTTATGTAGATAGTTATGTGGAAGAATCAACTGAGGATGAAGAGAATGATGAAATTTGGGAGTGGGATAAGACTGGGGGGGACTGGGGATGGGGCAGAGGTTGATAAGACTGAGGGGTTGGCGATAGGACAAAGGGTGATAAGATTGGGGGGCTCGGGATGGGGCAGAGGATGATAACACTGGGGGGATGAGGATTATGCATTTGGGGATGAGACTGCAACTGTAACACAGAAAGGCAAGGAAAAATGTTCTGAAAAAGGAAAAAGATTTCACATTAACAAAGGGAAGGGAAAACCAACTGCAGAAACCCAAATTGGTTTAGAAGAACCATATAAACTAGGATTTTCATCCTCTTAAGTATGATGACTCTGATGTGGAAAGGATGCCTAGGGTTGATGAGTTTGATCCTGAACCACCTGAACAAGAACATAAAGAGTATTCAGAATTCAGTGATGGTAACATAGAGGATCCTGAGTTTGAGTTGGGAATGACATTTTCTAATGTAACTGAAGTAAGGGCAGCAATCAAGAATCATGGCATCAAACAAGGAAGGTGTATTTAAAGAAGAACCTGTCAAATAAGATCCAAGCAAGGTGTGTGGATCCATGTACATGGTACTTCGATGCTGCAAATGTGCAAAGAGAGCTCACATTTAAAATCACTATATTACAAAAAGTGCATACATGTGGCAGAGAGTGGGATAATTACTGTATAAACGCAGATTAGATTCCTAAAAAATATGAAGATGATCTTCGGATGAATCCAACATGGGGATTAGATTAGTTTCATACTAAAGTAGTTAAAGATTTGGATATTGGGGTATCAAGGAGCCTAGCATACAGAGCTAAGAAAAAAGCAATGAAAAACATTGAAGGGGGTGTTGAGGACCGGGGAGTATGGAATGATTTTGGACTATGCTGCAGAGCTTAGAAGAGTCATGCCTGGGAGTTCTTATATCTTGAAGAGAACAGAACCAGAGCATGGGCATGGATTAGACAGATTTTTGAGATTTTATGTATGTCTGCAGCCACTAAAAAAATGATTTAAATTGGGGTGTAGACCACTGGTGGGGCTTGATGGTTGTTTTCTCAAAGGGCCATATGTGGGCCGATTATTAATGCAGCTTGGTGTTGACCTAACAATGGGATGTGGGCGGGCCTTGGGCCATTGTTGAATCTGAGAACACTCAATCTTGATTGTGGTTTATGAACTTGTTGGTGGAAGATCTTGGGATTGCAAATGATGGAGGTTGGACATTCATTTCAGATAAACAAAAGGTATAAACCTCTCTCCATTTATAATTTATTTTATTTCATCAATTATCCTATTTATTGTGCCAGTTTGATAACTTTCCTTTTTTTTTGTCCTCGTGGTTTGATTAATGCTTTAGAAGTTTTGGTCCCAAATTGAACATGACATTGTATCATGAATTTATACAGAACTATGACTATAACTATGACTTGTGGGGTTTCTCATTTGTGGTGGATTTAGAAAAAAAACATATACTTATAGGAGGTGGGACTTGTGTAGGATACATTGTGATCATGCTATGTCATGCATTAACAAAATAGGACATGATCCAAAACATATGTACATGAGTTTTAACCATTGATATGTATTTAAAGGTTAATGGTCATATAACATCGAGCCTATAAGGCACATGATCTAAGTGGGATCCTACTAGATTGAGCCACCTTTGCCACCGATTAAACATACCCTTTAAAGCGGGGCCTAAAGTTGTTAGGAGGAAAAGTAATGATATTCTAGATTCAAATCTAGAAGGTACAATTTTGAAGAGAAAAGGAACATCATTGAAATGTAGATTTTGCAAGGAATGGGGTCACAATTCAAGAAGGTGTCCTCAAGTAAGTTAAGTGTTTGTTTTATTTATGTGCTTTTTCAATATCCTTGAAATGTGTTTAATAAATTTATTGTTCAGATGTTTTTGAAACCGAATAAGTTGACCAGATGTGATTTCACAATCTTCCCAAGCTCCACATAGTCAATCTTTTCAACCTCCTCCAAAGCCTAAGAGGGCTAAGAAGGTTCAAAACACTTCCCAAGCATCTCAACCATTGATAGCAACACATAAGTCTACAATCCAGCCAAGTGAAATGAATGAAGATAAAGATCAAGTAGGAGGTTCTACAAAGTGGCAATGTGAAATCCATTATGAGGGTAGCCAAAGAAATGAAGATGTTGATATATTACGACCCAAAGACTACACATGAAAGGGAAAACAATGTACAACACTAAGAGATCTTGAAGCTGTAGCAAGATCCAAAAGAGAGAAAATCCAGTTTAGGAAACCAACTTCTCCAAAAGGGCCTACTGCAGATAATTAGTGTTGGGATGGGATTTTTGGAAAGTTTTTGCTCTTTTTTAGGGTACATTAAATTCCAAACTATGAATGTATGTATGTATAATTTGAGATTGTAAATCGTGACCGTGGTTGGGATTGTAGGTGTGTGCAGTATTTGGGTGCTTTTTTGTTAATAGACCTGTTAAGTCAACTGACATTTATTGCCTCTACTTTGTGACATGTATTGAATGAGAATACCAATTTATATATTAATATGAACAGTTTGGTTTTCTATTAAATTGTTTTTATTTTATAGCATTTTGATTATAGCATTTTCTATCATTGTGGTTATAATAGCTTAGGCTTTTGTGCATTTATGTTAGCAAGTATGGTTGGTGCATTAATACAGGGTGCCTATGAAATGCACCAGATATCATCAAATTGCACACCAACCATTTTATACCATATATCATAAACAAGGTGTGATATTGCACCAATTCACACAGTTAAACATCAACAATTCTTGCAAATTTACAACATCTTCATTCAAAGAAATTGTTGATAAATAACAACCATTAAGTCACAGATGCCCAACAATTACATTTCATATGTGGCCTAATTTCTACCATTATAAGGGCTAAGAAATTACATTCCCAGAAATTACAGACTCACAGTACTTGCCATCAAAAACCGCCCTTTTTAATCAGAGTACTACAATACATACATAGCCTAAAAATTTACGTGTGGGGAATTTCATCCTTTGTTGAGATGAAAATGAAATAAAAAAATCACAATCCAAGTTGCAGTTAACAGACCCCATCCAATCTTTGCCCTAATTTTGCACTCTTTCACTTCAATCCATGCTACTTAGTTTATTTTAATTATTTTACGTTAATTTAGTTAGCTATAATATATTTTATTTAATTTTAATTTAATTATTTTATTTTTTATTACATTATCATATATTACTTCATTAAATATATTTTATTTTATTATTTGAATATGGGGACTACTGTTCGACATTCACTCATATTTGTCGAACGAGTTTCTAATTAAGTTCCAAAGTATAGACATGCATAAACACTTATTCAGGTTTATTTTAACTAAGCAAATGCTACTTAATTTATTATTTTATTTTATGTTAATTTAGTTAACTATAATATATTTTATTTTATTTTATGTTATTTTATTTTATTTTGTATTATATTATATTATATTATTTAATTTTTAAATTTTTTTGTTTTGTTAAATTTAATTAAACTTATTTTATTTTATTATCTAATTATTTATTTTATTTTATTTTATTATCTAATTTTTTTTAAAGTTTATTAAAATTATTTTATATTATTTTATTTTGTATTATATTATATTATCTATTTTTAAATTTATTTTATTTTATTAAATTTATTCTATTTTATTAAATTAAATTAAAATAAATTTATTTTATTTTATTTATTATTAATTTTATTTATTTATTATATATATTATTTAAGTTATTTCATGTAGTTTTATTTTCTTTTTTAATTTATTCTGTATTACATTATATTATATTATTAAATTTATTTTCATTAAAATATTTTATATCAAGTAATTTATTTTAGTAGCAAGAAACTAAGTAAACGTTCCTTAGTTTTATATATATATATATATATGTACACTTACCGAACATATGTATATATAAAATATAAGCCAAATTAATATATTCAGTAAGTTCATACAAAGTAGAACATATAACCCAAATTGATACATAACATGCGTGCTGCAATTTAACCTCATAATCAAAGCTAAATACATTGATTGTGGATATTACTTGCACAAATCAAACACTAATTTGAATGGTACAATACAGTAAATATCAAAGCCAAATTGAGCATTATTCAGCCTCAATATCAGTTTCATACCAAAACAAATTAAACCCTAAATTAAATATCAAACCCAAATTGAACATTATTCAGCCTCAATATCAGTTTCATATCAAAACAAATTACACCCTAAATTAAATATCAAACCCAAATTGAACATTAATTCAGCCAAGTTCATCAGTTTCATAACAGAATAAATTAAACCCTAAATTCAAACCCAAAATCAGTTGCATAATATACACAATATTCAAAATATTCAAAATCTAACACAATTAATTGAATATAGAAATTGTTTACCTCACTTGATTTGAATGCTAAAGATATGAGGGAGGAGATACCCACGACGTTATCGCCGATACCCAAGACGTCCCCGGAAAGCCAAAGTCAACCTCGACAGAGAGAGAGGAAGAAGGCTTGAACTGTGGGGACGAAGGTTTGACCCTTATATCGATCTATATACTGTGTGCGTGAGAGAAAGGACGTCGTCGGCGAGAGGGCGAGAGGGCGAGAGGGCGAGGGAGCGACGGAGGGAGGAGGTTCCGGACAGAGAGAGTGAGGAACTAGGAAATTTCGTCGCCGCTAGAGAGATACTCCCTCAGTTCCGTTCCATATTAACTGACCTTATACTCAATTTTTTTGTTCCCAAATATTGTACTCCTCTCTCTCCTTCATATTAGTCCTAACGAAAATTAAAGACTTAAATTCTCTCCTTCTCCTTACCGGAGTATGAAAAATTAAAGCCGTAAAAATTCTCTCTTTCCGATTGGACTCCTTTATCTTTTTATGTATATCCGTGCAATTCTCTCTCTCCTTCCTATTGGATGAATAGACAAATGAATTGGAGTAATTAATTTTCTTAATAGGTGTGCATTAACGTATAACGTCAGTTAATATGGAACCGATGGAGTAAAATGGAGAGAAAGATATGATCGAGGAAGAAGGTTATGATCCCTAATTAAAATCGCCTATTTTCAACGAAATGTCTGTCGAAATATTTTCCCTCGAAATTAAGCTATTTTTGACGGAGGTTTTGTGGACTATAAATATTGTTCTATCAAAATTATAATTCTTGTTGACGTTGAAAATATTGGCACCCTTAGGCAACATTATCTCGACGAATTAAGTCGAACTTAAATATATTTCGATAAAAGTATTTCGACGGAATGTTTAGGTGAATTCAATTAAGTTCGACGAAATATCATCAATAAATCACATTTGATTCTCGAATTGGGACGAAATATGTGGCCCACATGAATAAGCATAAAACAAGTTTCTTGGCTCTAATTGTCGTTCATTGAAATCGATCTTCCTATATTTGGAATTAGAATCCGTAATGTTGCCATATGAAACAAATTGTATTGCTTGCCAAAATTAAGATATCAATTACATGAGAATTGCGTGTGAAGGCTGCTCTGTGAGCTTGCTATAATGATGAGAATTGGGCTTGAATTGTGCTCTCTTGGTCCAATAATGATTGGGTCAAACTTGTTAATTGAGACACAACTCTTTTATTAAAGGGTCCTTTACATAAGTATACAACAAATGAAAAGTAATTACAAGAAAAGTGCATCAACTAAATAATTCAAAAAGAGTGTAATTAGGACCCATATTACAAAAATAGTACAATTCACATTAATAAAGAAACCTAAAATCAAGGACAACTAACTGTCATAATTAATAATTCAAATTCAAATATTTGGATCTAACAACAAAAATAAATTCAAATTCAAAATTATAATTCAAATTTAAATATTCAAATTCAAATCTTCATCTCCTCACATACACTTTGAAATAATAGTCCCATCACACCGCTTACACCAATACATATTCCGCTGCTACACCGCCACTAATATCTGTTGTCCAAAACGCTAATGAGAATAAGAAGAAGATTCGCCCTACAAAAAGTTTAAAAATAAATAAATGTAACTTTTAATGTTCTGAAATTTTTTTTATAACTATTTTGTTACTCATAAATAATAAAATGGTTACCTTTGTATGAATGGTTGGCTACCAACTGCATTACATTCAAACGAAATTGGTAACTTAATAAAATTGAATTGGTTACCTTAGTCTGAAGGTTTGGCTACCAACTGCACTATGAAAAAATGCAGGTGTGGATATGAATTAGTTACTTTGGTATGAAGGTTTTGTTACCTTGGTACGAAGGTTTGCTTACCTTGATCTCAAGGTTTGGTAACCAACTGTATTTAAGAAAAAATTTAAAGTGTAGAGGTTGATTGGTTACTTTGATATGATAGATAGTTTGTTACCTTGGTATGAAGGTTTGGTTACCATCATCCAAAGATTCATATCCACCGCCACCACCGTCGAATCTTCATACCACCTCCATTTTGACCCTTCTTTTGAGAAGCTCTTTGGAGATATACAATTAGTCATAATCATATATATATATATATATATATAGAGAGAGAGAGAGAGAAGGAAATCGCGATTGCCATCCCATGGAAGCCATCCGTTAGGTTTATTAGATCATCGCTAAGAAGTAAAATCCTAGACTTCTAGAATGCAGGCACCAAATTTATTAGGTCCAAGTACAAATCAAGAAGGTCATGTTTAAATGTCAATTTGTGAATAGTTTTCATATCAAGACCATCCTTAAGTGGTACCTTTCACGACATGGTCCCACCACTTAAACAAGAAATTATCAACAACTAGTAGTGCGAACCAAGGGATGACTTCAAACCCTCTTCACTCAAAGATCGACTTTTCTCAAGAACATACTCTTTCAACCGATCTTGGTTCACATATTTAATGTCACCACTTAAATGCCGTGGTTGGGATCTACATTAACATCCCGAACAATGAAGAAAAGGTAATCAACTGGAAAACGGAGAAAGGGAACTAAATATAAGTTTATAGATTTTGAAGAATTCAATATATACTTGTTACTTTCATGAGAATATAATGGAACTTCCATGAGAGTAATCTGTGAAATGTGAAACCGGAAAATGATGAATTTAATTAGTCCGAATGAAGAAGAAGGGTGATGACTAACTCACGATTATTATAGATGAGGAGAGAGAGAGAAGGTTATAACTAATCCCTAAATTAAGGAATTCTAATTGAATTATAATTCCCTAAATTAAGGAATCCAAATTACACTAGAATATATAAATAAATATGAAAGTGTATTAGTTATGTAAATATTATATGAGTGCATTATTGATGTAATTATTTTTAAAAATGTATTAGAATATGTAATTGTTCCTTTATTAAATTTCCTTGAATAACTTTTAGCCCAATTGCTTGAAATCATTTGATAAATCCCTGGAACTTGACTTGAGTTATTGACGTTTGATGCGAGCCCGATCAGGATTGTATCAATCAGGTAAACTCTTTACAACAGTTGGTGTACCGACTTTTTTACATACATAAAACCTAGATGACACATCATTCGTATGAGCATGTTTATGACTAGTTGCAATTCTAATCTCAAATCCATTGTTTTGAGCATATGATCTATAAAATTTACAACTTCTTCCAACTTAGAGAACAATTGACCAACGTATGGAAAATTTTCATATTTACTATTTTCAACTTCACTTACAAACTCAAATGAATTTTCACAATCTAAAGTAGCAACAGAATCTAAAGAATTAGATAAAAATATTTTATGCTCAAGCATTTTTCTTGCCATTTTGAAAAACTTACTTATGAATAAGAAGGAAGAATCGCCGGATCAGAACTTCAAGTTGAATTTAGGAGTGGAAGTGGGAAACGAGATCGCATAAAAGGAAAGGAGATCCGGAAAAGGAAAAGAATATATCTGAGAGAGGAAACAAAGTCTGCGGAAGGTCCGGGAAAGGAAAAGATATGAAGATAACTTAACAAAAGACCAAGTTGCAAGAAAATTAAAATAAAAAGGAAGACTAAGTTATAGTGCATAGCGGTAAGTAATGGAGAGCATTCTAGTAAAAGCAAATGCTTAAAAAGAGGGCAATGAAGTAAATATGTTTATCTCAGCCAACTCAACTTGTGCAGCAGAGCAAGTGTGGCATAGGGGTGTAAGCGGATATATACGGATACGGATACGATGAGTATCCGTATCCATTTATTTACTGGATACTTTTAAATAGAATACGGATAATATCCGCTTTTTCCGAATAATCTAATAATATCCGCTTTTTTTTTAATACGGATGCAGCATTTAATCTTTAATTTTCTCGTTACCATTTACAAATCGAACTATAACTAGAAAAAAATTAATGAGTTTTAAAATAAAGTTTATTAATAAATGAATGTTAATTTATTTATTTTAATAAATTTTAAATACAATAATCAATGTTCTAAATTAGAATTCAAATAAGTTTTCATCATTTTGAAATCCTAAATTTCTAAATGAATGCTATAGTTATTAATGTTTAAGTAAATGTCAATTTTATGTGTGTGGAGTAATCTTTGTAGTGTGTATGAATATTTATAATTTATAATTAACGATTCAAAAGTTTACATTGATTATTATATATTTTAAAATAATTTTTCGTATAATAGTGAAAACTAATTATTATATAAGGAATGTCACTTTAAAAAATTATTTTGCTTATTATATAAGCATTAATATATATATATATATATATATATATATATATATATATTATATATATATATATAAGTTATTTGGATATTTAATTTTGTGGCGCCCCAAAATAGGTATACAACACCCATTCTGAGTCGCCAAAATACATGGTATAGAAAGCAAACTACAACTTTGATAATACTGTATGTCGTGTAGAATACGACAATATAAATTGTGAGTTTAAAATAAATATTGTCTTAGACAATATACACACCCAAATAAGTCCTCATTATAATTATTCATACACTATTTGCTGAAATAGTGAGGACAATTAAAACATCTTCCTAGAACCATCACTCCATACCCCGACTCGATCCTCGCTATGTTCTCACCTCCACGAGAAGAAAAATGGAACAAAAAGGAAAAGGGTGAGCTCAACTAGCCCAGTAAAGAATATTATGACTAAGATAATATACAAAAAATTATCGTTAGTCTTCAACAGGAAAAAATCTAATAGAATACAATAGACAACAAGTTTTAGATCAACAAATGCAGCGGAAACAACAATCCATTAGAAGAGTCACGTAGAGAAAGAATTCTACTGTCTTCTAAGGTTTAAAAGTCCAGCATCAATATTTTATCCCTATAACAACAATCAATAGACATCTTTAATTATCTTTGCACTACAGGCCAAAGATATTCATTTGTATCACCAGTTGGTCATGTTCATCTCAACACCTGTTCATCTTTGCACTACGGGCCAAAGAGATTCATCAGCTTAATCATTCATCTTTGCACTACAGGCCAAAGATATTCATCAAGTATCACCATTAAGGACCGAGGATGATGAAAAATATTTTTTTTAAGAACGAATCCCGTGAGATAGAAGGACAAATATTAGGGATTCGTACAACAGTTTATCCAAGATCAATAATACTTCATAATAAACGATTTTGAAGCAGAACTCAAAAATAACAATCAAAACATGCATCCAATCAAAGATAGTAGCCGAAATAGACATCTTGGACAAAAAGGAAAATTTTCATTTTTCGGTGAATAGTGTAAATGATTCGTGAATAGTCTTGATACGTGAATAGTGCCGATATCGTGTATAAGTAACTCCACACAAAAAAGTTCGAATTTGATTAAAAGTTCACCAATACTTGACATAATGATATTGAAGAAAAATATCATTTGAGAGAAAATAATACCACACTTACCTCAAGATAACCGTACTTACGATTGAATTTTCAGATATAGTCTTGTGAAAAACTCATGAGTATAGCAACACTCAAAGTATACTTACAAGAATATGCTCGATAATATAGAGAGAAAGAGAAAACTTTGTTTACGGTGTGATTTTCAATTCTAACTTAGCCCTCTATTTATAGGAAAATGTTGTAACGCCAAAGGAGACTAAATAAATATAATAATAATATTCTTATTTTCTTCCCACGCAACCTAAGTTGCCAACAAAAAGACCAACCACCCTAAAAATCAATGACCCACATGTTGTATCCACCAACCAAAAGTGGGTCCCCCATAAATTTAATAAAAATCATTTTATTTTCTCAAACTTCAACAATTCATAAAAAATAGCTCGGTTATCGTAAAATTGAAACTCACGACTTTCCATAGGAAATTCCATTATCTACAACTTTGCGGAAGGAAGTTTTCCCAAATTCCAAAATGTAAATTGACCAAAATCCACAAGCAGCCGATTTTACGCCTATAATAAATTTTGGGTCAAGAATTGTGTCCACATAATACACACAAAACATGTGTTAAACATTTAATCTAACAAAAATACTCTTCCTCCTCATTTATTCATATATCCCACATTCATTGTAAAAATATCACCATTAATATATTATTAAAATAATATATTTAAATAAATTATTTTATCGAGAAAAAGATAAAATATTAATTTTCAACAATTGTCACATTAAAAATTTTCTTTATTTATATCCATATAAAAATCAATATTTTCCTCATCATATAAATCAATAATTAATTATTCATAAATAATACTACAGAATCACATTATTGACAATCAGCGAGTTCAGATGAGGGGGCTTTCAATAAGGATTTCTCCTTCATCCTGGCCGCAATTAGGTGACCAAACCTCTCCTCGATGTAACTTTTTAGACATTGCCAATAATGTTATCTAATAATATTATTCAAATAATATGAATTATTGATCTCGATAATGGAGATCTTGTATGCGTTGATAATTATTGAACAACAATAATATAAAATATCAACTCAAAGAATTATTGAATCAATAAAATAAAATAATGAGCGATAATTCATTGTAACAATTATTGAGTAGTGCCTTCTTACGCATTTAATCAATAATTCAACAATACTTTGTAATACCGTGGTGCTCTTCTTTGTGCGACCACGATATTATCACGTATTTTAACCATTTGGTTATTCTAATAATTGTTAATTTGTGAATAACTACTGGCAATTATTTATAAAAACTCAAACTTGTCATTTTCTTCATCCGACTGTTATTTTGTTATGGGGCCCACAAATGATCAAGGCTACTAGTCGCATTGAATATTCCCGAGCAAAAAGAATATTCCACACCAAACGAATATTCCCAAACAACAATGATTATTTTATAACCACTTGCATATTTTGCAAAATTTGCACATTTCACCCATAATTGAGAATTATATCAAATTAATACCTTATTATTCACAAATATAATTAGAGGAAATTCAATTTTATTTATAATAAGTTGGGGTCTTACAACCTCCCTCCTTATGAAATTTCGTCCTCGAAATTGACGTCGACGATACTGGTGTATCGAAAAGGTGAGGTACCTCGCTTTTATCTCCGATTCAACTCCCATGTCATTTCCTCAATTGCATGGTTTCTCCACAAAACCTTAACTTGTGGTATAACCTTCGTATGCGTAAGACATGCTCTTTCCTATCCAAAATCCCAACAGTATCTCTCCTCGTATGTTAAATCTTCACTATCTCAAATGCAGTTCTAACGCAATAATGTGGTTCGGGTCTTTCATATTTCTGAAGCATAGATATGTGGAATACATTGTGAACACGAGACATACTTGGAGGTAACGCGAGTCTATAAAGCTACGCTTCCTATTCGGTCAAGAATCTCAAATGGACCAACAAACCTTGGATTGAGCTTTCCTCTTTTCCCAAATCTTATAACTCCTTTCTATGGAGCAATACGTAACAATACATGATCTCAATATTAAACTCCACGTCCTTTCTATGAAGATCAAGATAACTCTTTTGTCGATCTTGTGAAGTTTGAATCGTTGTCGAATCATTTGGATCTTTTCGTAGTCATGCGTATTAATTACGGTCCCAACATCGTTGCTTCTCCCACCTCGCCCCAAAGATCTTTGAGAGAGCGACATTTTAAATCCATACAACGCCTCAAATGGAGCCATGCCTATACTTGCTTGATAAGCTTTGTTGTTGTAAGAGAATTCCTATTTACCCATTTTTCAAAATAATCGAGAGAAAATTATTTAAAGGTGAGGCCCACATGTAGGGCCCATATGTGTTGAAATGATTTTAAAATTGGGGTGAGAGGAGGATTACGTATAGAGGAGGAAATTATATATATAAGTGTGAGATGTGTGTGTGTGTGTGTGTGTATATATATATGGGCGGATCGAAAGACTCTCTTAAATAGCACTCACTTAAATAACACTCTTTTATCAAAAGCAGGTAGTTTTTGGAGGAATTGCAGTGGCATTTTTGTAAATACAATGCCACCGTATTTACAAAAAATATCACTAGCGTCCTCCAAAACTACGTCGTTTTGATAAAAGAGTGCTATTTAGTGAGTGCTATTTAAGGAAAGTCTTTATCCATCCAGATATTCATATATATATATATATATATATATATATATATATATATGAATGTGATATGGGTGAGAGTGATGTGTGAGAGTGACTTGTTGGTGGAATTTAGTGTGTAAGTGTGTGTGGTAGTGGGTTTTGGTGGAAAAGTGGATGGGTTGATAATTAATGTTGGTTGTTTTATTATAAATTGATTTTGGGTGGTGAAAAAGTTGATGGGTGTTGTAATATTATATATATATATAATATCTAGCATGTGTTTATATATATATATATATATATATATATATGTATTATATTTTATTTTTGTTTTGATCTTATTGGTTGGTTGTTTGAAATTTGCATCAGTGTGTTATCACAACTTTGATCCGTGAATTTGCAAAGACATCATGTTATATAAATGTAATATATATATATATATAATATTATTTTTATTAATACTGCATAGTAAATCAATCTGGACCATTCATGAATTAGTTACTATTCAATCCATTCTCCTATAAATAGAAGCTCATTCCTTCATTATTTCTTACAAATTCACTGAAACTCTAGAGAGAGAAGTTATAGAGAGAAAGAAGAAAAGTATTCTGTTACTTCACTACTCCAGATTCGGCTTTTTCTAAAGGTAAGGAATATTATTTGTTGTACTCGTAAGGGGTATTATTCTTTCGTATTCATGAAGAGAGCTGTTGTTATTCCATTCTTATTATTTTGTTGGAATAACCTGTTTATGCGAAGTCCCGCATACATGATAAAATTCTTCTAATATTCTATTCTTTAATATTACATAGGAATATCACATGCTGCGTTCTGCCTGGGACCTAGTTCCATTATTTATTATTCTCGCCGGAATATCCACATGCAATGCGTTTATTTGGACTGGATTCGGTTCTATTCTTTATTATTATTACATTGGAATATCCACATGCATGCGTTTTATGGGACTGATTAAAATCTTTATTATTATTACGTTGGAATATCACAGCCGGTCTTAATTTTACTTTGACCGGTTCCGTTATTTATTATTATTACATTGGAATAACCTATCTATGCAAAGTACCGCATGCATGGTGATTTCTTTTGTTATTCCATTCGTTATTATACCCAGGTTGGTTAAAGTTTTGACTTTATACTCCATGAAATTAGTGGAATATCCTTAATATTTGCGGCTTCATCCAAAGTATCTTTTCATGGAAATATTCTTCTGAGCATTCTTGAATTTTACTCTACAAAGAAGTATCATGTTGACAATTTAGACGTTATTAATTCCTGGATAAATTAATTCTTGAACTTGATTTATTGAATTCTTATATCATTGTCATCATCCTCATGTTTATATTTTGTTGAAAGTCATCTGTGGCCTGTATTGCATAGATGAACTTAGTATGATTATGACCAGGGATTATTCGGTATAATCATGACCGTAATGTTACAAATGATGTGGAAAAAGTCCTCATTGGCCCGTAGTGCATTGATGGACAATTTTTGGTATGATTATGGCTATGGATTCTCTTTGGTCGTAGTGCAAAGATGAATTGTTTTATGGCATGATCAGGACCGTTGATGAATACACGATTATCTTTGGCCCGTAGTGCATGGATACTTTGTGGTCGTGATACTAATGAATACACGATTATCACTACTAAAAATTTGACATATAGCGATGAGCTATAGCGACGGTCGGCACGGAATCGTCGCTATATGGTATCTATAGCGACGATTGACACGCAGGCAAATCGGTGATAAATGTTTTTAAGATAAAACACTTTCCCCCAAATCATTTCGGTATCTTCACCATTTCTCTTTTGTTACAGACGAACGGTGCAATAGTTAGGGTTTAAGTGCAAAATTGAACAGAAATGTTTCCTGAAGGATGTTGCTTCAAAGATCCCATCGCTAATTCAAAAGGGCCCTAGAGGATTTGTGTGCTTTACGCAAATGGAGTTGTTTCAATGTCACAATTTGCCGTACCCGGTTCGGGCAATATCTTCACATATGAGGTACAATGATAGTTTGGTCTATATGTTCTCTGAAATTGGATTTTTTGATTCTTTTTATTGCAAAATACATGTTTTCTTCCGGCGGTATCTTGACACATATAAGGTACGACAATAGTTTGATCTATATGTTCTCCGAAATTGGATTGTTTGATTCTTTCTATTGCAAAATATCTTTTTTGAAATGACGCTACCAATCGTTAACCTAGAGGCTAGAGACTGCTTCTGTCATAATTTAGTTGATTGTTTTGCCTTGTGAAATCTGATCTCCACTGGGGGAGACAAATCCACCATAAATTCAGAGAAGTTATCATCTTTATCCTCTTCACCAGCAGATTTGCCAGATGGGTCGGGTCCCAAACCCCATTTTATCAACAAAATTGCAAATACATTTGTTGAGAAGAAGGTAATAATCATATGCGATTTTTATCACCGTATACCGGATATGTTAATGCATACATATACTTGATTTTCTAATTTGGTGTTTTTAAAAAAAACTTAATAATGTACCATCGAATGTGCTTATTTTAGTGTAAATTCATGACCGATCTACCTTTTTGTAAATTATCTTTTTAGCTAATTCTTTGGTTTATGGAGCTTGGTGAACATAAAAACTTAAAGGTATTTAATGCTCCTTTTTATTGATTGTTTATATATCCGAGATACTTGAAAGATTCAATTTTTTTTCTTTGTTAGATTTATATTTGCCTAATTTAATCAAGCAAATGTTCATTGATGTGCCTATCCCCATGGTTACAAACTGAAGCAATTCATTGTTTTCCTTTGTAATTGTAATCAGCCCCAAGACATTTGTGCAAGTGGATGCTGTAGAAAACATTGTTTAGAGAATCATTTTGTGTTTAAAAGGTAATAAAAATCTAGTATTTTATATTTTAATGAAGTGTCTTTTACAATTTCATTTTCTAAAATGTGGAATTATTATGTTAAATGCTTTTGTGTGTTATCACTTCAAATATTTGAAACTTTCATTGTGATTTTGGTTAATAAATACTAATTTTATTGTTTACATGCTATGGGGTCATGCTTAATTTAATTATTTCTTGGTAAATTTCATGTTTAATTTTATTATTTCTTGGTGAATAGATGATATGACGGGATAATTTTTGTAAGACCCCAACTTTTTAATGAATAAAATCAAATTTCTTTTATTTATTATTGTGAATTATTAGGTATTAATTTGATATAATAACTTTGGTTATGGGTGAAATGTGAAAATTTTGCAAAATAAGCAAGTGGTTATAAAATATTCATTTTGTCGGTGGAATATTCTTTCTGTCGGAGAATATTCGCAAATGCATTGTAGCTGTGACCAATTGTGGGCCCCATAATGAGATACTTGGTCGAATGAAGAAAATGACAAAATTGAATAACGGCATAGTTGTTACCGTAAACACTATTGGAATACCCGGTGGTTAAAGTAAAGTAATACGCGTTGTTGCACAGTAGCATATGGTATTGCACAGTATTGTTGAATTATTGATCCTTACGTAAGAAGGCACTACTCAATAATTGTCACAGTAGTTACTGTTCAATATTTTATTTTATTGATTCAATAATTACTGCATTGATATTTTATATTATTGTTGTTTCCATTATCGTCACTGCACAGTATCTCCTTTATCAGATCAGTAATTCAGATTATTTGTGTGACGCCCCCAAAATTAGGTATACATCACCCATCTTGAGTCGCCAAATACATGGTACAAAATACAAATAAAAACGTAACTATACAGCTGTCGTGTAAAATACGACAAAATATATGCTGTGAGTTTTAATACAAATATTGTCATCTAGACAATATCCATAGCCAATGGAGTCCTTATTACATTTATTGTCACACTATTTAACAGGATAGTGAGGACTACTAATGCTATCATCTGGACCGTCACTCCGTTCCCCGACTCGTCCCAGCTATATTCTCATTTCCTGAAGAGAACAGCGAAAGAAAGAGTGAACTCAACTAGCCCAGTAAGAAATATTATGACTAAGATAATGCATAAAAAATTATCCTTAGCCTTCAACAATATAACAACTGATAGAATATAATAGACAACAAGTTTTAGATCAAAAATTGTAGCGGAAATAAGCAATCCATTAAAAAAGTCAAGTAGAGAATAAAATCTACTATCTTATATGGTTTAAAATATTTTCATCAATTTTTATCGCTAAGACCCAGCTTAACAAATAAACCACATCATCGAATCTTCCCTGCATTACGGGCCAAGGATATTCATTAAATCATCAATGGTCATGACTATACCGAATAATCCCTAGTCATAATCATACCAAGTCCATCTCTGCATTTAAGCCAAAGATATACAACAATAAAACCAATAATCAACAATCCATCTTTGCACGTAAACCAAAGATATATAATTCAATAAACAACAGTCCATCTTCGCACGTAATGCCAAAGATAACTTTCATCACCAATGATTAAATCCCTCATCAAAAATCTGCATATACATTATATAGGATTTCCAAGCCATAAAATCCTATTTTCCAGCTTTGTTACTTCACATAACATATTTAATTCATATGTTTATAACTAAATCATTTTCATGAAAAATAACAAATCAGTCCCAAAAATTATTCTCTTCTGGGATTAAGCATAATATAGTCCCATATTAAACATATATTTTTCTCGGAATTTTTAAAATTCATTTACTATTTTTCAAAAATCAATTTCCAATTAATTCCTTAAGAAATTAGCTACCTCAAGATTAACTCCAAAAATTCCCAAATCTTGGCAGAATCTTACACATGTTAACGTGAGTTTCCAATTTAAATTTCATGGTCATCGGAGTTATAGAACTCCAGTTATAGCATTTTTCGTCGGAAAAACCTAAATATTGAAATGGTCATAACTTACTCATTTTAAGTCGAGAATGAGCTCATTTTTGGACAGGGAGGTAATTTATACCGTGTACTTTCGTGTCCCAAAAGGCCTGAATTTTTCTCATAAATTAAGTATTTGAAACAGCCCTTACAAAAAACGTGGTGATGACCTTTTTTCATATTTTTTTGCGTTTTTCGTGCTTTGCTAAAATTAGTACACACGAAAATCTACAACACTTTTTCCAGTGATTCCACTTGGAGATGCTACAAAACTCATAGATCTAACTCTAAAACTTGACTACACTCAAAAATTCAAAATATAATAGGAGATATGGTGATTGAATTTCATTTTACGTTTTATCAAAATCGATTTTTCAACCCTTTGTGATTTCTAAGAAACTTGCATGTTTTCACATACTAACCAACATAACTCATCATAACACTTACTAATACTTCATATACCCATGATTTTCATCAGTCCTATACTTTTATTATGACTTTCATCATAATCCACGTAAATAGATCATTTCCACAATTCAATAAGGAATGAATATAAAGGATCATTCACCATGCATGTGGTAATCCACATAGACAGATTATTCCAACAGAACAATAAAGAATGGAATAATAGAAGAATTCACTATGCATGCGATAGAGACCGCACAGACAGGTTATTCCCAACAGAATAATAAATACGGAATAATAAATATGGAACCAGGTCAAGTGAAATTCACACCGACAGGATATTCCGACAGAATAATAAAGAATTGAATAGCAACGGACTTCACCAAGTATAGGGTATGCCACTTATACAGGTTATGTATAGGGTATGCCGCGTATACAGGTTATTCTAACAGAATAATAAAGAATTGAATAACAAAATAAGATCACCATGTATATGGTATGCCGCGTATACAAGTTATTCTAACAGAATAATAAAGAATTGAATAACAAAAGAAGATCACCATGTATAGGGTATGCTGCGTATACAGGTTATTCCAACAGAATAATAAAGAATGGAATAACAAAAGTTCTCTTCATGAATATAAAAGAATAAACCCCTACAAGTAAAAAAGAAAAATATTCGGATCGATAGGGTGAGGATTTTCTTAAAGAAAACTTATACTATGTTCTTCGCTCAAAGTTTCTTAAAACTCTTCTTGAAATACCAAGATTATAGAAGGAGAATTCTCCGAACTTCGGTGTGAATTCAATTCTAACTAAGCTTCCTATTTATAGGAAAATGGACTGCATAATAACCAATCCATGAACGATCCAGATTGATTTACTTTAATCTGACGGTCCATATTTAAAGTAAAATCTTTTAAATAAAATATAATATATTCTAATTATTGCCTAATAAAACAAACAACTTTATAAAAGTATTTTGTTTTATATAAAAAGATTTTACTATGCAAAACACTATGCAACACTATCGCATAATAAAATATAATATATTCAATTTATAGAATAACTTTAATAAAGTATTCTGTTTAATATAAAAAAGATGTTTCTGTTTTATTACGTTAATAATACTAATAAAACAAAACTTCATCATCACTTACTTTAAAAAAAATTCAAATATCACCCTTAACTTTAAACTTATATCAATTTAACTATTCACCAAAATAGAAAAATTGAACACTTTTATTTCATAAAATTCGGGGTCTAACAATTTGGAATAATATTATTAGATAACATTATTGGCAATGTCTAGAAAGTTCTGTCAAGGAGTGATTTGGTCACCTAATTGCGCGCCAGTAAGGAGAAATCCTTATTGGAAATCCCCCTCTTTCCTAGGAACAACTTGGTTGTTATAAATGTGATTCTGTAATATTATTTGTGAATAATTAATCATTGATTCATATGATAAGGAAATATTTATTTTATGTGGATATAAATGATGGATTTATTTATGTGGTTATAAATGAAGGAATTAATGTTGAGGTGTTTTATTAGTATTTTGTCGGATTGGAGGTATTAAAAATCAAACCAGTGTTTTTTTGAGATATATTGCGGGAGTTATAATTTTTAATCCGACCGTTGGATCGTTGTAATTTTTGGATATGTTATACATATATAAGTTGAGTATATGTCCACAAATTTTAAACCGTTAAAAATGAGCGTATGATTTTTTATAAATTTTAAGAGGTGACTGATTCGAAAATCAGGTTATAAATCATTTTGGTGGAAAATTCTAGAATTGGTGGGCCCCACTCTTGGTTGGTGAAGAAATGTGCTGAGATTTTTATTCAAATGTGGTGGGTGGGAATAGTAGCAGGTAAAGCCATCAGGTTGCAGGTTAAGTCTGCTTCGGCGTGCTAACATTTTCCTATAAATAGAGGGCTAAGTTAGAATTGAAAATCATACCAGAAACAAGTTTTCTCTCTTTCTCTCTCTAGATTATTGAGTGTATTTTATGAGTATTTAGATACTTTGTGAGTTTCTGTTAATCAATGCAAGTTTCCTTCAGCCTTATACCGATATTCCGATCAGAAGTACTGATATTTTGAGGTAAGTGATATTATCTTCTTCTTAAATGATATTTTCTTTAATATCATTATGCCGAAATATTGGTATGAACTTTTATCAAATTTGAAACTTTTTGTGTCTGAGAGTTCTTATTCACGTATATGCCACTATTCACGATATGGCCTTTATTCATTTAATACGACACTATTCATTTGAAAAATAAAATTTTCTTCTTTTGTCCAAGTTATCTATTATGGTTTTATCTTTGATTGTATCCATGTTTTGATCATTATTTTTGAATTTCGCTTCAAAATTGGTTATTTCGAATATTATTAAACTTGGATAAAGCGTGTCTGAATCCTTAATATTTGATCCGTTATCTCACTTTGGATTCGTTTTCTTTAAAATATTTTTCATCATCCTCAGTCCTAAATGATGATACAAATGAATATCTTTGGCCTGTAGTGCAAAGATGAATGACTACCTAATGAATATCTTTGGCCCGTAGTGCAAAGATGAACAGATGTTGAGATGAACATGACCAACTGGTGATACAAATGAATATCTTTGGCCTGTAGTGAAAAGATTAATATTTGATTCAAGATGTTTATTGATTGATGTTACAGGGATAAAATATTGATGATGGACTTTTAAATCTTAGAAGATAGTAGAATTCTTTCTCTACTTGACTCTTCTAATGGATTGCTATTTTTCACTGCAGTTGTTGATATAAAACTTGTTGTCTATTATATTTTATCAGATTATTCCCTGTTGAAGACTAATGATAATTTGTTGTATATTATCTTAGTCATAATATTCTTTACTGGTCTAGTTGAGCTCATCCTTTTGTTCCATTTTTCTTCTCAGGAGGTGAGAACATAGCGAGGAACTAGTGGGTAGTGCGGAGTGATGGTTCTAGAAAGTTGTTTTTTAGCGATCCTCACTATTTTTAAAATAGTGTATCAATAATTGTAATGAAGACTCCTTTTGAGTTTTTATACTCTCTATTTGTATTTAAACTCACAGTTTAATGAAGTTATGTTTGTTTCTGTACCATGTATTTGGCGACTCAGAATAAGTGATGTATACCTATTTTGGGGGCGTCACAGTTGGTATCAAACCTTAGGGATATGATTTTTGGCTGAGATGTGAGACAAGAACTAGGAGGGGAGAGACGGGGAATTCCTTCGCTAGTATGACCTGACTAAGTTTATTTGGTATTTATTTGGTCGGTCAGAGTATAGGGATAATATGTTACATGACTATTAACCCTTGTTTTATGGCAGTATTTAAGAATGGCAGCTGAGAACGTTAATAATGGAGTGAATCAGACCGCGGAGACACCTTTGATCACTACCCAGGGGAACGTGCAACAGGAAGGCAATAATCCTCCTATAAACAACGTTACCGAAGAAATGATGAATGATGGGATGTTTAAAAGCTTTTTGCAGTTCATGCAAAACCAGACGAGGGAGACTCGTGCACAAAATACGGGTGAAAATGCTAGCAATTCGCGACTTGTCATAGCCAAGCAGTTCAAAGAGTTGGGACCACCAGAATTTAAGGGAAAGCCAGATCCGATCATGGAGAAAACGTGGGTCAAACAAATTACCAAGATATTCGATGTCTTGGGATGCACGGAGGAATGAAGGTTCCATTCGCCACTTTTATGTTCATGGTGAGACAGAGACTCATTGGTGGGGAGTACGTGAAAGCGTACTGACCACCGCTTTTCAAAGCATGTAAGACCCCGAATTTTATGAAATAAAAGTATTCAATTTTTCTATTTTGGTAAATAGTTAAATTGATAAAAGTTTAAAGTTAAGGGCCATATTTGAAAATTTTTCAAAGTAGACAAGTTGTCATAAAATACCCAGTATTATTCACTCGGGTATTTGGGACACTTTTCGTGTTTGAGTACTATTCATGAGTTACTATTCATGGGTTACTATTCACCCAAATTACTATTCACTCTAGTATTGTTCACTCGGGTATTTAGGACACTTTTTGTGTCGGAGTACTATTCACAAGTTACTATTCACGGGTTACTATTTGTGACTCCCCCAAAATTAGGTATTCATCACCCATTTTGAGTCGCCAAATACATGGTACAAAATACAAATACAAACTTAATCATACAAATGTCGTGTAACATACGACAATACATAAACTGAGAGTTTAAACAAGAATACCGCCATCTAGATAATATCCATTCTCAATGGAGTCCTCATAGACAGTATACAAACTCAAATTCAGTCCTCGTTACATTTATTGTCACACTATTTAACAGAATAGTGAGGACTACTAATGCTATCATCTGGACCGCCACCCCATTCCCCGACTCGTCCCAGCTATATTCTCATTTCCTGAAGAGAACAGTGAAAGAAAGGGTGAGCTCAACTAGCCCAGTAAGAAATATTATGACTAAGATAATGCAGAATAAATTATCAATAGTCTTCAACAATGTTAAACTGATAAAATACAATAGACATCAAGTTTAACTGCAGCGGAATAAGCAATCCATTAGAAGAGTCAAGTAGAGAATAAAACCTACTATCTTCTATGATTTAAAAATGTTTTCATCAACTTTATCGCTGAGACTCAGCTTAATAAATAAACCACATCTTCTAATCATCCCTGTATTACGGGCCAAGGATATTCATTAAATCATCAATGGTCATGATTATACCGAAAATTCCCTGGTCATAATCATACCAAAAACTGTCCATCAATGCATTATAGGCCATTAAAGACTTTTACCACACCACTTATAACATAACAGTTCATGATTATACCGAATGATCCCTGGTCATAATCATATTAAGTCCATCTATGCACGTAAGCCAAAGATGACTTTCAACATAATATAAACATGAGGATGATGACAATGTTATAGGAATTCAATTACACAAGTTCAAGAATTAATTTATCTCGGAACTAATAATATCCAAATTGTCAACATGATACTTCTTTGTAAAATAAAAGTCAAGAATGCTCAGAAGAATATTTCCATGATAAGATACTGGATGAAGCGCAAATATCAAGGATATTCCACTAATTTCATGGAGTATAAAAATCAAAACTTTAACCAACTGAGTATAATAAAGAATATATGAAACTGCAAATGGATTTTCACCCGCCATGTGGTAATCCACGTAAACAGATCATTTCCACAATTTAATAAGGAATGAATACAAAGGATCATTCACCATGCATGTGGCAATCCACATAGTCAGGTTATTCCTAACAGAATAATAAAGAATGGAATAACAGAAGGATTCACCATGCATGCGATAGAGACCGTACAGATAGGTTATTCCCAACAGAATAATAAATGCGGAATAATAAATATGGAACCAGGTCAGGTGAAATTCACAAGCGAGGATATTTCAATGAATAATAATAAAGAGCGGAATAATAAAAGGATTTCACTAAGTATGCGGTACTCAGATAAAGCAAAGTTATTCAACATAATAATAAAGAATGGAATAATGAAGAAGATCACCAAGTATTGGGTGAACCGCATATATAGGTCATTCCACCAAGTATAGGGTAAACCGTGCATACAGGTTATTCCAACAGAATAATAAAGAATGGAATAACAGAAGAAGATCACCAAGTATTGGGTGAACCGCATATACAGGTCATTCCACCAAGTATACTGATGGAAATCACAAGATCTGAGTTATTCCAACAGAATAATAAAGAATGAAATAACATAAGGATTTCACCAAGCATAGGGTATGCCACATATACAGGTTATGTATAGGGTATGCCACTTTTACAGGTTATTCCAACAGAATAATAAAGAATGGAATAATAGAAGTTCTCTTCAAGAAGAAAGAATAACACCCCTTACCGTAAAAGATACTGGATATCGAAGTAGTGAAGTAGCAGAATACTCTTCTTCTTTCTCTCTATAATTTTCTCTCTATAGCTTCTCAAAATATTTTTTTAATATTATGGTGTGGATTTGATATAATATTATAGTTGTGGGTAGTATTTGAAAATTTTGCAAAGTATGCAAGTTGTTATATAATATTCGTTTGGTCGGAGAATATTTTTTTTATCGGGGAATATTCGTACGACGACATAATTATTGGTGGACCCCACAACGGAAGCACTGTCGTAGTTAGAAAATGACAAAAATATTTTATAAAAATAACGGCGAAAGTTTTACCGTTAATATTGTTGAACTACTCGGTATTAAAAGTACAGTAATACGCGTGGTTGCATAGTAGCACAAGGTATTGATTATTGATGCTTACGTGATAAGTCACTCAATTTTACTCAATTATTGCTACAGTAAATGCTGCATCATATCTCTTATATTATTGATTCGATTATTATCACAATATCATCTGCATAATATGTTATTTTATTAAATCAATAATTGAGACGACAAAGTTATTCATATTATTAAATTGCAATATTTACAATGTCTAGAAGTTCTGTCAAGGAGAGGTTAGGTAATTGCTTGCTTGATGAGGAGAAATCTTACCTAGGAAGGCCCCTCTTTCACAGGAGCGACTTTGGTTGATAAATATTGTAAGTTATAATATTAATGATGATTGTTAATTAAAGTTGTGTTCGGAGTTGAATTTAGTAAAAATAGTCTATAAACATAAATTTTTCGGGATTCACTATTTGGTCAAAAAGTCAACAGTTGACTTTTTTGGGAAAAGTCAAACTTCGAAATTTCAAAATTCATATTTTTGATAAAAAATAGTTTCATTATGTTGGAATTATTTGTGTTAGTGAAAATCGACATTTATTTAGATAAAAATTGATGTCTGGGGGCTATATTGATAAATTGGGTAATTTATCGGATAAATGAATAATTAATTACTACTAATTCACATGTTTATAACTATTTGTTCACATGTGTGTACTATTGATTCACATTCTTGTTACTATTAGGGGAGTTGGTGCAAGATTGATAATACTTGCACGACTAAGTTAAAAATGGAGGTATAGATGAATGTACTATAATGTAATTAGTTTTTTCACATGATTTTACTATTGAGTCACATGAATAAACTATTAATTCACATGATTTACTATTAGGGGAGGTGGTGCAAGTTTGATAATATTTGGATGACTAATTTTAAAATAAAGAAAAAGAGGGAGGTATTGTACTGTAATTTTTCGAGCCCCAAAATGTGCAATTATCGAAACTATGTTTTCCATTAAATAGAAGCTCATTCTTCTTCATTTCTCACCAATTCACTAAAGTTATAGAGCGGTTATTATAAAGAGAAATTGTAGAGAGAAATTCTAAAGAAAAAAAGAAGTTTACTACCTCACTACTCCTTTATCCAGTTTCTTTTACGGTAAGGGGTGTTATTCTTTCTTATTCATGAAGAGAACTTCTGTTATTCCATTCTTTATTATTCATTGGAATAACTCAGATATCTGTGACATACCTATACATAAACTTGTATAATAAAGATACCCTTTACTTGGTGAAATTCTTTTGTTATTCTATTCTTTTATTATTATGTTGGAATAACCTTTTTATGCGAAGTACCGCATACATGGTGAAATTCTTCTATTATTCCATTCTTTAATATTTTGTCAGAATATCCTATCGGTGTGAATTTCACCGAACATGGTTCCATTATTTATTATTCCGCATTTAATATTCTGTCGGAATATCCCGTCGGTGTGAATTTCACCTGACCTGGTTCCATTATTTATTATTTTGTTATTTATTATTCTGTTGGAATAACCTGTCTATCGAAGTACCGCATGCATGGTGATTTCTGTTATTATTCCATTCTTTATTATACTCAGTTAGTTAAAGTTTTGATTTCTATGCTCCATGAAATTAGTGGAATATCCCTGATATTTGCGCTTCATCCAATATCTTTTCATGGAAATATTCTTTTGAGCATTCTTGAATTTTACACCACAAAACTGTATCTTGTTAACAATTTAGACGTTATTGGTTCCTGGACAAATTAATTCTTGAACTTGTTTTATAGAATTCTTATATCATTGTCATCATCATCATGTTTATATTTTGTTAAAAGTCATCTGTGGCCTGTAGAGCATAGATGGACTTGATATGATTATGACCAAGGATTATTCGGTATAATCATGACCGTAATGTTATAAATGATGTGGTAAAAGTCATCTGTGGCCTGTAGTGCATAGATGGACTTGGTGTGATTATGACCAGGGATTATTCGGTATAATCATAACCGTAATGTTACAAATGATGAGGAAAAAAGTCCTCATTGGCTCGTAATGCATTGATGGACAGTTTTTGGTATGATCATGGCTATGGATTTTCTTCGGCCAATGGAGCAAAGATGAATTATTTTATGGCATGATCAGGACCGTTGATGAATACACGAATATCCTTGGCCCGTAGTGCATGTATAATTTGTGGTCGTGATACTAAAGAATATCCTTGGGCGTAGTGCAGGGGTGATTCGATGATGTGGATTATTTATTAAGCTGAGTCCCAGCGATAAAAGTGTTGAAAAAAATTTTAAATCTTAAAAGATAGTAGATTTTATTCTCTATTTGACTCTTTTAATGAATTGCTTATTTCCACTGCAGTTTTTGATCTAAAACTTGTTGTCTATTATATTCAATCAGTTGTTATACTGTTGAAGGCTAAGGATAATTTATTTTGCATTATCTTAGTCATAATATTTCTTACTGGGCTAGTTGAGCTCACCCTTTGCTTTCATTCTTCTCTTCAGGAAATGAGAACGTAATAGGGACTAGTCGGGGAACAGAGTGATGGTCCTAGATGGTGTATTAGTAGTTCTCACTATTCTATAAAATAGTGTGATAATAAATGTAATGAGGACTCCATTGTGTTTGAATACTGTCTAGATGACAATATTCTTATTAAAACTCTCAGTTTATGTTTTGTCGTATTTTACACGACTGTTGTATAATTAAGTTTATAGTTGTATTCAGTACAATGTAAGTGGCGACCCAAGATGGGCGATGTATACCTATTTTGGGGGCGTCACAGTTGGTATCAAAGCTTAGGGATATGATCCCTGGCTGAGATGTGAGACAAGATCTAGGAGGGGAGAGCTGGGGAATTCCTTCGCTAGTATGACCTACCTAAGTTTATTTGGTATTTAATTGGTTGGTCAGAGTATAGGGATAATATGTGGCATATTAATTAACCCTTGTTTTGTGGCAGTATTTGAAAATGACATCCGAGAATGTTGAGAATAGCAATGGAGCATAGGAGACCGTTGAGTCTCCCCAGATCAATAATCAGGATAATGTGCATCAGGAAGGCGATAATCCTCATGCAAACAACAATACTGACCAAATGATGAACGATGAAATTTTCAGAGGCTTTATGCAGTTCATGTAACATCAGGCAAGAACGGCTCTTGTCCAAAATGCAGGTGGAAACACTGGCAACTCTCGGATGGTCATCGCTAAGCAGTTCAAGGAACTGGGACAACCGGAGTTTATTGGAGAGCCAAAACCACTTAAGGCGGAGATGTGGATAAAGCAGATTACCAAGATATTTGATGTCTTGGGATGCTCGAGAACAAAAGGTTCCCTTTGCCACCCTACGTTTGAGGGAGGCGATTCTTGGTGGGGGGAATCGTAAAGCGTACTCAACTTGCCGCACTAAAGATGACTTGGGAGAAGTTCCAAGAATTGTTCAACGAAAAGTACTTTCCCGAAAGTATTCGTCACATGAAAGAGGTAGAGTTCATCAAGCTAGAGCAAAATAACATGGCCGTGTCGCGAAGACGAAACCAAGTTTGCCGAATTGTCATGGTTTTGCGTCCCATTTGGTTGATAATGAGGAGAGAATGACCGCGAATGTTTCTAAGAGGTTTGAAACCCGAGATACGTCAATATCTTATCTCTCATAAACTGTGTTTGTATTCAGATGTTGTTAATAGGGCTTAGTTATTGGAGCTTGATAATGAGTCAACCCAACCAAAGAAGAAGCGGTCGCAAAAATGATAATACAAGTGATACCGATCATCGAAGCGGAGACAATAAGCGTGGAGGAATCAACATGCGAAATAGTAACCACTTGGTGGTAATCATAGAAAAACAATAATAATGGATATTTCAAGAAGAGGAGATTCAACAATGATAGAAAGGCGTCGACCAAAGACCCGTTGTTAAGGAAGGAGATCGACCACCTATCATATGTTTCAAATGCGGAGGGGGGGACATATTAGTCCAAACTGCGTGATGCCGTCCAAGGCATGTTATAATTGTGGAAGAGAAGGTCACCTAGCCCGATTTTGTCGTGCACCAAAGTCAAGTCCAGCTGGGACGGTGGCACCAAAGGCGGATACGGACAAAATAAAGTCGGTGGTTTCAGGAAGAGCGTTTTTGTGACTTCTCAAAAAGCGAGTAACCCGATCGAAGTTAGCACGGGGTAGTTAATTATAAATTCTTGCGAAGTCTATACCTTATAAGATACCGATTCTACCCATTATTTTATTTCTCTTGCTTGCGTTCAACGTTTAAATTTGACTCCGGAGAAGTTAGACTTTGACTTATTGGTTGAAACTTCGTTAGTAGGAGCCTTCGTTACCTCCACTGTTTATAAATCTTGTTGATTCAAATCGACATTTTCACGTTACCTGTCGATCTTATCTCTTTGAAAATATTTTCCTTTGATGTGATTTTAGAAATCGATTGGTTAACTACTCATCATGCTTTTAGTAAGGTGGTTAGCTTTCATATTCCTAACCAACCTGTTATGCAAATTCAAGCAACCAAACCACTAAAGACAATCATTGTCATATCAAGCCATACGTAAAGAGCCCCAATCCTTTCGTTGTTGACTTCTTTGTGTGGAATGCACCGAAGCCAGACTTTCTGTAGGCGACATCGTGAATGAAGATGGCAAGTTGATAGGTATCATTGTGAGGTGCTATCCGGGTTAAGGGATAGAAGTCACGGTTGGTATCAATGTGACGTACTATCCAAGTCTTGGATGAGGGTCACAGTTTTGAATGATATTTCTTTTGTTAGTAAATTTCTTGGACGTATTCACGAAGACTTCTTAGCCTACCCTAGAAGCGTGAAATCGAATTTTGTATAGACCCCAGTACAAAACCCATTTCTAAAACCCTCAAGTATTTCTTCAACTAAAATGAACGTAACATACGCCAAAGGCGTTGGCGCGAGCTATTGAAGATTACGATCGTACCATTCAACATCATCATGGAAAAGCGAACGTGGTAGTTGACGCGTTGAGTAGAAGATCGTATGCGTTTACAAGTGCGATGGTGTTAACACAAAGACTCATTTCGTATAACTTACAAATGATGAAGATGGAGTTAAAGACTCTAGGGACCCACGTGAAGATAACGAATATACGAGTAGAATCCATTTTAATTGATAAAGTTAAAGCCATGCAAGCTACATACTCAGAGTTGATGAATGTGAAGAAGAAGGTTCAAGAGGGCATTATTCTAGAAGAAAGAATCGATGAAGAGAGGAAATCTCAACCCTCGATTTAATTGGCCCATTTGAAATCCTCGATCGAGTAGGAACTGTGGCCTATAGACTCGTTTTACTGCCAAAAATGTCGCGTGTTTATAATGTTTGTAACGTATCGATGTTACGCAAATATATGGACGACACGAACCACATTATTGATTTAGAACCGGACGAGATAGCGGATAATTTAACGTATGAAGATGTACCTGTTAAAATCTTGGATAAGGAGAATCATATTCAACACTCAAAGGTTGTACCTCAAGAGTTAGAATCTGAAATGAAGTCAAGGTATCCTCACCTGTTCGGCATACTAGGTACGTACGTAAATTTCGAGGGCGAAATTCCAGAAGGAGGGGAGATTGTGAGACCCCAGATTTTATAAATAAAGATTTCAATTCCTCAAAATATTTTTTTTAATATTATGGTGTGAATTTGATATAATGTTATAGTTGTGGGTAGTATTTGAAAATTTTGTAAAGTATACAAGTTGTTATATAATATTCATTTGGTCGGGGAATATTCTTTTTATCGGGGAATATTCGTATAACGACATAATCATTGGTGGACCCCACAACAGAAGCACTGTCGTAGTTAGAAAACGACAAAATTATTTTATGAAAATAACGGCGGAAGTTTTACCGTTAATACTGTTGAACTACTCGGTAGTAAAAAATACGATATACTGCGTGGTTGCATAGTAGCACACGGTATTGATTATTGATGCTTACGTGATAAGTCACTCAGTTTTACTCAATTATTGCTATAGTAATTGCTGCATCATATCTCTTATATTATTGATTCGATTATTGTCACAGTATCATCTGCATAATATGTTATTTTATTAAAACAATAATTGAGACAACAAAGTTATTCATATTATTAAATTGCAATATTTACAATGTCTAGACGTTCTGTCAAGGAGAGGTTAGGTAATTGCGGCATTGCGGTGAGGAGAAATCCTGCTAGGAAGGCCCTCTTTCACGAGGAGCGACACGGTTGATAAATATTGTGAGTTATAATATTAATGATTATTATTAATTAAAGTTGTGTTCGGAGTTGAATTTGGAGAAGCGGACGTGATAGTTGAGTCCGGAATGACAAAATTAGTAAAAATAGTCTATAAACACAAAATTTTTGGGATTCACTATTTGGTCAAAAAGTCAACAGTTGACTTTTTCGGGAAAAGTCAAACTTCAAAATTTCAAAATTTATATTTTTTGATAAAAATAGTTTCATTATGTTGGAATTATTTGTGTTAGTGAAAATCGACATTTATTTCGATAAAAATTGATGTCTGGGGGCTATATTGATAAATCGGGTAATTTATCGGATAAATGAACAATTAATTACTACTAATTCACATGTTTATAACTATTTGTTCACATGTATGTACTATTGATTCACATTCTTGTTACTATTAGGGGAGTTGGTGCAAGATTGATAATACTTGCATGACTAAGTTAAAAATGAAGGTATAGATGAATGTACTATAATGTAATTAGTTTTTTCACATGATTTTACTATTGAGTCACATGAATAAACTATTAATTCATCAAGAATCATCCTCTAGAAAATATCATTGGAGATATCAACAAAGGTATAACCACACGAAGAGGTTTACAAAATTATTGTGCATTCTCTGCATTTTTGTCATAGGTTGAGCCAAAGAATGCAAAGGATGCAGTTCTTGATGAGAATTGGCTATTGGCAATGCAAAAATAACTTCAACAATTTGAGAGATACCAAGTGTGGGAACTTATGTCTCCTCCAAAATGATTAACTATTAGGGGAGGTGGTGCAAGTTTGATAATACTTGGATGACTAATTTTAAAATAAAGAAAAAGAGGGAGGTATTGTACTGTAATTTTTCGAGCTCCAAAATGTGCAATTATCGAAACTATGTTTTCCATTAAATAGAAGCTCATTCTTCTTCATTTCTCACCAATTCACTAAAGTTATAGAGCGGTTATTATAGAGAGAAATTGTAGGGAGAAATTGTAGAGAGAAAATCTAAAGAAGAAAAGAAGTTTACTACCTCACTACTCCTTTATCAAGTTTCTTTTATATCAAAAACTGCAGTGGAATAAGCAATCCATTAGAAGAGTCAAGTAGAGAATAAAATCTACTATCTTCTATGATTTAAAAGGTTTTTCATGACTTTTATCTCTGAGACTCAACTTAATAAATAATCCACATCATTAAATCATCCATACTACACAGGCCAAGGATATTCTTTAGTATCACGACCATAAATTATCCATGCACTACGGCCAAAGATAATCGTGTATTCATTAGTATCACGACCACAAATTATCCATGCACTACGGGCCAAAGATAATCATGTATTCATTAGTATCACGACCACAAATTAACCATGCACTACGGGCAAAAGATAATCGTGTATTCATTAACGGTCATCATCATGCCATAAAACAATTCATCTTTGCACTATGGCCAAAGAGAATCCATAGCCATAATCATACCAAAAACTGTCCATCAATGCACTACGGGCCAATGAGGACTTTTTCCACATCATTTGTAACATTACGGTCATGATTACACCGAATAATCCCTGGTCATAATCATACCAAGTCCATCTATGCACTACAGGCCACAAATAACTTTCAAAAATAATATAAACATGAGGATAATGACAATGATATAAGAATTCAATAAAACAAGTTCAAGAATTAATTTATTCAGGAATCAATAACGTCCAAATTATCAACATGAGACTTCTTTGTAGAGTAAAATTCAAGAATGCTCAGAAGAATATTTCCATGAAAAGATACTGGATGAAGCGCAAATATCAAGGATATTCCACTAATTTCATGGAGTATAGAAGTCAAAACTTTAACCAACTGGGTATAATAACGAATGGAATAACAAAAGAAATCACCATGTATGCAAGATTAAGACAGACAAAAGTTATTCCAACGAATAATAAGCAACGGAACTAGGTCGGATTTAAATTCGACAAGCGGGATGTTCCAACAGAATAATAATAAAGACGGAACTAGGTCCGGCGTAAAACGCACAGACATGATATTCCAACAGAATAATAATAAGGAATGGAACCAGGTCCGGAGTAAATGCACAGACATGATATTCCGACAGAATAATAAATAATGGAACCAGTCTCGGCGTAAACTCACCGACAGAATATTAAGGAACGAAATATTATAAGAATTTCACCATGTATGCGGTACTTCGCATAAACAGGTTATTCCAACAAAATAATAAGAATGAAATAACAACAGCTCTCTTCATGAATACGAAAGAATAATACCCCTTACGAGTATAACAAATAATATTCCCTACCTTTAGAAAAACTGAATACTGGAGTAGTGAAGTAGCAGAATACTTTTTTTCTTTCTCTCTATAATTTCTCTCTCTAGAGTTTCAGTGAATTTGTAAGAAATAATGAAGGAATGAACTTCTATTTATAGGAGAATGGATTGAATAGTAACTAATTCATGAACGGTCCAGATTGATTTACTATGCAGTATTAATAAAAATAATATATTATATATATATATATATATATATATATATATATATATTATATTTATATAACATGATGTCTTTGCAAATTCACGGATCAAAGTTGTGATAACACCCTGATGCAAATTTCAAACAACCAACCAATAGGATCAAAACAAAAATAAAATATAATACATATATATATATATAAAAACACATGCTAGATATTATATATATATATATATATATATGATATTACAACACCCATCAACTTTTCCACCACCCAAAATCAATTTATAATAAAACAACCAACATTAATTATCAACCCATCCACTTTTCCACCAAAACCCACTCCTCTATATGTAACTTCCTCTCACCCCTAATTTTAAAATCAAATTTTCAACACATATGGGCCCCATATGTGGGCTCCACCTTTAAATAATTTTCTATCGATTATTTTGAAAAATGGGTAAATAGGAATCCAAATAATAAACAAAACTGAGTGACTTCTCACATAAGCATCAATAATCAATACCGTGTGCTACTATGCAACCACGCCAGACATCGTACTTTACTTTACTATCAAGTAGTTCAACAAGATTAACGGTAAAACTTCCGCCGTTATTTTCATAAAAATATTTTTGTTATTTTCTCAATCCAACAATTATTAGTTGTGGGGTCCACCAATGATTGCGTCGTTATACCGAATATTCCCCACTAATTGAATATAATATAACAACTTGCATACTTTGCAAAATTTCTAAATACTACCCACAACTATAACATTATATCAAACCGCACCATAATATTAAAAAATATTTCAAGAAATTTAAATCTTTATTCATAAAATCTGGGTCTCACAATTTCAATATGCTTAGTCTTGTTGATGTTGAATCGGATTTAGGATAAATATATCGCACTAACATTATCACAGTAGACCAAAGTTGCTTTTTGGATAGGACAGTGAAGTTCCAGAAGAAGATTCCTAATCCAACAAAACTCAGAGACAACGTTGGCGACACCCCTATATTCAGCTTTGGCACTAGACTTGGATATGGTAGGTTGTCGCTTAGAAGACCAAGAAATGAGATTATCGCCGAGAAACACACAATAACCCGAGGTGGACCGTCTAGTATCAGGACAACCACCCCAATCTGCATCTGTATATGACAAGATAGAATGAATCGAAGACGTATACAAGTGCAACCCATAATCAATCGTACCTTGTACATAACGAAGAATGCGTTTCAAAGAGGCCATGTGTTCAATATTCGGAGCATGCATAAATAGGCAGACCTGTTGGACTGCATAAGAAATATTCGGCCGTGTGAATGTAAGATATTTCAGAGCACCAGCCAATCGATGATATGTCGTCGGAGCATCATAGGGATCACCTGATTTTGTAGTTAGCTTCCCCTTAGTGTCGACGAGTGTGGGGCAAGGTTTGCAAGCAGTCATTCTTGCCCTCTCTAATATCTCTTCGACATATTTTTGTTGAGAGAGAAAAAGGCCATTGTTGGTACGAGTGACATCAATTCCCAAAAAATAACTCAACTGACCCAGATCTTTCATAGCAAATTCTGCACTGAGAAGAGAGATAATAGTACATCGAAGAGCATCGGAAGAAGCAGTGAGTATAATGTCATCAACATACAATAAAATATATGGAATGTCAGGACCACGACAATATATGAAAAGTGAGTGATCTGATTTGCTGTGAGTAAAACCAATAGTGGCAACAAAATTAGCAAAACGTTGATACTAATGAATACACGATTATCTTTGGCCGTAGTGCATGGATAATTTGTGGTCGTGATACTAAAGAATATCCTTGGCCTGTAGTGCAGGGATGATTTAATGATGTGGATTATTTATTAAGTCGAGAGTCGCCGATAAAGTCATGAAAAACCTTTTAAATCATAGAAGATAGTAGATTTTATTCTCTACTTGACTCTTCTAATGGATTGCTTATTCCGCTGCAATTTTTGATCTAAAACTTGTTGTCTATTATATTATATCAGTTGTTATACTGTTGAAGGCTATTGATAATTTATTCTGCATTATCTTAGTCATAATATTTCTTATTGGGCTAGTTGAGCTCACCCTCTCTTTTATTGTTCTCTTCAGGAAATGAGAACGTAGCTGGAACTAGTCGGGGAACAGAGTGATGGTCCTAGATGGTGCATTAGTAGTCCTCACTATTCTGTGAAATAGTGTGATAATAATTGTAATGAGGACTCCTTTTGAGTTTTTATATTCTCTAGTAGATAATATTTATATTCAAACTCACAGTTTATGTTTTGTCGTATTGTACACGACAGATGTATTATTAAGTTGTATTTGAATTCTGTACCATGTAAGTGGCAGATGCCCCCAAAATTAGGTATTCATCACCCATCTTGAGTCGCCAAATACATGGTACAAAATACAAATACAAACTTAATTATACAAATGTCGTGTAACATACGACAATACATAAACTGTGAGTTTTAATAGGAATATTGTCATCTAGACAATATCTATACCCAAGGAGTCCTCATTACATTTATTGTCACACTATTTAAAAGAATAGTGAGGACTACTAATGCTATCTTCTGGACCATCACTACTTTCCCCGACTCGTCCCAGCTATATTCTCATTTTTTGAAGAGAACATTGAAAGAAAGGGTGAGCTCAACTAGCCAAGTAAGAAATATTATGACTAAGATAATACAGAATAAATTATCCTTAGTCTTCAACAATGTTAAACTGATAATATACAATAGACATCAAGTTTAACTGCAGCGGAATATGCAATCCATTAAAAGAGTCAAGTAGAGAATAAAGTCTACTATCTTTTATGTTTTTAAAGGTTTTCATCAATTTTTATCATTTGAGACTCGATTTTAATAAATAAACCACCACATCTAATCATCCCCGCCGTACCACTGGCCAAGGATTTTCATTAAATCATCAATGGTCATGACTATACCGAAAAATCCACGGTCATAATCATACCAAAATCGCCCATCAATGCATTTGAAGTGCCACCGAGGACTTTTACCACACCACTTATAACATCGAGTTCATGATTATACCGAATGATCCCTGGTCATAATCATACTAAGTCCATCTATGCACGTAAGCCAAAGATAACTTTTAACATAATATAACATGAGGATGATGACAATGTTATAATAATTCAATAAAACAAGTTCAAGAATTATTTTGTCCATGAACCAATAACGTCCAAATTGTCAACATGATACTTCTTTGTAAAGTAAAATTTAAGAATGCTCAGAAGAATGTTTCCATGAAATGATACTGGATGAAGCGCAAATATCAAGGACATTCCACTAATTTCATTGAGTATAGAAGTCAAAACTTTAACCAACTGAGTATAATAAAGAATATATGAAACTGCAAATAGATTTTCACCCATCATGCGGTAATCCACGTATACAGATCATTTCCACAATTTAATAAGGAATGAATACAAAGGAACATTCACCATGCATGTGGCAATCCACACAAGTTATTCTAACAGAATAATAAAGAATGGAATAACAGAAGGATTCACCATGCATGCGATAGAGACCGCATGCATAAAAGTTATTCCCAATGTAATAATAAATGTGGAATAATAAATATGGAACCGTGTCGTGAAATTCACCAAGCGAGGATATTTCGACGTAATAATAAATGACTTAGATAATAAAAGGATTTCACCAAGTATGCGATACTTCAGATAAACAAGTTATTCCAACATAATAATAAAGAATGGAATAACGTAAGAAGATCACCAAGTATTGGGTGAACCAAGATATACAAGGTCATTCCACCAAGTATAGGGTAAGCCGCAGACACAAAAGTTATTCCAATGTAATAGTAAATGCGGAATAATAAATATGGAACCGGTCGGTGAAATTCACACCTACAAGTATATATTAAAGCGAATAATAAATGACGGAATAATAAAAGGATTTCACCAAGTATCCGGTACTTCACATAAACAGGTTATTCCAACATAATAATAAAGAATGGAATAACAGAAGACGATCACCAAGTATTGGGTGAACCGCATATACAGGTCATTCCACCAAGTATAGGGTAAACCGCGCATACTTGTTATTCCAACAGAATAATAAATGCGGAATAATAAATATGGAATCGTGTCGTGAAATTCACACCTACTGAGGATATTAAACGAATAATAAATGAGGGAATAATAAAAGGATTTCACCAAGTATAGGGTATACCACATATACAGGTTATGTATAGGGTATGCCACTTTTACAGGTTCTTCCAACAGAATAATAATGAATAGAATAACATAAGTTCTCTTCAAGAAGAAAGAATAACACCCCTTACCGTAAAAGATACTGGATATCGAAGTAGTGAAGTAGCAGAATACTCTTCTTCTTTCTCTTTATAATTTTCTCTCTATAGCTTCTCTCTATAATTTCTCTCTCTAGAGTTTCAGTGAATTCGTAAGAAATAATGAAGGAATGAGCTTCTATTTATAGAAAAATGGAATGAATAGTAACTAATTCATGAACGGTCCAGATCGATTTACTTTTAAACGAACGATCCAGATCGATTTACTATTAAAACTTAAAGTGACGGTCCATACTGATTTACTATTAAAACTTTAAACCAACGACCCATATTGATTCACTATTATAACTTTCTACCAGCGGTCAATATTAATTCTTTCAATCAACGGTCTGAAAAATTAGCACATCTCCTAATGGAATAATATTGTACCCAAATACCCAAATGCACAATAATAGAGTGAATAATAATTGGGTGAATAGTAACTCGTGAATAGTAATTCATGAATAGTAACTCGTGAATAGTAACTCCTGAATAGTAACTCCTGAATAGTAACTCGTGAATAGTAACTCATGAATAGTAACTCGTGAATAGTAACTCGTGAGTAGTAACTCATGAATAGTAACTTATGAATAGTAACTCGTGAATAGTAGCTTTGACACAAAAAGTGCCCCAAATACCCGATTGAACAACATAACCTCTAGACATCAATTATCATCGGAATAGATGTCAATTTCTACTAGCACAAATAATTTATCAAATTCATCTTTAATCAACATGAACTTATCCATAATTAATATCATAACTCACAATATTTATCAACCAGGTTGTTCCCAGGAAAGAGGGGGCTTTCCAATAAGGATTTTTCCCTATTGGCGCGCAATTAGGTGACCAAACCTCTCCTTAAAAGAACTTCTAGACATTGTAAATATTGCAATTTAATAATATGAATAACTTTTTCATCTCAATTATTGATTTAATAAAATAACATATTATGCACATGATACTGTGACAATAATCGAATCAAAAATATAAGAGATATGATGCAACAATTACTGGAGCAATAATTGAGTATAACTGAGTTACTTATCACATAAGCATCAATAATCAATATCATGTGCTACTATGCAACCACGCCAGTACATCGTACATTTACTACCTAAGGGGTAGTTCAACAAAGATCAACTAAAAACCTCCCAAGTTATTTTCATAAAATATTTTTGTCATTTTCTAACTACGACAGTTCTTCTGTTGTGGGTCCACCAATGATTGTGTCGTCGTACGAATATTCCCCGACAAAAAGAATATTCCCCGACCAATCGAATATTATATAACAACTTGCATACTTTGCAAAATTTAACATTATCTCAAATCCACACCTTAATATTAAAAAAAATATTTCGAGAAATTTAAATCTTTATTTATAAAATCTGGTGTCTCACAATCTCCCCTTCTTATAGAATTTCGCCCTCGAAATTTACGTACGTACCTGGTATGATAAAGAGGTGAAGATACCTTGAATACCTTTATCGTTGAAAACATTAAATTCATCTTTACAATCCGGCCAAAGATATTCATTAACAATTCATCTTTGCACTACAGGCCAAAGATATACAACTGTAAAACCAATAATGCTGAGACTCAGCTTAGTAGTATCACGACCATGAATTATCCATGCACTACGGGCCAAGGATATTCGTGTTTTCAATTACGGTCATGATTATACCGAATAATCCCTGGTCATAATCATACCAAGTCCATCTATGCACTATGGCCAAAGATGACTTTTACCACATCCATGAATTAATATTTCATTGCAGAGACTCAGCTCAATAATTAATCCACATCGTCGAATCATCCCTGCACTACAGGCCAAGGATATTCTTTAGTATCATGACCACGAATTATCCATGCACTACGTGTCAAAGATAATCGTGTTTTCAATTACGGTCATGATTATACCGAACAATCCCTGGTCATAATCATACCAAGTCCATCTATGCACGTAAGCCACAGATGACTTTTAACACAATATAAGCATGAGGATAATGATATAAAGAATCAATCAAATGAGATAAAGGATAAATATTAAACATTTATAATATAATTTATCCAGGGTTCAAGAATATCCCAATGTTATCAATCACTTAATAATCTCATAATCTAATATCATTAATATTATAATAATATTTTAATCACTTCTTAAACTTATAAAAATTTTATTTTTGTTTACGCTTTACCATATAATACATTTAATCATTCAAAAATGCCATACTCATAAGATATCATCACCAATGATCAAATCCCTCATCAAAAAATATGCATATACTCTATATAGGATTTCCAAGCCATAAAATTCTATTTTTCAACTTTGTTACTTCACATAACATATTTAAGTCATATATTTGTAACTAAACTATTTTATGAAAAATACCAAATCAGTCCCAAAAATATTTTTTTTCTGGGATTTAGCATTATATAGTCTCATAATGAACATTTACTCATAACTAGATCATTTTCATGAAAAATACCAAATAAATTCCAAAAATATTTCTTTTCTGGGATTTAGCATAATATAGTCCCATAATGAAAATATATTTTTCTCGAAATTTTAAAAATTCATTTACTATTTTTCAAAAATCAATTTCCAATTAATTCCTTAAGAAATTAGCTACCTCAAGTTTAACTCCAAAAATTCCCAAATCTTGGCAGGACCTTACACATGTTAATGTGAGTCTCCAGTTTAAATTTCATGGTCATCGGAGTTGTAGAACTTCGGTTATAGCATTTTTCGTCAGAAAAACCTAAATATTGAAATGGTCATAACTTGCTCATTTTAAGTCAGAATGAGCTCATTTTTAGACAGGAGGTACTTTATAACATATATTTTCATGTCCCAAAAGGCCAGAATTTTTCACATAAATTTAGTGGCCGAAACAGCCCCTTAAAGTTTCTGGGCAGTAGCGTTTTTGTAATTTGCAGCTTTGGACTCTTTTGCTAAATTCAGTCCACACGAAAATCTACAACACCTTTTCCAGTGATTCCACTTGGATAAGCTACAAAACTCATAGATCTAACTCTAAGACTTGACCACACTCAAAAATCGAAATATAATAGGAGATATGGTCAATTGAATTTTATGTTACGTTTTTACCAAAATATGATTTTTCAACCCTTTGTGATTTCTAAGAAACTTTCATGTTTTCACATAATAACCAACATAACTCATCATAACACTTACTAATACTTCATATACCCATGATTTTCATCAGTCCTATACTTTTATTATGACTTTCATCATAATCCACGTAACCGGATCCTTTTAGTTGATGAAATATTTGAGGGTTTAAGAAATGTGTTTTGTACTGGGGTTAATACAAAATTCGATTTCACGCTCTAGGGGTAGGCTAGGAAGTCTTCAGGAATACGTCAGGAATTTATTAATAATACCAACTGTGACTTCTATCCCTTAACCTGGATAACACCTCACAATGATACCTATCAACTTGCCATCTTCATTCACGATGTCGCTTTATAGTAAAAAGTAAAGGCGGTGCATTCCACACAAGGAAGTCACCAGCGAAAGGTTCGAGGCTCTTTACTTATGGCTTGATATGACAGTGATTGACTTTAGTGGTTTGGTTACTTTGATTTCGCATAACAAGTTGGTTAAGAATATGAAAGCTAACCATCTTATGAAAAGCATGATGAGTAGTTAACCAATCGTTTCCAAAAATCACATAAATGCAAGTATTTTCAAAGAGATAAGATCGACGGGTAACGTGAAAATGTCGATTTGTATCAACAAGATTTATAAACAGTGGAGGTAACGAAGGCTCCTACTAACGAAGTTTCAACCAATAAGTCAAAGTTTAACTTCTCCGGAGTCAAATTTAAACGTTGAACGCAAGCAAGAGAGATAAAATAATGGGTAGAACTGGTATCTTATAAGGTATAGACTTCACAATTATTTATAATTAACTAACCCGTGCTAACTTCGTTCGGGTTACTCACTTTTTGAGAAGTCATGAAAAACGCTCTCCCTTGCACTACCGGTTTTGACTTTTCTGGAACGGTCTTTGGTGCCTCCATCCTAGCTGAACTTGTCTTCGGTGAACGACAAAATCGGGCTAGGTGACCTTCTCTTCCACAATTATAACATGCCTTGACTCAAGCATCGTGCGCTTTGACCGATGTGTCCCTCCCTCCGCATTTGAAACATATGATAGGTGGTTGTTCTCCTTCCTTAACAACGGTCTTTGGTCCGACGTCTTTCCATCATTATTGAATTTCCTCTCTTGAAATGTCCATTCTTATTGTTTTGGCCATGATTACCACCGAAGTGGTTACCATTTCTGCCATGTTGATTCCTTTCACGCTTATTGTCACCGCTTCGATGACTGCTATCACTGGTATTATCATTTTACAGGCTGCTCTCTTTTGGTTGGGTTGATTCACTATCGCGCTCCAATAACTGAGCCTATTAACAACATCTGAATACAAACAAAGTTTATGAGAAATGAGGTATTCACATATCTCGGGTTTCAAACCTCTTAGAAACATCCGCGTCATTCTCTCCTCATTATTAATCAAATGGGACGCAAAACGGGACAACTCGACAAACTTGGCTTCGTACTGCGACACAGTCATGTTGTTTTGCTCCAGTTTAATGAACTCTACCTCTTTTATGTGACGCATACTTTCTGGAAAGTACTTGTCATTGAACAGTTCCTGGAACTTCTCCCAAGACATCTTCAGTGCTGCAGGTTGAGTACGTTTTATAGATTCCCACCAATAATCTGCCTCTACACGCAACATGAAGGTGGCAAAGGGAACCTTTTGTTCCTCGGAGCATTCCAAGACATCAAATATCTTGTTGATCTGTTTAATCCACGTCTCCGCCTTAAGTGGTTTTGGCTCTCCAAAAAACTCCGGTTGTCCCAGTTCCTTAAACTGCTTGGCGGTGACCAACCGTGGGTTGCCATTGTTTCCACCTGCATTATGGACAGGAGTTGCCTTCGCCCGTTGTTGCATGAATAGCTCCTTGAACTGCTTAGCGGTGATCGTTCGAGAGTTATCACTGTTTCTACCTGCATTTTGGACAGGAGCTGCCTTCGCCTGTTGTTGCATGAAATGCATAAAGCCTCTGACCATCTCATCATTCACCATTTCATCGGTGTTATTGTTTTCATGAGAATTATTGTTCTCTGGTTGCACATTACCCTGAGCATTGATCGTTGGTGACTCAATGGTCTCATGTGCTTCATTGATTATCTCAACATTCTCGGATGCCATTTTCAAATACTACCACAAAACAAGGATTAGATAACATATCACATATTATCCCTCTACTATGACCGACCAATTAAATAACAAATAAACTTAGGTAGGTCATACTAACGAAGGAATTCCCCGTCTCTCCCCTCCTAGTTCTTATCTCACATCTTAGCCAGGGATCATATCCCTAAGCTTTGATACCAACTGTGACACCCCCAAAATTAGGTATTTATCACCCATCTTGAGTCGCCAAATACATGGTACAAAATACAAATACAAACTTAATTATACAAATGTCGTGTAACATACAACAATACATAAACTGAGAGTTCTAATAGGAATATTGTCATCTAGACAATATCCATACCCAAGGAGTCCTCATTACATTTATTGTCACACTATTTAACAGAATAGTGAGGACTACTAATGCTATCTTCTGGACCATCACTCCTTTCCCCGACTCGTCCCAGCTATACTCTCATTTTCTGAAGAGAACATTGAAAGAAAGGGTGAGCTCAACTAGCCCAGTAAGAAATATTATGACTAACTAAGATAATACGTAATAAATTATCCTTAGTCTTCAACAATGTTAAACCGATAATATACAATAGACATCAAGTTTAATCTGCAATGAATATGTAATCCATTAAAAGAGTCAAGTAGAGAATAAAGTCTACTATCTTTTATGTTTTAAAAGGTTTTCATCAATTTTTATCACGAGACTCAAATTTTAATAAATAAACCACCACATCTAATCATCCATGTACCACGGTCAAGGATTTTCATTAAATCATCAATGGTCATGACTATACCAAAAAATCCTCGGTCAAAATCATACCAAAATCGTCCATCAACGCACATTACAGCCAATCGAGGACTTTACCACACCACTTATAACATCACAGTTCATGATTATACCGAATGATCCCTGGTCATAATCATACTAAGTCCATCTATGCATGTAAGCCAAAGATAACTTTCAACATAATATAACATGAGGATGATGACAATGTTATAATAATTCAATAAAACAAGTTCAAGAATTATTTTGTCCAGGAACTAATAACGTTCAAATTGTCAACATGATACTTCTTTGTAAAGTAAAATTTAAGAATGCTCAGAAGAATGTTTCCATGAAATGATATTGGATGAAGCGTAAATATCAAGGATATTCCACTAATTTCATGGAGTATAGAAGTCAAAACTTTAACCAACTGAGTATAATAAAGAATATATGAAACTGCAAATGGATTTTCACCCGCCATGCGGTAATCCACGTATACAGATCATTTCCACAATTTAATAAGGAATGAATACAAAGGAACATTCACCATGCATGTGGCAATCCACATAGACAGGTTATTCCAACAAAATAATAAAGAATGGAATAACAGAAGGATTCACCATGCATGCGATAGAGACCGCACAGACATGTTGTAATAAATGCGGAATAATAAATATGGAACCAGGTCAGGTGAAATTCACACCGACCGGATATTCCGACAAAATAATAAATGACGGAATAATAAAAGGATTTCACCAAGTATGCGGTACTTCGCATAAACAGATTATTCCAACATAATAATAAAGAATGGAATAACAAAAGAAGATCACCAAGTATTGGGTAAACCGCATATATAGGTCATTCCACCAAGTATAGGGTAAATCGCGCATACAGGTTATTCCAACAGAATAATAAATGCGGATTAATAAATATGGAACTGTGTCGTGAAATTATAATCGACATGATATTAAACTGAATAATAATAAATGACGGAATAATAAAAGGATTTCACCAAGTATGCGGTACTTCAGCAAACAAAGTTATTCCAACATAATAATAAAGAATGGAATAATGTAAGAAGATCACCAAGTATTGGGTGAACCGTATATACTGTGTCATTCCACCAAGTATAGGTAAAACCACAGCATACAAAGTTATTCCAATGTAATAATAAATGCGAAATAATAAATATGGAACGGTGTCGTGAAATTACATAGCCATGTGATATTAAAACGTAATAATAAATGATTTAAATAATAAAAGGATTTCACTAAGTATAGGGTATGCCACATATACAAAGTTATGTATAGGGTATGCCACTTATACAAAAGTTATTCCAATGTAATAATAAAGAATGGAATAACATAAGTTCTCTCTTCAAGAAGAAAGAATAACACCCTTACCATAAAAGATATCGGATATCAAGTAGTGAAGTAGTGAGAATACTCTTCTTCTTTCTCTATATAATTTCTCTCTAGAGTTTCAAAGTGAATTCGTAAGAAATAATGAAGGAATGAGCTTCTATTTATAGAAAAATGGAATGAAAGAATTAATTCATGAACGGTCCAGATCGATTTACTTTTTAAACGAACGATCCAGATCGATTTACTATTAAAACTTAAAGCGATTCATCCATACCGATTTACTATTAAAACTTTAAACCAAATAACCCATATTGATTCACTATTATAACTTTCCACCAATGCAATAATATTAATTCTTTCAACCAACTATTCGAAAAATTAGCACATCTCCTAATGGAATAATATTGTACCCAAATACCCAAATGCACAATAATAGAGTGAATAGTAATTGGGTGAATAGTAACTCGTGAATAGTAACTCGTGAATAGTAACTCATGAATAGTAACTCGTGAATAGTAACTCGTGAATAGTAACTCATGAATAGTAACTCGTGAATAGTAACTCATAAATAGTAACTCGTGAATAGTAACTCGTGAATAGTAACTCATAAATAGTAACTCGTGAATAGTTACTTCGACACAAAAAGTGCCCCAAATACCTGATTGAACAACATAACCTCTAGACATCAATTATCATCGGAATAGATGTCAATTTCTACTAACACAAATAATTTATCAAATTCATCTTTAATCAACACGAACTTATCCATCATTAATATCATAACTTACAATATTTATCAACCAGGTTATTCCCAGGAAAGAGGGGGCTTTCCAATAAGGATTTCTCCCTATTGGCGCGTAATTAGGTGACCAAACCTCTCCTTAACAGAACTTCTAGACATTGTAAATATTGCAATTTAATAATATGAATAACTTTGTCGTCTCAATTATTGATTTAATAAAATAACATATTATGCACATGATACTGTGACAATAATCGAATCAATATTATGAGAGATATGATGCAGCAATTACTGTAGCAATAATTGAGTATAACTGAGTGACTTATCACATAAGCATCAATAATCAATACCGTGTGCTACTATGCAACCACGTGTAGACATCGCATTACTTTTACTACTACGGGTAGTTCAACAAAGATCAACCAGAAAAACCTCCGCCGTTATTTTCATAAAATATTTTTGTCGTTTTCTAACTACAACAGTTCTTCTGTTATGGGTCCACCAATGATTGTGTTGTCGTACGAATATTCCCCGACAAAAAGAATATTCCTCGACCAATCGAATATTATATAACAACTTGCATACTTTGCAAAATTTTCAAATACTACCCCCAACTATAACATTATCTCAAATCCACACCTTAATATTAAAAAAAATATTTCGAGAAATTTAAATCTTTATTTATAAAATTTGGGGTCTCACACGTCACAATTGTGATTCTGTAATATTATTTGTGAATAATTAATTATTGATTTATATGATAAGGAAAATATTCATTTTACGTGGATATAGATGGAGAAAATATTTAAAGTGACAATTGTTGAAAATTGATATTTTATCTTTTCTGATAAAATAATTTATTATTATATTTTAATAATATAATAATAGTGATATTTTTACAATTAATGTGGTATATATGAGTAAATGAGGAGGAAGAGTATTTTTGTTGCAATAAATGTTAAAAACATGTTTTTCATGTCGGTGGACCCCATTTCTCGATCGAAATTTGATTATACCACAAAATCGTCTGCTTATGGATTTTTGGTCAACTCGCTTGAATTTGGAAAAACTTCTTCTGCAAAGTTGTAGAGAATTGAATTTCCTATAAAAAATGCGAGATTCGAATTTTCTGATAAAAGGGCTATTTATTATGAATTATTGAAGTTCCAAAGTTCCGAAATAATTGATTTTTGGAAGTTTAAAATATTTTAATTATGAAAAACGTTTTTGTTATTATTTTGGGTGAATGGTTGATGAGTTTGGTTTGGTATGGTGTGCATAGGATTATAATTTAATTATATTAATATTCTATTAAATTTTCTGCTTTGGTGTTCTAAGTATTTTCCTATAAATAGGGTGCTTAGGTTAGAATTGAAAATCACACCAGAAACTGAAGTTTTCTCTCTACTTCTCTCTCTATATTATCGAGTGTATTCTTTTGAGTATTTTGATATCTTGAGTATTGCTATACTACGGTGCAAGTTAGATTCAATAATTATTCAAGTCAAGCATCGCTTTTTTCGAGGTAAGTGGATTTTAAGGGTTATTATATTTTTTTCGGCTTTTGTAGTTTTTTCGACTCTCAAAAATTCTGGAAAAATTTGAAATGATAATTTGATGAGTTTTCTAGTTTGTGTCCAAAAATGGTGATTTTTTGATGTATGAATTAAGAGTTATGAATTTTATGAGAAAATACTATTTTAAAAATAAACTCTTATAACTCCTTGTGGTTAACTCCAAAATTGATAAAATTTTTATTGGGAGTACATCTATGTAATATCAGTGTACTCTGTGAATTTCGGAATTTTTGGATAAAAGGACAATTTATGATAAATGTCTAAATATTCGGCAGTTTTGGCCATATGAAAAATAGTAAATGAATTTTAAAAATTCTGAGAAAAATATATGTTCAATATGGGACTATATTCTGCTAAATCTCAGAAAAAAAAATATTTTTGGAACTGATTTGGTATTTTTCATAAAAATGTACTAGTGATGAATAAATGAATTAAATATGTTATGTGAAGGAAGAAAATTGGAAAATATGATTTTATGGCTTGAGAATCATATATGTGGTATATGCAGATTTTTGATGAGGGTTTTGGTTATTGGTGATGAAATCTTATGAGTTTGGCATTTTATGATGATTAAATGCATTATTTAGTAAAGTGTAAATAATTAAAATAAATTGTTTATAAGTTTAAGAAATGTTATTCTTTCAATATCATTATACCGAAATATTGGTATGAATTTTATTGTGGAATTTCTACATTTTTGTGTCGGGGTTACTATTCATGAATTACTATTCATGAGTTACTATTCACGAGTTACTATTCATGGATACTATTCACTACAAAATTGATTTCTTTTTCTAACCAAATTATAGTTGATTTATGAATATTACTCTGGAGGTTAAAACTATATATTGATTATATTAATTTTATTATCATATATAACATTTTTATAACCCTGATGTTGATATTCTCTTTCACTGGAGTGTAAAGATGGGTAGATTATTGGTATGATCATGACTAGGGTTCTTTTTGGCCAAGAAAGTGAGCAGGTTGAATTGTGACTGGTATGATCATGACCATTGAATTTATAATTGAATATCTTTAGCTTAAGTGCAAAGGTGAATTGATCAACATGGTTATAATTATTGTTTATATAAATTCTGAAATGAGTATATATTTCTTTGAGATATGAATATCTTTGGCCCATAGTGCAAAGATGACTTTTTGATGAATATCTTTGGCCCATAGTGCAAAGATGAATTATTGATGAATATCTTTGGCATGTAGTGCAAAGATGGTCTGTTGATGAATATCTTTGGCCCATAGTGCAAAGATGAATTTATTAGTATGATTATGAACATGAATTGTGATTTGGTATAACCATGATCTTTGATGTTTCAGGTGATGAAAATTATCTTTGTCCTGGATGAGAAAAGAAATTTAGAACAACAATTACGATTATGAGTTATACATGTGATTGTGGACAGGAATTGTTGATTGATGTCACAGGGATAAAACATTGTTTGTGGACTTTTAACATGGAAAAGATAATAGACTTTATAGTCTATTTGACTCTTCTAATGGATTACTCATTCCGCTGCAACTATGGTTGAAAAGTTTTATCATCTACCATATGTTCTAAATCTCTGATTTATTATTGATGAAGACTAATGATAATTTATTTATCTTTAGTCATAATATTCTTTACTGAGCTAGTTGTGCTCACCCTTCTGTTTCACAATTCCTTTCAGGTAATAAGAGTGTAGCTGGGTCGAGCGGGGGTAACAGGAGAATAGAATGGTGGTCCTCATTTAATAGTTATATTTGGTGAATCAGATAGGTGAGGCGAACCCAACGTTGAAAGGGTGTTTTGCCACTATCATACAAGATGTCTAATGACATACAACCTTGTGTCATCGTAAGATAGGGTTGTGCACATCCACTTGCTGAATATATCTACGAGCACTACCTATATGATCTTGGAGTTTATTTGAAATATAATTTTCACTTGGAGACAACAGAGATATTTATATGTCAAGAGAAGACTCACCATTGAAAAGAATATGATAGTAATCTTCTCATTTTTCTTTGGGGTCTATTAGGTCAACCAAGGATAATTCTGTGGGCATATGATATCTATAATAACCTAGACGCATGGCCTCCCATGTACAAAGGTTTCCTTGAGTACTTCCAAAGGTTTTAATTTCTAAAACAGTTTTTGACTGTACCTTTATGTAAGGTGCCATTGTGACGTACTATCCAAGGTTGGGACATGAGTCACAGTTGGTATATATTTGTATCCAAACTCACAGCATATGTATTGTTGTATTTTGCACGATAATTGTTGTAATAAAGTTGTAGTTGTTTTCTGTACCATGTTATTGGCGACTTAGAATAGGTTGGGTGGAATGGACCTATTTTGGGGGCGTCACAACAGTTATTGTTTTCACGGTTTGGTTGCTTAAATTTGCATAACAGGTTGATTAGGAATATGAAAACTAACGACCTTATGAAAGCAATAAATTTTAACATGATGAGTAGTTAACTAATCAATTCTTAAAATCACATCAAATTCAAGTATTTCCAAAGAGATGAGATCAATTGGTAATGTGAGGGTGCCTATTTGAATCAAACAAGATTTATAAACAGTGGATGTAATAAAGGTTTCTCCTAACAGAGTTTCAACAAATAAGTTAAAATCCAATTTCTCAATAGTCAAGTTTAGAATTGACTATTATTTATTTAATTAAATTAAATAGTTTAAGTTATTTATTTAAATAAGATTAGAATTGTTCTAATTCATTTATTCACAACCGGTTTAATATGGAGAACCTAAAGGGTCACACCATAAAAGGAAGAATATTATTTAAGAAGTAAATGCATAATCGTATAATAAGTTAAATATATTTAATTTAATCTCTGGTGATAGAATAAATTAAATAACTATTAATAAATTAATAAGAAGAGTCTTATTATTATTATTACTATTATTATTAATTAGTTTCTAAATGGTTTGAGAATTAATTAATAAGCATACTCTCATTAATTCCTAATTAATATTAGGCGTCATATTAATTAAAGGAGTTTAATTAATTAAATGAAACCATAATCTTAAATTGTTTAGAAGAGGGTTGCCCACATATATTAATAAGAGAAATATTATCATGGATAAGGGTTAGCAATTGTCCCAACACTTGAGAGAGTACTTGCATATTCTATAGAGATAAAAATTAGGATTTTGCCAAATACTCATTTTCTTGAATATTTGTTCTTCCTGGTGGATCACCCTGAAGCCAAACACTTGGGTGGCTAACGTTGATCAAATGAAGGAATCAAATTCGGTGGATTCAAGTTGAACGTGAAAAAGAATTGGAAGAGAACTCATACCTGAGGAAGCTAGTTTTTACAAGTGTATGAATCTGATCTCCATCTCTTTTCTATTGAATTGATAATTAAGCACAAGGTATGATCATGGTGATGGTTTGTATGAAAAATTTTAAATTCCTATTTTGTCGCGCTTCCGCACCTTTTATGTGATTTGATTACATAATCGCGCTATATACAAACCCAATAGATTAGAGTAAGGAGCTTGTTTGAGTAAGCTTTGCGAGGAGGAAGAAAAGAGCTTTGTTGCGCTTAAAAGTTGAAAATAAAGTGTGTATCTCTGATTTGGGGAAGATGGTGTATATTCAAATGAAAACCCTTACAATTTCGTGTGTTTCTCTCTAAATACGGCTATTAAATGGGGCATAATGATTACTTAACGTGGGCTAAATTCAATTGTGACGGTTTTTCAGATCTCATTGAAATTTGGTTATATTATAAGGTCGATCATTTGGGCTTTAAATTATATACTCTTTTACTAAATGTCCCAGTAACATAAGACTAGGGGGCAATGTTGGGGCATGATTGTTAGAGTCCAGGTTCTATGATTGGGCTTAAGTCCACGTGGAGGTAGTCACCCCACGTAGGAGTTTGTTTGGGCAGTTGGAGCACTTTAAGGAATCTAAGATTCCTAATTATATTTAATTACCAACTCGTAAGGAAACTGTCAGGATTATTCTGACTTCCTTTCTTTATTGAGATTGTGTTTAAACCCATTCAGGTAACTATCTAATGAGGTTTCCTACTTCCATTAAGGTTAGAGCGCTTCAAGGAGGTGTAATCATTATAAATACTTGGTTTTATTAAGGTTAGTAGGTATACACAATTCATTATTATACCAGCACTAAATTCCTCCATTGTTAATCTTATTCAAAGATGTACTTATTCTCACACCGAAGCTATCACCAAATGCCCAAGCCATTAAGCTTCGTATGAAATCTCGTTTCATGCAGGATTGGATCGCGCTTTGTGATTCGAGGCGTTGACAAATCTTGGTGTTAACAATACTTCTAAGTTTCTAAAAAAATTGGATTTGACCTTTAACTTTGGAATAGTGTTATAGTAAACAGGGTTACTAAATTAAATTTGTTTTACACTGCTATTAAGGAATGATGAGTTGTGTTGAGTTGCTTTTGAGTGGGTTGGATCGCTTTGGGTAAGGTCAAAATTGGGTTGGGCCAAAAGATCCCTACTTTATTGGGCTTCAAAATATAAGCTCAAAGCCCACTTTTTTGTGAGTGGGTTTGACTATTTTTGTTCGGCCTACATTAGTGGAACAACTAAATACAAATTTTTTCATTCTATAAAAACGAGTCATTCTATTCCTACCTTAATTCTTGCAATATAAACATAGCATAAATGTTGATTGGCATAATTCCGAAGAATATCAACATGTGAAAAAATAAACTTCTAATACCATGTAGAATCAATAAAATCTCCAAATTACACTTTAATCCGTAAGATATGCTATGACAAACCACAACACTCATGCGCAATGCAGAAGCTTCACGGGGGTGAGCCAGAGACCCGGACATCCCGGGATCGAGTCCCTACCGCCTCAAGTGTGAGAATTCTTTAATTCGAGTGGCCACTGACTGACAACAATAAAGTGCAAAGCAAGCCAAAAGGGTCGAGTCCGGCCTGGGGGGATTAGTCCGATCGCGGTTGAAAAACCCCACATTATCAAAAAAAAAAAAAAAAAGATATGCTATGACAACAAACATTAAAATTTTAATATATGATTATGGTGGTGGGGTATCATCTAATACTATTTTAAAATATAAAATTGTTATTAATTTTTAAAAGCAAATTTATAATAATTTCAAACTCAAAAACAAATCGAGAAACAAAATTTTTTGAACATCTTTCCGATGCCTAATACTTCATCTTTTTTAAAATATAAGTTTCGAAATATAAGATTATTATTAACTTTTCAAAGCCAACTTTAGATATTTTTAAATTGAAATAGATTCCCTTCCCCGGCATTTAGCAAAAAAAAAATAGATTCCCTTAAATACAATCAATATAATGATGAATATGGTAAAACTATTTATAAGATATTACTCATTGTTTCATAATTTTAAATAAATTACCTCAATTTGAAATTTGAAAATATTTTAATTTAACTTTCTAAAGTCAACAATAATAATCTAACTTGGTACAGAAAAAAAAACATATAACTAACAAAGCTCTTCTTGACCTCTGTCAACACGTGTTGGCAGCTCCTCTAACTTGCTCATATATAGTTATTGCTTCTCCCATCACTTGTTCTAAAGAATTAATTCTCGTTTTATTAGATGGGTTATCAGTGTGATTTATTAAATAATCAATTATTTGTATCATTTTTTTCATATAGTACATTACTCCTCTTCTTCTTTGTTGAAATACCTTACGACCATCATTAGTACTTGGCGGTATCCTCTTCCTCTCGGACCTCTCTATTTGTGCAGAAAATGATCTAGGGTCATAACCAGCTGAAGCCATTAGCATTAGTCCAATGTAATCTGCTACCAATTCTTCTCTGCAAATAATAATAATAATAATAATAGCAGACAAAAGTCAAAGTAAGGTGAGAGACATCGAATATAATAAAGTAAGCTATTGCACAAAAACGTCTTTTTGTATAATTGTATATAAGAAAATACATTTTCTCCCATGATGTGTATAAAAAAAGTGGTTTATAATTTTTTAAAAGAGTGTTATTTTGAGATACGGCTCATGCGAAAATGTGAGAGCTCCCGTTTAATGTGAGATTAGGACCACTCCATTGCATATATCCTTTGATTTATCACAATACACATTAGAGCAAAAATTATGTTGCAAGAGTAAATACACAATTAGCGAACAATTGTTTCTAACGAAACTTGAAACAATACATATTACTCTCACAACAACACTTTTGCTCAACAATATCAACCACTTTTTATATTTAATTTATAATATTCATCATTATACTCACTAAAATTAAATAAATTTATATCAATTTTAAGTTCAGAAAAATTTCTCAAATTTACTTTTAAAAAAATAATATATATTAGATTTTGGCACGGAAGGAAGTTATTCAGACCGAGGAATGTGCAATTGTTACATAACATGACATTACTTGGTACAAAAACTATATGCGAACATGATAATAATTGGACATGAGCTCTTTACAATTTCACCTATTTGTATTTTGACCCCTATTATAAAAAATGGAGGGCGGTCAAAATACAAATATGTGAAGTTGTAAAGAGCTCATGTGCAATTATCATATCCGCATAGAAGAGCTCTACTTAGTAACACTAGGTGATGATCGTGCTTCTATTTTTTAGTAAAATTATTATATTGTTTATAACTTTAGTATTATATTATACTAATTCATTAATTATAATAGCAAAAGATTAATATTGTGTAGGTTGATTTTTTTTTTAAAAAAAATTCCTTCTAAAATTTATAATTTAGTGATGAAAAGTTAAATAAATTTAATTAGCAACTTGCATAGTTTATATATTTATATAATATAAATGATAGTATTCAGTTTTAAATTAAAGATTTATTTGATCATATAGTCATATATTCATCTACTTATTTAATAAGTAAAAACTTATTTAAAATTAAATAGTTATAATTGTATAATATAATAATATAAAATTATTATACAATTAAATATTATTGTTATAAAAAATCAATTTTAAAATACTAACTAAATTAAAAAGTGTATGAGAATAAAAGATAGCGGTAAGTACATATTTATAATACTAAGAATGTATGTGAAGAGATTTTGGAACCAAATAAAAGATAAAAAATAGATTTTTTTTAATCTAAATTTAGATTTCATTCTATTCTTAAATTTCAGTATTTAAAGGTCTCTCTCTCTCTCTCTCTCTATATATATATATATTGACTTAGCTAAAAGTTTTTTATTAAATTAGATAAGATAAAAGAAGAACTTTTCATTATGTTTTTGAATTTTGGATACAAAAGAAAATAGAAAACTTAAATTAGGATAGAGAAAAAATAATTTAAAACTTACTAGTCTTCTTTTGTGTTTTTTTATGTTTGTACATGGAAAAAATTTAATTTTAAATATAGATTACTATTTTATCCTTATATTAAATATTCTTATGTTTGTGTATAAAGAGCAATGTAGAGACTACAAAAGATTTACTAAAGTCTTTTTATTTTTTGTTTAAACCCGTTGAGTTTTTAATGGAAAACTTCAGTAAGAAAAGTGATCAAATTTTTTGTCTATTTCTATTTTTTTTCGTTCTTAAAAAACTCACAAAAAAGAAAAATAGATAGAAAATTTAAAATTTTCACTGATTTCTTTTCTTTTCTTTCTTTTTTAAAACTTAAAAACACTATGAAAAAAGTATAATTTACTATTGTTTCTAGAATATAACCTCCATTACTAAATCCTTAGTTAATAGTAACGCTTCATTTGTGTATGTAAAATTATTTTCTAAAGTCTTCATTTAAAAATGTATTTCGAATTTTGGAACGGAAGGAGTTTTGTATTTTAATTTTATTACTTCACTCTATTTTTTGTAATTAAAATATTTATAAAAAATTTCTTTTTGCCTACACTGAAGTCCAATCTTGGACTGCCAATTATATATATATATATATATATAGAGAGAGAGAGAGAGAGAGAGAGAGGGTATATGATCCATAGCAAGTACTTGCTATGGAGGAAATTTGGACAAATAGCATCATATCCGTCCATTCTATAAATCTAGGGCGCGGATTAAAAAATAACAAAGCCCTTACGCTAGACGAACTAGCGAATGTTGAAAATTTTAATCTCTTATACGCTACACCAAGTAGCGTACGTTGAAAAAATATGATACTGCCCAAATTTATCAATGTTCTTGCCTGAACGTATGTACCTGAAGGCAGCCAAACTTTGCAGTGAACATAATATTCTAGTCGATTGGCATTAAGAGGGGTTTAGTTGTCCTAAAGGATGTAAACGAATCACAGATCAGCCTCAGGTCTCTCCATTATTTCCCCACTCAGATGTAGTGAGACCCATATCTACACTCTCTCCGGATGCTATGATTGTTGAGTGGGAAATGGATGAATGCCATTATGTCGTTGATTCGCTGCACTTCAGACAAGAACCTATACTGAGAACCATTATCTTGTGTGACGACATAAGCATTGGACAAGAATCAGTTTCAATTGCCTCTGTAGTGGATGAAAATCTATTGGGTTCTCTTCCTGTCCTTGAAGATGGTTCTGATAGTCTAACTACTGCATACTCTATGCCTTGGGTTCTCTTCCATTTTCAACGTACGCTACTGTAGCGTATGGGAGATTAAAATTTCAACGTACGCCAGTTCGTCTAGCGTAAGGGCTTTGTTATTTTTTAATCCGCGCCCTAGATTTATAGAATGGACGGATATGATGCTATTTGTCCAAATTTCCTCCATAGCAAGTACTTGCTATGGATCATATCCCTATATATATATAACAAGATTCAAACATGTAGAGATTTTGTAGATTAAGTAATCAAATTAAAGATAGAAAGATTCATACCTCATTTTACACCATTTGTTGAAGATAATTAGTAGAGGCACAGCTGTGAAATTACTAGGGAAGATGAAAGATATGAAAGTTAACAACTTCAGGCGTTGGGTTTCTGAGATTGAACATACACCATGACCAACCTAATCAAAAACAAATTTAAGTTATTATTCACAAAAACTAGTAGATGAACTCATGCGAAGCACGAACATGTTTGAATATTAGTATGTAAGATTTATTTAAACATTATAATTCATGTTAAGTTCAAAAACATGTGTAATATATTACTACTCCATCATAACATACCTCATGCCCAAGAATAGCTGCAATGTCTGCTTCAGAGTTGCAATGGTACTCAATTTCCCTGGTAGTGATTACAATCCTGCGTAATCCTCTAATATAATAAGCTACAGAGATACGGCTATCCACAACTTCCAATTTCCAATTATGTCCTTCTAAGTGTGAGGAAGTATATCTATTAGCGAGCCTGTTAAACACCTCTTCTCTCATATCAGAGACTGAATCAATTTTTGATGGGTCACCTGCTGAAAGTAGTACTGTCGTCGTCATACGCTTATCACCTTCTAACTTTAATCCAACATTCAATGCGTTAATGATCTCTCCAAATATCGACTCCACTTGAATACGTGTAGGGTGGGTTGGGGGAAGTATTTTCCCACCTCCATGTACCCATTCAAAATTATACCAATACCTTAACTCTCCTACTAGTCCACTCAGAATAGTCTCTGCTCTCAAAGCAGATGATAAAACGAAATGTGCTGGATTCTTCATATTTCTCGCAACTAGGCAAGTGTTGAAAAGAATGGTTGAAACTATGAAACATAAACCAATCAAGACATTTCTCAGACAGTTTTCATGTCTAACCCACCTAGGTATTATACTAGCAAGTTTATTAATTCTCGAGGGAATTACATATTGTTGCTCATGATGATCCGAACGACATTGCATTGTTAATCGTCGATATTTGTCAAATCTTCTTCTTTTTGCTCCAATGCTATTTAGATTCACACAAGTCGAGGGGTGCCTGATAATGTTTTGTTCAACAACTGACAATCTCCGCACCAACAATTCTGTATCGTCTGGGGGCAAACACATGAGATTTCTATATGCTTGAAACCCAAGTAAAGATACCTCCATAAAGTTAATGGGGAAATATAGTAGACTCTTGCGGTCTGCATATTGGAACGCCGTTAACTCCATTGATCTTATTTATAAGCTACATACATACATGAAAACATATACATTGACAAGTTAGTGTTGGAAAAACCCTTGCAACTAAAACGGTCTCTTATAAATTAAAGACCAAATTACCAATAACACGCCAAACAAATATTATGCAATCCCACCAAATAAATAAATAGTAATATGAAAATAAGTCGAGCACAAGACACCAAATCTTAAATAAAAAACTCTCTAAAATTAAGAAGTACGAATTTTCCGACAAACTACCAAGTACAAGACACCAAATTTTACGTGAAAAACCTTCTAAAACTAAAAAAAAATTAAGAAGTAAAAATATTAGGACGAACTACCGAGCACAATACACTAGATTTTACGTGAGCTAAGAGGTAAAAACTACGTGACGTACTCCGAAAAATTCCACTATGATCGTACAAATAATCATTCCATGTTTTAGTACTAAAAACTTGAAATAACAAAAAATTGAGAGAGTGCACAAGAATACTTTAATTTAAATAAAACTCAAATTATTTCACCACTCACCCTTCGAATTAATTAAAGTCTTCAAGCTATTAATTATTCAGAATAACTGCAGATGAATACGCCCAAATCAACCCAAGCTAGCTGTGCTAATAATCCCTCAATTTACTGTCACTTTTCTTTCCGCCGACGTCACACACAGGCCACACTCACTGTTGATTTTAATCTTCAGCCGGGTAACAATATACTCACATACTGACTATGTCTCCAAAGAAAGTCCAATATATATATATAGATATCCTTTTTGATTTTGGAAAGAATCCGGTTTACTTTCTTGCTTTCCATCTCGGCTTCCTGCGTTATTAAAAAAAATCCTAATATCTTTAGGAATTAATTCCACCGACCAGTAGGATTAGGCCCCACACATACCAAATTTAAAAAAGGAAAAAAGAAGAAAATAAAAACTCCCAATTTTATATAAAAAAAGTTTTACTGCTGGAATTAGACGTGGGGCTCAAACAAAAAATATCCTCCTTTTGGCAGAGGTTATGTGCTAGGGACATATATAGTTGAGGTTATGGCCAGGGGCAGGGACAAACCCAGATTTAGTTCTAGCGGGGGCGAGCCTTTATACAATTACATATTTAATAAAAATATAAATAACCCATTCCGTTAAAAGTATGAAGCTGTCGTTTGTTTTAATATGACGCGGCATTAAAAAATAAAAGAAAATTAATATTGCTGACTGGTTTATTACGTACACGTGGTAATCGTTAGTGTGTTTTTGGAGCAGAAGGGTGACTCTCTTTTCTCACGTCACGTGAGCCACATCACTCCGATATCTCTCTCAATTGAACAATTGTTCACTTGGGCTATATTTATTTATAAGAATTATACTTGGAACAAGATTATAAATCCAATGTCATGTTTATTTGCAAGAATTATAATTCCGAAATTATAATCCATGGAATTATAATTCCAAGACTATTAATCCTAAAATTAAATAGTTCTAGTCTCATGTTTGTTTTCTATGTGATTATTCATGGATAACTTAAAATAATCCAATATTATGTTATTTTTTTTTTCAAAATTAATTAAAGGATTGGATAAAAAAAATATTGTTTGGACTATTATACCCTTACCAATAATAACATATTTTAAACTATAATTTAAACTTATTCATACATCAAAAAGTGATGAACAATTAATTAGAAAATTATAAATAAGTGGTTATATTATTCAATCAAATGCTCAGTGGTACTAATTATATAATTTAACTTTGATTAAAAGACACTTTGCACCCCAAACTTTACACATATGTTGAGGTTTGCACCCTAACTGAAAAAGGTATCTAAGTACACCCCAAACTTCAAACATACATAACAAAATGCACTTTGTTACTTAACCGGTCAAAAGTGACCGGCTAAGGCAAAAGTGATCGGCTAAAGCTTGTAATGTTTATTACAGAGGGGTAGTTTTGATAGTTTACATTGAAAATAAAATTTGCCTAGATTATGCACGTGTGATGGTTATCAGACAAAAATCCCAAATCACAAAGGGTTACTTTCGCGATCTGAAGCAGACAAAAATCCCCAAATCAAGACCGACTAGGGTTCGCGAATATCGTAAGTGAAACAATGGCTGCCAACAATTCTTGAGGGATTCCGAAGACAATGACGTTTATGGACTTCAGGGTGTCCAAAAATATCGTAAGCATGTTCTTTTTGTATTTTATTGTGTTCTTTTTTTAGTTTAGTGACTTCTTTTTGTTGTAAAGTGGAATGGTATCCATCATTGAATAGTATAAAGTTGGGTAGTGGACCCTTTTGATGATAAATATATAAGATTCTGTAGTTATTACTTCACATTTTTTGGATTTTATGAAATTAAATATGATGTGGTCCACACATTTAACCAACAGTGTTTGTGGCTTTGCAGGCGATAAAGAATATTTTACAGTTAAATTTATCCATGGCGGACACTTTTACAGTTGAATTTGAAGTTGAAGGAGGTGGGAATAATAATGAATGCATAGATTTGATGTCAGTTAGGGATTATGAAACAGAGTGAACTGATGAAAGTTATGTAGATAGTTATGTGGAAGAATCAACTGAGGATGAAGAGAATGATGAAATTTGGGAGTGGGATAAGACTGGGGGGACTGGGGATGGGGCAGAGGTTGATAAGACTGAGGGGTTGGCGATAGGACAAAGGGTGATAAGATTGGGGGGCTCGGGATGGGGCAGAGGATGATAACACTGGGGGGATGAGGATTATGCATTTGGGGATGAGACCGAATCAGAATACAGAATACGTAAAGGCAAGGAAAAATGTTCTGAAAAAGGAAAAAGATTTCACATTAACAAAGGGAAGGGAAAACCAACTGCAGAAACCCAAATTGGTTTAGAAGAACCATATAAACTAGGATTTTCATCCTCTTAAGTATGATGACTCTGATGTGGAAAGGATGCCTAGGGTTGATGAGTTTGATCCTGAACCACCTGAACAAGAACATAAAGAGTATTCAGAATTCAGTGATGGTAACATAGAGGATCCTGAGTTTGAGTTGGGAATGACATTTTCTAATGTAACTGAAGTAAGGGCAGCAATCAAGAATCATGGCATCAAACAAGGAAGGTGTATTTAAAGAAGAACCTGTCAAATAAGATCCAAGCAAGGTGTGTGGATCCATGTACATGGTACTTGATGTCATGAAATGTGCAAAAGAGAGCTCACATTTAAAATCACTATATTACAAAAAGTGCATACATGTGGCAGAGAGTGGGATAATTACTGTATAAACGCAGATTAGATTCCTAAAAAATATGAAGATGATCTTCGGATGAATCCAACATGGGGATTAGATTAGTTTCATACTAAAGTAGTTAAAGATTTGGATATTGGGGTATCAAGGAGCCTAGCATCTGAGCTAAGAAAAAGCAATGAAAAACATCAAGGGGGTGTTGAGGACCAGGGGAGTATGGAATGATTTTGGACTATCTGCCGAGCTTAGAAGAGTCATGCCCGGGAGTTCTTATATCTTGAAGAGAACGTAACCGAGAAATGGGCATGGATTGTAGATGATTTTTGAGATTTTATGTATGTCTCGCAGCCACTAAAAAAAATGATTTAAATTGGGGTGTGACCCTTTGGTGGGGCTTTGATGGTTGTTTTCTCAAAAGGCCATATATGGGCCGATTATTAACTCGCAGATTGGTGTTGACCTAACAATGGGATGTGGCCGCCTCCTTGGGCCATTGTTGAATCTGAGAACACTCAATCTTGATTGTGGTTTATGAACTTGTTGGTGGAAGATCTTGGGATTGCAAATGATGGAGGTTGGACATTCATTTCAGATAAACAAAAGGTATAAACCTCTCTCCATTTATAATTTATTTTATTTCATCAATTATCCTATTTATTGTGCCAGTTTGATAACTTTCCTTTTTTTTTTGTCCTCAGGGTTTGATTAATGCTTTAGAAGTTTTGGTCCCAAATGCTGAACATAGACATTGTATCATGAATTTATACAGGAACTATGACTATAACTATGACTTCAGGGGGTTTCTCATTTGTGGTGGATTTAGAAAAAAAAACATATACTTATAGGAGGTGGGACTTGTGTAGGATACATTGTGATCATGCTATGTCATGCATTAACAAAATAGGACATGATCCAAACACATGTACATGAGTTTTTAACCATTGATATGTATTTAAAGGTTAACAGTCATAACATTGAGCCTATAAGGCACAGATCTAAGTGGGATCCTACTAGGATTGAGCCACCTTTGCCACCAGTTAAACATACCCCTTTAAGCAGCCTAAAGTTGTTAGGAGGAAAAGTAATGATATTCTAGATTCAAATCTAGAAGGTACAATTTGAAGAGAAAAGGAACATCATTGAAATGTAGATTTTGCAAGGAATGGGGTCACAATTCAAGAAGGTGTCCTCAAGTAAGTTAAGTGTTTGTTTCTATTTATGTGCTTTTTCAATATCCTTGAAATGTGTTTAATAAATTTATTGTTTGTATGTTTTTTGAAACTGAATAAGCAGCCAGATGTGATTTCACAATCTTCCCAAGCTCCACATAGTCAATCTTTTCAACCTCCTCCAAAGCCTAAGAGGGCTAAGAAGGTTCAAAACACTTCCCAAGCATCTCAACCATTGATAGCAACACATAAGTCTACAATCCAGCCAAGTGAAATGAATGAAGATAAAGATCAAGTAGGAGGTTCTACAAAGTGGCAATGTGAAATCCATTATGAGGGTAGCCAAAGAAATGAAGATGTTGATATATTACGACCCAAAGACTACACATGAAAGGGAAAACAATGTACAACACTAAGAGACCTTGAAGCTGTAGCAAGATCCAAAAGAGAGAAAATCCAGTTTAGGAAACCAACTTCTCCAAAAGGGCCTACTGCAGATAATTAGTGTTGGGATGGGATTTTTGGAAAGTTTTTGCTCTTTTTTAGGGTACATTAAATTCCAGTGCTATGAATGTATGTATGTATGGCTGAGATTGTAAATTGCACTGTGGTTGGGATTGTAGGTGTGTGCAGTATTTGGGTGCTTTTTTGTTAATAGACCTGTTAAGTCAACTGACATTTATTGCCTCTACTTTGTGACATGTATTGAATGGGAATACCAATTTATATATTAATATGAACAGTTTGGTTTTCTATTAAATTGTTTTTATTTTATAGCATTTTGATTATAGCATTTTCTATCATTGTGGTTATAACAGTTAGGCTTTGTGCATTTATGTTGGGCAGTATGGTTGGTGCATTAATACAGGGTGCCTATGAAATGCACCAGATATCATCAAATTGCACACCAACCATTTTATACCATATATCATAAACAAGGTGTGATATTGCACCAATTCACACAGTTAAACATCAACAATTCTTGCAAATTTACAACATCTTCATTCAAAGAAATTGTTGATAAATAACAACCATTAAGTCACAGATGCCCAACAATTACATTTCATATGTGGCCTAATTTCTACCATTATAAGGGCTAAGAAATTACATTCCCAGAAATTACAGACTCACAGTACTTGCCATCAAAAACCGCCCTTTTTAATCAGAGTACTACAATACATACATAGCCTAAAAATTTACGTGTGGGGAATTTCATCCTTTGTTGAGATGAAAATGAAATAAAAAAATCACAATCCAAGTTGCAGTTAACAGACCCCATCCAATCTTTGCCCTAATTTTGCACTCTTTCACTTCAATCCATGCTACTTAGTTTATTTTAATTATTTTACGTTAATTTAGTTAGCTATAATATATTTTATTTAATTTTAATTTAATTATTTTATTTTTTATTACATTATCATATATTACTTCATTAAATATATTTTATTTTATTATTTGAATATGGGGACTACTGTTCGACATTCACTCATATTTGTCGAACGAGTTTCTAATTAAGTTCCAAAGTATAGTACATGCATAAACACTTATTCAGTTTATTTTAACTAAGCAAATGCTACTTAATTTATTATTTTATTTTATGTTAATTTAGTTAACTATAATATATTTTATTTTATTTTATGTTATTTTATTTTATTTTGTATTATATTATATTATATTATTTAATTTTTAAATTTTTTTGTTTTGTTAAATTTAATTAAACTTATTTTATTTTATTATCTAATTATTTATTTTATTTTATTTTATTATCTAATTTTTTTTTAAAGTTTATTAAAATTATTTTATATTATTTTATTTTGTATTATATTATATTATCTATTTTTAAATTTATTTTATTTTATTAAATTTATTCTATTTTATTAAATTAAATTAAAATAAATTTATTTTATTTTATTTATTATTAATTTTATTTATTTATTATATATATTATTTAAGTTATTTCATGTAGTTTTATTTTCTTTTTTAATTTATTCTGTATTACATTATATTATATTATTAAATTTATTTTCATTAAAATATTTTATATCAAGTAATTTATTTTAGTAGCAAGAAACTAAGTAAACGTTCCTTAGTTTTATATATATATATATATATGTACACTTACCGAACATATGTATATATAAAATATAAGCCAAATTAATATATTCAGTAAGTTCATACAAAGTAGAACATATAACCCAAATTGATACATAACATGCGTGCTGCAATTTAACCTCATAATCAAAGCTAAATACATTGATTGTGGATATTACTTGCACAAATCAAACACTAATTTGAATGGTACAATACAGTAAATATCAAAGCCAAATTGAGCATTATTCAGCCTCAATATCAGTTTCATACCAAAACAAATTAAACCCTAAATTAAATATCAAACCCAAATTGAACATTATTCAGCCTCAATATCAGTTTCATATCAAAACAAATTACACCCTAAATTAAATATCAAACCCAAATTGAACATTAATTCAGCCAAGTTCATCAGTTTCATAACAGAATAAATTAAACCCTAAATTCAAACCCAAAATCAGTTGCATAATATACACAATATTCAAAATATTCAAAATCTAACACAATTAATTGAATATAGAAATTGTTTACCTCACTTGATTTGAATGCTAAAGATATGAGGGAGGAGATACCCACGACGTTATCGCCGATACCCAAGACGTCCCCGGAAAGCCAAAGTCAACCTCGACAGAGAGAGGAAGAAGGCTTGAACTGTGGGGACGAAGGTTTGACCCTTATATCGATCTATATACTGTGTGCGTGAGAGAAAGGACGTCGTCGGCGAGAGGGCGAGAGGGCGAGAGGGCGAGGGAGCGACGGAGGGAGGAGGTTCCGGACAGAGAGAGTGAGGAACTAGGAAATTTCGTCGCCGCTAGAGAGATACTCCCTCAGTTCCGTTCCATATTAACTGACCTTATACTCAATTTTTTTGTTCCCAAATATTGTACTCCTCTCTCTCCTTCCTATTAGTCCTAACGAAAATTAAAGACTTAAATTCTCTCCTTCTCCTTACCGGAGTATGAAAAATTAAAGCCGTAAAAATTCTCTCTTTCCGATTGGACTCCTTTATCTTTTTATGTATATCCGTGCAATTCTCTCTCTCCTTCCTATTGGATGAATAGACAAATGAATTGGAGTAATTAATTTTCTTAATAGGTGTGCATTAACGTATAACGTCAGTTAATATGGAACCGATGGAGTAAAATGGAGAGAAAGATATGATCGAGGAAGAAGGTTATGATCCCTAATTAAAATCGCCTATTTTCAACGAAATGTCTGTCGAAATATTTTCCCTCGAAATTAAGCTATTTTTGACGGAGGTTTTGTGGACTATAAATATTGTTCTGTCAAAATTATAATTCTTGTTGACGCAAAATATTGGCACCCTTAGGGCAACATTATCCCGACGGAATTCCGTCGAACTTAAAATATTTCTGACAAAAGTATTTCTGACGGAATGTTTAGTCGGAATTCAATTAAGTTCGATTTAAATATCATCAATAAATCACATTTGATTACGAATTGGACGAAATATGTGGCCCACATGAATAGCATAAAACAAGCCTTCTTGCTCAATTGTGCGTTCTTTGAAATCGGATCTTCCTATATTTGGAATTAGAATCAGTAATGTTGCCATATGAAACAAATTGTATTGCTTGCCAAAATTAAGATATCAATTACATGAGAATTGCGTGTGAAGGTCGCTTTCTGTGAGCTTCTTTATAATGATGAGAATTGGGCTTGAATCAGGCTCTCTTGGTCCAATAATGATTGGGTCAAACTTGTTAATTGAGACACAACTCTTTTATTAAAGGGTCCTTTACATAAGTATACAACAAATGAAAGTAATTACAAGAAAAGTGCATCAACTAAATAATTCAAAAAGAGTGTAATTAGGACCCATATTACAAAAAATAAGACAATTCACATTAATAAAGAAACCTAAAATCAAGGACAACTAAGCGTCATAATTAATAATTCAAATTCAAATATTTGGATCTAACAACAAAAATAAATTCAAATTCAAAATTATAATTCAAATTTAAATATTCAAATTCAAATCTTTCATCTCCCTCACATACACTTTGAAATAATAGTCCACCGCTACGCCGCCGCTACACCGCACATATTTGCTACACCGCCACTAATATCTGTTGTCCAAAACGCTAATGAGAATAAGAAGAAGATTCGCCCTACAAAAAGTTTAAAAATAAATAAATGTAACTTTTAATGTTCTGAAATTTTTTTTATAACTATTTTGTTACTCATAAATAATAAAATGGTTACCTTTGTATGAATGGTTGGCTACCAACTGCATTACATTTAAACGAAATTGGTAACTTAATAAAATTGAATTAGTTACCTTAATGCGAAGGTTTGGCTACCAACTGCACTATGAAAAAATGCAGGTGTGGATATGAATTAGTTACTTTGGTATGAAGGTTTTGTTACCTTGGTACGAAGGTTTGCTTACCTTGATCTGAAGGTTTGGTAACCAACTGTACTAAGAAAAAATTTAAAGTGTAGAGGTTGATTGGTTACTTTGATATGACAGTTTGGTTACCTTGGTATGAAGGTTTGGTTACCATCATCCAGTATTCATATCCACCGCCACCACTGCCTGAATCTTCATACCACCTCCATTTTGACCCTTCTTTTGAGAAGCTACTGGAGATATACAATTAGTCGAATCATAAATATATATATATATATATATAGAGAGAGAGAGAGAGAGAGAAGGAAATCGCGATTGCCATCCCATGGAAGCCATCCGTTAGGGTTTATTAGATCATCGCTAAGAAGTAAAATCCTAGACTTCTAGAATGCAGGGCACCAAATTTATTAGGTCTGAAGTACAAATCAAGAAGGCTGTTTAAATGTCAATTTGTGAATAGTTTTCATATCAGCACCATCCTTAAGGGTACCTTTCACGACATGGTCCCACCACTTAAACAAGAAATTATCAACAACTGAAATGCGAACTAAGGGATGACTTCAAACCCTCTTCACCAAAGAGATCGACTTTTCTCAAAGAACGTACTCTTTCAACTGATCTTGGTTCACATATTTAATGTCAGCCACTTCGTCAGGGTTGGGATCTACATTAACATCCCGAACAATGAAGAAAAGGTAATCAACTGGAAAACGGAGAAAGGGAACTAAATATAAGTTTATAGATTTTGAAGAATTCAATATATACTTGTTACTTTCATGAGAATATAATGGAACTTCCATGAGAGTAATCTGTGAAATGTGAAACTGGAAAATGATGAATTTAATTAGTCTGAATGAAGAAGAAGGGTGATGACTAACTACAGTTATTATAGATGAGGAGAGAGAGAAGAAGCTATAACTAATCCCTAAATTAAGGAATTCTAATTGAATTATAATTCCCTAAATTAAGGAATCCAAATTACACTAGAATATATAAATAAATATGAAAGTGTATTAGTTATGTAAATATTATATGAGTGCATTATTGATGTAATTATTTTTAAAAATGTATTAGAATATGTAATTGTTCCTTTATTAAATTTCCTTGAATAACTTTTAGCCCAATTGCTTGAAATCATTTGATAAATCCCTGGAACTTGACTTGAGTTATTGACGTTTGATGCGAGCCCGATCAGGATTGTATCAATCGGGTAAACTCTTTACAACGAGGTTGGTATCTGAGCTTTTTTTACATACATAAAACCTAGATGACACATCATTCATTATGAGCATGTTTATGACTAGTTGCAATTCTAATCTCAAATCCATTGTTTTGAGCATATGATCTATAAAATTTACAACTTCTTCCAACTTAGAGAACAATTGACCAACGTATGGAAAATTTTCATATTTACTATTTTCAACTTCACTTACAAACTCAAATGAATTTTCACAATCTAAAGTAGCAACAGAATCTAAAGAATTAGATAAAAATATTTTATGCTCAAGCATTTTTCTTGCCATTTTGAAAAACTTACTTATGAATAAGAAGGAAGAATCGCCGGATCAGAACTTCAAGTTGAATTTAGGAGTGGAAGTGGGAAACGAGATCAGACAAAGGAAAGGAGATCTGGAAAAAGGAAAAGAATATATCTGAGAGAGGAAACAAAGCTGCAGAAGGTCTGGGAAAGGAAAAGATATGAAGATAACTTAACAAAAGACCAAGTTGCAAGAAAATTAAAATAAAAAAGGAAGACTAAGTTATGATGCAGTGGTAAAAGTAATGGAGAGCATTCTAGTAAAAGCAAATGCTTAAAGGAGAGGCAATGAAGTAAATATGTTACACCGCTTAGCCTCAACTTGGCAGCAAGCGATGTGGCATAGGGGTGTAAGCGGATATATACGGACACGGATAAAGAGATATCCGTATCCATTTATTTTCTGGATACTTTTAAACCGAATACGGATAATATCCGCTTTTTTTTAGAATCGAATAATATCCGCTTTTTTTAATACGGATGCGACGAATCTGAATTTTACGATTTACCATTTACTGATCGAACTATAACTAGAAAAAAAAAATTAATGAGTTTTAAAATAAAGTTTATTAATAAATGAATGTTAATTTATTTATTTTAATAAATTTTTAAATACAATAATCAATGTTCTAAATTAGAATTCAAATAAGTTTTCATCATTTTGAAATCCTAAATTTCTAAATGAATGCTCTAGTTATTAATGTTTAAGTAAATGTCAATTTTATGTGTGTGGAGTAATACTGTAGTGTGTATGAATATTTATAATTTATAATTACTTGATTCAAAAGTTTACATTGATTATTATATATTTTTAAAATAATTTTTCGTATAATAGTGAAAACTAATTATTATATAAGGAATGTCACTTTAAAAAATTATTTTGCTTATTATATAAGCATTTATATATATATATATATATATATATTTATATTTATATTTATATATATATATATAAGTTATTTGGATACGACAATTTTTGACGCCCCAAAATAGGTATCTGACACCCATTCTGAGAGTCGCCAAAATACATGGTATAGAAAGCAAACTACAACTTTGATAATACGGATGTCGTGTAGAATACGACAATACAAAGCTGTGAGTTTAAAAATAAATATTGTCTTACTAGACAATATACACACCCAAATAAGTCCTCATTATAATTATTCATACACTATTTTCTGAAATAGTGAGGGCCAATTAAAACATCTTCCTAGAACCATCACTCCATACCCAGGCTCGATCCTCGCTTTATGTTCTCACCTCCCGAGAGAAAAATGGAACAAAAAGGAAAAGGGTGAGCTCAACTAGCCCGGTAAAGAATATTATGACTAAGATAATATACAAAAATTATCGTTAGTCTTCAACAGGAAAAAATCTAATAGAATACACAATAGACAACAAGTTTTAGATCAACAAATGCGGTGAAACAACAATCCATTAGAAGAGTCACGTAGAGAAAGAATTCTCTTGTCGTTTCAAGGTTTAAAAGTCCAAAGATCAATATTTTATCCCTATAACAACAATCAATAGACATCTTTAATTATCTTTTGCACTACAGCCAAAGATATTCATTTATATCACCGATTGGTCATGTTCATCTCAACACTGCTCATCTTCTGCACTACGGCCAAAGAGATTCATCAGCTTAATCATTCATCTTTGCACTACAGGCCAAAGATATTCATCAAGTATCACCATTAAGGACCGAGGATGATGAAAAACATTTTTTTTTTAAGAACGAATCCCGTGAGATAGAAGGACAAATATTAGGGATTCGTACAACAGTTTATCCAAGATCAATAATACTTCATAATAAACGATTTTGAAGCAGAACTCAAAAATAACAATCAAAACATGGATCCAATCAAAGATAGTAAGCGAAATAGACATCTTGGACAAAAGGAAAATTTTCATTTTTAGATTGAATAGGTCAGTATTCGTGAATAGTCACAGTATCGTGAATAGTAACCCCGACACAAAAAGTTCCGAATTTGATTAAAAAGTTCACCAATACTTCGGCATAATGATATTGAAGAAAAAATATCATTTGAGAAGAAAATAATACCCCTTACCTCAAGTTAACCGTACTTCTGACTGAATTTTCGGTATAGTGCTGACAGAAACTCGCACCGTATAGCAACACTCAAAGTATACTTACAAGAATATGCTCGATAATATAGAGAGAGAAAAAGAAAACTTTGTTTACGGTGTGATTTTCAATTCTAACTTAGCCCTCTATTTATAGGAAAATGTTAACGCCATGAAAGGAGACTAAATAAATATAATAATAATATTCTTATTTTCTTCCCACGCAACCTAAGTTACCAACAAAGACCAAACCACCCCAAAAATCAATGACCCACATGTTGTATCCACCAACCAAAAAGTGGGTCCCCCCATAAATTTAATAAAAATCATTTTATTTTCTGAAACTTCAACAATTCATAAAAAAATAGCTCGGTTATCAGAAAATTCGAAACTCACGACTTTCCATAGGAAATTCCATTATCTACAACTTTGCAGAAGGAAGTTTTCCCAAATTCCAAACAGAAATTGACCAAAATCCACAAACGGCCGATTTTACAGTCTATAATAAATTTTCGGTCAAGAATTGTGTCCACCGACACACAAAACATGTGTTAAACATTTAATCTAACAAAAATACTCTTCCTCCTCATTTATTCATATATCCCACATTCATTGTAAAAAATATCACCATTAATATATTATTAAAATAATATATTTAAATAAATTATTTTATCAGAAAAAGATAAAATATTAATAGGAATTAATATGTGATTAGAGATATCCATGTGGTGATTGAGGAATTAAAATTTGCACTTAAGCTAGTCGCAAAGGTAGCAACAGAGAGTGAGGAAGAAGAGGAACCTGAGGATGATTTATTAGAAGAACTTAATGATCAAAATGTAGAATTGCAAAATCGTATTCATGAGTTAGAAGAAGCGAAATTTGAAGAAGCGGCGATGCGGTCGTAGAAACAAAGGATGCAATAATTCAAAATTGTATTACCCGATGTGCGATGGTTGAATAGAAGCACTCTTTGGCATAGTATACGATATTAAAGCTGGAATCTGAGAATTCAAATGTCAAGGAGCAGCTGAAAGAAGAAATAACTGAATGAGTGAGAATGAAAGATGCATGGGTAAAAGCCGCACGATGCGTTGATATTGTGGAAAAAGAAGTCTGATCCAAGAAAGCTAAATAGATGATATTTATTTCTCTTTTTCGATAGTAATTGGGAGAATCCAGCATCGACTTTTGAATTACCCTGACGAGGAATCGAATGAAGTTATCACGGGTTAGTTAATTATAAATTTTTGCGGAGTCTATACGTTATTAGATACCGATTCGACCCATTATTTTATCTCTCTTGCTTGCGCTCAACGTTTAAATTTGACTCCAGAGAGATTAGACTTTGACTTATCGATTGAAACTTCGTTAGTAGAAACCTTCATCTTATGTGCTATCCAAGTCTTGGATGAGAGTCACAGTTTTTAAATGATATTTCTATTGTTAATAAATCTCGTGACATATTCTGGAAGGATTTCTTAGCCTACCCCTAGAGCGTGAAATTGAATTTTGTATTGACCCCAGTACAAATCCCATTTCTTAAACCTCAAATATTTCTTCAACTAAAACGAGCGTAACATACGCTACCAAAGAAGTTGGCTCGAGTTGTTGAAGATTACGATAAATTGCTCAATATCATCGTGGAAAAGCGAACGTGGTAGCCGACGCGTTGAGTAAAAGATTATATCGTTCTACAAGTGCGAATATATGAACCCAGCGCCGAAGATAACGAATATACGATTAGAATCGACTTTAATCGATAATGTTAAAGTTCGCCAAGCTACAAACCCGAGGTGACGAATGTGAAGAAGAAGGTTCAAGAGGCGTTATTCTAGAAGCAAGAATCGATGAAGAGAGAAATCTCAACCGTCGATTTAATTGACCCATTTGAAATCCTCGATCGAGTAGGAAGGCGCGTGGCTTATAGACTCGTTTTACCGCTAAGTATGTCGCGTGTTCATAACGTTTTTAACGTATCGATGTTACGTAAATATGTGGACGACCCGAACCACATTATTGATTTAAAACCGGACGAGATAGCGGATGAAGATGTACCTGTTTAAATCCTGGAATATATTATATGTTTAAAGGTTATACCTCAAGAGTTAGAATCTGAAAAAGTGTTCAGATCATTTGGATACTGTGTACGAGACGTAAATTTCGAGGGCGAAATTCCATAAGGAGGGGAGATTGCAAGACCCCAGATTTTATGAATAAAGATTTAAATTTCTCGAAATATTTTTTTTAATATTATGGTGTGGATTTGATATAATGTTATAGTTGTGGGTAGTATTTAGAAATTTTGCAAAGTATGCAAGTTGTTGTATTATATTCGATTGGTCGGAGAATATTCGTTTTAACAGGGAATATTTGTACAACCAAGACAATCATTGGTGGACCCACAACAAAATAATTATCGGATTGAAAAAACGACAAAAAATATTTTTATGAAAATAACGGGCGAAGTTTTTCTATTATCTTTGTTGAACTACTACTCAGTAGTAAAAATGCGATGATGTCGTGTGGTTGCATAAGTAGACACCGGTATTGATTATTGATGCTTACGTGAGAAGTCACCTTTCTTTGCTTATTATTTTGATTCCTATTTACCCATTTTTCAAAATAATCGGTAGAAAATTATTTAAAGGTGGGGCCCACATGTGGGGCCCATATGTGTTGAAAAACTGATTTTCAAATTGGGGGTGAGAGGAAGTTACGTATAGAGGAGGAAATTATATATATATAAGTGTGAGATGTGTGTGTGTGTGTGTGTGTGTGTGTATATATGGGCGGATTAAAAGAACTTCTTCTTAAAATAGCACTCACTTTAAATAACACTCTTTTATCAAAAGCAGCGTAGTTTTGGAGGGGCGCAGTGGCATTTTGTAAATACAATGCCACCGCGTAAAAAAAAAAATATCACTGCGTCCTCCAAAAACTACGTCGTTTTGATAAAAAGTGTTATTTAAGTGAGTCTATTTAAGAGAAAGAGTCCCTTGATTCAATATATATATATATATATATATATATATATATATATATATATATATATATATATATATATATATATATATATATATATATATATATGAATGTGATATGGGTGAGAGTGATGTGTGAGTGACTTGTTGGTGGAATTTAGTGTGTAAGTGTGTGTGGTAGTGGGTTTTGGTGGAAAAGTGGATGGGTTGATAATTAATGTTGGTTGTTTTATTATAAATTGATTTTGGGTGGTGGAAAAGTTGATGGGTGTTGTAATATTATATATATATATATATATATATATATACAATATCTAGCATATGTTTATATATATATATATATGTATTATATTTTATTTTTGTTTTGATCTTATTGGTTGGTTGTTTGAAATTTGCATCAGTGTGTTATCACAACTTTGATCCGTGAATTTGCAAAGACATCATGTTATATAAATGTAATATATATATATATATATATATATATATTATTTTTATTAATACTTCATTGTAAATCAATACGGACCGTTCATGAATTAATTCTTATTCAATCCATTCTCCTATAAATGAAGCTCATTCCTTCATTATTTCTTACAAATTCAATGAAACTCTAGAGAGAGAAATTATAGAGAAAGAAAAAAGTATTCTCGCTACTTCACTACTCCAAAGATTCGGTTTTTCTAAAGGTAGGGAATATTATTTGTTGTACTCGTAAGGGGTATTATTCTTTCGTATTCATGAAGAGAAACATTGTTATTCCATTCTTATTATTACATTGGAATAAGTTCATTTTATGCAAATCGCATACATGGTGTAATTAAATCTAATATTACATTCTTTAATATTACGTCGAAATATCACATACATGCGTTTCTGTACGGACCTAATTCCATTATTTATTATGATGTGGGAATATCATATATGCATGCGTTTATCTTGGGACTGGTTCTATTCTTTATTATTATTACTCGTTGGAATATCCATGTCATGTGTTTTACAGGACTTGGTTAAAATCTTTATTATTATTACTGTTGGAACATCCTCACGATTAATTTCGCTGACTTGGTTAAGATTATTTATTATTCGTTGAATAACTTTGTCTATGCAAAATCCGCATGCATGGTGATTTCTTTTGTTATTCCATTCATTATTATACCCATTGGTTAAAGTTTTGACTTATACTCCATGAAATTAGTGGAATATCCTTAATATTTGCGCTTCATCCAAAGATCTTTTCATGGAAATATTCTTACGAGCATTCTTGAATTTTACTCTACTGAAAAAGAAGTATCATGTTGACAATTTAGACGTTATTAATTCCTGGATAAATTAATTCTTGAACTTGATTTATTGAATTCTTATATCATTGTCATCATCCTCATGTTTATATTTTATTGAAAGTCATCTGTGGCCTGTATTGCATAGATGAACTTGGTATGATTATGATGACCGAGGATTATTGATTGTAATCATGGTAGTAATGTTACAAATGATGTGGAAAAAGTCCTCATTGGCCCGTAGTGCATTGATGGACAATTTTTGGTATGATTATGGCTATGGATTCTCTTTGGTCGTAGTGCAAAGATGAATTGTTTTATGGCATGATCAGGACCGTTGATGAATACACGATTATCTTTGGCCCGTAGTGCATGGATACTTTGTGGTCGTGATACTAATGAATACACGATTATCACTACTAGAAATTCGACATATAATGACGATTATATAATGACGGTCAACGCGCGGAATCGTCGCTTATATGGTATCTATAGCGACGATTAAACGCGGGCAACCGTCGGTATAAATGTTTTTAAGATAAAACACTTTCCCCAAATCATTTCGGTATCTTCACCATTTCTTTTTTGTATATAAGCGAGCGGTGCGATAGTTAGGGTTTAAGTGCAAAATTGAGCGAAATGTTTCAAAGGATGTTGCTTCAAAGATCCCATCGCTAATTCAAAAAGGGCCCTAGAGAGGATTTGTGTGCTTCTGCATGAATGGAGTTGTTTCAATGTCACAATTTGCCACCGGCCGGTTCTTGGCGATATCTTGACATATGAGGTACAATAGTAGTTTGGTCTATATGTTCTCCACGAAATTGGATTTTTCGATTCTTTCTATTGTAAAAATAATTGCTTTCTTCCAAGCGGTATCTTGACACATAAGGAATGCGACAATAGTTTGATCTATATGTTCTCACGAAATTGGATTGTTTCAGACTTTTTTTCTATTGCAAAATATCTTTTTGAAATGACGTCATGCAATCGTTAACCTAGAGGCTGAGACCGCTTCATCATAATTTAGTTGATTGTTTTGCCTTGTGAAATCGATCTCCACCTGGGGAGACAAATCCACCATAAATTCGGAGAAGTTATCATCTTTATCCTCTTCACCGGTGGATTTGCGGATGGGTGGTCCCAAACCCCATTTTATCAACAAAATTGCAAATACATTTCTTTGAGAAGAAGAGTAATAATCATATGCGCTTTTTATCACTGTATACGGATATGTTAATGCATACATATACTTCGATTTTCTAATTTGGTGTTTTTAAAAAAACTTAATAATGTACCATCGAGAATGTGCTTATTTTAGTGTAATTCCAGCACTTGATCTACCTTTTTGTAAATTATCTTTTTAGCTAATTCTTTGGTTTATGGAGCTCAGTGAACATAAAAAACTTAAAGGTATTTAATGCTCCTTTTTTATTGATTGTTTATATATCCGAGATACTTGAAAGATTCGATTTTTTTTTTTTTGTTAGATTTATATTTGCCTAATTTAATCAAGCAAATGTTCATTGATGTGCCTATCCCCATGGTTAATTTGAAGCAATTCATTGTTTTCCTTTGTAATTGTAATCACCCCAAGACATTTGTGCAAGTGGATGCGCCGAAAACATTGTTCAGAGAATCTGTTTTGTGTTTAAAAGGTAATGAAAATATAGTATTTTATATTTTAATGAAGTGTCTTTTTACAATTTCATTTTCTAAAATGTGGAATTATTATGTTAAATGCTTTTTGTGTGTTATCACTTCAAATATTTGAAACTTTCATTGTGATTTTGGTTAATAAATACTAATTTTATTGTTTACATGGTATGGGGTCATGCTTAATTTAATTATTTCTTGGTAAATTTCATGTTTAATTTTATTATTTCTTGGTGAATAGATGATATGACGGGATAATTTTTGTAAGACCCCAACTTTTTAATGAATAAAATCAAATTTCCTTTATTTATTATTGTGAATAATAAGGTATTAATTTGATATAATAACTTTGGTTATGGGTGAAATGTGAAAATTTTTCAAAATAAGCAAGTGGTTATAAAATATTCATTTTGTCGGTGGAATATTTTTTTTGTCGGAGAATATTCGTACGACGGCGCAACCAATTGTGGGCCCCATAACAGATAACGGTCGAATGAAGAAAACGACAAAATTAAATAACGGCATAGTTGTTACCGTAAACACTATTAGAATACCCGGTGGTTAAAGTAAAGTAATACGCGTTGTTGCACAGTAGCATATGATATTGCACAGTATTGTTGAATTATTTATCCTTACGTAAGAAGGCACTACTCAATAATTGTCACACGATGAGTTCTTTGTTCAATATTTTATTTTATTGATTCAATAATTCTTGCATTGATATTTTATATTATTGTTGTTTCCATTATAAATCCTTTACTGCACGATTATCTCCTTTATCGGATCGAGAATTCGGATTATTTGTGTGGCGCCCCCAAAATTAGGTATACATCACCCATCTTGAGTGCCAAATACATGGTACAAAATACAAATAAAAGCGTAACTATCAATTTGTCGTGTAAAATACGACAAAATATATCTTGTGAGTTTTAATACAAATATTGTCATCTAGACAATATCCATAGCCAATGGAGTCCTTATTACATTTATTGTCACACTATTTAACGAGGATAGTGAGGACTACTAATCTTTATCATCTGGACCGTCACTCGGTTCCCAGGCTCCGTCCAAACTATATTCTCATTTCTCAAGAGAAGCAATGAAAGAAAGAGTGAACTCAACTAGCCCAAGAAGAAATATTATGACTAAGATAATGCATAAAAATTATCCTTAGCCTTCAACAATATAACAACCGATAGAATATAATAGACAACAAGTTTTAGATCAAAATTGCGGTGAAATAAGCAATCCATTAAAAAAGTCAAGTAGAGAATAAAATCTACTATCTTATATGGTTTAAAATATTTTCATCAGTTTTTATCGCTAAGACACAGCTTAACAAATAAACCACATCATCGAATCATCCCTGCACTACGGGCCAAGGATATTCATTAAATCATCAATGGTCATGACTATACCGAATAATCCCTGGTCATAATCATACCAAGTCCATCTCTGCATTTAAGCCAAAGATATACAACAATAAAACCAATAATCAACAATCCATCTTTGCACGTAGGCCAAAGATATATAATTCAATAAACAACAGTCCATCTTCGCACGTAATGCCAAAGATAACTTTCATCACCAATGATCAAATCCCTCATCAAAAATCTGCATATATATTATATAGGATTTCCAAGCCATAAAATCCTATTTTCCAGCTTTGTTACTTCACATAACATATTTAATTCATATGTTTATAACTAAATCATTTTCATGAAAAATACCAAATCAGTCCCAAAAATTATTCTCTTATGGGATTAAGCATAATATAGTCCCATATTAAACATATATTTTTCTCGGAATTTTTAAAATTCATTTACTATTTTTCAAAAATCAATTTCCAATTAATTCCTTAAGAAATTAGCTACCTCAAGATTAACTCCAAAAATTCCCAAATCTTGGCAGAATCTTACACATGTTAACGTGAGCTTCCAATTTAAATTTCATGGTCATCAGAGTTATAGAACTCCAGTTATAGCATTTTTCGTCGGAAAAACCTAAATATTGAAATGGTCATAACTTACTCATTTTAAGTCAGAATGAGCTCATTTTTGGACAGGAGGTAATTTATACCGTGTACTTTCATGTCCCAAAAGGCCTGAATTTTTCTCATAAATTAAGTGGTTGAAACAGCCCTTACAAAAACGTGGCAGCAGCCTTTTTCATATTTTGCAGTTTTTCGTGCTTTGCTAAAATTAGTACACACGAAAATCTACAACACTTTTTCCAGTGATTCCACTTGGAGATGCTACAAAACTCATAGATCTAACTCTAGAACTTGACTACACTCAAAAATTCAAAATATAATAGGAGATATGGTCAATTGAATTTCATTTTACGTTTTTATCAAAATCTGATTTTTCAACCCTTTGTGATTTCTAAGAAACTTTCATGTTTTCACATACTAACCAACGTAACTCATCATAACACTTACTAATACTTCATATACCCATGATTTTCATCAGATCCTATACTTTTATTATGACTTTCATCATAATCCACGAAAAGCAGATCATTTCCACAATTCAATAAGGAATGAATATAAAGGATCATTCACCGTGCATGTGGTAATCCACATAGTATGATTATTCCAACAGAACAATAAAGAATGGAATAATGAAGAATTCACTATGCATGCGATAGAGACCCTTACATGATAAAAGTTATTCCCAGCGAGAATAATAAATACGGAATAATATATATGGAACGGTCAAGTGAAATTCACCAAGATGGATATTAAAATGAGAATAATAAAGAATTGAATAACAACGGACTTCACCAAGTATAGGGTATGCCACTTATACAGGTTATGTATAGGGTATGCCGCGTATACAGGTTATTCCAACAGAATAATAAAGAATTGAATAACAAAATAAGATCACCATGTATAGGGTATGCCGCGTATACAAGTTATTCCAACAGAATAATAAAGTATTGAATAACAAAAGAAGATCACCACGTATAGGGTATGCCGCGTATACATGTTATTCTAACAGAATAATAAAGAATTAAATAACAAAAGAAGATCACCATGTATAGGGTATGCTGCGTATACAGGTTATTCCAACAGAATAATAAAAAATGGAATAACAAAAGTTCTCTTCATGAATATAAAAGAATAACACCCCTTACCGTAAAAGAAAAATATTCCGAGTGATAGGGTGAGGATTTTCTTAAAGAAAACTTATACTATGTTCTTCGCTCAAAGTTTCTTAAAACTCTTAAGGAAATACGCTCAAGATTATAGAAGGAGAATTCTCTGAACTTCTAGTGTGAATTCAATTCTAACTAAGCTTCCTATTTATAGGAAAATGAACTGCATAATAACCAATCCATGAACGATCCAGATTGATTTACTTTAATCTGGCGGTCCATATTTAAAGCAAAATCTTTTAAATAAAATATAATATATTCTAATTATTGCCTAATAAAACAAACAACTTTATAAAAGTATTTTGTTTTATATAAAAAGATTTTACTATGCAAAACACTATGCAATACTATGCATAATAAAATATAATATATTCTATTTATAGAATAACTTTAATAAAGTATTCTGTTTAATATAAAAAAGATGTTTCTGTTTTATTACGTTAATAATACTAATAAAACAAAACTTCATCATCACTTACTTTAAAAAAATTTCAAATATCACCCTTAACTTTAAACTTATATCAATTTAACTATTCACCAAAATAGAAAAATTGAACACTTTTATTTCATAAAATTCGGGGTCTCACAATTTGGAATAATATTATTAGATAACATTATTGGCAATGTCTAGAAAGTTCTGTCAAGGAGAGATTTGGTCACCTAATTGCGCGCCAGTAAGGAGAAATCCTTATTGGAAATCCCCTCTTTCTTTAGGAGCATTTTGGTTGTTATAAATGTGATTACATAATATTATTTGTGAATAATTAATCATTGATTCATATGATAAGGAAATATTTATTTTATGTGGATATAAATGATGGATTTATTTACGTGGTTATAAATGAAGGAATTAATGTTGAGGTGTTTTATTAGTATTTTTCGGATTGGAGGTATTAAAAATCAAAGGTGTTTTTTTGAGATATATTATGGGAGTTATAATTTTTAATCCGATAGTTGGATCGTTATAATTTTTGGATATGTTATACATATATAAGTTGAGTATATGTCCACAAATTTTAAGCCGTTAAAAATGAGCGTATGATTTTTATAAATTTGAAGAGGTGGTGATTAGGAAATCAAAGTTATAAATCATTTTGGTGGAAAATTCTAGAATTGGTGGGCCCCACTCTTGGTTGGTGAAGAAATGTGCTGAGATTTTTATTCAAATGTGGTGGGTGGGAATAGTAGCGAGTAAAGCCATCGGAGTTGCGAGTTAAATGCCTTGAGCGTCTTAACATTTTCCTATAAATAGAGGCTAAGTTAGAATTGAAAATCATACCGAAACAAGTTTTTTCTCTTTTCTCTCTAGATTATTGAGTGTATTTTATGAGTATTTAGATACTTTGTGAGTTTACATTAATCGGTGCAAGTTTCCTTGACCTTATCCGATATTTAGATCGTAAAATCGATATTTTGAGGTAAGTGATATTATCTTCTTCTTAAATGATATTTTCTTTAATATCATTATGCGAAATATTGGTATGAACTTTTTATCAAATTTGAAACTTTTTGTGTTGGGGTTCTTATTCACGAATATGCCTTTATTCACGTATATAGCCTTTATTCACGAATACGACACTTTATTCACTAAAAAATAAAATTTTTTCTTCTTTTGTCCAAGTTGTCTATTATGGTTACTATCTTTGATTGTATCCATGTTTTGATCATTATTTTTGAATTACTGTTTCAAAATTGGTTATTTCGAGAATATTATTAAACTTGGATAAAGCGTAATCTGAATCCTTAATATTTGATCTGTTATCTCTTTGGATTCATTTTCTTTAAAATATTTTTCATCATCCTCAGTCCTAAATGATGATACAAATGAATATCTTTGCTTCTGTAGTGTAAAGATAAATGATTACCTAATGAATATCTTTGGCCCGTAGTGCAAAGATGAACAGATGTTGAGATGAACATGACCAATTTGGTGATCTGAATGAATATCTTTGGCTGTAGTGCAAAGATTAATATTTGATTCAAGATGTTTATTGATTGATGTTACAGGGATAAAATATTGATGATGGACTTTTAAATCTTAGAAGATAGTAGAATTCTTTCTCTACTTGACTCTTCTAATGGATTGCTATTTTTCACTGCAGTTGTTGATATAAAACTTGTTGTCTATTATATTTTATCAGATTATTCCCTGTTGAAGACTAATGATAATTTGTTGTATATTATCTTAGTCATAATATTCTTTACTGGTCTAGTTGAGCTCATCCTTTTGTTCCATTTTTCTTCTCAGGAGGTGAGAACATAGCAGGAACTAGTCGGGGTACGGAGTGATGGTTCTAGAAAGTTGTTTTAGCAGTCCTCACTATTTTTAAAATAGTGTATCAATAATTGTAATAAAGACTCCTTTTGAGTTTTTATACTCTCTATTTGTATTTAAACTCACAGTTTAATGAAGTTGTGTTTGTTTACATGCCATGTATTTGGCGACTCGAATAGGTGATGTATACCTATTTTGGGGGGCCATGATTGATATCAAACCTTAGGGATATGATTTAAGGTGAGATGTGAGACAAGAACTAGGAGGGGAGAGGCGGGAATTCCTTCGCTAGTATGACCTGACTAAGTTTATTTGGTATTTATTTGGTCGGTCAGAGTATAGGGATGATATGTTACATGACTATTAACCCTTGTTTTATGGCAGTATTTAAGAATGGCAGCTGAGAACGTTAATAATGGAGTGAATAAGATCGTGGAGACACCTTTGATCACTACCCAGGGGAACGTGCAACAGGAAGGCAATAATCCTCCTATAAACAACGTTACCGAACAAATGATGAATGATGGGATGTTTAAAAGCTTTTTGCAGTTCATGCAAAACCAGACGAGGGAGACTCGTGCACAAAATACGGGTGAAAATGCTAGCAATTCGCGACTTGTCATAGCCAAGCAGTTCAAAGAGTTGGGACCACCAGAATTTAAGGGAAAGCCAGATCCGATCATGGCGAAAATGTGGGTCAAACAAATTACCAAGATATTCGATGTCTTGGGATGCACAGAGGAACAGAAGGTTCCATTCGCCACTTTTATGTTCCGCGGTGGTGAGTATTAATGCTGGTGGGAGTGCGTGAAGCGTACTTGACCATTTGCACTTTCGGCATATAAGACCGAATTTTATGAAATAAAAGTATTCAATTTTTCTATTTTGGTAAATAGTTAAATTGATAAAAGTTTAAAGTTAAGGGCCATATTTGAAAATTTTTCAAAGTAGACAAGTTGTCATAAAATACCCAGTATTATTCACTTGGGTATTTGGGACACTTTTCGTGTTTGAGTACTATTCATGAGTTACTATTCACCCAAATTACTATTCACTCTAGTATTGTTCACTCGGGTATTTGGGACACTTTTTGTGTCGGAGTACTATTCACGAGTTACTATTCACGGTTTACTATTTGTGACTCCCCAAAATTAGGTATTCATCACCCATTTTGAGTCGCCAAATACATGGTACAAAATACAAATACAAACTTAATCATACAAATGTGTAGTGTAACATACGACAATACATAAAGCGAGAGTTTAAACAAGAATACCGCCATCTAGACAATATCCATTCTCAATGGAGTCCTCATAGACAAGATATACAAACTCAAATTCAGTCCTTGTTACATTTATTGTCACTTTATTTAATGAGAATAGTGAGGACTACTAATCTTATCATCCGGAGATAGTCACCCCATTCCCAGACTCGTCCCGACTATATTCTCATTTCAAGAGAAGCAGTGAAAGAAAGGGTGAGCTCAACTAGCCCAAAGAAGAAATATTATGACTAAGATAATGCAAAATAAATTATCAATAGTCTTCAACAATGTTAAACCGATAAAAATACAATAGACATCAAGTTTAAGCTCAATGCGGAATAAGCAATCCATTAGAAGAGTCAAGTAGAGAATAAAACCTACTATCTTCTATGATTTAAAAATGTTTTCATCAACTTTATCATTTGAGACTCGACAATAAATAAACCACATCTTCTAATCATCCACGTATTACGGGCGAGGATATTCATTAAATCATCAATGGTCATGATTATACCGAAAAATCCCTGGTCATAATCATACCAAAAACTGTCCATCAATGCATTATAGGCCATTGAAGACTTTTACCACACCACTTATAACATCACAGTTCATGATTATACCGAATTATCCCTGGTCATAATCATATTAAGTCCATCTATGCACGTAAGCCAAAGATGACTTTCAACGTAATATAAACATGAGGATGATGACAATGTTATAGGAATTCAATTAAACAAGTTCAAGAATTAATTTATCTCGGAACTAATAATATCCAAATTGTCAACATGATACTTCTTTGTAAAATAAAAGTCAAGAATGTTCAGAAGAATATTTCCATGATAAGATACTGGATGAAGCGCAAATATCAAGGATATTCCACTAATTTCATGGAGTATAAAAATCAAAACTTTAACCAACTGAGTATAATAAAGAATATATGAAACTGCAAATGGATTTTCACCCGCCATGTGGTAATCCACGTATACAGATCATTTCCACAATTTAATAAGGAATGAATACGAAGGATCATTCACCATGCATGTGGCAATCCACATAGACAAGTTATTCCTAACAGAATAATAAAGAATGGAATAACAGAAGGATTCACCATGCATGCGATAGAGACCGTACAGATAGGTTATTCCCAACAGAATAATAAATGCGGAATAATAAATATGGAACCAGGTCAGGTGAAATTCACACCGACAGGATATTTCAACAGAATAATAAAGAACGGAATAATAAAAGGATTTTACTAAGTATGCGGTACTTCGTATACACAGGTTATTCCAACATAATAATAAAGAATGGAATAACAGAAGAAGATCACCAAGTATTGGGTGAACCGCATATACAGGTCATTCCACAAAGTATAGGGTGGCTGTGTATATAAAAGTTATTCCAGCGAGAATAATAAAGAATGGAATAATGAGAAGAAGATCACCAAGTATTGGTGAATAGCATATATCTGGTCATTCCACAAGTATCTGATGGCAAATGCATCTGAGTTATTCCAACAAAATAATAAAGAATGGAATAACATAAAGATTTCACCAAGCATAGGGTATGCCACATATCACAAAGGTTATATAGGGTATGCCACTTTTTACGAGTTATTCAACGTAATAATAAAGAATGGAATAATAGAAGTTCTCTTCAAGAAGAAAGAATAACACCCCTCAAGTAAAAGATCTTTGGATATCAAGTAGTGAAGTAGCAGAATACTCTTCTTCTTTCTCTATAATTTTCTCTCTATAAACTTCTCAAAATATTTTTTAATATTATTGTGTGGATTTGATATAATATTATAGTTGTGGGTAGTATTTGAAAAATTTTGCAAAGTATGCAAGTTGTTATATAATATTAGTTTGGTCGGAGAATATTCTTTTTATCGGGGAATATTAAATGCGGCGACATAATTATTAGTGGACCCCTAGCAACCAAGCTTTATCGTCGTAGTTAGAAAATGACAAAATATTTTATTAAAATAACTACGAAAGTTTTCTGTTATTATCTTTGTTGAACTACTTTCGGTATTAAAAGTACGATGTCTGGCGTGGTTGCGTAGTAGCACAAGGTATTGATTATTGATGCTTACGTGATAAGTCACTCGGTTTTTTACTCGATTATTGCTTTCTGAAATCTTTGCATCATATCTCTTATATTATTGATTCGATTATTGTCACAATATCATCTGCATAATATGTTATTTTATTAAATCAATAATTGAGACAACAAAGTTATTCATATTATTAAATTGCAATATTTACAATGTCAGAAGTCTATGAAGGAGAGGTTAGGTAATTGCTGGCATGATGAGGAGAAATCCTTACCTAGGAAGGCCCCTCTTTCCCAGGAGCGACACGGTTGTTAAATATTGTAAGTTATAATATTAATGATGATTGTTAATTAAAGTTGTGAGGCAGCGGACGGAGTTGAATTTAGTAAAAATAGTACATAAACATAAAATTTTTCGGGATTCCTTTATTTGGTCAAAAAGTCAACAGTTGACTTTTTTGGGAAAAGTCAAACTTTGAAATTTCAAAATTCATATTTTTGATAAAAATAGTTTCGTTATGTTGGAATTATTTGTGTTAGTGAAAATCGACATTTATTTAGATAAAAATTGATGTCTGGGGGCTATATTGATAAATTGGGTAATTTATCGGATAAATGAACAATTAATTACTACTAATTCACATGTTTATAACTATTTGTTCACATGTGTGTACTATAGATTCATATTCTTGTTACTATTAGGGGAGTTGGTGCAAGATTGATAATACTTGCACGACTAAGTTAAAAATGGAGGTATAGATGAATGTACTATAATGTAATTAGTTTTTTCACATGATTTTACTATTGAGTCACATGAATAAACTATTAATTCACATGATTTACTATTAGGGGAGGTGGTGCAAGTTTAATAATATTTGGATGACTAATTTTAAAATAAAGAAAAGAGGAGGTATTGTCTTGTAATTTTTGAGCCCAAAATGTGCAATTATCGAAACTATGTTTTCCATTAAATAGAAGCTCATTCTTCTTCATTTCTCACCAATTCACTAAAGTTATAGAGCGGTTATTATAAAGAGAAATTGTAGAGAGAAATTCTAAAGAAGAAAAGAAGTTTACTACCTCACTACTCCTTTATCCATTTCTTTTACTGAAGAGGGTGTTATTCTTTCTTATTCATGAAGAGAACTTACATTATTCCATTCTTTATTATTACATTGGAATATAACTTGATATCGTGACATACCCTATACATAACTTTGTATATAAAGACACCCTTTACTTGGTGAAATTCTTTTGTTATTCTATTCTTTTATTATTATGTTGGAATAACTTTTTACGCTAAGAATACGCGCATACATGGTGAAATTCTTCTATTATTCCATTCTTTAATATTTTGTCGAATATCTATCGGTGTGAATTTCACCTAATATGGTTCCATTATTTTTTTATTCCGCATTTAATATTCTCAGCCGGAATATCCGTTAAGTGTAATTTCACGACTGGTTCCATTATTTATTATTTCGTTATTTATTATTACATTGGAATAACTCATCTATCTAAGCAATCTTGCATGCATGGTGATTTACATTGTTATTCCATTCTTTATTATACTCTCGTTAGTTAAAGTTTTGATTTCTATGCTCCATGAAATTAGTGGAATATCCACGATATTTGCGCTTCATCCAATATCTTTTCATGGAAATATTCTTCTGAGCATTCTTGAATTTTACACCACAAAACTGTATCTTGTTGACAATTTAGACGTTATTGGTTCCTGGACAAATTAATTCTTGAACTTGTTTTATTGAATTCTTATATCATTGTCATCATCATCATGTTTATATTTTGTTAAAAGTCATCTGTGGCCTGTAGAGCATAGATGGACTTGATATGATTATGACCAAGGATTATTCGGTATAATCATGACTGTAATGTTATAAATGATGTGGTAAAAGTCATCTATGGCCTGAAGTGCATAGATGGACTTGGTGTGATTATGACCATGGATTATTCGGTATAATCATAACCGTAATGTTACAAATGATGAGGAAAAAAGTCCTCATTGGCTCGTAATGCATTGATGGACAGTTTTTGGTATGATCATGGCTATGGATTTTCTTCGGCCAATAGAGCAAAGATGAATTATTTTATGGCATAATCAGGACCGTTGATGAATACACGAATATCCTTGGCCCGTAGTGCATGGATAATTTGTGGTCGTGATACTAAAGAATATCCTTGGGCGTAGTGCAGGGGTGATTCGATGATGTGGATTATTTATTAAGCTGAGTCCCAGCGATAAAAGTGTTGAAAAAATTTTAAATCTTAAAAGATAGTAGATTTTATTCTCTATTTGACTCTTTTAATGAATTGCTTATTTCCACTGCAGTTTTTGATCTAAAACTTGTTGTCTATTATATTCTATCAGTTGTTATACTGTTGAAGGCTAAGGATAATTTATTCTGCATTATTTTAGTCATAATATTTCTTACTGGGCTAGTTGAGCTCACCCTTTGCTTTCATTCTTCTCTTCAGGAAATGAGAACGTAATAGGGACTAGTCAGGGAATAGAGTGATGGTCCTAGATGGTGTATTAGTAGTTCTCACTATTCTATAAAATAGTGTGATAATAAATGTAATGAGGACTCCATTGTGTTTGAATACTGTCTAGATGACAATATTCTTATTAAAACTCTCAGTTTATGTTTTGTCGTATTTTACACGACTGTTGTATAATTAAGTTTATAGTTGTATTCAGCATAATGTAAGTGGCGACCCAAGATGGGCGATGTATACCTATTTTGGGGCGTCATGATTTAGTATCAAAGCTTAGGGATATGATCCCTAGCTGAGATGTGAGACAAGATCTAGGAGGGGAGAGCTGGGGAATTCCTTCGCTAGTATGACCTACCTAAGTTTATTTGGTATTTAATTGGTTGGTCAGAGTATAGGGATAATATGTGACATGTTAATTAACCCTTGTTTTGTGGCAGTATTTGAAAATGACATCCGAGAATGTTGAGAATAGCAATGGAGCATAGGAGACCGTTGAGTCTCCCTAGATCAATAATCAGGATAATATGCATCAGGAAGGCGACAATCCTCATGCAAACAACAATACTGACCAAATGATGAACGATGAAATGTTCAGAGGCTTTATGCAGTTCATGCAACATCAGGCAAGAGCGGCTCTGTCCAAAATGTGAGGTGGAAACACTTTGGCAACTCTCGGATGGTCACCGCATTAAGCAGTTCAAGGCTGGGACAACGAGAGTTTATTGGAGAGCCAAAACCACTTAAAGTAGGGGCGTGGATAAAGCAGATTACCAAGATATTTGATGTCTTGGGATGCTCCGAGGAACAAAAGGTTCCCTTTGCCACCTTTATGTTGCGAGGAGAGGCAGATTACTAGTGGGAATCTGTAAAGCGTACTCAACTTGCCGCACTAAAGATGACTTGGGAGAAATTCCAAGAATTGTTCAACGACAAGTACTTTCTCGAAAGTATTCGTCACATGAAAGAAGTAGAGTTCATCAAGCTAGAGCAAAATAACATGGCCAAGTGTCGCGATGACGAAGCGAGTTTGCGAATTGTCATGGTTTTCGTCCCCATTTGGTTGATAATGAGGAGAGAATGGCGAATGTTTCTAAGAGGTTTGAAACCGAGATACGTCAATATCTTATCTCTCATAAACTATGTTTGTATTCGGATGTTGTTAATAGGGCTTAGTTATTGGAGCTTGATAATGAGTCAATGACCAAAAAGAAGCGGTAAGCAAAATGATAATACAAGTGATACCGATCATCGAGCGGTGACAATAAGCGTCAAGGCGAGGGAATCAACATGCGAAATAGTAACCACTTGATTGGTAATCATGGAAAAACAATAATAATGGATATTCAAGAAGAGGAGATTCAACAATGATGGAAAGGCGTCAAGACCAAATTTTGCCCGTTGTTAAGGAAGGAGATCGACCACCTATCATATGTTTCAAATGCGGAGGGAGGGACATATTAGTCAAAGCTGCGTGATGCCGTCAAGGCATGTTATAATTGTGGAAGAGAAGGTCACCTAGCCCGATTTTATCGTGCACCAAAGTCAAGTCTAGGTGGGACGGTGGCACCAAAGGCGGATCGGACAAAATAAAGTCGATTGGTGGTTTAGGGAAGAAGCGTTTTTGTGACTTCTCAAAAAGCGAGTAACGACGAAGTTAGCAGGTTAGTTAATTACAAATTCATCTGAAGTCTATACCTTATAAGATACCGATTCTACCCATTATTTTATTTCTCTTGCTTTGCGTTCAGCGTTTAAATTTGACTTGGGAGAAGTTAGACTTTGACTTATTGGTTGAAAACCGTTAGTAGGAGCCTTCGTTACCTCCTTTGTTTATAAATCTTGTTGATTCAAATCGACATTTTCACGTTACTGTCGATCTTATCTCTTTGAAAATATTTTCCTTTGATGTGATTTTAGAAATCGATTGGTTAACTACTCATCATGCTTTTAGTAAGGTGGTTAGCTTTCATATTCCTAACTTGACTGTTATGCGAATTCAAGCAACCAAACCACTAAAAGACAATCATTGTCATATCAAGCCATACGTAAAGAGCCCCAATCCTTTCGTTGTTGACTTCTTTGTATGGAATGCACCAAAAGCCGGGCTTTACATGGCGACATCGTGAATGAAGATGGCAAGTTGATAGGTATCATTGTGAGAGTCTTATCCGGGTTAAGGGATAGAAGTCACGGTTGGTATCAATGTGACGTCTTATCAAGTCTTGGATGAGGTCACGATTTTGAATGATATTTCTTTTGTTAGTAAATTTCTTGGCGTATTCACGAAGACTTCTTAGCCTACCCTAGGCGTGAAATCGAATTTTGTATAGACCCGATACAAAACCCATTTCTAAAACCCTCAAGTATTTCTTCAACTAAAATGAGCGTAACATACGCTAATGAAAAGCGTTGGCTCGAATAACTATTGAAGATTACGATTGTACCATTCAACATCATCATGGAAAAGCGAACGTGGTAGTGACGCGTTGAGTAGAAGATCGTATCGTTTACAAGTGCGATGGTGTTAACACAAAGACTCATTTCAGTATAACTTACAAATGATGAAGATGGAGTTAAAGACTACAGGGACCCACGTGAAGATACTTGAATATCTGAGTAGAATCGATTTTAATTGATAAAGTTAAAGCCATGCAAGCTACATACTCAGAGTTGATGAATGTGAAGAAGAAGGTTCAAGAGGGCATTATTCTAGAAGAAAGAATCGATGAAGAGAAGAAATCTCAACCCTCGATTTAATTGGCCCATTTGAAATCCTCGATCGAGTAGGAGGGCGTGGCCTATAGACTGCGTTTTCTTGCCAAAAATGTTGCGTGTTTATAATGTTTGTAACGTATCGATGTTACGAAAATATATAGACGACCCTAACCACATTATTGATTTAGAACCGGACGAGATAGCGGATAATTTAACGTATGAAGATGTACCTATTAAAATCTTGGATAAGGAGAATCATATTCAACACTCAAAGGTTGTACCTCAAGAGTTAGAATCTGAAATGAAGTCAAGGTATCCTCACCTGTTCGGCATACCAGGTACGTACGTAAATATCGAGGGCGAAATTCCATAAGGAGGGGAGATTTTGAGACCCCAGATTTTATAAATAAAGATTTCAATTCCTCGAAATATTTTTTTTAATATTATGGTGTGAATTTGATATAATGTTATAGTTGTGGGTAGTATTTGAAAATTTTGCAAAGTATGCAAGTTGTTATATAATATTCATTTGGTCGGGGAATATTCTTTTTATCGGGGAATATTCGTATGACGACATAATCATTGGTGGACCCCCTAGCGGAAGCCTTATAACGTAGTTAGAAAGCGACAAAATTATTTTATGAAAATAACTACGAAAGTTTCACCGAATTATCTTTTTGTTGAACTACTCGGTAGTAAAAGTGCGATGTCTGGCGTGGTTGCATAGTAGCTGCGGTATTGATTATTGATCTTTACGTGATAAGTCACTCAGTTTTACTCAATTATTGCTACAGTAATTGCTGCATCATATCTTTTATATTATTGATTCGATTATTATCACAGTATCATCTACATAATATGTTATTTTATTAAATCAATAATTGAGACAACAAAGTTATTCATATTATTAAATTGCAATATTTACAATGTCTAGACGTTCTGTCAAGGAGAGGTTAGGTAATTGCGCGCCAGTGAGGAGAAATCCTTACCGGAAGGCCCCCTCTTTCCTGGGAATGACCTGGTTGATAAATATTGTGAGTTATAATATTAATGATTATTATTAATTAAAGTTGTGTTCGGAGTTGAATTTGGAGATGCGGACGGGATAGTTGAGTGGGAATAAGCGAAATTAGTAAAAATAGTCTATAAACACAAAATTTTTTAAGGATTCACTATTTGTTGAAAAAAGTCAATGATTGACTTTTTTGGGAAAAATCAAACTTCAAAATTTCAAAATATATATTTTTGATAAAAATAGTTTCATTATGTTGGAATTATTTGTGTTAGTGAAAATCGATATTTATTTCGATAAAAATTGATGTCTGGGGCTATATTGATAAATCGGGTAATTTATCGGATAAATGAACAATTAATTACTACTAATTCACATGTTTATAACTATTTGTTCACATGTATGTACTATTGATTCACATTCTTGTTACTATTAGGGGGAGTTGGTGCAAGATTGATAATACTTGCATGACTAAGTTAAAAATGGAGGTATAGATGAATGTCTTTATAATGTAATTAGTTTTTCACATGATTTTACTATTGAGTCACATGAATAAACTATTAATTCATCAAGAATCATCCTCCGAGAAAATATCATTGGAGATATCAACAAAGGTATAACCACACGAAGAGGTTTACAAAATTATTGTGCATTCTACGCATTTTTTGTCATAGGTTGAGCCAAAGAATGCAAAGGATGCGATTCTTGATGAGAATTGGCTATTGGCAGTGCAAAAATAACTTCAACAATTTGAGAGATACCAAGTGTGGGAACTTATGTCTCCTCCAAAATGATTAACTATTAGGGGAGTTGGTGCAAGTTTGATAATACTTGGATGACTAATTTTAAAATAAAGAAAAAGAGGGAGGTATTGTACTGTAATTTTTCGAGCTCCAAAATATGCAATTATCGAAACTATGTTTTCCATTAAATAGAAGCTCATTCTTCTTCATTTCTCACCAATTCACTAAAGTTATAGAGCGGTTATTATAGAGAGAAATTGTAGAGAGAAAATCTAAAGAAGAAAAGAAGTTTACTACCTCACTACTCCTTTATCCAGTTTCTTTTACGGTAAGGGGTGTTATTCTTTCTTATTCATGAAGAGAACTTATATTATTCCATTCTTTATTATTTTGTTGGAATAACCTGTATACGCGACATACCCTATACATAACTTGTATAAGTGGCGACCCAAGATGGGTGATGTATACCTAATTTTGGGGGCGTCACATAGGAAGTCTTCAAGAATACGTCAGGAAATTAATTAATAATAGAAATATCATTCAAAATTGTGACCCTCATCCAAGACTTGGATAGTACGTCACATTGATACCAACTATGACTTCTATCCCTTAACTTGGATAATATCTCACAATGATACTATCAACTTGCCATCTTCATTCACGATGTCGCTTTATAAAAAGTAAAGCTTCGGTGCATTCCACACAAGGAAGTCAACAATGAAAGGTTCGGGGCTCTTTACTTATGGCTTGATATGACAATGATTGACTTTAGTGGTTTGGTTACTCGAATTCGCACAACAGGTTGGTTATGAATATAAAAGCTAACAACCTTACGAAAAACATGATGAGTAGTTAACCAATTGATTCCTAAAATCACATCAAAGGCAAGTATTTTCAAAAAGATAAGATCGACAGGTAACGTGAAAGTGTTTATTTTAATAAAACAAGATTTAAAAATAGTAGAGGTAACGAAGGCTCCTACTAACGAAGTTTCAACCAATAAGTCAAAGTCTAACTTCTCCGGAGTCAAATTTAAACGTTGATTGCAAGCAAGAGAGATAAAATAATGGGTAGAACCAGTATCTTATAAGGTATAGACTTCACAATTTATAATTAACTAACCCGTCTTAACTTTGTTGGGTTACTCGCTTTTTGAGAATTCACAGCGCCTCCCTTACACTACTCTGGATTTTGACTTTTCTCGAGCGGTCTTTGGTGCCTCCATCCTAGTTGAACTTGTCTTCGATGAGCGACAAAATCGGGCTAAGTGACCTTCTTTCCACAATTATAACATGCTTTGGGCCGGCATCGTGCGGTTTGGTGATATGTCCTCCCTCGCATTTGAAACATATATGACAGGTGGTCGTTCTCCTTCCTTAACAACGGGTGCTGGTGCTGACGTCTTTCCATCATTGTTGAATTTTCTCTTCTTGAAATTTCCATTCCTATTATCTTGGCAATGATTACCACCGAAATGGTTACCATTCTTGGCATGATAATTTCCCCTATGATGGTTATCGTTGTTCCGATGGCCGTTGCCACCGGTACGATTATTATTGTGTTGTTGGTCGTTACCTTTTGGTTGTGCTGACTCATTATCGCGCTCTAATAACTGAGCCCTATTCACAATATCTGAATACAAACAAAGTTTATGAGAAATTAGGTATTGACGTATATCGTGTTTTAAACCTCTTAAAAATATTCACGTCATTCGCTCCTCATTATCGACCAAATGGGATCTGCAAACCGAGACAACTCAATGAACTTAGCCTCGTCTTTGTGACGATCATATTATTTTCTCCAAATTTTGATGAACTCCACCTCCTTCATGTGGCGAATACTTTCGGAAAGTACTTGTCGTTGAACGACTCTTGGAACTTCTCCCAAGACATCTGAAGTGTGTCGATCAGGTACGTTTTCTGATTCCACCAAGATGTCGCCTCTTTACGCAACATAAAGGTGGCAAATGGAACCTTTTGCTCCTCTGAGCATCCCAAGATATCAAATATCTTGGTGATCTGCTTTAACCACGTCTCCGCCTTAAGTGGTTGCGGCTTTCCAAAAAACTCCGGTGGTCCCAGCTCCTTGAACTGCTTAGCGGTGACCGACCGTGGGTTGCCATTATTTTCACCTGCTTTATGAACAGGAGCCGCCTTCGCCTGATGTTGCATGAATTCTAAAAATCTCCAAAACGTACCGTCGTTCATCATTTGACCAGTGTTGTTGTTTACAGGAGGATTATCGCCATCCTGTCGCACATTATCCTGATTATTGATCTGTGGAGACTCAACGGTCTCCTGTGCTCCATTGCTTATCTCAACATTTTCGGATGCCATTTTCAAATACTGCCACAAAACAAGGGTTAATTAACATGTCCCATATTATCCCTATACACTGACCGACCAATTAAATACCAAATAAACTTAGGTAGGTCATACTAGCGAAGGAATTCCACGTCTCTCCCCTCCTAGTTCTTATCTCACATCTTAGCCAGGGATCATATGTGAAGTCCCCGAATCCGGATACCTGAAACCCGAACTCGGTACTTCACGATACCATTTCTATGAGCGGAATAATAATAATAATAATAATAAAATATAAAACTTAAACTTAAATTTACATATACATCAGAGTCTTTCTCCCAAGTACGTAACCTTTAGTCATTCATTACATGATATTAGATAATTAGATATCATAGTCTTCATAATCTTATAAAACTATTACAAATACTACCACAAATCTTATTTGGTTAGCTTTCCTTTTCCTTTGATTCTGCATGAGCCTTCAGGTTCTTCACACTTAGCTGAAAACATTTAAATTAAGCAAGGATGAGCATTTGAGTGCCCAGCAAGTATTATATATATATAAGCTGAAAGAATTTAAATGTTTTCTTTATAATACCCTTCTACAACCAGTCAATAGTTGTGAAGTAATCTATACCAATAATAATAACATAACAACCCTCTTTCAAATTTTTGAAACTACGTATTGACTATATATGGGGTTTATGTGACATATTATGAACATTGTTTTCTGTTTTTGAATAGGTTGAAGCGAACTTCATCTATGAAAAACCGCATAACTTCTACGGATTACGGGGGTGATCACCGTTGTGCCTTCATTGATCAATACTACATTACAAAAACGATGTTATCATTCATCCTTTGTCACTTTTAACAAGATAAAAATTTATCCGTGAAGCAGGATGTTCATATCTGTCGGGCTTCCAAACAAAAGGTTTTAACTTATCCAACAATAATCTATAATTCAACATATATGTATATCAAAGGTGTATCAACATGCGATTAAATCAATGATTATCAAGCGGGGACACTCAGTATAATCATTTATAGAAATTAACGAACATAATAATTATCCGAATTATCATATACTAACATGTTGATAATCAATGAGCGTATATAATATAGGTTTAACAATCTATACAGTAATAATATAATTCTGAAACATTCTTACACTTGTCCATTGTATAAAGAAAATGCAAAGGTAGGTACTCTTTTTGATCTTACCGCTTACTACTCTCAACTTAGTTTTATCTTTTATGAAATCACCTATCATTAATCAGATCATTTTACTGATTAGTATAACATAACGTAACACATAACACTGCCTATTGCAGTCAGCACATTCCTAATCACATAGTCACATAACCTTAACAACCATTGAATCACAAATAAATAGTTAACTAATTAAATTATCTAAGTCCAGATCAATTTTTTGAAATACGTCGATTACTCTGAAACAACTTTATCGGGTAAATATCGAGTCTAAGACTATATCTCCAAGTTCAACATTCGTAACTATCAGTCATATAATTTTTAAAGGACTTATAATAATTTTTAAATAATTATTATCATTTATCATAATTTTTTTGAAATATCAGAATCATTATTAAATGATTTAAATATCAAACAATTCAATTATCATTAACAATTAATTAATATTAAACTATTAATGAAACCATTGCCAAAATATTAAAGTTATGTATAATAACTCAAAATATTCTTAACGATTTATATTACCCTTAAATGATTTTAAAACATTTAAAATCATTATTAAATAATTACCATTAATATTTAAATATTAACGTACCATTATCCAAATATTAAAAGTCATTAATTATAACTTAAAATATTTTTAATTCATTTATATCCCTTTATAAATAATTTTTAAATTAATAAAATCATTTTAAATTTATTTATTTAATATAATTATTAAATAAACTTAATATCAATAATATATTAAAAACCTTAGTTATATTTTAATTTCTAATAAACCCTAATCCGGAAACTTAGACCGGAGGTTTGATCTGTTAAGAATTGTGTTACAGTAATTAATGTCAGGTATAATAGGTTTTATATCGCTAATTAAAATAAACCTAATTAGTGATTTAAGATCGTAACGAATTAAAACCCTAATTATTGTCGCGAAACCCTAATTGCGAAATTAAAACCCTAACCGATCTTTCTTGGAACCCTAATTGTTAAATTTAAGCACTCAGTGTTTAAGTAGAAAAGTTAATTATGTTATAATACCCTAATGTTCCTGTATAATAAAATTATTAATTTAATCTAATTAATAATTTTAATTTTTCAAATTTTGGAAACTAAAATTAGTTTATAATTTTACAAACCCTAGTTGCTAATTTTTATTTTTTTTGCTTTGTGCTAAATCTTAGGGTTAAACCCTAAGGGTCAAACCCTAAGGGTTTGTCAAGTATCAATTTTGTCATTTAAATTGAATTATCAAAAGACTATTTTGCCCATAGTGCATTATTTGAGCTAACTTGTAAGTTTGGCCAACACTTTAGTAGCTCAACAACTCCCAACAACTCCACATGCCCAATATTGACAGCAAATCAGCCCTAGCCAGCCAAATACATGCATCAAATTGGTCTATAAATAGATTGGGAAAGGAAAAAAGTGACTATTGTTAGCCTAAATTATTGCAAACACTAAACCACTTCCTCTCAACTCAAAGCCAACGAAATATAGAGGTATATCAGCCCCATTTTCAAGCCCTGCGATCACAAACAACAAATCAGAAGCATCAAAGTCAGAAATCAAGAAATCAAAGCTTGAAAAGGTATAAAATCCCAAAAATTAGAAATCCTTCGATTCTATGTTAATTTATGCAATTGATTGTTTAAAGTTGTGTAATAGGGAGTCTATTAATGTTCTAAGTTTATAAATCAAAGACCCATAACATCAAAGTGCACAAATTTGAAGATTTAAGCAAGTTGGAAAAAACCGAAAATATGGTCTGACAGTAAAATGTCAGAGGCCATAGATCTTTGCTCGATCATGATATATGTTTTTTAAAAGTTGATATGTGTAACTTGATATGTGGTCTTTAATATTCAAAAAGAATCAAGTTCATATATGTTGTAGATCGGGAGTTATTCATGGTCAAAACTCTTTGACCGAAAACTGCCAAATAGCGAACCCAGATTTTTGAAGAACAGTCGACCGTGTCCAACTTTGACCGGCCAGATCTTGTTCATGCTATGATGTTTTAGTGTTATGAAGCTTTATAGTTATAGTCCTACATGTTTTCTACACACTTCAATTGATAGATCACACAAACATTACACGATCATCAAGTTATAGAGGTCCAAAGTGACCCCCACGAACTGTTCTTCATGAAGAACAGCTCTGACAAGCTACTTTGATGGCTAATAACTCTTAGATCTGATGTTTTTTAGCCGTGGTGTTTGTTGTTAATTGTAGTCTTGTATTTCCTCTACAAGATCCAAGTTATAGATTTCCCAGAATCGTTAAGAGCAAGAAGTTATAATCGGTCAAACCAGTGCACTCGAAACTGCCATGGTCAGTGTTCTTGAAGCTGAAGAACACCTAAGACCACGGTTGTCTGTCGCTATAGCCTTTAGCGACGGATTCTAATTATTTTATTTTCTGTAATTTCCGAAAATAATTTAAAAAATAGAAAAAATTAGATTTAATTATTAAAAATACATGTTAAATTCTAAAAAATTATTTTAAAGTCCGAAAAATAGTTTTTAATTATTTTGAATATATTTCAGAAATATTTTATATTTTTGGAATATTAAAAGTATTTAATTTATTTATTTATAATATTAAATAAATTATTTAAAAATGATTTTAATTCATGAATAATCATTAAAATTATATTATGATATATGAAAATATTTTAGGTTATTTTTAATAACTTTTAATTTTATGTGATACTTTTCATTAATAAATTAATATTAATTATAATTAAGTTATTTATTAAATGAATTAAATAAATGAATTAAAAATAATTTTATTATATTCAAAATTATTTTAAATAATAATAAGGTATTTAAGAATATTTTAAGTTATAAAATATAACTTTTAATATTTAATGGTTAATTTCATTAATTAATGATTAATAATGATATTAAAGTTATTTAATAATTATATTAAATAAATTAGTTTAAAATGATTTTAATATTATAAAAATCATTTTAAATGAAAATAAAGTGTTTAAAGATATTTTAAGTTATAAAATATAACTTTTAATATTTAAAAGATAATTTCATTAATAATTTAATATTAATGATATTAAGTTAATATTAATGATATTAAGTTTATTTAATAATTATATTAAATAAATAAATTTAAAAATGATTTTATTAATTTTAAAATTATTTATAAAGGGATATAAATGAATTATAAATATTTGAAGTTATAATTAATGACTTTTAATATTTGGATAATAATGCGTTAATATTTAAATATTAATGGTAATTATTTAATAATGATTTTAAATGTTTTAAAAATCATTTAAGGGTAATATAAATACGTTAAGAATATTTTGAGTTATTATACATAACTTTAATATTTTGGCAATGGTTTCATTAATAGTTTAATATTAATTAATTGTTAATGATAATTGAATTGTTTGATATTTAAATCATTTAATAATGATTCTGATATTTCAAAAAAATTATGATAAATGATAATAATTATTTAAAAATTATTATAAGTCCTTTAAAAATTATATGACTGATAGTTACGAATGTTGAACTTGGAGATATAGTCTTAGACTCGATATTTACCCGATAAAGCTGTCGGTAGACCGACATATTTCAGAAATTGATCTGGACTTAGATAATTTAATTAGTTAACTGTTTATTTGTGATTCAATGGTTGTTAAGGTTATGTGACTATGTGATTAGGAATGTGCTGACTGCAATAGGCAGTGTTATGTGTTACGTTATGTTATACTAATCAGTAAAATGATCTGATTAATGATAGGTGATTTCATAAAAGATAAAACTAAGTTGAGAGTAATAAGCAGCGCATCAGGCAAGTACCCTACCTTTGCATTTTCTTTATGCAATGGACAAGTGTAAGAATGTTTCAGAATTATATTATTACTGTACAGATTGTTAAACCTATATTATATACGCTCATTGATTATCAATATGTTAGTATATGATAATTCGGATAATTATTATATTCGTTAATTTCTATAAATGATTATACAAGTGTCCCCGCTTGGATAATCATTGTATTTAATCGCATGTTGATACACCTTTGATATACATATATGTTGAATTATAGATTATTGTTGGATAAGTTAAAACCTTTTGTTTGGAAGCCCGACAGATATGAACATCCCGTTCACGGGATAAATTTTTATGCGCTAAGGCGGACAAAGGATGAATGATAACATCGTTTTTGTAATGTAGTATTGATCAATGAAGGGCACAACGGGCTGATCACCCCCCGTGTCCGTAAGTTATGACGGTTTGCAGATGAAGTTCTGTCTAACCTATTCAAAAACAGAAAACAATGTTCATAATATGTCACATAAACCCCATATATAGTCAATACGTAGTTTCAAAAATTTGAAAGAGGGTTGTTATGTTATTATTATTGGTATAGATTACTTCACAACTATCGATTTGGTTGTAGAAGGGTATTATAAAGAAAACATTTAAATTCTTTCAAAACTTATATATATATAATACTACTTTGGGCACTCAAATGCTCATCCTTGCTTAATTTAAATGTTTTCATTAAGTGTGAAGAACACTGAAGGCTCATGCAGAATCAAAGGAAAAGGAAAGCTAACCAAATAAGATTTGTGGTAGTATTTGTAATAGTTTTATAAGATTATGAAGACTATGATATCTAATTATCTAATATCATGTAATGAATGACTAAAGGTTACGTACTTGGGAGAAAGACTCTGATGTATATGTAAATTTAAGTTTAAGTTTTATATTTTATTATTATTATTATTATTATTCCGCTCATAGAAATGGTATCGTGAAGTACCGAGTTCGGGTTTCAGGTATCCGGATTCGGGGACTTCACATATGATCCACAGCTAAGATGTGAGATAAGAACTAGGAGGGAGAGACGTGGAATTCCTTCGCTAGTATGACCTACCTAAGTTTATTTGGTATTTAATTGGTCGATTCGGTGTATAGGGATAATATGGGACATGTTAATTAACCCTTGTTTTGTGGCGATGATTTGAAAATGGCATCAAAGAAAATGTTGAGATAAGCAATGGAGCCACAGGAGACCGTTGAGTCTCCACGGATCAATAATCGAGGATAATATGCGATGTGATGGCGATAATCCTCCGTAAACAACAACTTTGGTCAAATGATGAACGACCATGACGCGTTTTGGAGATTTTAGAATTCATGCAACATCAAAGTGACGGCTCCCTGCTCATAAAGCAGGTGAAAATAATGGCAACCCACGGTCGGTCACCGCTAAGCAGTTCAAGGAGCTGGGACCACCGGAGTTTTTTGGAAAGCCGCAACCACTTAAGGCGGAGACGTGGTTAAAGCAGATCACCAAGATATTTGATATCTTGGGATGCTCAGAGGAGCAAAAGGTTCCATTTGCCACCTTTATGTTGCGTAAAGAGGCAGATTACTGGTGGGAATCTGTAAAACGTACCCAGACTGACACACTCAAGATGTCTTGGGAGAAGTTCCAAGAGCTGTTCAACGACAAGTACTTTCCCGAAAGTATTCGTCACATGAAGGAGGTGGAGTTCATCAAGCTGGAGAAAAATAATATGACTGTGTCACAGTACGAGGCTAAGTTTGCTGAGTTGTCTCGGTTTGCATCCCATTTGGTCGATAATGAGGAGCGAATGACGTGAATATTTTTAAGAGGTTTAAAACACGATATACGTCAATACCTAATTTCTCATAAACTTTGTTTGTATTCAGATATTGTGAATAGGGCTCAGTTATTAGAGCGCGATAATGAGTCAGCACAACCAAAAGGTAACGACCAACAACACAATAATAATCGTACCGGTGGCAACGGCCATCGGAACAACGATAACCATCATAGGGGAAATTATCATGCCAAGAATGGTAACCATTTCGGTGGTAATCATTGCCAAGATAATAGGAATGGAAATTTCAAGAAGAGAAAATTCAACAATGATGGAAAGACGCCAAAGACCAAAGACACCGTTGTTAAGGAAGGAGAACGACCCACCATCATATGTTTCAAATGCGGAGGGAGGGACATATCACCCAAACCGCACGATCTGGCCCAAAGCATGTTATAATTGTGGAAAAGAAGGTCACTTAGCCCGATTTTGTCGTTCATCGAAGACAAGTTCAGCTAGGATGGAGGCACCAAAGACCGTTCCAGAAAAGTCAAAATCGGTAGTGTAAGGGAGAGCGTTTTTCGTGAATTCTCAAAAAAGCGAGTAACCCGAACAAAGTTAGCACGGGTTAGTTAATTATAAATTGTGAAGTCTATACCTTATAAGATACTGGTTCTACCCATTATTTTATCTCTCTTGCTTGCAATCAACGTTTAAATTTGACTCCGGAGAAGTTAGACTTTGACTTATTGGTTGAAACTTCGTTAGTAGGAGCCTTCGTTACCTCTACTATTTTTAAATCTTGTTTTATTAAAATAAACACTTTCACGTTACCTGTCGATCTTATCTTTTTGAAAATACTTGCCTTTGATGTGATTTTAGGAATCAATTGGTTAACTACTCATCATGTTTTTCGTAAGGTTGTTAGCTTTTATATTCATAACCAACCTGTTGTGCGAATTCGAGTAACCAAACCACTAAAGTCAATCATTGTCATATCAAGCCATAAGTAAAGAGCCCCGAACCTTTCATTGTTGACTTCCTTGTGTGGAATGCACCGAAGCCAGACTTTTTATAGGCGACATCGTGAATGAAGATGGCAAGTTGATAGGTATCATTGTGAGATATTATCCAAGTTAAGGGATAGAAGTCATAGTTGGTATCAATGTGACGTACTATCCAAGTCTTGGATGAGGGTCACAATTTTGAATGATATTTCTATTATTAATTAATTTCCTGACGTATTCTTGAAGACTTCCTATGTGACGCCCCCAAAATTAGGTATACATCACCCATCTTGGGTCGCCACTTATACAAGTTATGTATAGGGTATGTCGCGTATACAGGTTATTCCAACAGAATAATAAAGAATGGAATAACAGAAGTTCTCTTCATGAATAAGAAAGAATAACACCCCTTACCGTAAAAGAAACTGGATAAAGGAGTAGTGAGGTAGTAAACTTCTTTTCTTCTTTAGATTTTCTCTACAATTTCTCCTACAATTTCTCTCTATAATAACCGCCTATATAACTTTAGTGAATTGGTGAGAAATGAAGAAGAATGAGCTTCTTATTTAATGGAAAACATAGTTTCGATAATTGCACATTTTGGAGCTCGAAAAATTACAAAGACAATACCTCCTCTTTTTTTTATTTTAAAATTAGTCATCCAAGTATTATCAAACTTGCACCACCTCCCCTAATAGTTAATCATTTTGGAGGAGACATAAGTTCCCACACTTGGTATCTCTCAAATTGTTGAAGTTATTTTTGCATTGCCAATAGCCAATTCTCATCAAGAACTGCATCCTTTGCATTCTTTGGCTCAACATATGACAAAAATGTAGAGAATGCACAATAATTTTGTAAACCTCTTCGTGTGGTTATACCTTTGTTGATATCTCCAATGATATTTTCTGGAGGATGATTCTTGATGAATTAATAGTTTATTCATGTGACTCAATAGTAAAATCATGTGAAAAAACTAATTACATTATAGTACATTCATCTATACCTCCATTTTTAACTTAGTCATGCAAGAATTATCAATCTTGCACCAACTCCCCTAATAGTAACAAGAATGTGAATCAATAGTACACACACGTGAATAAATAGTTATAAACATGTGAATTAGTAGTAATTAATTGTTCATTTATCCGATAAATTACCCAATTTATCAATATAGCCCCTAGACATCAATTTTTATCTAAATAAATGTCGATTTTCACTACCACAAATAATTCCAACAGAATGAAACTATTTTTATCAAAAATATGAATTTTGAAATTTCAAAGTTTGACTTTTCCCAAAAAAGTCAACTGTTGACTTTTTGACCAAATAGTGAATCCCGGAAAATTTATGTTTATAGACTATTTTTACTAAATTCAACTCCAAACACAACTTTAATTAAAAATCATCATTAATATTATAACTTACAATATTTATCAACCAGGTCGTTTCCAGGAAAGAAGGGGGCCTTCCGGTAAGGATTTCTCCTCATTGGCGCGCAATTACCTAACCTCTCCTTCATAGAACTTCTAGACATTGTAAATATTGCAATTTAATAATATGAATAACTTTGTTGTCTCAATTATTGATTTAATAAAATAACATATTATGCAGATGATATTGTGACAATAATCGAATCAATAATATAAGAGATATGATGCAGCATTTACTGTAGCAATAATTGAGTAAAACTGAGTGACTTATCACGTAAGCATCAATAATCAATACCTTGTGCTACTATGCAACCACGCCAGACATCGTACTTTTAATAAAGAGTAGTTCAACAAAGATAACTGGTAAAACTTCCGCCGTTATTTTTATATAAAATATTTTTGTCGTTTTCTAACTACTGACGAGGCTTCCGCCGTTAGGGTCCAATTAATAATTATGTCGTCGCATTTAATATTCCCCGATAAAAAGAATATTCTCCGACCAAAAGAATATTATATAACAACTTGCATACTTTGCAAAATTTTCAAATACTACCCACAACTATAATATTATATCAAATCCACACCATAATATTAAAAAAATATTTCGAGAAGCTATAGAGAGAAAATTATAGAGAGAAAGAAGAAGAGTATTCTGCTACTTCACTACTTCGATATCCAGTATCTTTTACGGTAAGGGGTGTTATTCTTTCTTCTTAAAGAGAACTTCTATTATTCCATTCTTTATTATTCTGTTGGAATAACCTGTAAAAGTGGCATACCTTATACATAACCTGTATATGTGGCATACCCTATGCTTGGTGAAATCCTTATGTTATTCCATTCTTTATTATTCTCGTTGGAATAACTCAGATGCATGATTTCATCAGTATACTTGGTGGAATGACCTGTATATGCGGTTCACCCAATACTTGGTGATCTTCTTCTGTTATTCCATTCTTTATTATTCTGTTGGAATAACCTGTATGCACGGTTTACCCTATACTTGGTGGAATGACTGATATGCGGTTCACCCAATACTTGGTGATCTTCTTCTGTTATTCCATTCTTTATTATTATGTTGGAATAACCTGTTTATGCGAAGTACCGCATACTTAGTGAAATCCTTTTATTATTCCGTTCTTTATTATTCTGTTGGAATATCCCACTTGCGGTGTAATTTCACGACTGGTTTCATATTTATTATTCCGCATTTATTATTCTGTTGGGAATAACCTATCTGTACGGTCTCTATCGCATGCATGGTGAATCCTTCTGTTATTCCATTCTTTATTATTCTGTTAGGAATAACCTGACTATGTGGATTGCCACATGCATGGTGAATGATCCTTTGTATTCATTCCTTATTAAATTGTGGAAATGATCTCAGATATCGTGGATTACCGCATGGCGGTGAAAATCCATTTGCAGCTTTTTATATATTCTTTATTATACTCGGTTGGTTAAAGTTTTGATTTTATACTCCATGAAATTAGTGGAATATCCTTGATATTCGCGCTTCATCCAAAGATCTTATCATGGAAATATTCTTTCCGAGCATTCTTGACTTTTATTTTACAAAGAAGTATCATGTTGACAATTTGGATATTATTAGTTCCGAGATAAATTAATTCTTGAACTTGTTTAATTGAATTCCTATAACATTGTCATCATCCTTATGTTTATATTATGTTGAAAGTCATCTTTGGCTTACGTGCATAGATGGACTTAATATGATTATGACCAGGGATAATTCGGTATAATCATGAACTGTGATGTTATAAGTGGTGTGGTAAAAGTCTTCAATGGCCTGTAATGCATTGATGGACAGTTTTTGGTATGATTATGACCAGGGATTTTTCGGTATAATCATGACCATTGATGATTTAATGAATATCCTTGGCCCGTAATATAGGGATGATTAGAAGATGTGGTTTATTTATTAAGCTGTCGTAGTCTCAAATGATAAAGTTGATGAAAACATTTTTAAATCATAGAAGATAGTAGGTTTTATTCTCTACTTGACTCTTCTAATGGATTGCTTATTCATTGCAGATTAAACTTGATGTCTATTGTATTTTATCAGTTTAACATTGTTGAAGACTATTGATAATTTATTCTGCATTATCTTAGTCATAATATTTCTTACTGGGCTAATTGAGCTCACCCTTTCTTTCACTGTTCTCTTCAGGAAATGAGAATATAAATGGCCGGACTGAGTCTGGGGAATGGGGTGACGGTCCAGATGATAGCATTAGTAGTCCTCACTATTCTGTTAAATAGTGTGACAATAAATGTAACGAGGACTGAATTTGAGTTTGTATACTATCTATGAGGACTCCATTGAGAATGGATATTGTCTAGATGGTGGTATTCTTGTTTAAACTCTCAGTTTATGTATTGTCGTATGTTACACGACATTTGTATGATTAAGTTTGTATTTGTATTTTGTACCATGTATTTGGCGACTCAAAATGGGTGATGAATACCTAATTTTGGGGGAGTCACAAATAGTAACCCGTGAATAGTAACTCGTGAATAGTACTTCGACACAAAAAGTGTCCCAAATACCCGAGTGAACAATACTAGAGTGAATAGTAATTTGGGTGAATAGTAACCCGTGAATAGTAACTCATGAATAGTACTCAAACACGAAAAGTGTTCCAAATACCCGAGTGAATAATACTGGGTATTTTATGACAACTTGTCTACTTTGAAAAATTTTCAAATATTGCCCTTAACTTTAAACTTTTATCAATTTAACTATTTACCAAAATAGAAAAATTGAATACTTTTATTTCATAAAATTTGGGGTCTTACATGCCGAAGTACGGCCGGGTTGAGTACGCTTCACGCACTCCCACCAAGAGTCTGTCCTCACCGCATGAACATAAAAGTGGCGAATGGAACCTTTTGTTCTCCCGCATCCCAAGACATCGAATATCTTGGTAATTTGTTTGACTCCACGCCGCCATGATCGGATCTGGCTTTCCCTTAAATTCTGGTGGTCCCAACTCTTTGAACTGCTTGGCTATGACAAGTCGCGAATTGCTAGCATTTTCACCCGTATTTTGTGCACGAGTCTCCCTCGTCTGGTTTTGCATGAACTGCAAAAAGCTTTTAAACATCCCATCATTCATCATTTGTTCGGTAACGTTGTTTATAGGAGGATTATTGCCTTCCTGTTGCACGTTCCCCTGGGTAATGATCAAAGGTGTCTCAACGGTCTGATTCACTCCATTATTAACGTTCTCAGCTGCCATTCTTAAATACTGCCATAAAACAAGGGTTAATAGTCATGTAACATATAATCCCTATACTCTGACCGACCAAATAAATACCAAATAAACTTAGTCAGTCATACTATGAAGGAATTCCCGCCTCTCCCTCCTAGTTCTTGTCTCACATCTCAATTTGTAAATCATATCCCTAAGGTTTGATACCAACCGTGACGCCCCAAAATAGGTATACATCACTTATTCTCGAGTCGCCAAATACATGGTACGTAAACAAACACAACTTCATTAAACTGTGAGTTTAAATACAAATGAGAGTATATAAAACTCAAAAGGAGTCTTCATTACAATTATTGATACACTATTTAAAAATAGTGAGGATCATTAAAACAACTTTCTAGAACCATCACTCCCGCACCCGACTAGTTCTCGCTATGTTCTCACCTCCCGAGAAGAAAAATGGAACAAAAGGATGAGCTCAACTAGACCGAAGAAGAATATTATGACTAAGATAATATACAACAAATTATCATTAGTCTTCAACAGGAATAATCGATAAAATATAATAGACAACAAGTTTTAGATCAACAATCGCATTTATAATAAAAAATAGCAATCCATTAGAAGAGAGTCAAGAGAGAAAGAATTCTACTATCTTCTAAGATTTAAAAGTCCATCATCAATATTTTATCCTCAGTAACATCAATCAATAAACATCTTGAATCAAATATTAATCTTTTTGCACTACGGCCAAAGATATTCATTTGTATCACCGGTTGGTCATGTTCATCTCAACATACATTCATCTTTTGCACTACAGCCAAAGATATTCATTAGGTAATCATTCATCTTTGCACTACTGTGCCAAAGATATTCATTTGTATCATCATTTAGGACTGAGGATGATGAAAAATATTTTAAAGAAAACGAATCCAGTGAGATAACAGATCAAATATTAAGGATTCATATTACAGTTTATCCAAGTTTAATAATATTCTAAAATAACCAATTTTGAAGCAGAATTCAAAAATAATGATCAAAACATGGATAAAATCAAAGATAGTAACCATAATAGACAACTTGGACAAAAAGAAGAAAATTTTATTTTTCAGTGAATAGTGTCGTATTCGTGAATAGTGCCATATACGTGAATAGTGGCATATTCGTGAATAGTAACCCCAACACAAAAAGTTTCAAATTTGATAAAAAGTTCATACCAATATTTTGGCATAATGATATTAAAGAAAATATCATTTAAGAAGAAGATAATATCACTTACCTCAAAATAAGATTTTACGATCGGAATATCGTTATAAAGGTCAAGGAAACTTGCAATCGATTAATGTAAACTCACAAAGTATCTAAATACTCATAAAATACACTCAATAATCTAGAGAGAAAGAGAGAAAACTTGTTTCGGTATGATTTTCAATTCTAACTTAGCCTCTATTTATAGGAAAATGTTAAGACGCCAAGGCATTTTAACTTAACTCGCAAACCCGATGGCTTTTACTCGCTACTATTCCCACCCACCACATTTGAATAAAAATCTCAAAGACATTTCTTCACCAACCAAGAGTGGGGCCCACCAATTCTAGAATTTTCCACCAAAATGATTTATAACCCGATTTCCTAATCACCACCTCTTCAAATTTATAAAAATCATACGCTCATTTTTAACGGTTTAAAATTTGTGGACATATACTCAACTTATATATGTATAACATATCCAAAAATTACAACGATCCATCGGTCCGGATTAAAAATTATAACTCCATAATATATCTAAAAAAACACTGGTTTGATTTTTAATACCTCCAATCCAAACAAAATACTAATAAAACACCTCAACATTAATTCCTTCATTTATAACCACGTAAATAAATCCATCATTTATATCCACATAAAATAAATATTTCCTTATCATATGAATCAATGATTAATTATTCACAAATAATATTACGTAATCACATTTATAACAAACCAGTTGTGCCCTGTGAAAGAGGGGATTTCAATAAGGATTTCTCCTCATCTTTGGCAAGATTAATTAGGTGACCAAATCTCTCCTTGATGTAACTTTCTAAACATTGCCAATAATGTTATCTAATAATATTATTCCAAATTGTGAGACCCCGAATTTTATGAAATAAAAGTGTTCAATTTTTCTATTTTGGTGAATAGTTAAATTGATATAAGTTTAAAGTTAAGGGTGATATTTGAATTTTTTTTTAAAGTAAGTGATGATGAAGTTTTGTTTTATTAGTATTATTAACGTAATAAAACAGAAACATCTTTTTTATATTAAAAAGAATACTTTATTAAAGTTATTCTATAAATAGAATATATTATATTTTATTATGCATAATGTTGCATAGTGTTTTGCATAGTAAAATCTTTTTATATAAAACAAAATACTTTTATAAAGTTGTTTGTTTTATTAGGCAATAATTAGAATATATTATATTTTATTTAAAAGATTTTGCTTTAAATATGGACCGTCAGATTAAAGTAAATCAATCTGGATCGTTCATGGATTGGTTATTATGCGGTCCATTTTCCTATAAATAGGAAGCTTAGTTAGAATTGAATTCACACCAGAAGTTCAGAGAATTCTCCTTCTATAATCTTGAGCGTATTTCCTTAAGAGTTTTAAGAAACTTTGAGCGAAGAACATAGTATAAGTTTTCTTTAAGAAAATCCTCACCCTATCATTCTAATATTTTTCTTTACTGTAGTAAGGTGTTATTCTTTTATATTCATGAAGAGAACTTTTGTTATTCCATTCTTTATTATTCGTTGGAATAACTTTGATAATGCAAAGATACCCTCTATACATGGTGATCTTCTTTTGTTATTTAATTTCTTTATTCTCGTTAGAATAACTTGTATATGTGGCAGATACCCTATATACGTGGTGATCTTCTTTTGTTATTCAATACTTTATTATTACATTGGAATAACTTGTATACGCGGCATACCCTATACATGGTGATCTTATTTTGTTATTCAATTCTTTATTATTCTGTTGGAATAACCTGTATACGCGGCATACCCTATACATAACCTGTATAAGTGGCATACCCTATACTTGGTGAAGTCCGTTGTTATTCAATTCTTTATTATTCTGTCGGAATGTCCTGTCGGTGTGAATTTTACTTGACCTGGTTCCATATTTATTATTCCGTATTTATTATTCTGTTGGGACTAACCTGCCTGTGCGGTCTCTATCGCATGCATAGTGAATTCTTTTGTTATTCCATTCTTTATTGTTCTGTTGGAATAATCTGTCTATGTGGATTACCACATGCATGGTGAATGATCCTTTATATTCATTCCTTATTGAATTGTGGAAATGATCTGTTTACGTGGATTATGATGAAAGTCATAATAAAAGTATAGGACTGATGAAAATCATGGGTATATGAAGTATTAGTAAGTGTTATGATGAGTTATGTTGGTTAGTATGTGAAAACATGAAAGTTTCTTAGAAATCACAAAGGGTTGAAAAATCAGATTTTGATAAAAACGTAAAATGAAATTCAATTGACCATATCTCCTATTATATTTTGAATTTTTGAGTGTAGTCAAGTTCTAGAGTTAGATCTATGAGTTTTGTAGCATCTCCAAGTGGAATCACTGGAAAAAGTGTTGTAGATTTTCGTGTGTACTAATTTTAGCAAAGCACGAAAAACTGCAAAATATGAAAAAGGCTACTGCCACATTTTTGTAAGGGCTGTTTCAGCCACTTAATTTATGAGAAAAATTCAGGCCTTTTGGGACATGAAAGTACACGGTATAAATTACCTCCTGTCCAAAAATGAGCTCATTCTGACTTAAAATGAGTAAGTTATGACCATTTAAATATTTAGGTTTTTCCGACAAAAAATGCTATAACTGGAGTTCTATAACTCCGATGACCATGAAATTTAAATTGGAAGCTCACGTTAACATGTGTAAGATTCTGCCAAGATTTGGGAATTTTTGGATTTAATCTTGAGGTAGCTAATTTCTTAAGGAATTAATTGGAAATTGATTTTTGAAAAATAGTAAATGAATTTTAAAAATTCCGAGAAAAATATATGTTTAATATGGGACTATATTATGCTTAATTCCAGAAGAGAATAATTTTTGGGACTGATTTGGTATTTTTCATGAAAATGATTTAGTTATAAACATATGAATTAAATATGTTATGTGAAGTAACAAAGCTGGAAAATAGGATTTTATGGCTTGGAAATCCTATATAATGTATATGCAGATTTTGATGAGGGATTTGATCATTGGTGATGAAAGTTATCTTTGGCATTACGTGCGAAGATGGACTATTGTTTATTGAATTATATATCTTTGGCTTACGTGCAAAGATGGATTGTTGATTATTGGTTTTATTGTTGTATATCTTTGGCTTAAATGCAGAGATGGGCTTGGTATGATTATGACCAGGGATTATTCAGTATAGTCATGACCATTGATGATTTAATGAATATCCTTGGCCCAGTAGTGGGGATGATTCGATGATGTGGTTTATTTGTTAAAGTTGGGTCTTAGCGATAAAAAACCGATGAAAATATTTTAAACCATATAAGATAGTAGATTTTATTCTCTACTTGACTTTTTTAATGGATTGCTTATTTTTCACGCAAATTTTGATCTAAAACTTGTTGTCTATTATATTCTATCGGTTGTTATATTATTTGAAGGCTAAGGATAATTTTTTTCGCATTATCTTAGTCATAATATTTTCTTGGGCTAGTTGAGTTCACTCTTTCTTTCACGTTTATTCTTCAGGAAATGAGAATATATAATTTGATTTAGCAGAGTGAGGAACTGAGTGATTGCGGTCGGATGATAGCATTAGTAGTCCTCACTATCTCGTTAAATAGTGTGACAATAAATGTAATAAGGACTCCATTGGCTATGGATATTATTCAGATGACAATATTTGTATTAAAACTCACAAGATATATTTTGTCGTATTTTACACGACACAATTTGTATAGTTACATTTTTATTTGTATTTTGTACCATGTATTTGGCGACTCAAGATGGGTGATGTATACCTAATTTTTGGGGCGCCACACAAATAATCAATTCTTGATCCGATAAAGGAGATCTTTGTAAGTGACGATAATGGAAACAACAATAATATAAAATATCAATGCAAGAATTATTGAATCAATAAAATAAAATATTGAGCAATGCTTCATCGTGACAATTATCGAAAAGGCCTTCTTACGTAAGGATCAATAATTCAACAATCATGGTAAATACCATATGCCATCTTTGTGCAACAACGCGTATTACTTTACTTTAATCACTTGGGTATTCCAATAAGTGTTTACTGTAACAACTATGCCGTTATTCAATTTTGTCGCTTTTCTTCATTCAATCAATTATCGTTATGGGGCCCCTGATTGGTACTTGCTGGCAGCAAATTAATATTCTCCGCTGCAGAAAGAATATTCCACCGACAAAATGAATATTTTATAACCACTTGCTTATTTTGCAAAATTTTCACATTTCACCCATAACCAAAGTTATTATATCAAATTAATACCTTATTATTCACAATAATAAATAAAGGAAATTTGATTTTATTCATTAAAAAGTTGGGGTCTTACAAAAATTATCCCGTCATATCATCTATTCACCAAGAAATAATAAAATTAAACATGAAATTTACCAAGAAATAATTAAATTAAGCATGACCCCATAGCATGTAAACAATAAAATTAGTATTATTAACCAAAATCACAATGAAAGTTTCAAATATTTGAAGTGATAACACACAAAAAGCATTTAACATAATAATTCCACATTTTAGAAAATGAAATTGTAAAAAGACACTTCATTAAAATATAAAATACTAGATTTTTATTACCTTTTAAACACAAAACAGATTCTCTGAACAATGTTTTCGGCGCATCCACTTGCACAAATGTCTTGGGGCTGATTACAATTACAAAGGAAAACAATGAATTGCTTCATTTGTAACCATGGGATAGTAACATCAATGAACATTTGCTTGATTAAATTAGGCAAATATAAATCTAACAAAGAAAAAAAATCGAATCTTTCAAGTATCTCAGATATATAAACAATCAATAAAAAAGGAGCATTAAATACCTTTAAGTTTTTTATGTTCACCAAGCTCCATAAACCAGCAATTAGCTAAAAAGATAATTTACAAAAAGGTAGATCTAAATCTGCTTGAATTTACACTAAAATAAGCACATTACGATGGTACATTATTAAGTTTTTTAAAAACACCAAATTAGAAAATCGTAAGTATATGTATGCATTAACATATCCGTATACAGTGATAAAATCGCATATGATTATTACCTTCTTCTCAGCAAATGTATTTGCAATTTTGTTGATAAAATGGGGTTTGGGACCCAACCCATCTGGCAAATCCGCTGGTGAAGAGGATAAAGATGATAACTTCTCTGAATTTATGGTGGATTTGTCTCCCCCAGTGGAGATCAGATTTCACAAGGCAAAACAATCAACTAAATTATGACAGAAGCAGTCTCTAGCCTCTAGGTTAACAGTGCATGACGTCATTTCAAAAAAGATATTTTGCAATAGAAAAAACTGAAACAATCCAATTTCAGGAGAACATATAGATCAAACTATTGTCGTACCTTATGTGTCAAGATACCGCCGTAAAGAAAGGTGTATTTTGCAATAGAAAAGAACTGAAAAAATCCAATTTCGTGGAGAACATATAGACCAAACTATCACAGTACCTCATATGTCAAGATATCGCCAGAAGAACCGGGCTGGCAAATTGTGACATTGGAAACAACTCCATTTGCAGAAAGCACACAAATCCCTCTAGGGCCCTTTTGAATTAGCGATGGGATCTTTGAAGCAACATCCTTTAGGAAACATTTCTGTTCAATTTTGCACTTAAACCCTAACTATTGCACCGTTCGTCTGTAACAAAAGAGAAATGGTGAAGATACCGAAATGATTTGGGGGAAAGTGTTTTATCTTAAAAAACATTTATACCGACGGTTCCGTGCCGACCGTCGCTATAGATACCATATAGCGACGATTCCGTGCCGACCGTCGCTATAGCTCGTCGCTATATGTCGAATTTCTAGTAGTGATAATCGTGTATTCATTAGTATCACGACCACAAAGTATCCATGCACTACGGGCCAAAGATAATCGTGTATTCATCAACGGTCCTGATCATGCCATAAAACAATTCATCTTTGCACTACGACCAAAGAGAATCCATAGCCATAATCATACCAAAAATTGTCCATCAATGCACTACGGGCCAATGAGGACTTTTTCCACATCATTTGTAACATTACTGGCCATGATTACACCCGAATAATCCTCGGTCATAATCATACCAAGTTCATCTATGCAATACAGCCATGATGACTTTCAACAAAATATAAACATGAGGATGATGACAATGATATAAGAATTCAATAAATCAAGTTCAAGAATTAATTTATCCAGGAATTAATAACGTCTAAATTGTCAACATGATACTTCTTTGTAGAGTAAAATTCAAGAATGCTCAGAAGAATATTTCCATGAAAAGATACTGGATGAAGCGCAAATATCAAGGATATTCCACTAATTTCATGGAGTATAGAAGTCAAAACTTTAACCAACTGGGTATAATAACGAATGGAATAACAAAACAAATCACAATGCATGCGGTACTTTGCATAGACAGGTTATTCCAACAGAATAATAAATAACGGAACCTAAAGTCAAAGTAAATTGCAAGACCGGCGTGATGTTCCAAATGTAATAATAATAAAGACGGAACCAGTCCCACAGAAACACATGAGATAGGATATTCCAATGTAATAATAATAAAGAATGGAACCAGTCCCAGATAAACGCATGCATATATGATATTCCACATCATAATAAATAATGGAACTAGGTCCCAGATAAACGCGACGCATGTGATATTAGATAGAATATTAAAGAATGTAATATTAGATTTAATTTCACCATGTATGCGGTATCAAGCATAAACAAAAGTTATTCCAATGAATAATAAGAATGGAATAACAAAAATTTCTTCATGAATATGAAATAATAATACCCCTTACGAAGTACAACAAATAATATTTCCTACCTTTAGAAAAACCGAATCTTTGGAGTAGTGAAGTAAGAATACTTTTTTTTCTTTCTCTCTATAATTTCTCTCTAGAGTTTCGGTGAATTTGTAAGAAATAATGAAGGAATGAGCTTTATTTATAGGAGAATGGATTGAATAAGAACTAATTCATGAACTATCTGTATTGATTTACTATGCAAGATTAATAAAAATAATATATATATATATATATATATATATATATATATATATATATATATATTACATTTATATAACATGATGTCTTTGCAAATTCACGGATCAAAGTTGTGATAACACATCGATGCAAATTTCAAACAACCAACCAATAAGATCAAAACAAAAATAAAATATAATATATATATATATATATATAAACACATGCTTAGATATTTTATATATATATATATATATATATAAAATTACAACACCCATCAACTTTTCCACCACCCAAAAATCAATTTATAATAAAACAACCAACATTAATTATCAATCCATCCACTTTTCCACCAAAACCCACTACCACACACACTTACACACTAAATTCCACCAAAAAGTCACTCTCACACATCACTCTCACCCATATCACACATATATATATATATATATATATATATATATATATATATATATATATATATATATATATATATATATAGTAGTGGATCAAGAGCACTTTTTCTTAAATAGCACTCATTTAAATAGCACTCTTTTATCAAAACGACGTAGTTTTGGAGGACGCGTGATGATATTTTTTTGTAAATACGCGGTGGCATTGTATTTATAAAATGCCACCATGCCTCTCCAAAACTACGCTGCTTTTGATAAAAAGAGTGTTATTTAAGTGAGTGCTATTTAAGAGAGAAATTTCGATCCGCTCCATATATATATATATATACACACACAAACACGCCTCACACTTATATATATAATTTCCTCCTCTATACGAACTTCCTCTCACCCCAATTTTAAAATCGGTTTTTCAACACATATGGGCTCCACATGGGCCCCACCTTTAAATAATTTTCACCGATTATTTTGAAAATGGGTAAATAGAATCAAAATAATAAGCAAAACCGAGTGACTTCTCACGTAAGCATCAATAATCAATACCGTAATGCTTACTTATGCAAACCACACGACATTGTATTTTTTACTACCGAGTAGTTCAACAAAGATAATTCAGTAAAACTTCTGCCGTTATTTTCATAAAAATATTTTTGTCGTTTTTTCAATCCGACAATCATTTTGTTGTGGGGTCCACCAATGATTGTGCCGTTGTACAAATATTCCCTGCTAAAACGAATATTCTCCGACCAATCGAATATAATACAACAACTTGCATACTTTGCAAAATTTCTAAATACTACCCACAACTATAACATTATATCAAATCCACACCATAATATTAAAAAAAATATTTCGAGAAATTTAAATCTTTATTCATAAAATCTGGGGTCTTGCAATCTCCCCTCCTTATGGAATTTCGCCCTCGAAATTTACGACGCACGATACGGTATCCAATGATGTAACACTTTTTTTGATTCTAACTCTTGAGGTATAACCTTTAAAGCGTATAATATATTCCAGGATTTAAACAGGTACATCTTCATCCGCTATCTCGTCTGGTTTTAAATCAATAATGTGGTTCGGTCGTCCACATATTTACGTAACATCGATACGTTAAAACGTTATGAACACGCGACATACTTAGCGGTAAAAGCGAGTCTATAAGCCGCGGCCCTACTCGATCGAGGATTTCAAATGGGTCAATTAAATCGACGGTTGAGATTTCCTCTCTTCATCGATTCTTGCTTCTAGAATAACGCCTCTTGAACCTTCTTCTTCACATTAAATCTACCTCGGGTTTGTAGCTTGAGCGGCTTTAACATTATCGATTAAAGTCGATTCTAATCGTATATTCGTTATCTTCACGTGGGTTCATATATTCGCACTTGTAAACGCATACAATCTTTTACTCAACGCGTCAGCTACCACGTTCGCTTTTCCACGATGATATTGAACGGTACGATCGTAATCTTCAACAACTCGAGCCAACTTCTTTGGCGCATGTTACGTTCGTTTTAGTTGAAGAAATATTTGAGGTTTAAGAAATGGGATTTGTACTGGGGTCAATACAAAATTCAATTTCACGCTCTAGGGGTAGGATAAGAAGTCCTTCGAGAATACGTCACGAGATTTATTAACAATAGAAATATCATTTAAAAACTGTGACTCTCATCCAAGACTTGGATAGCACATAAGATGAAGGTTTCTACTAACGAAGTTTCAATCGATAAGTCAAAGTCTAATCTCTCTGGAGTCAAATTTAAACGTTGAGCGCAAGCAAGAGAGATAAAATAATGGGTAGAATCGGTATCTAATAAGGTATAGACTCCGCAAAAATTTATAATTAACTAACCCGTGATAACTTCGTTCGATTCCTCGTCAGGGTAATTCAAAACTCGATGCTGGATTCTCCCAATTACTATCGAAAAAGAGAAATAAATATCATCTATTTTAGCTTTCTTGGATCAAACTTCTTTTTCCACAATATCAACGCATCGTGCGGCTTTTACCCATGCATCTTTCATTCTCACTCGTTCAGTTATTTCTTCTTTCAGCTGCTCCTTGACATTTGAATTCTCAGATTCCAGCTTTAATATCGTATACTCTGCCAAAGAGTGCTTCTATTCAACCATCGCACATCGGGTAATACAATTTTGAATTATTGCATCCTTTGTTTCACTTAATCGCATGCCGTTCTTCATTTCGCTTCTTCTAACTCATGAATACGATTTTGCAATTCTACATTTTGATCATTAAGTTCTTCTAATAAATCATCCTCGTAAGTTCCTCTTCTTCCTCACTCTCTGTTGCTACCTTTCATGACTAGCTTAAGTGCAAATTTTAATTCCTCAATCACCACATGGATATCTCTAATCACATTATCTTGGTTCTTTGATTAGAGGTGTGTCCACTGGCCTCATGTGCTCCATTGCTATTCTCAATATTTTCGGATGCCATTTTCAAACACTGTCACAAAACAAGGGTTAATTGACATATCACATATTATCCCTATACTCTGACCGACCAATATTAAATACCAAATAAACTGAGGTAGGTCATACTAACGAAGGAATTCTCTGTCTCTCCCCTCCTAGTTCTTGTCTCACATCTCAGCCAGGGATCATATCCCTAAGCTTTTATACCAACTGTGACGCCCCCAAAATTAGGTATACGTCACCCATCTTGGGTGGCCAGATACATGGTACAAAATTCAAATACAACTTAATAATACAGCTGTCGTGTAAAATACGACAAAACATATGCTGCGAGTTTTAATACAAATATTGTCATCTAGACAATATCCACACTCAACGGAGTCCTCATTACATTTATTATTACACTATTTCATAGAATAGTGAGGACTACTAATACACCATCTAGGACCATCACTCTGTTTTCCGACTAGTCCCAACTACGTTCTCATTTCCTGAAGAGAACTATAAAAGCGAAAGAATGAGCTCAACTAGCCTAGTAAGAAATATTATGACTAAGATAATGCAGAATAAATTATCACTAGCCTTCAACAGTATAACAACTGATAGAATATAATAGACAACAAGTTTTAGATCAAAAAATTCAGCGGAATAAGCAATCCATTAGAAGAGTCAAGTAGAGAAATAAAATATACTATCTTCTATGATTTAAAAGGTTTTTCATCACTTTTATCGCTGAAACTCAGCTTAATAAATAATCCACATCATTAAATCATCCCTGCACTACATGCCAAGAATATTCTTTAGTATCACGACCACGAATTATCCATGCACTACGGGCCAAAGATAATTGTGTATTCATTAGTATCACGACCACAAATTATCCATGCACTACGGGCCAAAGATAATCGTGTATTCATTAGTATCATGACCATAAATTATCCATGCACTACGGGCCAAAGATAATCGTGTATTCATCAATGGTCCCGATCATGCCATAAAACAATTCATCTTTGACTACTACCAAAGAGAATCCATAGCCATAATCATACCAAAAACTGTCCATCAATGCACTACGGGCTAATGAGAACTTTTTCCACATCATTTGTAACATTACGGTCATGATTACACCAAATAATCCCTTGTCATAATCATACCAAGTCCATCTATGCAATACAAAGCATGTAGATGACTTTCAACAAAATTATAAACATGAGGATGATGACAATGATATAAGAATTCAATAAAACAAGTTCAAGAATTAATTTATCCAGGAATTAATAACGTCTAAATTGTCAACATGATACTTCTTTGTAGAGTAAAATTCAAGAATACTCAGAAGAATATTTCCATGAAAAGATATTGGATGAAGCCTTAAATATCAAGGATATTCCACTAATTTCATGGAGTATAGAAGTCAAAACTTTAACTTAACTGGGTATAATAACGAATGGAATAACAAAACAAATCACAATGCATGCGGTACTTTGCATAGATAAAAGTTATTCCAACAGAATAATAAATAACGGAACGAAGTCAAAGTAAATTTGCATCAAGGCAGGATGTTCCAACAGAATAATAATAAAAAGACGGAACCGGTAGGCGTGAAACACCTGTAGATAGGATATTCCAACAGAATAATAATAAAGAATGGAACCAGGTCCGGCATAAACGCACAGACATGATATTCCGACATCATAATAAATAATGGAACTAGGTCCGGCATAAACGCACAGACAGGATATTCCGACAGAATATTAAAGAATGTAATATTAGATTTAATTTCACCATGTATGCAGATTGATAAACAAAAGTTATTCCAATGTAATAATAAGAATGGAATAACAACAGCTCTCTTCATGAATATGAAATAATAATACCCCTTACGAGTACAACAAATAATATTTCCTACCTTTAGAAAAATTGAATACTGGAGTAGTGAAGTAGTTAATACTTTTTTCTTTCTCTCTATAATTTCTCTCTAGAGTTTCAAAGTGAATTTGTAAGAAATAATGAAGGAATGAGCTTCTATTTATAGGAGAATGGATTGAATAGTAACTAATTCATGAACGGTCCAGATTGATTTACTATGCAGTATTAATAAAAATAATATATATATATATATTATATATATATATATATATATATATATATATATATTACATTTATATAACATGATGTCTTTGCAAATTCACGGATCAAAGTTGTGATAACACACTGATGCAAATTTCAAACAACCAACCAATAGGATCAAAACAAAAATAAAATATAATACATATATATATAAAAACACATGCTAGATATATATTATATATATATATATATATATATATATATATATAATATTACAACACCCATCAACTTTTCCACCACCCAAAATCAATTTATACTAAAACAACCAACATTAATTATCAACCCATCCACTTTTCCACCAAAACCCACTCCTCTATATGTAACTTCCTCTCACCCCTAATTTTAAAATCAATTTTTCAACACATATGGGCCCCATATGTGGGCTCCACCTTTAAATAATTTTCTATAGATTATTTTGAAAAATGGGTAAATAGGAATCCAAATAATAAACAAAACTGAAAGTGACTTCTCACATAAGCATCAATAATCAATACCGTGGTGCTCTTACGCAACCACGCCAGTATCGTTTTTCTTTTACTACCAAGTAGTTCAACAAGATAATTCAGTAAAACTTCCGTAGTTATTTTCATAAAAATATTTTTGTTATTTTCTCAATCCGATAATTATTCTGTGTGGGTCCACCAATGATTAAGCGTAGTATATCTGAATATTCCCTGCTAAAATGAATATTCCCCGACCAATCGAATATAATATAACAACTTGCATACTTTGCAAAATTTCTAAATACTACCCACAACTATAACATTATATCAAATCCACACCATAATATTAAAAAAATATTTCGAGAAATTTAAATCTTTATTCATAAAATCTGGGGTCTCACAATTTCAATATGCTTAGTGCGCTGATGTTGAACTGGATTTCCGGATAAATATATCGCACTAACATTATCACAGTAGACCAAAGTTGCTTTTTGGATAGGATAGTGAAGTTCCAGTAGAAGATTCATAATCCAACAAAACTCAGAGACAATATTGGCGACACCCCTATATTCAGCTTTGGCACTAGACTTGGATATGGTAGGTTGTCGCTTAGAAGACCAAGAAATGAGATTATCGCCGAGAAACACACAATAACCCGAGGTGGACCGTCTAGTATCAGGACAACCACCCCAATCTGCATCTGTATATGACAAGATAGAATGAATCGAAGACGTATACAAGTGCAACCCATAATCAATCGTACCTTGTACATAACGAAGAATGCGTTTCAAAGAGGCCATGTGTTCAATATTCGGAGCATGCATAAATAGGTAGACCTGTTGGACTGCATAAGAAATATTCGGCCGTGTGAATGTAAGATATTTCAGAGCACCAGCCAATCGATGATATGTCGTCGGATCATCATAGGGATCACCCGATTTTGTACTTAGCTTCCCCTTAGTATCGACGGGTGTGGGTCAAGGTTTGCAAGCAGTCATTCTTGCCCTCTCTAATATCTCTTCGACATATTTTTGTTGAGAGAGAAAAAGGCCATTGTTGGTACGAGTGACATCAATTCCCAAAAAATAACTCAACTGACCCAGATCTTTCATAGCAAATTCTGCACTGAGAAGAGAGATAATAGTACATCGAAGAACATCAGAAGAAGCTGTGAGTATAATGTCATCAACATACAATAAAATATATGCAATGTCAGGACCATGACAATATATGAAAAGTGAGTGATCTGATTTACTGTGAGTAAAACCAATAGTGGCAACAAAATTAGCAAAACGTTGATACCAGGCTCGGGGAGCTTGCTTAAGACCATAAAGAGATTTTGTAATGCATAAAACATGATCAGGACGTGTTGGGTCTTTAAACCCCATAGTCGGTGCATGTAAATGCGATCTCATTCAAGTTCCCGTGCAAGAATGCGTTCTTGACATCGAGCTGATGAATAGACCAAGCTTTGGACAATACAAGGCTAAGAACTGTCCGAATAGTTGCCGGTTTTACAACCGGACTAAATGTCTCCTCACAGTCAATCCCTTCGAGTTGCGACCTACCATCACCTACAAGACGGGCTTTATGTCGCTCAAAAGAACCATCAGATTTCGTTTTATGACAAAAAAATCCACATTGATCGAATTATAACATGAGATGGACGAGGTACTAAATCCCACGTCTTATTTTTAATTAGAGCATTATATTCATTGAACATAGCAGATTTCTAATTCGGGTCATGAAGTGCACTCACCCAAGTTACGAGGATAAGAGATATTTTTGGAGTGTCAAAGACTTAAAGCATAGTGGTATTTTTGGTTTGGCTTGAAGATGCCATGTTGACTACGAGTAGTAATTCTATGGGGTGTTGGGAGGTAGTGAGGCGTGAAATTTGGGGGACTCACTGGGCTTGGAGAAGAGGGTCCAGATCTATGATGAGGTGGTATGTAGCGGCCTGGTAAGGTAGACGATAGAGGGGTGGTTTGGACCTGGGCCAGAGATAGGTGGGCAGGGGAGTCCGGGTCGGGGGTAGTGGGCACAGGAGACTGGGCCAGAGAAGGAGATTGAGAGAATTGAGTGTGTTGAGTTTGGGCGACATTTTGATGCAAGGTGTGAATTTGCAAGGGAGACAAACCATCCTCTAAAAAATCATATGTATGAGTATGTGTAGTATGGATGTTTGAAAATGGAAATTGAGTTTCATCAAAATGCATATGATGTGAAATGATGATTTTTTGAGCCGACAAATCATAACACTTGTACCCCCTATGATTGGAAGGATATCCTAAAAAGACACATGGAGATGAACGGGCTTGGAGTTTGTTAATTTGGGTGGATGGAAAGAGGGGGAAGCATAAACACCCGAAAACCCGTAGATGAGAATAGGAAGGATTCTTTTGATAAAGAATTTGGGTTGGGGATTTGTAGGCCAACACCTTTGTGGGAAGGATGTTGAGAAGGTAGGTAGCCATTTGTAGGCGTAAATAAAAAAAGGAGGAGGCATAGATGAATGCAAGCAGAGTACTAACAATATTATTTATGGATTTGATTTTTCGTTCTACTTTTCCGTTTTGAGAAGAAGTGTGAGGACACGAAAAATGGAATGACATGCCATGTTGTGCACAAAACTTATAAAAGGGACCATTGTCGTACTCACGACCATTATCACACTAAAATGATTTTATTTCTCTTTCAAATTAAGTTTTTATGAATGCTTGAAAAGAAAGAAAAATGTGGTGAACCTGTGATTTGTGAGACAAAGGAAAAGTCCACAAAAAATTAGTGTAATCATCAAGAAATAATGCATAATAACGATGGCCAGATGAGCTAAGACTAGGTGACGTCCACAAATCGCTATGAACAATATCAAAAGGCATAGTAGTGAAAGATAAAAAATCATAAAAAGGCAATTTAACAAATTTTCTGAGGGAACAAGATGAACAAAACAAATTACGGGCTTTATTACAACTAATAAAATTGTTTTTGCGAAGAGTACTAAAAATTGCATCTCCCGGATGACCTAGACGGGAGTGCCAAATACTAGGAGAAATGATTGTAAAAGCAGAAGGTGCTGAAGATGAAATAGCCCAATTTTTTGTGGTGAAAGAGTAGAGATCTCCTGTGCTCTCACATCTCAGTAGTTTGCTCCCCGTCTGTAGGTCCTTCACAGAAAATCCAGAATGGTCAAATTTAACGGAAACCATATTATCGTTAGTAAATTTACGTACTAAAATAAGGTTTTTAATCAGGTTAGGAGCATGTAAAACATTGTGGAGGTGTAATGGTGGATTTGTTTTGGTAAGAGAGGTATTACCATAACCACGAATTGGAATCATACTACCATTTCCAATAATTATTCCATTAGTTTTTCTCATATTAAAATAAGGCGTGACAGTACCTGGATTAGCGGTCATGTGAGACGTCGCTCCAGTGTCGATATACCAATTGTCATCCGGCTGGTTCAAAGAGAGAGTGTACAGTGTAGAAAGATTGAGGAGGACGTGCACCCAAGACACCCTGCTGCCTTGCCGCCATCGATGGACGGACATTCCAAGGGGCGGTGGGATAAGGACACGGTGGGGTGGCCCATGGCTGAAGGACCCATCCACCCCAAGGTGGGAAATTCCAGGCCTGCCGCTGCTGGGTGCGATTGTCACCACCATGGCCACCGCGGGTCTGCTGGTTGCGTTGGTTGTGTCCACCATGAGTTCTGCCATTGGTCTTCCTACCCTTAACGTTTGAATTTCTGTGTTGACTCGTCTGCTGTTGTTGTCCGTTATTGTGCAAAGTATCAGTATTGGAATTCATGAAAAAAATAGAGGTTGAACCTAATTCAAGTTTGGCGCGTTCAGCCTTGGTGGTTTCATCCAGAAGCAGCATCGACCGTGTTTGAGCGAACGTCGGTAGAGGTTTCATGTTTTGAACCACCGTCATAAAATCATCATATGCCTCGATCAAGCTAGTGAGGAGACGCAACACCATTTGTTGGTCAAAGACCTTGGCTTCGACATTGGCTAATTGATCGGCCAGCACCTTGAGGCGGTGAGTGAACGTCTGTGCATCAGGAAAGGCACGCAAACTAGTGGTTGCAAATTCTGTCTCGAGGTGGATGGCCCGAGAAATCTTATTATCTTGGAACAATTCTGCCAAACGGTTCCAAGTATCGACAGCCGTGTCGTCGGGATCAATTATGGTGTTTAGGAGATCCTCGGAGATGGTTCCATAAATCCATTGGCGAACAATGTTGTCAATGTGATCCCAATGAGCCTGCTCGGCCAAAAGTGTAGCCTCGGTTTTTGGAGGAGAGGCCGGGGTTGTCGCCTTATCATCAAACGGTGGTGGCACGATGTGCTCGTAGATGAGCGTGGCTTTACTATGGATTGTGAATAAAGTCTTCCAATTAGTGTATTTAGCAGACTCGTAATCCAGCGTGAGGGGAATGGCTGTTTTGATGTTTGTTATGGTGATGGCGGGATGAATCTTTTCAGCCATTGATGAGAGAGGACGGTGACTAGAAGAAGAAGAAGAAGAGGAAGAAGAACGAGGAGAAGTTGCTTTATAGCTCTGATACCATTAAAGTTAAAGGAATTCTGTGATTATTGCCTTGAACAAGTGTTCCTAATATACAACCCTGACCAACGGAATTCTAGGCTAAGATAATTACAAACACCTAAATTACAACATATCAGTCACTACAAATCAGGAGAGCCAACTATATAAAAGATAAGGCTAATCAATCTAAAAGATAATTATGGAAATTAACTTAAATAAATTTATATTCTATCAAGACAAATTGTAGAAAGTCATTTAACAATGGAATCATCAAACAACAAATAGCAATTTAGACAAAATCCTACTCTACCACATCATTTACATGCATAAGCTCTGATAACTCAGCCTTCTCTATCAGCAGGATGAACTTTTCACAAGGCACTCCGTGCACCATCACATAGCCGTTATTTTGGTGACTCAATAGTCCATACAAGTGGACATTGGACAACAACAATAACATTGCAAAGGTACATATTAAACTCTTCTCTTATAATTATTATTTTAACCGATCAAACTGATTAAACCGATAACCGAAAATCGATTACAGAGTAAATGTTTGGGCGATTTTGGTTTTTAATTTTTTTATAACCGACTTAAATGGTTTGGTTTTTTTATATACCAAATCGACCGTTGTGCACCCCTAGCATCACTTGTTAAAAATTACAACTAAATGAACAAGTATAATAAAAAATTGCGTAAAATATTATGTTTTTTCAAAGTCAATGTAAGAGTAACTAATTAACTTTTTATATTAGGAAAAAAAATAAAAATATATATAATTATGCATACGTGTGTGTGTATATATATATATATATATATATATATATATATATATCTAGATTCGCATCCGTAGCAACCGGTTGTCACGAATACTATTCCAACAATTATAATCTCAACCGTTAATCTTGATATTGGTTGTCAAGGATTGATTGAAAAAAAATACCAATGTCATTGGGTTCGCCATGTGGGCTTTAGCGATAACATTAATCAACTTTGGTGGCAAGGTAAATGACTAATATACCCCATTCGTCACATGCCACAAGAGGGTGTAAGATCCCAAATTATTAATAAATAAAATTTAATTCTATATTTATTATTTTGAAATAGTAAGGGTTGATTTGATTAATGTGGTTAGTTATGGGTAAAATGCTAAATATTTCAAATAAGCAAGTGGTTATAAAATATTCATCTCTCGTGGGGAATATTTGTTTGGTCGTGGAATATTCTTCTTTGTTTGGGAATATTTGTACGACGCAGCAGATCTTTTGTGGGCCCCATAACTGGAAAGCGATTGGATGAAGAAAAGCGATAAGTATAAGTTGTTTATAAATAAGCTGTAGTTATTACTGATTAATATTGTTGGAATAAAATTGGGTTTAAAACACACAAGAATATGCGTTGTTGCACAAGGGATACCAGATTGCACCAATTATTGATTCTTACGTAAGAAGACACTACTCAATAATTGTTACAGTAATTACTGTTCAGTATTTTATTTTATTGATTCAATAATTGTTGCGTTGATATTTTATATTACTGTTATTTTAATAATTGTCACTACACAGTATTTTCCATTATCAAATCAATAATTCATATTATTTGAATAATATTATTAGATAACATTATTGGCAATGTCTAGAAAGTTCTGTTTAAGGAGAGGTTTGGTCATCTAATTGCGCGCCAGTAAGGAGAAATCCTTATTAGAAAGTCCCCTCTTTCCTGGGAACTGCCTAGTTCTCACTATTGTGATTCTGTAATATTATTTGTGAATAATTAATTATTGATTTATATGATAAGAAAAATATTCATTTTATGTGGATATAGATGGAGAAAATTTTTAAAGTGACAATTATTGAAAATTGATATTTTATCTTTTCTGATAAAATAATTTATTTTATTTTAATAATATAATAATGGTGATATTTTAACAATGAATGTGGTATATATGAGTAAATGAGGAGGAAGAGTATTTTTGTTGCAAAAGTTGTTTAAAACATGTTAAACATGTCTGTGGACCCATTTCTTGACTGAAATATGATTATAGCCTGTAAAATTATCCGTTTCTGGATTTCGGTCAATTTCTATTTGAAATTTGGAAAAACTTTCTTCTGCAAAGTTGTAGAGAATTGAATTTCTTATAAGAAGTCATGAGATTCGAATTTTTCTGATAAAAGGGCTATTTATTATGAATTATTGAAGTTTTAAAGTTCCGAAATAATTGATTTTGGAAGTTTTAATTAACAAAAACGTTTTTTTTATTTTGGTGAGGTGTGGCTGATGTTTTGGGCAAAAGAAGGGTGCGTAGGAAATTTAAAATAATTATATTAATATTTTATTAAATTTTCTGCTTTGGTGTTCTAAGCATTTTCCTATAAATAGGGGGCTTAGGTTAGAATTGAAAATCACACCAGAAACTATAGATTTCTCTCTCTATAATATCGAGCGTATTTTGTGAGTATTTTAGTACTTTAAGTATTGCTATATCTGGTTTGCAAGTTCTTTCAAAGACTATATCCAAAGATTCCAAATGTAATCTTATTCTTTCCGAGGTAAGGGATGTTATTTTATTCAGTAAATGATATTATTTCTTCAATATCATTATATGCCGAAATATTGGTTGGAAATTTTTATCAAATTTGGAACTTTTTCATGTCGGAGTTACTATTCACAAGTTACTATTCATGAGTTACTATTCACGAGTACTATTCACGAAGCATGATGATGTGTTTTGTGAAATTTTTATCTTTTGGTGTCGGAGTTCTTATTCACGATACTGCACTTTATTCACGATATCTGACTATTCACGAATACGACACTATTCACAAAAAAATTAAATTTTCTTTTCTGTGTCCAAGATTGTCTGTTATAGTTCCAATCTTTGATTGAATCTATGTTTTGGTCTTCATTCTTGAACTTTAATCCACTCTGGTTATTTATGAAGCATTTTTGAACTTAGATTGTTTAAAGTATGAATCCTTAATATTTATTCTTTTGTTTCACTAGATTCGTTTTCTTTAAAATATTTTTCATCATCCTCAGCCCTAAATGATGACATAACCGAATATGTTTCATTCAGAGTGCAAAGATGAATGATTTTCGATGAATATCTTTGCACGTAGTGCAAAGATGAACATGTGTTTAGATGAACATGACTAATCGATGAATATCTTTGGCATGTAGTGCAAAGATGAATATTTGATTCCAGATATATATTGATTGATGTTACAGGGATAAAATGTTGACGATGAGCTTTTAAATTCATATATAGAAGATAGTAGATTTCATTCTCTACTTAACTCTTCTAATGAATTATTATTTCCGCTGCAAATGTTGATTTAAAACTTGTTGTCTATTGTATTCTATTATATTTTTCCCTGTTGAGGACTAACGATAATTTGTTCTATATTATCTTAGTCATAATGTTCTTTACTGGGCTAGTTGAGCTCACCCTTTTCCTTGTTGTTCCATTTTTCTTCTCAGGAGGCGAGAATGTAGCGAGTAATAGTCGGGGTGTGGAATGATGGTTTTAGAAGTTGTTCTAGTAGTCCTCACTATTCTGTAAAATAGTGTATTAATAATTGTAATGAGGACTTATTTGAGTGTGGATATTGTCTAGATGATAATATTTGTATTTAAACTCACAGTTTAAGTGTTGTCGTATTTTGCACGACAATTGTATTAATAAAGTTGTAGTTATTTCTGTACCATGTATTTGGCGACTCAGAATGGGTGTTGTATACCTATTTTGGGGGCGTCATAGTAGGTCTATAATTGGTAAACGAAAAATTCGTATTCGTCCACATCCGTATTCGGAAAAAAACGGATATTATTCGTATATTCGGAAAAAAACGGATATTATTCATATTCGAAAAAATGGATATATCCAGTATTCGGTTTAAAGGTATCCATGAATGAATCGGATACGAATACGGATATAAAGCGTATTCGTATTCGCTTAACATCCGATCGTAAATATATCCGATGCATAAATGGATATCCGATTGATTCATATTCGAAATTTGTAAGACCCCAACTTATTAAAAATAAAATTGAACTTCCTTTAATTATATTTGTGAATAATAAGGTATTAATTTGATATAATTCTCTAATTATGGGTGAAATGTGCAAATTTTGAAAAATATGCAAGTGGTTATAAGATAATCATCATTGCTCGGGAATATTCGTTTGGTCGTGGAATATTCTTTTGTCGGAGAATATTCAGACGACAAAGTAAATCATTGTAGGGCCCCATAACAAAATAACGGTACGATGAAGAAAATGACAAGTTTGAGTTTTTATAAATAACTACAGTAGTTGTTACTGCTATTAACATTGTTAGAATACGGTGGTTAAAATACAAAGAATACGCGTGGTTAAAGAAGATACCAGATCAAGACAAGATTGTTGAATTATTGATTCGCACGTAGTAAGAAGGCACTACTCAATAATTGTTACAAGAATTATTGTTCATTATTTTATTTTATTGATTCAATAATTCACGAGTTGATATTTTATATTATTGTTGTTCAATAATTGTCAACGCATGAAGATCTCCATTATCGGATCAATAATTCATATTATTTGAATAATATTATTAGATAACATTATTGGCAATGTCTAGAAAGTTACATCGAGAGAGGTTTGGTCACCTAATTGCGGCGCAAGAAGTGAGGAGAAATCCTTATTGGAAAGCCCCCACTATCCTGGGAACTGCCTGGTTGTCAATAATGTGATTCTGTAGTATTATTTATGAATAATTAATTATTGATTTATAAGATGAGGAAAATATTGATTTTTATGTGGATATAAATAAAGAAAATTTTTAATGTGACAATTGTTGAAAATTAATATTTTATCTTTTTTTGATAAAATAATTTATTTAAATATATTATTTTAATAATATATTAATGGTGATATTTTTTACAATGAATGTGGGATATATGAATAAATGAGGAGGAAGAGTATTTTTGTTGATTAAATGTTTAACACATGTTTTGTGTGTCGGTGGACACAATTCTTGACCGAAAATTTATTATAGACTGTAAAATCGGCCGTTTGTGGATTTTGGTCAATTTCTGTTTGGAATTTGGGAAAACTTCCTTCTGTAAAGTTGTAGATAATGGAATTTCCTATGGAAACTCGCGAGTTTCGAATTTTCTGATAACCGAGCTATTTTTTTATGAATTGTTGATGTTTCGGAAAATAAAATAATTTTTATTAAATTTATGGGGGGCCCACTTTTTGGTTGGTGGATACAACATGTGGGCTGCTGATTTTTGGGGTGGCTGGTCTTTGTTGGCAACTAAGGTTGCATAGGAAGAAAATAAGAATATTATTATTATATTTATTTAGTCTCCTTTCATGCTCTAACATTTGCTTTTATAAATAGAGGCTAAGTTAGAATTGAAAATCACACCGTAAACAAAGTTTTCTCTTCTCTCTCTATATTATCGAGCATATTCTTGTAAGTATACTTTGAGTGTTGCTATACGGTGCATGAAGTTTCACAAGACTATACCTAGAAAATTCAAATGTAAGTAATGCGGTTATTTTGAGGTAAGGGGTATTATTTTCTTCTTAAATGATATTTTTCTTCAATATCATTATGCCAAGTATTGGTGAACTTTTACTCAAATTTGGAACTTGTTTGCGTCGGGGTTACTATTCACGATACTAAGACTTTATTCACGATAATGACTATTCATTAATCACTGACTATTCATTTAAAAATGAAAATTTTCCTTTTGTCCAAGATGTCTATTTTATTTACTATCTTTGATTGGATCCATGTTTTGATCGTTATTTTTAGTTCGCTTCAAAATCGTTTATTATGAAGTATTATTGATCTTGGATAAACCGTCAGATTTAATCCCTAATATTTGTCCTTCTATCTCACGGATTAGATTCTTAAAAAAAAAAATGTTTTCATCATCCTGGGTCTTAATGGTGATATTTTGATGAATATCTTTGGCTCTGTAGTGCAAAGATGAATGATTAAACCGATGAATCTCTTTGGCCAGTAGTGCAAAGATGAACATGTGTTGAGATGAACATGACCAATCGGTGATATAAATGAATATCTTTGGGCTCAGAGTGCAAAAGATGATTAAAGATGTATATTGATTGTTGTTATAGTGGATAAAATATTGATGTCGGACTTTTAAACCTTAGAAGACAAGAGAATTCTTTTCTCACGTGACTCTTCTAATGGATTGTTGTTTCATTTGCATTTGTTGATCTAAAACTTGTTGTCTATTGTATTCTATTAGATTTTTCCTGTTGAAGACTAACGATAATTTTTGTATATTATCTTAGTCATAATATTCTTTTATGGGCTAGTTGAGCTCACCCTTTTCCTTTTTGTTCCATTTTTCTTCTCAGGAGGTGAAAACATAGCAGGATCGAGTCGGGGTATGGAGTGATGGTTCTAGGAAGATGTTTTAGTTGTCCTCACTATTTCTGTAAAATAGTGTATGAATAATTATAATGAGGATTTATTTGGGTGTGTATATTGTCTAGAAGATAATATTTGTATTTAAACTCATAGTTTGTATTGTCGTATATTCTACATTTACATCTGTATTATCAAAGTTGTAGTTTGCTTTCTATACCATGTATTTTGGCGAATTTCAGAATGGGTGTTGTATACCTATTTTGGGGGCGCCACAATTGGTATCGAGCTTAGGATATGATCTCCCTGGCGGAGATCGGGGAATAGAACTAGGAGGGAGAGACGAGTAAATCCTTCGCTAAAGTGTGTCCTACCTAAGCTTATTTGTTGGTCAGTCATAATATAGGAATATTATATGACATGTTAAATTGTTTAATTAACCCTTGTTTTATGGCAAGATTTAAGAATGGTCACGAGAACGTTAACAATGGAGTTTATGAGGCGGTGGAACAACCTTTAGTCCCAAACCAGAGAACGTGCAGCAATGAAGGCAATATTCCTCCCGTAAACAACACTCACCGAGCAAACGATGAACGATGGAATGTTTAGGAGCTTTTTGCAGTTCATGCAAAATCGCATTTGAGGAGACTCGTGTACAAAATACGGGTGGAAATGATGGCAACGCGCGGTCTGTCACAGCCAAGCAGTTCAAGGAGTTGGGACCACCAGATTTCCATGGAAAGCCGGATCCGATCAAGGCAAAAACGTGGGTCAAGCAAATTATCAAGATATTCGATGTCTTGGGGTGCACGGAGGAACAGAAGGTTCCATTCGCCACCTTTATGTTTCGTGGTGAAGCAGATTATTGGTGGGAATCTGTGAAGTGTACCCAGCCAGATGCACTCAACATGTCTTGGGAAAGATTTGAGAATCGTTCAATGACAAGTACTTTCCGTAAAGTATTCGGCTATATGAAGGAGGTAGAGTTTATTAGACTCGAATGTAACAAATACGATTTGTCTCTCAAGACGAGGCAAAGTTCGCAGAGTTATCCTGTGTTTGCACCTCATTTGGTGGAGAATGAGGAACGAATGACGCGTATGACATGTTTTGAGAGGTCTAAAACCCGAGATTCATCAATACCTTATCTCTCATAAGTTTTTTCTCAGATTCGGGATGTTGTCAATGTGGCTCGCTTATTAGAGCGAGATAGTGAGTATACTCAACCGAGGAACCACAAACTGTGGTAGTCATCGTAACGATGATAACCAAATGGAGGAAGAAAGAATATGGACGAATGCAGAACCACTCGGTGGTAATCGTGGACATGATAATAGGAGAGGTGACTCAAGTGGAAATTTCGAAAGAGAAGATTCAACAATGACGGAAGACATCAACAAAGAAGACCAAAGACCAACAACAAATGCTAGGGGAGGAGAACGACCGCCAGATTAGATGTTACAAATGCGGAAGGAAGGATATATCACCCCAAACCGTCCACAACAATCCAAGGTATGTTACAAACTGTGGAAAGGAAGGCCACATCGCCGAGATTGTACTATAGCGAAACCAAGTTCAGCGGGAGTAGTGATTCCAAGGGCTGTCCCGGATAAGTCAAAATCACGGTTCTCGGAAGAAGCGTTTGTCGTGGATCGCCAAAACGTGAGGAACCCGAACGAGGTGATCACAGGTAAGCTAATCTTGAATTCTTGCGAAGTTTATACCTTACTAGATACCGGTTCTACCCATTCTTTTATCTCTCCCGCTTGTGCTCAACGCTTAAACTTGACTCAGGAGAAATTAGACTTTGATTTATCTCGCTGAAACTCCGTTAGGTGAAACCTTCGTTACATCTACGATTTATAAATCTTGCATGATCCAAGTTGGCACTATCACATTTCCGTTGATCTTATCTCTTTAAAGATACTTGCTTTTGATGTGATTTTAGGAATTGATTGGTTAACCACTCATCATGCCAAAATTGATTATTTTCGTAAGGTTGTTAGTTTTCATATTCCTAACCAACCTGTCATACGAATTTAAACCACTAAACCACTAAAATCAATCACTGTCATATCAAGCCACAAAGCTATTCGTTTATTAAAAAACGGATGTCAAGCTTTCTTAGCCCATGTTATGGATTTGAATAAAGACAAGTCAGATTTGAATAATATTTCTGTGGTTAAAGAATTTCCTGATGTATTTCCTGAAGAACTTCCCTGTTTACCCCCAGAACGTGATGTTGAATTCTTTATTGACCTTGAACCGCACAAAACCCATTTCTAAAACCCCATATCGAATGGCTCCTATTGAACTTCGTGGAGTTAAAAGTCCAACTACTGTGAATTATTAGACATCCGGTTTCATTGGCCCTAAGACGCCTCCTTGGGGTGCCCCTGTTTTATTCAGTAAAGAAGAAGAAAGACGGAGTATGCGATTTTGTATTGACTACCGAGAATTAAACCATGTCACCATCAAGAATAGGTATCCACTACCTCGCATTGATGACTGTTTGACGATTGTAAGGAGCACAATTCTTTTCAAAGATCAATCTTCGCTCGATATCATCACCAAGATTAAACCGAGGATATTCCAAAGACCGCTTCGGGACTCCTAAGACGGGCATTATGAATTCTTAGTCATGTCTTTTGATCGACCAATGCTCCTCGCCGCTTTCATGGATATGATGAACCGTGTATTCAAGGAATATTTGGATCGATTCGTTGTTGTCTTTATTGATGACATCCTCATCTATTCCAAAATCCGTGAAGATCATGAGCACCATTTGAAGTCGGTACTACAAAGACTTCGTGAACACAAGCTTTATGCCAAGTCAAGAAATGCGAAGTTCGGGCTTGAGGAAGTAGCATTCCTTGAGCACGTGGTGTCAAAACAAGGAGTATCTGTTGAATTTGGCCAAGATTAAAGCAATACAAAGTTGAGAGCAAATGTAAGTTCGGTGGACCAAGCACGCAGCTCGGGCTTAATTTGGTTATTATCGGATATTCGTGGAAGGATTTTCTCGAATCGCTACACCGTTAACTCAGCTGACTCGGAAGGATGAAAAATTCGTATGGAGCGAGGAATGCGAGAAGAGCTTCCAAGAGCTCAAGAGGAGACTCATTTCTAAGACTGCTCGACAATATCATCCGGTTCGGATGGATTTGTTATATATAAATGATGCTTCGTGCAAAGGGTTAGGATGTGTTCTCATGCAACATGGAAAAGTCATAGCCTATGCCTTATGCGATAACTCAAAAAGAATATGAGAGGAATTATCCTACTCATGATCTAGAGTCAAGCAAAGCAATGATTCAAGCGTTGAAGATATGGAGACACTACTTGTATGGAGAGAAAGTGGAGATTTATACGGACCATAAAAGCCTCAAATATTTCTTCACCCAAAAAGAACTCAATATGCGACAACGACGCTGGCTTGAGTCGTTAAAAGATTACGATCACACTATTCAATATCATCCCGAAAAGCGAACGTAGAGCCGCGCGATTGAGGTAAGATCATATGCAAGTACGAGTGCAATATTGTCAACGCAAAGGCCCATTTTATACGACTTACAAAGGATGAAGATAGAATTAAAGACCTGTGGTCCCATATGATGATGGCAAATATAATGAGTAGAACCGACTTTAATTGATAAAGTTAAAGTCGCTCAAGCTACTTTGACCAAATTTGATACAAATAAAAAGAAAGTGCAAGAAGGTGCTATTCCGTAAGCAAGAATCGATGAGGAAGGAATACTTGAGTCAATTCTAGACTTTCGCTCCTAACGATTCTCGACTGAAGCATAAAATCATGATGGAGGCACACAACACCCCGCTTGCAATCCATCTTGGAGTACCAAAATGTATCATGATATTCGGACATACATTTTGGTGGAATAATATGAAGAGAGAGATTGTGGAGTTTATCTCAAGATGTTTAACTGTCAACGTAAAAGGCGGAGCATCAAGTGCCAAAAGGTCCATTGCAACCACTTGAGATTCCGGAATGGAAATGGGAACACATTACTATGGATTTTGTTACAGGTCTTCCCAAAGTTTCTCAAGGCGTAGATGCAATTTGGGTTATTGTTGATAGATTAACCAAGTCTGCCCATTTCTTACCGATACGCGAGACTTATTCCTCGAACGCCTTGCTCAGATGTACGCGTGAATGAGATTAGACGATTGCATGGCATGCCAAGATCCATAGTTTTGGATCGTGACCCAAGATTCACTTCAAGATTTTGGGTTAGTTTGCGTAAAGCTATGGGCACGGATTTATTGATTGGGCTTCAAAGATACCATCCTCAAACGGACGGACAATCGAGAGGACTATTCAAACCCTCAAGATCTATTAAGACTCGTGGTCCTAGATTTCAAAGGAAGTTGGGATAAGTACTTGCCACTAGTGGAATTCTCTTACAACAACAACAGGTTATCAAGCAAGTATAGGCATGGCTCCATTTGAGGCGTTGTATGGATTTAAAATGTCATTCTCCGATATCTTTGGGACGAGGTGGGAGAAGCAACGTTGTTGGGACCGTAATTGAAATACGCATGACTACGTAAAAGATCCAAATGATTCGATAACGATTCAAACTTCACAAGATCGACAAAAGAGTTATGCCGATCTTCATAGAAAGGACGTGGAGTTTAATATCGAGATCATGTATTGTTACGTATTGCTCCATGGAAAGGAGTTACAAGATTTGGGAAAAGAGGAAAGCTCAATCCAAGGTTTGTTGGTCCATTTGAGATTCTTGACCGAATAGGAAACGAGCCTATAGACTCGCGTTACCTCCAAGTATGTCTCGTGTTCACAATGTATTCCACATATCTATGCTTCAGAATATGTGAAAGACCCGAACCACATTATTGCGTTAGAACCGCATTTGAGATAGTCAAGATTTAATATACGAGGAGATACCTGTTGAGATTTTGATAGGAAAGAGCATGTCTTACGCACGAAGGTTATACCACAAGTTAAGGTTTTGTGGAGAAACCATGCAATTGAGGAAATGACATGGGAGTTGGAATCGGAGATGAAAGCGAGATACCCTCACCTTTTCGATACAACAGGTACGTACGTCAATTTCAAGGACGAAATTTCATAAGGAGGGGAAGTTGTAAGACCACAACTTATTATAAATAAAATTGAATTTCCTCTAATTATATTTGTGAATAATAAGGTATTAATTTGATATAATTCTCTAATTATGGGTGAAATGTGCAAATTTTGAAAAATATGCAAGTGGTTATAAGATAATCATTGTTGTCGGGGAATATTCGTTTGGTCGTGGAATATTCTTTTTGTCGGAGAATATTCAGACGACAAGTAGCAATCATTTCAGGGCCCCATAACAAAATAACTATTTGGATGAAGAAAATGACAAGTTTGAGTTTTTATAAATAATCTACAGTAGTTGTTACCGCTAACACCGTTAGAATAATTCGGTGGTTAAAATACAAGTAATATGCGTGGTTCGCGATAAAGAAGATTACCTGTATTGCATTACAAGATTGTTGAATTATTGATTCGCACGTAAGTAGGCACTACTCAATAATTGTTACAAAGAATTATCGCTCATTATTTTATTTTATTGATTCAATAATTCACGAGTTGATATTTTATATTATTGTTGTTCAATAATTGTCACCGCATAAAGATTCCATTATCGCATCAATAATTCATATTATTTGAATAATATTATTAGATAACATTATTGGCAATGTCTAGAAAGTTCTGTCAAGGAGAGGTTTGGTCACCTAATTGCTCGCCAATAAGGAGAAATCCTTATTAGAAAGCCCCCTCTGTCTTGGGAACTGCCTGGTTGTCAATAATGTGATTCTGTAGTATTATTTATGAATAATTAATTATTGATTTATATGATGAGGAAAATATTGATTTTTATGTGGATATAAATAAAGAAAATTTTTAATGTGACAATTGTTGAAAATTAATATTTTATCTTTTTTTGATAAAATAATTTATTTAAATATATTATTTTAATAATATATTAATGGTGATATTTTTTACAATGAATGTGGGATATATGAATAAATGAGGAGGAAGAGTATTTTTGTTAGATTAAATGTTTAACACATGTTTTGTGTGTTTGTGGACACAATTCTGACCGAAAATTTATTATGATCAGAAATCTACTGCTTGTGGATTTTGGTCAATTTCTGTTTGGAATTTGGGAAAACTTCCTTCGTAGAAGTTGTAGATAATGGAATTTCCTATGGAAAATCATGAGTTTCAATTTTCCGATAACCGAGCTATTTTTTTATGAATTGTTGAAGTTTCGAAAAATAAAATGATTTTTATTAAATTTATGGGGGACCCACTTTTTGGTTGGTGGATACAACATGTAATGCTTTGATTTTTGGGGTGGTCGGTATTTGTTGGCAACTTAGGTTGCGTGAGAAGAAAATAAGAATATTATTATTATATTTATTTAGTCTCCTTTTTCATGCTCTAACATTTTCTTATAAATGAGGCTAAGTTAGAATTGAAAATCACACCGTAAATTAAGTTTTCTCTCTCTCTCTATATTATCGAGCGTATTCTTGTAAGTATACTTTGAGTGTTGCTATACGGTATGAGAGTTTCACAAGACTATACCGAAAAATTCAAATGTAAGTACTTGGTTATTTTGTGGTAAGGGTATTATTTTCTTCTTAAATGATATTTTTCTTCAAGATCATTATGTCAAGTATTGGTGAACTTTTTAATCAAATTTGGAACTTGTTGTGTTTGGAGTTACTATTCACGATAATGACTATTCAATTATTCACGATACTAAGACTATTCAACCGAAAAATGAAAATTTTCCTTTTGTCCAAGATGTCTATTTTAATTACTATCTTTGATTGGATCCATGTTTTGATCGTTATTTTTGAGTTTCGCTTCAAAATCGCGTTTATTATGAAGTATTATTGATCTTGGATAAACCGTTGTATTTAATCCCTAATATTTGTCCTTCTATCTCATGGATTTGTTCTTAAAAAAATGTTTTTCATCATCCTCATTCTTAATGGTGATATTTTGATGAATATCTTCGCCCTGTAGTGTAAAGAGATGAATGATTAAATCGATGAATCTCTTTGGCCCGTAGCAAAAAAGATGAACAGTGTTGAGAGATGAACATGACCAATGGTGATATAAAATGAATATCTTTCATTCAGAAAGTGCAAAAGATGATTAAAGATGTATATTGATTGTTGTATATAGGATAAAATATTGATGTTGGACTTTTAAACCTTAGAAGACAAAAGAGAATTCTTTCTACGTGACTCTTCTAATGGATTGTTGTTTCATTGCATTTGTTGATCTAAAACTTGTTATCTATTGTATTCTATTAGATTTTTCCTCGTTGAAGACTAACGATAATTTTTGTATATTATCTTAGTCATAATATTCTTTTATTGGGCTAGTTGAGCTCACCCTTTTCCTTTTTGTTCCATTTTTCTTCTCGTGAGGTGAGAGAAATACATAGCAGGATCGAGTCGGGGTATGGAGTGATGGTTCTAGGAAGATGTTTTAGTCCCTCACTATTTCTATAAAATAGTGTATGAATAATTATAATGAGGACTTATTTGGGTGTGTATATTGTCTAGAAGACAATATTTGTTTTTAAACTCATAGATTTGTATTGTCGTATTCTACACTTACATCTCGTATTATCAAAGTTGTAGTTTGCTTTCTATACCATGTATTTTGGCGACTCAGAATGGGTGTTGTATACCTATTTTGGGGCGCCACAAAATTCAGATCCAAATAACTTATATATATATATATATATATATATATATATATATATATATATATATATATATTAATGCTTATATAATAAGCAAAATAATTTTTTAAAGTGACATTCCTTATATAATAATTAGTTTTCACTATTATACTAAAAATTATTTTAAAAATATATAATAATCAATGTAAACTTTTGAATCGTTAATTATAAATTATAAATATTCATACACACTACAGTATTACTCCACACACATAAAATTGACATTTACTTAAACATTAATAACTATAGCATTCATTTAGAAATTTAGGATTTCAAAAATGATGAAAACTTATTTGAATTGTAATTTAGAACATTGATTATTGTATTTAAAAATTTATTAAAAATAAATAAATTAACATTCATTTATTAATAAACTTTATTTTAAAACTCATTAATTTTTTTTCTAGTTATAGTTCAGACTGTAAATGGTAAACTGTAAAATTCAGATTATTAAAAGATCCAGTGATTAAAAAAAAAACGAATATTATTCGTATTCGGAAAAAAGCGGATATTATCCGTATTCGGTTTAAAAGTATCCGTAAATAAATGGATACGGATACTCGTATATATCCGTTTACATCCCTATGCCACACTGTCTGCCGCTACAAGTTGAGGCGACAGTGTAACATATTTACTTCATTGCCCCTCCTTTATGCATTTGCTTTTACTAGAATGCTCTCCATTACTTACCGCCACATGCACTATAACTTAGTCTTCCTTTTTTATTTTAATTTCTTGCAACTTGGTCTTTTGTTAAGTTATCTTCATATCTTTTCCTTTCCTGCACCTTTCCGCAGCCTTTGTTTCTCTCTCGATATATTCTTTTCCTTTTTCCAGATCTCCTTTCCTTTGTCTGATCTCGTTTCCCACTTCCACTCCTAAATTCAACTTGAAGTTCAGATCCGGCGATTCTTCCTTCTTATTCATAAGTAAGTTTTTCAAAATGGCAAGAAAAATGCTTGAGCATAAAATATTTTTATCTAGTTCTTTAGATTCTGTTGCTACTTTAGATTGTGAAAATTCATTTGAGTTTGTAAGTGAAGTTGAAAATAGTAAATATGAAAATTTTCCATACGTTGGTCAATTGTTCTCTAAGTTGGAAGAAGTTGTAAATTTTATAGATCATATGCTCAAAACAATGGATTTGAGATTAGAATTGCAATTAGTCATAAACATGCTCATACGAATGATGTGTCATCTAGGTTTTATGTATGTAAAAAAGTCGGTACACCAACTGTTGTAAAGAGTTTACCTGATTGATACAATCCTGATCGGGCTCGCATCAAACGTCAATAACTCAAGTCAAGTTCCAGGGATTTATCAAATGATTTCAAGCAATTGGGCTAAAAGTTATTCAAGGAAATTTAATAAAGGAACAATTACATATTCTAATACATTTTTAAAAATAATTACATCAATAGTGCACTCATATAATATTTACATAACTAATACACTTTCATATTTATTTATATATTCTAGTGTAATTTGATTCCTTAATTTAGGGAATTATAATTCAATTAGAATTCCTTAATTTAGTGGATTAGTTATAGCTTTCTTCTCTCTCTCCTCATCTATAATAATCGTAGTTAGTCATCACCCTTCTTCTTCATTCGCACTAATTAAATTCATCATTTTCCAGCTTTCACATTTCATGATTACTCTCATGGAAGTTCCATTATATTCTCATGAAAGTAACAAGTATATATTGAATTCTTCAAAATCTATAAACTTATATTTAGTTCCCTTTCTCCGCTTTTCCAGCTTGATTACCCTTCTTCATTGTTCGGGATGTTAATGTAGATCCCAACCCCGATTTAAGTGGTCGACATTAAATATGTGAACCAAGATCAGTTGAAAGAGTACGTTCTTCGAGAAAAGTCGCGTCGGTGAAGAGGGTTTGAAGTCGCCCCCTGGTTCGCATTTAGTTGTTGATAATTTCTTGTTTAAGTGGTGGGACCATGTCGTGAAAGGTACCCTTAAGGATGGTGCCGATATGAAAACTATTCACAAATTGACATTTAAACAAATTTTCTTGATTTGTACTTTGCACCTAATAAATTTGGTGCCCCTGCATTCTAGAAGTCTAGGATTTTACTTCAAGCGATGATCTAATAAACCCTAACGGATGGCTTCCATGGATGGCAATCACGATTTCCTCTCTCTCTCTCTCTATATATATATATATATATATATACATATATATATATATATATATATTTATGATTCGACTAATTGTATATCTCCAGTAGCTTCTCAAAAGAAGGGTCAAAATGGAGGTGGTATGAAGATTCAGGCAGTGGTGGCGGTGGATATGAATACTGGATGATGGTAACCAAACCTTCATACCAAGGTAACCAAACTGTCATATCAAAGTAACCAATCAACCTCTACACTTTAAATTTTTTCTTAGTACAGTTGGTTACCAAACCTTCAGATCAAGGTAATCAAACCTTCGTACCAAGGTAACAAAACCTTCATACCAAAGTAATTAATTCATATCCACACCTGCATTTTTTCATAAAGTGCAAATGGTAGCCAAACCTTCGCACTAAGGTAACTAATTCAATTTTATTAAGTTACCAATTTCGCTTGAATGTAATGCATTGGTAGCCAACCATTCATACAAAGGTAACCATTTTATTATTTATGAGTAACAAAATAGTTATAAAAAAATTTTTAACATTAAAAGTTACATTTATTTATTTTTAAACTTTTGTAGGCTTAATCTTCTTCTTATTCTCATTAGCGCTTTTGGACAATGTGATATTAGTGGTATGGTAAAGAAATGAATACAATGTGGTAATGCCAAGAATGTGAAGTGGACTATTATTTCAAAGTGTATGTGAGGAGATGAAGATTTGAATTTGAATATTTAAATTTGAATTATAATTTTGAATTTGAATTTATTTTTGTTGTTAGATCCAAATATTTGAATTTGAATTATTAATTATGACAGTTAGTTGTCCTTGATTTTAGGTTTCTTTATTAATGTGAATTGTAATATTTTTGTAATATGGGTCCTAATTACACTCTTTTGAATTATTTAGTTGATGCACTTTTCTTGTAATTACTTTTATTTGTTGTATACTTATGTAAAGGACCCTTTAATAAAAGAGTCAGGTCTCAATTAACAAGTTTGACCCAATCATTATTGGACCAAGAGAGCACAATTCAAGCCCAATTCTCATCATTATAAAGAAGCTCACAGAGCAAACCTTCACACGCAATTCTCATGTAATTGATATCTTAATTTTGGCAAGCAATACAATTTGTTTTATATGGCAACATTACGGATTCTAATTCCAAATATAGGAAGATCTCGATTTCAAAGAACGCGACAATGTAAATCAAGGCTTGTTTTATGCTATTCATGTGGGCCACATATTTCATTCAATTCGTAATCAAATGTGATTTATTGATGATATTTCGTCGAACTTAATTGAATTCACTAAACATTCCGCCGTAAATACTTTTGTCGTAAATATTTTAAGTTCAATTTAATTCGCTTCGAGATAATGTTGCCCTAAGGGTGCCAATATTTTACGTCAACAAGAATTATAATTTTGACAGAACAATATTTATAGTCCACAAAACCTCCGCTAAAAAATAGCTTAATTTCGAGGGAAAATATTTCACGTACATTTCGTTGAAAATAGGCGATTTTAATTAGGGATCATAACCTTCTTCCTCGATCATATCTTTCTCTCCATTTTACTCCATTTGCTCCATATTAACCGACGCGTTATAACGCTAATGCACACCTATTAAGAAAATTAATTACTCCAATTCATTTGTCTATTCATCCAATAGAAAGAGAGAGAGAATTGCACCTGATATACATAAAAAGATAAAGGAGTCCAATCGGAAAGAGAGAATTTTTACGGCTTTAATTTTTCATACTCCGGTAAGGAGAAGGAGAGAATTTAAGTCTTTAATTTTCGTTAGGACTAATAGGAAGGAGAGAGAGGAGTACAATATTTGGGAACAAAAAATTGAGTATAAGGTCGGTTAATATGGAACGGAACCGAGGGAGTATCTCTCAGCGGCGACGAAATTTCCTAGTTCCTCACTCTCCGTCTCGAACCTCCTCCTCCGCCGCTCGCCCCTCGCCCTCTCGCCCCTCGCCCTCTCGCCGACGACGTTATTTCTCTCACGCACACAAGATATAGATCGATATAAGGGTCAAACCTTCATCCCCACAGTTCAAGCCTTCTTCCTCTCTCTGCCGAGGTTGACTTTGGCTTTCCGGGGACGCCTTGGGTATCGGCGATAACGTCGTGGGTATCTCCTCCTCATATCTTTAGCATTCAAATCAAGTGAGGTAAACAATTTCTATATTCAATTAATTGTGTTAGATTTTGAATATTTTGAATATTGTGTATATTATGCAACCGATTTTGGGTTTGAATTTAGGGTTTAATTTATTCTGTTATGAAACCTGATGAACTTGGTCAATTAATGTTCAATTTGGGTTTGATATTTAATTTAGGGTGTAATTTGTTTTGATATGAAACCGATATTGAAATTTAATAATGTTCAATTTGGGTTTGATATTTAATTTAGGGTTTAATTTGTTTTGGTATGAAAACCGATATTGGTATTGAATAATGCTCAATTTGGCTTTGATATTTACTTTGTATTGCACTCATTCAAATTAGTGTTTGATTTGTGCAAGTAATATCCACAATCAATGTATTTAGCTTTGATTATGAGGTTAAATTGCAAAGACGCATGTTATGTATCAATTTGGGTTATATGTTCTACTTTGTATGAACTTACATGAATATATTAATTTGGCTTATATTTTATATATACATATGTTCGGTAAGTGTGTATATATATATATATATATAAACTAAGGAACGCTTACTTAGTTTCTTGCTACTAAAATAAATTACTTGATATAAAATATTTTAATGAAAATAAATTTAATAATATAATATAATGTAATATGTAATAAATTAAAAAAAGAAAATAAAACTACATGAAATAACTTAAATAATATATATAATAAATAAATAAAATTAATAATAAATAAAATAAAATAAATTTATTTTAATTTAATTTAATAAAATAGAATAAATTTAATAAAATAAAATAAATTTAAAATAGATAATATAATATAATACAAAATAAAATAATATAAAATAATTTTAATAAACTTTAAAAAAATTAGATAATAAAATAAAATAAAATAAATAATTAGATAATAAAATAAAATAAGTTTAATTAAATTTAACAAAAAAAAAAAAAAATTAAATAATATAATATAATATAATACAAAATAAAATAAAATAACATAAAATAAAATAAAATATATTATAGTTAACTAAATTAACATAAAATAAAATAATAAATTAAGTAGCATTTGCTTAGTTAAAATAAACCTAATAAGTGTTTATGCATGTACTTATACTTTTGAACTTAATTAGAAACTCGCTCGACAAATATGAGTGAATGTCTAACAAGAGTCCCTATATTCAAATAATAAAATAAAATATATTTAATGAAGTAATATATGATAATGTAATAAAAATAAAATAATTAAATTAAAATTAAATAAAATATATTATAGCTAACTAAATTAACGTAAAATAATTAAAATAAACTAAGTAGCATGGATTGAAGTGAAAGAGTGCAAAATTAGGCAAAGATTGGATGGGGTCCGTTAATCGCAACTTGGATTGTGATTTTTTATTTCATTTTCATCTCAAAAAAGGATGAAATTCCCACACGTAAATTTTTAGGCTATGTATGTATTGTAGTACTCTGATTAAAAAGGGCGGTTTTTGATGGCAAGTACTGTGAGTCTGTAATTTCTGGGAATGTAATTTCTTAGCCCTTATAATGGTAGAAATTAGGCCACATATGAAATGTAATTGTTGGGCATCCGTGACTTAATGGTTGTTATTTATCAACAATTTCTTTGAATGAAGATGTTGTAAATTTGCAAGAATTGTTGATGTTTAACTGCGTGTGAATTGGTGCAATATCACACCTTGTTTATGATATATGGTATAAAATGGTCAGTGTGCAATTTGATGATATCTCGTGCATTTCATAGCACTCAGTATTACGCACCAACCATACCGCCAACAATATAAATGCACAAAGCCTAATCTGTTATAACCACAATGATAGAAAATGCTATAATCAAAATGCTATAAAATAAAAACAATTTAATAGAAAACCAAACTGCTCATATTAATATATAAATGGTATTCCCATTCAATACATGTCACAAAGTAGTAGGCAATAAATGTCAGGTTGACTTAATGTGTCTATTAACAAAAAGCACCCAAATATCGCACACACCTACAATCCCAACCACAAGGTAATTCTATAATCTCACCATACATACATACATTCATAAAGCATCGAATTTAATGTACCCTAAAAAAAGAGCAAAAACTTTCAAAAATCCCATCCCAACACTAATTATCCGCAGAGAGGTCTTTGGAGAAGTTGGTTTCTAAACCGGATTTTCTCTCTTTCGATCTTCTACTACGACTTCAAGGTCTCTTAGTGTTGTACATTGTTTTCCCTTTCATGTAGTCTTTGGGTCGTAATATATCAACATCTTCATTTCTTTGGCTACCTCATAATGGATTTCACATTGCCACTTTGTAGAACCTCCTACTTGATCTTTATCTTCATTCATTTCACTTCACTTCGGATTGTAGACTTCATGTGTTGCTATCAATGGTTGAGATGTTTGGGAAGTGTTTTGAACCTTCTTAGCCCTCTTAGGCTTTGGAGGAGGTTGAAAAGATTGACTATGTGGAGCTTGGGAAGATTGTGAAATCACATCTGGCTGCTTATTCAGTTCCAAAAAACATACAAACAATAAATTTATTAAACACATTTCAAGGATATTGAAAAGCACATAAATAGAAACAAACACTTAACTTACTTGAGGACACCTTCTTGAATTCAGGACCCCATTCCTTGCAAAATCTACATTTCAATGATGTTCCTTTTCTCTTCAAAATTGTACCTTCTAGATTTGAATCTAATATCATTACTTTTCCTCCTAACAACTTTAGGCCCCGCTTAAAGGGGTATGTTTAATCGGTGGCAAAGGTGGCTCAATCCTAGTAGATCCCACTTAGATCAGGCCTTTATAGCTCAATGTTACGACCGTTAACCTTTAAATACATATCAATGGTTAAAAACTCATGTACATGTGTTTGGATCATGTCCTATTTTGTTAATGCATGACATAAAGATGATCACAATGTATCCTACACAAGTCCCACCTCCTATAAGTATATGTTTTTTTTTCTAAATCCACCACAAATGAGAAACCCCGTAGTCATAGTTATAGTCATAGTTCCTCAGATAAATTTATGGTACAATGTCTATGTTCAAAGATTTGGGACCAAAACTTCTAAAGCATTAATCAAACCCTGAGGACAAAAAAAAAAGGAAAGTTATCAAACTGGCACAATAAATAGGATAATTGATGAAATAAAATAAATTATAAATGGAGAGAGGTTTATACCTTTTGTTTATCTGAAATGAATGTCCAACCTCCATCATTTGCAATCCCAAGATCTTCCACCAACAAGTTCATAAACCACAATCAAGATCGAGTGTTCTCAGATTCAACAATGGCCCAAGGAACTGGCCACATCCCATTGTTAGGGTCAACACCAATCGCAGCTTAATAATCAACCCATATATGGCCCTTTCGAGAAAACAACCATCAAGCCCCACCAAAAGGTTCTACACCCCAATTTAAATCATTTTTTTAGTGGCTGCAGACATACATAAAATCTCAAAAATCTGTCTAATCCATGCCCATGCTCTGGTTCTGTTCTCTTCAAGATATAAGAACTCCCAGGCATGACTCTTCTAAGCTCGCAAAGATAGTCCAAAATCATTCCATACCCCCTTGGCCCTCAACACCCCTTCAATGTTTTTCATTGCTTTTTTCTTAGCTCAGATGCTAGGCTCCTCGATACCCCAATATCCAAATCTTTAACTACTTTAGTATGAAACTAATCTAATCCCCATGTTGATTCATCCAAGATCATCTTCATATTTTTTAGGAATCTAATCTGCTTATATACAATAATTATCCCACTCTCCGCCACATGTACGCACTTTTTTGTAATATAGTGATTTTAAATGTGAGCTCTCTTCAGACATTTGCAAAGATCAAGTACCATGTACATGGATCCACACACCTTGCTTGGATCTTATTTTGATGTGTTCTTCTTTAAATACACCTTCCTTGCTTTGATGCCATGATTCTTGATCACGCTCTTACTTCATTATATTAGAAAATGTCATTCCTAACTCAAACTCGTGGATCCTCTATGTTACCATCATCAAATCAATACTCTTTATGTTCTTGTTTCAGTGGTTCAGATCAAACTCATCAACCCTAGGCATCCTTTCCACATCGTAGTCATCATACTTAAGAGGATGAAAATCCTAGTTTATATGGTTCTTCTAAACCAATTTGGGTTTCGCATTGGTTTTCCTTCCCTTTGTTAATGTGAAATCTTTTTCCTTTTTCGTAACATTTTTCCTCGCCTTTTCTCGGTTACAGCTTTGCGCCTCATCCCCAAATGCATAATCCTTATCCCCTGTTGTTATCATCCTCCGCCCCATCCCGAGCCCCCAATCTTATCACCCTTTGTCCTATCGCCAACCCCTCGCCTTATCAACCTCTCGCCCCATCCCCACCCCCCCTGGGCCTTATCCCACTCCCAAATTTCATCATTTCTTCATCCTCAGTTGATTCTTCCACATAACTATTCTACATAACTTTCATCGGCTTCACTGTTTCATAATCCCTAACCGACATCAAATCTATGCATTCATTATTATTCCCACCTCCTTCAACTTCAAATTCAATCGTAAAAGTGTCCGCCATGGATAAATTTAATCAGTAAAATATTCTTTATCGCCCGCAAAGCCACAAACATCGCTGGTTAAAATGTGGACCACATCATATTTAATTTCATAAAATCCAAAAATGTGAAGTAATAACTACGTAATCTTATATATTTATCATCAAAAGGGTCCACTACCCAACTTTATACTATTCAATGATGGATACCATTCCACTTTACAACAAAAAGAAGTCACTAAACTAAAAAAGAACACAATAAAATACAAAAAGAACATGCTTATTTATATTTTGGACACCTCAAGTCCATAAACGCTCATTGTCTTCTAATCCTCAAGAATTGTTCAAACCATTGTTTCACTTATTTATATTCGCGAACCCTATTTGGCCTTGATTTGGGGATTTTTGTCTGCTTCAGATCGCGAAAGTAACCCTTTGTGATTTGGGATTTTTGTCTGATAACCATCACACATGCATAATCTAGGCAAATTTTATTTTCAATGTAAACTATCAAAACTACCCTCTGTAATAAACATTACAAGTTTTTAGCCGATCACTTTTGTTTTTAGCCGGGCCACTTTTCGACCTAAGTATAAGGACGAAAGTGTGCATTTTGTTATGTATGTTTGAAGTTTGGGGTGTACTTAGATACCTTTTTCAGTTAGGGTGCAAACCTCAACATATGTGTAAAGTTTGGGGTGCAAAGTGTCTTTTAATCAAAGTTAAATTATATAATTAGTACCACTGAGCATTTGATTGAATAATATAACCACTTATTTATAATTTTCTAATTAATTGTTCATCACTTTTTGATGTATGAATAAGTTTAAATTATAGTTTAAAATATGTTATTATTGGTAAGGGTATAATAGTCCAAACAATATTTTTTATCCATCCTTTAATTAATCCTGAAAAAAAAAACATAACATTGGATTATTTTAAGTTATCCATGAATAATCACATAGAAAAAACAAACATGCGACTTGTAACTATTTAATTCTAGGATTAATAGTCTTGGAATTATAATTCCATGGATTATAATTTGGAATTATAATTTTGCAAATAAACATGACATTGGATTTATAATCTTGTTCCAAGTATAATTTTATAAATAAATATAGCCTAAGTGAACAATTGTTCAATCGAGAGAGATATTTGAGTGATGTGGCTCACGGACGGAGAAAAGAGAGTCACCCTTCCGCTTCCAAAAACACACTAACAAAGGCTAACGCACGTAATAAACCAAGCAATATTAATTTTCTTTTATTTTTTAATGCCACATATTAAAACAAACGCATGCCTTCATACTTTTAACGGAATGGGTTATTTATATTTTTATTAAATATGTAATTGTATAAAAAGCTCACCCTCGCTAGAACTAAATCTGGGTTTGTCCCTGCCTCGCCATAACCTCAACTATATATGTCCCTAGCACATAACCTCTGCCAAAAGGAGGATATTTTTGTTTGAGCCCCACGCCTAATTCCAAAGAAGAAACTTTTTTTATATAAAATTGGGAGTTTTTATTTTCTTCTTTTTCCTTTTTAAATTTGGTATGTGTGGGGCCTAATCCTACTGGGTTTGTGGAATTAATTCCTAAAGATATTAGGATTTTTTTTAATAACGCAGAAGCCGAGATGGAAAGCAAGAAAGTAAACCTGATTCTTTCCAAAATCAAAAAGGATATCTATATATATATATATTGACTTTCTTTTGAGACATAGTCAAGATGTGAGTATATTGTTACCCTACTGAAGATTAAAATCAATAAATGAGTGTGGCTCTGTGTGACGCTTCAAGGAGAAAAGAAAAGTGACAAAGAATTGAGGGATTATTAAACATGCCTAGCTGGGTTGATTTGGGCGTATTCATCAGCAGTTATTCTCAATAATTAATAGCTTGAAGACTTTAATTAATTCGAAGGGTGAGTGGTGAAATAATTTGAGTTTTATTTAAATTAAAGTATTCTTGTGCACTCTCTCAATTTTTTGTTATTTCAAGTTTTTAGTACTAAAACATGGAATGATTATTTGTACGATCATAGTGGAATTTTTCGTAGTACGTCACGTAGTTTTTACCTCTTAGCTCACGTAAAATCTAGTGTATTGTGCTCTGTAGTTCGTCTCTAATATTTTTACTTTAATTTTTTTTAGTTTTGTAAGGTTTTTCACTTAAAATTTGGTGTCTTGTACTTGGTAGTTTGTCTGGAAAATTGCTTTTTAATTTTTAGAGAGTTTTTTATTTAAGATTTGGTGTCTTGTGCTCGGCTTATTTTCATATTACTATTTATTTATTTGGTGGGATTGCATAATATTTGTTTATGTGTTATTGGTAATTTGGTCTTTAATTTATAAGAGACCGCTTTAGTTGCAAGGGTTTTTCCAACACTAACTTGTCAATGTATATGTTTTCATGTATGTATGTAGCTTATAAATAAGATCAATGGAGTTAATCTGCTCCAATATGCAGCACCGCAAGAGTCTACTATATTTCCCCATTAACTTTATGGAGGTATCTTTACTTGGGTTTCAAGCATATAGAAATCTCATGTGTTTGCCCCTGCACGATACGTAATTGTCAAAAGTGAGATTGTCAGTTGTTGAACAAAACATTATCAGGCACCCTCGACTTGTGTGAATCTAAATAGCATTGGAGCAAAAAAGAAGAAGATTTGACAAATATCGATTTATTAACAATGCAATGTCGCTCGGATCATCATGATCAACAATATGTAATTCCCTCGAGAATTAATAAACTTGCTAGTATAATACCTAGGTGGGTTAGACATGAAAACTGTCTGAGAAATGTCTTGATTGGTTTATGTTTCATAGTTTCAACCATTCTTTTCAACACTTGCCTAGTTATGTAGAAATATGAAGAATCCAAAGACATTTGCTTTTATCATCTGCTTGAGAGAGCAGAGACTATTCGAGTGGACTAGTAGGAGAGTTAAGGTATTGGTATAATTTTGAATGGGTACATGGAGGTGGGAAAATACTTCCCCAACCCACCCTACACGATTCAAGTGGAGTCGATATTTGGAGAGATCATTAACGCATTGAATGTTGGATTAAAGTTAGAAGGTGATAAGCGTATGATTTACGACAAGATTACTTTCAGCAGGTGACCCATCAAAATTGATTCAGTCTCGATATGAGAGAAGAGGTGTTTAATAGTGCTCGCTAATAGATATACTTCCTCACACTTAGAAGGACATAATTGAAATTGGAAGTTGTGGATACCGATCGATCTGTAGCTTATTATATTAGAGGATTACGCAGGATTGTAATCACTACCAGGAAATTGAGTACTATTGCAACTCTGAAGCGTACATTGCAGCTATTCTTGGGCATGAGGTATGTTATGATGGAGTAGTAATATATTACACATGTTTTTGAACTTAACATGAATTATAATGTTTAAATAAATCTTACATACTAATATTCAAACATGTCCGTGTTTCGCATGAGTTCATCTACTACTTTTTGTGAATAATAACTTAAATTTGTTTTTGATTAGGTTGGTCATGGTGTATGTTCAATCTCGTAAAACCCAACGCCTCAAGTTGTTAACTTTCATATCTTTCATCTTCCCTAGTAATTTCACAAATGTGTTTCTCTAATTATCTTCAACAAATGGTGTAAAATGAGGTATGAATCTTTCTTTCTTTAATTTGATTACTTAATCTACAAAATCTCTACATGTTTGAATCTTGTGATATATATATAGATATGATCCATAATGCAAGTACTTATTATGGAGGAAATTTGACAAATAGCATCATATCCGGCCCATTCTATAAATCTAGGGTGCTGGATTAAAAAATAACAAAGCCTCACGCTAGATTTAACCGGCGACGTTGAAATTTTAATCTCCCATACGCCACAAGAGCAGACGCTGAAAAATGGAAGAGAACCCAAGGCATAGAGTATGCAGTAGTTAGACTATCGTAACCATCTTCAAGGACAGAAGAGAACCCAATAGATTTTCATCCACTATGAGGCAATTGAAACCGATTCTTGTCCAATGCTTATGTCGTCACACAAGATAATGGTTCTCAAGATAGGTTCTTGTCTCAAGTGCAAATAATCAACGATATATAATGGCATTCATCCATTTCCCACTCAACAATCATAGCATCCGGAGAGAGTGTAGATATGGGTCTCACTACATCCGAGTGGGGAAATAATGGAGAGACCGAGGTCGATCCGTGATTCGCTTACATCCTTTAGACAACTAAACCCTCTTAATGCCAATCGACTAGAATATTATGTTCATCGCAAAGTTTGGTCGCTTTCAGTACATACGCTCGTGCAAGAACATTGATAAATTTGGGCAAGATTATTATTTTTTTTCAACGACGCTACTTGGTGTGTAAGCATATAAGAGATTAAAATTTTCAACATACGCTAGTTCGCCTAGCTGTAAGGGCTTTGTTATTTTTAATCCGCGCCTAGATTTATAGAACGACTGACATGATGCTATTTGTCCAATTTCCTCCATAGCAAGTACTTGCTATGGATCATATACATATGGATCATATCTCCTCTCTCTCTCTATATATATATATATATATATAATTGGGTATCCAAGATTGGACTTCAAAGCAGTAGGCAAAAAGAAATTTTTATAAATATTTTAATTACAAAAATAGAGTGAAGTAATAAAATTAAAATACAAAACTCCTTCCGCTCCAAAATTCAAATACATTTTAAATGAAGACTTTAGAAAATAATTTTACATACACAAATGAAGTTTTACTATTAACTAAGGATTTAGTAATGGAGGTTATATTCTAGAAACAATAAGTAAATTATACTTTTTTCATAAGTGTTTTTAAGTTTTAAAAAGAAAGAAAAGAAAAGAAATCAGTGAAAATTTTAAATTTTCTATCTATTTTTTTTTTGTGAGTTTTTAAGAAACGAAAAAAATAGAAATAGATAAAAAATTTGATCACTTTTCATCAAGTTTTCCATTAAAAACTCAACTCAAGTTTAAACAAAAAATAAAAAGACTTTAGTAAATCTTTTGTAGTCTCTACATCGCTTCTTTATACACAAACATAAGAACATTTAATATAAGGATAAATAGTAATCTATATTTAAAATTAAATTTTTCCATGTACAAACATAAAAAACACAAAAGAAGACTAGTAAGTTTTAAATTATTTTTTCTCTATCCTAATTTAAGTTTTCTATTTTCTTTTGTATCCAAAATTCAAAAACATAATGAAAAGTTCTTCTTTTATCTTATCTAATTTAATAAAAAACTTTTAGCTAAGTCATATATATATATATATAGAGAGAGAGAGAGAGACCTTTAAATACTGAAATTTAAGAATAGAATGAAATCTAAATTTAGATAAAAAAATCTATTTTTTATCTTTTATTTGGTTCCAAAATCTCTTCACATACATTCTTAGTATTATAAATATGTACTTACCGCTATCTTTTATTCTCATACACTTTTTAATTTAGTTAGTATTTTAAAATTGATTTTTTATAATAATAATATTTAATTGTATAATAATTTTATATTATTATATTATACAATTATAACTATTTAATTTTAAATAAGTTTTTACTTATTAAATAAGTAGATGAATATATGGCTATATGATCAAATAAATCTTTAATTTAAAAACTCAATACTATCATTTATATTATATAAATATATAAACTATGCAAGTTGCTAATTAAATTTATTTAACTTTTCATCACTAAATTATAAATTTGTATGAAGGAATTTTTTTAAAAAAAAATCAACCTACACAATATTAATCTTTTGCTATTATAATTAATGAATTAGTATAATATAATACTAAAGTTATAAACAATATAATAATTTTACTAAAAAATGAAGACGATCATCACCTAGTGTTACTAAGTAGAGCTCTTCTACGCGGATATGATATCAGATATGAGCTTTTTATTAAATTACATATTTGTATTTTGACCGCCTCCATTTTTTTTATAATAGGGTCAAAATACAAATAGTGAAATTGTAAAGAGCTCATGTCCAATTATTATCATGTTCAGATATAGTTTTTGTACCAAGTAATGTCATGTTATGCAACAATCGCATATTCCTCATTCTCAATAACTTCCTTCCGTACAAAATCTAATATATATATATTTTTTTAAAAGTAAATTTGAGAAATTTTTCCGAACTTAAAATTGATATAAATTTATTTAATTTTAGTGAGTATAATGATGAATATTATAAATTAAATATAAAAAGTGGTTGATATTGTTGAGCAAAAGTGTTGTTGTGAGAGTAATATGTATCATTTCAAGTTTCGTTGTAAACAATTGTTCGCTAATGTGTATTTACTCTTGCAACATAATTTTTGCTCTAATGTGTATTGTGATAAATCAAAGGATATATGCAATGGAGTGGTCCTAATCTCACATTAAACGGGAGCTCTCACATTTTCGCATGAGCCGTATCTCAAAATAACACTCTTTTAAAAAATTATAAACCACTTTTTTTATACACATCATGGGAGAAAATGTATTTTCTTATATACAATTATACAAAAAGACGTTTTTGTGCAATAGCTTACTTTTTATTATATTCGATGTCTCTCACCTTACTTTGACTTTTTATCTATATTATTATTATTATTATTATTATTTGCAGAGAAGAATTGGTAGCAGATTACATTCGACTAATGCTAATGGCTTCAAATGTTGGTTATGACCCTAGATCATTTTCTCGCACAAATAGAGAGGTCCGAGAGAAGAGGATACCACCAAGTACTAATGATGGTCGTAAGGTATTTCAACAAAGAAGAAGAGGAGTAATGTACTATATGAAAAAAATGATACAAATAATTGATTATTTAATAAATCACAATCGATAACCCATCTAATAAAACGAGAATTAATTCTTTAGTAACAAGTGATGGGAGAAGCAAGAATTATATACGAAAGTTAAAAGTTAGAGGAGTCGCCAACACGTGTCGACAGAGGTCAAGAAGAGCTTTGTTAGTTATATTTTTTTTTTCTCATACAAGTTAGATTATTATTGTTGATTTTAGAAAGTTAAATTAAAATATTTTCAAATTTCAAATTGAGGTAATTTATTTAAAATTATGAAACAATGAGTAATATCTTATAAATAGTTTTACCATATTCATCATTATATTGATTGGGGAATCTATTTTTTTCTTTTTTTTTTTTGCTAAATGCCGGGAAGGAATCTATTTCAATTTAAAATATCTAAAGTTGGCTTTGAAAAGTTAATAATAATCTTATATTTCAAACTTATATTTTAAAAAGATGAAGTATTAGGCATCGGAAAGATGTTCAAAAATTTTGTTTCTCGATTTGTTTTTTGAGTTTGAAATTATTATAAATTTGCTTTTAAAAATTAATAACAATTTTATATTTTAAAATAGTATTAGATGATACCCCACCACCATAATCATATATTAAAATTTTAATGTTTGATTGTGGGGTTTTCAACCAAGATATCTGTTACTTGATTAAAGTGTAATTTTGAGATTTTATTGATTCTACATGGTATTAGAAGTTTATTTTTTCACATGTTGATATTCTTCTAATTATGCCAATCAACATTTATGCTATGTTTATATTTGCAAGAATTAAGAATTAAGGTAGGAATAGAATGATTCGCTTTTATGTAATGAAAAAATTTGTATTTAGTTGTTCCAATTAATGTAGTTTAACAAAAATAGTCAAACCCACTCATAAAAAGTGGGCTTTGAGCTTATATTTTGAAGCCCAATAAAGTAGGGATCTTTTGGCCCAACCCACTTTTGACCTTACCCAAAGCAAACCAACCCACATCAAAGTTAACTCAACACAACTCATCATTCCTTAATAAAGAAGCAGTAAAACAAATTTAATTTAGTAACCCTGTTCACTATAACACTACTCCAAAGTTAAAGGTCAAATCCAATTTTTTAGAAACTTAGAAGTATTGTTAACACTAAGATTTGTCAACGCTACTCAATCACAAAGAAGCAAGATCCAATCCTCGCATGTAAACGAGATTTCATGCGAAGCTCGACGGCTTGGGTCACCGGGTGATAGCTCCGTGTGAGAATAAGTACACGTCAATAAGATTAACAATGGAGGAATTTAGTGTCGGTAATAATAATGAATTGTGTATACCTACTAACCTTAATAAAACCAAGTATTTATAATGATTACACCTCCTCAGAAGCGCCTAACCTTAATGGAAGTAGGAAACCTCATTAGATAGTTACCGAATGGGTTTAAACACAATCTCAATAAAGAAAGGAAGTCGTAATAATCTCGACAGCTTCTTACGAAGTTGGTAATTAAATATAATTAGAATCTTAGATTCCTTAAAGTGCTCCAACCGCCCAAACAAACTCCTACGCGGGTGACTACCTCCACGTGGACTTAAGCCCAATCATGTAACCCGGACTTAACAATCATGCCCCAACATTGCCCCCTAGTCTTATGTTACTGGGACATTTAGTAAAAGAGTATATAATTTAAAGCCCAAATGATCAGCCTTATAATATAACCAGCCCAACAGATACAGAAAACCGTCACAATTGAATTTAGCCCACGTTCGTAATCATTATGCCCATTTAATAGCCCGATTTAGAGAAACACATTTAAATTGTAAGGGTTTTCATTTGAATATACACCATCTTCCCAAATCGCAGAGATACACACCGCCTATTTTCAACTTTCAACCGCAACAAAGCTCTTTTCTTCCTCCCCGCAAAAGCTTATCCGACAAGCTCCTTACTCTCATCTATTGGGTCAGATATATAGCGATTATGTAATCAAATCACATAAAAGGTGCTAAAGCCGACAAAATAGGAATTTAAAATTTTTCATACAAACCATCACCATGATCATACCTTGTGCTTAATTATCAATTCAATATAAAAGAGATGGAGATTCGATTCATACACTTCAAAAACTAGCTTCCTCGTGTACGAAGTTCTCTTCCAATTCTTTTTCACGCTCAACTTGAATCCACCGAATTTGATTCCTTCATTTGATCAACGTTAGCCACCCAAGTGTTTGGCTTCTAGAGGTGATCCACCAAGGAAGAACAAATATTCAAGAAAATGAGTATTCGCAAAATCCTAATTTTTATCTCTATGTAATACGCAAGTACTCTCTCAAGTGTTGGGACAATTGCTAACCCTTATCCATGATAATATTTCTCTTATTAATATATGTGGGCAACCTCTTCTAAACAATTTAAGATTATGGTTTCATTTAATTAATTAAACTCCTTTAATTAATATGACTCCTAATATTAATTAGAATTAATGAGAGTACGCTTATTAATTAATTCCCAAACCATTTAGAAACTAATTAATAATAATAGTAATAATAATAATAAGACTCCTCTTATTAATTTATTAATAGTTATTTAATTTATTCTATCACCAGAGATTAAATTAAATATATTTAACTTATTATACGATTATGCATTTACTTTTAAATAATATTCTTCCTTTTATGGTGTGACCCTTTAGGTTCTCCATATTAAACCCTACAGAATAAATGAATTAGAACAATTCTAATCTTATTTAAATAAATAACTTAAACTATTTAATTTAATTAAATAAATAATAGTCAATTCTAAACTCGACTATCGAGAAATTGATTTTAACTTATTTGTTCAAACTCGTTAGAGAAACCTTTATTACATCCAATCGCTTATAAATCTTGTTTGATTCAAATAGCACCCTCACATTACCAATTGATCTCATCTCTTTGGAAATACTTGAATTTGATGTGATTTTAAGAATCGATTCGTTAACTACTCATCATGTTAAAATTTATCGCTTTTATAAGGTCGTTAGTTTTCATATTCCTAATCAACCTGTTATGCAAATTTAAGCAACCAAACCGCGGAAATCAATAATCGCCAGGACGCTTCCCAAAATAGGTCCATTCCACCCAACCTATTCTAAGTCGCCAATAACATGGTACAGAAAACAACTACAACTTTATTACAACAATTGTCGTGCAAAATACAACAACACATATGTCCGTGAGTTTGGATACAAATATATACCAACCGTGACTCATGTCCCAACCTCTTGGATAAGACGTCACAATGGCACCTTACATAAAGGTACAACCAAAAACTGCTTTTAGAAATTAAAACCTTCGAAGTACTCATGAAACCTTCGTATATGGGAGGCCCATGCGCCTAGGTTATTATAGATATCATATGCCCACGTAATTATCCTCGTCAACCTAATAGACCCTAAAGAAAAATGAGAAGATTACTATCATATTCTTTTCAATGGTGAGTCTTCTCGACATATAAATATCTCTCGCTTGTCTCCAAGTGAAAATTATATTTCAAATAAACTCCAAGATCATATAGTAGTGGTTTCAGAGATATATTCAAAGAAGTGGATGTGCACAACCCCATCTTACGATGACACAAGGTTGTATGTCATTAGACATCTTGTATGATAAGAAAGCAAAACACCTTTCTTTCAACGCTGGGTTCGCTTTCACCCTATCTCGATTCACCAAATATAACTATTAAATGAGGACCACCATTCTATTCTCCTCACATTCTCGCCGACCCAGCCTACACTTTTATTATTCGAAAAGGAATCAGGAAATGTATAAGGGTGAGCACAACTAGCTCAAGAAGAATATTATGACTAAAGATAAATAAATTATCATTAGTCTTCATCAATAATAAATCGTAGATTTAGAACATACGGTAGATGATAAAACTTTTCAACCATAGTCATAAGCAGAATGAGTAATCCATTAAGAGTCAAATAGACTATAAAGTCTATTATCTTTCCATGTTAAAAGTCCACCAACAATGTTTTATCCTCGTGACATCAATCAACAATTCCTCGCCCACAATCACACGTATATAACTCATAATCGTAATTGTTGTTCTAAATTCCTTTTTCATCCAGACAAAGATAATTTTCATCACCCGAAACATCAAAGATCATGGTTATACCAAATCACAGTTCATGTTCATAATCATACTAATAAATTCATCTTTGCACTACGGGCCAAAGATATTCATCAATGCAGTTCATCTTTGCACTACATGCCAAAGATATTCATCAATAATTCATCTTTGCACTACGGGCCAAAGATATTCATCAATAAGTCATCTTTGCACTACGGGCCAAAGATATTCATATCTCAAAGAAATATATAATCATTTCAGAATTTATATAAACAATAATTATAACCATGTTGATCAATTCACCTCGCACTTAAGCTAAAGATATTCAATTATAAATTCAATGGTCATGATCATACCAACCACAATTCAACTGCTCACCACCGCCAAAAGAAACCTAGTCATGATCATACCAATAATCTACCCATCTTTACACTCCAAAGGAAAGAGAATATCAACATCGTGGTTATAAAATGTTATATATGATAATAAAATTAATATAATCAATATATAGTTTTAACCTCCGTAGTAATATTCATAAATCAACTATAATTTGTTGTAAAAAGAAACCAATTTTGTAAGGAATAAGATCCATGAATAAGAATCGTGAATAAGAAACTCATGAATAGTAATTCATGAATAGTAACCCCGACACAAAAAGGTAGAAATTCCACAATAAAATCCATACCAATATTTCTAAGATAATGATATCGAAAGAATAACATTTCTTAAACTTATAAACAATTTATTTTAATTATTTACACTTTACTAAATAATGCATTTAATCATCATAAAATGCCAAACTCATAAGATTTTCATCACCAATAACCAAAACCCTCATCAAAAATCAGATATACCACATATATGATTCTCAAGCCATAAAATCATATTTTCCAATTTTCTTCCTTCACATAACATATTTAATTCATTTATTCATCACTAGTCCATTTTCATGAAAAATACCAAATCGCCCAAAAATATTTCTTTTCTGGGATTTAGCGTAATATAGTCCCATATTGAATATATATTTTTCTTAAATTTTAAAATTCATTTACTATTTTTATATGGCCAAAACCGCATTTAATATTTAGACATTTATCATAAATTGTCCTTTTATCCAAAAAATTCAAATTCACAGTAGTACACATCGATATTATATAGATGTACTCCCAATAAAAATTTTATCAATTTTGGAGTTAACCACAAGGAGTTATAAGAGTTTACTTTTAAAATAGTATTTTCTCATAAAATTCATAACTCTTAATTCATACATCAAAAATCACCATTTTTGGACACAAACTAGAAAACTCATCAAATTATCATTTCAAATTTTTCCAGAATTTTGAGAGTCGAAAAAACTACAAAACTGAAAAATATAATAACCCTTAAAATCCCTTTACCTCAAAAAGAGAAAGAAGATTTCGACTTGAATAACGCCGAATCTAACTTGCAATCAGAGATAGCAATACTCAAGATATCAAAATACTCAAAAGAATACACTGATAATATAGAGAGAGAAGTAGAGAGAAAACTTCAGCTCGTGTGATTTTCAATTCTAACCCAAGACCCTATTTATAGAAAATACTTGTAACACCAAAGCGTAAAATTTAATGTAATATTAATATAATTAAATTATAATCCTATGCACACCATACCAAACCAAACTCATCAACCATTCACCCAAAATAATAACAAAAACGTTTTTCATAATTAAAATATTTTAAACTTCCAAAATCAATTATTTTTAACTTTGAACTTCAATAATTCATAATAAATAGCCCTTTTATCGTAAAATTCAATCTCGCATTTTTATAGGAAATTCAATTTCTACAACTTTGCGTAAGTTTTTCCAAATTCCAAGTAAATTGACCCAAATCCATAAACTGACGATTTTACGTACTATAATCAAATTTCACCAAGAAATGGGGTCCAACGGACATGAAAAACATGTTTTTAACATTTATTGCAACAAAAATACTCTTCCTCCTCATTTACTCATATATACCACATTAATTGTAAAAATATCACTATTATTATATTATTAAAATATAATAATAAATTATTTTATCGTAAAAGATAAAATATCAATTTTCAACAATTGTCACTTTAAATATTTTCTCCATCTATATCCACGTAAAATGAATATTTTTCTTATCATATAAATCAATAATTAATTATTCACAAATAATATTATGTAATCACAATTGTGACGCAATGAGACCCCAAATTTTATAAATAAAGATTTAAATTTCTCAATATTTTTTTTAATATTAAGGTGTGGATTTGAGATAATGTTATAGTTGGGGGTAGTATTTGAAAATTTTGCAAAGTATGCAAGTTGTTATATAATATTCGATTGGGTCGAGGAATATTCTTTTGTTTGGGAATATTCGCATTTACAACACAATCATTGGTGGACCCACAATGTAAGAACTCGTCAGTAGTTAGAAAACGACAAAAATATTTTTATGAAAATAACTATGAGGTTTTACCGCTGATAATCGTTGAACTACCTTAGTAGAAAAGTACAAAAGAATACACGTGGTCGTATAAAGAAGACACAGATTGATTATCGATGCTTATGTGATAAGTCACCGCTTATACTCAATTATTGCTACAAAGAATTGTCGTGATCATATCTCTCATAATATTGATTCGATTATTGTCACAAAGATCATGTGCATAATATGTTATTTTATTAAATCAATAATTGAGACGACAAAGTTATTCATATTATTAAATTGCAATATTTACAATGTCTAAGTTTCATAAGGAGAGGTTTGGTCACCTAATCACGCGCCAATAGGAGAAATCCTTATCGAAAGCCCCTCTTCCGGGAACAACCTCGTTGATAAATATTGTAAGTTATGATATTAATGATGGATAAGTTCGTGTTGATTAAAGATGAATTTGATAAATTATTTGTGTTAAGAGAAATCGACATCTATTCCGATGATAATTGATGTCTAGAGGTTATGTTGTTCAATCGTATTTGGGATACTTTTTGTCAAGTAATTATTCACGAGTTACTATTTATGAGTTATTATTCACGAAGTTACTATTCACGAAGTTATTTATTTATGAGTTACTATTCACGAGTTACTATTCACGAAGTTATTATTCACGAAGTTACTATTCATGAGTTACTATTCACGAGTTACTATTCACGAAGTTACTATTCACCCAATTACTATTCACTCTATTATTGTGCATTTGGGTATTTGGGTACAATATTATTCCATTAGAGATGTGCTAATTTTTCGTAATGCTGGTTGAAAGAATTAATATCGATCACTGGTGGAAAGTTATAATAGTGAATCAATATGGGTCACCGGTTTAAAGTTTTAATAGTAAATCGCATGGACCGTCGCTTAAGTTTTAATAGTAAATCGATCTCGATCGCTCGCTTAAAAGTAAATCGATCCGGACCGCTCATGAATTAGTTACTATTCATTCCATTTTTCTATAAATAAGCTCATTCCTTCATTATTTCTTTTAATTCAGAGAAACTCTGTAGAGAGAAATTATAGAGAAAAGAAGAAGAGTATTCTCGCTACTTCACTACTTCGATATCCAAAGATCTTTACTAGTGAAGTGGGTGTTATTCTTTCTTCAAGAGAACTTATGTTATTCCATTCTTTATTATTCTCGTTGAATAACATGTATAAGTGGCATACCCTATACATAACCTCAGATATGTGGTATACCCTATACTTAGTGAAATCCTTTTATTATTCCGCCATTTATTATTCTTTTTTAATATCCTCGCAGTGTGAATTTCACCCGACCGGTTCCATATTTATTATTCGCATTTATTATTCTCGTTGAATAACTCAGATGCGCGTGGCTTATTCTATATACTTGGTGGAATGACCAGATATACTTGGCTCACCCAATACTTGGTGATCTTCTTCTCGTTATTCCATTCTTTATTATTATGTTGAATAACTCGCTTGGCGCTAAGCACCGTGATACTGGTGAAATCCTTTTATTATTCCGCCATTTATTATTCTCATTTTAATATCATGCTTGCATGGTGAATTTCACCGACCGGTTCCATATTTATTAATCCGCATTTATTATTCTCGTTGAATAACTCAGATGCGCTGATTTACCCTATACTTGTGGAATGACCTATATACGCGGTTCACCCAATACTTGGTGATCTTCTTTGTTATTCCATTCTTTATTATTATGTTGAATAACTGCTTACGCAAGTACCGCATACTTGGTGAAACTTTATTATTCCGTCATTTATTATTTTTTTTTAATATCCCGGCTTTCGGTGAATTTCAACCGACCGGTTCCATATTTATTATTCCGCATTTATTATTCGTTGGAATAACATGTCTGGCAAGGGCCTCTATCGCATGCATGGTGAATCCTTCTCGTTATTCCATTCTTTATTATTCGTTGAATAACTCGCCTATGTGGATTGCCACATGCATGGTGAATGTTCCTTTGTATTCATTCCTTATTAAATTGTGGAAATGATCTCAGATACGTGGATTACCGCATGGCGGTGAAAATCCATTTGCGCTTCATATATTCTTTATTATACTCAAATTGGTTAAAGTTTTGACTTCTATACTCCATGAAATTAGTGGAATATCCTCGATATTTACGCTTCATCCAAGATCATTTCATGGAAACATTCTTCCGAGCATTCTTAAATTTTACTTTACAAAGAAGTATCATGTCGACAATTTGAACGTTATCGGGTTCCTCGGACAAAATAATTTTGAACTTGTTTTATTGAATTATTATAACATTGTCATCATCCTCATGTTATATTATGTTGAAAGTTATCTTTGGCTTACATGCATAGATGGACTTAGTATGATTACGACTGTGGATCATTCTAAGATAATCATGAACCGTGATGTTATAAGTGGTGTGGTAAAAGTCCTCGGTATTCGTGAATGCATTGATGGACGCTTTTGGTATGATTATGACTGTGATTTTTCTAAGATAGTCAGCTTGACCATTGATGATTTAATGAAAATCCTCGACCGTGGTACATGGATGATTAGATGTGGTGGTTTATTTATTGTCGAGTCTCAGCCGATAAAAATTGATGAAAACCTTTTAAAACATAAAAGATAGTAGATTTTATTCTCTACTGACTCTTTTAATGGATTAGATATTCACCGCAGCTAAACTTGATGTCTATTGTATATTATCGCTTAATATTGTCAAGACTAAGGATAATTTATTCTCAGATTATCTTAGTCATAATATTTCTTATCGGGCTAGTTGAGCTCACCCTTTCTTTCAATGTTCTCTCGTGAAATGAGAGTATATAGCCGGGACTTAGCTGGGAAAGGAGTGATGGTCCAGAAGATAAGATTAGTAGTCCTCACTATTCTCGCTAAATAGTGTGACAATAAATGTAATGAGGACTTTGGGTATGGATATTGTCTAGATGACAATATTCCTATTAGAACTCTCGCTTTATGTATTGTCAGATGTTACATATTACATTTGTATAATTAAGTTTGTATTTGTATTTTGTATCATGTATTTGGCGACTCAAGATGGGTGATAAATACCTAATTTTGGGGTGTCACAAGCTTGGTATCAAAGCTTAGGATATGATCCCCGGCTAAGATGTGAGATAAGAACTAGAGGGAGAGACGGGAATTCTTCGCTTAGTATGACTTACCTAAGTTTATTTGTTATTTAATTGGTTCACCATAAGATAGGGATAATATGTGATATGTTATCTAATCCTTGTTTTGTGGTAGTATTTAAAAATGGCATCCCGAGAATGTTGAGATAATCAATGAAGCACATGAGACCATTGAGTCACCAACCATCAATGCTCGTGGTAATGTGCAAAACCAGAGGACAATAATCCTCATGAAAACAATAACACCGATGAAATGGTGAATGATGAGATGGTCGAGGCTTTTATGCATTTCATGCAACAACAAAGTTAAGGCGCCTCGCCCAAAATGCAGTAAACACCGATAACTCTCGAACGATCACCGCTAAGCGCTTCAAGGAGCTATTCATGCAACAACGGCGAAGGCAACTCCCGTCCATAATGTAGTGGAAACAATGGCAACCCACTTATTGGTCACCGCCAAGCGCTTTAAGGAACCGGGACCACCGGAGTTTTTGGAGAGCCAAAACCACTTAAGGCGAGACGTGGATTAAACAGATCAACAAGATATTTGATGTCTTGAATGCTCCGAGAACAAAAGGTTCCCTTTGCCACCTTCATGTTCAAGGGTAGAGGCGCATTATTGGTGGGAATCTATAAAACGACTCAACCCGCAGAAAGATCAAGATGTCTTGGGAGAAGTTCCAGAACTGTTTCAACGACAAGTACTTTCCGTAAAGTATGCGCCACATAAAAGAGGTAGAGTTCATTAAACCGAGCAAAACAACATGATCGTGGTCGCAAAGACGAAGCCAAGTTTGTCGAGTTGTCCTGCTTTACAGGCCCCATTTGATTAATAAATGAGGAGAGAATGACGCGGATGTTTCTAAGAGGTTTGAAACCCGAGATACGTGAATACCTCATTTCTCATAAACTTTGTTTGTATTCGATGTTGTTAATAGGGCTCGCTTATTGGAGCCGAAAGTGAATCAACCCAACCAAAAAAGAGCAAACCGTAAAATGATAATACTAAAGGATAAGTAGCCATCAAGCGGTGCGATAATAAGCGTGAAAGGAATCAACATGGCGAAATGGTAACCACTTCGGGTGGTAATCATGGCCAAAACAATAAGAATGGACATTTCAAGAAGAGGAAATTCAATAATGATGGAAAGACGCCAAGACCAAAGACCCGTTGTTAAGGAAGGAGAACAACCACCTATCATATGTTTCAAATGCGAGGGAGAGGACACATCATCCAAATCGCACGATGCCGCCCAAGGCATGTTATAATTGTGGAAGAGAAGGTCACCTAGCCCGATTTTGTCGCTCACCAAGACAAGTTCACTAGGGATGGAGGCACCAAAGACCTGCTCCGTAAAAGTCAAAACCCAGAAAGGCAGGAGTGGAGAGCGTTTTTATGACTTCTCAAAAAGTGAGTAACCTTAACGGTTAAGACCAAGTTAGTTAATTATAAATAATTGTGAAGTCTATACCTTATAAGATACTAGTTCTACCCATTATTTTATCTCTCTTGCTTTCAATGCTCAACGCTTAAATTTGACTCCCGAGAAGTTAGACTTTGACTTATGGTTGAAACTTCGCTAGTAGGAGCCTCGTTACCTCCATCGCTTATAAATCTTGTTGATACAAATCGACATTTTCACGCTACCCGCGTCGATCTTATCTCTTTGAAAATACTTGCATTTATGTGATTTTTGGAAACGATTGTTAACTACTCATCATGCTTTTTGTAAGATGGTTAGCTTTCATATTCTTAACCAACTTGTTATGCTAAATCAAAGTAACCAAACCACTAAAGTCAATCACCATCATATCAAGCCATAAGTAAAGAGCCCTCTAACCTTTCATTTGGTGACTTTTTGTGTGGAATGCAAAAGCCGACTTTTCTATAAGCGACATCGTGAATGAAGATGGCAAGTCGATAGGTATCATTGTGAGGTGTTATCCAGTTAAGGGATAGTCAAGTCACATTGGTATTGTTAATAAATTCTCGACGTATTCTCAAGACTTCTAGCCTACCCCTAGAGCGTGAAATCAATTTTGTATTAACCTCAAAGATAAAACACATTTCTTAAAACCTCAAATATTTCATCAACTAAAAGGATCCGCTTACGTGGATTATGATGAAAGTCATAATAAAAGTATAGGACTGATGAAAATCATGGGTATATGAAGTATTAGTAAGTGTTATGATGAGTTATGTTGGTTATTATGTGAAAACATGAAAGTTTCTTAGAAATCACAAAGGGTTGAAAAATCATATTTTGGTAAAACGTAATATAAAATTCAATCGACCATATCTCCTATTATATTTCAATTTTTGAGTGTGGTCAAGTCTTAGAGTTAGATCTATGAGTTTTGTAGCTTATCCAAGTGGAATCATCGAAAAGGTGTTGTAGATTTTCGTGTGGACTGAATTTAGCAAAAGAGTCCAAAGCTGCAAATTACAAAAACGCTACTGCCCAGAAACTTTAAGGGGCTGTTTCGGCCACTAAATTTATGTGAAAAATTCTGGCCTTTTGGGACATGAAAATATATGTTATAAAGTACCTCCTGTCTAAAAAATGAGCTCATTCTGACTTAAAATGAGCAAGTTATGACCATTTCAATATTTAGGTTTTTCCGATTTAAAATGCTATAACCGAAGTTCTACAACTCGATGACCATGAAATTTAAATCGAGACTCACATTAACATGTGTAAGGTCCCGCCAAGATTTGGGAAATTTTGGAGTTAAACTTGAGGTAGCTAATTTTAAGGAATTAATTGAAATTGATTTTGAAAAATAGTAAATGAATTTTTAAAATTCGAGAAAAATATATTTTCATTATGGGACTATATTATGCTAAATCCCGTAAAAGAAATATTTTTGGAATTTATTTGGTATTTTCATGAAAATGATCTAGTTATGAGTAAATGTTCATTATGAGACTATATAATGCTAAATCCCGTAAAAAAAATATTTTTGGAACTGATTTGGTATTTTCATGAAAATAGTTTAGTTACAAATATATGACTTAAATATGTTATGTGAAGTAACAAAGTTGAAAATAGAATTTTATGGCTTGGAAATCCTATATAGTAGTATATATGATATTTTTGATGAGGATTTGATCATTGGTGATGATATCTTATGAGTATGGCATTTTTGAATGATTAAATGTATTATATGGTAAAGCGTAAAAAAAAATAAAATTTTATAAGTTTAAGAAGTGATTAAAATATTATTATAATATTAATGATATTAGATTATGAGATTATTAAGTGATTGATAACATGGGATATTCTTGAACCCCGGATAAATTATATTATAAATGTTTAATATTTATCCTTTATCTCATTTGATTGATTCTTTATATCATTATCCTCATGCTTATATTGTGTTAAAAGTCATCCGTGGCTTTACGTGCATAGATGGACTTGGTATGATTATGACTGTGGATTGTTCTAAGATAATCATGATCAGAATTGAAAACACGATTATCTTTGACACGTAGTGTATGGATAATTCGTGGTCATGATACTAAAGAATATCCTTGGCCCGTAGCAAGTGTGGATGATTCGACGATGTGGATTAATTATCGAATGAGTCTCGCAATGAAATATTAATTCATGGATGTGGTAAAAGTCATCTTCGCCATAAGCATAGATGGACTTGGTATGATTATGACTGTGGATTATTCTAAGATAATCATGATCAGTAATTGAAAACACGAATATCCTTGGCCCGTAGTGCATGGATAATTCATGGTCGTGATACTACTAAGTCGAGTCTCAAAGATTATTGGTTTTACAGCTTGTATATCTTTATTCAGAGTGCAAAGATGAATTGTTAATGAATATCTTTGGCTGGATTGTAAAGATGAATTTAATGTTTTCAACGATAAAGGTATTCAAGGTATCCTCACCTCTTTATCATACCAGTATCGCACGTAAATTTCGAGGGCGTAAATTTTATAAGAAGGGAGATTGTGAGACACCGATTTTATAAATAAAGATTTAAATTTCTCAAAATTTTTTTTAATATTAAGGTGTGGATTTGAGATAATGTTAAATTTTGCAAAGTATGCAAGTTGTTATATAATATTCGATTGGCCTGGGAATATTCTTTTTTTGGGAATATTCGCACGACGCATACACAATCATTGGTGGACCCACAATGTAAGAAACTGTCGAGTTAGAAAATGACAAAAAATATTTTATGAAAATAACTAGTGAGGTTTTTCCATTGATATCGTTGAACTACCCTAGAGTAAATGTACAGTAATACGCATGGTTGCATAGTAGCACATGATATTGATTATTGATGCTTATGTGATAAGTAACTCAGTTATACTCAATTATTGCTACAGTAATTGTTGCATCATATCTCTTATATTTTTGATTCGATTATTGTCACAGTATCATGTGCATAATATGTTATTTTATTAAATCAATAATTGAGATGAAAAAGTTATTCATATTATTAAATTGCAATATTTACAATGTCTAGAAGTTCTTTTAAGGAGAGGTTTGGTCACCTAATTGCGCGCCAATAGGGAAAAATCCTTATTGGAAAGCCCCCTCTTTCCTGGGAACAACCTGGTTGATAAATATTGTGAGTTATGATATTAATTATGGATAAGTTCGTGTTGATTAAAGATGAATTTGATAAATTATTTGTGTTAGTAGAAATTGACATCTATTCCGGATGATAATTGATGTCCAGAGGTTATGTTGTTCAATCCAGTATTTGGGGCACTTTTTTGTGTCAAAGTTACTATTCACGAAGTTACTATTCATAAGTTACTTATTCATGAGTTACTACTCACGAAGTTACTATTCACGAAGTTACTATTCATGAGTTACTATTCACGAGTTACTATTCAGTGAGTTACTATTCAGAGTTACTATTCATTTAGTTACTATTCATGAATTACTATTCACGAGTTACTATTCACCCAATTACTATTCACTCTATTATTGTGCATTTGGGTATTTGGGTACAATATTATTCCATTAGAGATGTCTTTAATTTTTCGAATCAGTTGATTGAAAGAATTAATATGGATTACCGTAGAAAGTTATAATAGTGAATCAATATGGGTCGTTGGTTTAAAGTTTTAATAGTAAATCAAGATGGACCGTCACTTTAAGTTTTAATAGTAAATCGATCCGATCGCTCGTTTAAAAGTAAATCGATCTCGACTGATTCATGAATTAGTTACTATTCATTCCATTTTTCTATAAATAAGCTCATTCCTTCATTATTTTTTACTTAATTCACCTGAAACTCTAGAGAGAAATTATAGAGAGAAGCTTATAGAGAGAAAATTATAAAGAGAAAGAAGAAGAGTATTCTCGCTACTTCACTACTTCGATATCCAAGATCTTTACGGTAAGGGGTGTTATTCTTTCTTCTTGAAGAGAACTTATGTTATTCTATTCATTATTATTCTGTTGGAATAACCTGTAAAAGTGGCATACCCTATACATAACCTGTATATGTGGTATACCCTATACTTGGTGAAATCCTTTTATTATTCCCTCATTTATTATTCTGTCGGAATATCCTGTAGGTGTGAATTTCACCTGACCTGATTCCATATTTATTATTCCGCATTTATTATTCTGTTGGAATAACAAGTATGCGCGGTTTACCCTATACTTGGTGGAATGACCTGTATATGCGGTTCACCCAATACTTGGTGATCGTCTTCTGTTATTCCATTCTTTATTATTATGTTGGAATAACCTGTTTATGTGAAGTACCGGATACTTGGTGAAATCCTTTTATTATTCCGTCATTTATTATTCTCGTTTAATATACTGTTGGTGAAATTAATTTCACCGACACGGTTCCATATTTATTATTCGCATTTACTATTCTCATTGGAATAACTCAGATGCGGGTTTACCCTATACTTGGTGGAATGACCTGTATATGCGGTTCACCCAATACTTGGTGATCTTCTTCTGTTATTCCATTCTTTATTATTATGTTGGAATAACTTGTTTATGCGAAGTATCGCATACTTGGTGAAATCCTTTTATTATACCGTCATTTATTATTCTGTCGAAATATCCTGTCGGTGTGAATTTCACCTGACCTGGTTCCATATTTATTATTCCACATTTATTATTCTGTTGGGAATAACCTGTCTGTGCGGTCTCTATCGCATGCATGGTGAATCCTTCTGTTATTCCATTCTTTATTATTCTGTTAGAATAACTTGTCTATGTGGATTGCCACATGCATGGTGAATGTTCCTTTGTATTCATTCCTTATTAAATTGTGGAAATGATCTGTATACGTGGATTACCGCATGACGGGTGAAAATCTATTTGCAGTTTCATATATTCTTTATTATACTCAGTTGGTTAAAGTTTTGACTTCTATACTCAATGAAATTAGTGGAATGTCCTTGATATTTGCGCTTCATCCAGTATCATTTCATGGAAACATTCTTCTGAGCATTCTTAAATTTTACTTTACAAAGAAGTATCATGTTGACAATTTGGACGTTATTGGTTCATGGACAAAATAATTCTTGAACTTGTTTTATTGAATTATTATAACATTGTCATCATCCTCATGTTATATTATGTTAAAAGTTATCTTTGGCTTACGTGCATAGATGGACTTAGTATGATTATGACCAGGGATCATTCGGTATAATCATGAACTCTGATGTTATAAGTGGTGTGGTAAAAGTCCTCAGTGGCCTGTAATGCATTGATGGGACGCTTTTGGTATGATTATGACCGTGGATTTTTCAGTATAGTCATGACCATTGATGATTTAATGAAAATCCTTGACCGTGGGTAGGTGGATGATTAGATGTGGTGGTTTATTTATTTAAGTTGAGTCTCAATGATAAAAATTGATGAAAACCTTTAAAACATAAAGATAGTAGACTTTATTCTCTCTTGACTCTTTTAATGGATTGCATATTCATTGCATAGTTAAACTTGATGTCTATTGTATATTATCGGTTTAACATTGTTGAAGACTAAGGATAATTTATTTCAGTATTATCTTAGTCATAATATTTCTTACTTGGCTGTTGAGCTCACCCTTTTTTTCAATGTTCTCTTCAAAAATGAGAATATAAATTTGGGACGAAGTCGGGAAAGTAGTGATGGTCCGAAGATAGCATTAGTAGTCCTCACTATTACATTAAATAGTGTGACAATAAATGTAATGAGGACTCCTTGGGTATGGATATTGTCTCAGATGACAATATTCTATTAAAACTCACATGATTTATGTATTGTCGTATGTTACACCGACATTTGTATAATTAAGTTTGTATTTGTATTTTGTACCATGTATTTGGCCACTCAAGATGGGTGATGAATACCTAATTTTGGGGGCATCGCCCTACATGGTACGGTATGTAATTCAAATACAACTTAATAATACATCCGTCAGGTACAATACGACAAAACATAAACCTGTGAGTTTGAATATAAATATTATCTACTAGAGAATATAAAACTCAAAAGGAGTCCTCATTACAATTATTATCACACTATTTCACGTAATAGTGAGGACTACTAATGCACCATCTAGACCATCACTGCATCTCCCGACTAGTTCCAATACGCTCTCATTTCAAGAGAACAATAAATAAAAGAGTAGGTGAGCTCAACTAGCCCAATAAGAAATATTATGACTAAGATAATGCGTAATAAATTATCAATAGCCTTCAACAAAGATAACAACCGATATAATATAATAGACAACAAGTTTTAGATCAAAAATTGCAGCGGAATAAGCAATCCATTAGAAGAGTCAAGTAGAGAATAAAATCTACTATCTTCTATGATTTAAAAGGTTTTTCATGACTTTTATCGCTGAGACTCAGCTTAATAAATAATCCACATCATTAAATCATCCCTGCACTACAGGCCAAGGATATTCTTTAGTATCACGACCACAAATTATCCATGCACTACGGCCAAAGATAATCGTGTATTCATTAGTATCAACGTTTTGCTAATTTTGTTGCCACTATTGGTTTTACTCACAGCAAATCAGATCACTCACTTTTCATATATTGTCGTGGTCCTGACATTCCATATATTTTATTGTATGTTGATGACATTATACTCACTGCTTCTTCCGATGCTCTTCGATGTACTATTATCTCTCTTCAAAGTGCGAAATTTGCTATGAAAGATCCGGGTCATTGAGTTATTTTTGGGAATTGATGTCACCGCATCAACAATGGCCTTTTTCCCTCTCAACAAAAATATGTCGAAGAGATATTAGAGAGGCGGGAATGACCGCTTGCAAACCTTGCCCCACACTCGTCGACACTAAGGGGAAGCTAACTACAAAATCAGGTGATCCCTATGATGCTCGACGACATATCATCGATTGGTGGTGCTCAAATATCTTACATTCACACGGCCGAATATTTCTTATGCAAATCCAACGAAGTCCGCTTTATTTATGCATGTTAGAATATTGAACACATGGCCTCTTTGAAACGCATTCTTCGTTATGTACAAGGTACGATTGATTATGGGTTGCACTTGTATACGTCTTCGATTCATTCTATCTTGTCATATCTGATGCGATTGGGGTGGTTGTCCACGATACTAGAGGCGGTCCACCCGGGTTATTGTGTGTTTCTCTGGCGATAATCTCATTTCTTGGTCTTCTAAGCGACAACCTACCATATCCAAGTCTAGTGCGAAAAGTCGAATATAGGGGGTGTCGCATAACGTTGTCTCTCGAAGTTTTGTTGGATTAGGAATCTTCTTCTGGAACTTCACTGTCCTATCCAAAAAGCAACTTTGGTCTACTGTGATAATGTTAGTGCGATATATTTATCCGGAAATCCAGTTCAACATCAGCGCACTAAGCATATTGAAATTGTGAGACCCCAGATTTTATGAATAAAGATTTAAATTTCTTGAAATATTTTTTTAATATTATGGTGCGGATTTGATATAATGTTATAGTTGTGGGTAGTATTTAGAAATTTTGCAAAGTATGCAAGTTGTTATATTATATTCAATTAGTCGGGGAATATTCGTACAACGACGCAATCATTGGTGGACCCCACAACGGAATAATTGTTGGATTGAGAAAATAACAAAAATATTTTTATGAAAATAACGGCGGAAGTTTTACCGTTAATACTGTTGAACTACTTGATAGTAAAAGTACAGTAATACGCGTGGTTGCATAGTAGCACACGGTATTGATTATTGATGCTTATGTGAGAAGTCACTCAGTTTTGTTTATTATTTGGATTCCTATTTACCCATTTTTCAAAATAATCGATAGAAAATTATTTAAAGGTGGAGCCCACATATGGGGCCCATATGTGTTGAAAATTTGATTTTAAAATTAGGGGTGAGAGGAAGTTACATATAGAGGAGTGGGTTTTGGTGGAAAAGTGGATGGGTTGATAATTAATGTTGGTTGTTTTATTATAAATTGATTTTGGGTGGTGGAAAAGTTGATGGGTGTTGTAATATCATATATATATATATATATATATATAATATCTAGCATGTGTTTTTATATATATATATATGTATTATATTTTATTTTTGTTTTGATCCTATTGGTTGGTTGTTTGAAATTTGCATCAGGGTGTTATCACAACTTTGATCCGTGAATTTGCAAAGACATCATGTTATATAAATGTAATATATATATATATATATATATATATATATAATATTATTTTTATTAATACTGCATAGTAAATCAATCTGGACCGTTCATGAATTAGTTACTATTCAATCCATTCTCCTATAAATAGAAGTTCATTCCTTCATTATTTCTTGCAAATTCTTTGAAACTCAGAGAGAAATTATAGAGAGAAAGAAAAAAAAGTATTACGCTACTTCACTTACTCCAAAGTATTCAGCTTTTTCTAAAGGTAGGGAATATTATTTGTTATACTCGTAAAGGGTATTATTCTTTTCGTATTCATGAAGAGAGTCATTGTTATTTCATTCTTATTATTTTGTTGGAATAACTTTGTTTATCTGATACCGCATACATGGTGAAATTCTTATAATATTTCGTTCCTTAATATTCAGCCGAATATCATCGTCTGCGTGAGTTTACGCGGACACTGGTTCCATTATTTATTATTACGTCGGAATATCATATACGTGCATTTACTAGGACTGGTTCCATTCCTTATTATTATTACATTTGGAATATCATATTCATGCGTTTTCTACGCAGGACTAGTTCCGCCTCTTTATTATTATTCTGTTGGAACATCACGCCGGTGCATGTAATTTAAGCCCGACCTAGTTCCGTTGCTTATTATTCATTGGAATAACTTTGTCATACATGCAATCTCGCATACATGGTGATTTCTTTTGTTATTCCATTCGTTATTATACCCGGTTGGTTAAAGTTTTGACTTATACTCCATGAAATTAGTGGAATATCCTTGATATTTTGCGCTTCATCCGATATCTTTTCATGGAAATATTCTTACGAGCATTCTTGAATTTTACTCTACAAAGAAGTCTCATGTTGATAATTTGGACATTATTGATTCCTGAATAAATTAATTCTTGAACTTGTTTTATTGAATTCTTATATCATTGTCATTATCCTCATGTTTATATTATTTTTGAAAGTTATTTGTGGCTTTGTAGTGCATAGATGGACTTGGTATGATTATGACGAGGATTATTCGATTGTAATCATGGTAGTAATGTTACAAATGATGTGGAAAAAGTCCTCATTGGCCCGTAATGCATTGATGGACGAGTTTTTGGTATGATTATGGCTATGGATTCTCTTTGGCCATAGTGCAAAGATGAATTGTTTTATGGCATGATGATGACCAGTTAATGAATACACGATTATCTTTTTGCACCAGTAGTGTATGGTTAATTTGTGGTCGTGATACTAATGAATACATGATTATCTTTGGCCCGTAGTGCATGGATAATTTGTGGTCGTGATACTAATGAATACACGATTATCTTTGGCCGTAGTGCATGGATAATTTATGGTCGTGATACTAAAGAATATCCTTGGCCTGTAGTACATGGATGATTTAATGATGTGGATTATTTATTAAGTTGAGTCTCAGAGATAAAAGTCATGAAAAACCTTTTAACTCATAGAAGATAGTAGATTTTATTCTCTACTTGACTCTTCTAATGGATTGCTTATTCCACTGCAGTTTTTGATATAAAAGAAACTTGATAAAGGAGTAGTGAGGTAGTAAACTTCTTTTCTTCTTTAGATTTTCTCTCTACAATTTCTCCCTACAATTTCTCTCTATAATAACCGCTCTATAACTTTAGTGAATTGGTGAGAAATGAAGAAGAATGAGCTTCTATTTAATGGAAAACATAGTTTCGATAATTGCACATTTTGGAGCTCGAAAAATTACAGTACAATACCTCCCTCTTTTTCTTTATTTTAAAATTAGTCATCCAAGTATTATCAAACTTGCACCACCTCCCCTAATAGTTAATCATTTTGGAGGAGACATAAGTTCCCACACTTGGTATCTCTCAAATTGTTGAAGTTATTTTTGCATTGCCAATAGCCAATTCTCATCAAGAACTGCATCCTTTGCATTCTTTGGCTCAACCTATGACAAAAATGCAGAGAATGCACAATAATTTTGTAAACCTCTTCGTGTGGTTATACCTTTGTTGATATCTCCAATGATATTTTCTGGAGGATGATTCTTGATGAATTAATAGTTTATTCATGTGACTCAATAGTAAAATCATGTGAAAAAACTAATTACATTATAGTACATTCATCTATACCTTCATTTTTAACTTAGTCATGCAAGTATTATCAATCTTGCACCAACTCCCCTAATAGTAACAAGAATGTGAATCAATAGTACATACATGTGAACAAATAGTTATAAACATGTGAATTAGTAGTAATTAATTGTTCATTTATCCAGATAAATTGCAGATTTATCAATATAGCCCCCAGACATCAATTTTTATCGAAATAAATGTCGATTTTCACTAACACAAATAATTCCAACATAATGAAACTATTTTTATCAAAAATATAAATTTTGAAATTTTGAAGTTTGACTTTTCAGAGAAAAAGTCAATTGTTGACTTTGACCAAATAGTGAATCTGAAAAATTTTGTGTTTATAGACTATTTTACTAATTTTGTCATTAGGACTCAACTATCACGTCCGCTTCTCCAAATTCAACTCAGAACACAACTTTAATTAATAATAATCATTAATATTATAACTCACAATATTTATCAACCAAGTCGTTCCCAAGAAGAGGGGCCTTAGGTAAGATTTTCTCCTCGGCTTTGGCGGCGCAATTACCTAACCTCTCCTTGTGAAGCGCCTAGACATTGTAAATATTGCAATTTAATAATATGAATAACTTTGTTGTCTCAATTATTATTTTAATAAAATAACATATTATGCGGATGATCTTTGTGACAATAATCGAATCAATAATATAAGAGATATGATCGCAAAGAATTACTATAGCAATAATTGAGTAAAAGCGAGTGACTTATCACGTAAGCATCAATAATCAATACTGGTGTCTGCTCTTATGCAACCACGTGTATTCTTTGTACTTTTACTCACAGAGTAGTTCAGCGAGTATTAACGGTAAAACTTCGTAGTTATTTTCATAAAATAATTTTGTCGTTTTTTCTAACTACTGACGATTGCTTACATTTGTGGGGTCCACCAATGATTATGTAATATATCGAATATTCCCAGATAAAAAGAATATTCCCAGACCAAATGAATATTATATAACAACTTGCATACTTTACAAAATTTTCAAATACTACCCTAACTATAACATTATATCAAATTCACACCATAATATTAAAAAAATATTTTGAGGAATTGAAATCTTTATTTATAAAATGCGGGGTCTCTGATCTCCCTCCATATGGAATTAAGCCCTCGAAATTTACGTCACGATACTAGTATCTTAAGCGGTGAGGATACCTTGACTTCATTTGATTCTAACTCTTGAGGTACAACCTTTGAGTGTTGAATATGATTCTCCTTATCAAGATTTTAACACGTACATCTTAAATACGTTAAATTATCCATTATCTCGTCCGGGTTCTAAATCAATAATGTGGTTCGTGTCGTCCATATATTTTGCGTAACATCGATACGTTACAAACATTATAAACACGCGACATTTTTGGCGTAGAAAGCGAGTCTATAGGCCACGGTTCTACTCGATCGAGGATTTCAAATGGGCCAATTAAATCGAGGGGTTGAGATTTCCTCTCTTCATCGATTCTTTCTTCTAGAATAATGCCCTCTTGAACCTTCTTCTTCTTCACATTCATCAACTCTGGTATGTAGCTTGCATGGCTTTAACTTTATCAATTAAAATGGATTCTACTCGTATATTCGTTATCTTCACGTGGGTCCCTAGAGTCTTTAACTCCATCTTCATCATTTGTAAGTTATACGAAATGAGTCTTTGTGTTAACACCATCGCACTTGTAAACGCATACGATCTTCTACTCAACGCGTCAACTACCACGTTCGCTTTTCCATGATGATGTTGAATGGTACGATCGTAATCTTCAATAGCTCGCGCCAACGCCTTTGGCGTATGTTACGTTCATTTTAGTTGAAGAAATACTTGAGGGTTTTAGAAATGGGTTTTGTACTGGGGTCTATACAAAATTCGATTTCACGCTCTAGGGGTAGGCTAAGAAGTCTTCAGGAATACGTCAAGAAATTTACTAACAAAAGAAATATCATTCAAAACTGTGACCCTCATCCAAGACTTGGATAGTACGTCACATTGATACCAACCGTGACTTCTATCCCTTAACCTGGATAGCACCTCACAATGATACCTATCAACTTGCCATCTTCATTCACGATGTCGCCTCTGAGAAAGTGCGGCGGTGCATTCCACACTGAAGAAGTCGACAACGAAAGGATTGGGGCTCTTTACTTATGGCTTGATATGATGATGATTGTCTTTAGTGGTTTGGTTGCTTGAATTCGCATAACGGGTTGGTTAGGAATATGAAAGCTAACCACCTTACTAAAAAGCATGATGAGTAGTTAACCAATCGATTTCTAAAATCACATCAAAGGAAAATATTTTCAAAGAGATAAGATCGACGAAGTAGCGTGAAAATGTCGATTTGAATCAACAAGATTTATAAGCGAGTGGAGGTGTGAAGGCTCCTACTAGCGAAGTTTCAACCGATAAGTCAAAGTCTAACTTCTCCGAGTCAAATTTAAGCGTTGAGCATAAGCAAGAGAAATAAAATAATGGGTAGAATCGGTATCTTATAAGGTATAGACTTCGCAAGAATTTATAATTAACTAACCCGTCTTAACCCGTTCGGGTTACTCGCTTTTGAGAAGTCACAAAAAGCGCTCTTCTGAAACCCCAGAACTTTGTTTTATTCAGATATCGCCTTTGGTGCCACCATCCCAATTTGGACTTGACTTTGGTGCCACGACAAAATCGGGCTAGGTGACCTTCTCTTCCACAATTATAACATTCCTTGGACGGCATCACGCAGTTTGGACTAATATGTCCCCCCCTCCGCATTTGAAACATATGATGAGGTGGTCGATCTCCTTCCTTAACAACTTGGTCTTTGGTCTTTGGCGTCTTTCTATCATTGTTGAATCTCCTCTTCTTGAAATATCCATTATTATTGTTTTTTCTATGATTACCACTGAAGTGGTTACTATTTCTGGCATGTTGATTCCCTCCACGCTTATTGTCTCCGCTTCGATGGTGGTATCACTTGTATTATCATTTTTTGTTGCTCTCTTTTGGTTGGGTTGACTCATTATTGCGCTCAATAAGCTAAGCCCTATTAACAACATCTCGAATACAAACATAGTTTATGAGAGATAAGATATTGGCGTATCTCGGGTTTGAACCTCTTAGAAACATTAGCGTCATTCTCTCCTCATTATCAACCAAATGGGGCCTTGAAACCATGACAATTCGGCAAACTTGGTTTACGTCTTTGCGACACGGTCATGTTATTTTGCTCCAGCTTGATGAACTCTACCTCTTTCATGTGACGAATACTTTCGGGAAAGTACTTGTCGTTGAACAATTCTTGGAACTTCTCCCAAGTCATCTTCAGTGCGGCAGAGTTGAGTCGCTTTCTGATTCCCACCGATGTCACCTCTCTCTACATAACATGAAGGTGGCAAAGGAACCTTTTGTTCCTCGGAGCATCCCAAGACATCAAATATCTTGGTAATCTTTATCACGTCTCGCCTTAAGTGGTTTTGGCTCTCCAATAAACTCGGTGGTCCCGGTTCCTTGAAGCGCTTAGCGATGACCATCAGAGAGTTGCGGTGTTTCCACTGCATTTTGGACGAGAGCCGTTCTTGCACGATGTTACATGAATTGCATAAAGCCTCTGAAAATTTCATCGTTCATCATTTGGTCGGTGTTTGTTGTTTGCATGAGGATTATCGCCTTCACGATGCACATTATCACGATTATTGATGCTGGGGAGACTCAGCGGTCTCATGCTCCATTCTTTATTCTCAACATTCTCGGATGTCATTTTCAAATCTTGCGCCACAAAACAAGGGTTAATTAATATATCACATATTATCTATATACTCGACCAACCAATTAAATACCAAATAAACTTAGGTAGGTCATACTTATGAAGGAATTCCCACTCTCTCCCCTCTAGTTCTTGTCTCACATCTCGGCCGGGGATCATATCCCTAAGCTTTGATACCAATGTGCGCCCCCAAAATAGGTATACATCACCCATCTTGGGTGCGCCACTTACATGGTACAAAATCAACTATAAACTTAATTATACTGACGATCGTGTAAAATACGACAAAAAACATAAAGCGAGAGTTTTAATAAGAATATTGTCATCTGAGAAAGTATTCAAACACAATGGAGTCCTCATTACATTTATTATCACACTATTTTATAGAATAGTGAGGAACTACTAATACACCATCTAGGACCATCACTCTGTTTCCCATTAGTCCTCCAATTACGTTCTCATTTCTTGAAGAGAAGAATGAAAGCAAAGGTGAGCTCAACTAGCCCGATGAAATATTATGACTAAGATAATGCAAAATAAATTATCCTTAGCCTTGACGGTATAACAATTGATTGAATATAATAGACAACAAGTTTTAGATCAAAAGCTGCGGTGAAATAAGCAATCCATTAAAAAGTCAAATAGAGAATAAAATCTACTATCTTTTAAGATTTAAATTTTTTTCATCACTTTTATCATTTGAGACTCGACAATAAATAATCCACATCATCGAATCACCCCCACCACTTCATGAGGATATTCTTTAGTATCACGACCACAAATTATCCATGCACTACGGGCCAATAGATAATCGTGTTTTCATCAAGCAGTCACGATCATGCCATAAAATAATTCATCTTTGCTCCATTGGTAGAAGAAAATCCATAGCCATGATCATACCAAAAGCGTCCCATCAATGCATTACGAGCGATGAGGACTTTTTCCTCATCATTTGTAACATTACGGTTATGATTATCTACAGAATAATCCTGGTCGTAATCACACCAAGTCCATCTATGCCTTCTGAGACCCTGAGATGACTTTTACCACATCATTTATAACATTACGGTCATGATTATCTTAAGAATAATCCTTGGTCGTAATCATATCAAGTCCATCATGCATGCTCTACAGACCCACAGATGACTTTTAACAAAATATAAACATGATGATGATGACAATGATATAAGAATTCTATAAAACAAGTTCAAGAATTAATTTGTCCAGGAACCAATAACGTCTAAATTGTTAACAAGATCTTGTTTTGTGGTGTAAAATTCAAGAATGCTCGGAAGAATATTTCCATGAAAAGATATTGGATGAAGCCTGAATATCGAGGATATTCCACTAATTTCATGGAGTATAGAAATCAAAACTTTAACTAGCCGAGTATAATAAAGAATGGAATAATAAAGAAATCACCATGCATGCGGTACTTGGCATGAGCGAGGTTATTCAACGAATAATAAATAATGAAATAAATAACAGAATATTAAAAATAATAAATAATGGAACGAGGTCGAGGTGAAATTCAATTCAAGCGGGATATTAAATGAGAATATTAAATGCGGAATAATAAATAATGGAACCATGTTCGGTGAAATTCACACCGATAGGATATTCTGACAAAATATTAAAGAATGGAATAATAGAAGAATTTCACCATGTATGCGGTATTAGCATAAAAAGGTTATTCAACATAATAATAAAAGAATAGAATAACAAAAGAATTTCACCAAGTAAAGGGTATCTGCTTATCTGAGGTTATGTATAGGGTATCTTGGCGTATCTGAGTTATTCAATAGAATAATAAAGAATGGAATAATGAAGTTCTCTTCATGAATAAGAAAGAATAACACCCACTAGTAAAAGAAGCTGGATAAAGGGTAGTGAGGTAGTAAACTTCTCTTTTCTTTAGAATTTCTCTCTACAATTTCTCTTTATAATAACCGCTCTATAACTTTAGTGAATTGGTGAGAAATGAAGAAGAATGAGCTTATTTAATGGAAAACATAGTTTCGATAATTACACATTTTGGGGCTCGAAAAATTACTGATCTGATACCTCCTCTTTTCTTTATTTTAAAATTAGTCATCCAAATATTATCAAACTTGCACCACCTCCCTAATAGTAAATCATGTGAATTAATAGTTTATTCATGTGACTCGATAGTAAAATCATGTGAAAAACTAATTACATTATAGTACATTCATCATACCTCCATTTTTAACTTAGTCATGTAAGTATTATCAATCTTGCACCAACTCCCTAATAGTAACAAGAATGTGAATCAATAGTACACACATGTGAACAAATAGTTATAAACATGTGAATTAGTAGTAATTAATTGTTCATTTATCCGATAAATTACCCAATTTATCAATATAGCCCCCAGACATCAATTTTTATCTAAATAAATGTCAATTTTCACTAACACAAATAATTCCAACATAATGAAACTATTTTTATCAAAAATATGAATTTTGAAATTTCGAAGTTTGACTTTTCCCAAAAAAGTCAACTGTTGACTTTTTGACCAAATAGTGAATCCCGAAAAATTTATGTTTATAGACTATTTTTACTAAATTCAACTTCGAACACAACTTTAATTAACAATCATCATTAATATTATAACTTACAATATTTATCAACCGAATTCGTTCCGGAAAGAGGGGCCTTAGGTAAGGATTTCTCTCACCGTTGGCGCATGATTACTAACCTCTCCTTGATAGAACTTCTAGACATTGTAAATATTGCAATTTAATAATATGAATAACTTTGTAAATCTCAATTATTGATTTAATAAAATAACATATTATGCGAGATGATATTGTGATAATAATCGAATCAATAATATAAGAGATATGATGCGACATTCTTGTAGCAATAATTGAGTAAAATTGGTGACTTATCACGTAAGCATCGATAATCAATACCTTGTGCTACTTATGCGACCCGCCAGCGTATTCTTTGTACTTTTAATCTGAGAGTAGTTCAACAATATTAGCTTGGTAAAACTTTCGTAGTTATTTTTATAAAATATTTTTGTCATTTTCTAACTACTGATGATTGCTTGGTTGTGGGGTCCACCAATAATTATGTAGGTAAATCGAATATTTCCCAGATAAAAAAATATTCTCCGAACCAAAGCGAATATTATATAACAACTTGCATACTTTGCAAAATTTTCAAATACTACCCACAACTATAATATTATATCAAATCCACACCATAATATTAAAAAAATATTTTGAGAAGCTATAGAGAGAAAATTATAGAGAGAAAGAAGAAGAGTATTCTGCTACTTCACTACTTCGATATCCAGTATCTTTTACGGTAAGGGGTGTTATTCTTTCTTCTTGAAGAGAACTTCTATTATTCCATTCTTTATTATTCTGTTGGAATAACCTGTAAAAGTGGCATACCCTATACATAACCTGTATATGTGGCATACCCTATGCTTGGTGAAATCCTTATGTTATTCCATTCTTTATTATTCTGTTGGAATAACCTGTATGCGCGGTTTACCGTATACTTGGTGGAATGACCTGTATATGCGGTTCACCCAATACTTGGTGATCTTCTTCTGTTATTCCATTCTTTATTATTACATTGGAATAACTTTTGTACGCAGTTTACCTATACTTGGTGGAATGACCTATATATCACGGTTCACCCAATACTTGGTGATCTTCTTACATTATTCCATTCTTTATTATTATGTTGGAATAACTTTGTTTATCGAAATCCGCATACTTAGTGAAATCCTTTTATTATTCCGTTCTTTATTATTACATTTGGAATATCTTGTCAATGGGTGTAATTTCACGACTGGTTCCATATTTATTATTCGCATTTATTATTACATTGGGAATAACCTATACATACGGTCTCTATCGCATGCATGGTGAATCATACATTATTCCATTCTTTATTATTACATTAGGAATAACTTTTGTCTATGTGGATTGCCCATGCACGGTGAATGATCCTTTGTATTCATTCCTTATTAAATTGTGGAAATGATCATTTCGTGGATTACCACATGGCGGGTGAAAATCCATTTCTGGGTTTCATATATTCTTTATTATACTCGGTTGGTTAAAGTTTTGATTTTTATACTCCATGAAATTAGTGGAATATCCTTGATATTTGCGCTTCATCAGTATCTTATCATGGAAATATTCTTACGAGCATTCTTGACTTTTATTTTACAAAGAAGTATCATGTTGACAATTTGGATATTATTAGTAGTTAGATAAATTAATTCTTGAACTTGTGTAATTGAATTCTATAACATTGTCATCATCCTCATGTTTATATTATGTTGAAAGTCATCTTTGGCTTACGTGCATAGATGGACTTAATATGATTATGACGAGGATCATTCGGTATAATCATGATTTGTGATGTTATAAGTGGTGTGGTAAAAGTCTTGATGGCCTATAATGCATTGATGGGCGAGTTTTTGGTATGATTATGACCAGGGAATTTTCGGTATAATCATGACCATTGATGATTTAATGAATATCCTTGGCGTGTCTGGAGGATGATTAGAAGATGTGGTTTATTTATTAAAAGTGAGTCTCGTGATAAAGTTGATGAAAACATTTTTAAATCATAGAAGATAGTAGGTTTTATTCTCTACTTGACTCTTCTAATGGATTGCTTATTCAGCTGCGATTAAACTTGATGTCTATTGTATTTTATCGGTTTAACATTGTTGAAGACTATTGATAATTTATTACGCATTATCTTAGTCATAATATTTCTTCTTGGGCTAGTTGAGCTCACCCTTTCTTTTCTTTATTCTCTTGAAATGAGAATATAAATTTGGGGACGAGTCGGGAATGGGGTGGCGGTCCGGATGATAGCATTAGTAGTCCTCACTATTACATTAAATAGTGTGACAATAAATGTAACGAGGTGAATTTGAGTTTGTATCACATCATGAGGACTCCATTGAGAATGGATATTATCTAGATGGCGGTATTCTTGTTTAAACTCTCGGTTTATGTATTGTCGTATGTTACCGACATTTGTATGATTAAGTTTGTATTTGTATTTTGTACCATGTATTTGGCGACTCAAAATGGGTGATGAATACCTAATTTTGGGGAGTCACAAATAATAACTTAGTGAATAGTAACTTGTGAATAGTACTCAGAGCACAAAAAGTGTCCTAAATGCGAGTGAACAATACTAGAGTGAATAGTAATTTGGGTGAATAGTAACCCATGAATAGTAACTCATGAATAGTACTCAAACACGAAAAGTGTCCCAAATACAGAGTGAATAATCTTTGGGTATTTTATGACAACTTATCTACTTTGAAAAATTTTCAAATATGGCCCTTAACTTTAAACTTTTATCAATTTAACTATTTACCAAAATAGAAAAATTGAATACTTTTATTCATAAAATTCGGGGTCTTACATCTTTGAGTCAATTTGGTGATGCAGCTTCTGAGACTCCCACCGAGTGAGTCTGTCTCCTGCATGAACATAAAAGTGGCGAATGGAACCTACATTTCTCAGGTGCATCCCAAGACATCGAATATCTTGGTAATTTGTTTGACCCACGTTTTCTCCATGATCGGATCTGGCTTTCCCTTAAATTCGGTGGTCCTGACTCTTTGAAGCTTGCTTGGCTATGACAAGTCGCGAATGCTAGCATTTTCACCGTATTTTGTGCACGAGTCTCCACAAATGCGGTTTTGCATGAAGCGCAAAAAGCTTTTAAACATCCATCATTCATCATTTCTTGATAGCGTTGTTTATAGGAGGATTATTGCCTTCTGTTGCACGTTCCACAGGTAGTGATCAAAGGTGTCTCCGTGATGCGATTCACTCCATTATTAACGTTCTCGGTTGCCATTCTTAAATCTTGCCATAAAACAAGGGTTAATAGTCATGTAACATATTATCCCTATACTACGACCGACCAAATAAATACCAAATAAACTTAGTCGAGGTCATACTAGCGAAGAATTCCCGTCTCTCCTCCTCTAGTTCTTGTCTCACATCTCGACCAAAAATCATATCCCTAAGGTTTGATACCATGTTGTGGCGCCCCCAAAATAGGTATACATCACTTATTACGAATGCGCCAAATACATGAATGCGAGAAACAAACATAACTTCATTAAGCGTGAGTTTAAATACAAATAGAGTATATAAAACTCAAAAGGAGTCTTCATTACAATTATTGATACACTATTTTAAAAATAGTGAGGGCACGCTAAAACAACTTTCTAGAACCATCACTCCGTTACCCCACTAGTTCCTGCTTTATGTTCTCACCTCACGAGAAGAAAAATGGAACAAAGGATGAGCTCAACTAGACCGATAAAGAAGAATATTATGACTAAGATAATATACAACAAATTATCATTAGTCTTGACGAGAATAATCGATAAAATATAATAGACAACAAGTTTTATATCAACAAGCTGCGGTGAAAAATAGCAATCCATTAGAAGAGTCAAGTAGAGAAAGAATTCTACTATCTTCTAAGATTTAAAAGTCCATCATCAATATTTTATCCCTGTAACATCAATCAATAAACATCTTGAATCAAATATTAATCTTTGCACTACAGGCCAAAGATATTCATTTGTATCACCAGTTGGTCATATTCATCTCAACATACATTTCATCTTTGCTTTCTACGGGCCAAAGATATTCATTAAGTAGTCATTCATCTTTGCCTTTCTGGCCAAAGATATTCATTTGTATCATCATTTAGGGTGAGGATGATGAAAAATATTTTAAAGAAAAGCGAATCCGGTGAGATAACGAGATCAAATATTAAGGATTAGGTATTACGGTTTATCAAGTTTAATAATATTACGAAATAACCAATTTTGAAGCGAGAATTCAAAAATAATGATCAAAACATGGATCTGATCAAAGATAGTAACCATAATAGATAACTTGGACAAAAGAAGAAAATTTTATTTTTCAGTGAATAGTGTCGTATTCGTGAATAGTGCCATATACGTGAATAGTGGCATATACGTGAATAGTAACCCCGACACAAAAAGTTTCAAATTTGATAAAAAGTTCATACCAATATTTCGGCATAATGATATTAAAGAAAATATCATTTAAGAAGAAGATAATATCACTTACCTCAAAATATCAGTACTTCTGATCGGAATATCGGTATAAGGCTGAAGGAAACTTGCATTGATTAACAGAAACTCACAAAGTATCTAAATACTCATAAAATACACTCAATAATCTAGAGAGAGAAAGAGAGAAAACTTGTTTCTGGTATGATTTTCAATTCTAACTTAGCCCTCTATTTATAGGAAAATGTTATGACGCAAAGCGGACTTAACACCGCAACCCTAATGGCTTTACTGCTACTATTCCCACCCACCACATTTGAATAAAAATCTCAGCACATTTCTTCACCAACCAAGAGTGGGGCCCACCAATTCTAGAATTTTCCACCAAAATGATTTATAAACGATTTTTGAATCGGTCACCTCTTAAAATTTATAAAAATCATCGCTCATTTTTAACGGTTTAAAATTTGTGGACATATACTCAACTTATATATGTATAACATATCCAAAAATTACAACGATCCAAGCGGTCGGATTAAAAAATTATAACTCCATAATATATCTCGAAAAAACACTAGTTTGATTTTTAATACCTCCAATCAGACAAAATACTAATAAAACACCTCAACATTAATTCCTTCATTTATAACCACATAAATAAATCCATCATTTATATCCACATAAAATAAATATTTCCTTATCATATGAATCAATGATTAATTATTCACAAATAATATTACTGAGAATCACATTTATAACAAACCAAGTTGTTCCTAGGAAAGGGGATTTCAATAAGGATTTTCTCTCTTTGGCGCAATTAGGTGACCAAATCACTCCTTGACAGAACTTTCTAGACATTGCCAATAATGTTATCTAATAATATTATTCCAAATTGTTAGACCCCGAATTTTATGAAATAAAAGTGTTCAATTTTTCTATTTTGGTGAATAGTTAAATTGATATAAGTTTAAAGTTAAGGGTGATATTTGAATTTTTTTTAAAGTAAGTGATGATGAAGTTTTGTTTTATTAGTATTATTAACGTAATAAAACAGAAACATCTTTTTTATATTAAACAGAATACTTTATTAAAGTTATTCTATAAATTGAATATATTATATTTTATTATGCATAGTGTTGCATAGTGTTTTGCATAGTAAAATCTTTTTATATAAAACAAAATACTTTTATAAAGTTGTTTGTTTTATTAGGCAATAATTAGAATATATTATATTTTATTTAAAAGATTTTACTTTAAATATGGAATAATCAGATTAAAGTAAATCAATCTGGATCGATTCATGGATTGGTTATTATGCGATCCATTTTCCTATAAATAGGAAGCTTAGTTAGAATTGAATTCACACGGAAGTTCGGAGAATTCTCCTTCATAATCTTGGCGTATTTCCTTAAGAGTTTTAAGAAACTTTGAGCGAAGAACATAGTATAAGTTTTCTTTAAGAAAATCCTCACCCTATCAGTCGGAATATTTTTCTTTTACGGTAAGGGGTGTTATTCTTTTATATTCATGAAGAGAACTTTTGTTATTCCATTCTTTATTATTACATTTGGAATAACTTTGTATATCTGTGACATACCCTATACATGGTGATCTTCTTTTGTTATTCAATTCTTTATTATTCTGTTAGAATAACTTGTATACGCGGCATACCATATACATGGTGATCTTATTTTGTTATTCAATTCTTTATTATTCTGTTAGAATAACCTGTATACGCGGCATACCCTATACATAACCTGTATAAGTGGCATACCCTATACTTGGTGAAGTCGTTTGTTATTCAATTCTTTATTATTACGCCGGAATATCTGTCGGTGTGAATTTCACTTGACTGGTTCCATATTTATTATTAGTATTTATTATTACATTGGGAATAAACATGTGTGCGGTCTCTATCGCATGCATAGTGAATTCTTCTATTATTCCATTCTTTATTGTTACATTGGAATAATGCATACATGTGGATTACCACATGCATGGTGAATGATCCTTTATATTCATTCCTTATTGAATTGTGGAAATGATCTATTTACGTGGATTATGATGAAAGTCATAATAAAAGTATAGGGATGATGAAAATCATGGGTATATGAAGTATTAGTAAGTGTTATGATGAGTTATGTTGGTTTAGTATGTGAAAACATGAAAGTTTCTTAGAAATCACAAAGGGTTGAAAAATCGATTTTGATAAAAACGTAAAATGAAATTCAATTGACCATATCTCCTATTATATTTTGAATTTTTGAGTGTAGTCAAGTTTTAGAGTTAGATCTATGAGTTTTGTAGCATCTCCAAGTGGAATCACTGGAAAAAGTGTTGTAGATTTTCGTGTGTACTAATTTTAGCAAAGCGAAAAGCGCAAAATATGAAAAAATTTCTGCTGCCACGTTTTTGTAAGAAATTTTTTTGACCACTTAATTTATGAGAAAAATTCAGGCCTTTTCGGACACGAAAGTACACGGTATAAATTACCTCCTGTCCAAAAATGAGCTCATTCTGACTTAAAATGAGTAAGTTATGACCATTTCAATATTTAGGTTTTTCCGACGAAAAATGCTATAACTGGAGTTCTATAACTCCGATGACCATGAAATTTAAATTGGAAACTCACGTTAACATGTGTAAGATTCTGCCAAGATTTGGGAATTTTTGGAGTTAATCTTGAGGTAGCTAATTTCTTAAGGAATTAATTGGAAATTGATTTTTGAAAAATAGTAAATGAATTTTAAAATTAGAGAAAAATATATGTTTAATATGGGACTATATTATGCTTAATCCCGTAAGAGAATAATTTTTGGGACTGATTTGTTATTTTTCATGAAAATGATTTAGTTATAAACATATGAATTAAATATGTTATGTGAAGTAACAAAATTTGGAAAATAGGATTTTATGGCTTGGAAATCTATATAATGTATATCAGATTTTGATGAGGATTTAATCATTGGTGATGAAAGTTATCTTTGGCATTACGATGCGAAGATGAATTTGTTGTTTATTGAATTATATATCTTTGGCTTACGATGCAAAAGATGGATTGTTGATTATTGGTTTTATTGTTGTATATCTTTGGCTTTAAATGCGAGAGATGGACTTGGTATGATTATGACTAGGGATTATTCGGTATAGTCATGACCATTGATGATTTAATGAATATCCTTGGCCCGTAATGCGAGGGAAGATTCGATGATGTGGTTTATTTGTTAAAAGTTGGGTCTTAGCGATAAAAATTGATGAAAATATTTTAAACCATATAAGATAGTAGATTTTATTCTCTACTTGACTTTTTAATTGATTGCTTATTTATTACAATTTTTGATCTAAAACTTGTTGTCTATTATATTCTATCGGTTGTTATATTGTTGAAGGCTAAGGATAATTTTTATGCATTATCTTAGTCATAATATTTCTTCTTGGGCTAGTTGAGTTCACTCTTTCTTTCATTTGTTCTCTTCGTGAAATGAGAATATATTTGGGAGACGAGTCGGGGAGCGAGTGACGGTCGAGATGATAGCATTAGTAGTCCTCCTTTATCACTGTTAAATAGTGTGACAATAAATGTAATAAGGACTCCATTGGCTATGGATATTGTCTAGATGACAATATTTGTATTAAAACTCATGACATATATATTTTGTCGTATTTTACGACAAATTTGTATAATTACGTTTTTATTTGTATTTTGTACCATGTATTTGGCGACTCAAGATGGGTGATGTATACCTAATTTTGGGGCGTCACACAAATAATCTGAATTCTTGATCGATAAAGGAATCTTTGTCGGATGGCGATAATGGAAACAACAATAATATAAAATATCAATGCGATAATTATTGAATCAATAAAATAAAATATTGAGCGATAGCTTCTTTGTGACAATTATTGAGTAGTGCCTTCTTACGTAAGGATCAATAATTCAACAATCTTTGTGCGATACCATATCTTTCTTGTCTGCAACAACAGCGTATTACTTTACTTTAACCACCGGGTATTCCAATAGTGTTTTCTGGTAACAACTATCTTTGTTATTCAATTTTGTCATTTTCTTCATTCGTAGTTATACATTATGGCCCCTGATTAATTGGGCTGGTGCCGTAAATGCGAATATTCTCCAAGCGGAAAGAATATTCCCGCAAAACAAAATGAATATTTTATAACCACTTGCTTATTTTGCAAAATTTTCACATTTCACCCATAACCAAAGTTATTATATCAAATTAATACCTAATAATTCACAATAATAAATAAAGGAAATTTGATTTTATTCATTAAAAAGTTGGGGTCTTACAAAAATTATCCCGTCATATCATCTATTCACCAAGAAATAATAAAATTAAACATGAAATTTACCAAGAAATAATTAAATTAAGCATGACCCCATAGCATGTAAACAATAAAATTAGTATTTATTAACCAAAATCACAATGAAAGTTTCAAATATTTGAAGTGATAACACACAAAAAGCATTTAACATAATAATTCCACATTTTAGAAAATGAAATTGTAAAAAGACACTTCATTAAAATATAAAATACTAGATTTTTATTACCTTTTAAACACAAAACAGATTCTCTAAACAATGTTTTCGGCGCATCCACTTGCACAAATGTCTTGGGGCTGATTACAATTACAAAGGAAAACAATGAATTGCTTCAGTTTGTAACCATGGGGATAGGCACATCAATGAACATTTGCTTGATTAAATTAGGCAAATATAAATCTAACAAAGAAAAAAAATCGAATCTTTCAAGTATCTCAGATATATAAACAATCAATAAAAAAGGAGCATTAAATACCTTTAAGTTTTTATGTTCACCAAGCTCCATAAACCCGACAATTAGCTAAAAGATAATTTACAAAAGGTAGATCGGGAAATTGCATGAATTTACACTAAAATAAGCACATTACGATGGTACATTATTAAGTTTTTTTTAAAAACACCAAATTAGAAAATCGAAGTATATGTATGCATTAACATATCCGTATGCGGTGATAAAAGCGCATATGATTATTACCTTCTTCTCAACAAATGTATTTGCAATTTTGTTGATAAAATGGGGTTTGGGACCCGACCCATCGGCAAATCTTTGGTGAAGAGGATAAAGATGATAACTTCTGCGAATTTATGGTGGATTTGTCTCCCCGATGGAATCGATTTCACAAGGCAAAACAATCAACTAAATTATAATGAGCGGTCTACAGCCTCTAGGTTAACGATTGCGTGGCGTCATTTCAAAAAGATATTTTGCAATAGAAAAAAAATGAAACAATCCAATTTCGAGGAGAACATATAGATCAAACTATATGCCGTACCTTATGTGTCAAGATACTGCTGGAAGAAACATGTATTTTGCAATAAAAAGAACTGAAAAAATCCAATTTAAGGAGAACATATAGACCAAACTACTGTTGTACCTCATATGTGAAGATACTGCCAGAAGAACCGGGCTGGCAAATTGTGACATTGGAAACAACTCCATTTGCAGAAAGCACACAAATCCCTCTAGGGCCCTTTTGAATTAGCGATGGGATCTTTGAAGCAACATCCTTCAGGAAACATTTCTGTTCAATTTTGCACTTAAACCCTAACTATTGCACGTTCGTTCGTAACAAAAAGAGAAATGGTGAAGATACAAAGAAATGATTTGGGGAAAGTGTTTTATCTTAAAAAACATTTATCTGAATTGATTTGCCTGTCTTGCCGAAAAAATCGCTATAGATACCATATATAGCGACGATTAAAATCTTAGGCTTAAATCGTCGCTATAGCTCATCGCTATATGTCAAATTTTTAGTAGTGATAATCGTGTATTCATTAGTATCACGACCACAAAGTATCCATGCACTACGGGCCAAAGATAATAAATGTATTCATCAGCGGTCACGATCATGCCATAAAACAATTCATCTTTGCACTTACGACCAAAGAGAATCCATAGCCATAATCATACCAAAAATTGTCCATCAATACCTACGGGCCAATGAGGACTTTTTCCACATCATTTGTAACATTACGGTCATGATTATACCGAATAATCCCTGGTCATAATCATACTAAGTTCATCTATGCAATACAGGCCACAGATGACATTCAACAAAATATAAACATGAGGATGATGACAATGATATAAGAATTCAATAAATCAAGTTCAAGAATTAATTTATCCAGGAATTAATAACGTCTAAATTGTCAACATGATACTTCTTTGTAGAGTAAAATTCAAGAATGCTCAGAAGAATATTTCCATGAAAAGATACTGGATGAAGCGCAAATATTAAGGATATTCCACTAATTTCATGGAGTATAGAAGTCAAAACTTTAACCAACTGGGTATAATAACGAATGGAATAACAAAAGAAATCACCATGCATGCGGTACTTTGCATAGACGAGTTATTCAACGAGAATAATAAATGTGGATCCGAATCGGTCGGTGAAATTACGCAAGCGGGATATTCAACGAGAATAATAATAATAAAGACGGAATCAGTCCCGATAAAACATAAAACACCTGAACAGGATATTCCAGCGAGAATAATAATAAAGAATAGAATCCGGTCCCGGCGTAAACGCATGTAATGCGAGGATATTAAAACGAATAATAAATAATGGAACTAGGTAAAGGCGTAAGAACGCATGAGACGAGGATATTAAACGAGAATATTAAAAACGCGAATATTAGAAGAATTTTATCATGTATGCGGGACTTCGCATAAACAGGTTATTCCAACAAAATAATAAGAATGGAATAACAACAGCTCTCTTCATGAATACGAAAGAATAATACCCCTTACGAGTACAACAAATAATATTCCTTACCTTTAGAAAAACTGAATACTGGAGTAGTGAAGTAACAGAATACTTTTCTTCTTTCTCTCTATAACTTCTCTCTCTAGAGTTTCAGTGAATTTGTAAGAAATAATGAAGGAATGAGCTTCTATTTATAGGAGAATGGATTGAATAGTAACTAATTCATGAACGGTCCAGATTGATTTACTATGCAGTATTAATAAAAATAATATTATATATATATATATATATATTACATTTATATAACATGATGTCTTTGCAAATTCACGGATCAAAGTTGTGATAACACACTGATGCAAATTTCAAACAACCAACCAATAAGATCAAAACAAAAATAAAATATAATACATATATATATATATATATATATATATATAAACACATGCTAGATATTATATATATATATAATATTACAACACCCATCAACTTTTTCACCACCCAAAATCAATTTATAATAAAACAACCAACATTAATTATCAACCCATCCACTTTTTCCACCAAAACCCACTACCACACACACTTACACACTAAATTCCACCAACAAGTCACTCACACATCACTCTCACCCATATCACATTCATATATATATATATATATATATATATATATATATATATATGAATATCTGAAGTGGATCAGAGAGCACTCTCCTTAAATAGCACTCACTTAAATAGCACTCTTTTATCAAAACGGCGTAGTTTTGGAGGACGCAGTGATATTTTTTGTAAATGCAGCGGTGGCATTGTATTTACAAAATGCCACTGCGATCCTCCAAAACTCTGCTTTTGATAAAAAGTGTTATTTAAAGTGAGTCTTATTAAGAGAATGCTTCTTGATCCGCTCCGTATATACACACACACACACACACACACACACACACATCTCACACTTATATATATAATTTCCTCCTCTATACGTAACTTCCTCTCACCCCCAATTTTAAAATCAGTTTTTCAACACATATGGGCCCCACATGTGGGCCTCACCTTTAAATAATTTTCTACTGATTATTTTGAAAAATGGGTAAATAGGAATCAAAATAATAAGTAAAACTGAGTGACTTCTCACGTAAGCATCAATAATCAATACCGTGTGCTACTATGCAACCACACGTATTCTTGCATTTTTACTAGAGTAGTTCAACAAGATTAACAGTAAAACTTCCTGTAGTTATTTTCATAAAAATATTTTTGTCGTTTTTTCAATCCGACAATCATTTTGTTAATAGGGTCCACCAATGATTGTCTTAGTTGTACAAATATTCCCTCGCTAAAAGCGAATATTCTCACCAATCGAATATAATACAACAACTTGCATACTTTGCAAAATTTCTAAATACTACCCACAACTATAACATTATATCAAATCCACACCATAATATTAAAAAAATATTTAGAGAAATTTAAATCTTTATTCATAAAAACGGGGTCTTGCAATCTCCCTCCTTATGGAATTTAAGCCCTCGAAATTTACGATACGTACACAGTATCTTAGAACGAGATCACGAACACTTTTTCAGATTCTAACTCTTGAGGTATAACCTTTAAGCGTATAATATATTCCAGTATTTAAACAAGTACATCTTCATCCGCTATCTCGTCCGATTTTAAATCAATAATGTGGTTTGGGTCGTCCACATATTTACGTAACATCGATACGTTAAAAACGTTATGAACACGCGACATACTTAGCGGTAAAACGAGTCTATAAGCCACAGTTCCTACTCGATCGAGGATTTCAAATGGGTCAATTAAATCGACGGTTGAGATTTCCTCTCTTCGTCGATTCTTGCTTCTAGAATAACGCCCTCTTGAACCTTCTTCTTCACATTCGTCAGCTCCGGGTTTGTAGCTTGAGCGGCTTTAACATTATCGATTAAAGTCGATTCTAATCGTATATTCGTTATCTTCACGTGGGTTCATATATTCGCACTTGTAAACGCATACGATCTTTTACTCAATGCGTCAGCTACCACGTTCGCTTTTCCACGATGATATTGAACGGTACGATCGTAATCTTCAACAGCTCGAGCCAACTTCTTTGGCGCATGTTACGTTCGTTTTTGTTGAAGAAATATTTGAGGGTTTAAGAAATGGGATTTGTACTGGGGTCAATACAAAATTCAATTTCACGCTCTAGGGGTAGGCTAAGAAGTCCTTCGAGAATACGTCACGAGATTTATTAACAATAGAAATATCATTTAAAAACTGTGACTCTCATCCAAGACTTGGATAGCACATAAGATGAAGGTTTCTACTAACGAAGTTTCAATCGATAAGTCAAAGTCTAATCTCTCCGGAGTCAAATTTAAGCGTTGAGTAAGCAAAGAGATAAAATAATGGGTAGAATCGGTATCTAATAAGGTATAGACTCATAAAAATTTATAATTAACTAACTTGGTGATAACCCGTTCGATTCCTCGTCGAGGTAATTCAAAACTCGATCTTTGGATTCTCCCAATTACTATCGAAAAAAAGAAATAAATATCATCTATTTTAGCTTTCTTGGATCGGACTTCTTTTTCCACAATATCAACGATCGCATGCGGCTTTTACCCATGCATCTTTCATTCTCACTGCTCGTTCGGTTATTTCTTCTTCAAATTTGCTCCTTGACATTTGAATTCTCGATTCCGACTTTAATATCGTATACTCTGCCAAAGAGTGCTTCTATTCAACCATCGCACATCGGGTAATACAATTTTGAATTATTGTATCCCTTTGCTCTACGACCGCATGTCGTTCTTCAGCCTGCTCTTCTAACTCATGAATACGATTTTGCAATTCTACATTTTGATCATTAAGTTCTTCTAATAAATCATCCTCAGGTTCCTCTTCTTCCTCACTCTCTGTTGCTACCTTTGCGACTAGCTTAAGTGCAAATTTTAATTCCTCAATCACCACATGGATATCTCTAATCACATTATCTTGGTTGTTGATTAGAGGTGTGTCCACGGTCTCATGTGCTCCATTGCTATTCTCAACATTTTCGGATGCCATTTTCAAACACTGTCACAAAACAAGGGTTAATTGACATATCACATATTATCCCTATACTCTGACCGACCAATATTAAATACCAAATAAACTGAGGTAGGTCATACTAACGAAGGAATTCCCCGTCTCTCCCCTCCTAGTTCTTGTCTCACATCTCAGCCAAGGATCATATCCCTAAGCTTTTATACCAACTGTGACGCACCCAAAATTAGGTATACGTCACCCATCTTAGGTGGCCAGATACATGGTACAAACTTCAAATACAACTTAATAATACGGTGGTTTCGTGTAAAATACGACCAAAACATATCTTCATGAGTTTTAATACAAATATTGTCATCTAGACAATATCCACACTCAACGGAGTCCTCATTACATTTATTATTACACTATTTCATAGAATAGTGAGGACTACTAATACACCATCTAGGACCATCACTCTGTTTCCCGACTAGTCCCAACTACGTTCTCATTTCCTGAAGAGAACTATGAAAGCGAAAGAGTGAGCTCAACTAGCCTAGTAAGAAATATTATGACTAAGATAATGCAGAATAAATTATCACTAGCCTTCAACAGTATAACAACTGATAGAATATAATAGACAACAAGTTTTAGATCAAAAAATTCAGCAGAATAAGCAATCCATTAGAAGAGTCAAGTAGAGAAATAAAATATACTATCTTCTATGATTTAAAAGGTTTTTCATCACTTTTATCATTTGAAACTTCGACAATAAATAATCCACATCATTAAATCATCCCTGCACTACATGCCAAGAATATTCTTTAGTATCACGACCACGAATTATCCATGCACTACGGGCCAAAGATAATTGTGTATTCATTAGTATCACGACCACAAATTATCCATGCACTACGGGCCAAAGATAATCGTGTATTCATTAGTATCATGACCACAAATTATCCATGCACTACGGGCCAAAGATAATCGTGTATTCATCAATGGTCCTGATCATGCCATAAAACAATTCATCTTTGCACTACGGCCAAAGAGAATCCATAGCCATAATCATACCAAAAACTGTCCATCAATGCACTACGGGCTAATGAGAACTTTTTCCACATCATTTGTAACATTACGGTCATGATTACACCAAATAATCCCTAGTCATAATCATACCAAGTCCATCTATGCAATACAGGCCACATATGACTTTCAACAAAATTATAAACATGAGGATGATGACAATGATATAAGAATTCAATAAAACAAGTTCAAGAATTAATGTATCCAGGAATTAATAACGTCTAAATTGTCAACATGATACTTCTTTGTAGAGTAAAATTCAAGAATGCTCAGAAGAATATTTTCATGAAAAGATACTGGATGAAGCGCAAATATCAAGGATATTCCACTAATTTCATGGAGTATAGAAGTCAAAACTTTAACCAACTGGGTATAATAACGAATAGAATAACAAAAGAAATCACCATGCATGCGGTACTTTGCATAGGCGAGGTTATTCAATGAGAAGAATAATAAATAACGGAACCGAGGTCAAAGTGAAATTGCATGACCAAGCGAGGATGTTCCACAGAATAATAATAAAAAGCGAAACCCGGTCGGCGTAAAACACACGAGACGAGGATATTCCAATGTAATAATAATAAAGAATAGAACCAAGATTAGCATAAGCGCATGCATACATGATATTCACATCATAATAAATAATGGAACTAGGTCTCAGGCGAAGCGCTTACATGTGACGAGGATATTAAAACGAATATTAAAAAACGAGAATATTAGGCAGAATTTCACCATGTATGCGATACTTTGCATAAACGAAGTTATTCAATAGAATAATAAGAATGGAATAACAATGACTTCTCTTCATGAATACTGAAAGAATAATACCCCTTACGAGTACAACAAATAATATTCCTACCTTTAGAAAAAGCTGAATCTTTGGAGTAGTGAATTAGCGAATACTTTTTTTCTTTCTCTCTATAATTTCTCTCTAGAGAGTTTGGTGAATTTGTAAGAAATAATGAAGGAATGAGCTTTATTTATAGGAGAATGGATTGAATAGTAACTAATTCATGAGCGGTCAGATTGATTTCTTATGCGGTATTAATAAAATAATATATATATATATATATATATATATATTACATTTATATAACATGATGTCTTTGCAAATTCACGGATCAAAGTTGTGATAACACACTGATGCAAATTTCAAACAACCAACCAATAGGATCAAAACAAAAATAAAATATAATACATATATATATAAAAACACATGCTAGATATATTATATATATAATATTACAACACCCATCAACTTTTCCACCACCCAAAATCAATTTATAATAAAACAACCAACATTAATTATCAACCCATCCACTTTTCCACCAAAACCCACTCCTCTATATGTAACTTCCTCTCACCCCTAATTTTAAAATCAATTTTTTCAACACATATGGGCCCCGTATGTGGGCTCACTCTTTAAATAATTTTCTATCGATTATTTTGAAAATGGGTAAATAGGAATCCAAATAATAAACAAAAGCTGAGTGACTTCTCACATAAGCATCAATAATCAATCTGGTGTGCTACTTATGCAACCACGCGTATTACTGTACTTTTACTACCAAGTAGTTCAACAGTATTAACGGTAAAACTTCCGCCGTTATTTTCATAAAAATATTTTTGTTATTTTCTCAATCCGACAATTATTCCGTTGTGGGGTCCACCAATGATTGCGTCGTTGTACGAATATTCCCTGCTAAAATGAATATTCCCCGACCAATCGAATATAATATAACAACTTGCATACTTTATAAAATTTCTAAATACTACCCACAACTATAACATTATATCAAATCCACACCATAATATTAAAAAAATATTTCGAGAAATTTAAATCTTTATTCATAAAATCTGGGGTCTCACAATTTCAATATGCTTAGTGCGCTGATGTTGAACTGGATTTCCGGATAAATATATCGCACTAACATTATCACAGTAGACCAAAGTTGCTTTTTGGATAGGACAGTGAAGTTCCAGAAGAAGATTCCTAATCCAACAAAACTCAGAGACAACGTTGGCGACACCCCTATATTCAGCTTTGGCACTAGACTTGGATATGGTAAGTTGTCGCTTAGAAGACCAAGAAATGAGATTATCGCCGAGAAACACACAATAACCCGAGGTGGACCGTCTAGTATCGGGACAACCACCCCAATCTGCATCACGTATATGACAAGATAGAATGAATCGAAGGCGTATACAAGTCTGACCCATAATCAATCGTACCTTGTACATGCGAAGAATGCGTTTCAAAGAGGCCATGTGTTCAATATTTGGACATGCATAAATAAAGCGGAACTGTTGGTGCATAAGAAATATTCGGTAGTGTGAATGTAAGATATTTGAGCACCGACCAATCGATGATATGTCGTCGGATCATCATAGGGATCACCCGATTTTGTACTTAGCTTCCCCTTAGTATCGACGAGTGTGGGGCAAGGTTTGCAAGCGATCATTCTCGCCTCTCTCTAATATCTCTTGACATATTTTTGTTGAGAGAGAAAAAGGCCATTGTTGAGTGCAGTGACATCAATTCCCAAAAATAACTCAAGTGACCCGGATCTTTTTCATAGCAAATTTCTTGGCCGAGAGAGAGATAATAGTACATCGAAGAGCATCGGAAGAAGCGGTGAGTATAATGTCATCAACATACAATAAAATATATGGAATGTCAGGACCACGACAATATATGAAAAGTGAGTGATCTGATTTGCTGTGAGTAAAACCAATAGTGGCAACAAAATTAGCAAAACGTTGATACCGGGCTCGGGGAGCTTGCTTAAGACCATAAAGAGATTTTTGTAACAGACAAACATGATCAGGACGTGTTGGGTCTTTAAACCCCATAGGCTGGTGCATGTAAATGGTCTCATTCAAGTTCCCGTGCAAGAATGCGTTCTTGATATCGAGCTGATGAATAGACCAAGCTTTGGACAATACAAGGCTAAGAACTGTCCGAATAGTTGTCGGTTTTACAACTGGACTAAATGTCTCCTCATAGTCAATCCCTTCGAGTTGCGACCTGCCATCACCTACAAGACGGGCTTTATGTCGCTCAAAAGAACCATCAGATTTCGTTTTATGACAAAAAAATCCACATTGATCGAATTATATTCACATGAGATGGACGAGGTACTAAATCCCACGTCTTATTTTTAATTAGAGCATTATATTCATTGAACATAGCAGATTTCCAATTCGGGTCATGAAGTGCACTCATCCCAAGATTCTGAGGATAAGAGATATTTTTGGAGTGTCGACTTAAAGCATAGTGGTATTTTGGTTTGGCTTGAAGATGCCATGTTGACTACGAGTAGTAATTCTATGGGGTGTTGGGAGGTAGTGAGGCGTGGGCTGCGGAGGGGGGACTGCTGGGCTTGGAGAAGAGGGTCCAAATCTATGATGAGGTGGTATATAGCGACCTGGTAAGGTAGACGATAGAGGGGTGGTTTGGACCTGGGCCAGAGATAGGTGGGCAGGGGAGTCCGGGTCGGGGGTAGTGGGCACAAGAGATTGGGCCGGAGAAGGAGATTGAGAGAATTGAGTGTGTTGAGTTTGGGCGACATTTTGATGCAAGGTGTGAATTTGCAAGGGAAACAAACCATCCTCTAAAAAATCATATGTATGAGTATGTGTAGTATGGATGTTTGAAAATGGAAATTGAGTTTCATCAAAATGCATATGATGTGAAATGATGATTTTTTGAGCCGACAAATCATAACACTTGTACCCCCTATGATTGGAAGGATATCCTAAAAAGACACATGGAGATGAACGAGCTTGGAGTTTGTTAATTTAGGTGGATGGAAAGAGGGGGAAGCATAAACACCCGAAAACCCGTAGATGAGAATAGGAAGGATTCTTTTGATAAAGAATTTGGGTAGGGGATTTGTAGGCCAACACCTTTGTGGGAAGGATGTTGAGAAGGTAGGTAGCCATTTGTAGAGCGTGGGGCCAAAAGGAGGGAGGCATAGATGAATGTGCAAGCAGAGTACGAACAATATTATTTATGGATTTGATTTTTCGTTCTACTTTTCCGTTTTGAGAAGAAGTGTGAGGACACGAAAAAACGGAATGACATGCCATGTTGTGCACAAAACTTATAAAAGGGACCATTGTCGTACTCACGACCATTATCACACTGAAATGATTTTATTTCTCTTTCAAATTGAGTTTTTATGAATGCTTGAAAAGAAAGAAAAATGTGGTGAACCTGTGATTTGTGAGACAAAGGAAAAGCCCACAAAAAATTAGTGTAATCATCAAGAAATAATGCATAATAACGATGGCCAGATGAGCTAAGACTAGGTGACGTCCACAAATTGCTATGAACAATATCAAAAGGCATAGTAGTGAAAGATAAAAAATCATAAAAAGGCAATTTAACAAATTTTCTGAGGGAACAAGATGAACAAAACAAATTACGGGCTTTATTACAACTAATAAAATTGTTTTTGCGAAGAGTACTAAAAATTGCATCTCCTGGATGACCTAGACGGGAGTGCCAAATACTAGGAGAAATGATTGTAAAAGCAAAAGGTGCTGAAGATGAAATAGCCCAATTTTTTGTGGTGAAAGAGTAGAGATCTCCTGTGCTCTCACATCTCAGTAGTTTGCTCCCCGTCTATAGGTCCTTCATAGAAAATCCAGAATGGTCAAATTTAACGGAAACCATATTATCGTTAGTAAATTTACGTACTAAAATAAGGTTTTTAATCAGGTTAGGAGCATGTAAAACATTGTGGAGGTGTAATGGTGGATTTGTTTTGGTAAGAGAGGTATTACCATAACCACGAATTGGAATCATACTACCATTTCCAATAATTATTCCATTAGTTTTGCTCATATTAAAATAAGGCGTGAGAGTACCTGGATTAGCGGTCATGTGAGACGTCGCTCCAGTGTCGATATATCAATTGTCATCTGCTGGTTCAAAGAGAGAGTGTACATTGCTTGATCAATGTTAGTTGGAGCATAAACACTTGGAGCTGTAGTTGTGGTGTAGAAAGATTGAGGAGGGCGTGCACCCAAGACACCTTTGCGCTTTGCGCCATCGATGGACGGACATTCCAAGGGGCGGTGGGATAAGGACACGGTGGGGTGGCCCATGGCTGAGGGACCCATCCACCCCAAGGTGGGAAATTCCAAACTGCTTGCATTTCTTTGGGTGCGATTATCGCCACCATGGCCACCCATGGTCTCTGTGGTTGCGTTGGTTGTGTCCACCATGAGTTCTGCCATTGGTCTTCCTACCCTTAGCGTTTGAATTTCTGTGTTGACTCATCTGCTGTTGCTGTCCGTTATTGTGCAAAGTATCAGTATTGGAATTCATGAAAAAAATAGAGGTTGAACCTAATTCAAGTTTGGCGCGTTCAGCCTTGGTGGTTTCATCTAGAAGCAGCATCGACCGTGTTTGAGCGAACGTCGGTAGAGGTTTCATGTTTTGAACCACCGTCATAAAATCATCATATGCCTCGATCAAGCTAGTGAGGAGACATAACACCATTCGTTGGTCAGAGACCTTGGCTCCGACATTGGCTAATTGATCGGCCAGTACCTTGAGGCGGTGAGTGAACGTCTGTGCATCAGGAAAGGCACACAAACTAGTGGTTGCGAATTCTGTCTCGAGGTGGATGGCCCGAGAAATCTTATTATCTTGGAACAATTCTGACAAACGGTTCCAAGTATCGGCGGTGATAATGTCGTCGGGATCAATTATGGTGTTTAGGAGATCCTCGGAGATGGTTCCATAAATCCATTGGCGAACAATGTTGTCGTCAATCACGATCCTGAATGAGCCTTTCGGCCAAAAAAAGTGTAGCCTCGGTTTTTTTTGGAGAGGGCGGGGTTGTCGCCTTATCATCAAAAGCAGTAGTGTACACGATGTGCTCGTAGGTGAGCGTGGCTTTAGTATGGATTGTGAATAAAGTCTTCCAATTAGTGTATTTAGCAGACTCGTAATCCAGCGTGAGGGGAATGGCTGTTTTGATGTTTGTTATGGTGATGGCGGGATGAATCTTTTCAGCCATTGATGAGAGAGGACGGTGACTAGAAGAAGAAGAAGAAGAAGAAGAAGAAGAAGAAGAAGAAGAAGAAGAAGAGGAAGAAGAACGAGGAGAAGTTGCTTTATAGCTCTGATACCATTAAAGTTAAAGGAATTCTGTGATTATTGCCATGAACAAGTGTTCCTAATATACAACCCTGACCAACGGAATTCTAGGCTAGGATAATTACAAACACCTAAATTACAACATATCAGTCACTACAAATCAGGAGAGCCAACTATATAAAAGATAAGGCTAATCAATCTAAAAGATAATTATGGAAATTAACTTAAATAAATTTATATTCTATCAAGACAAATTGTAGAAAGTCATTTAACAATGGAATCATCAAACAACAAATAGCAATTTAGACAAAATCCTACTCTACCACATCATTTACATGCATAAGCTCTGATAACTCAGCCTTCTCTATCAGCAGGATGAACTTTTCTGAGGCACTCGTGCACCATCACATAACAAGTTATTTTGGTGACTCGATAGTCCATACAAGTGGACATTGGACAACAACAATAACATTGCAAAAGGTACATATTAAACTCTTCTCTTATAATTATTTTTAACAAGATCAATCGATTAAAGCGATAACTTAGAAAATCGATTCTGAGAGTAAATGTTTGGGCGATTTTGGTTTTTATTTTTTTATAACCGAACTTAAATGGTTTGGTTTTTTTATATACCAAATCGACCGTTGTGCACCCCTAGCATCACTTGTTAAAAATTACAACTAAATGAACAAGTATAATAAAAAATTACGTAAAATATTATGTTTTTTCAAAGTCGATGTAAGAGTAACTAATTAACTTTTATATTAGGAAAAAATAAAAATATATATAATTATGCATACGTGTGTATATATATATATATATATATATATATATATATATATATATCTAGGTTCGCATCCAGAAGTAATAGGTTGTCACGGGTACTATTCCAACAATTATAATCTCAACAATTAATCTTGATATTGGTTGTCGAGGATTGATTGAAAAAAAATACCAATGTCGCTAGGCCCGCTACAGGCTTTAGCAATAACACAATCAACTTTGGTGGCAAGGTAAATGACTAATATACCCCATTCGTCACATGCCACAGTAGGTGTAAGATCCCAAATTATTAATAAATAAAATTTAATTCCTCTATTTATTATTTTGAAATAGTAAGGGTTGATTTGATTAATGTGGTTAGTTATGGGTAAAATGCGCAAATATTTCAAATAAGCAAGTGGTTATAAAATATTCATCTCTGTCGGGGAATATTTGTTTGGTCGTGGAATATTCTTCTTTGTCGGGGAATATTAAACTGACAGCCTAGCGATTTTTTGTGGGCCCCATGCTTGAGCGATTGGATGAGAAAGCGACAAGTATAAGTTGTTTATAAATAATGGCGTAGTTGTTACCATTAATATTGTTGGAATACCCGATTGGTTAAAACACGATGTCTGGCGTTGTTGCCTTGCGATGGGATACGGTATTACACCAATTATTGATTCTTACGTAAGAAGACACTACTCAATAATTGTTACAGTAATTACTATTCAGTATTTTATTTTATTGATTCAATAATTGTTGCGTTGATATTTTCTATTACTGTTATTTTAATAATTGTCACTACACAGTATTTTCCATTATCAAATCAATAATTCATATTATTTGAATAATATTATTAGATGACATTATTGGCAATGTCTAGAAAGTTTACATCTAAGAGAGGTTTGGTCATCTAATTACAATTGCGCATGATGAAGGAGAAATCCTTATTAGAAAGTCCCCTATTTCCTAGGAACTGCCTAGTTCTCACTATTGTGATTCTGTAATATTATTTGTGAATAATTAATTATTGAATTATATGATAAGAAAAATATTCATTTTATATGGATATAGATGGAAAAATTTTAAAGTGACAATTATTGAAAATTAATATTTTATCTTTTCTGATAAAATAATTTATTTTATTTTAATAATATAATAATGGTGATATTTTAACAATGAATGTGGTATATATGAGTAAATAAGGAGGAAGAGTATTTTTGTTGCAAAAGTTGTTTAAAACATGTTAAACATGTCTGTGGACCCATTTCTTGACTGAAATTTGATTATAGCCTGTAAAATTACCCGTTTCTGGATTTCAGTCAATTTCCATTTGGAATTTGGAAAAACTTTCTTCTGCAAAGTTGTAGAAAATTGAATTTCTTATAAAAAGTCATGAGATTCGAATTTTTCTGATAAAAGGGCTATTTATTATGAATTATTGAAGTTTTAAAGTTCCGAAATAATTGATTTTGGAAGTTTTAATTAACAAAAACGTTTTTTTTTATTTTGGTGAGGTGTGGCTGATGTTTTGGGCAAAAGAAGGGTGCGTAGGAAATTTTAAATAATTATATTAATATTTTATTAAATTTTCTACTTTGGTGTTCTAAGCATTTTCCTATAAATAGGGGGCTTAGGTTAGAATTGAAAATCACACCAGAAACTACAGATTTCTCTCTCTATAATATCGGCGTATTTTGTGAGTATTTTAGTACTTTAAGTATTCTTTATACGATGCAAGTTCTTTCAAAGACTATATCCGATATTCCGATCGAAGTACTATTCTTTTACGAGGTAAGGGATGTTATTTTATTAAGTAAATGATATTATTTCTTCAATATCATTATCTTAGAAATATTGGTTAGAAATTTTATCAAATTTGGAACTTTTTTCATGTAGGGGGGTTACTTATTCATGAGTTCTTATTCACAAGTTACTATTCATGAGTTACTATTCACGAGTTACTATTCACGAGTACTATTCACGAAGCATGATGATGTGTTTTGTGAAATTTTTATCTTTTGGTGTTTGAGTTACTTATTCACGATATCAAGGCCTATTCACGATATCGACACTTATTCACGAATACAACACTATTCACAAAAAATTAAATTTTCTTTTACGTGTCCAAGATTATGCATTATAGTTCCTATCTTTGATTGAATCTATGTTTTGGTCTTCATTCTTGAACTTTAATCCACTCTGGTTATTTATGAAGCATTTTAGAACTTGGATTGTTTAAAGTATGAATCCTTAAAATTTGTTCTTTTGTTTCACTAGATTCGTTTTCTTTAAAATATTTTTCATCATCCTCAGTCCTAAATGATGACATAACTGAATATGTTTGGCCTGTAGTGCAAAGATGAATGATTTCTGATGAATATCTTTGGCACGTAGTGCAAAGATGAACAGGTGTTTAGATGAACATGACCAACTGATGAATATCTTTGGCATGTAGTGCAAAGATGAATATTTGATTCCAGATATATATTGATTGATGTTACAGGGATAAAATGTTGACGATGAGCTTTTAAATTCATATATAGAAGATAGTAGATTTCATTCTCTACTTAACTTTTCTAATGAATTATTATTTCCGCTGCAAATGTTGATTTAAAACTTGTTGTCTATTGTATTCTATTATATTTTTCCCTGTTGAGGACTAACGATAATTTATTATATATTATCTTAGTCATAATGTTCTTTACTGGGCTAGTTGAGCTCACCCTTTTCCTTGTTGTTCCATTTTTCTTCTCAGGAGGCGAGAATGTAGCGAGTACTAGTCGGGGTGTGGAATGATGGTTTTAGAAGTTGTTCTAGTAGTCCTCACTATTCTGTAAAATAGTGTATTAATAATTGTAATGAGGACTTATTTGAGTGTGGATATTGTCTAGATGACAATATTTGTATTTAAACTCACAGTTTAAGTGTTGTCGTATTTTGCACGACAATTGTATTAATAAAGTTGTAGTTGTTTCTGTACCATGTATTTGGCGACTCAGAATGGGTGTTGTATACCTATTTTGGGGGCGTCATAGTAGGTCTATAATTCGTAAACGAAAAATTCGTATTCGTCCACATCCGTATTCAGAAAAAAACGAATATTATTCGTATATTCGGAAAAAAACGGATATTATTCATATTCGAAAAAAATGGATATATCCGTATTCGGTTTAAAGGTATCCGCAAATGAACGGATACGAATACGGATATAGGCGTATTCGTATTCGTTTAACATCCGACCGTAAATATATCCGACAGACAGCGGATATCCGGATTCAGATTCATATTCGAAATTTGTAAGACCCCAACTTATTATAAATAAAATTGAACTTCCTCTAATTATATTTGTGAATAATAAGGTATTAATTTGATATAATTCTCTAATTATGGGTGAAATGTGCAAATTTTGAAAAATATGCAAGTGGTTATAAGATAATCATTGTTGTCGGGGAATATTCGTTTAGTCGTGGAATATTCTTTTTGTCGGAGAATATTCGTATGACGGCGCAGTCATTTGTGGGCCCCATAACAAAATAACGGTTGGATGAAGAAAATGACAAGTTTGAGTTTTTATAAATAACGGCGTAGTTGTTACCGTTAACACTGTTAGAATACCCGGTGGTTAAAATACAGTAATATGCGTGGTTCTTGCGATAGCACCTTGCGGTATTACTTGATATTGTTGAATTATTGATTAAATGCGTAAGAAGGCACTACTCAATAATTATTACGATAATTCTTGTTCATTATTTTATTTTATTGATTCAATAATTCTTTGAGTTGATATTTTATATTATTGTTGTTCAATAATTGTCCTTTTGCATGATATCTCCATTATCGGATCAATAATTCATATATTTGAATAATATTATTAGATTACATTATTGGCAATGTCTAGAAAGTTCTGTCAAGGAGAGGTTTGGTCACCTAATTGCGGCGCCGAGAAGGAGAAATCCTTATTGGAAAGCCCCTACATCTCAGGAACCGCACGGTTGTCAATAATGTGATTCTCAGTAGTATTATTTATGAATAATTAATTATTGATTTATATGATGAGGAAAATATTGATTTTTATGTGGATATAAATAAAGAAAATTTTTAATGTGACAATTGTTCAAAATTAATATTTTATCTTTTTCTGATAAAATAATTTATTTAAATAATTTATTTTAATAATATATTAATAGTGATATTTTTTACAATGAATGTGGGATATATGAATAAATGAGGAGGAAGAGTATTTTTGTTAAATTAAATGTTTAACACATGTTTTGTGTGTCGGTGGACACAATTCTTGACCGAAAATTTATTATAGGTCGTAAAATCGATTCGTTTGTGGATTTTGGTCAATTTACGTTTTGGAATTTGGGAAAACTTCCTTCTGCAAAGTTGTAGATAATGGAATTTCCTATGGAAAGATACTTGCTTTTGATGTGATTTTAGGAATTGATTGGTTAACCACTCATCATGCCAAAATTGATTGTTTTCGTAAGGTTGTTAGTTTTCATATTCTAACCAACACGTATCATACGAATTCAAACAACTAAACCACTAAAATCGATCCATTTTGTCATATCAAGCCACAAAGCTATTCGTTTATTAAAAAGCGGATGTCAAGCTTTCTTAGCCCATGTTATGGATTTGAATAAAGACAAGTCGATTTGAATAATATTTACGTGGTTAAAGAATTTCACGATGTATTTCCAGAAGAACTTCCTGTTTACCCCGAGCGTGATGTTGAATTCTTTATTGACCTTGAACCGTACAAAACCCATTTCTAAAACCCCATATCGAATGGCTCTATTGAACTTCGGGAGTTAAAAGTCCAACTACTGGGAATTATTAGACATCGGTTTCATTCGTCCTAGTACGTCTCCTTGGGGTGCTCCTGTTTTATTCGTAAAGAAGAAAGACGAGAGTATGCGACTTTGTATTGACTACCGAGAATTAAACCATGTCACCATCAAGAATAGGTATCCACTACCTCGCATTGATGACTGTTTGACGATTTACGAGGAGCACAATTCTTTTCAAAAAATCGATCTTCGATTACGGATATCATCAATTTGAAGATTAAAACTGAGGATATTCCAAATATTGATGCTGGACTTTTAAACCTTAGAAGACAGTAGAATTCTTTCTCTACGTGACTCTTCTAATGGATTGTTGTTTCTGCTGTATTTGTTGATCTAAAACTTGTTGTCTATTGTATTCTATTAGATTTTTCCCTGTTGAAGACTAACGATAATTTTTTGTATATTATCTTAGTCATAATATTCTTTACTGGGCTAGTTGAGCTCACCCTTTTCCTTTTTGTTCCATTTTTCTTCTCAAGAGGTGAGAACATAGCAGGATCGAGTCGGGGTATGGAGTGATGGTTCTAGGAAGATGTTTTAGTTGTCCTCACTATTTCTGTAAAATAGTGTATGAATAATTATAATGAGGATTTATTTGGGTGTGTATATTGTCTAGAAGACAATATTTGTATTTAAACTCACAGTTTGTATTGTCGTATTCTACACGACATCTGTATTATCAAAGTTGTAGTTTGTTTTCTATACAATGTATTTTGGCGACTCAATGGGTGTTGTATACCTATTTTGGGGGCGTCACAGTTGGTATCAGAGCTTAGGGATATGATCTCTGGCGGAGATCGGGGAATAGAACTGGGAGGGGAGAAACGAGTAAATCCTTCGCTAGTGTGTCCTACCTAAGCTTATTTGTTGGTCAGGTCATAATATAGGAATATTATATGACATGTTAAATTGTTTAATTAACCCTTGTTTTATGACAGTATTTAAGAATGGCTGCTGAGAACGTTAACAATGGAGTTTATGAGACGGTGGAACAACCTTTAGTCCCAAACCAGGAGAACGTGCAACAAGAAGGCAATATTCCTCCTGTAAACAACACTCTACCGAGCAAACGATGAACGATGGAATGTTTAGGAGCTTTTGCGAGTTCATGCAAAATCAGACGAGGGAGACTCGTGTACAAAATACGGGTGGAAATGATGGCAACGCGCGGTCTGTCACAGCCAAGCAGTTCAAGGAATTGGGACCACCAGATTTCCATGGAAAGCCAGATCCGATCAAGGCAGAAATGTGGGTCAAGCAAATTACCAAGATATTCGATGTCTTGGGGTGCACGGAGGAATAGAAGGTTCCATTCGCCACCTTTATGTTTTCGTGGTGAAGCAGATTCTTTGGTGGGAATCGTGAAGCGTACTGACCGGATGCACTCAACATGTCTTGGGAAAGATTTGAAGCTGTTCAATGACAAGTACTTTCCGTAAAGTATTCGTCATATGAAGGAGGTAGAGTTTATTAGACTCGAGCAGAATAACATAGCGGTGTCTCGAAGACGAGGCAAAGTTCGCGAGAGTTATCGGGTTTGCACCTCATTTGGTGGAGAATGAGGAGCGAATGACAGCGTATGTTTTTGAGAGGTCTAAAACCCGAGATTCGTCAATACCTTATCTCTCATAAGTTTTCTCCGTATTAGAGATGTTGTCAATGGGGCTCGGTTATTAGAGCGAGATAGTGAGTATACTCAACCGAGGGACCACTGACGAGGTAGTCATCGAGCGATGATAACCGGTGAGGAAGAAAGAATATGGACAAAGGCGGTAACCACTCGGTGGTAATCGTGGACATGATAATAGGAGAGGTGACTCAGTGGAAATTTCAGAAAGAGAAGATTCAACAATGGCGGAAGACATCAACAAAGAGCACCAAAGACCAACAACAAATGCTGGGGAGGAGAACGACCTTGGTTAGATGTTACAAATGCGGGAAGAAAGGATATATCATTCAAACCGCCCACAACAATCCAAGGTATGTTACAACTGTGGAAAGGAAGGCCACATCGCTCGAGATTATACTATAGTGAACCCAAGTTCAGCGGGAGTAGTGATTCCAAGGGCTGTCCCGGATAAGTCGAAATCAGCGGTTCCTGGAAGAGCGTTTGTCGTGACTGGCCAAAACGTGAGGAACCCGAACGAGTTGATCACGGGTAAGCTAATCTTGAATTCTTGCGAAGTTTATACCTTACTAGATACCGGTTCTACCCATTCTTTTATCTCTCCTGCTTGTGCTCAACGTTTAAACTTAACTCCGGAGAAATTAGACTTTGATTTATCTGTTGAAACTCCGTTGGGTGAAACCTTCGTTACATCTACAGTTTATAAATCTTGCATGATCCAAGTTGGCACTATCACATTTCCTGTTGATCTTATCTCTTTAAAGATACTTGCTTTTGATGTGATTTTAGGAATTGATTGGTTAACCACTCATCATGCCAAAATTGATTATTTTCGTAAGGTTGTTAGTTTTCATATTCCTAACCAACCTGTCATACGAATTCAAACCACTAAACCACTAAAATCAGTCACTGTCATATCAAGCCACAAAGCTATTCGTTTATTAAAAAATGGATGTCAAGCTTTCTTAGTCCATGTTATGGATTTGAATAAAGACAAGTCAGATTTGAATAATATTTCTGTGGTTAAAGAATTTCCTGATGTATTTCCCGAAGAACTTCCCTGTTTACCCCAATAACGTGATGTTGAATTCTTTATTGACCTTGAATCGGGTACAAAACCCATTTCTAAAACCCCATATCGAATGGCTCCTATTGAACTTCAGGAGTTAAAAGTCCAACTCTGAGGAATTATTAGACATCGGTTTCATTCGGCCCTAGCAGACGTCTCCTTGGGGTGCTCTGTTTTATTCGTAAAGAAGAAGAAAGCGGGAGTATGCGACTTTTGTATTGACTCTGAGAATTAAACCATGTCACCATCAAGAATAGGTATCCACTACCTTGCATTGATGACTGTTTGACCCGATTATAAGGAGCACAATTCTTTTCAAAGATCTATCTTCGCTCGGATATCATCGGTTGAAGATTAAAAGCGAGGATATTCCAAAGGCGCTTCGGGACTCGATGCAGGGCATTATGAATTCTTAGTCATGTCTTTTTGTTTTGACCAATGCTCCCGCCGCTTTCATGGATATGATGAACCGTGTATTCAAGGAATATTTGGATCAGTTCGTTGTTGTCTTTATTGATGACATCCTCATCTATTCCAAAAGCCGTGAAGATCATGAGCACCATTTGAAGCTGGTACTACAAAGACTTCGTGAACACAAGCTTTATGCCAAGCTAAAGAAATGCGAGTTCTGGCTTGAGGAAGTAGCATTCCTTGAGCACGTGGTGTCAAAACAAGGAGTATCTGTTGACCCGGCGAAGATTGAAGCAATACAAAGTTGGGAGCAACAGAAGTCGGTGACCGAAGTACGCAGTTTTCTGGGCTTAGCTGGTTATTATCGGATATTCGTGGAAGGATTTTCTCGAATCGCTACTCCGTTAACTCAGCTGACTCGGAAGGATGCAAAATTCGTATGGAGCGAGGAATGCGAGAAGAGCTTCCAAGAGCTCAAAAGGAGACTCATTTATTTTGTTCGACAATACCATCTGGTTCGGATGGATTTGTTATATACAGTGATGCTTCAGGCAAAGGGTTAGGATGTGTTCTCATGCAACATGGAAAAGTCATAGCCTATGCCTTGCGACAACTCAAAGAATATGAGAGGAATTATCCTACTCATGATCTAGAGTTGGCAGCAGTCGTATTCGCGTTGAAGATATGGAGACACTACTTGTATGGAGAGAAAGTGGAGATTTATACGGACCATAAAAGCCTCAAATATTTCTTCACCCAAAAAGAACTCAATATGCGACAACGACGTTGGCTTGAGCTGTTAAAAGATTATGATCACACTATTCAATATCATCTTGGAAAAGCGAACGTAGTAGCTGACGCATTGAGTAGAAGATCATATGCATGCAATCTGAGTGCAATATTGTCAGCGCAAAGGCCCATTTTATCGACTTACAAAGGATGAAGATAGAATTAAAGACTCGTGGTCCCACATGATGATGGCAAATATCTGAGTAGAACCGACTTTAATTGATAAAGTTAAAATTTTGCTTTCAAGCTACGGACTGGGGCCGATACAAATGAAGAAGAAAGTGCAAGAAGGTCTTTATTCCGAAGCAAGAATCGATGAGGAAGGAATACTTGAGTCAATTCTAGACTTTGCGTCCTAACGATTTCGACTGAAGCATAAAATCATGATGGAGGCACACAACACCGTTTGCAATCCATCACGGGAGTACCAAAATGTATCATGATATTGACATACATTTTGGTGGAACAATATGAAGAGAGAGATTGCGGAGTTTATCTCAAGATGTTTAACTTTGTCAACGTGTAAAGGCGGAGCATCAAGTGCCAAAAGGTCCATTGCAACCACTTGAGATTTAGGAATGGAAATGGGAACACATTACTATGGATTTTGTTACTGTGTCTTCCCAAAGTTTCTCAAGGCGTAGATGAAATTTGGGTTATTGTTGATAGATTAACCAAGTTTGCCCATTTCTTCACCGATACGCGAGACTTATTCCCTTGAACGTCTTGCTCTCGTATATACGTGAATGAGATTGTATGCGATTGCATGGCATGCCGGTATCCATAGTTTCGGATCGTGACCCAAGATTCACTTCAAGATTTTGGGTTAGTTTGCGAGAAAGCTATGAGCACGATTCTGATTGATTCAAAGATACCATCCTCAAGCGGACGGACAATCGAGAGGACTATTCAAACCCTTGAAGATCTATTAAGACTCGTGTTCTAGATTTCAAAGGAAGTTGGGATAAGTACTTGCCATTGGTGGAATTCTCTACAACAACAAGTTATCAAGCAAGTATAGGCATGGCTCCATTTGAGGCGTTGTATGGGCCGAAAATGTCGTTCTCCAAAGATATCTTTGGGGACGAGGTGGGAGAAGCAACGTTGTTGGGACCAAAATTAGTACGCATGACTACAGAAAAGATCCAAATGATTCGACAACGTATTCAAACTTCACAAGATCGACAAAAGAGTTATGCTGATCTTCATAGAAAGGACGTGGAGTTTAATATTGGAGATCATGTATTGTTACGTATTTCTCCATGGAAAGGAGTTACAAGATTTGGGAAAAGAGGAAAGCTCAATCCAAGGTTTGTTGGTCCATTTGAGATTCTTGACCGAATAGGAAACGTAGCCTATAGACTCGCGTTACCTCCAAGTATGTCTCGTGTTCACAATGTATTCCACATATCTATGCTTCGTAAATATGTGAAAGACCCGAACCACATTATTGCGTTAGAACTAGACGAGATAGCTGAAGATTTAACATACGAGGAGATACCTGTTGAGATTTTGGATAGGAAAGAGCATGTCTTACGCACGAAGGTTATACCACAAGTTAAGGTTTTGTGGAGAAACCATGCAATTGAGGAAATGACACGGGAGTTGGAATCGGAGATGAAAGCGAGGTACCCTCACCTTTTCGATACACCAGGTACGTACGTCAATTTCGAGGACAAAATTTCATAAGGAGGGGAGGTTGTAAGACCCCAACTTATTATAAATAAAATTAAATTTCCTCTAATTATATTTGTGAATAATAAGGTATTAATTTGATATAATTCTCTAATTATGGGTGAAATGTGCAAATTTTGAAAAACATGCAAGTGGTTATAAGATAATCATTGTTGTCGGGGAATATTCGTTTAGTCGTGGAATATTCTTTTTGTCGGAGAATATTAAATGCTGACGGTAGCGATCATTTATGGGCCCCATAACAAAATAAATTTGGATGAAGAAAATGACAAGTTTGAGTTTTTATAAATAACGGCGTAGTTGTTACCGTTAACACTGTTAGAATACCCGGTGGTTAAAAAATAAATAATACGCGTGGTCAGACAAAGAAGACACCTGCAGATTAGACACATATTGTTGAATTATTGATTAAACGTAAGAAGGCACTACTCAATAATTGTTACAGTAATTACTGTTCATTATTTTATTTTATTGATTCAATAATTGCTGAGTTGATATTTTATATTATTGTTGTTCAATAATTGTCACTGCACAGTATCTCCATTATCAGATCAATAATTCATATTATTTGAATAATATTATTTGATAACATTATTGGCAATGTCTAGAAAGTTCTGTCAAGGAGAGGTTTGGTCACCTAATTGCGGCCAAGAAAGGAGAAATCCTTATTGGAAAGCCCCTCCATCTCCAGGAAGCGCTCGGTTGTCAATAATGTGATTCTCATAGTATTATTTATGAATAATTAATTATTGATTTATATGATGAGGAAAATATTAATTTTTATGTGGATATAAATAAAGAAAATTTTTAATGTGACAATTGTTGAAAATTAATATTTTATCTTTTTCTGATAAAATAATTTATTTAAATAATTTATTTTAATAATATATTAATGGTGATATTTTTTACAATGAATGTGGGATATATGAATAAATGAGGAGGAAGATTATTTTTGTTAGATTAAATGTTTAACACATGTTTTGTGTGTCGGTGGACACAATTCTTGACCGAAAAATTATTATAGACTGTAAAATCGGCCGTTTTTGAATTTTGGTCAATTTCTGTTTGGAATTTGGTAAAACTTCCTTCTGTAAAGTTGTAGATAATGGAATTTCCTATGGAAAGTCGCGTGTTTCGAATTTTCTGATAACCGAGCTATTTTTTTATGAATTGTTGAAGTTTCAGAAAATAAAATGATTTTTATTAAATTTATGGGGGGACCCACTTTTTGGTTGGTGGATACAACATGTGGGCTGCTGATTTTTGGGGTGGTTGGTCTTTGTTGGCAACTTAGGTTGCGTAGGAAGAAAATAAGAATATTATTATTATATTTATTTAGTCTCCTTTGGCGTTCTAACATTTTCCTATAAATAGAGGGCTAAGTTAGAATTGAAAATCACACCAGAAATAAAGTTTTCTCTCTTTCTCTCTCTATATTATCGAGCGTATTCTTGTAAGTATACTTTGAGTGTTGCTATCGGCTACTATCTTTGATTGGATCCATGTTTTGATCGTTATTTTTGAGTTCTGCTTCAAAATCGTTTATTATGAAGTATTATTGATCTTGGATAAACTGTTGTACGAATCCCTAATATTTGTCCTTCTATCTCACGGGATTCGTTCTTAAAAAAAAATGTTTTTCATCATCCTCGATCCTTAATGGTGATACTTGATGAATATCTTTGGCCTTTAGTGCAAAGATGAATGATTAAACTGATGAATCTCTTTGGCCCGTAGTGCAAAGATGAACAGGTGTTGAGATGAACATGACCAACTGGTGATACAAATGAATATCTTTGGCCTGTAGTGCAAAGATGATTAAAGATGTATATTGATTGTTGTTATAGGGATAAAATATTGATGCTGGACTTTTAAACCTTAGAAGACAGTAGAATTCTTTCTCTACGACTCTAATGGATTGTTGTTTTCATTGCATTTGTTGATCTAAAACTTGTTGTCTATTGTATTCTATTAGATTTTTCCTATTGAAGACTAACGATAATTTGTTGTATATTATCTTAGTCATAATATTCTTCTTGGGCTAGTTGAGCTCACCCTTTTCCTTTTTGTTCCATTTTTCTTCTCAGGAGGTGAGAACATAGCAGGATCGAGTCGGGGTATGGAGTGATGGTTCTAGGAAGATGTTTTAGCTGTCCTCACTATTTTTGTAAAATAGTGTATGAATAATTATAATGAGGATTTATTTGGGTGTGTATATTGTCTAAAAGACAATATTTGTATTTAAACTCACAGTTTGTATTGTCGTATTCTACACGACATCTGTATTATCAAAGTTGTAGTTTGCTTTCTATACCATGTATTTTGGCGACTCGAGAATGGGTGTTGTATACCTATTTTGGGGCGTCACGATTGGTATCGAGCTTAAGGATATGATCTCAAGCGGAGATGGGGAATAGTAACTAGGAGGGAGAGACGAGTAAATCCTTCGCTAGTGTGTCCTACCTAAGCTTATTTGTTGGTCAGGTCATAATATAGGAATATTATATGACATGTTAAATTGTTTAATTAACCCTTGTTTTATGGCAGTATTTAAGAATGGGCCGAGAAGCGTTAACAATGGAGTTTAGGAGACGGTGGAACAACCTTTAGTCCCAAACCGGAGAGAACGTGCAGCAAACAGGAAGGCAATATTCCTCCTGTAAACAACACTACCGAGCAAACGATGAACGATGGAATGTTTAGGGGCTTTTTGCAGTTCATGCAAAATCGAGACGAGGAGACTCGTGTACAAAATACGGTGTGGAAATGATGGCAACGCGATGCATCACATGACCAAGCGGTTCAAGGAGTTGGGACCACCAGATTTCCATGGAAAGCGGATCCGATCAAAGCGTAAACGTGGGTCAAGAAAAATTACCAAGATATTCGATATCTTGGGGTGCACGGAGAGAACGAAGGTTCCATTCGCCACCTTTATGTTTCGTGGTGAAACAAATTATGGTGGGAATCGTGAAACGTACGACCGGATGCACTCAACATGTCTTGGGAAAGATTTCAGAATCGTTTCAATGACAAGTACTTTCTAGAAAGTATTCGCTATATGAAGGAGGTAGAGTTTATTAGACTCGAACAGTAACAACATGGCGGTGTCTCGAAGACGAGGCAAAGTTCGCAGAGTTATCGAGTGTTTGCACCTCATTTGGTGGAGAATGAGGAACGAATGACGCAGCGTATGTTTTTGAGAGGTCTAAAACCCGAGATTGGCCAATACCTTATCTCTCATAAGTTTTCTCCGTATTCGAGATGTTGTCAGCAGTGGCTCAGTTATTAGGCGAGATAGTGAGTATACTCAACCGAGGGACCACAACTGTGGTAGTCATCGAACGATGATAACCAAATGAGGAAGAAAGAATATGGACAAAGCGGTAACCACTCACTTCGGTGGTAATCGTGGACATGACAATAGGAGAGGTGACTCAAGTGGAAATTTCAGAAAGAGAAGATTCAACAATGACGGAAGACATCAACAAAGACAGACCAAAGACCAACAACAAAATGCTAGGGAGGAGAACGACTCGCGATTAGATATTACAAATCGGAAGGAAGGAGGATATATCATCAAACCGCCCACAACAATCCAAGGTATGTTACAACCGTGGAAAGGAAGGCCACATCACTCGAGATTGTACTATAAGCGAAACCAAGTTCAATGGGAGTAGTGATTCCAAGGGTCATCCGGATAAGTCAAAATCACGGTTCTGGAAGAGCGTTTGTCGTGATGTGGCGCAAAACGTGAGGAACCCGAACGAGGTGATCACTGAGTAAGCTAATCTTGAATTCTTGCGAAGTTTATACCTTACTAGATCACGGTTCTACCCATTCTTTTATCTCTCCCGCTTGTGCTCAACGTTTAAACTTGACTCCGGAGAAATTAGACTTTGATTTATCTGTTGAAACTCGTTGGGTGAAACCTTCGTTACATCTACGGTTTATAAATCTTGCATGATCCAAGTTGGCACTATCACATTTCGTTGATCTTATCTCTTTAAAGATACTTGCTTTTGATGTGATTTTAGGAATTGATTGGTTAACCACTCATCATGCCAAAATTGATTATTTTCGTAAGGTTGTTAGTTTTCATATTCCTAACCAACTGTCATACTTAATTCAAACCACTAAACCACTAAAATCGATCCTTTGTCATATCAAGCCACAAAGCTATTCGTTTATTAAAAAACGGATGTCAAGCTTTCTTAGCCCATGTTATGGATTTGAATAAAGACAAGTCAGATTTGAATAATATTTCTGTGGTTAAAGAATTTCCTGATGTATTTCAGAAGAACTTTCTATTTACCCCGTAACGTGATGTTGAATTCTTTATTGACCTTGAACCGGGTACAAAACCCATTTCTACCATATCGAATGGCTCCTATTGAACTTCAGGAGTTAAAAGTCCAACTACAGGAATTATTAGACATCGGTTTCATTCGCCCCAAGACGTCTCCTTGGGGTGCTCCTATTTTATTAAGTAAAGAAGAAAGAGGCGGGAGTATGCGACTTTGTATTGACTAATCGAGAATTAAACCATGTCACCATCAAGAATAGGTATCCACTACCTTGCATTGATGACCTGTTTGACCAGTTGTAAGGAGCACAATTCTTTTCAAAGATCGATCTTCGTTATGGATATCATCAGTTGAAGATTAAAACTGAGGATATTCCAAAGGCGCCTAACCAGGACTCGGTACGGGCATTATGAATTCTTAGTCATGTCTTTTGGATTGACCAATGCTCCCGCCGCTTTCATGGATATGATGAACCGTGTATTCAAGGAATATTTGGATCGATTCGTTGTTGTCTTTATTGATGACATCCTCATCTATTCCAAAAGCCGTGAAGATCATGAGCACCATTTGAAGTCGGTACTACAAAGACTTCGTGAACACAAGCTTTATGCCAAGTGAAGAAATGCGAAGTTCGCTTGAGGAAGTAGCATTCCTTGAGCACGTGGTGTGTCAAAACAAGGAGTATCTTGACCCGGCCAAGATTGAAGCAATACAAAGTTGGGAAGCAATGTAAGTCGGTGGACCAAGTCACGATTTTTCGGGCTTAAATGGTTATTATCGGATATTCGTGGAAGGATTTTCTCGAATCGCTACTCAGATTAACTCGGTGACTCGGAAGGATGCAAAATTCATTATGGAAGCGAGGAATGCGAGAAGAGCTTCCAAGAGCTCAAAAGGAGACTCATTTCGCAAGACTGTTAATTACAATACCATCCGGTTCGGATGGATTTGTTATATCAAATGATGCTTCGTGCAAAGGGTTAGGATGTGTTCTCATGCAACATGGAAAAGTCATAGCCTATGCCTTGCGACAACTCAAAGAATATGAGAGGAATTATCCTACTCATGATCTAGAGTTGGCAGCAGTCGTATTCGCGTTGAAGATATGGAGACACTACTTGTATGGAGAGAAAGTGGAGATTTATACGGACCATAAAAGCCTCAAATATTTCTTCACCCAAAAAGAACTCAATATGCGACAACGACGTTGGCTTGAGCTGTTAAAAGATTACGATCACACTATTCAATATCATCTTGGAAAAGCGAACGTAGTAGCTGACGCATTGAGTAGAAGATCATATGCAAGTACGAGTGCAATATTGTCAACGTTAAAGGCCCATTTTATATCGACTTACAAAGGATGAAGATAGAATTAAAGACTCCAGGGTCCCACATGATGATGGCAAATATACGAGTAGAACCGACTTTAATTGATAAAGTTAAAGCTGCTCAAGCTACGGACCTGGGGCCGATACAAATGAAGAAGAAAGTGCAAGAAGGTGCTATTTCGAAGCAAGAATCGATGAGGAAGGAATACTTGAGTCAATTCTAGACTTTGCGTTCTAACGATTACGACTGAAGCATAAAATCATGATGGAGGCACACAACACCCCGCTTTGTAATCCATCTGGGAGTACCAAAATGTATCATGATATTGACATACATTTTGGTGGAACAATATGAAGAGAGAGATTGCGGAGTTTATCTCAAGATGTTTAACTTTGTCAACGTGTAAAGGCGAGCATCAAGTGCCAAAAGGTCCATTGCAACCACTTGAGATTAGGAATGGAAATGGGAACACATTACTATGGATTTTGTTCTGTGTCTTCCCAAAGTTTCTCAAGGCGTAGATGAAATTTGGGTTATTGTTGATAGATTAACCAAGTTCGCCCATTTTTACCGACACGCGCGAGACTTATTCCTTGAACGTCTTGCTCGTATGTACGTGAATGAGATTAGACGATTGCATGGCATGCCGGTATCCATAGTTTTGGATCGTGACCCAAGATTCACTTCAAGATTTTGGGTTAGTTTGCAGTAAAGCTATGGGCGCAGATTTATTTATGATTGATTCAAAGATACCATCCTCAAAGCAGACGGACAATCGAGAGGACTATTCAAACCCTTGAAGATCTATTAAGACTCGTGTTCTAGATTTCAAAGGAAGTTGGGATAAGTACTTGCCTTTGGTGGAATTCTCTTACAACAACAAGGTTATCAAGCAAGTATAGCATGGCTCCATTTGAGGCGTTGTATGGACGAAAATGTCGTTCTCGATATCTTTGGGGACGAGGTGGGAGAAGCAACGTTGTTGGGACCAAAATTAGTACGCATGACTACGAAAAGATCCAAATGATTCGACAACGATTCAAACTTCACAAGATCGACAAAAGAGTTATGCTGATCTTCATAGAAAGGACGTGGAGTTTAATATTGGAGATCATGTATTGTTACGTATTTCTCCATGGAAAGGAGTTACAAGATTTGGGAAAAGAGGAAAGCTCAATCCAAGGTTTGTTGGTCCATTTGAGATTCTCGACCAGGAATAGGAAGCGTAGCCTATAGACTCGCGTTACCTCCAAGTATGTCTCGTGTTCACAATGTATTCCACATATCTATGCTTCGTAAATATGTGAAAGACCGAACCACATTATTATTGCGTTAGAACTAGACGAGATAGTGAAGATTTAACATACGAGGAGATACTGTTGAGATTTTGGATAGGAAAGAGCATGTCTTACATACGAAGGTTATACCACAAGTTAAGGTTTTGTGGAGAAACCATGCAATTGAGGAAATGACACGGGAGTTGGAATCGGAGATGAAAGCGAGGTACCCTCACCTTTTCGATACACCAGGTACGTACGTCAATTTTGAGGACAAAATTTCATAAGGAGGGGAGGTTGTAAGACCCCAACTTATTATAAATAAAATTAAATTTCCTCTAATTATATTTGTGAATAATAAGGTATTAATTTGATATAATTCTCTAATTATGGGTGAAATGTGCAAATTTTGAAAAACATGCAAGTGGTTATAAGATAATCATTGTTGTTGGGAATATTCGTTTAGTCGTGGAATATTCTTTTGCTCCGGAGAATATTAAATGACGGCCAGTAGCGATCATTTGTGGGCCCCATAACAAAATAATGGTGGATGAAGAAAATGACAAGTTTGAGTTTTTATAAATAACTTGGCGTAGTTATTACAATTAACTTTGTTAGAATACCCGGTGGTTAAAATACGATAATATGCGCGTGGTTGCACAAAGAATAGCACTTGTGCAGTATTACAAGATATTGTTGAATTATTGATTAAATACGTGAAGGCCTTTACTCAATAATTATTTGATAATTATTGTTCATTATTTTATTTTATTGATTCAATAATTCTTTGAGTTGATATTTTATATTATTGTTGTTCAATAATTGTCTTTTACGATATCTCCATTATCGGATCAATAATTCATATTATTTGAATAATATTATTAGATAACATTATTGCAATGTCTAGAAAGTTCATCGAGGAGAGGTTTGGTCACCTAATTCTTGGCCAAGAAGAGAGAAATCCTTATTGGAAAGCCCCTACATCTCAGGAGGCCTTTGGTTGTCAATAATGTGATTACATAATATTATTTATGAATAATTAATTATTGATTTATATGATGAGGAAAATATTGATTTTTATGTGGATATAAATAAAGAAAATTTTTAATGTGACAATTGTTGAAAATTAATATTTTATCTTTTTACGATAAAATAATTTATTTAAATATATTATTTTAATAATATATTAATGGTGATATTTTTTACAATGAATGTGGGATATATGAATAAATGAGGAGGAAGAGTATTTTGTTAGATTAAATGTTTAACACATGTTTTTGTGTGTCGGTGGACACAATTCTTAATAGAAAATTTATTATGTAATCGTAAAATCGATTCGTTTGTGGATTTTGGTCAATTTTTGTTTGGAATTTGGGAAAACTTCCTTCGCAAAGTTGTAGATAATGGAATTTCCTATGGAAAGTCTTAAGTTTCAATTTTCCGATAACCGAGCTATTTTTTATGAATTGTTGAAGTTTGGAAAATAAAATGATTTTTATTAAATTTATGGGGACCCACTTTTGGTTGGTGGATACAACATGTGCAAATTTGCTAATTTTTGGGGTGTTTGGTCTTTGTTGGCAACTTAGGTTGCGTAGGGAAAAAAATAAGAATATTATTATTATATTTATTTAGTCTCCTTTGGCGTTAACATTTTCCTATAAATAGAGAGGCTAAGTTAGAATTGAAAATCACACGAAACAAAGTTTTTCTTCTCTCTCTATATTATCGAGCGTATTCTTGTAAGTATACTTTGAGTGTTGCTTTATACGGTGAAAGTTTCACAAGACTATATCACGAAAATTCAATCAAAATGCGGTTATTTTGAGGTAAGGGTTATTATTTTCTTCTTAAATGATATTTTTCTTCAATATCATTATGCCGAAGTATTGGTGAACTTTTTAATCAAATTTGAAACTTGTTGTGTCGGGGTTACTATTCACGTATACGACACTATTCACGTCTACGGCATTATTCACGAATCACTAAGACTATTCAACCGAAAAATGAAAATTTTCCTTTTGTCCAAGATGTCTATTTAATTTACTATCTTTGATTGGATCCATGTTTTGATCGTTATTTTTTGAGTTCGCTTCAAAATCGTTTATTATGAAGTATTATTGATCTTGGATAAACCGTTATACGAATCCCTAATATTTGTCCTCTATCTCACGGATTAGATTCTTAAAAAAAATGTTTTTCATCATCCTCGATCCTTTATGGTGATACTTGATGAATATCTTTGGCCTTTAGTGCAAAGATGAATGATTAAACTGATGAATCTCTTTGGCCCGTAGTGCAAAGATGAACAGGTGTTGAGATGAACATGACCAATTGGTGATACAAATGAATATCTTTGGCTCAGAAAGTGCAAAGATGATTAAAGATGTATATTGATTGTTGTTATAGGGATAAAATATTGATCTTTGGACTTTTAAACCTTAGAAGAGCGGTAGAATTCTTTTCACGCGACTCTTCTAATGGATTCTTTGTTTCCATTGCATTTGTTGATCTAAAACTTGTTGTCTATTGTATTCATTAGATTTTTCCTATTGAAGACTAACGATAATTTGTTGTATATTATCTTAGTCATAATATTCTTTCTTGGGCTAGTTGAGCTCACCCTTTTCCTTTTTGTTCCATTTTTCTTCTCAGGGAGGTGAGAACACAAGCGAGGATCTAGTCGGGGTATGGAGTGATGGTTCTAGGAAGATGTTTTATCATGTCCTCACTATTTTTGTAAAATAGTGTATGAATAATTATAATGAGGATTTATTTGGTGTGTATATTGTCTAAAAGACAATATTTGTATTTAAACTCACAGTTTGTATTGTCGTATTCTACACTTACGACATCGTATTATCAAAGTTGTAGTTTGCTTTCTATACCATGTATTTTGGCGACTCGAGAATGGGTGTTGTATACCTATTTTGGGGCGCCATGATTAGTATCGAGCTTAAGGATATGATCTCTGGCGGAGATCGGGGAATAGAAACTAGGAGGGAGAGGCGAGTAAATCCTTCTCGCTAGTGTGTCCTACCTAAGCTTATTTGTTGGTCGGTCATAATATAGGAATATTATATGACATGTTAAATTGTTTAATTAACCCTTGTTTTATGGCGATGATTTAAGAATGGCTCACGAGAGCGTTAACAATGGAGTTTATGAGGCGGTGGAACAACCTTTAGTCCCAAACCAGGGAGAACGATGCAGCAGGAAGGCAATATTCCTCCTGTAAACAACACTACCGAGCAAACGATGAACGATGGAATGTTTAGGGGCTTTTTGTAGTTCATGCAAAATCAGACGAGGGAGACTCGTGTACAAAATACGGGTGGAAATGATGGCAACGCGCAGTCTGTCACAGCCAAGCAGTTCAAGGAGTTGGGACCACCAGATTTCCATGGAAAGCCGGATCCGATCAAGGCAGAAACGTGGGTCAAGCAAATTACCAAGATATTCGATATCTTGGGGTGCACGGAGGAACAGAAGGTTCCATTCGCCACCTTTATGTTTCGTGGTGAAACAAATTACTAGTGGGAATCTGTGAAGCGTACCCAGCCAGATGCACTCAACATGTCTTGGGAAAGATTTCAGAAACTTTTCAATGACAAGTACTTTCTAGAAAGTATTCGTCATATGAAGGAGGTAGAGTTTATTAGACTCGAGCGTAACAACACGGTGTCTCAAAGACGAGGCAAAGTTCGCAGAGTTATCCGAGTTTGCACCTCATTTGGTGGAGAATGAGGAGCGAATGACGCGCGTATGTTTTGAGAGGTCTAAAACCCGAGATTCGTCAATACCTTATCTCTCATAAGTTTTCTACGTATTGAGATGTTGTCAGCAGGCTCGATTATTAGGCGAGATAGTGAGTATACTCAACCGAGGGACCACAACTGTAGGTAGTCATCGAACGATGATAACCAAAGGAAGAAGAAAGAATATGGACAAAGGCGGTAACCACTCGGTGGTAATCGTGGACATGACAATAGGAGAGGTGACTCAAGTGGAAATTTCGAGAAAGAGAAGATTCAACAATGACGGAAGACATCAACAGCTGACACAAAGACCAACAACAAATGCTAGGGGAGGAGAGCGACCGCCAGTTAGATGTTATAAATGCGGGAAGGGAGGATATATCACCAAATCATCCACAACAATCCAAGGTATGTTACAACTATGGAAAGGAAGGCCACATCGCTCGAGATTGTACTATAAGCGAAACCAAGTTCAGTGGGAGTAGTGATTCAAGGGTCATCCGGATAAGTCAAAATCGGCCCGGTTCTGGAAGAAGCGTTTGTCGTGGTGGCCAAAACGTGAGGAACCCGAACGAGGTGATCACAGGTAAGCTAATCTTGAATTCTTGCGAAGTTTATACCTTACTAGAATCTGGTTCTACCCATTCTTTTATCTCTCTGCTTGTGCTCAACGTTTAAACTTGACTCAGGAGAAATTAGACTTTGATTTATCTGTTGAAACTCCGTTGGGTGAAACCTTCGTTACATCTACGATTTATAAATCTTGCATGATCCAAGTTGGCACTATCACATTTCTGTTGATCTTATCTCTTTAAAGATACTTGCTTTTGATGTGATTTTAGGAATTGATTGGTTAACCACTCATCATGCCAAAATTGATTATTTTCGTAAGGTTGTTAGTTTTCATATTCTAACCAACACTTGGCATACAATTCAAACCACTAAACCACTAAAATCATCCATCGTCATATCAAGCCACAAAGCTATTCGTTTTATTAAAAAACGGATGTCAAGCTTTCTTAGCCCATGTTATGGATTTGAATAAAGACAAGTCAGATTTGAATAATATTTCTGTGGTTAAAGAATTTCCTGATGTATTTCTCAAGAAGAACTTCTGTTTACCCCGAGCGTGATGTTGAATTCTTTATTGACCTTGAACCGGGTATAAAACCCATTTCTAAAACCCCATATCGAATGGCTCCTATTGAACTTCAGGAGTTAAAAGTCCAACTACAGGAATTATTAGACATCGGTTTCATTCGTCCTAGTACGTCTCCTTGGGGTGCTCCTGTTTTATTCGTAAAGAAGAAAGACGGGAGTATGCGACTTTGTATTGACTACCGAGAATTAAACCATGTCACCATCAAGAATAGGTATCCACTACCTCGCATTGATGACCTGTTTGACCAGTTGTAAGGAGCACAATTCTTTTCAAAGATCGATATTCGATTACGGATATCATCAATTTGAATATTAAAAGCGAGGATATTCCAAAGGCGCGCTTTGAGGACTCGATGACGGGCATTATGAATTCTTAGTCATGTCTTTTGATTGACCAATGCTCCTGCCTTTGCTTTCATGGATATGATGAACCGTGTATTCAAGGAATATTTGGATCATTCGTTGTTGTCTTTATTGATGACATCCTCATCTATTCCAAAAGCCGTGAAGATCATGAGCACCATTTGAAATTTGGTACTACAAAGACTTCGTGAACACAAGCTTTATGCCAAGATGAAGAAATGCGAGTTCGGCTTGAGGAAGTAGCATTCCTTGAAACGTGGTATCAAAACAAGGAGTATCTGTTGACGGTGAAGATTGAAGCAATACAAAGTTAGAAGCAGCGAAGTCGGTGGCGATCAAATCTGCATTTTTAGGCTTAAATGGTTATTATCGGATATTCGCGGAAGGATTTTCTCGAATCGCTACTCCGTTAACTCAGCTGACTCGGAAGGATGCAAAATTCGTATGGAGCGAGGAATGCGAGAAGAGCTTCCAAGAGCTCAAGAGGAGACTCATTTCAGCACCTGTTCTGACAATACCATCTGGTTCGAATGGATTTGTTATATACAGTGATGCTTCAGGCAAAGGGTTAGGATGTGTTCTTATGCAACATGGAAAAGTCATAGCCTATGCCTTGCGACAACTCAAAGTATATGAGAGGAATTATCCTACTCATGATCTAGAGTTGGCAGCAGTCGTATTCGCGTTAAAGATATGGAGACACTACTTGTATGGAGAGAAAGTGGAGATTTATACGGACCATAAAAGCCTCAAATATTTCTTCACCAAAAAAAGAACTCAATATGCGACAACGACGTTGGCTTGAGTACATTAAAAGATTACGATCACACTATTGATATCATCTTGGAAGCGAGCGTAATGGTGGCGCATTGAGTAGAAGATCATATGCAAGTACGAGTGCAATATTGTCAACGCAAAGGCCCATTTTATACGACTTACAAAGGATGAAGATAGAATTAAAGACTCCAGGGTCCCACATGATGATGGCAAATATACGAGTAGAACCGACTTTAATTGATAAAGTTAAAGCTGCTCAAGCTACGGACCTGGGGCTGATACAAATGAAGAAGAAAGTGCAAGAAGGTGCTATTCCAGAAGCAAGAATCGATGAGGAAGGAATACTTCGAGTCAATTCTAGACTTTGCGTTCCTAACGATTACGACACGAAGCATAAAATCATGATGGAGGCACACAACACCCCGTTTCCAATCCATCTCGGGAGTACCAAAATGTATCATGATATTCGACATACATTTTGGTGGAACAATATGAAGAGGGAGATCATGGAGTTTATCTCAAGATGTTTAACTTTGTCGGCGTGTAAAGGCGAAGCATCAAGTGCCAAAAGGTCCATTGCAACACTTGAGATTAGGAATGGAAATGGGAACACATTACTATGGATTTTATTACTGGTCTTCCCAAAGTTTCTCAAGGCGTAGATGCAATTTGGGTTATTGTTGATAGATTAACCAAATCGCCCATTTCTTACCGATACGTGAGACTTATTCCCTGAACGTCTTGCTCGTATATACGTGAATGAGATTATACGATTGCATGGCATGCCGGTATCCATAGTTTTGGATCGTGACCCAAGATTCACTTCAAGATTTTGGGTTAGTTTGCGAGAAAGCTATGAGCGCGGAGTTCTGATTGATTCAAAGATACCATCCTCAAGCGGACGGACAATCGGAGAGGACTATTCAAACCCTTGAAGATCTATTAAGACTCGTGTTCTAGATTTCAAAGGAAGTTGGGATAAGTATTTGCCACTGGTGGAATTCTCTTACAACAACAGTTATCAAGAAAGTATAGGCATGGCTCTATTTGAGGCGTTGTATGGACGAAAATGTCGTTCTCCAGTATGCTGGGACAAGGTGGGAGAAGCAACGTTGTTGGGACCAGAATTAGTACGCATGACTACAGAAAAGATCCAAATGATTCGACAACGTATTCAAACTTCACAAGATCGACAAAAGAGTTATGTTGATCTTCATAGAAAGGACGTGGAGTTTAATATTGGAGATCATGTATTGTTACGTATTGCTCCATGGAAAGGAGTTACAAGATTTGGGAAAAGAGGAAAGCTCAATCCAAGGTTTATTGGTCCATTTGAGATTCTTGACCGAATAGGAAACGTAGCCTATAGACTCGCGTTACCTCCAAGTATGTCTCGTGTTCACAATGTATTCCACATATCTATGCTTCGTAAATATGTGAAAGACCCGAACCACATTATTGCGTTAGAACTAGGCGAGATAGTGAAGATTTAACATACGAGGAGATACTGTTGAGATTTTGGATAGGAAAGAGAGCATGTCTTACGCACGAAGGTTATACCACAAGTTAAGGTTTTGTAGAGAAACCATGCAATTGAGGAAATGACACGGGAGTTGGAATCGGAGATGAAAGCGAGGTACCCTCACCTTTTCGATACACCAGGTACATACGTCAATTTCGAGGACGAAATTTCATAAGGAGGGGAGGTTGTAAGACCCCAACTTATTATAAATAAAATTAAATTTCCTCTAATTATATTTGTGAATAATAAGGTATTAATTTGATATAATTCTCTAATTATGGGTGAAATGTGCAAATTTTGCAAAATATGCAAGTGGTTATAAAATAATCATTGTTATCGGGGAATATTCGTTTGGTCGTGGAATATTCTTTTTGTCTGGGAATATTCGTACGACGGCGCAGTCATTTGTGGGCCCCATAACAAAATAACGGTCGGATGAAGAAAATGACAAGTTTGAGTTTTTATAAATAACGGGCGTAGTTATTCTGAATTAACCTTTGTTAGAATACCCGATGGTTAAAATACGATAATATGCGTGGTCGCACGCGATAGGCACACGGTATTAAGATTGTATTGTTGAATTATTGATTAAATGCGTAGAAGGCACTACTCAATAATTATTACGAGTAATTACTTATTCATTATTTTATTTTATTGATTCAATAATTCTTTGAGTTGATATTTTATATTATTGTTGTTGATAATTGTCACTGCACCTGATATCTCCATTATCGGATCAATAATTCATATTATTTGAATAATATTATTAGATAACATTATTGGCAATGTCTAGAAAGTTACATCGAGGAGAGGTTTGGTCACCTAATTTGCGCCCGATAAGGAGAAATCCTTATTGGAAAGCCCCTACATCTGAGGAGGCGCACGGTTGTCAATAATGTGATTCTATAGTATTATTTATGAATAATTAATTATTGATTTATATGATGAGGAAAATATTGATTTTTATGTGGATATAAATAAAGAAAATTTTTAATGTGACAATTGTTGAAAATTAATATTTTATCTTTTTACGATAAAATAATTTATTTAAATATATTATTTTAATAATATATTAATGGTGATATTTTTTACAATGAATGTGGGATATATGAATAAATGAGGAGGAAGAGTATTTTTTGTTAGATTAAATGTTTAACACATGTTTTGTGTGTCGGTGGACACAATTCTTAATGAAAATTTATTATAGGTATCGTAAAATCTACCGTTTGTGGATTTTGGTCAATTTTTGTTTGGAATTTGGGAAAACTTCCTTACGCAAAGTTGTAGATAATGGAATTTCCTATGGAAAGTCTTGAGTTTGAATTTTACGATAATGTAGAGCTATTTTTATGAATTGTTGAAGTTTAGAAAATAAAATGATTTTTATTAAATTTATGGGGGACCCACTTTTTGGTTGGTGGATACAACATGTGAAATTTGCTAATTTTTTGGGGTGGTTTGGTCTTTGTTGGCAACTTAGGTTGCGTGGGAAAAAATAAGAATATTATTATTATATTTATTTAGTCTCGCTTTGGCGTTCTAACATTTATTTAGTCTCTATATTATCGAAGCGTATTCTTGTAAGTATACTTTGAGTGTTCTTTATATGGTGCGAGTTTACGTCAAAGACTATACTAGAAAATTGATCGAAATACTGGTTATTTTGAGGTAAGGGGTTTTATTTTCTTCTTAAATGATATTTTTCTTCAATATCATTATGTCAAGTATTGGTGAACTTTTTAATCAAATTTGGAACTTGTTGTGTGAGAGTTCTTATTCACGTATCTGAGACTATTCACGATATCTGGAACTATTCACGAATCTGACCTTATTCAATAGAAAAATGAAAATTTTCCTTTTTGTCTAAGATGTCTATTTAATTACTATCTTTGATTGGATCCATGTTTTGATTGTTATTTTTGAGTTTTGCTTCAAAATCGTTTATTATGAAGTATTATTGATCTTGGATAAAGCGTTGTATTTAATCCCTAATATTTGTCCTTCATATCACGGGATTCGTTCTTAAAAAAATGTTTTTCATCATCCTCGGTCCTTAATGGTGATACTTGATGAATATCTTTGGCTGTGTAGTGCAAAGATGAATGATTAAGTCGATGAATCTCTTTGGCCCGTAGTGCAAAAGATGAGCAGTGTTGAGATGAACATGACCAATCTGGTGATACAAATGAATATCTTTGGCTGTAGTGCAAAGATAATTAAAGATGTCTATTGATTGTTGTTATAGGGATAAAATATTGATCTTTGGACTTTTAAACCTTAGAGGCGGTAGAATTCTTTCTCTACGTTGACTCTTCTAATGGATTGTTGTTTCATTGCATTTGTTGATCTAAAACTTGTTGTCTATTGTATTCTATTAGATTTTTTCCTGTTGAAGACTAACGATAATTTTTTGTATATTATCTTAGTCATAATATTCTTTACTGGGCTAGTTGAGCTCACCCTTTTCCTTTTTGTTCCATTTTTCTTCTCAGGAGGTGAGAACATAGCAGGATCGAGTCGGGGTATGGAGTGATGGTTCTAGGAAGATGTTTTAGCTGTCCTCACTATTTCTGTAAAATAGTGTATGAATAATTATAATGAGGACTTATTTGGGTGTGTATATTGTCTAGAAGACAATATTTATTTTTAAACTCACAGTTTGTATTGTCGTATTCTACACGACATCTGTATTATCAAAGTTGTAGTTTGCTTTCTATACCATGTATTTTGGCGACTCAGAATGGGTGTTGTATACCTATTTTGGGGGCGTCACAAAATTCGTATCCAAATAACTTATATATATATATATATATATATATATATATATATATATATATATATATATATATATTAATGCTTATATAATAAGCAAAATAATTTTTTTAAAGTGACATTCCTTATATAATAATTAGTTTTCACTATTATACGAAAAATTATTTTAAAAATATATAATAATCAATGTAAACTTTTGAATCGTTAATTATAAATTATAAATATTCATACACACTACAGTATTACTCCACACACATAAAATTGACATTTACTTAAACATTAATAACTAGAGCATTCATTTAGAAATTTAGGATTTCAAAAATGATGAAAACTTATTTGAATTCTAATTTAGAACATTGATTATTGTATTTAAAAATTTATTAAAAATAAATAAATTAACATTCATTTATTAATAAACTTTATTTTAAAACTCATTAATTTTTTTTCTAGTTATAGTTGAATTGTAAATGGTAACGGAAAATTAAGTATTAAATCTGCATCCGTATTAAAAAAAAAGCGGATATTATTCGTATTCGGAAAAAAGCGGATATTATCCGTATTCGGTTTAAAAGTATCCGTAAATAAATGGATACGGATACTACTGTATCCGTATCCGTATATATCCGTTTACACCCCTATGCCACACTGTCTGCCGCTACAAGTTGAGGCGGCAGTGTAACATATTTACTTCATTGTCCCTCCTTTAAGCATTTGCTTTTACTAGAATGCTCTCCATTACTTACCGCTACAGACTATAACTTAGTCTTCCTTTTTTATTTTAATTCTCTTGCAACTTGGTCTTTTGTTAAGTTATCTTCATATCTTTTCCTTTCCCAGACCTTCTGCAGCTTTGTTTCCTCTCTCAGATATATTCTTTTCCTTTTTCCAGATCTCCTTTCCTTTGTCTGATCTCGTTTCCCACTTCCACTCCTAAATTCAACTTGAAGTTCTGATCCGGCGATTCTTCCTTCTTATTCATAAGTAAGTTTTTCAAAATGGCAAGAAAAATGCTTGAGCATAAAATATTTTTATCTAATTCTTTAGATTCATTTCTTTACTTTAGATTGTGAAAATTCATTTGAGTTTTGTAAGTGAAGTTGAAAATAGTAAATATGAAAATTTTCCATACGTTGGTCAATTGTTCTCTAAGTTGGAAGAAGTTGTAAATTTTATAGATCATATGCTCAAAATAATGGATTTGAGATTAGAATTGCAACTAGTCATAAACATGCTCATCTGAATGATGTGTCATCTAGGTTTTATGTATGTAAAAAAGTCGGTACACCAACTGTTGTAAAGAGTTTACCTGATTGATACAATCCTGATCGGGCTCGCATCAAACGTCAATAACTCAAGTCAAGTTCCAGGGATTTATCAAATGATTTCAAGCAATTGGGCTAAAAGTTATTCAAGGAAATTTAATAAAGGAACAATTACATATTCTAATACATTTTTAAAAATAATTACATCAATAATGCACTCATATAATATTTACATAACTAATACACTTTCATATTTATTTATATATTCTAGTGTAATTTGGATTCCTTAATTTAGGGAATTATAATTCAATTAGAATTCCTTAATTTAGGGATTAGTTATAGCTTCTTCTCTCTCTCCTCATCTATAATAACTGTAGTTAGTCATCACCCTTCTTCTTCATTCGGACTAATTAAATTCATCATTTTCGGTTTCACATTTCATGATTACTCTCATGGAAGTTCCATTATATTCTCATGAAAGTAACAAGTATATATTGAATTCTTCAAAATCTATAAACTTATATTTAGTTCCCTTTCTCCGTTTTTTCGATTGATTCTGGTTTCTTCATTGTTGGGATGTTAATGTAGATCCCAACCACGGCGAAGTGGTGACATTAAATATGTGAACCAAGATCGGTTGAAAGAGAATGCGTTCTTTGAGAAAAGGCGATCTTTGGTGAAGAGGGTTTGAAAAGTTGTCCCCTTGGTTCGAGACTAGTTGTTGATAATTTCTTGTTTAAGTGGTGGGACCATGTCGTGAAAAGGTACCCTTAAGGATGGTCTTTGATATGAAAACTATTCACAAATTGACATTTAAATGACCTTCTTGATTTGTACTTGGACTAATAAATTTGGTGCCTGCATTCTAAAAGTTCAGGATTTTACTTCTTAGCGATGATCTAATAAACCCTAACGGATGGCTTCCATGGGATGGCAATCGCGATTTCCTTCTCTCTCTCTCTCTCTATATATATATATATATTTATGATTCGACTAATTGTTTATCTCCAGTAGCTTCTCAAAAGAAGGGTCAAAATGGAGGTGGTATGAAGATTCAGGCAGTGGTGGCGGTGGATATGAATACTGGATGATGGTAACCAAACCTTCATACCAAGGTAACCAAACTGTCATATCAAAGTAACCAATCAACCTCTACACTTTAAATTTTTTCTTAGTACAGTTGGTTACCAAACCTTCAGATCAAGGTAAGCAAACCTTCGTACCAAGGTAACAAAACCTTCATACCAAAGTAACTAATTCATATCCACACCTGCATTTTTTCATAGTGCAGTTGGTAGCCAAACCTTCAGACTAAGGTAACCAATTCAATTTTATTAAGTTACCAATTTCGTTTGAATGTAATGCAGTTGGTAGCCAACCATTCATACAAAGGTAACCATTTTATTATTTATGAGTAACAAAATAGTTATAAAAAAAATTTCAGAACATTAAAAGTTACATTTATTTATTTTTAAACTTTTTGTAGGGCGAATCTTCTTCTTATTCTCATTAGCGTTTTGGACAACAGATATTAGTGGCGGTGTAGCAGCGGAATATGTGCGGTGTAGCGGCGGCGTAGCGGTGGACTATTATTTCAAAGTGTATGTGAGGGAGATGAAGATTTGAATTTGAATATTTAAATTTGAATTATAATTTTGAATTTGAATTTATTTTTGTTGTTAGATCCAAATATTTGAATTTGAATTATTAATTATGACAGTTAGTTGTCCTTGATTTTAGGTTTCTTTATTAATGTGAATTGTACTATTTTTGTAATATGGGTCCTAATTACACTCTTTTTGAATTATTTAGTTGATGCACTTTTCTTGTAATTACTTTCTATTTGTTGTATACTTATGTAAAGGACCCTTTAATAAAAGAGTTGTGTCTCAATTAACAAGTTTGACCCAATCATTATTGGACCAAGAGATCACAATTCAAGCCCAATTCTCATCATTATAGCAAGCTCATGGGCGACCTTCACACCTTGATTCTCATGTAATTGATATCTTAATTTTGGCAAGCAATACAATTTGTTTCATATGGCAACATTACTGATTCTAATTCCAAATATAGGAAGATACGATTTAAATAGCGACAATTAGAGGCAGAAGGCTTGTTTTATGCTATTCATGTGGGCCACATATTTCGTCCAATTCAGAATCAAATGTGATTTATTGATGATATTTCGTCGAACTTAATTGAATTCCGACTAAACATTCCGTCAGAAATACTTTTGTCAGAAATATTTTAAGTTCGACGGAATTCCGTCGGGATAATGTTGCCCTAAGGGTGCCAATATTTTGCGTCAACAAGAATTATAATTTTGACAGAACAATATTTATAGTCCACAAAACCTCAAAAAAATAAGCTTAATTTCGAGGGAAAATATTTACGGAGACATTTCGTTGAAAATAGGCGATTTTAATTAGGGATCATAACCTTCTTCCTCGATCATATCTTTCTCTCCATTTTACTCCATCGGTTCCATATTAACTGACGTTATACGTTAATGCACACCTATTAAGAAAATTAATTACTCCGATTCATTTATCTATTCATCCAATAGGAAGGAGAGAGAATTACGGATATACATAAAAGATAAAGAGTCCAATCGGAAAGAGAGAATTTTTACGGCTTTAATTTTTCATACTCCGGTAAGGAGAAGGAGAGAATTTAAGTCTTTAATTTTCGTTAGGACTAATAGGAAAGAGAGAGAGTACTGATATTTGGGAACAAAAAATTGAGTATAAGGTCGGTTAATATGGAGCGGGCGAGGAGTATCTCTCTGGCGGCGACGAAATTTCCTAGTTCCTCTCTCTCTGTCAGGAACCTCCTCCCTCAAATCGCTCCTCGCCTACTCGCCTCTCGCTCTCGCCCTCTCGGCAAGCGGCGTCCTTTCTCTCACGCACACGGTATATAGATCGATATAAGGGTCAAACCTTCGTCCCCCCACAGTTCAAGCCTTCTTCCTCTCTCTACATCGAGGTTGACTTTGGCTTTAGGGACGCGTCTTGGGTATCGGCGATAACGTCGTGGGTATCTCCTCCCTCATATCTTTAGCATTCAAATCAGTGAGGTAAACAATTTCTATATTCAATTAATTGTGTTAGATTTTGAATATTTTGAATATTGTGTATATTATCTGTTGATTTTGGGTTTGAATTTAGGGTTTAATTTATTACATTATGGCCCGATGAACTTTTGAATTAATGTTCAATTTGGGTTTGATATTTAATTTAGGGTGTAATTTGTTTTGATATGAAACCGATATTGAGGTGAATAATGTTCAATTTGGGTTTGATATTTAATTTAGGGTTTAATTTGTTTTGGTATGAAAATGATATTGAGGGTGAATAATGCTCAATTTGGCTTTGATATTTCTTGTATTGTACCATTCAAATTAGTGTTTGTTTTTTGCAAGTAATATCCTGATCAATGTATTTAGCTTTGATTATGAGGTTAAATTCTTAAGACGCGTGTTATGTATCAATTTGGGTTATATGTTACTACTTTGTATGAACTTCTTGAATATATTAATTTGGCTTATATTTTATATATACATATGTTGGTAAGTGTACACATATATATATATATATATAAACTAAGGAGCGTTTACTTAGTTTCTTGCTACTAAAATAAATTACTTGATATAAAATATTTTAATGAAAATAAATTTAATAATATAATATAATGTAATCTGAGAATAAATTAAAAAAGAAAATAAAACTACATGAAATAACTTAAATAATATATATAATAAATAAATAAAATTAATAATAAATAAAATAAAATAAATTTATTTTAATTTAATTTAATAAAATAGAATAAATTTAATAAAATAAAATAAATTTAAAAATAGATAATATAATATAATACAAAATAAAATAATATAAAATAATTTTAATAAACTTAAAAAAAAATTAGATAATAAAATAAAATAAAATAAATAATTAGATAATAAAATAAAATAAGTTTAATTAAATTTAACAAAACAAAAAAATTTAAAAATTAAATAATATAATATAATATAATACAAAATAAAATAAAATAACATAAAATAAAATAAAATATATTATAGTTAACTAAATTAACATAAAATAAAATAATAAATTAAGTAGCATTTGCTTAGTTAAAATAAAAGCTGAATAAGTGTTTATGCGTATCTTATACTTTGGAACTTAATTAGAAACTCGTTAAAACAAATATGAGTGAATGTCGAGCAGTAGTCCCTATATTCAAATAATAAAATAAAATATATTTAATGAAGTAATATATGATAATGTAATAAAAATAAAATAATTAAATTAAAATTAAATAAAATATATTATAGCTAACTAAATTAACGTAAAATAATTAAAATAAACTAAGTAGCATGGATTGAAGTGAAAGAGTGCAAAATTAGGGCAAAAGATTGGATGGGAATTACATTAAGCGCAACTTGGATTGTGATTTTTTATTTCATTTTCATCTCAACAAAGGATGAAATTCCCCTTTTGCGTAAATTTTTTAGGCTATGTATGTATTGTAGTCTTTCTACGATTAAAAAGGCGGTTTTGATGGCCAATCTTGTGAGTCTGTAATTTACAGGAATGTAATTTCTTAGCCCTTATAATGGTAGAAATTAGGCCACATATGAAATGTAATTGTTGGGCATCGTGACTTAATGGTTGTTATTTATCAACAATTTCTTTGAATGAAGATGTTGTAAATTTGCAAGAATTGTTGATGTTTAATTTGTGTGAATTGGTGCAATATCACACCTTGTTTATGATATATGGTATAAAATGGTTGGTGTGCAATTTGATGATATCTGGGTGCATTTCATAGGCACCTGTATTAATCGCACCAACCATCGCCTTAACTTATAAATGCCACAAAGCCTAAGCTATTATAACCATGATGATAGAAAATGCTATAATCAAAATCTTTATAAAATAAAAACAATTTAATAGAAAACCAAAGCTATTTCATATTAATATATAAATAGGTATTCCCATTCAATACATGTCACAAAGTAGAAATGATAAATGTCGGTTGACAGTGTCTATTAACAAAAAAGCACCCAAATACTGCACACACCTACAATCCCAACCACAGTGCAATTTACAATCTCAGCCATACATACATACATTCATAGCACTGGAATTTAATGTACCCTAAAAAAGAGCAAAAACTTTCCAAAAATCCCATCCCAACACTAATTATCTGCAGTAGGCCCTTTTGGAGAAGTTGGTTTCCTAAACTGGATTTTCTCTCTTTTGGATCTTGCTACAGCTTCAAGGTCTCTTAGTGTTGTACATTGTTTTCCCTTTCATGTGTAGTCTTTGGGTCGTAATATATCAACATCTTCATTTCTTTGGCTACCCTCATAATGGATTTCACATTGCTACTTTGTAGAACCTCCTACTTGATCTTTATCTTCATTCATTTCAACATTTGGATTGTAGACTTATGTGTTGCTATCAATGGTTGAGATGCTTGGGAAGTGTTTTGAACCTTCTTAGCCCTCTTAGGCTTTGGAGGAGGTTGAAAGGATTGACTATGTGGAGCTTGGGAAGATTGTGAAATCACATCTGGCTGCTTATTCAGTTTCAAAAAACATACAAACAATAAATTTATTAAACACATTTCAAGGATATTGAAAAAGCACATAAATAGAAACAAACACTTAACTTACTTGAGGACACCTTCTTGAATTGTGACCCCATTCCTTGCAAAATCTACATTTCAATGATGTTCCTTTTCTCTTCAAAATTGTACCTTCTAGATTTGAATCTAGAATATCATTACTTTTCCTCCTAACAACTTTAGGCCTGCCTAAAGGGGTATGTTTAGCCAGTGGCAAGGTGGCTCGATCTAGTAGGATCCCACTTAGATCGTGCCTTATAGGCTCAATGTTATATTTGTTAACCTTTAAATACATGTCGATGGTTAAAAACTCATGTACATGTGTTTGGATCATATCTATTTTGTTAATGCATGACATAGCATGATCCTGATGTATCCTACACAAGTCCCGCCTCCTACAAGTATATGTTTTTTTCTAAATCCACCACTGAATGAGAAACCCCCCGAAGTCATAGTTATAGTCATAGTTCTGTATAAATTCATGATCTGATGTCTATGTTGACATTTGGGACCAAAACTTCTAAAGCATTAATCAAACCACGGGGACAAAAAAAGGAAAGTTATCAATGGCACGATAAATAGGATAATTGATGAAATAAAATAAATTATAAATGGAGAGAGGTTTATACCTTTTGTTTATACGAAATGAATGTCCAACCTCCATCATTTGCAATCCCAAGATCTTCCACCAACAAGTTCATAAACCCTGATCAAGATTGAGTGTTCTCGATTCAACAATGGCCCCCGAGGCGGCCACATCCCATTGTTAGGGTCAACACCAACTGCAGTTAATAACTGACCCACATATGGCCCTTTGAGAAAACAACCATCAAGCCCCACCAGTGGTCTACACCCCAATTTAAATCATTTTTTTAGTGGCTGCAGACATACATAAAATCTCAAAAATCATGCAATCCATGCCCATTACTGCGGTTACATTCTCTTGAGATATAAGAACTCCCGGGCATGACTCTTCTAAGCTCTGCAGCATAGTCCAAAATCATTCCATACTCCCCGGTCCTCAACACCCCCTTCAATGTTTTTCATTGCTTTTTTCTTAGCTCTGTATGCTAGGCTCCTTGATACCCCAATATTCAAATCTTTAACTACTTTAGTATGAAACTAATCTAATCCCCATGTTGGATTCATCCGAAGATCATCTTCATATTTTTTAGGAATCTAATCTGCATTTATCTGATAATTATCCCACTCTCGCCTTACATGTATGCACTTTTTGTAATATAGTGATTTTAAATGTGAGCTCTCTTTGCACACATTTTGACATCGTAAGTACCATGTACATGGATCCACACACCTTGCTTGGATCTTATTTGTGAGTTCTTCTTTAAATACACCTTCCTTGTTTGATGCCATGATTCTTGATTCTTGCCGCTACTTGATTACATTAGAAAATGTCATTGACTCGAACTCAGGATCCTACTATGTTACCATCTTTGAATTACGAATACTCTTTATGTTCTTGTTCGGGTGGTTCGAGGATCAAACTCATCAACCCTAGGCATCCTTTCCACATCAGTCATCATACTTAAGAGGATGAAAATCCTAGTTTATATGGTTCTTCTAAAGCAATTTGGGTTTACTGCAGATTGGTTTTCCCTTCCCTTTGTTAATGTGAAATCTTTTTCCTTTTTTGAGAACATTTTCCTTGCCTTTTACGTATTACTGATTGCAGTCTCATCCCAAATGCATAATCCTCATCCCCCAGTGTTATCATCCTCTGCCCCATCCGAGCCCCCAATCTTATCACCCTTTGTCTATCGTGACCCTCGGTCTTATCGACCTACGCCCCATCCCAGTCCCCGGTCTTATCCACTCCCAAATTTCATCATTCTCTTCATCCTCAGTTGATTGATTCTTCCACATAACTTTCATCGATTCACTCTGTTTCATAATCCCTAGCCGACATCAAATCTATGCATTCATTATTATTCCACCTCCTTGACTTCAAATTCAATTTGTAAAAAGTGTCGCCCGTGGATAAATTTAAGCTGTAAAATATTCTTTATCGCTGCAAAGCCACAAACCTTTGTTGGTTAAATGTGTGGACCACATCATATTTAATTTCATAAAATCCAAAAATGTGAAGTAATAACTTCTGAGAATCTTATATATTTATCATCAAAAGGGTCCCTTACCCAACTTTATACTATTGATGATGGATACCATTCCACTTTACAACAAAAAAGAAGTCACTAAACTAAAAAAAGAACCTGATAAAATACAAAAGAACATCTTTACGATATTTTTGGACACCACAGAAGTCCATAAGCGTCATTGTCTTGAATCCCTCAAGAATTGTTGGCGACCATTGTTTTCACTTACGATATTCATGAACCTAGTCGGTCTTGATTTGGGGATTTTTATGCCGCTTCGGATCGAAAGTAACCCTTTGTGATTTGGGATTTTTTGTCGATAACCATCACACATGCATAATCTAGGCAAATTTTATTTTCAATGTAAACTATCAAAACTACCCCCTGTAATAAACATTACAAGCTTTATAGATCACTTTTTGCCTTGGTAGGGGTCACTTTTGGCCAGGTTAAGTAACAGTGTGCATTTTATTATGTATGCTTGAAGTTTGGGGTGTCTTAGATACCTTTTTAGGTTAGGGTGCAAACCTCAACATATGTGTAAAGTTTGGGGTGCAAAGTGTCTTTTAATCAAAGTTAAATTATATAATTAGTACCACTGAGCATTTGATTGAATAATATAACCACTTATTTATAAGTTTCTAATTAATTGTTCATCACTTTTTGATGTATGAATAAGTTTAAATTATAGTTTAAAATATGTTATTATTGGTAAGGGTATAATAGTCCAAACAATATTTTTTTTATCCAATCCTTTAATTAATCTTGAAAAAAAAACACATAACATTGGATTATTTTAAGTTATCCATGAATAATCACATAGAAAACAAACATGCGACTAGAACTATTTAATTCTAGGATTAATAGTCTTGGAATTATAATTTCATGGATTATAATTTTGGAATTATAATTCTTGCAAATAAACATGACATTGGATTTATAATCTTGTTCCAAGTATAATTCTTATAAATAAATATAGACCAAGTGAACAATTGTTCAATTGAGAGAGATATCGGAGTGATGTGGCTCACGTGGCGTGAGAAAGAGAGTCACCATACGCTCCAAAAACACACTAACGATTGCCACGTCACGTAATAAACCCGGTCGGCCAATATTAATTTTCTTTTATTTTTTAATCTTGGCGTCGTATTAAAACAAGCAGCGACTTCATACTTTTAACGGAATGGGTTATTTATATTTTTATTAAATATGTAATTGTATAAAAGCTCGCCCCATTAGAACTATATCTGGGTTTGTCCACCTTTTGCCATAACCTCAACTATATATGTCCCTGCACATAACCTCTGCCAAAAGGAGGATATATTTTTGTTTGAGCCCGTCGTCTAATTCATTGATAAAACTTTTTTATATAAAATTGGGAGTTTTATTTTCTTCTTTTTCTTTTTTAAATTTGGTATGTGTGGGGCCTAATCCTACTGTCGGTGGAATTAATTCCTAAAGATATTAGGAATTTTTTAATAACTTGTGAGGAAGCAGAGATGGAAAGCAAGAAAATAAACCGGATTCTTTCCAAAATCAAAAGGATATCTATATATATATATTGGACTTTCTTTGGAGACATAGTCGGTATGTGAGTATATTGTTACAGTGAAGATTAAAATCAACGATGAGTGTGGCTGTGTGTGCGTCGTGAGAAAGAAAAGTGATGATAAATTGAGGGATTATTACTTACAGCTAGCTTGGGTTGATTTGGGCGTATTCATCTGCAGTTATTACGAATAATTAATAGCTTGAAGACTTTAATTAATTGAAGGGTGAGTGGTGAAATAATTTGAGTTTTATTTAAATTAAAGTATTCTTGTGCACTCTCAATTTTTGTTATTTCAAGTTTTTAGTACTAAAACATGGAATGATTATTTATCACGATCATAGTGGAATTTTTGAGATGCGTCACGTAGTTTTTACCTCTTAGCTCACGTAAAATCTAGTGTATTGTGCTCGATGGTTAGATCTAATATTTTTACTTCTTAATTTTTTTTAGTTTTAGAAGGTTTTCACGTAAAATTTGGTATCTTGTACTTGGTAGTTTGTCGGAAAATTAGGTACTTCTTAATTTAGAGAGTTTTTTTATTTAAGATTTGGTGTCTTGTGCTTCGGCTTATTTTTATATTACTATTTATTTATTTGGTGGGATTGCATAATATTTGTTTGGCGTGTTATTGGTAATTTGGTCTTTAATTTATAAGAGAGGCCGTTTTTAGTTCAAGGGGTTTTTCAACACTAACTTGTCAATGTATATGTTTTCATGTATGTATGTAGCTTATAAATAAGATCGATGGAGTTAACGGCGTTCCAATATGCAGACCGCAAGAGTCTACTATATTTCCCATTAACTTTATGGAGGTATCTTTACTTGGGTTTCAAGCATATAGAAATCTCATGTGTTTGCCCCAGACGATCTGAGAATTGTTGGTGCGGAGATTGTCGGGTTGTTGAACAAAACATTATCGAGGCACCCCTCGACTTTTGTGAATCTAAATAGCATTGGAGCAAAAGAAGAAGATTTGACAAATATCGACGATTAACAATGCAATGTCGTTCGGATCATCATGGTCAACAATATGTAATTCCTCGAGAATTAATAAACTTGCTAGTATAATACCTAGGTGGGTTAGACATGAAAAGCTGTCTGAGAAATGTCTTGATTGGTTTATGTTTCATAGTTTCAACCATTCTTTTCAACACTTGCCTAGTTGCGAGAAATATGAAGAATCAAAGCACATTTCGTTTTATCATCTGCTTTGAGAAGCAGAGACTATTACGAGTGGACTAGTAGGAGAGTTAAGGTATTGGTATAATTTTGAATGGGTACATGGAGGTGGGAAAATACTTCCCTAACCCCACCTACCGTATTCAAGTGGAGTCGATATTTGGAGAGATCATTAACGCATTGAATGTTGGATTAAAGTTAGAAGGTGATAAGTGTATGATGACGACAGATACTACTTTCGTGGTGACCCATCAAAAATTGATTCGGTCTACGATATGAGAGAAGAGGTGTTTAACAGGCTCATTAATAGATATACTTCCCTAACACTTAGAAGGACATAATTGGAAATTGGAAGTTGTGGATAAGCCGGTATCGATGTAGCTTATTATATTAGAGGATTACGCAGGTTGTAATCACTACGGGGAAATTGAGTACCATTGCAACTACAAGCGGACATTACAGCTACTCTTGGGCATGAGGTATGTTATGATGGAGTAGTAATATATTACACATGTTTTTGAACTTAACATGAATTATAATGTTTAAATAAATCTTACATACTAATATTCAAACATGTCAGGTGCTTTGCATGAGTTCATCTACTAGTTTTGTGAATAATAACTTAAATTTGTTTTTGATTAGGTTGGTCATGGTGTATGTTCAATCTCGAGAAACCCAGCCTTTGAAGTTGTTAACTTTCATATCTTTCATCTTCCCTAGTAATTTCACGGTTGTGCCTCTCTAATTATCTTCAACAAATGGTGTAAAATGAGGTATGAATCTTTCTTTCTTTAATTTGATTACTTAATCTACAAAATCTCTACATGTTTGAATCTTGTTATATATATATAGGGATATGATCCATGCAAGTACTTGCTATGGAGGAAATTGGACAAATAGCATCATATCAGTCCATTACATAAATCTAGGTGCGGATTAAAATAACAAAGCCCTTACTGCTAGCCGAAATGGTGGCGTCACGTTGAAAATTTTAATCTCCCATGCAGCTTCTGATGGCGTCGTTGAAAATGGAAGAGAACCCAAGGCATAGAGTATGTAGTAGTTAGACTATCAGAACCATCTTGAGGGCGGGAAGAGAACCCGATAGATTTTCATCCACTTCTGAGGCAATTAGGCGATTCTTGTCCAATGCTTATGTCGTCACACAAGATAATGGTTCTCGATATAGGTTCTTATGCGAAGTCTGCATGAATCAGCGACATAATGGCATTCATCCATTTCCCACTCAACAATCATAGCATCCGGAGAGAGTGTAGATATGGGTCTCACTACATACGAGTGGGGAAATAATGGAGAGAGACGAGGCGATACGTGATTCGTTTACATCCTTTAGGACAACTAAACCCCTCTTAATGCCAATCGACTAGAATATTATGTTCCACCGCAAAGTTTGGTACGCCTTGATACATACGTTCGAGCCAAGAACATTGATAAATTTAGGCGATATCATATTTTTTTCAGCGTCGCTACTTGGTGTAGCGTATGAGAGATTAAAATTTTCAACATCGTTAGTTAAATCTAGCGTAAAAGGCTTTGTTATTTTTTAATCAGCGCCTAGATTTATAGAATGGGCCGGATATGATGTTATTTGTCCAAATTTCTTCCATGTGAAGTACTTCTTATGGATCATCATACTCTCTCTCTCTCTATATATATATATATATATATAATTGGCGATCCAAATTGGACTTGAGTGTAAGCAAAAAGAAATTTTTATAAATATATTTTAATTACAAAAAATAGAGTGAAGTAATAAAATTAAAATACAAAACTCCTTAGTTCCAAAATTGAAATACATTTTAAATGAAGACTTTAGAAAATAATTTTACATACACAAATGAAGCCTTCTTATTAACTAAGGATTTAGTAATGGAGGTTATATTCTAGAAACAATAGTAAATTATACTTTTTTTCATAGTGTTTTTAAGTTTTAAAAAAGAAAGAAAAGAAAAGAAATCGTTGAAAATTTTAAATTTTCTATCTATTTTTTCTTTTTTGAGTTTTTAAAACGAAAAAAATAGAAATAGACAAAAAAATTGATCACTTTTCTTACTGAAGTTTTCCATTAAAAACTCATGGGTTTAAACAAAAAAAATAAAAAAGACTTTAGTAAATCTTTTGTAGTCTCTACATTTGCTCTTTATACACAAACATAAGAACATTTAATATAAGGATAAAATAGTAATCTATATTTAAAATTAAATTTTTTCCATATACAAACATAAAAAACACAAAAGAAGACTAGTAAGTTTTAAATTATTTTTTCTCTATCCTAATTTAAGTTTTCTATTTTCTTTTGTATCCAAAATTCAAAAACATAATGAAAAGTTCTTCTTTTATCTTATCTAATTTAATAAAAACTTTTAGCTAAGTCGATATATATATATATATAGAGAGAGAGAGACCTTTAAATCTTTGAAATTTAAGAATAGAATGAAATCTAAATTTAGATAAAAAAATCTATTTTTTATCTTTTATTTGGTTCAAAATCTCTTCACATACATTCTTAGTATTATAAATATGTACTTACTAGCTATCTTTTATTCTCTCACACACTTTTTAATTTAGTTAGTATTTTAAAATTGATTTTTTATAACAATAATATTTAATTGTATAATAATTTTATATTATTATATTATACAATTATAACTATTTAATTTTAAATAAGTTTTACTTATTAAATAAGTAGATGAATATATATTTATATGATCGAATAAATCTTTAATTTAAAAGCTGAATACTATCATTTATATTATATAAATATATAAACTATGCAAATTGCTAATTAAATTTATTTAACTTTTCATCACTAAATTATAAATTTTAGAAGAATTTTTTTAAAAAAAATCAACCTACACTGATATTAATCTTTCTTTATTATAATTAATGAATTAGTATAATATAATACTAAAGCTATAAACAATATAATAATTTTACTAAAAATAGAAACACGATCATCATTTAGTGTTACTAAGTAGAGCTCTTCTATGCGGATATGATAATTACATGAGCTCTTTCTGACTTCACATATTTGTATTTTGTGCCCGCCCATTTTTTTTTATAATAGAGGGTCAAAATACAAATAAATAGTGTAAAAACTCATATCAATAATATCATGTTAGCATATAGTTTTTAATACCAAGTAATGTCATGTTATACAACAATTGCACATTCCTCGATCTACGAATAACTTCTTAGTGCAAAATCTAATATATATTATTTTTTTAAAAGTAAATTTGAAATTTTTACGAACTTAAAATTGATATAAATTTATTTAATTTTAGTGAGTATAATGATGAATATTATAAATTAAATATAAAAAGTGGTTGATATTGTTGAGCAAAAGTGTTGTTGTGAGAGTAATATGTATCGTTTCAAGTTTCGTTAGAAACAATTGTTACATTAATTGTGTATTTACTCTTGCAACATAATTTTTGCTCTAATGTGTATTGTGATAAATCAAAGGATATATGTAATGGGTGGTCCTAATCTCACATTAAGCGGGAGGTCTCACATTTCGCATGGTAGTATCTCAAAATAACACTCTTTTAAAAATTATAAACCACTTTTTTTATACACATTATGGGAGAAAATGTATTTTCTTATATACAATTATACAAAAAAGGCGTTTTTGTGCAATAGCTTACTTTATTATATTCGATGTCTCTCACCTTACTTTGACTTTTGTCTGCTATTATTTATTATTATTATTTAGAGAGAAGAATTGGTAGCGTGATTACATTGGACTAATGCTAATGGCTTCAATTTGGTTATGACCTAGATCATTTCTGCACAAATAGAGAGGTCAGAGAGAAGAGGATACCACAAGTACTAATGATGGTCGTAAGGTATTTCAACAAAGAAGAAGAGGAGTAATGTCTTATATGAAAAAATGATACAAATAATTGATTATTTAATAAATCACTGCGATAACCCATCTAATAAAAGCGAGAATTAATTCTTTAGAACAAGTGATGGGAGAAGCATTAACTATATATGAGCAAGTTAGAGGAGAGGCCTTGACACGTGTGTTGAGAGGTCGAGAAGAGCTTTATTAGTTATATGTTTTTTTTACGTACCAAGTTAGATTATTATTGTTGACTTTAGAAAGTTAAATTAAAATATTTTCAAATTTCAAATTGAGGTAATTTATTTAAAATTATGAAACAATGAGTAATATCTTATAAATAGTTTTACCATATTCATCATTATATTGATTGTATTTAAGGGAATCTATTTTTTCTTTCTTTTTTTTTTTTTGCTAAATGCCGGGGAAGGGAATCTATTTCAATTTAAAAATATCTAAAGTTGGCTTTGAAAAGTTAATAATAATCTTATATTTCGAAACTTATATTTTAAAAAAGATGAAGTATTAGGCATCGGAAAGATGTTCAAAAAATTTTGTTTCTCGATTTGTTTTTGAGTTTGAAATTATTATAAATTTGCTTTTTAAAATTAATAACAATTTTATATTTAAAATAGTATTAGATGATACCCCACCACCATAATCATATATTAAAATTTTAATGTTTTGTTGTCATAGCATATCTTACGGATTAAAGTGTAATTTGGAGATTTTATTGATTCTACATGGTATTAGAAGTTTATTTTTCACATGTTGATATTCTTGAATTATGCCAATCAACATTTATCTTTATGTTTATATTGCAAAAATTAAGATAGGAATAGAATGACTTCGTTTTTATAGAATGAAAAATTTGTATTTAGTTGTTCCCTTAATGTAGGTAGAACAAAAATAGTCAAAACCCACTCATAAAAAAGTGGGCTTTGAGCTTATATTTTGAAGCCCAATAAAGTAGGGATCTTTTGGCCCAACCCAATTTTGACCTTACCCAAGCATCCGACCCACGGTGTGCATGACTCAAACCTGACTCATCATTCCTTAATAGCGATGTAAAACAAATTTAATTTAGTAACCATTCATTCACTATAACACTACTCCAAAGTTAAAGGTCAAATCAATTTTTTAGAAACTTAGAAGTATTGTTAACACTAAGATTTGTCAAGCGCCTCAATCACAAAAAAGCGCATCGATCACTTATGAAGCGAGATTTCATACGAAGCAATGACTTGGGCATTGGGTGATAGCTACGGTGTGAGAATAAGTACATCTTGAATAAGATTAACAATGGAGGAATTTAGTCTTGGTAATAATAATGAATTGTGTATACCTACTAACCTTAATAAAACCAAGTATTTATAATGATTACACCTCCTTGTAGCGCTCTAACCTTAATGGAAGTAGGAAACCTCATTAGATAGTTACCTGAATGGGTTTAAACACAATCTCAATAAAGAAAGGAAGTCGAGAATAATCTGTGCGGTTTCCTTACGAGTTGGTAATTAAATATAATTAGGAATCTTAGATTCCTTAAAGTGCTCCAACTGCCCAAACAAACTCCTACGTGGGGTGACTACCTCCACGTGGACTTAAGCCCAATCATAGAACCTGGACCCTAACAATCATGCCCCAACATTGCCCCCTAGTCTTATGTTATTGGGACATTTAGTAAAAGAGTATATAATTTAAAGCCCAAATGATCAGCCTTATAATATAACCAAATTGACGAATCTGATGGAAAAACCGTCACAATTGAATTTAGCCTACGTTCGTAATCATTATGCCCCATTTAATAGCCGTATTTAGAGAAACACACGAAATTGTAAGGGTTTTCATTTGAATATACACCATCTTCCCCAAATCGAGAGAATACACGCGCCTATTTTCAACTTTCATTTTGCAAAAAGCTTTTTCTTCCTCCTGCAAAAGCTTACTCAAACAAGCTCCTTACTCTCATCTATTGGGTTTGTATATAAGCGCGATTATGTAATCAAATCACATAAAAGGTGTGGAGCGACAAAATAGGAATTTAAAATTTTTCATACAAACCATCACCATGATCATACCTTGTGCTTAATTATCAATTCAATAGAAAAGAGATGGAGATTAGATTCATACACTTGTAAAAACTAGCTTCCTCGGTATGAGTTCTCTTCAATTCTTTTCACGTTCAACTTGAATCCAAGGTTTGATTCCTTCATTTGATCAACGTTAGCCACCCAAGTGTTTGGCTTACAGAGGTGATCCACGAGGAAGAACAAATATTCAAGAAAATGAGTATTTGGCAAAATCCTAATTTTATCTCTATAGAATATGCAAGTACTCTCTCAAGTGTTGGGACAATTGCTAACCCTTATCCATGATAATATTTCTCTTATTAATATATGTGGGCAACCCTCTTACAAACAATTTAAGATTATGGTTTCATTTAATTAATTAAACTCCTTTAATTAATATGACTCTAATATTAATTAGGAATTAATGAGATGCGCTTATTAATTAATTCCCAAACCATTTAGAAACTAATTAATAATAATAGTAATAATAATAATAAGACTCCTCTTATTAATTTATTAATAGTTATTTAATTTATTCTATCACCGAGAGATTAAATTAAATATATTTAACTTATTATACTGATTATGCATTTACTTCTTAAATAAATATTCTTCCTTTTATGGTGTGACCCTTTAGGTTCTCCATATTAAGCAGGTTGTGAATAAATGAATTAGAACAATTCTAATCTTATTTAAATAAATAACTTAAACTATTTAATTTAATTAAATAAATAATAGTCAATTCTAAACTTGACTATTGAGAAATTGGATTTTAACTTATTTGTTGAAACTCTGTTAGGAGAAACCTTTATTACATCAATCATTTGTTTATAAATCTTGTTTGATTGAATAGGCACCCTCACATTACCAATTGATCTCATCTCTTTGGAAATACTTGAATTTGATGTGATTTTAAGAATTGATTGGTTAACTACTCATCATGTTAAAATTTATTGCTTTCATAAAGGTCGTTAGTTTTCATATTCCTAATCAACTTTGTTATGCAAATTTAAGCAACAAAGCATGAAAATCAATAAGCTGTTGTGGCGCCCCAAAATAGGTCCATTCCATGAACTATTCTAAGTGCTCGATAACATGAGTACGAGAAAACAACTACAACTTTATTACAACAATTGTCGTGCAAAATACAACAACACATATCTTTGTGAGTTTGGATACAAATATATACCAAGCTGTGACTCATGTCCGATCTTGGATAATGCGTCACAATGACACCTTACATAAAGTCACGATCAAAAGCTGTTTTAGAAATTAAAACCTTTGGAAGTACTCAAGAAACCTAAATACATGGGAGGCCATGCGTCAGGTTATTATAGATATCATATGCCATGCAGAATTATCCTTGGTTGACCTAATAGACCCCAAAGAAAAATGAAAAGATTACTATCATATTCTTTTCAATGGTGAGTCTTCTCTTGACATATAAATATCTGTTGTCTCTAAGTAAAATTATATTTCAAATAAACTCCAAGATCATATAGGTAGTGCTCATAGATATATTCAATGAGTGGATGCACTGACCACATCTTATGATGACACAAGGTTGTATGTCATTAGACATCTTGTATGATAGTAGCAAAACACCCTTTCAACGTTGGGTTCGCCTCACCCTATCTGATTCACCAAATATAACTACTAAATGAGGACCACCATTCTATTCTCCAGTTACCCCCGCTCGACCCAGCTACACTCTTATTACCTGAAAGGAATTGTGAAACAGAAGGGTGAGCACAACTAGCTCAGTAAAGAATATTATGACTAAAGATAAATAAATTATCAATAGTCTTCATCAATAATAAATCAGAGATTTAGAACATATGGTAGATGATAAAACTTTTCAACCATAGTTGCAGCGGAACGAGCAATCCATTAGAAGAGTCAAATAGACTATAAAGTCTATTATCTTTTCCATGTTAAAAGTCCACCAACAATGTTTTATCCCTGTGACATCAATCAACAATTCCTGTCCACAATCACATGTATAAACTCATAATCGTAATTGTTGTTCTAAATTCCTTTTCTCACCCAGGACAAATAATTTTCATCACCTGAAACATCAAAGATCATGGTTATACCAAATCATAATTCATGTTCATAATCATACTAATAAATTCATCTTTGCACTACGGGCCAAAGATATTCATCAACAGACCATCTTTGCACTACATGCCAAAGATATTCATCAATAATTCATCTTTGCACTATGGGCCAAAGATATTCATCAATAAGTCATCTTTGTACTATGGGCCAAAGATATTCATATCTCAAAGAAATATATACTCATTTCAGAATTTATATAAACAATAATTATAACCATGTTGATCAATTCACCTTTGCACTTAAGCTAAAGATATTCAATTATAAATTCAATGGTCATGATCATACCAGTCACAATTCAAGCTGCATTCACTTCTTGGCCAAAGAGAACCCTAGTCATGATCATACCAATAATCTACCCATCTTTACACTCCAGTGAAAGAGAATATCAACATCATGGTTATAAAAATGTTATATATGATAATAAAATTAATATAATCAATATATAGTTTTAACCTCCAGAGTAATATTCATAAATCAACTATAATTTGGTTAGAAAAAGAAATCAATTTTGTAGTGAATAGTACCCATAAATAGTAACTAAGTGAATAGTAACTCATGAATAGTAACTTGAAGAACACAATAAGGTAGAAATTCACAATAAAATCCATACCAATATTTCGGTATAATGATATTGAAAGAATAACATTTCTTAAACTTATAAACAATTTATTTTAATTATTTACACTTTACTAAATAATGCATTTAATCATCATAAAATGCCAAACTCATAAGATTTTATCACCAATAACCAAAACCCTCATCAAAAATCTGCATATACCACATATATGATTCTCAAGCCATAAAATCATATTTTCCAATTTTCTTCCTTCATATAACATATTTAATTCATTTATTCATCACTAGTCCATTTTCATGAAAAATACCAAATCAGTTCCAAAAATATTTCTTTTCTGGGATTTAGCAGAATATAGTCCCATATTGAACATATATTTTTCTCAGAATTTTTAAAATTCATTTACTATTTTTTATATGGCCAAAATCGCCGAATATTTAGACATTTACCATAAATTGTCCTTTTATCCAAAAATTCCGAAATTCACAGAGTACACTGATATTATATAGATGTACTCCCAATAAAAATTTTATCAAATATTTTGGAGTTAACCACAAGGAATTATAAGAGTTTACTTTTAAAATAGTATTTTCTCATAAAATTCATAACTCTTAATTCATACATCCAAAAATCACCATTTTTGGACACAAACTAGAAAACTCATCAAATTATCATTTCAAATTTTCGAGAATTTTTGAGAGTCGAAAAAAACTACAAAAGCGAAAAATATAATAACCCTTAAAATCACTTACCTCAAAAAAGCGTTACTTACGACTTGAATAACATTTGAACGAACTTTTGTAGTATAGCAATACTCAAGATATCAAAATACTCAAAAGAATACACTCGATAATATAGAGAGAAGTAGAGAAAACTTGAGTTTAAGTGTGATTTTCAATTCTAACCTAAGCACCTATTTATAGGAAAATACTTAGAACACCAAAGCGAGAAAATTTAATAGAATATTAATATAATTAAATTATAATCCTATACACACCATACCAAACCAAACTCATTGACCATTCACCCAAAACAATAACAAAAACGTTTTTCATAATTAAAATATTTTAAACTTCCAAAAATCAATTATTTCGGAACTTTGGAACTTCAATAATTCATAATAAATAGCCCTTTTATCAGAAAATTCGAATCTCGCATTTTTTTTATAGGAAATTCAATTCTCTACAACTTTGCAGAAGAAAGTTTAAATTATTCACATAAATTAATTAATAATTAATTAATAATTAATAATTAATTATTCACAAATAATATTACAGAATCACAATTGTGACGTGTGAGACCCCAAATTTTATAAATAAAGATTTAAATTTCTCGAAATATTTTTTAATATTAAGGTGTGGATTTGAGATAATGTTATAGTTGGGGGTAGTATTTGAAAATTTTGCAAAAGTATGTAAGTTGTTATATAATATTCGATTGGTCGGGGAATATTCTTTTTTGTCGGGGGAATATTAAATGCGACGACCTGATCATTAGTGGACCACAATGACGGAAGAAGCTGTTGTAGTTAGAAAAGCGACAAAAATATTTTATGAAAATAACGGCGGAGGTTTTCTGGTTGATCTTTGTTGAACTACCCGATATAGTAAAAGTACGATAATACTGCGTGGTTGCGTAGTAGCACACGGTATTGATTATTGATGCTTATGTGATAAGTCACTCGGTTATACTCAATTATTGCTACGATAATTCTTTGCATCATATCTCTCATAATATTGATTCGATTATTGTCGCGATATCATGTGCATAATATGTTATTTTATTAAATCAATAATTGAGGCGACAAAGTTATTCATATTATTAAATTGCAATATTTACAATGTGCAGAAGTTACATCGAGGAGAGGTTTGGTCACCTAATTGCGGCGTGATAGGGAGAAATCCTTATTGGAAAGCCCCCTCTTTCCTGGGAACAACCTAGTTGATAAATATTGTAAGTTATGATATTAATGATGGATAAGTTCGTGTTGATTAAAGATGAATTTGATAAATTATTTGTGTCAGTAGAAATTGACATCTATTCCGATGATAATTGATGTCTAGAGGTTATGTTGTTCAATCGGGTATTTGGGATACTTTTTGTGTCGAAGTAACTATTTAGGAGTTACTATTTATGAGTTACTATTTATGAGTTACTATTCACGAGTTACTATTCACGAGTTACAATTAATGAGTTACTATTCACGAGTTACTATTCACCCAATTACTATTCACTCTAGTATTGTACATTTGGGTATTTGGGTACAATATTATTCCATTACGAGATGTGCTAATTTTTGAATAGTTGGTTGAAAGAATTAATATTGATGCATTTGGTGGAAAGTTATAATAGTGAATCAATATGGGTCGCTGGTTTAAAGTTTTAATAGTAAATCAGTATGGACCGTCGCTTTAAGTTTTAATAGTAAATCGATCTCGATCGTTCGTTTAAAAGTAAATCGATCTGGATCGTTCATGAATTAGTTACTATTCATTCCATTTTTCTATAAATAGAAGCTCATTCCACATTATTTCTTACGAATTCACTGAAACTCTAGAGAGAGAAATTATAGAGAAAAAGAAGAAGAGTATTCTGCTACTTCACTACTTCGATATCCAGTATCTTTTACGGTAAAGGGTGTTATTCTTTCTTCTTGAAGAGAACTTATGTTATTCCATTCTTTATTATTCTGTTGGAATAACATGTATAAGTGGTATACCCTATACATAACCTGTATATGTGGCATACCCTATACTTAGTGAAATCCTTTTATTATTCCGTCATTTATTATTCTTTGAATATCACGTGGAATAATAATTTCACGACTGGTTCCATATTTATTATTACGCATTTATTATTACATTGGAATAACTTTGTATCGTGGTTTACCCTATACTTGGTGGAATGACTTTGTATATACGGTTCACCCAATACTTGGTGATCTTCTTACATTATTCCATTCTTTATTATTATGTTGGAATAACTTTGTTTATGCAATACCGCATACTTGGTGAAATCCTTTTATTATTCCATCATTTATTATTACATTGGAATATCACATCGATCATAATTTACTTTGACTGGTTCCATATTTATTAATCCGCATTTATTATTCATTAGAATAACTTTTGTGTCTTGTGATTTACCTATACTTGGTGGAATGACTATATATGCGGTTCTGATACTTGGTGATCTTCTTACATTATTCCATTCTTTATTATTATGTTGAAATAACTTTGTTTATGCGAAGTACCGCATACTTGGTGAAATCCTTTTATTATTAGTCATTTATTATTACAGCCGGAATATCACGCTTGTATTAATTTCACGACTGGTTCCATATTTATTATCCGCATTTATTATTACATTGGGAATAACATATGCATGCGGTCTCTATCGCGTGCATGGTGAATCCTTACATTATTCCATTCTTTATTATTACGTTGGAATAACTTTTATACATGTGATTTGCCACATGCATGGTGAATGTTCCTTTGTATTCATTCCTTATTAAATTGTGGAAATGATCATATCACGTGGATTCTAGCATGGCGGTGAAAATCCATTTGCGGTTTCATATATTCTTTATTATACTCGGTTGGTTAAAGTTTTGACTTCTATACTCCATGAAATTAGTGGAATATCCTTGATATTTACGCTTCATCAATATCATTTCATGGAAACATTCTTCTGAGCATTCTTAAATTTTACTTTACAAAGAAGTATCATGTTGACAATTTGAGCGTTATTGGTTCTGGACAAAATAATTCTTGAACTTGTTTTATTGAATTATTATAACATTGTCATCATCCTCATGTTATATTATGTTGAAAGTTATCTTTGGCTTACGTGCATAGATGGACTTAGTATGATTATGACCGAGGATCATTCGGTATAATCATGAGCTGTGATGTTATAAGTGGTGTGGTAAAAGTCCTCATTGGCTGTAATGCGTTGATGGGCGAGTTTTGGTATGATTATGACCGAGGATTTTTCGGTATAGTCATGACCATTGATGATTTAATGAAAATCCTTGGCCACTAGTGGTACATGGATGATTAGATGTGGTGGTTTATTTATTAAAGTGAGTCTCGGTGATAAAAATTGATGAAAACCTTTTAAAACATAAAAGATAGTAGACTTTATTCTCTCTTGACTCTTTTAATGGATTGCATATTCATTGCAGATTAAACTTGATGTCTATTGTATATTATCGGTTTAACATTGTTGAAGACTAAGGATAATTTATTACGTATTATCTTAGTCATAATATTTCTTCTTTGGGCTAGTTGAGCTCACCCTTTCTTTCAATGTTCTCTTCAGAAAATGAGAGTATAGTTGGGACGAGTCGGGGAAAGGAGTGATGGTCCAGAAGATAGCATTAGTAGTCCTCACTATTCTGTTAAATAGTGTGACAATAAATGTAATGAGGACTCCTTGGGTATGGATATTGTCTAGATGACAATATTCCTATTAGAACTCTCAGTTTATGTATTGTCGTATGTTACATGACATTTGTATAATTAAGTTTGTATTTGTATTTTGTACCATGTATTTGGAGACTCAAGATGGGTGATAAATACCTAATTTTGGGGGTGTCACAGTTGGTATCAAAGCTTAGGGATATGATCCCTGGCTAAGATGTGAGATAAGAACTAGGAGGGGAGAGACGGGGAATTCCTTCGCTAGTATGACTTATCTAAGTTTATTTGTTATTTAATTGGTCGGTCATAGTATAGGGATAATATGTGATATGTTATCTAATCCTTGTTTTGTGGTAGTATTTAAAAATGGCATCCGAGAATGTTGAGATAATCAATGAAGCACATGAGACCATTGAGTCACCAACGATCAATGCTCAGGGTAATGTGCATCAGAGGACAATAATCCTCATGAAAATAATAACACCGATGAAATGGTGAATGATGAGATGGTCAGAGGGTTTATGCATTTCATGCAACAACAGGCGAAGGCAGCTCCTGTCCAAAATGTAGGTAGAAACACTGATAACTCTCGAACGATCACCGTTAAGCAGTTCAAGGAGCTATTAATGCAACAACGGGCGAAGGCAACTCCTTTCCATAATGTAGGTGGAAACAATGGCAACCCATGGTTGGTCACCGCCAAGCAGTTTAAGGAACTGGGACCATCGGAGTTTTTTGGAGAGCCAAAACCACTTAAGGCGGAGACGTAAACAGATCAACAAGATATTTGATGTCTTGGAATGCTCCAAGGAACAAAATGTTCCCTTTGCCACCTTCATGTTGCGTGTAGAGGCAGATTATTGGTGGGAATCTTTAAAACGTACTCAACCTGCCGCACTGAAGATGTCTTGGGAGAAGTTCCAGGAAGCTATTCAGCGACAAGTACTTTCGAAAGAAAGTATCGTCACATAAAAAGAGGTAAAGTTCATTAAACTGGAGAAAAACAACATGATCGTGTCGCAGTACGAAGCCAAGTTTGTCGAGTTGTCCCGTTTTGCGTCCCATTTGATTAATAATGAGGAGAGAATGACGCGGATGTTTCTAAGAGGTTTGAAACCGAGATAAATCAATACCTCATTTCTCATAAACTTTGTTTGTATTCGGATGTTGTTAATAGGGCTCGATTATTGGAGTAGCGATAGTGAGTCAACCCAACCAAAAAGAGAGCGACCTATAAAATGATAATACGGTGATAGCGATCGTGAGCGGTGACAATAAGCGTGAAAGGAATCAACATGGCGAAATGGTAACCACTTCGATGGTAATCATGGCCAAAACAATAAGAATGGACATTTCAAGAAGGAAATTCAACAATGATGGAAAGGCGTCGACCAAAGACCGTTGTTAAGGAAGGAGAAGCGACCACCTATCATATGTTTCAAATGCGGAGGGAGGACACATCGGTCAAATTGCGATGCCGCCCAAGGCATGTTATAATTGTGGAAGAGAAGGTCACCTAGCCCGATTTTGTCGTTCACCGAAGACAAGTTTAGCTAGGATGGAGGCACCAAAGACCGTTCCAGAAAAGTCAAAACCGGTAGTGCAAGGGAGAGCGTTTTTCGTGCCTTCTCAAAAAGTGAGTAACCCGAACGAAGTTAGCACGAGTTAGTTAATTATAAATAATTGCGAAGTCTATACCTTATAAGATACCAGTTCTACCCATTATTTTATCTCTCTTGCTTGCGTTCGGCGTTTAAATTTGACAGGAGAAGTTAGACTTTGACTTATTGGTTGAAACTTCGTTAGTAGGAGCCTTCGTTACCTCCTTCATTTATAAATCTTGTTGATACAAATCGACATTTTCACGTTACCCGTCGATCTTATCTCTTTGAAAATACTTGCATTGATGTGATTTTTGGAAATGATTGGTTAACTACTCATCATGCTTTTCGTAAGATGGTTAGCTTTCATATTCTTAACCAACTTGTTATGCGAAATCAAAGTAACCAAACCACTAAAGTCAATCGTTGTCATATCAAGCCATAAGTAAAAGAGCCCCGAACCTTTCATTTGGTGACTTCCTTGTGTGGAATGCACAAAGCAGACTTTTCATAGGCGACATCGTGAATGAAGATGGCAAGTTGATAAGTATCATTGTGAGGTGTTATCCGGGTTAAGGGATAGAAGTCACTTGGATAAGGGTCGGTTGGTATTGTTAATAAATTCTCGACGTATTCTGAAGACTTCCTAGCCTACCCTAGAGCGTGAAATCGAATTTTGTATTAACCCCAAGATAAAAACACATTTCTTAAACCCTCAAATATTTCATCGACTAAAAGGATTCAGTTACATGGATTATGATGAAAGTCATAATAAAAGTATAGGAATGATGAAAATCATGGGTATATGAAAGTATTAGTAAGTGTTATGATGAGTTATGTTGGTTATTATGTGAAAACATGAAAGTTTCTTAGAAATCACAAAGGGTTGAAAAATCAGATTTTGGTAAAAAGCGTAACATAAAATTCAATTGACCATATCTCCTATTATATTTGAATTTTTGAGTGTGGTCAAGTCTTAGAGTTAGATCTATGAGTTTTGTAGCTTATCCAAGTGGAATCCTTTGGAAAAGGTGTTGTAGATTTTAGTGTGGATTTGAATTTAGTAAAAGAGTCCAAAGCTCGCAAATTACAAAAAAACGCTTGCTTGAAACTTTAAGAAAGGGCTATTTCGGCCCACTAAATTTATGTGAAAAATTCTGGCCTTTTGGGACATGAAAATATATGTTATAAAGTACCTCCTGTCTAAAAATGAGCTCATTCTGACTTAAAATCAGCAAGTTATGACCATTTCAATATTTAGGTTTTTCTGACGAAAAATGCTATAATCGGAGTTCTACAACTCCGATGACCATGAAATTTAAACTGGAGACTCACATTAACATGTGTAAGGTCCTGCCAAGATTTGGGAATTTTTGGAGTTAAACTTGAGGTAGCTAATTTCTTAAGGAATTAATTGGAAATTGATTTTTGAAAAATAGTAAATGAATTTTTAAAATTCCGAGAAAAATATATTTTCATTATGGGACTATATTATGCTAAGTCCCAGAAAAGAAATATTTTTTGAATTGATTTGGTATTTTTCATGAAAATAATCTAGTTATGAGTAAATGTTCATTATGAGACTATATTATGCTAAATCCCAGAAAAGAAATATTTTTGGGACTGATTTGGTATTTTTTATAAAAATAGTTTAGTTACGAATATATGAGTTAAATATGTTATATGAAGTAACAAAGTTGAAAAATAGGATTTTATGGCTTGGAAATCCTATATAGAGTATATGCATATTTTTTGATGAGGGATTTGATCATTGGTGATGATATCTTATGAGTATGGCATTTTTGAATGATTAAATGCATTATATGGTAAAGCGTAAACAAAAATAAAATTTTTATAAGTTTAAGAAGTGATTAAAATATTATTATAATATTAATGATATTAGATTATGAGATTATTAAGTGATTGATAACATTGGGATATTCTTGAACCCTGGATAAATTATATTATAAATGTTTAATATTTATCCTTTATCTCATTTGATTGATTCTTTATATCATTATCCTCATGCTTATATTGTGTTAAAAGTCATCTGTGGCTTACGTGCATAGATGGACTTGGTATGATTATGACCAGGGATTGTTCGGTATAATCATGACCGTAATTGAAAACACGATTATCTTTGACACGTAGTGCATGGATAATTCGTGGTCATGATACTAAAGAATATCCTTGGCCTGTAGTGCAGGGATGATTCGACGATGTGGATTAATTATTGAGCTGAGTCTCTGCAATGAAATATTAATTCATGGATGTGGTAAAAGTCATCTTTGGCCATAGTGCATAGATGGACTTGGTATGATTATGACGAGGATTATTTCGGTATAATCATAGTAAGTAATTGAAAACACGAATATCCTTGGGCGAAAGTGCATGGATAATTCGTGGTCGTGATACTACTAAAGTTGAGTCTCGCCATTATTGGTTTTACAGTTGTATATCTTTGGCCTGTAGTGCAAAGATGAATTGTTAATGAATATCTTTGGCCGGATTGCAAAGATGAATTTAATGTTTTCAACGATAAAGGTATTCAAGGTATCCTCACCTCTTTATCATACCAGGTACGTACGTAAATTTCGAGGGCGAAATTCTATAAGAAGGGGAGATTGTGAGACCCCAGATTTTATAAATAAAGATTTAAATTTCTCAAATTTTTTTTTTTTAATATTAAGGTGTGGATTTGAGATAATGTTAAATTTTGCAAAGTATGCAAGTTGTTATATAATATTCGATTGGTCGGGGAATATTCTTTTTGTCAGGGAATATTCGTACGACGACACAATCATTGGTGGACCCCAATGGAGAAATTATTATCATAGTTAGAAAATGACAAAAATATTTTATGAAAATAACGGCGGAGGTTTTACCATTGATACTGTTGAACTACCCGGTAGTAAATGTACAGTAATACGCGTGGTTGCATAGTAGCACATGATATTGATTATTGATGCTTATGTGATAAGTCACTCAGTTATACTCAATTATTGCTACAGTAATTATTGCATCATATCTCTCATATTATTGATTCGATTATTGTCACGATTATCGTATGCATAATATGTTATTTTATTAAATCAATAATTGAGATGAAAAAGTTATTCATATTATTAAATTGCAATATTTACAATGTCTAGAAGTTCTTTCAAGGAGAGGTTTGGTCACCTAATTGCGCGCCAATAGGGAAAAATCCTTATTGGAAAGCCCCCTCTTTCCTGGGAACAACTTGGTTGATAAATATTGTGAGTTATGTTATTAATGATGGATAAGTTCGTGTTGATTAAAGATGAATTTGATAAATTATTTGTGTTAGTAGAAATTGACATCTATTCCGATGATAATTGATGTCTAGAGGTTATGTTGTTCAATCGGGTATTTGGGACACTTTTTGTGTTGAAGTTCTTATTCATGAGTTCTATTCACGAGTTACTATTCACGAGTTACTATTCATTGGATTACTATTCACTCTATTATTGTGCATTTGAGTATTTGGGTACAATATTATTCCATTAGGAGATGTGCTAATTTTTCGAATAGTTGGTTGAAAGAATTAATATGGACCATTTGGTGAAAAGTTATAATAGTGAATCAATATGGGTCGCTAGTTTAAAGTTTTAATAGTAAATCGGTATGGACCGTCGCTTTAAGTTTTAATAGTAAATCGATACGGATCGTTTGTTTAAAAGTAAATCGATCTTGATTAGTTCATGAATTAGTTCTTATTCATTCCATTTTTCTATAAATAGAAGCTCATTCCTTCATTATTTTTACGAATTCACTTTGAAACTCTAGAGAGAGAAATTAGAGAGAAAATTATAGAGAGAGAAAGAAGAAGAGTATTCTCGCTACTTCACTACTTGATATCCGAGTATCTTTTACAGTGAGGGGTGTTATTCTTTCTTCTTGAAGAGAACTTATGTTATTCCATTCTTTATTATTCTGTTAGAATAACCTGTAAAAGTGGCATACCCTATACATAACCTGTATATGTGGCATACCCTATACTTGGTGAAATCCTTTTATTATTCCCTCATTTATTATTACTTTTGTAAATTGAATATCCCATTGGTGTGAATTTCACCGACTGATTCCATATTTATTATTCCGCATTTATTATTACATTGGAATAACATGTACGCATGGATTTACCTATACTTGGTGGAATGACTTTATATCACGGTTCACCCAATACTTGGTGATCTTCTCTGTTATTCCATTCTTTATTATTATGTTGGAATAACTGTTTATCGAAATCTAGGATACTTGGTGAAATCCTTTTATTATTCCGTCATTTATTATTCTGCAGCCGGAATATCTCAGCCGATATTAATTTCACCGACTGGTTCCATATTTATTATTCGCATTTATTATTACATTGGGAATAACGTCTGCGTGCGGTCTCTATCGCATGCATGGTGAATCCTTACATTATTCCATTCTTTATTATTACATTGGAATAACTTTTATACATGTGGATTGCCACATGCATGGTGAATGTTCCTTTGTATTCATTCCTTATTAAATTGTGGAAATGATCTGTATACGTGGATTACCTCATGGTGGGTGAAAATCCATTTGCAGTTTCATATTTTCTTTATTATACTCAGTTGGTTAAAGTTTTGACTTCTATACTCCATGAAATTAGTGGAATGTCCTTGATATTTGCGCTTCATCCGAAGATCATTTCATGGAAACATTCTTACGAGCATTCTTAAATTTTACTTTTACAAAGAAGTATCATGTTGACAATTTGGACGTTATTGGTTCATGGACAAAATAATTCTTGAACTTGTTTTATTGAATTATTATAACATTGTCATCATCCTCATGTTATATTATGTTGAAAGTTATCTTTGGCTTACGTGCATAGATGGACTTAGTATGATTATGACCGAGGATCATTCGGTATAATCATGAACCGTGATGTTATAAGTGGTGTGGTAAAAGTCCTCATTGGCACGTAATGCGTTGATGGGCGATTTTTGGTATGATTATGACCGAGGATTTTTTCGGTATAGTCATGACCATTGATGATTTAATGAAAATCCTTGGCCGTAGTGGTACATGGATGATTAGATGTGGTGGTTTATTTATTAAAGTTTGAGTCTCGTGATAAAAATTGATGAAAACATTTAAAAACATAAAAGATAGTAGACTTTATTCTCTACTTGACTCTTTAAATGGATTGCATATTTCGCTGCAGTTAATCTTGATGTCTATTATATATTATCAGTTTAACATTGTTGAAGACTAAGGATAATTTATTACGTATTATCTTAGTCGTAATATTTCTTCTTGGGCTAGTTGAGCTCACCCTTTCTTTTGATGTTCTCTTGGAAAATGAGAATATAATTTGGGACGAGTCGGGAAAGGAGTGATGGTCCGGAAGATAGCATTAGTAGTCCTCACTATTCTTTTAAATAGTGTGACAATAAATGTAATGAGGACTCCTTGGGTATGGATATTGTCTAGATGACATTATTCCTATTAGAACTCTCAGTTTATGTATTGTCGTATGTTACACGACATTTGTATAATTAAGTTTGTATTTGTATTTTGTACCATGTATTTGGCGACTCAAGATGGGTGATGAATAGCTAATTGTGGGGGCGTCACATGACGCCCCCAAAACTAGGTATGCATCACCCATCTTGGGTTGCCACTTATATGGTACAGAATTCAAATACAACTTAATAATACATCTGTCGTGTACAATACGACAAAAGATTAACTATGAGTTTGAATATAAATATTATCTACTAGAGAATATAAAAACTCAAAAGGAGTCCTCATTACAATTATTATCACACTATTTCACAGAATAGTGAGGACTACTAATGCACCATCTAGGACCATCACTATGTTCCCCGACTAGTTCCAGCTACGTTCTCATTTCCTAAAGAGAACAATAAAAGAAAGGGTGAGCTCAACTAGCCCAATAAGAAATATTATGACTAAGATAATGCAGAATAAATTATCAATAGCCTTCAACAGTATAACAACTGATAGAATATAATAGACAACAAGGTTTAGATCAAAAATTGCAGCGGAATAAGCAATCCATTAGAAGAGTCAAGTAGAGAATAAAATCTACTATCTTCTATGATTTAAAAGGTTTTTCATGACTTTTATCACGAGACTCGACTTAATAAATAATCCACATCATTAAATCATCCCACACTTTCTGAGCCGAGGATATTCTTTAGTATCACGACCACAAATTATCCATGCACTACGGCCAAAGATAATCGTGTATTCATTAGTATCACGACAACAAATTATCCATGCACTACGGGCCAAAGATAATTGTGTATTCATTAGTATTATGACCACAAATTATCCATGCACTACGGGCCAAAGATAATCGTGTATTCATTAACGGTTCTGATCATGCCATAAAACAATTCATCTTTGCACTACGGCCAAAGAGAATCCATAGCCATAATCATACCAAAAACTGTCCATCAATGCACTACGGGCCAATGAGGACTTTTTCCACGACATTTGTAACATTACGGTCATGATTACACAAGAATAATCACGGTCATAATCATACCAAGTCCATTTATGCACTACAGGCCACAGATGACTTTCAAAAATAATATAAACATGAGGATAATGACAATGATATAAGAATTCAATAAAACAAGTTCAAGAATTAATTTATCCAGGAATTAATAACGTCTAAATTGTCAACATGATACTTCTTTGTAGAGTAAAATTCAAGAATGCTCAGAAGAATATTTCCATGAAAAGATACTGGATGAAGCACAAATATCAAGGATATTCCACTAATTTCATGGAGTATAGAAGTCAAAACTTTAACCAACTAGGAATAATAACGAATGGAATAACAAAAGAAATCACCATGTATGCGGTACTTCGCATAGACATGTTATTCCAACAGAATAATAAGCAACGAAACCAGGTTAGAAGTGAAATTCGCTTGCCAAGCAGGATATTCCAAGCAGTAATAATAATAAAGGCGGAACCGTGTCCAGCGTGAAACGCATGCACAAAGATATTCCAATGTAATAATAATAAAGAATGGAATTCAGTCCCGTAGAAACGCATACGCATGTGGGATATTCAAATGAATAATAAATAATGGAACCGAAGTCCCACAGTAAACGCATACGCACAGAATATTTCGACGTAATATTAAAGAGCGGAATATTAGAAGAATTTCACCATGTATGCGGTACTTTGCATAAGCAAAGTTATTCCAATGAGAATAATAAGAATGAAATAACAACAGCTCTCTTCATGAATGCGAAAGAATAATACTCCTTACGAGTACAACAAATAATATTCCCTACCTTAGAAGAAACTGGATATTAGAGTAATGAAGTAGCAGAATACTTTTCTTCTTTCTCTCTATAGTTTCTCTCTCTAGAGTTTCAGTGAATTCGTAAGAAATAATGAAGGAATGAGCTTCTATTTATAGAAGAACTGAAAGTGGCTCTTGGTCTTAACAAAGGGTCAAAATGACTCTTGGTAATATTGAAGAGACAACTACTATTTGTGAAGGGGCAATTAACTCTTGGAACATCGAAGGGACAAATAACTCTTGGAAAACTGAAGGGACAAATAACTCTTGGAAAGATGAAGGGACAAGTTACTATTAAATAGTAACTCATGAATAGTAACTCATGAATAGTAACTCGTGATTAGTAACTCATGAATAGTAACTCGTGAATAGTAACTCATGAATAGTAACTCGTGAATAGTACTCCGACACGAAAAGTGCCTCGAATACCCGATTGAACAATATAACTTCTAGACATCAATTATCATCGGAATAGATGTCGATTTCCACTAACACTAATAATCCCAACACAATGTAACTATCAAATTTATCTTTAATCAACACGAACTTATTCATCATTAATATTATAACTCACAATATTTAACAACCAGGTCGTTCTCAGGAAAGAGGGGGCTTTCCGATAAGAATTTCTCCTTATTGGCGCGCAATTAGATGACCAAACCTCTCCTTGATAGAACTTCTAGACATTGTCAATATTGTAAATAATAATATGAATAACTATGTCGTCTCAATTATTGATTTAATAATATAACATATTATGCAGATGATACTGTGATAATAATTGAATCAATAATGTGAGAGATATGATGCAGCAATTACTGTAGCAATAATTAAGTATAACTGAGTGACTTATCACGTAAGCATCAATAACTAATATCGTGTGCTACTAAGCAATCATGCGCCAGACATCGTACTTTTACTAAGGGTAGTTCAACGATTAACGGTAAAACTTACGCCGTTATTTTTATAAAGTATTTTTGTCGTTTTCAATCCAAACAATAATCCGTTATTAATGGGGTCCACCAATGATTGTCTGCGTCGCATCGGATATTCCCCGACACAAAAAGAATATTTCCCGACCAATCGAATATTATATAACAACTTGCGTACTTTGCAAAATATATAAATATTACCCACAACTATAACATTATATCAAATCCACACCATAATATTTAAAAAGATTATTTCGAGAAAATTAAATATTTATTCATAAAATCTGGGGTCTCACAATCTCCCCTCCTTATGGAATTTCGCCCTCAAAATTTATGTGCGTATGCCCATTATCTTTGTAACAAGTGAGGATACCTCGACTTCATTTCAAATTCTAACTCTTGAGGTATAACCTTTGAGTGTTGAATACGATTCTTCTTATCCAAGATTTTAACACGTATCTCTCAAACGTTAAATCATCCGCTATCTCGTCCGGTTATAAATTAATAATGTGGTTCGGGTCATCCACATATTTACGTAACGTCGATACGTTAAAAACGTTATGAACACGCGATATACTTGTCGGTAAAACGAGTCTATAAGCCACAGTTCCTACTTGGTCGAGGATTTCAAATGGGTCAATTTAATCGAGGGTTGAGATTTTCTCTCTTCGTCGATTCTTGTTTCTCGAATAACGCCCTCTTGAACCTTCTTCATTCACATTCATCAGCTCCGGGTGTGTATTTTGAGCGGCTTTAACTTTATCGATTAAAGTCGATTCTACTCGTATATTCATTATCTTCACGTGGGTTCCTAGAGTCTTTAACTCTATCTTCATCATTTGTAAGTTGTACAAATGGGTCTTTGTGTTAACAACATCACACTCGTAAACGCATACAATTTTCTACTCAACGCGTCAGCTACCACGTTCGCTTTCCCATGATGGCATTGAATGGTACGATCGTAATCTTCAACAGCTTGAGTCAACGTCTTTGGCGCATTATACGTTCGTTTTGGTTGAAGAAATATTTGAGGGTTTTAGAAATGGGTTTTGTACTGGGGTCAATACAAAATTCAATTTCACGCTCTGGGGTAGGCTAGGAAGTCTTCAAGAATACGTCAGGAAATTTATTAACAATAGAAATATCATTCAAAACTGTGACTCTCATCACAGACTTAGATAACACGTCACATTGATACTTATCAACTTGCCATCGTCATTCACAACGTCTCTTACGGAAAGTCTGGCTTCGGTGCATTCCACACAAGGAAGTAAACAACGAAAGGATGGGGCTCTTTACTTATGGCTTGATATGACAATGATTGACTTTAGTGGTTTGGTTGCTTGAATTTGCATAACAGGTTGGAAAGGAATATGAAAGTTAACCACCTTACAAAAAGCATGATGAGTAGTTAACCAATCGATTCCAAAAAAATCACATCAAAGGCAAGTATTTTCAAAGAGATAAGATCGACAGGTAACATGAAAGTGTTGATTTGAATCAAACAAGATTTATAAACAGTGGAGGTAATGAAGGTTTCTACTATCGAAGTTTCAACCAATAAGTCAAAGTCTAATTTCTTCGTAGTTAAATTTAAACGTTGAGCACAAGGAAGAGATATAAAAGAATGGGTAGAACCGGTATCTAATAAGGTATAGACTTTGCAAAAATTTATAATTAACTAACCCGTGATAACTTCGTTCGATTCCTCGCCAGGATAATTCAAAACTCGATGCTGGATTCACCCAATTGCTGTCGAAAAAGAGAAATACATATCATCTATTTTAGCTTTCTTGGATCGGACTTCTTTTTCCACAATATCAACGCGTCGTGCGGCTTTTACCCATGCATCTTTCGTTCTCACTCGTTCAGTTATTTCTTCTTTCAGCTGCTCCTTGACATTTGAATTCTCAAATTCTATCTTTAATATAGTATACTCTGCTAAAGACTGCTTCTGTTCAACCATCGCACATCGGGTAATACAATTTTGAATTGTTGCATCCCTTTGTTCTACGACCGCCTGTCGTTCTTCAGCCTGCTCTTCTAACTCATGAATACAATTTTGCAATTCTACATTTTGATCAATAAGTTCTTCTAATAAATCAACCTCAAGTTCCTCTTCTTCCTCACTCTCAGTTGCTACCTTTGCGACTAGCTTGAGTGCAACATTTAATTCCTCAATCACCACATGGATATCTCTAATCACATTAACCTGGTTGGTGATTAGAGGTGTCTCCACGTTCTCATTCACTCCATTGTAAACATTTTCAGCTGCCATTTTAAACACTGCCACAAAACAAGGGTTAATTGACATGAAACATATTATCCCTATACTCTGACCGACCAATTAAATACCAAATAAACTTAGGTAGGTAATACTAGCGAAAGAATTTCCCATCTCTCCCCTCCTAGTTCTAGTCTCACATCTTAGCTAGGGATCATATCCCTAAGCTTTGATACCAACTGTGACGCCCCCAAAACTAGGTATACATCACCCATCTTGGGTCGTCACTTACATGGTACAGAATTCAAATACAACTTAATAATACATCTGTCGTGTACAATACGACAAAACATAAACTGTGAGTTTGAATACAAATATTGTCTACTAAAGAGTATAAAAACTCAAAAGGAGTCCTCATTACAATTATTATCACACTATTTCACAGAATAGTGTGGACTACTAATGCACCATCTAGGACCATCACTCTGTTCCCCGACTAGTCCCAGCTACGTTCTCATTTCCTGAAGAGAACAGAAAAGAAAGGGTGAGCTCAACTAGCCCAGTAAGAAATATTATGATCAAGATAATGCAGAATAAATTATCAATAGCCTTCAACAGTATAACAATTGATAGAATATAATAAACAACAAGTTTTATATCAAAAACTGCAGTGGAATAAGCAATCCATTAGAAGAGTCAAGTAGAGAATAAAATCTACTATCTTCTATGATTTAAAAGGTTTTTCATGACTTTTATCTCTGAGACTCAGCTTAATAAATAATCCACATCATTAAATCATCCATGTACTACAGGCCAAGGATATTCTTTAGTATCACAACCATAAATTATCCATGCACTACGGCCAAAGATAATCGTGTATTCATTAGTATCACGACCACAAATTATCCATGCACTACGGGCCAAAGATAATCATGTATTCATTAGTATCACGACCACAAATTAACCATGCACTACGGGCAAAAGATAATCGTGTATTCATTACTTGGTCATCATCATGCCATAAAACAATTCATCTTTGCACTATGGCCAAAGAGAATCCATAGCCATAATCATACCAAAAACTGTCCATCAATGCACTACGGGCCAATGAGGACTTTTTCCACATCATTTGTAACATTACGGTCATGATTACACCGAATAATCCCTGGTCATAATCATACCAAGTCCATCTATGCACTACAGGCCACAAATAACTTTCAAAAATAATATAAACATGAGGATAATGACAATGATATAAGAATTCAATAAAACAAGTTCAAGAATTAATTTATTCAGGAATCAATAACGTCCAAATTATCAACATGATACTTCTTTGTAGAGTAAAATTCAAGAATGCTCAGAAGAATATTTCTATGAAAAGATACTGGATGAAACGCAAATATCAAGGATATTCCACTAATTTCATGGAGTATAGAAGTCAAAAATTTAACCAACTGGGTATAATAACGAATGGAATAACAAAAGAAATCACCATGTATGCAGTACTTCGCATAGACAGGTTATTCCAACAGAATAATAAGCAACGGAACTAGGTCAGACGAAATTCGCACCGACAGGATGTTCCAATAGAATAATAATAAAGACGGAACTAGGTCCGGCGTAAAACGCACAGACATGATATTCCAACAGAATAATAATAAGGAATGGAACCAGGTCCGGAGTAAACGCACGTATACATGATATTACTCGATGAATAATAAATAATGGAACCGGTCCCAGTAAACTCACCGTGAGAATATTAAGGAGCGAAATATTATTAGAATTTCACCACGATAAAGATTGCATATAAACAAAAGTTATTCAAATGAATAATAAGAATGAAATAACAACATTTCTCTTCATGAATACGAAAGAATAATACCCCTTACGAGTACAACAAATAATATTCCCTACCTTTAGAAAAGCCGAATCTTTGGAGTAGTGAAGTAGCGAGAATACTTTTTTCTTTCTCTATAATTTCTCTCTAGAGTTTCATTGAATTTGTAAGAAATAATGAAGGAATGAACTTCATTTATAGGAGAATCGATTGAATAAGTAACTAATTCATGAGCGGTCGATTGATTTACTATGCAAGATTAATAAAATAATATATATATATATATATATATATATATATATATATATATATATATTACATTTATATAACATGATGTCTTTGCAAATTCATGGATCAAAGTTGTGATAACACACTGATACAAATTTCAAACAACCAACCAATAGGATCAAAACAAAAATAAAATATAATACATATATATATATATATAAAAACACATGCTAGATATGTTATATATATATATATATATATATATATATATATATATAATATTACAACACCCATCAACTTTTCCACCACCCAAAATCAATTTATAATAAAACAACCAACATTAATTATCAACCCATCCGCTTTTCCACCAAAACCCACTCCTCTATATGTAACTTCCTCTCACCCCTAATTTTAAAATCAATTTTTCAACACATATGGGCCCCATATGTGGGCTCCACCTTTAAATAATTTTCTATCGATTATTTTGAAAAATGGGTAAATAGAATCAAATAATAAACAAAAGCGGGTGACTTCTCACATAAGCATCAATAATCAATACCGTGTGCTACTTATGCAACCATGGCGTACATCTTTATTTTTACTACCAAGTAGTTCAACAGTATTAACGGTAAAACTTCCGCCGTTATTTTCATAAAAATATTTTTATTATTTTCTCAATCCGACAATTATTCCGTTGTGGGGTCCACCAATGATTGCGTCGTTGTACGAATATTCCCTGCTAAAATGAATATTCCCCAATCAATTGAATATAATATAACAACTTTCATACTTTGCAAAATTTCTAAATACTACCCACAACTATAACATTATATCAAATCCGCACCATAATATTAAAAAAATATTTCGAGAAATTTAAATCTTTATTCATAAAATCTGGGGTCTCACAATTTCAATATGCTTAGTGCGCTGATGTTGAACTGGATTTCCGGATAAATATATCGCACTAACATTATCACAGTAGACCAAAGTTGCTTTTTGGATAGGACAGTGAAGTTCCGGAAGAAGATTCCTAATCCAACAAAACTTCGGAGATAACGTTAGCGACACCCTATATTAAACTTTGGCACTAGACTTGGATATGGTAGGTTGTCGCTTAGAAGACCAAGAAATGAGATTATCTCCAGAAACACACAATAACCCGAGGTGGACCAAATCCAGATCGGGGACAACCACCCCAATGCATCTGTATATGACAAGATAGAATGAATCGAAGACGTATACAAGTGCAACCCATAATCAATCGTACCTTGTACATAACGAAGAATGCGTTTCAAAGAGGCCATGTGTTCAATATTCGGAGCATGTATAAATAGGCAGACCTGTTGGACTGTATAAGAAATATTCGGCCGTGTGAATGTAAGATATTTCAGAGCACCAGCCAATCGATGATATGTCGTCGGATCATCATAGGGATCACCCGATTTTGTACTTAGCTTCCCCTTAGTGTCGACGGGTGTGGGGCAAGGTTTGCAAGCAGTCATTCCTTCCCTCTCTAATATCTCTTCGACATATTTTTGTTGAGAGAGAAAAAGGCCATTGTTGGTACGAGTGACATCAATTCCCAAAAAATAACTCAACTGACCCAGATCTTTCATAGCAAATTCTGCACTAAGAAGAGAGATAATAGTACATCGAAGAGCATCGGAAGAAGCAGTGAGTATAATGTCATCAACATACAATAAAATATATGGAATGTTAGGACCACGACAATATATGAAAAGTGAGTGATCTGATTTGCTGTGAGTAAAACCAATAGTGGCAACAAAATTAGCAAAACGTTGATACTAATGAATACATGATTATCTTTGGTAGTAGTGCATGGATAATTTGTGGTGCGTGATATTAAAGAATATCCGCTTTGTAGTGCGGGGATGATTTAATGATGTGGATTATTTTTAAATTTGAGTCTCGCCGATAAAAGTCATGAAAAACCTTTTAAATCATAGAAGATAGTAGATTTTATTCTCTCTTGACTCTTAATGGATTGCTTATTCGCCGCAATTTTTTGATCTAAAACTTGTTGTCTATTATATTATATCGGTTGTTATACTATTGAAGGCTATTGATAATTTATTACGCATTATCTTTAGTCGTAATATTTCTTATTGGGCTAGTTGAGCTCACCCTTTTTTTTATTGTTCTCTTGAGGAAATGGGAGCGTATTTGGAACTAGTCGGAGAACAGTGATGGTCTAGATGGTGCATTTAGTAGTCCTCACTATTACGTGAAATAGTGTGATAATAATTGTAATGAGGACTCCTTTTGAGTTTTTATATTCTCTAGTAGATAATATTTATATTCAAACTCACAGTTTATGTTTTGTCGTATTGTACACGACAGATGTATTATTAAGTTGTATTTGAATTCTGTACCATATAAGTGGCAGACGCCCCCAAAATTAGGTATTCATCACCCATCTTGAGTCGCCAAATACATGGTACAAAATACAAATACAAACTTAATTATACAAATGTCGTGTAACATACGATAATACATAAACTGAGAGTTCTAATAGGAATATTGTCATCTAGACAATATCCATACCCAAGGAGTCCTCATTACATTTATTGTCACACTATTTAAAAGAATAGTGAGGACTACTAATGCTATCTTCTGGACCATCACTCCTTTCCCCGACTTGTCCCAGCTATATTCTCATTTTTTGAAGAGAACATTGAAAGAAAGGGTGAGCTCAACTAGCCCAGTAAGAAATATTATGACTAAGATAATACAGAATAAATTATCCTTAATCTTCAACAATGTTAAACCGATAATATACAATAGACATCAAGTTTAATCATGCAATGAATATGCAATCCATTAAAAGAGTCAGTAGAGAATAAAGTCTACTATCTTTATGTTTTTAAAGGTTTTCATCAATTTTATCATTTGAGACTCACTTAATAAATAAACCACCACATCTAATCATCCTCGTACTACGGGCCAAGGATTTTCATTAAATCATCAATGGTCATAACTATAGAAAAATCCTCGGTCATAATCATACCAAAAGCGTCCATCAATGCATTACATGCCACCGAGGACTTTTACCACACCACTTATAACATCACGGTTCATGATTATACCGAATGATCCTGGTCATAATCATACTAAGTCCATCTATGCACGTAAGCCAAAGATAACTTTCAACATAATATAACATGAGGATGATGACAATGTTATAATAATTCAATAAAACAAGTTCAAGAATTATTTTGTCCATGAACCAATAACGCCCAAATTGTCAACATGATACTTCTTTTTGCAAAGTAAAATTTAAGAATGCTCGAAGAATGTTTCCATGAAATGATCTTTGGATGAAGCACAAATATCAAGGACATTCCACTAATTTCATGGAGTATAGAAGTCAAAACTTTAACCAACCGAGTATAATAAAATATATAAAATCGCAAATAGATTTTCACTCGCCATGCGGTAATCCACGATCTGAGATCATTTCCACAATTTAATAAGGAATGAATACAAAGGAACATTCACCATGCATGTGACAATCCACATAGACAAAGTTATTCCAAGCGAATAATAAAGAATGGAATAATGAAGGATCTCACCATGCATGCGATAGAGACCGCATGTATGAAAAGTTATTCCCAATGTAATAATAAATGCGGAATAATAAATATTGAACTGTGTCGGATGAAATTCACACCGATGGATATTTCGACGTAATAATAAATGACGGAATAATAAAAGGATTTCACCAAGTATGCGGTGCCAGATAAACAAGTTATTCCAACATAATAATAAAGAATGGAATAATGTAAGAAGATCACCAAGTATTGGGTGAACCGTATATACGAGGTCATTCCACCAAGTATATAGGTAAACCGCTGCATACAAAAGTTATTCCAAATGTAATAATAAATGCGGAATAATAAATATGGAACCAAAGTCAGTGAAATTCATGCACACATGATATTAAACGAGAATAATAAATGACGGAATAATAAAAGGATTTCACCAAGTATCCCAGACTTCACATAAACAAAGTTATTCCAACATAATAATAAAGAATGGAATAATGAAGATTTATCACCAAGTATTGGGTGAACCGCGATATCTGTGTCATTCCACCAAGTATAGGTAAACCCAAGACATACTTGTTATTCCAATGAGTAATAATAAATGCGGAATAATAAATATGGAATCAAAGTCGGGGTGAAATTCACACCAACAGGATATTCCGAGAATAATAAATGAGGGAATAATAAAAGGATTTCACCAAGTATAGGGTATGCCACATATACAGGTTATGTATAGGGTATGCCACTTTTACAGGTTATTCCAACAGAATAATAAAGAATGGAATAACATAAGTTCTCTTCAAGAAGAAAGAATAACACCCCTTACCGTAAAAGATACTGGATATCGAAGTTGTGAAGTAGCAGAATACTCTTCTTTTTTCTCTTTATAATTTTCTCTCTATAGCTTCTCTCTATAATTTCTCTCTCTAGAGTTTCAGTGAATTCGTAAGAAATAATGAAGGAATGAGCTTCTATTTATAGAAAAATGGAATGAATAGTAACTAATTCATGAACGGTCTAGATCGATTTACTTTTAAAGGAACGATCCAGATCGATTTACTATTAAAACTTAAAGCTTATCATCCATACCGATTTCTTATTAAAACTTTAAACCAAATAACCCATATTGATTCACTATTATAACTTTCTACCAGCGGTCAATATTAATTCTTTCAACCAACGGTCTGAAAAATTAGCACATCTCCTAATGGAATAATATTGTACCCAAATACCCAAATGCACAATAATAGAGTGAATAGTAATTGGGTGAATAGTAACTCATGAATAGGAACTCATGAATAGTAACTCGTGAATAGTAACTCATGAATAGTAACTCCTGAATAGTTACTCGTGAATAGTAACTCATGAATAGTAACTCGTGAATAGTAACTCGTGAATAGTAACTCATGAATAGTAACTTATAAATAGTAACTCGTGAATAGTAACTTTGACACAAAAAGTGCCCCAAATACCCGATTGAACAACATAACCTCTAGACATCAATTATCATCGGAATAGATGTCAATTTCTAATAGCACAAATAATTTATCAAATTCATCTTTAATCAACACGAACTTATCCATCATTAATATCATAACTCACAATATTTATCAATCAGGTTGTTCCCAGGAAAGAGGGGGCTTTCCAATAAGGATTTCTCCCTATTGGCGTGCAATTAGGTGACCAAACCTCTCCTTGAAAGAACTTCTAGACATTGTAAATATTGCAATTTAATAATAAATGAGGGAATAATAAAAGGATTTCACCAAGTATAGGGTATGCCACATATACAGGTTATGTATAGGGTATGCCACTTTTACTGGTTATTCCAACAGAATAATAAAGAATGAAATAACATAAGTTCTCTTCAAGAAGAAAGAATAACACCCTTTCCGTAAAAGATACTGGATATCGAAGTAGTGAAGTAGTAGAATACTCTTCTTCTTTCTCTCTATAATTTTCTCTCTATAATTTCTCTCTCTAGAGTTTCAGTGAATTCGTAAGAAATAATGAAGGAATGAGCTTCTATTTATAGAAAAATGGAATGAATAGTAACTAATTCATGAACGGTCAAGATCGATTTACTTTTAAACAAACGATCCAGATCGATTTACTATTAAAATTTAAAGCGACGGTCCATACTGATTTACTATTAAAACTTTAAACCAGCGACCCATATTGATTCACTATTATAACTTTTCACCAGCGGTCCATATTAATTCTTTCAACCAACGGTCTGAAAAATTAGCACATCTCTTAATGGAATAATATTGTACCCAAATACTCAAATGCGCAATAATAGAGTGAATAGTAACTCGTGAATAGTAACTCATGAATAGTAACTCGTGAATAGTAACTTATGAATAGTAACTTCGACACAAAAAGTGCCCCAAATACCCGATTGAACAACATAACCTCTAGACATCAATTATCATCAGAATAGATGTCAATTTCTACTAACACAAATAATTTATCAAATTCATCTTTAATCAACACGAACTTATCCATAATTAATATCATAACTCACAATATTTATCAACCAGGTTGTTCCCAGGAAAGAGGGGGCTTTCCAATAAGGATTTTTCCCTATTGGCGCGCAATTAGGTGACCAAACCTCTCCTTGAAAGAACTTCTAGACATTGTAAATATTGCAATTTAATAATATGAATAACTTTTTCATCTCAATTATTGATTTAATAAAATAACATATTATGCACATGATACTGTGACAATAATCGAATCAATAATATGAGAGATATGATGCAACAATTACTGTAGCAATAATTGAGTATAACTGAGTGACTTATCACATAAGCATCAATAATCAATATCATGTGCTACTATGCAACCATGCGTATTACTGTACATTTACTACCGAGTAGTTCAACAGTATCAACGGTAAAACCTCCGCCGTTATTTTTATAAAATATTTTTGTCATTTTCTAACTACGACAGTTCTTCTGTTGTGGGTCCACCAATGATTGTTTTCGTCGCATTTGAATATTCCCCCAAAAAAAAGAATATTCCCCGACCAATCGAATATTATATAACAACTTGCATACTTTTCAAAATTTAACATTATCTCAAATCCACACGTTAATATTAAAAAAAATATTTCGAGAAATTTAAATCTTTATTTATAAAATCTGGTGTCTCACAATCTCCCCTTCTTATAGAATTTTGCCCTCGAAATTTACGTACGTACCTGGTATGATAAAGAGGTGAGGATACCTTGAATACCTTTATCGTTGAAAACATTAAATTCATCTTTACAATCCGGCCAAAGATATTCATTAACAATTCATCTTTGCACTACAGGCCAAAGATATACAACTGTAAAACCAATAATCTTTGAGACTCGAACTTAGTAGTATCACGACCATGAATTATCCATGCACTACGGGCCAAGGATATTCGTGTTTTCAATTACGGTCATGATTATACCGAATAATCCCTGGTCATAATCATACCAAGTCCATCTATGCACTATGGCCAAAGATGACTTTTACCACATCCATGAATTAATATTTCATTGCAGAGACTCAGCTCAATAATTAATCCACATCGTCGAATCATCCCTGCACTACAGGCCAAGGATATTCTTTAGTATCATGACCACGAATTATCCATGCACTACGTGTCAAAGATAATCGTGTTTTCAATTACTGGCCATGATTATCTTGAACAATCCTCGGTCATAATCATACCAAGTCCATCTATGCACGTAAGCCACAGATGACTTTTAACACAATATAAGCATGAGGATAATGATATAAAGAATCAATCAAATGAGATAAAGGATAAATATTAAACATTTATAATATAATTTATCCGAGGTTCAAGAATATCCCAATGTTATCAATCACTTAATAATCTCATAATCTAATATCATTAATATTATAATAATATTTTAATCACTTCTTAAACTTATAAAAATTTTATTTTTGTTTACGCTTTTACCATATAATACATTTAATCATTCAAAAATGCCATACTCATAAGATATCATCACCGATGATCAAATCCTCATCAAAAAAAATATACATATACTACTATATAGGATTTCCAAGCCATAAAATTCTATTTTTCAACTTTGTTACTTCACATAACATATTTAACTCATATATTCGTAACTAAACTATTTTCATGAAAAATACCAAATCAGTCCCAAAAATATTTTTTTCTGGGATTTAGCATAATATAGTCTCATAATGAACATTTACTCATAACTAGATCATTTTCATGAAAAATACCAAATAAATTCCAAAAATATTTCTTTTCTGGGATTTAGCATAATATAGTCCCATAATGAAAATATATTTTTCTCGGAATTTTAAAAATTCATTTACTATTTTTCAAAAATCAATTTCCAATTAATTCCTTAAGAAATTAGCTACCTCAATTTTAACTCCAAAAATTCCCAAATCTTGGCAGGACCTTACACATGTTAATGTGAGTCTCCAGTTTAAATTTCATGGTCATCGTAGTTGTAGAACTCCGGTTATAGCATTTTTCGTCAGAAAAACCTAAATATTGAAATGGTCATAACTTGCTCATTTTAAGTCAGAATGAGCTCATTTTTAGACAGGAGGTACTTTATAACATATATTTTCATGTTCCAAAAGGCCAGAATTTTTCACATAAATTTAGTGGCGAAAACATTTCTTAAAGTTTACGGGCGAAGCGTTTTTGTAATTTGCGACTTTGGACTCTTTTGCTAAATTCAGGTCCACGAAAAAAATTCACAACACCTTTTCCAGTGATTCCACTTGGATAAGCTACAAAACTCATAGATCTAACTCTAGGACTTGACCACACTCAAAAATTCAAAATATAATAGGAGATATGGTCAATTGAATTTTATGTTAAATTTTTACCAAAATCTGATTTTTCAACCATTTGTGATTTCTAAGAAACTTTCATGTTTTCACATAATAACCAACATAACTCATCATAACACTTACTCATACTTCATATACCCATGATTTTCATCAGTCCTATACTTTTATTATGACTTTCATCATAATCCACGTAACCAGATCCTTTTAGTTGATGAAATATTTGAGGGTTTAAGAAATGTGTTTTGTACTGGGGTTAATACAAAATTCGATTTCACGCTCTAGGGGTAGGCTAGGAAGTCTTCAGGAATACGTCAGGAATTTATTAACAATACCAACTGTGACTTCTATCCCTTAACCTAGATAACACCTCACAATGATACCTATCAACTTGCCATCTTCATTCACGATGTCGCCTACAGAAAGTCTGGCTTCGGTGCATTCCACACAAGGAAGTCACCAAATGAAAGGTTCGAGGGCTCTTTACTTATGGCTTGATATAGCGGTGAGGATTGACTTTAGTGGTTTGGTTACTTTGATTTCGCATAACAAGTTGGTTAAGAATATGAAAGCTAACCATCTTACGAAAAGCATGATGAGTAGTTAACCAATCGTTTCCAAAAATCACATTAATGCAAGTATTTTCAAAGAGATAAGATCGACGGGTAACGTGAAAATGTCGATTTGTATCAACAAGATTTATAAACAGTGGAGGTAACGAAGGCTCCTACTAACGAAGTTTCAACCAATAAGTCAAAGTCTAACTTCTCCGGAGTCAAATTTAAGCGTTGAAGCATAAGCAGAGAGATAAAATAATGGGTAGAACTCGGTATCTTATAAGGTATAGACTTCACAATTATTTATAATTAACTAACCCGTGCTAACTTTGTTGGGTTACTCACTTTTGAAAAGTCACGAAAAAAACGCTCTCCTCAGCTTTCTGGGTTTTGACTTTTCTGGAACGGTCTTTGGTGCCTCCATCCTAGCTGAACTTGTCTTCGGTGAACGACAAAATCGGGCTAGGTGACATTCTCTTCCATAATTATAACATGCCTTAGACGACATCGTGCAGTTTGGACTGATGTGTCCCTCCCCTCCGCATTTGAAACATATGATAGGTGGTTGTTCTCCTTCCTTAACAACGGGTGCTGGTGCTGACGTCTTTCCATCATTATTGAATTTCCTCTTCTTGAAATGTCCATTCTTATTGTTTTGGCCATGATTACCACCGAAGTGGTTACCATTTCTGCCATGTTGATTCCTTTCACGCTTATTGTCACCGCTTCGATGACTGCTATCACTGGTATTATCATTTTACAGGCTGCTCTCTTCTGGTTGGGTTGATTCACTATCGCGCTCCAATAACTGAGCCCTATTAACAACATCTGAATACAAACAAAGTTTATGAGAAATGAGGTATTGACGTATCTCGGGTTTCAAACCTCTTAGAAACATCCGCGTCATTCTCTCCTCATTATTAATCAAATGGGACGCAAAACGGGACAACTAGGCAAACTTGGCTTCGTACTGCGACACGGTCATGTTGTTTTGCTCCAGTTTAATGAACTCTACCTCTTTTATGTGATGCATACTTTCTGGAAATTACTTGTCGTTGAACAGTTCCTGGAACTTCTCCCAAGACATCTTCAGTGCTGCAGGTTGAGTACGTTTTATAGATTCCCACCAATAATCTGCCTCTGCACGCAACATGAAGGTGGCAAAGGGAACCTTTTGTTCCTCGGAGCATTCCAAGACATCAAATATCTTGTTGATCTGTTTAATCCACGTCCCCGCCTTAAGTGGTTTTGGCTCTCCCAAAAACTCCGGTGGTCCCAGTTCCTTAAACTGCTTGGCGGTGACCAACCGTGGGTTGCCATTGTTTCCACCTGCATTATGGACAGGAGTTGCCTTCGCCCGTTGTTGCATGAATAGCTCCTTGAACTGCTTAGCGGTGATCGTTCGAGAGTTATCACTGTTTCTACCTGCATTTTGGATGAGGGAGCCTTACTTTGTTGTTGCATGAAATGCATAAAGCCTCTGACCATCTCATCATTCACCATTTCATCGGTGTTATTGTTTTCATGAGGATTATTGTCCTCTGGTTGCACATTACCCTGAGCATTGATCGTTGGTGACTCAATGGTCTCATGTGCTTCATTGATTATCTCAACATTCTCGGATGCCATTTTCAAATACTACCACAAAACAAGGATTAGATAACATATCACATATTATCCCTATACTATGACCGACCAATTAAATAACAAATAAACTTAGGTAGGTCATACTAACGAAGGAATTCCCCGTCTCTCCCCTCCTAGTTCTTATCTCACATCTTAGCCAGGGATCATATCCCTAAGCTTTGATACCAACTGTGACACCCCCAAAATTAGGTATTTATCACCCATCTTGAGTCGCCAAATACATGGTACAAAATACAAATACAAACTTAATTATACAAATGTCGTGTAACATACGACAATACATAAACTGAGAGTTCTAATAGGAATATTGTCATCTAGACAATATCCATACCCAAGGAGTCCTCATTACATTTATTGTCACACTATTTAACAGAATAGTGAGGACTACTAATGCAATCTTCTGGACCATCACTCCTTTCCCCGACTCGTCCCAGCTATACTCTCATTTTCTGAAGAGAACATTGAAAGAAAGGGTGAGCTCAACTAGCCCAGTAAGAAATATTATGACTAAGATAATACAGAATAAATTATCCTTAGTCTTCAACAATGTTAAACTGATAATATACAATAGACATCAAGTTTAACTGCAGCGGAATATGCAATCCGTTAAAAGAGTCAAGTAGAGAATAAAGTCTACTATCTTTTATGTTTTAAAAGGTTTTCATCAATTTTTATCGTTGAGACTCAGCTTAATAAATAAACCACCACATCTAATCATCCATGTACCACGGTCAAGGATTTTCATTAAATCATCAATGGTCATGACTATACCGAAAAATCCCTGGTCATAATCATACCAAAAACTGTCCATCAATGCATTACATGCCACTGAGGACTTTTACCACACCACTTATAACATCACAGTTCATGATTATACCGAATGATCCCTGGTCATAATCATACTAAGTCCATCTATGCACGTAAGCCAAAGATAACTTTCAACATAATATAACATGAGGATGATGACAATGTTATAATAATTCAATAAAACAAGTTCAAGAATTATTTTGTCCATGAACCAATAACGTCCAAATTGTCAACATGATACTTCTTTGCAAAGTAAAATTTAAGAATGCTCAGAAGAATGTTTCCATGAAATGATACTGGATGAAGCGCAAATATCAAGGACATTCCACTAATTTCATGGAGTATAGAAGTCAAAACTTTAACCAACTGAGTATAATAAAAATATATAAAACTGCAAATAGATTTTCACCCGCCATGCGGTAATCCACGTATACAGATCATTTCCACAATTTAATAAGGAATGAATACAAAGGAACATTCACCATGCATGTGACAATCCACATAGACAGGTTATTCCAACAGAATAATAAAGAATGGAATAACAGAAGGATTCACCATGCATGCGATAGAGACCGCACAGACAGGTTATTCCCAACAGAATAATAAATGCGGAATAATAAATATTGAACCAGGTCAGATGAAATTCACACCGACAGGATATTTCGACAGAATAATAAATGACGGAATAATAAAAGGATTTCACCAAGTATGCGGTACTTCGCATAAACAAGTTATTCCAACATAATAATAAAGAATGGAATAACAGAAGAAGATCACCAAGTATTGGGTGAACCGTATATACAGGTCATTCCACCAAGTATAGGTAAAGCCAAGATACAAAGTTATTCAAATGAATAATAAATGCGGAATAATAAATATGGAACCGGTCGGTGAAATTCACTGCAGAGCATGATATTCCGATAGAATAATAAATGACGGAATAATAAAAGGATTTCACCAAGTGTGCGGTACTTAGCATAACAAAGTTATTCAACATAATAATAAAGAATGGAATAATGAGAAGAAGATCACCAAGTATTGGGTGAACCGAGTATATCTGTGTCATTCCACCAAGTATAGGGTAAGCCATAGCATCAAAGTTATTCCAAGAATAATAAATGCGGAATAATAAATATGGAACCAGGTCAGGTGAAATTCACACCGACAGGATATTCCGACAGAATAATAAATGAGGGAATAATAAAAGGATTTCACCAAGTATAGGGTATGCCACATATACAGGTTATGTATAGGGTATGCCACTTATACAGGTTATTCCAACTGAATAATAAAGAATGAAATAACATAAGTTCTCTTCAAGAAGAAAGAATACACCCCACTACAGTAAAAGATCTTTGGATATCGAAGTAGTGAAGTAGCAGAATACTCTTCTTCTTTCTCTCTATAATTTTCTCTCTATAATTTCTCTCTCTAGAGTTTCATTGAATTAAAGAAATAATGAAGGAATGAGCTTTATTTATAGAAAAATGGAATGAATAGTAATTAATTCATGAAGCGGTCGAGATCGATTTACTTTTAAGCGAGCGATCCAGATCGATTTACTATTAAAACTTAAAATGACGGTCCATCTTGATTTACTATTAAAACTTTAAACCAAATGTGACCCATATTGATTCACTATTATAACTTTTCACCAGCGGTCAATATTAATTCTTTCAACCAACGGTCTGAAAAATTAGCACATCTCCTAATGGAATAATATTGTACCCAAATACCCAAATGCACAATAATAGAGTGAATAGTAATTGGGTGAATAGTAACTCGTGAATAGTAACTCATGGATAGTAACTCGTGATAGTAACTCGTGAATAGTAACTCATGAATAGTAACTCGTGAATAGTAACTCGTGAATAGTAACTCATAAATAGTAACTCGTGAATAGTTACTTCGACACAAAAATTGCCCCAAATACCCGATTGAACAACATAACCTCTAGACATCAATTATCATCGGAATAGATGTCAATTTCTACTAACACAAATAATTTATCAAATTCATCTTTAATCAACACGAACTTATCCATCATTAATATCATAACTCACAATATTTATCAACCAGGTTGTTCCCAGGAAAGAGGGGGCTTTCCAATAAGGATTTCTCCTATGGCGCCCAATTAGGTGACCAAACCTCTCCTTGTGAACTTACAGACATTGTAAATATTGCAATTTAATAATATGAATAACTTTGTCGTCTCAATTATTGATTTAATAAAATAACATATTATGCACATGATACTGTGACAATAATCGAATCAATATTATGAGAGATATGATGCAAAGAATTTATCGTAGCAATAATTTGAGTATAAGCGGGTGACTTATCACATAAGCATCAATAATCAATACAGGTGTGCTACTTATGCAACCACGCCAGACATATTCTTTGTACTTTTACTACTAGGGTAGTTCAACAATTATCAAGCAGTAAAAACCTCCATAGTTATTTTCATAAAATATATTTTTGTCGTTTTCTAACTTCTACATGAGTTCTTACATTGTGGGTCCACCAATGATTATGGTCGTCGTAAATGCGAATATTCCCGACAAAAAGAATATTCCTCGACCAATCGAATATTATATAACAACTTACATACTTTGCAAAATTTTCAAATACTACCCCCAACTATAACATTATCTCAAATCCACACCTTAATATTAAAAAAAATATTTCGAGAAATTTAAATCTTTATTTATAAAATTTGGGGTCTCACACGTCACAATTGTGATTCTGTAATATTATTTGTGAATAATTAATTATTAATTTATATGATAAGAAAAATATTCATTTTACATGGATATAGATGGAGAAAATATTTAAAGTGACAATTATTGAAAATTGATATTTTATCTTTTCTGATAAAATAATTTATTATTATATTTTAATAATATAATAATAGTGATATTTTTACAATTAATGTGGTATATATGAGTAAATGAGGAGGAAGAGTATTTTTGTTGCAATAAATGTTAAAAACATGTTTTTCATGTCGGTGGACCCCATTTCTTGACTGAAATTTGATTATAGTCTGTAAAATCGTCCGTTTATGGATTTTGGTCAATTTCTGCTTGGAATTTGGAAAAACTTTCTTCTGCAAAGTTGTAGAGAATTGAATTTCCTATAAAAAAAATGCGAGATTCGAATTTTCTGATAAAAGGGCTATTTATTATGAATTATTGAAGTTCCAAAGTTCCGAAATAATTGATTTTTGGAAGTTTAAAATATTTTAATTATGAAAAACGTTTTTGTTATTGTTTTGGGTGAATGGCTGATGAGTTTGGTTTGGTATGGTGTGCATAGGATTATAATTTAATTATATTAATATTCTATTAAATTTTCTGCTTTGGTGTTCTAAGTATTTTCCTATAAATAGGGTGCTTGGGTTAGAATTGAAAATCACAATTAAAGCTGAAGTTTCTCTCTACTTCTCTCTCTATATTATTGAGTGTATTCTTTTGAGTATTTTGATATCTTGAGTATTGCTATCTGATTGCAAGTTCGATTCAACGTTATTCAAGTCGAAATCTTTCTTCTTTTTGAGGTAAGGGATTTTAAGGGTTATTATATTTTTCAGTTTTGTAGTTTTTTCGACTCTCAAAAATTCTGGAAAAATTTGAAATGATAATTTGATGAGTTTTCTAGTTTGTGTCCAAAAATGGTGATTTTTTGATGTATGAATTAAGAGTTATGAATTTTATGAGAAAATACTATTTTAAAAGTAAACTCTTATAACTCCTTGTGGTTAACTCCAAAATTGATGAAATTTTTATTGGGAGTACATCTATATAATATCAGTGTACTCTGTGAATTTCGGAATTTTTGGATAAAAGGACAATTTATGATAAATGTCTAAATATTCGATGGTTTTGGCCGTATGAAAAATAGTAAATGAATTTTAAAATTCGAGAGAAAATATATGTTCAATATGGGACTATATTCGCTAAATCCCGAGAAAAAGAAATATTTTGGAACTGATTTGGTATTTTTCATGAAAATGGACTAGTGATGAATAAATGAATTAAATATGTTATGTGAAGGAAGAAAATTGGAAAATATGATTTTATGGCTTGAGAATCATATATGTGGTATATCTGATTTTTGATGAGGGTTTTGGTTATTGGTGATAAAATCTTATGAGTTTGACATTTTATGATGATTAAATGCATTATTTAGTAAAGTGTAAATAATTTAAATAAATTGTTTATAAGTTTAAGAAATGTTATTCTTTCAATATCATTATCTAGAAATATTGGTATGAATTTTATTGTAGAATTTCTACCTTTTTGTGTTTGGGGTTCTTATTCATGAGTTCTTATTCATGAGTTCTTATTCACGATTCTTATTCATGGGTACTATTCTTTACAAAATTGGTTTCTTTTTCTAACCAAATTATAGTTGATTTATGAATATTTGTGGAGTTAAAACTATATATTGATTATATTACTTTTATTATCATATATAACATTTTTATAACCACGATGTTGATATTCTCTTTCCTTTGGAGTGTAAAGATGGGTAGATTATTGGTATGATCATGACTAGGGTTCTCTTTGGCGATAGTGAGCAGGTTGAATTGTATTTGGTATGATCATGACCATTGAATTTATAATTGAATATCTTTAGCTTAAGTGCAAAGGTGAATTGATCAACATGGTTATAATTATTGTTTATATAAATTACGAAATGAGTATATATTTCTTTGAGATATGAATATCTTTGGCCCATAGTGCAAAGATGACTTTTTGATGAATATCTTTGGCCCATAGTGCAAAGATGAATTATTGATGAATATCTTTGGCATGTAGTGCAAAGATGGTCTGTTGATGAATATCTTTTGCCCGTAGTGCAAAGATGAATTTATTAGTATGATTATGAACATGAATTGTGATTTGGTATAACCATGATCTTTGATGTTTCAGGTGATGAAAATTATCTTTGTCCTGGATGAGAAAAGGAATTTAGAACAACAATTACGATTATGAGTTATACATGTGATTGTGGACAGGAATTGTTGATTGATGTCACAGGGATAAAACATTGTTGGTGGACTTTTAACATGGAAAACATAATAGACTTTATAGTCTATTTGACTCTTCTAATGGATTGCTCGTTCCGCTGCAACTATGGTTGAAAAGTTTTATCATCTACCATATGTTCTAAATCTCTGATTTATTATTGATGAAGACTATTGATAATTTATTTATCTTTAGTCATAATATTCTTCTTGAGCTAGTTGTGCTCACCCTTACATTTCACAATTCCTTTCGGGTAATAAGAGTGTAAATTTGGGTCGGCGAGGGTAGTGAGGAGAATAGAATGGTGGTCCTCATTTAATAGTTATATTTGGTAAATCAGATAGGGTGAGGCGAACCCAACGTTGAAAGGGTGTTTTGCCACTATCATACAAGATGTCTAATGACATACAACCTTGTGTCATCGTAAAAGGCGGGGTTGTGCGCATCCACTTCTTTGAATATATCTCTGAGCACTACCTATATGATCTTGGAGTTTATTTGAAATATAATTTTCACTTGGAGACAACAGAGATATTTATATGTCAAGAGAAGACTCACTATTGAAAAGAATATGATAGTAATCTTCTCATTTTTCTTTGGGGTCTATTAGGTTGACCAAGGATAATTACGTGGGCATATGATATCTATAATAACCTAGACGCATGGCCTCCCATGTACAAAGGTTTCTTGAGTACTTCAAAGGTTTTAATTTCTAAAAGCAGGTTTTTTGTTGTGTACCTTTATGTAAGGTGCCATTGTGACGTCTTATCAAGGTTGGGACATGAGTCACAGATTGGTATATATATTTGTATCCAAACTCACAAAGATATGTGTTGTTGTATTTTACATACGACAATTGTTGTAATAAAGTTGTAGTTGTTTTTTGTACCATGTTATTGGCGACTTAGAATAGGTTGGGTGGAATGGACCTATTTTGGGGGCGTCACAACAATTATTGTTTTCACGGTTTGGTTGCTTAAATTTGCATAACAGGTTGATTAGGAATATGAAAATTAACGACCTTATGAAAGCAATAAATTTTAACATGATGAGTAATTAACTAATCAATTCTTAAAATTACATCAAATTCAAGTATTTCCAAAGAGATGAGATCAATTGGTAATGTGAGGGTGCCTATTTGAATCAAACAAGATTTATAAACAGTGGATGTAATAAAGGTTTCTCTAATGAGTTTCAACAAATAAGTTAAAATCCAATTTCTCAATAGTCAAGTTTAGAATTGACTATTATTTATTTAATTAAATTAAATAGTTTAAGTTATTTATTTAAATAAGTTTAGAATTGTTCTAATTCATTTATTCACAACCGGTTTAATATGGAGAACCTAAAGGGTCACACCATAAAAGGAAGAATATTTATTTAAGAAGTAAATGCATAATCGTATAATAAGTTAAATATATTTAATTTAATCTACGGTGATAGAATAAATTAAATAACTATTAATAAATTAATAAGAAGAGTCTTATTATTATTATTACTATTATTATTAATTAGTTTCTAAATGGTTTGAGAATTAATTAATAAGCATACTCTCATTAATTCCTAATTAATATTAGGAGTCATATTAATTAAAGGAGTTTAATTAATTAAATGAAACCATAATCTTAAATTGTTTAGAAGAGGGTTGCCCACATATATTAATAAGAGAAATATTATCATGGATAAGGGTTAGCAATTGTCCCAACACTTGAGAGAGTACTTGCATATTCTATAGAGATAAAAATTAGGATTTTGCCAAATACTCATTTTCTTGAATATTTGTTCTTCCTTGGTGGATCACCTCTAGAAGCCAAACACTTGGGTGGCTAACGTTGATCAAATGAAGGAATCAAACTCGGTGGATTCAAGTTGAACGTGAAAAAGAATTGGAAGAGAACTCATACCTGAGGAAGCTAGTTTTTACAAGTGTATGAATCTGATCTCCATCTCTTTTCTATTGAATTGATAATTAAGCACAAGGTATGATCATGGTGATGATTTGTATGAAAAATTTTAAATTCCTATTTTGTCGCGCTTCCGCACCTTTTATGTGATTTGATTACATAATCGTGCTATATACAAACCCAATAGATGAGAGTAAGGAGCTTGTCGGAGTAAGCTTTTGCAGGGAGGAAGAAAAGAGCTTTGTTGCAGTTAAAAGTTGAAAATAGGCAGTGTGTATCTCTGATTTGGGGAAGATGGTGTATATTCAAATGAAAACCCTTACAATTTCATGTGTTTCTCTAAATACGGCTATTAAATGGGGCATAATGATTACGAACGTGGGCTAAATTCAATTGTGACGGTTTTCTGTATCTGTTGGGCTGGTTATATTATAAGGCTGATCATTTGGGCTTTAAATTATATACTCTTTTACTAAATGTCCCAGTAACATAAGACTAGGGGGCAATGTTGGGGCATGATTGTTAGGGTCCAGGTTCTATGATTGGGCTTAAGTCCACGTGGAGGTAGTCACCCCACGTAGGAGTTTGTTTGGGCAGTTGGAGCACTTTAAGGAATCTAAGATTCCTAATTATATTTAATTACCAACTCGTAAGGAAACTGTCAGGATTATTCTGACTTCCTTTCTTTATTGAGATTGTGTTTAAACCCATTCAGGTAACTATCTAATGAGGTTTCCTACTTCCATTAAGGTTAGAGTGCTTCAAGGAGGTGTAATCATTATAAATACTTGGTTTTATTAAGGTTAGTAGGTATACACAATTCATTATTATTACTAGCACTAAATTCCTACATTGTTAATCTTATTCAGCATGTACTTATTCTCACACCAGAGCTATCACCCAGCGGCCCAAGCCGTCAAGCTTCGCATGAAATCTCGTTTCTGTGCAGGATTGGATGCACTCTTTGTGATTGAGGCGCGTTGACAAATCTTGGTGTTAATAATACTTCTAAGTTTCTAAAAAAATTGGATTTGACCTTTAACTTTGGAGTAGTGTTATAGTGAACAGGGTTACTAAATTAAATTTGTTTTACACTGCTATTAAGGAATGATGAGTTGTGTTGAGTTACGCTTTTAGTGGGTTGGATTTGCTTTGGGTAAGGTCAAAATTGGGTTGGGCCAAAAAGATCCCTACTTTATTGGGCTTCAAAACATAAGCTCAAAGCCCACTTTTTTATGAGTGGGTTTGACTATTTTTGTTCGGCCTACATTAGTGGAACAACTAAATACAAAATTTTTCATTCTATAAAAACGAGTTATTCTATTCCTACCTTAATTCTTGCAATATAAACATAGCATAAATGTTGATTGGCATAATTAGAAGAATATCAACATGTGAAAAAATAAACTTCTAATACCATGTAGAATCAATAAAATCTCCAAATTACACTTTAATCAAGTAAGATATGCTATGACAAACCACAAGACACTTGGCGCATTGAGAAGCTTCGACACAGGGTGAGTAGTGAACCCGGACATCCTAGGATCGAGTCCCGCCTTTGCCTCAAGTGTCGAATAATTTAATTGAGTATTACAGACATGACCAAATATAGTGATGCATAAGCCAAAAGGGTCGAGTCCCATTGGGGATTAGTCCGACCGCGGTTGGGAAACTCCACATTATCAAAAAAAAAAAAAAAAAGATATGCTATGACAACAAACATTAAAATTTTAATATATGATTATGGTGGTGGGGTATCATCTAATACTATTTTAAAATATAAAATTGTTATTAATTTTTAAAAGCAAATTTATAATAATTTCAAACTCAAAAACAAATCGAGAAACAAAAATTTTTGAACATCTTTCCGATGCCTAATACTTCATCTTTTTTAAAATATAAGTTTCGAAATATAAGATTATTATTAACTTTTCAAAGCCAACTTTAGATATTTTTAAATTGAAATAGATTCCCTTCCCCGGCATTTAGCAAAAAAAAAAAGAAAGAAAAAAAATAAATTCCCTTAAATACAATTAATATAATGATGAATATGGTAAAACTATTTATAAGATATTACTCATTGTTTCATAATTTTAAATAAATTACCTCAATTTGAAATTTGAAAATATTTTAATTTAACTTTCTAAAGTCAACAATAATAATCTAACTTGGTACAGAAAAAAAACATATAACTAACAAAGCTCTTCTTGACCTCTGTCAACACGTGTTGGCAGCTCCTCTAACTTGCTCATATATAGTTACTGCTTCTCCCATCACTTGTTCTAAAGAATTAATTCTCGTTTTATTAGATGGGTTATCAGTGTGATTTATTAAATAATCAATTATTTGTATCATTTTTTTCATATAGTACATTACTCCTCTTCTTCTTTGTTGAAATACCTTACGACCATCATTAGTACTTGGTGGTATCCTCTTCCTCTCGGACCTCTCTATTTGTGCAGGAAATGATCTAGGGTCATAACCAGCTGAAGCCATTAGCATTAGTCCAATGTAATCTGCTACCAATTCTTCTCTGCAAATAATAATAATAATAATAGCAGACAAAAGTCAAAGTAAGGTGAGAGACATCGAATATAATAAAGTAAGCTATTGCACAAAAACATCTTTTTGTATAATTGTATATAAGAAAATACATTTTCTCCCATGATGTGTATAAAAAAAGTGGTTTATAATTTTTTAAAAGAGTGTTATTTTGAGGTACGGCTCATGCGAAAATGTGAGACCTCCCGTTTAATGTGAGATTAGGACCACTCCATTACATATATCCTTTGATTTATCACAATACACATTAGAGCAAAAATTATGTTGCAAGAGTAAATACACAATTAGCGAATAATTGTTTCTAACGAAACTTGAAACGATACATATTACTCTCACAACAACACTTTTGCTCAACAATATCAACCACTTTTTATATTTAATTTATAATATTCATCATTATACTCACTAAAATTAAATAAATTTATATCAATTTTAAGTTCAGAAAAATTTCTCAAATTTACTTTTAAAAAAATAATATATATTAGATTTTGTCACGGAAGGAAGTTATTCAGACCGAGGAATGTGCAATTGTTGCATAACATGACATTACTTGGTACAAAAACTATATGCGAACATGATAATAATTGGACATGAGCTCTTTACAATTTCACCTATTTGTATTTTCAACCCCTATTATAAAAAAATGGAGGGTGGTCAAAATACAAATATGTGAAGTCAAAAAAACTCATGTCTGATATCATATCCGCATAGAAGAGCTCTACTTAGTAACACTAGCTGATGATCGTGCTTCTATTTTTTAGTAAAATTATTATATTGTTTATAACTTTTGTATTATATTATACTAATTCATTAATTATAATAGCAAAAGATTAATATTGTGTAGGTTGATTTTTTTTTAAAAAATTCCTTCTAAAATTTATAATTTAGTGATGAAAAGTTAAATAAATTTAATTAGCAACTTGCATAGTTTATATATTTATATAATATAAATGATAGTATTCAGGTTTTAAATTAAAGATTTATTTGATCATATAGTCATATATTCATCTACTTATTTAATAAGTAAAAACTTATTTAAAATTAAATAGTTATAATATAATAATATAATAATATAAAATTATTATACAATTAAATATTATTGTTATAAAAAAATCAATTTTAAAATACTAACTAAATTAAAAAGTGTATGAGAATAAAAGATAGCGGTAAGTACATATTTATAATACTAAGAATGTATGTGAAGAGATTTTGGAACCAAATAAAAGATAAAAAATAGATTTTTTTATCTAAATTTAGATTTCATTCTATTCTTAAATTTCAAAGATTTAAAGGTCTCTCTCTCTCTCTCTCTCTATATATATATATATATATATATATATATATATATATATTGACTTAGCTAAAAGTTTTTTTATTAAATTAGATAAGATAAAAGAAGAACTTTTCATTATGTTTTTGAATTTTGGATACAAAAGAAAATAGAAAACTTAAATTAGGATAGAGAAAAATAATTTAAAACTTACTAGTCTTCTTTTGTGTTTTTTTTTTATGTTTGTATATGGAAAAAATTTAATTTTAAATATAGATTACTATTTTATCCTTATATTAAATGTTCTTATGTTTGTGTAAAAAGAGCAATGTAGAGACTACAAAAGATTTACTAAAGTCTTTTTATTTTTTTGTTTAAACTTAGTTGAATTTTTAATGGAAAACTTCAAAGAAGAAAAAGTGATCAATTTTTTGTCTATTTCTATTTTTTTAGATTTTTAAAAAACTCACAAAAAAGAAAAATAGATAGAAAAATTTAAATTTTCACCGATTTCTTTTCTTTTCTTTCTTTTTAAAACTTAAAACACTATGAAAAAAGTATAATTTACTCTTGCTTTCTAGAATATAACCTCCATTACTAAATCCTTAGTTAATAGTAACACTTCATTTGTGTATGTAAAATTATTTTCTAAAGTCTTCATTTAAAAATGTATTTGAATTTTGAAGCGGAAGGAGTTTTGTATTTTAATTTTATTACTTCACTCTATTTTTGTAATTAAAATATTTATAAAAATTTCTTTTTGTCTCACATCAAGTCCAATCTTGGTCGCCAATTATATATATATATATATATAGAGAGAGAGAGAGAGAGAGTATATGATCCATGTAAGTACTTGCTTTATGGAGGAAATTTGGACAAATAGCATCATATCAGTCCATTCTATAAATCTAGAAGTAGCGGATTAAAAATAACAAAGCCCTTACGCTAGAGGCGAACTAGCATATGTTGAAAATTTTAATCTCTCTCACACGCACCCAGTAGTAGTGTCGTCGTTGAAAAATATGTAATATTGCCCAAATTTATCAATGTTCTTGCACGAACGTATGTACACGAAGGCGACCAAACTTTCTGCGATGAACATAATATTCTAGTCGATTGGCATTAAGAGGGGTTTAGTTGTCTAAAGGATGTAAGCGAATCACGATCGACCTCTCGGTCTCTCCATTATTTCCCCACTCGGATGTAGTGAGACCCATATCTACACTCTCTCCGGGATCTTATATGATTGTTGAGTGGGAAATGGATGAATGCCATTATGTCGTTGATTCGCGGCACTTCAGACAAGAACCTATCTTGAGAACCATTATCTTGTGTGACGACATAAGCATTGGACAAGAATCGGTTTCAATTGCCTCTCGTAGTAGATGAAAATCTATTGGGTTCTCTTCCGCCCTTGAAGATGGTTACGATAGTCTAACTACGTGCATACTCTATGCCTTGGGTTCTCTTCCATTTTCAACGACACTCATCAGTAGTGTATGGGAGATTAAAATTTTCAACGTACGCCAGTTCGTCTAGCGTAAGGGCTTTGTTATTTTTTAATCCGCACCCTAGATTTATAGAATGGACGGATATGATGCTATTTGTCCAAATTTCCTCCATGTAAAGTACTATATATGGATCATATCCCTATATATATATAACAAGATTCAAACATGTAGAGATTTTGTAGATTAAGTAATCAAATTAAAGAAAGAAAGATTCATACCTCATTTTACACCATTTGTTGAAGATAATTAGTAGAGGCACAAATTGTGAAATTACTAGGGAAGATGAAAGATATGAAAGTTAACAACTTGAGCGATGGGTTTACGAGATTGAACATACACCATGACCAACCTAATCAAAAACAAATTTAAGTTATTATTCACAAAACTAGTAGATGAACTCATGCGAAGCACGGACATATTTGAATATTAGTATGTAAGATTTATTTAAACATTATAATTCATGTTAAGTTCTAAAACATGTGTAATATATTACTACTCCATCATAACATACCTCATGCCCAAGAATAGCTGCAATATACGCCCGGAGTTGCAATGGTACTCAATTTCCTGGTAGTGATTACAATCCTGCGTAATCCTCTAATATAATAAGCTATGCCGACTACGGCTATCCACAACTTCCAATTTCCAATTATGTCCTTCTAAGTGTGAGGAAGTATATCTATTAGCGAGCTTTCATTAAACACCTCTTCTCTCATATCGTAGATGAATCAATTTTTGATGGGTCACTGTTGAAAGTAATCTTGTCGTCATAAGTCATACGCTTATCACCTTCTAACTTTAATCCAACATTCAATGCGTTAATGATCTCTCCAAATATCGACTCCACTTGAATACGTGTAGGGTGGGTTGGGGAAGTATTTTCCCACCTCCATGTACCCATTCAAAATTATACCAATACCTTAACTCTCCTACTAGTCCACTCGGAATAGTCTATGCTCTCAAAGCGGATGATAAAGCGAAATGTCTTTGGATTCTTCATATTTCTCGCATAACTAGGCAAGTGTTGAGAAGAATGGTTGAAACTATGAAACATAAACCAATCAAGACATTTCTCGAGCGGTTTTCATGTCTAACCCACCTAGGTATTATACTAGCAAGTTTATTAATTCTCGAGGGAATTACATATTGTTGATCATGATGATCCGAACGACATTGCATTGTTAATCGTCGATATTTGTCAAATCTTCTTCTTTTTCTCCAATGCTATTTAGATTCACGTCGAGGTGTGCTGATAATGTTTTGTTCAACAATGACAATCTCGCACCAACAATTATGTATCGTCGTCGTCAGGCAAACACATGAGATTTCTATATGCTTGAAACCCAAGTAAAGATACCTCCATAAAGTTAATGGGGAAATATAAGAGACTCTTGCGGTCTGCATATTGGAACGCCGTTAACTCCATTGATCTTATTTATAAGCTACATACATACATGAAAACATATACATTGACAAGTTAGTGTTGGAAAAACCCTTGCAACTAAAAGCGGTCTCTTATAAATTAAAGACCAAATTACCAATAACACGCCAAACAAATATTATGCAATCCCACCAAATAAATAAATAGTAATATGAAAATAAGTCGACACAAGACACCAAATCTTAAATAAAAACTCTCTAAAATTAAGAAAATGCAATTTTACGACAAACTACCAAGTACAAGACACCAAATTTTACGTGAAAAACCTTCTAAAACTAAAAAAAATTAAGTAAAAATATTAGGATTTACTACTAAGAAGCACAATACACTAGATTTTACGTGAGCTAAGAGGTAAAAACTACGTGACGATACTCTCAAAAAATTCCACTATGATCGTACAAATAATCATTCCATGTTTTAGTACTAAAAACTTGAAATAAAAAAAAAATTGAGAGAGTGCACAAGAATACTTTAATTTAAATAAAACTCAAATTATTTCACCACTCACCCTTGAATTAATTAAAGTCTTCAAGCTATTAATTATTCAAAATAAGCTGCAGATGAATACGCATTAAATCAACCCAAGCTAGTTGTCTTTAATAATCCCTCAATTCTTATCACTTTTCTTTCCATGAAGCGTCACTACTGCAGACCACACTCATCGTTGATTTTAATCTTCATAGGGTAATAATATACTCACATCTTGACTATGTCTCCAAAGAAAGTCCAATATATATATATATATATATATATATATAGATATCCTTTTGATTTTGGAAAGAATCCGGTTTACTTTCTTGCTTTCTATATCTCGGCTTCTGCGTTATTAAAAAAATCCTAATATCTTTAGGAATTAATTCCACCCACCGGTAGGATTAGGCCCCACACATACCAAATTTAAAAAAGAATTTAAAAAAGAAAAAAAAGAAGAAAATAAAACTCCCAATTTTATATAAAAAAGTTTTTTCTTTGGAATTAGGCGTGGGGCTCAAACAAAAATATCCTCCTTTTGGCGAGAGGTTATGTCTTTAGGGACATATATAGCTAAGGTTATGGCAAGGCGGGGACAAACCCAGATTTAGCTTCAAGCGAGGCGAGCTTTTATACAATTACATATTTAATAAAAATATAAATAACCCATTCCGTTAAAAGTATGAAGGTATGTCGTTTGTTTTAATATGATGCGGCATTAAAAATAAAAGAAAATTAATATTATTGATTTGGTTTATTAAATGCACGTAGCCTTTGTTAGTGTGTTTTTGGAGCGAGAAGGGTGACTCTTTTCTCACGTCACGTGAGCCACATCACTCCGATATCTCTCTCAATTGAACAATTGTTCACTTAGGCTATATTTATTTATAAGAATTATACTTGGAACAAGATTATAAATCCAATGTCATGTTTATTTGCAAGAATTATAATTCCGAAATTATAATCCATGGAATTATAATTCCAAGACTATTAATCCTAGAATTAAATAGTTCTAGTCGCATGTTTGTTTTCTATGTGATTATTCATGGATAACTTAAAATAATCCAATGTTATGTTTGTTTTTTTCAGGATTAATTAAAGGATTGGATAAAAAAAATATTGTTTGGACTATTATACCCTTACCAATAATAACATATTTTAAACTATAATTTAAACTTATTCATACATCAAAAAGTGATGAACAATTAATTAGAAACTTATAAATAAGTGGTTATATTATTCAATCAAATGCTCAGTGGTACTAATTATATAATTTAACTTTGATTAAAAGACACTTTGCACCCCAAACTTTACACATATGTTGAGGTTTGCACCCTAACTGAAAAAGGTATCTAAGTACACCCCAAACTTCAAACATACATAACAAAATGCACACTTTGTTACTTAACAAAGGCCAAAAAAGTGACCATTAAGGTAAAAAGTGATTGGCTAAAGCTTGTAATGTTTATTACAGAGAGAGGGGTAGTTTTGATAGTTTACATTGAAAATAAAATTTGCCTAGATTATGCACGTGTAATGGTTATCAGACAAAAATCCCAAATCACAAAGGGTTACTTTCGCGATCTGAAGCAGACAAAAATCCCCAAATCAAGACCGACTAGGGTTCGCGAATATCGTAAGTGAAACAATGGCTGCCAACAATTCTTGAGGGATTCCGAAGACAATGACGTTTATGGACTTCAGGGTGTCCAAAAATATCGTAAGCGTGTTCTTTTTGTATTTTATTGTGTTCATTTTTTAGTTTAGTGACTTCTTTTTGTTGTAAAGTGGAATGGTATCCATCATTGAATAGTATAAAGTTGGGTAGTGGACCCTTTTGATGATAAATATATAAGATTCTGTAGTTATTACTTCACATTTTTTGGATTTTATGAAATTAAATATGATGTGGTCCACACATTTAACCAACAGTGTTTGTGGCTTTGCATGCGATAAAGAATATTTTCTGATTAAATTTATCCATGGCGGACACTTTTTACGATTGAATTTGAAGTTGAAGGAGGTGGGAATAATAATGAATGCATAGATTTGATGTCGGTTAGGGATTATGAAGCAGAATGAAGTGATGAAAGCTATGTAGATAGTTATGCGGAAGAATCGGCGAGGATGAAGAGAATGATGAAATTTGAGAGTGGGATAAGACCTGGGGACCGGTGGGGGGGGCGGAGGTTGATAAGACCGAGGGGTTGGCGATAGGACAAAGGGTGATAAGATTGGGGGGGCTCGGGATGGGAAGGAGAGGATGATAAACTTTGGGGAATGAGGATTATGCATTTGGGGATGACCGCAATCGTATAATACGTAAAGGCGAGGAAAAATGTTACGAAAAGGAAAAGATTTCACATTAACAAAGGAAGGAAAACCAAGCTGCGAAACCCAAATTGGTTTAGAAGAACCATATAAACTAGGATTTTCATCCTCTTAAGTATGATGACTCACGATGTGGAAAGGATGCCTAGGGTTGATGAGTTTGATCTGAACCACACGAACAAGAACATAAAGAGTATTGAGTAATTGATGATGGTAACATAGAGGATCCTGAGTTTGAGTTGGGAATGACATTTTCCAATGTAACTGAAGTAAGGGCAGCAATCAAGAATCATGGCATCAAACAAGGAAGGTGTATTTAAAGAAGAACCTGTCAAATAAGATCCAAGCAAGGTGTGTGGATCCATGTACATGGTACTTCGATGCTGCAAATGTGCAAAGAGAGCTCACATTTAAAATCACTATATTACAAAAAGTGCATACATGTGGCAGAGAGTGGGATAATTATTGTATAAATGCAGATTAGATTCCTAAAAAATATGAAGATGATCTTCAGATGAATCCAACATGGGGATTAGATTAGTTTCATACTAAAGTAGTTAAAGATTTGGATATTGGGGTATCAAGGAGCCTAGCATACAGAGCTAAGAAAAAAGCAATGAAAAACATTGAAGGGGGTGGTGAGGACCGGGGAGTATGGAATGATTTTGGACTATGCTGCAGAGCTTAGAAGAGTCATGCCTGGGAGTTCTTATATCTTGAAGAGAACAGAACCAGAGCATGGGCATGGATTAAATGATTTTTGAGATTTTATGTATATGCTGCACCACTAAAAAATGATTTAAATTGGGGTGTAGACCCATGGTGGGGCTTGATGGTTGTTTTCTCAAAGGGCCATATGTGGGGTGATTATTAAGCTGCAGATTGGTGTTGACCCTAACAATGGGATGTGGCGCTTCCTTGGGCCATTGTTGAATCGAGAACACTCAATCTTGATTGTGGTTTATGAACTTGTTGGTGGAAGATCTTGGGATTGCAAATGATGGGGTTGGACATTCATTTCGAGATAAACAAAAGGTATAAACCTCTCTCCATTTATAATTTATTTTATTTCATCAATTATCCTATTTATTGTGCCGGTTTGATAACTTTCCTTTTTTTTGTCCCCAGGGTTTGATTAATGCTTTAGAAGTTTTGGTCCCAAATGCTGAACATAGACATTGTATCATGAATTTATACATGAACTATGACTATAACTATGACTTCAGGGGGTTTCTAATTTGTGGTGGATTTAGAAAAAAAAAACATATACTTGTAGGAGGTGGGACTTGTGTAGGATATATTGTGATCATGCTATGTCATGCATTAACAAAATAGGACATGATCCAAACACATGTACATGAGTTTTTAACCATTGACATGTATTTAAAGGTTAACAGTCATAACATTGAGCCTATAAGGCACAGATCTAAGTGGGATCCTACTAGGATTGAACCACCTTTGCCACCAGTTAAACATACCCCTTTAGGCAGGCCTAAAGTTGTTAGGAGGAAAAGTAATGATATTCTAGATTCAAATCTAGAAGGTACAATTTTGAAGAGAAAAGGAACATCATTGAAATGTAGATTTTGCAAGGAATGGGGTCACAATTCAAGAAGGTGTCCTCAAGTAAGTTAAGTGTTTGTTTCTATTTATGTGCTTTTTCAATATCCTTGAAATATGTTTAATAAATTTATTGTTTGTATGTTTTTTGAAACTGAATAAGCAGCCAGATGTGATTTCACAATCTTCCCAAGCTCCACATAGTCAATCCTTTCAACCTCCTCCAAAGCCTAAGAGGGCTAAGAAGGTTCAAAACACTTCCCAAACATCTCAACCATTGATATCAACACATAAGTCTACAATCCAGCCAGGTGAAATGAATGAAGATAAAGATCAAGTAGGAGGTTCTACAAAGTGGCAATGTGAAATCTATTATGAGGGTAGCCAAAGAAATGAAGATGTTGATATATTACGACCCAAAGACTACACATGAAAGGGAAAACAATGTACAACACTAAGAGACCTTGAAGCTGTAGCAAGATCCAAAAGAGAGAAAATCCAGTTTAGGAAACCAACTTCTCCAAAAGGGCCTACTGCAGATAATTAGTGTTGGGATGGGATTTTTGGAAAGTTTTTGCTCTTTTTTAGGGTACATTAAATTCCAGTGCTATGAATGTATGTATGTATGGCTGAGATTGTAAATTGACCTTTGTGGTTGGGATTGTAGGTGTGTAAAGAGATTTGGGTGCTTTTTGTTAATAGACACATTAAGTCAATGACATTTATTGCCTCTACTTTGTGGCATGTATTGAATGGGAATACCAATTTATATATTAATATGAGCAGTTTGGTTTTCTATTAAATTGTTTTTATTTTATAGCATTTTGATTATAGCATTTTCTATCATTGTGGTTATAATAGTTAGGCTTTGTGCATTTATGTTAGCAAGTATGGTTGGTGCATTAACACAGGTGCCTATGAAATGCACGAGATATCATCAAATTGCACACCAACTATTTTATACCATATATCATAAACAAGGTGTGATATTGCACCAATTCACACATTAAACATCAACAATTCTTGCAAATTTACAACATCTTCATTCAAAGAAATTGTTGATAAATAACAACCACTAAGTCGAGATGCCCAACAATTACATTTCATATGTGGCCTAATTTCTACCATTATAAGGGCTAAGAAATTACATTCCCAGAAATTACAGACTCACAATACTTGCCATCAAAAACTGCCCTTTTTAATCAGAGTACTACAATACATACATAGCCTAAAAATTTACGTGTGGGGAATTTCATCCTTTGTTGAGATGAAAATGAAATAAAAAAATCACAATCCAAGTTGCAGTTAACAGACCCCATCCAATCTTTGCCCTAATTTTGCACTCTTTCACTTCATCTTTCAGAGCTTTGATTTCAGCATCCGAATTCTCTAATCTTCTAATTAATCCAGGTATTACTACCCTTGAACGCTCACACATTGGAGTATCAACCCAAGCAAAGAAATTACAACCACCGTGCCCATCTTCACACCAATCTGGACAACTAAGGAATCATCTACCGTCATTGTTTGAGCTTCTTCAAGCCGTCTTCATCACTGAATTCTTCATGCACCAGCAATTCCAATCCATAAGCCCGAATTTTCCCTAATTTTTTTGATCGTATTCTTTGAATCTTGGGATCTAATCGAGTCATTGCGTGAATTGTGTTACGAATCGGTTTGACCTTTAGTAGCTTCGAGCTTTAGTAGGTTTAGAAGAAGATATGAAAAAGACTTAAAACCCCTCCAGATCCACACGTGTGCCTTAACCGGTCACTTTTGACCGTTTCAGTGATGAAAGTGTGCATTTTGTTACGTATGTCTGAAATTTGGGGTGTACTTAGATACCTTTTTTCAGTTTGCGGTGTAAACCTCAACATGTGTAAAGTTTGGAGTGCAAAATGTCTTTTAGTCTTTAACTTTAAATAAGGTTATAATGTTGTCGAATAATACGTTTAATCGATTCGATAAACACTTTTTTGTGGATAATACAAAAAATTTATATAACATGTTCGATAAACATTTTAATATAATTTATTCAGATTATATAAATTTTTCAACTACATTCAATCAAATAGTTAGAAGAAAAGATAGGTGGTAGACACTTTCATGAAATAATTTATTAAGTGTTATATAAATTTTTACTAATTATTTGAATAATAATAACAATTAATTCACATACGTATTAAAAATTATAAATAATTAGTAAAAACAATTTTTTGTGGAACAAATAAATTGATTAATAAAACTCTTTTTATATAATGGACAAAAAGTAGTATAACACAAAATGGAGTAGAGCGAGAAGGATAAAACATGACATCATATTTTATTCGAGACGGAATGAGATTGTATATTTGTATTTTGCAAAGTGATAAAGGGGTAAATAGGATATCATGGTCATTTTAGAAAAATGTTTAGATTAATTTTGTCCAGAGATTTTTAGTCCAAAATAGTAGGATTATAATACCTGATAAAATATGGTATTAAATAATCCCTCATATTAAGTTATTTAATAATCCTTGAATTAATAATCCCAAGCTCAAATTTAAAAACAAACAAGCCACTTGAGATTAATAGTCTTATCCCAAGTGTAATCCTTGTAAACAAACATAGCCCAAGTGTCTTGTTTATTTTTAAATTTGAACTTAGACTATTAGTCTAAGAATTATAAAATGACTTAATATGAAGGATTATTTAGTATCATGTTCAACCATGTATTATAATCCCGAAACTATAATCTCATAGATTATAATTTCGAGATTAGAATTCTTGTAATCTTGGTCATGTTTGTTTGCATGAATTATATTTGTCAGGATTATAAACAAATATTGAGGAGCGACTGAGCAGTATATGTGCAACCTTGTTACAACAAAGATTTCTACGGCCATATATAGTTTTATTATTCACCTGTTCCAACACATCATGAGTGGGTGACAAGTGAGCTTAAAAGATTCACCCACGGTCTATCACAAGCCAACTAGGAGGCCTTGAAAACAAAGGAGAAATGCGAAGATGAGCCAAAAAATCCACATAAGTCATCTCGAAAAAATTTGACTGTGACATGTGCAAGAAACATGACAAGTGGGCATAATAGTAGGTAGGGCATTCAAATTACCACTTCACCCAGATTTAAATTGTATAAGGTAAAATTATTTAATAAGGTTCTTTTATTTTTTCTTTATAGTCATAAATGTTTGACAATTGGCATGTGTTTTTTGTTTTGTAGTATGCAATCAAATGGTGGTTCTAATGGTGCGGAGTTCATCACATGGTACAAGATCATCAAAGGTAGCTTGACAATTGTTTTTTTTCCTCGGTGAAGTGGTGGTTAATTTGTAGTTTACATTTTGACTTATTGTATATTATTAGTGCACGCAAGACACTGTGTTATTCCCAAAAGGCACAAAAGATCTTTATAAAAGAAATGTTACCAAATCGGTTAAACAAAATAATTGATTGATTAAGCACAACGAAATTGTATTTTTAAAAACCCTTTAAAGATTATCGAAAACAAAGCAGTTCTAAATTGCAAATGTTGAAATAAGTCAAAATAATAAAAACATAGAGTGGCGAGAATATAAAATGCGAAAGTAAAGAACATGATATTTTTAAGAGATTTGGAGCACAAAAGTTTTCTAGTCCTCTCTTCTACTCCGCGAGCAGGGATATTCCACTAAGGAGGGTAATCACCAATATTACAGTTCATTACGACTTTTTACACAACTAATTTATAAATAAGGGAACGGATATTTCCATATGGTCCTCTCTTACATGAGCATACAGTGGGTCTCATCTTTATGTGAGAAGAAATCATGAGAAAATATCAAAAACACATATGAAAATAGTGCTACCCTACAAAGAATCCTTCAAGTCATTTAGACTTGGGTTACACTAAGATCTTATTAAACACTAAGAAAAGGTGTTTGTTTTAAGGTGGTGTTAAGTTGTTTTAAGGTTTCTCTTCAAATGACTTAGCAGTAAAATGTGTTTCTTGGGATCGTATAGACAAAAAGAGCGCAAGGATCAGGGCGAGGTGAGTAGGTATGAATTTATGACATTTTCTAGTAGAAATGTTCGATTCTCCATTATTTTAAATTTTTTCTTGTTTTAAATATCTATTTGAAAATCTTTGACTTTTTTCTTTTCATATTAATAGCATATCATAATATAAAAATGTATTTAAAATATATTTTATGGTAATGAAGGAGGGAGTTTGGTCCCGATTGTCTAGCTGTCATTTTTTTAACAGGAGAAGTATATTTGAGCTACATTTTACAACGTCAAAATTTTTTTAAAAAAATAAAATAAAATTCAAGGCTAACTAAAGATTTTGGCCCAAACCTCAGGAGCAATCATGCACCTTTGCCCATATATATACAACCAAAAAAGACTGGTTAAATACACTTTTTTCTACTCTACTCGATCTCAGTTTACAAATACATCACTTGACTGAATTTTTTTACAATCGAGTCAGTGAATTACAAATATTTATCAAATAAGTACAAAATTCATTAAATGAGTTGACTTTTAACAGAAACCTATGACATCAGATATGACCTACCTCACATCTAATTACACATCATTTACTTCGCGTGGGTTAGTCCTAGTCATGGTCAGGATTGAAACTCAGTGGTTAAAACCCATTCGGTCGACTAAAGCCCAGGCAAAGACAGAAAGTAAAAGCGCGTGAAGGAGAGAAGGAAAGAGAGATTGAGGTGCGAACTTGTCATCTTGCTGGCGAATCTTGTTCTTTGATGCGAATATTGTTCTTGGATACGAATCTGCTAGTGCGAATCTTCAGTGAGGTATGTTAGATTTCTTTTATTTATGGTTTGTGGACATGGGTTGAGAATGAGTACGATTCGATTAAATTAGGGATTTTTAATCTGTTGTAGCCATGTTGTTTGACTTTATGTTTTCTCCATGTTTCTTGACTTTATATATCAGACATGTGGTCAATGGGGTTGATTTTTGTCATTGTTGTCTTCTTCGGTCCCCCCCCACCCCCCACCCCCACCCCCACCCCATGTTTTATACATTCTTTGTTGATCATTCATTATCTCCATGTACAACTTATTACACCCAAACATACCCTTTAATATGCCCTAAGGGTCTTAAGGGACATGTCAAAGTATAACTTATCATACACAAGATACTACGATGGTCTTAAGTCTAAGGATTACTTGTACTACTATTACTACAGGAATTCCTATTGACATGCAAGTAAAACTCCATTAGGTATTCCTTAGCGAGTCACGTTCAGTGAACTTATTCTCCAATAAGCACCAACATACTTGCTTTAGTATCTCCACACAAATGATCATGAGATCAATCATTCTCATCCAATGAGCAAGCAACGTATTTACCAATTAAAATTATCATGGATTTTAATTACAAATATTTGTATAATTTAAAACAAATCATTAAATGACTAAAAAAGATCAAACTTTGGGGGTTCAGTATAGCTATATAGCTTCATGTTTTCCACATTCCATAGTCATATACTTTACAATAGATAGGAATACTCACGATCTCATTGATTTGTCATAAAAAATTACATCATCCGTTATCCGCACTGGACTCATTTCCCTCTGCACAATCAAGAATACACGGGAGGAAAGTACAATAAATAGATAGCTTTATCAAGTAGGTGTAAGTCCCACATTGGTTATTTGGAAAAGTCTTAAAGGAAATTTTCCTTATAAAATGATTACCAAGTGATAAGGCTTCCTAAGTTCCAAAGTAAAAGTCCCACATTGGTTATTTGGAAAAGTTTTAAAGAAAATTTCCCTTTTAAAAAATATTTAAGTTCCAAAATAACAAGTACAGTAGTGGTATAAATCAAGATCGATCCGATACTAAACCTATTAATCGATTTGGTATACCGATCTAATCGATGCAGACTATCGACACCTTGTTTTAGGTGGTTTTGGTAATTGGTCCGATTCAAAATGGTTCGGTACAGTAATTTACCGATAACACTCCTAGTTAGAGGACAGATGAGGCTCGAGGGGACAACGATGGAAGAGACATCGGGGGTAGGTGTGACACCCCCAAATCCGGGTACTTCAATTCCACCGAATATGGTGTTCACTATTCAAAACATCTCACGACCAACTACCCATAAATGAAGAAATAACTACAATCTCATAACTGAAATAGAAATCCTCCCATTAAAGGGTTACAATACTTGAACGAATAAATCCCAGGTATCTAACCTTAAATAAAACATTAATGCGGAAACATAAACATAACCTATTAAGTCCTAAGAACAACTTTTAATAATAACTAATAGTAAACAAATCTTCATCACTTTTATGTTTTGTCCTTGCCCTTACTAGTAGATGGGTCATCAACACTCCCTACCTTAGCTGCAATGTTATTATGCAAGAATGAGCAACGATTGCCCAACAAGTATAATAATAACGATAACAATAATAACATGCGGAATTTGAAGAATTCTTGAACAACGGAAAGCTTCTCTTTTGAATCAAAATTTAAGTAAGAAACAAAAGAACATCTGAGGGTCACAAGACCAAGAACTTTGTCCAGGTTATCAAGTTTTCCACTTTAAACCCCTGACAGTCATAAGACTATATGGACATGCGGAATTTGAAGAATTCTTGAACAACGGAAAGCTTCTCTTTTGAATCAAAATTTAAGTAAGAAACAAAAGAACGTCTGAGGGTCACAAGACCAAGAACTTTGTCCAGGTTATCAAGTTTTCCACTTTAAACCCCTAACAGTCATAAGACTATATGGACTTTTTTGCTCGTACTTAGGGAGATCAGTCCTTCGTATAATGTATGTGCATAACATTCTAACGCTTAAGCGTAAATATAATCCCCTTATAAAAGGGTTGTTCATCTCAGTTTGACATCAGAGTCCACATCAAAGAAAATTCGGTTTGGATTAACTTAACTTACAGTTTTGGAATTTAGAACGCTCATCAACTATGGACTAGTCGAATCAATAAGGGTTCGCTAGTCAACCAAGATTTAACAATAAGATTGATATTTAAATTGAACAATGATTCTCAAGGTATACAATTGAATAAGCATTGTATAATTGAAGTATTCTTTTAAAAGAATTAGAATATTTCAATCAGAATTGAATAATTTAATAATCAAGAATAAGAAACTTGATTGCGTAATTGAAAAAAGTTAGGGGTAAGACACTTACTCAATGTAAGAGTAGGATTAAAGAACTTGAGTTAATTAAACAAGATAGAGTAAGGAAATTTCTCAATGTAAGAAGAGGGATAGGAAACTTGCGTAACAGTAATAAATGAATAATAGAATACTTGCAATAAATAAGAAGTTGGGATAAGAAACTTGCGTAATTGAAATCAAGGTAGAGTAGGAAACTTGCCTTATGCGTCTGCTACAATAAATACTATATACTTGCTCTTTGAGTAACCTATACGTTTAGGTCACATAGAACAATTAATAATTAAAATTAAACTAATTACTTTCTTAATTAAACACTTAAGTATTCCTGAAAACTTTAAGTTAAATTATATTGTTGAACTATCATTTAACCTTTAAATACTTATTTTTTTTGTATTAAGTGCATAAAATTAATTTATTATAATTTTTGGAAAAATCACATTTCTTTGGGTTTTGACTCGATCTTACCCAGCACCTTACCAGGCGACTCGACCGGTCCAGGATCCGGACCGGTAGAATTCAATAACTTTACAGCTTCATGCTTTCATCGTCAAAAACATGCAATTTCACGCATCAAGCGTTCTTCGCTTCTTCAATAACTTATTATTTAGAATAAGATGAAGCGTTCTCATCTTGGCTGCAGCAATTGCTGGCGCTTAGAGACCAATATTGCGACCTTGTTTCGACTTCTGCGAACCACGAAATTCACGATTTTCAAAGCCAAATTGGCTAAATTCCACCCACAATAAGTTGATTCAATCATTCCCAGAGGTTGTAATACATGTATAATTACAACCCAAATCATATAACATGTTTCTAACCATTTAATTTACAAAATCATCGACTCACAGAACCAATTTTAATGTTTTTGGCCAAATAATGAGTTTCATATATTTTCTTAAATCATGATTACTGATTCAATGTATGGCCAAATTACTTCATTTAAATTTCGTTCTTTTCGCTTTTCTGAGCATAATCATAATCTCCCATCAATTCACCGATTAACATATAATCAAACATGATAATTCACACCCTTTGAGCCATATTCCAAGTTTACTTTAATGTAAGTATTTTAAAACCCAAATTAAATGTTTTATCACTTAACCGATTCAACCAATTTAGTTCATAATCATCATATAGGGGTTTAAACATGCATAGTAACAACTATAACAATTTCCTAATAATTAACCCATGAAATTCAAATAATGAGAGAACTTAATTTAGTTCCTTACCAGAAACTTAAGAACACTAATTGAAGCTTGAATTAAGAAATTACCTTGAGTTAGTTGTGTTAGATTGTTAGGAGATGAAAGTAATCTCTCCAATTCTCCAATTCCTTCTTCAATCTCACAATTCTCTCCAAACTCTCTCTTTTTCGCTCTGTATTCTCTTCTTCAGACTTAGGAAATAAAATGAATGAATAGGAATAGGTTGATAATTTAATACGTATAAAATAACTGGCCTAATCATGGGTATCAGTTGAGGCCATTATGCACTTAACTGATCCCATGATCTTAAGGCCATGTTTGGTTGCCACCTTAGAATCCCTTTTTAGTTTATTTTAATTAACTTATTTATTATATAGTTTATTTGTCACACTTTAATTAGCTATATTATATTATTTAAATTCAATTAAATAAAAGTCATTATTACTAAATAAATCAATTCATCACATAATTAAAATTCTCATTTACTTAATTATGATTAATCAATACATCTCTAATTAATTATTAAATAAATAAATTAGAGCAACATCACAACTATTTAAACAACTCATTAAATTTAATTAACTCAATTAAATTCATACTTTGTACTATAAAATTACTTCACATTTATTTAATCAATGTAATCCATTTAATTAATTTAATCTACAACAATCTCTTCAAATATCTATTTAACTCAATAAAATAAATCAACGCAAATATTTATTTAATTCAAATAAATATTTAAATATTAAATATGAAATTCTCGTTCGTTACATCTTTCCCCCCCTTAAAAGGATTCTGTTTCCAGAATCACGAGTCAATTTTATTTAACTCAATAAATAAATAAAATAGATCAACACAAATATTTATTTAATTCAAATAAATATTTAAAGATTAATTATGAAATTCTCGTTCGTTACAGTAGGAGTTAACACTGTCCTCCTAATAGTATAACATGCAATCCTGCTCACAAACATCGATATTCTCATAACCCATATTCAACCCCTTTACCACCTTCATTGCATAGTAATTTGCAGGCAAAGTATGATCTCTAGGTAAGAACTCGCTGATAATAGTAAGCAAATCATTGAAACCTCTCTCACTGCAGTCATGTTCATTTTTGAAATTTAAGAGCTTCGTCATTGCAGATAACCTGGTGTGCTTATTATTTCCAGGATATAGTGGGACCCTCGATTCAGATAACATCTTGTAAAAAACATCAACTGAATTGTTGGCTCTTCTTGAGCACTAGTTGACGAATGCTCGTTTTCAGCCCAATACGAATTAGTAGGGCGAAAAGCATCGCCCAACATCTCCACAACATCATAACTATCGTCGTATGAATCCCCATAAATTAGTTGGTCTATATTTTCGGTCAGCGGTGATGAATCCATACTGAATACCCATCCACAAGCTCACGTAAAAATAAGTCAAATTTAATTTCACCAGCTTTATTCCAGATGATGTTTTTCCACTTGAGACACAGGAATCTCATCTTTTCGTTTGGATTATCAGCATGTTTTATTGTTTTGTTCATAAAATTGCACACCCCATCACGATACGCATCAACTAATCCCCTCCCATCAACCCGTATCCTACGGTACATCCAACTCTAGTCGGCTAACATCTTTAATTGAACAAAATATACAATTAGAATAATAATATTCATGTATGTGGTTCATGCATGAATTATATTCGACATTATGTCCACTCTATAGGGGTAAGGATTCTATCATGTTCCTGGATGCATCTCCTCACTAGTGTCAACCTTGAGCACGTTTCTTCTGTTTTAAGAAAATTTCAAAGAAGACCCTTGCCCATGGTGTCTAAGTACACAAAATAGACTAAGACAGCTTAGTCTAAGTATGCACTCGGAGAACATGTAGAAACATCAGCTGAAAAATCCTCAAAAAAAAGTATCCCGTGAATTGACACCGGCCTAAATGAGAGACATAACATCCAATAACAGTCATATACTAGGGACTATTCGACATTCACTTCTAATGAGTGAATGTCAAACGAGTTTCTAAACTCCAACCTATACTACATGCACATGTATATATTGAGTTTATTGAAGATTGTGACAAATTAAGCAAATACTACTTAGTTTATTTTACGAATAGAAAACTAAGTAAATGCTATTATTTGAATACGGGGGCTACTATTCGACATTCAGTCCTACTTGTCAAATGAGTTTCTAAGTTGTAAAGTATAGTTTATATATGTAGAAATCTAAGTAAATGCTACTTAGTTTATTTTAATTATTTTACGTTAATTTAGTTAGCTATAATATATTTTATTTAATTTTAATTTAATTATTTTATTTTTTATTACATTATCATATATTACTTCATTAAATATATTTTATTTTATTATTTGAACATGGGGACTACTGTTCGACATTCACTCATATTTGTCGAACGAGTTTCTAATTAAGTTCCAAAGTATAGTACATGCATAAACACTTATTCAGTTTATTTTAATTGTAGAAAACTAAGCAAATGCTACTTAATTTATTATTTTATTTTATGTTAATTTAGTTAACTATAATATATTTTATTTTATTTTATGTTATTTTATTTTATTTTTTATTATATTATATTATATTATTTAATTTTTAATTTTTTTGTTTTGTTAAATTTAATTAAACCTATTTTATTTTATTATCTAATTATTTATTTTATTTTATTATCTAATTTTTTTTAAGTTTATTAAAATTATTTTATATTATTTTATTTTACATTATATTATATTATCTATTTTTAAATTTATTTTATTTTATTAAATTAAATTAAAATAAATTTATTTTATTTATTATTAATTTTATTTATTTATTATATATATTATTTAAGTTATTTCATGTAGTTTTATTTTCTTTTTTAATTTATTACGTATTACATTATATTATATTATTAAATTTATTTTCATTAAAATATTTTATATCAAGTAATTTATTTTAGTAGCAAGAAACTAAGTAAAGCGTTCCTTAGTTTATATATATATATATATATATATATATATATATATATATATATATATATATATATACACTTACCTAACATATGTATATATAAAATATAAGCCAAATTAATATATTCAAAGAAGTTCATACAAAGTAGAACATATAACCCAAATTGATACATAACATGCGTGTTGCAATTTAACCTCATAATCAAAGCTAAATACATTGATTGTGGATATTACTTGCACAAATCAAACACTAATTTGAATGGTACAATACGGTAAATATCAAAGCCAAATTGAGCATTATTCACCTCAATATCGGTTTCATACCAAAACAAATTAAACCCTAAATTAAATACCCAAATTGAATATTATTAAACCTCAATATCGATTTCATATCAAAACAAATTACACCCTAAATTAAATATCAAACCCAAATTGAACATTAATTCAAACCAAGTTCATCGGTTTCATAATGAATAAATTAAACCCTAAATTCAAACCCAAAATCGGTTGCATAATATACACAATATTCAAAATATTCAAAATCTAACACAATTAATTGAATATAGAAATTGTTTACTTGAATGCTAAAGATATGAGGGAGGAGATACCCACGACGTTATCGCCGATACCCAAGACGTCCCCGGAAAGCCAAAGTCAACCTCGGCAGAGAGAGAGAGGAAGAAGGCTTGAAGCGTGGGGACGAAGGTTTGACCCTTATATCGATCTATATCTCGTGTGTGCGTGAGAGAAAGGGCGTCGTCGTGAGAGAGGCGAGAGGCGAGGGAGCGACGGAGGAGGAGGTTCCGAGACGGAGAGAGTGAGGAACTAGGAAATTTCGTGTCGTCGCAGAGAGATACTCCCCTCGGCCCGTTCCATATTAACCGACCTTATACTCAATTTTTTTGTTCCCAAATATTGTACTCCTCTCTCTCCTTCCTATTGGAGTCCTAACGAAAATTAAAGACTTGAAATTCTCTCCTTCTTCTTACCGGAGTATGAAAAATTAAAGACTTAAAAATTCTCTCTTTCCGATTGGACTCCTTTATCTTTTTATGTATATCCGTGCAATTCTCTCTCTCCTTCCTATTGGATGAATAGACAAATGAATTGGAGTAATTAATTTTCTTAATAGGTGTGCATTGACGTATAACGTTAGTTAATATGGAACCGATGGAGTAAAATGGAGAGAAAGATATGATCGAGGAAGAAGGTTATGATCCCTAATTAAAATCGCCTATTTTCAACGAAATGTCTGTCGAAATATTTTCCCTCGAGATTAAACTATTTTTGACGGAGGTTTTGTGGACTATAAATATTGTTCTATCAAAATTAGAATTCTTGTTGACGCAAAATATTGGCACCCTTAGGGCAACATTATCCCGACGGAATTCCGTCGAACTTAAAATATTTCTGACAAAAGTATTTCTGACGGAATGTTTAGTCGGAATTCAATTAAGTTCGACGAAATATCATCAATAAATCACATTTGATTCTGAATTGGACGAAATATGTGGCCCACATGAATAGCATAAAACAAGCCTTCGGTTCTAATTGTCGTTGCTGAAATCAGATCTTCCTATATTTGGAATTAGAATCCGTAATGTTGCCATATGAAACAAATTGTATTGCTTGCCAAAATTAAGATATCAATTACGTGAGAATTGCGTGTGAAGGCTGCTCTGTGAGCTTGCTATAATGATGAGAATTGGGCTTGAATTGTGCTCTCTTGGTCCAATAATGATTGGGTCAAACTTGTTAATTGAGACACAACTCTTTTATTAAAGGGTCCTTTACATAAGTATACAACAAATAGAAAGTAATTACAAGAAAAGTGCATCAACTAAATAATTCAAAAAGAGTGTAATTAGGACCCATATTACAAAAATAGTACAATTCACATTAATAAAGAAACCTAAAATCAAGGACAACTAACTGTCATAATTAATAATTCAAATTCAAATATTTGGATCTAACAACAAAAATAAATTCAAATTCAAAATTATAATTCAAATTTAAATATTCAAATTCAAATCTTCATCTCCCTCACATACACTTTGAAATAATAGTCCATCACACGCTGGGCCATTTACACATATTAGTTCCGTTGCTACACCGCCACGAATATCTGTTGTCCAAAACGCTAATGAGAATAAGAAGAAGATTCGCCCTACAAAAAGTTTAAAAATAAATAAATGTAACTTTTAATGTTCTAAAAATTTTTTTATAACTATTTTGTTACTCATAAATAATAAAATGGTTACCTTTGTATGAATAGTTGGCTACCAACTGCATTACATTCAAACGAAATTGGTAACTTAATAAAATTGAATTGGTTACCTTAGTCTGAAGGTTTGGCTACCAACTGCACTATGAAAAAATGCAGGTGTGGATGTGAATTAGTTACTTTGGTATGAAGGTTTTGTTACCTTGGTACGAAGGTTTGATTACCTTGATCTGAAGGTTTGGTAACCAACTGTACTAAGAAAAAATTTAAAGTGTAGAGGTTGATTGGTTACTTTGATATGACAGTTTGGTTACCTTGGTATGAAGGTTTGGTTACCATCATCCAAATATTCATATCCACCGCCACCACTTTGCTGAATCTTCATACCACCTCCATTTTGACCCTTCTTTTGAGAAGCTCTTTGGAGATATACAATTAGTGAATCATAATATATATATATATATATATGTATATATATATATATATATAGAGAGAGAAGGAAATCGCGATTGCCATCCCATGGAAGCCATCCGTTAGGGTTTATTAGATCATCGCTAAGAAGTAAAATCCTAGACTTCTAGAATGCAGGGCACCAAATTTATTAGGTGCGAAGTACAAATCAAGAAAATTTACATTTAAATGTCAATTTGTGAATAGTTTTCATATCAGCACCATCTTTAAGGGTACTTTTCACGACATGGTCCCACCACTTAAACAAGAAATTATCAACAACAAGTCCGAACCAAGGGGACGACTTCAAACCCTCTTCACCAAAGATCGACTTTTCTCAAAGAACGTATTTCTTTCAACTCGATCTTGGTTCACATATTTAATGTCGACCACTTCGTCGGGGTTGGGATCTACATTAACATCCGAACAATGAAGAGAAGGTAATCAACCGGAAAAGCGGAGAAAGGAACTAAATATAAGTTTATAGATTTTGAAGAATTCAATATATACTTGTTACTTTCATGAGAATATAATGGAACTTCCATGAGAGTAATCGTGAAATGTGAAGCCCGGAAAATGATGAATTTAATTAGTCTGAATGAAGAAGAAGGGTGATGACTAACTACAGTTATTATAGATGAGGAGAGAGAGAAGAAGCTATAACTAATCCCTAAATTAAGGAATTCTAATTGAATTATAATTCCCTAAATTAAGGAATCCTAATTACACTAGAATATGTAAATAAATATGAAAGTGTATTAGTTATGTAAATATTATATGAGTGCACTATTGATGTAATTATTTTTAAAAATGTATTAGAATATGTAATTGTTCCTTTATTAAATTTCCTTGAATAACTTTTAGCCCAATTGCTTGAAATCATTTGATAAATCCCTGGAACTTGACTTGAGTTATTGACGTTTGATGCGAGCCCGATCAGGATTGTATCAATCAGGTAAACTCTTTACAACAGTTGGTGTACCGACTTTTTTACATATATACAACCTAGATGACACATCATTCGTATGAGCATGTTTATAACTAGTTGCAATTCTAATCTCAAATCCATTGTTTTGAGCATATGATCTATAAAATTTACAACTTCTTCCAACTTAGAGAACAATTGACCAACGTATGGAAAATTTTCATATTTACTATTTTCAACTTCACTTACAAACTCAAATGAATTTTCACAATCTAAAGTAGCAACAGAATCTAAAGAATTAGATAAAAATATTTTATGCTCAAGCATTTTTCTTGCCATTTTGAAAAACTTACTTATGAATAAGAAGGAAGAATCGCCGGATCAGAACTTCAAGTTGAATTTAGGAGTGGAAGTGGGAAACGAGATCAGACAAAGGAAAGGAGATCTGGAGAAAGGAAAAGAATATATCTGAGAGAGGAAACAAAGGCTGCGGAAGGTGCAGGAAAGGAAAAGATATGAAGATAACTTAACAAAGACCAAGTTACAAGAGAATTAAAATACAAAAGGAAGACTAAGTTATAGTACGTAGCGGTAGGTAATGGAGAGCATTCTAGTAAAAGCAAATGCATAAAGGAGGGCAATGAAGTAAATATGTTACAACGCCGCCTCAACTTGTAGCAATGCAGATGATGTGGCATAGGGGTGTAAGCGGATATATCACGGATCTGATGAGTATCCAAGTATCCATTTATTTACTGGATACTTTTAAACCCGAATACGGATAATATCCCGGTTTTTAGAATCTGAATAATATCGCTTTTTTTTAATACGGATCTTGGGCGAATCTGAATTTTCAATTTACCATTTACGATCGAACTATAACTAAAAAAAAAAATTAATGAGTTTTAAAATAAAGTTTATTAATAAATGAATGTTAATTTATTTATTTTTAATAAATTTTTAAATACAATAATCAATGTTCTAAATTACAATTCAAATAAGTTTTCATCATTTTTGAAATCCTAAATTTCTAAATGAATGCTCTAGTTACTAATGTTTAAGTAAATGTCAATTTTATTGTGTGGAGTAATACTGTAGTGTGTATGAATATTTATAATTTATAATTAACGATTCAAAAGTTTACATTGATTATTATATATTTTTAAAATAATTTTCGTATAATAGTGAAAACTAATTATTATATAAGGAATGTCACTTTAAAAAAATTATTTTGCTTAATATATAAGCATTAATATATTTATATATATATATATATATAAGTTATTTGGATACAAATTTCGAATATGAATCTGAATCCGGATATCCGCTGTCTGTCGGATATATTTACGGTCGGATGTTAAACGAATACGAATACGATATATCCGTATTCGTAATCGATTCATTCTTGGATACCTTTAAACCGAATACGGATATATCCATTTTTTTCGAATACGAATAATATCCGTTTTTTCTGAATATACGAATAATATCCGTTTTTTTCCGAATACGGATGTGGACGAATACGAATTTTTCGTTTACCATTTATAGCCCTACTGTGACGCCCCCAAAATAGGTATACAACACCCATTCTGAGTCGCCAAATACATGGTACAGAAACAACTACAACTTTATTAATACAATTGTCGTGCAAAATCGTGACAACACTTAAGCTCATGAGTTTAAATACAAATATTGTCATCTAGACAATATCCACACTCAAATAAGTCCTCATTACAATTATTAATACACTATTTTACAGAATAGTGAGGACTACTAGAACAACTTCTAAAACCATCATTCCACACCCCGACTAGTACTCGCTACATTCTCACCTCCTGAGAAGAAAAATGGAACAACAAGGAAAAGGGTGAGCTCAACTAGCCCAGTAAAGAACATTATGACTAAGATAATATAGAACAAATTATCGTTAGTCCTCAACAGGAAAAAATATAATAGAATACAATAGACAACAAGTTTTAAATCAACATTTGCAGCGGAAATAATAATTCATTAGAAGAGTTAAGTAGAGAATGAAATCTACTATCTTCTATATATGAATTTAAAAGCTCATCGTCAACATTTTATCACTGTAACATCAATCAATATATATTTGGAATCAAATATTCATCTTTGCACTACATGCCAAAGATATTCATCAGTTGGTCATGTTCATCTAAACACTTGTTCATCTTTGCACTACGGGCCAAAGATATTCATCATAAATCATTCTCTTTTACACTGAGCCAAACATATTCGGTTATGTCATCATTTAGGGTGAGGATGATGAAAAATATTTTAAAGAAAACGAATCTAGTGAAACAAAAGAACAAATTTTAAGGATTCATACTTTAAACAATCCAAGTTCAAAATGCTTCATAAATAACGAGTGGATTAAAGTTCAAGAATGAAGACCAAAACATAGATTCAATCAAAGATAGGAACTATAATGAGACAATCTTGGACACGAGAAAAGAAAATTTAATTTTTTATGAATAATAGTCGTGATTCGTGAATAGTCTTAGTATCGTGAATAAAGGTCGTATCGTGAATAAGTAACTCACACATTAAAAGATAAAAATTTCACAAAACACATCATCATGCTTCCGTGAATAGTACTCGTGAATAGTAACTCATGAATAGTAACTTATGAATAGTAATTCATGAATAGTAACTCATGAATAGTAACCCAGAGCATGAAAAAGTTCCAAATTTGATAAAAATTTCAACCAATATTTCAAAGATAATGATATTGAAGAAATAATATCATTTACGAATAAAATAACATCCCTTACCTCAGAAAGATAGTACTTACATTTGGAATCTTTGGATATAGTCTTTGAAAGAACTTGCACCGTATAGCAATACTTAAAGTACTAAAATACTCACAAAATACGCTCAATATTATAGAGAGAGAAATCTGTAGTTTCTGGTGTGATTTTCAATTCTAACCTAAGCCCCCTATTTATAGGAAAATGCTTAGAACACCAAAGCAGAAAATTTAATAAAATATTAATATAATTATTTAAAATTTCCTACGCACCCTTCTTTTGCCCAAAACATTAGCCACACCTCACCAAAATAAAAAAAAAACATTTTTGTTAATTAAAACTTCCAAAATCAATTATTTCGGAACTTTAAAACTTCAATAATTCATAATAAATAGCCCTTTTATCAGAAAAATTCGAATCTCATGACTTATTATAAGAAATTCAATTCTCTACAACTTTACAGAAGAAAGTTTTTCCAAATTCCAAATAGAAATTGGTAGAAATCCGAAAAGGTAATTTTACAGTATAATCAAATTTGATCAAGAAATGGGTCCATGAGACATGTTTAACATGTTTTAAACAACTTTGCAACAAAAATACTCTTCCTCCTCATTTACTCATATATATACCACATTATTATTAAAATATCACCATTATTATATTATTAAAATAAAATAAATTATTTTATCAGAAAAGATAAAATATCAATTTTCAATAATTGTCACTTTAAAATTTTTTTCCATCTATATCCACATAAAATGAATATTTTTTTTATCATATAAATCAATAATTAATTATTCACAAATAATATTACAGAATCACAATAGTGAGAACTAGGCAATCCCCAGGAAAGAGGGGACTTTCTAATAAGAATTTCTCCTTACTGGCGCGCAATTAGATGACCAAACCTCTCCTTAGACAGAACTTTCTAGACATTGTCAATAATGTCATCTAATAATATTATTCAAATAATATGAATTATTGATTTGATAATGGAAAATCTTGTGTAGTGACAATTATTAAAATAATGAGAATATAAAATATCAATGCAACAATTATTGAATCAATAAAATAAAATAATTGAGCAGTAATTATTGTAACAATTATTGAGTAGTGTCTTCTTACGTAAGAATCAATAATTGGTGCAATACTGGTGCTTCTTTGCAACAACGCCAGACATCGTGTGTTTTAACCACCGGGTATTCCAACAATATTAATTGGTAACAACTACGCCTAGTTATTTATAAACAACTTATACTTGTCTTTTTTCTTCATCCAATCGCTTTCCATTATGGGGCCCAAAAAGATCTGTGCAGTAAATGCGAATATTCCCCGACAGCAAGAATATTCCACGACCAAACAAATATTCCCCGACAGAGATGAATATTTTATAATCACTTGCTTATTTGAAATATTTGCGCATTTTACCCATAACTAACCACATTAATCAAATCAACCCTTACTATTTCAAAATAATAAATAGAGGAATTAAATTTTATTTATTAATAATTTGGGGTCTTACACCTACTGTGGCATGTGACGAATGGGGTATATTAGTCATTTACCTTGCCACCAAAGTTGATTGTGTTATCGCTAAAGCCTGTAGCGGGCCTAGCGACATTGGTATTTTTTTTCAATCAATCCTTGACAACCAATATCAAGATTAACGGTTGAGATTATAATTGTTGGAATAGTACCCGTGACAAGTGACAATAGGTTCTTCTGAATATACTATATATATATATATATATATATATATATATACATACACGTATCGTAATTATTTTTTTTTATTTTTTCCTAATATAAAAAGTTAATTAGTTACTCTTACATTGACTTTTGAAAAACATAATATTTTACATAATTTTTATTATACTTGTTCATTTAGTTGTAATTTTTAACAAGTGATGCTAGGGGTGTGCTGCAATTCGATTTAGTATATAAAAAACCAAACCATTTAAGTCGGTTATAAAAAATTAAAAACCAAAATCGCCCCAAATATTTACTCCGTAATCGGTTTTCGGTTATCGGTTTAATCAGTTTGATCGGTTAAAATAATAATTATAAGAGAAGAGTTTAATATGTACCTTTGCAATGTTATTGTTGTTGTCCAATGTCCATTTGTATGGACTATTGAGTCACCAAAATAACGGCTATGTGATGGTGCACGGAGTGCCTTGTGAAAAGTTCATCCTGCTGATAGAGAAGGCTGAGTTATCAGAGCTTATGCATGTAAATGATGTGGTAGAGTAGGATTTTGTCTAAATTGCTATTTGTTGTTTGATGATTCCATTGTTAAATGACTTTCTACAATTTGTCTTGATAGAATATAAATTTATTTAAGTTAATTTCCATAATTATCTTTTAGATTGATTAGCCTTATCTTTTATATAGTTGGCTCTCTCACGATTTGTAGTAGTGATATGTTGTAATTTAGGTGTTTGTAATTATCCTAGCCTAGAATTCCGTTGGTCGGGGTTGTATATTAGGAACACTTGTTCAAGGCAATAATCACAGAATTCCTTTAACTTTAATGGTATCAGAGCTATAAAGCAACTTCTCCTCGTTCTTCTTCCTCTTCTTCTTCTTCTTCTTCTAGTCACCGTCCTCTCTCATCAATGGCTAAAAAGATTCATCCTGCCATCACCATAACAAACATCAAAACAGCCATTCCCCTCACGCTGGATTACGAGTCTGCTAAATACACTAATTGGAAGACTTTATTCACAATCCATACTAAATCCACGCTCACCTACGAGCACATCGTGCCACCACCGATTGATGATAAGGCGACAACCCCGGCCTCTCCTCCAAAAACCGAGGCTACACTTTTGGCCGAGCAGGCTCATTAGGATCGCATTGACAACATTGTTCGCCAATGGATTTATGGAACCATCTCTGAGGATCTCCTAAACACCATAATTGATCCCGACGACACGGCTGCCGATACTTGGAACCGTTTGGCAGAATTGTTCCAAGATAATAAGATTTCTCGGGCCATCCACCTCGAGACAGAATTCGCAACCACTAGTTTGCGTGCCTTTCCTGATGCACAGAAGTTCACTCGCCGCCTCAAGGTGCTGGCCGATCAATTAGCCAATGTCGAAGCCAAGGTCTCTGACCAACGAATGGCCGACGTTCGCTCAAGCACGGTCGATGCTGCTTCTGGATGAAACCACCAAGGCTGAATGCGCCAAACTTGAATTAGGTTCAACCTCTGTTTTTTTCATGAATTCCAATACTGATACTTTGCACAATAATGGACAGCAACAGCAGACGAGTCAACACAGAAATTCAAACGCTAAGGGTAGGAAGACCAATGGCAGAACTCATGGTGGACACAACCAACGCAACCAGCAGACCCGCGGTGGCCATGGTGGCGACAATCGCTCCCAGCAGCGGCAGGCCTGGAATTTCCCACCTTGGGGTGGATGGGTCCCTCAGCTATGGGCCACCCCACCGTGTCCTTATCCCACCGTCCCTTGGAATGTCCGTCCATCGATGGCGGCAAGGCAGCAGGGTGTCTTGGGTGCACGTCCTCCTAAATCTTTCTACACCACAACTACAGCTCCAAGTGTTTATGCTCCAACTAACATTGATCAAGCAATGTACACTCTCTCTTTGAACCAGCCGGATGACAATTGGTATATTGACACTGGAGCGACGTCTCACATGACCGCTAATCCAGGTACTCTCACGCCTTATTTTAATATGAGCAAAACTAATGGAATAATTATTGGAAATGGTAGTATGATTCCAATTCGTGGTTATGGTAATACCTCTCTTACCAAAACAAATCCACCATTACACCTCCACAATGTTTTACATGCTCCTAACCTGATTAAAAACCTTATTTTAGTACGTAAATTTACTAACGATAATATGGTTTCCGTTAAATTTGATCATTCTGGATTTTCTGGGAAGGACCTACAGACGAGGAGCAAACTACTGAGATGTGAGAGCACAGGAGATCTCTACTCTTTCACCACAAAAAATTGGGCTATTTCATCTTCAGCACCTTCTGCTTTTACAATCATTTCTCCTAGTATTTGGCACTCCCGTCTAGGTCATCCGGGAGATGCAATTTTTAGTACTCTTCGCAAAAACAATCTTATTAGTTGTAATAAAGCCCGTAATTTGTTTTGTTCATCTTGTTCCCTCAGAAAATTTGTTAAATTGCCTTTTTATGATTTTTTATCTTTCACTACTATGCCTTTTGATATTGTTCATAGCGATTTGTGGACGTCACCTAGTCTTAGCTCATCTGGCCATCGTTATTATGCATTATTTCTTGATGATTACACTAATTTTTTGTGGACTTTTCCTTTGTCTCACAAATCACAGGTTCACCACATTTTTCTTTCTTTTCAAGCATTCATAAAAACTCAATTTGAAAGAGAAATAAAATCATTTCAGTGTGATAATGGTCATGAGTACGACAATGGTCCCTTTTATAAGTTTTGTGCACAACATGGCATGTCATTCCGTTTTTCGTGTCCTCACACTTCTTCTCAAAATGGAAAAGTAGAACGAAAAATCAAATCCATAAATAATATTGTTCGTACTCTACTTGCACATTCATCTATGCCTCCCTCCTTTTGGCCCCACGCTCTACAAATGGCTACCTACCTTCTCAACATCCTTCCCACAAAGGTGTTGGCCTACAAATCCCCTACCCAAATTCTTTATCAAAAGAATCCTTCTTATTCTCATCTACGGGTTTTCGGGTGTTTATGCTTCCCCCTCTTTCCATCCACCCAAATTAACAAACTCCAAGCCCATTCATCTCCATGTGTCTTTTTAGGATATCCTTCCAATCATAGGGGGTAAAAGTGTTATGATTTGTCGGCTCAAAAAATCATCATTTCACATCATGTGCATTTTGATGAAACTCAATTTCCATTTTCAAACATCCATACTACACATACTCATACATATGATTTTTTAGAGGATGGTTTGTCTCCCTTGCAAATTCACACCTTGCATCAAAATGTCGCCCAAACTCAACACACTCAATTCTCTCAATCTCCTTCTTCGACCCAGTCTCCTGTGCCCACTACCCCCGACCCGGACTCCCCTGCCCACCTATATCTGGCCCAGGTCCAAACCACCCCTCTATCGTCTACCTTACCAGGCCGCTACATACCACCTCATCACAGATCTAGACCCTCTTCTCCAAGCCCAGCAGTCCCCCCTCCGCAGCCCACGCCTCACTACCTCCCAACACCCCATAGAATTACTACTCGTAGTCAACATGGCATCTTCAAGCCAAACCAAAAATACCACTATGCTTTAAGTGCTGACACTCCAAAAATATCTCTTATCCCTAATAACCCGATGAGTGCACTTCATGACCCGAATTGGAAATCTGTTATGTTCAATGAATATAATGCTCTAATTAAAAATAAGACGTGGGATTTAGTACCTCGTCCATCTCATGTGAATATAATTCGATCAATGTGGATTTTTTTGTCATAAAACGAAATCTGATGGTTCTTTTGAGCGACATAAAGCCCGTCTTGTAGGTGATGGCAGGTCGCAACTCGAAGGGATTGACTGTGAGGAGACATTTAGTCCGGTTGTAAAACCGGCAACTATTCGGACAGTTCTTAGCCTTGTATTGTCCAAAGCTTGGTCTATTCATCAGCTCGATGTCAAGAACACATTCTTGCACGGGAACTTGAATGAGACTGTTTACATGCACCAACCTATGGGGTTTAAAGACCCAACACGTCCTGATCATGTTTGTCTGTTACAAAAATCTCTTTATGGTCTTAAGCAAGCTCCCCGAGCCTGGTATCAACGTTTTGCTAATTTTGTTGCCATTATTGGTTTTACTCACAGTAAATCAGATCACTCACTTTTCATATATTGTCGTGGTCCTGACATTGCATATATTTTATTGTATGTTGATGACATTATACTCACAGCTTCTTTCGATGCTCTTCGATGTACTATTATCTCTCTTCTCAGTGCAGAATTTGCTATGAAAGATCTGGGTCAGTTGAGTTATTTTTTGGGAATTGATGTCACTCGTACCAACAATGGCCTTTTTCTCTCTCAACAAAAATATGTCGAAGAGATATTAGAGAGGGAAGGAATGACTGCTTGCAAACCTTGCCCCACACCCGTCGACACTAAGGGGAAGCTAAGTACAAAATCAGGTGATCCCTATGATGATCCGATGACATATCATCGATTGGCTGGTGCTCTGAAATATCTTACATTCACACGGCCGAATATTTCTTATGCAGTCCAACAGGTCTGCCTATTTATGCATGCTCCGAATATTGAACACATGGCCTCTTTGAAACACATTCTTCGTTATGTACAAGGTACGGTTGATTATGGGTTGCACTTGTATCGTCTTTGATTCATTCTATCTTGTCATATCACTGAGATGCATTGGGGTGGTTGTCACGATACTAGGCGGTCCACCTCGGGTTATTGTGTGTTTCTCGGCGATAATCTCATTTCTTGGTCTTCTAAGCGACAACCTACCATATCCAAGTCTAGTGCCAAAGCTGAATATTGGGGTGTCGCCAACGTTGTCTCTGAGTTTTGTTGGATTAGGAATCTTCTTCTGGAACTTCACTATCCTATCCAAAAAGCAACTTTGGTCTACTGTGATAATGTTAGTGCGATATATTTATCCGGAAATCCAGTTCAACATCAGTGCACTAAGCATATTGAAATTGTGAGACCCCAGATTTTATGAATAAAGATTTAAATTTCTCGAAATATTTTTATAATATTATGGTGTGGATTTGATATAATGTTATAGTTGTGGGTAGTATTTAGAAATTTTGCAAAGTATGCAAGTTGTTATATTATATTCGATTGGTGGGGAATATTCATTTTAGCGAGGGAATATTAAATACAATGACCTTAATCATTGGTGGACCCTAGCGGAATAATTGTCGGATTGAGAAAATAACAAAAATATTTTTATGAAAATAACGGCGGAAGTTTCTGAATTATCTTGTTGAACTACTTGGTAGTAAAAATGTCGATAATACGCGCGTGGTTGCGTAGTAGCTTTGCGGTATTAATTATTGATGCTTTACGTGAGAAGTCACTTTCGGTTTTGTTTATTATTTGGATTCTATTTACCCATTTTTCAAAATAATCGATAAAAAATTATTTAAAAAGGGGTGGAGCCACATATAGGAGGAAATTATATATATATGTGTTATATAAAAAATTGATTTTAAAATTGAATATGATATGGGGAGAGGAAGTTACATATAGAGGAGTGGGTTTTGGTGGAAAAGTGGATGGGTTGATAATTAATGTTGGTTGTTTTATTATAAATTGATTTTGGGTGGTGGAAAAGTTGATGGGTGTTGTAATATTATATATATAATATATCTAGCATGTGTTTATATATATATATATATTATATTTTATTTTTGTTTTGATCTATTGGTTGGTTGTTTGAAATTTGCATCGATTATGTGTTATCACAACTTTGATCAAGTGAATTTGCAAAGACATCATGTTATATAAATGTAATATATATATATATATATATATATATATATATATAATATATTATTTTTATTAATCTTGCATAGTAAATCAATCTGGATGAGTTCATGAATTAATTCTTATTCAATCCATTCTCCTATAAATAGAAGCTCATTCTTCATTATTTCTTACAAATTCAACTTTGAAACTCTAGAGAGAAATTATAGAGAGAAAGAAAAAAAGTATACGCTACTTCACTACTCCGAAGTATTCGGTTTTTTTCTAAAGGTAGGGAATATTATTTGTTGTACTCGTAAAGGGTATTATTCTTTCGTATTCATGAAGATTTGTTGTTATTCCATTCTTATTATTTGTTGGAATAACTTTGTTTATCTGCAAAATGCATACATGGTGAAATTCTTCTAATATTACATTCTTTAATATTACATCGAAATATCACATAAATGCGTTCTTTTGGGACTTGGATTCCATTATTTATTATTTTGCCGGAATATCGTATGCATGCGTTTATCTTGGGACTGGTTCCATTCTTTATTATTATTACATTGGATATATCACATGCATGTGTTTCTGTGGGACTGGTTAAAATTTTTATTATTTACATTGGAACATCACAGCCGATGCAATTTACGCTTTGACTTTGGTTCCGTTAGTTATTATTACATTGGAATAACACATACATGCAAAGTACCGCATGCATGGTGATTTCTTTTGTTATTCCATTCGTTATTATACCCGGTTGGTTAAAGTTTTGACTTTATACTCCATGAAATTAGTGGAATATCCTTGATATTTGCGCTTCATCCGATATCTTTTCATGGAAATATTCTTACGAGCATTCTTGAATTTTACTCTACAAAAGAAGTATCATGTTGACAATTTAGGCGTTATTAATTCTGGATAAATTAATTCTTGAACTTGTTTTATTGAATTCTTATATCATTGTCATCATCCTCATGTTTATATTTTGTTGAAAGTCTTACATGGCTTTGTATTGCATAGATGGACTTGGTATGATTATGACCGGGATTATTCGGTGTAATCATGGCCAAGTAATGTTACAAATGATGTGGAAAAAGTTCTCATTGGCCCGTAGTGCATTGATGGGCGATTTTTAGTATGATTATGGCTATGGATTCTCTTTGGCCGTAGCAAAGATGAATTGTTTTATGGCATGATCGGGACCATTGATGAATACGATTATCTTTGGCCCGTAGTGCATGGATAATTTATGGTCGTGATCTTAATGAATACACGATTATCTTTGGCGTAGTGCATGGATAATTTGTGGTCGTGATACTAATGAATACACGATTATCTTTGGCGTAGTAGCATGGATAATTCATGGTCGTGATACTAAAGAATATTCTTGGCATGTAGTGCGGGGATGATTTAATGATGTGGATTATTTATTAAAATTTGAGTTTATTGATAAAAGTGATGAAAAACCTTTTAAATCATAGAAGATAGTAGATTTTATTTCTCTACTTGACTCTTTAATGGATTGCTTATTCCATTTGAATTTTTGATCTAAAACTTGTTGTCTATTATATTCTATCGGTTGTTATCTTTGTTGAAGGCTAATGATAATTTATTACGCATTATCTTAGTCATAATATTTCTTCTTAGGCTAGTTGAGCTCACCCTTTCGCTTTCATAGTTCTCTTGAGGAAATGAGAGCGTAGTTGGGACTAGTCGAAAAAAGAGTGATGGTCTAGATGGTGTATTAGTAGTCCTCACTATTCTACGTGAAATAGTGTAATAATAAATGTAATGAGGACTCCATTGAGTGTGGATATTGTCTAGATGACAATATTTGTATTAAAACTCATGACATATGTTTTGTAAGTATTTTACCACGACAATTTGTATTATTAAGTTGTATTTGAATTTTGTACCATGTATTGGCCACCCAAGATGGGTGGCGTATACCTAATTTTGGGGGCGTCACGGTTGGTATAAAAGCTTAGGGATATGATCCTGGTGAGATGTGAGATAAGAACTAGGAGGGAGGCAGAGGGAATTCGCCGTTAGTATGACCTACCTAAGTTTATTTGGTATTTAATATTGGTCGATCGGAGTATAGGGATAATATGTGATATGTCAATTAACCCTTGTTTTGTGCGGTGTTTGAAAATGGCATAGAAAATGTTGAGAATAGCAATGGAGCACATGAGGCCAGTGGAACACCTCTAATCGACAACCAAGATAATGTGATTAGAGATATCCATGTGGTGATTGAGGAATTAAAATTTGCACTCAAGCTAGTCGCAAAAAGTAGCAATAGAGAGTGAGGAAGAAGAGGAACACGAGGATGATTTATTAGAAGAACTTATTGATCAAAATGTAGAATTGCAAAATCGTATTCATGAGTTAGAAGAAGCGAAATTTGAAAGAGCGGCGATGATGCGTAGAACAAAAGGATGCAATAATTCAAAATTGTATTACCCGATGTGCGATGGTTGAAGCGAAGCACTCTTTGGTAGAGTATCGATATTAAATTTGGAATCGAGAATTCAAATGTCGAGGAAGCGGTGAAAGAAGAAATAAGCGAGCAGTGAGAATGAAAGATCATGGGTAAAAGCCGCACTATGCGTTGATATTGTGGAAAAAGAAGTTTGATCAAGAAAGCTAAAATAGATGATATTTATTTCTCTTTTTCGATAGCAATTGGGAGAATCCGACATCGAGTTTTGAATTTACGACGAGGAATCGAGCGAAGTTATCACGGGTTAGTTAATTATAAATTTTTTGAGTCTATACCTTATTGAATCTGGATTCTACCCATTCTTTTATCTCTCTTGCTTGCGCTCAGCGTTTAAATTTGACTCAGAGAGATTAGACTTTGACTTATCGATTGAAACTTCGTTAGTAGAAACCTTCATTTCATGTCTTTATCAAGTCTTGGATGAGAGTCATAGATTTTTAAATGATATTTCTATTGTTAATAAATCTGGTGATGTATTCTCGAAGGACTTCTTAGCCTACCCCTAGAGCGTGAAATTGAATTTTGTATTGACCCCAGTACAAATCCCATTTCTTAAACCCTCAAATATTTCTTCAACCAAAACGAACGTAACATGCGCCAAAGAAGTTGGCTCGAGCTGTTGAAGATTACGATCGTACCGTTCAATATCATCGTGGAAAAGCGAACGTGGTAGCTGACGCATTGAGTAGAAGATCGTATGCGTTTATAAGTGCGAATATATGAACCCACGTGAAGATAACTAATATATGATTAGAATCGACTTTAATCGATAATGTTAAAGCCATTCAAGCTACAAACCCGGAGGTGGCGAATGTGAAGAAGAAGGAAGGAGAGGCGTTATTCTAGAAGCAAGAATCGACGAAGAGGAAATCTCAACCGTCGATTTAATTGACCCATTTGAAATCCTCGATCGAGTAGGAACTGTGGCTTATAGACTCGTTTTACCACTAAGTATGTCGCGTGTTCATAGCGTTTTTAACGTATCGATGTTACGTAAATATGTGGACGACCCGAACCACATTATTGATTTAAAACCGGACGAGATAGCGGATGAAGATGTACCTGTTTAAATCCTGGAATATATTCTACGCTTAAAGGTTATACCTCAAGAGTTAGAATCTGACAAAGTGTTCGCATCTGTTCGGCATACCAGGTACGTACGTAAATTTCGATGGCGAAATTCCATAAGGAGGGGAGATTGCAAGACCCCAGATTTTATGAATAAAGATTTAAATTTCTCGAAATATTTTTTTAATATTATGGTGTGGATTTGATATAATGTTATAGTTGTGGGTAGTATTTAGAAATTTTGCAAAGTATGCAAGTTGTTGTATTATATTCGATTGGTCGGAGAATATTCGTTTTAGCGGGGAATATTAAATGCTTAGCGGTGCAATCATTGGTGGACCCCTAACGGAATGATTGTCGGATTGAAAAAGCGACAAAAATATTTTTATGAAAATAACGGCGGAAGTTTTCACAGATTATCTTTGTTGAACTACTTTCGGTAGTAAAAGTACTGATAATACGTGTGGTTGCATAGTAGCACACGATATTGATTATTGATGCTTACGTGAGAAGTCACTCAGTTTTGCTTATTATTTTGATTCTTATTTACCCATTTTTCAAAATAATCAGTAGAAAATTATTTAAAGATGGGGCCCACATGTGGGGCCCATATGTGTTGAAAAACTGATTTTAAAATTGGGGGTGAGAGGAAGTTACGTATAGAAGAGGAAATTATATATATAAGTGTGAGATGTTTGTGTGTGTGTGTATATATATATATATATATACTGGGAGGCGGATATATATACTTAAATACTCTTTTATCAAAGCAGCGTAGTGGAGGAGGGCGGTGGCATTTTGTAAATACAATGCCACCGCGTATTTATATATATATATTTATATATATATATATATATATATATATATATATATATATATATATATGGGTGAGAGTGATGTGTGAGAGTGACTTGTTGGTGGAATTTAGTGTGTTAGTGTGTGTGTGTGGTAGTGGGTTTTGGTGGAAAAGTGGATGGGTTGATAATTAATGTTGGTTGTTTTATTATAAATTGATTTTGGGTGGTGGAAAAGTTGATGGGTGTTGTAATATTATATATATATATATATATATATATATATATATAATATCTAGCATGTGTTTATATATATATATATATATATATATATGTATTATATTTTATTTTGTTTTGATCTTATTGGTTGGTTGTTTGAAATTTGCATCGGTGTGTTATCATGACTTTGATCAAGTGAATTTGCAAAGACATCATGTTATATAAATGTAATATATATATATATATATATTATTTTTTAATAATATTGCATAGTAAATCAATACGGACCGTTCATGAATTAATTCTTATTCAATCCATTCTCCTATAAATAGAAGCTCATTCCTACATTATTTCTTACAAATTCTTTGAAACTACAGAGAAGTTATAGAGAGAAAGAAGAAAAGTATACCTTACTTCACTTACTCCGATTATTGAGTTTTTCTAAAGGTAGGGAATATTATTTGTTGTACTCGTAAAGGGTATTATTCTTTCGTATTCATGAAGAAGAAATGTTGTTATTCCATTCTTATTATTACATTGGAATAACTTTGTTTATCTGAAGTCCCGCATACATGATAAAATTCTTCTAATATTACGTTCTTTAATATTACTTCGGAATATCACATGCGTGCGTTCTTTGGGACTAGTTCCATTCCATTATTTATTATTACATGCGAATATCACATGCATGCGTAACATGGGACTGTTCCATTCTTTATTATTATTACATTGGAATATCACATGCATGCATTTTATGCGGACTGATTAAAATCTTTATTATTATTACATTGGAATATCCCGCTTGCAATTTACTTTGCGACCGGTTTAGATTACTTATTATTACATTGGAATATCACATACATGCAAATCGCATGCATGGTGATTTCTTTTGTTATTGCATTCGTTATTATACCCGGTTAGTTAAAGTTTTGACTTCTATACTCCATGAAATTAGTGGAATATCCTTGATATTTGCGCTTCATCCGATATCTTTTCATGGAAATATTCTTACGAGCATTCTTGAATTTTACTCTACAAAAAGTATCGTGTTGACAATTTAGACGTTATTAATTCCTGGATAAATTAATTCTTGAACTTGTTTTATTGAATTCTTATATCATTGTCAACATCCTCATGTTTATATTTTATTGAAAGTCATATGTGGCCTGTATTGCATAGATGAACTTGGTATGATTATGACCAGGGATTATTCGGTGTAATCATGACCGTAATGTTACAAATGATGTGGAAAAAGTCCTCATTGGCCCGTAGTGCATTGATGGACAATTTTTGGTATGATTATGGCTATGGATTCTCTTTGGTCGTAGTGCAAAGATGAATTGTTTTATGGCATGATCAGGACCGTTGATGAATACACGATTATCTTTGGCCCGTAGTGCATGGATACTTTGTGGTCGTGATACTAATGAATACACGATTATCACTACTAGAAATTCGACATATAGCGACGATTTATAGCGATACATTACACGCACATAATCGCCGCTTATATGGTATCTATAGTGGACGATTGACGGAACCGCTTTCGGTATAAATGTTTTTTAAGATAAAACACTTTCCCCCAAATCATTTCGGTATCTTCACCATTTCTCTTTTGTTACAGACGAACGGTGCAATAGTTAGGGTTTAAGTGCAAAATTGAACAGAAATGTTTCCTGAAGGATGTTGCTTCAAAGATCCCATCGCTAATTCAAAAGGGCCCTAGAGGGATTTGTGTGCTTTCTGCAAATGGAGTTGTTTCCAATGTCACAATTTGCTGTACCGGTTCTTTGGTGGTATCTTGACATATGAGGTACAACTTGATAGTTTGGTCTATATGTTCTCACGAAATTGGATTTTTCAGTTCTTTCTATTGCAAAAATACATTTCTTACGGCGGTATCTTGACACATAAGGTACGACAATAGTTTGATCTATATGTTCTCCACGAAATTGGATTGTTTTAGTTCTTTCTATTGCAAAATATCTTTTTTGAAATGACGTCATACCTTTGTTAACCTAGATGCTTTGAGGACCGCTACATCATAATTTAGTTGATTGTTTTGCCTTGTGAAATCTGATCTCCACTGCGGGAGATAAATCCACCATAAATTCAGAGAAGTTATCATCTTTATCCTCTTCACCAGCAGATTTGCCAGATGGGTCGGGTCCCAAACCCCATTTTATTAACAAAATTGTAAATACATTTGCTGAGAAGAAGGTAATAAACATATTCAGTTTTTATCACCTGTACATGGATATGTTAATGCATACATATACTTCTGATTTTCTAATTTGGTGTTTTTTAAAAAAAACTTAATAATGTACCATCAGAATGTGCTTATTTTAGTGTAAATTCATGACTTACGATCTACCTTTTTTGTAAATTATCTTTTAGCTAATTCTTTGGTTTATGGAGCTTGGTGAACATAAAAACTTAAAAGGTATTTAATGCTCCTTTTTTATTGATTGTTTATATATCCGAGATACTTGAAAGATTCAATTTTTTTTTCTTTGTTAGATTTATATTTGCCTAATTTAATCAAGCAAATGTTCATTGATGTGCCTATCCCCATGGTTACAAACCTAAAAGCAATTCATTATTTTCCTTTGTAATTGTAATCACCCCAAGACATTTTTGTGCAAGTGGATGTCTTAGAAAACATTGTTCGAGAGAATCATTTTTTGTTTAAAAGGTAATAAAAATCTAGTATTTTTATATTTTAATGAAGTGTCTTTTTACAATTTCATTTTCTAAATGTGGAATTATTATGTGAAATGCTTTTTGTGTGTTATCACTTCAAATATTTGAAACTTTCATTGTGATTTTGGTTAATAAATACTAATTTTATTGTTTATATGCTATGGGGTCATGCTTAATTTAATTATTTCTTGGTAAATTTCATGTTTAATTTTATTATTTCTTGGTGAATAAATGATATGACGGGATAATTTTTGTAAGACCCCAACTTTTTAATGAATAAAATCAAATTTCCTTTATTTATTATTGTGAATAATAAGGTATTAATTTGATATAATAACTTTGGTTATGGGTGAAATGTGAAAATTTTGCAAAATAAGCAAGTGGTTATAAAATATTCATTTTTTTGGAATATTCTTTCAAGTGGAATATTCTTTCTGTCGGAGAATATTAAATGCGATGAAGAAAACGACAAAATTGAATGAGCCACATAATGAGATAATTGATCGAAAGTAAAGAAAAGCGACAAAATTGAATAACGACATAGTTATTGAATTATAAACACTATTGGAATACCCGGTGGTTAAAGTAAAGTCAATATTTTAGCGTTATTGATTCAATAAGATGGCGATATTTTATATTATTGTTGATATTATTGAATTATTGATCCTTACGATCAAGAAAGATTAGGCACTACTCAAAATAATTCACCCATCTTGAGTGAATTACACGTTCAATATTTTATTTATTGATTCAATAATTCGTTTGCATTGATATTTTATATTATTGTTGTTTCAATTATTGTCATCAAACAATATTATCTCCTTTTACATTTATCACTATTTAAATTGATTATTTGTTATGGGCATCAAAATTAGGTATACATCACCCATCTTGAGTCGCATAAATACATGGTCAAAATCTGAATCGTAACTATCTCGGCATCGTGTAAAATACGACAAAATATATTCTGAGTTTTAATCATCTAAAGAATAAAGCCTTGATGGAGTCCTTATTACATTTATTGTCACACTTTAAGAGGAAGTGAGGACTCTAACTATCATCTGAATGAGTCAAAATAATCAAGAAATATTATGACTGAAAGAAAGATAATGCTGTAAAAATATTATGACTAAAGATAATGCGAAAAAATTAGCCTTGATAACAACTAATAGAATATAATAGACAACAAGTTTTAGATCAAAAATTGCAGCGAAAATAAGCAATCCATTAAAAAAGTCAAGTAGAGAATAAAATCTACTATCTTATATGGTTTAAAATATTTTCATCAGTTTTTATCGCTAAGACCCAGCTTAACAAATAAATCACATCATCGAATCATCCCTGCACTATGGGCCAAGGATATTCATTAAATCATCAATGGTTATGACTATACTGAATAATCCCTGGTCATAATCATACCAAGTCCATCTCTGCATTTAACCCAAAGATATACAACAATAAAACCAATAATCAACAATCCATCTTTGCACGTAAGCCAAAGATATATAATTTAATAAACAACAGTCCATCTTCGCACGTAATGCCAAAGATAACTTTCATCACCAATGATCAAATCCCTCATCAAAATCTGCATATACGTTATATAGGATTTCCAAGCCATAAAATCCTATTTTCCAGCTTTGTTACTTCACATAACATATTTAATTCATATGTTTATAACTAAATCATTTTCATGAAAAATACCAAATCGGTCCCAAAATTATTCTCTTACGGGATTAAGCATAATATAGTCCCATATTAAACATATATTTTTTCTAAGATTTTAAAATTCATTTACTATTTTCAAAAATCAATTTCCAATTAATTCCTTAAGAAATTAGCTACCTCAAGATTAACTCCAAAATTCCCAAATCTTGGCGAGAATCTACACATGTTAACGTGAGCTTCAATTTAAATTTCATGGTCGCCTGAAGTTATAGAACTCACTATAGCATTTTAAATGGAAAAACCTAAATATTGAAATTGTCATAACTTACTCATTTTAAGTCGAGAATGAGCTCATTTTTGGACCGAGGAGGTAATTTATACCGTGTACTTTCATGTCCCAAAAGGCCTGAATTTTCTCATAAATTAAGTGGCTGAAACAGCCCTTACAAAAACGTGGCAGCAGCCTTTTTCATATTTTGCAGTTTTTCGTGCTTTGCTAAAATTAGTACACACGAAAATCTACAACACTTTTTCCAGTGATTCCACTTGGAGATGCTACAAAACTCATAGATCTAACTCTAGAACTTGACTACACTCAAAAATTCAAAATATAATAGGAGATATGGTCAATTGAATTTCATTTTACGTTTTTATCAAAATCTGATTTTTCAACCCTTTGTGATTTCTAAGAAACTTTCATGTTTTCACATACTAACCAACATAACTCATCATAACACTTACTAATACTTCATATACCCATGATTTTCATCGGGTCCTATACTTTTATTATGACTTTCATCATAATCCACGTAAACCGATCATTTCCTGATTCAATAAGGAATGAATATAAAGGATCATTCACCATGCATGTGGTAATTCACATAGACAGATTATTCTAATAGAACAATAAAGAATGGAATAACAGAAGAATTCACTATGCATGCGATAGAGACCGCACATACATGTTATTCCCAACAGAATAATAAATACGGAATAATAAATATGGAACCAGGTCAAGTGAAATTCACACCGACAGGATATTCCGACAAAATAATAAAGAATTGAATAACAACGGACTTCACCAAGTATAGGGTATGCCACTTATACAGGTTATGTAAAGGGTATGCCGCGTATACAGGTTATTCCAACAGAATAATAAAGAATTGAATAACAAAATAAGATCACCATGTATAGGGTATGTCGCGTATACAAGTTATTCCAACAGAATAATAAAGTATTGAATAACAAAAGAAGATCACCACGTATAGGGTATGCCGCGTATACAGGTTATTCCAACAGAATAAGAAAGAATTAAATAACAAAAAAAGATCACCATGTATAGGGTATGCCACGTATACAGGTTATTCCAATAGAATAATAAAGAATGGAATAACTGAAGTTCTCTTCATGAATATAAAGAATAACACCCCTCATTGTAAAGAAGAATATTTGATCGATAGGGTGGGGATTTTCTTAATGAAAACTTATACTATGTTCTTCTCTCAAAGTATCTTAAAACTCAAGGAAATACGCCAAGATTATGAAGGAGAATTCTACGAACTTACGGTGTGAATTCAATTCTAACTAAGCTTCTATTTATAGGAAAATGGATGGGTTGCGTAGTAACTTGATCCATGAGCGGTCAGATTGATTTACTTTAATCTGACGGTCCATATTTAAAGCAAAATCTTTTAAATAAAATATAATATATTCTAATTATTGCCTAATAAAACAAACAACTTTATAAAAGTATTTTGTTTTTTTATATAAAAAGATTTTACTATGCAAAACACTATGCAACACTATGCATAATAAAATATAATATATTCTATTTATAGAATAACTTTAATAAAGTATTCTGTTTAATATAAAAAAGATGTTTCTGTTTTATTACGTTAATAATACTAATAAAACAAAACTTCATCATCACTTACTTTAAAAAAAATTCAAATATCACCCTTAACTTTAAACTTTTATCAATTTAACTATTCACCAAAATAGAAAAATTGAACACTTTTATTTCATAAAATTCGGGGTCTCACAATTTGGAATAATATTATTAGATAACATTATTAGCAATGTCTAGAAAGTTCTGTCAAAGAGAGATTTGGTCACCTAATTGCGCGCCAGTAAGGAGAAATCCTTATTGGAAATCCCCCTCTTTCCTGGGAACAGCCTGGTTGTTATAAATGTGATTCTGTAATATTATTTGTGAATAATTAATCATTGATTCATATGATAAGGAAATATTTATTTTATGTGGATATAAATGATGGATTTATTTATGTGGTTATAAATGAAGAAATTAATGTTGAGGTGTTTTATTAGTATTTTGTCGGATTGGAGGTATTAAAAATCAAACCAGTGTTTTTTTGAGATATATTACGGGAGTTATAATTTTAATCCAATAGTTGGATCATTTGCAATTTTTGGATATGTTATACATATATAAGTTTAGTATATGTCCACAAATTTTAATAGTTAAAAATGAGCGTATGATTTTTTATAAATTTTAAGAGGTGACTGATTCGGAAATTAGGTTATAAATCATTTTGGTGGAAAATTCTAAATTGGTGGGGCCCCCACTCTTGGTTGGTGAAGAAATGTTTGAGATTTTTTATTCAAATGTGGTGGGTGGGAATAGTAGCGAGTAAAGCCATCGGAGTTGCGAGTTAAGTGCCTGCTTGAGCGTCTTAACATTTTTCTATAAATAGAGGGCTAAGTTAGAATTGAAAATCATACCGGAAAAAAGTTTTTCTCTTCTCTCTCTAGATTATTGAGTTTATTTTATGAGTATTTAGATACTTTGTGAGTTCTCGTTAATCGGTACAAGTTTCCTTGACCTTATCTGGAATATTAGATCGGAAATCTTGATATTTTGAGGTAAGTGATATTATCTTCTTCTTAAATGATATTTTCTTTAATATCATTATCTTTGAAATATTAGTGCGAACTTTTATCAAATTTGAAACTTTTTGTGTCGGAGTTCTTATTCACGATATCGCCCATTTATTCACGTATATAGCTTTTATTCACGAATCGACACTATTATTCTTTGAAAATGAAATTTTCTTCTTTTTTGTCCAAGTTGTCTATTATAGTTACTATCTTTGATTGTATCCATGTTTTGATCATTATTTTTGAATTTTGCTTCAAAATTGGTTATTTGAGAATATTATTAAACTTGGATAAAGCGTATGTCTGAATCCTTAATATTTGATCTGTTATCTCAATCGGATTCGTTTTTCTTTTAAAATATTTTTCATCATCCTCAGTCCTAAATGATGATACAAATGAATATTTTTTGGCTGTAGTGCAAAGATGAATGATTACCTAATGAATATCTTTTGGCCGCAAGTGCAAAATGAGCAGAGATGTTGAGATGAACATGATTGTTGGTGATATAAAATGAATATCTTTGGCTGTAGTGCAAAGATTAATATTTGATTCAAGATGTATATTGATTGATGTTACGAGGATAAAATATTGATGATGGACTTTTTAAATCTTAGAAGATAGTAGAATTCTTTCTCTCTTGACTCTTCTAATGGATTGCTATTTTTCGCTGCAGTTGTTGATCTAAAACTTGTTGTCTATTATATTTTATCAGATTATTCCCTGTTGAAGACTAATGATAATTTGTTGTATATTATCTTAGTCATAATATTCTTTACTGGTCTAGTTGAGCTCACCCTTTTGTTCCATTTTTCTTCTCAGGAGGTGAGAACATAGCAGGAACTAGTCGGGGTACGGAGTGATGGTTCTAGAAAGTTGTTTTAACAGTCCTCACTATTTTTAAAATAGTGTATCAATAATTGTAATGAAGACTCCTTTTGAGTTTTTATACTCTCTATTTGTATTTAAACTCACAGTTTAGTGAAGTTGTGTTTGTTTCTGTACCATGTATTTGGCGACTCAGAATAGGTGATGTATACCTATTTTGGGGGCGTCACAGTTGGTATCAAACCTTAGGGATATGATTTCTGGCTGAGATGTGAGACAAGAACTAGGAGGGGAGAGACGGGGAATTCCTTCGCTAGTATGACCTGACTAAGTTTATTTGGTATTTATTTGGTCGGTCGAGTATAGGGATAATATGTTGCATGACTATTAACCCTTGTTTTATGGCGATATTTAAGAATGGCGGTGAGAAGCGTTAATAATGGAGTGAATCGGAATGGTGGAGACACCTTTTGATCACTACCGAGAGGAACGGCAGCGGGAAGGCAATAATCCTCCTATAAACAACGTTCTCGAACAAATGATGAATGATGGGATGTTTAAAAGCTTTCATAGTTCATGCAAAACCGCAGACGAGGAGACTCGTGCACAAAATCTGGTGAAAATGCTAGCAATTCGCGACTTGTCATATGCCAACGATTCAAAGAGTTGGGACCACCAAAATTTAAGGGAAAGCGAGATCCGATCCTGACGGCGAAAATGTGGGTCAAACAAATTACCAAGATATTCGATGTCATGGGATGCGGAGGAATAGAAGGTTCCATTCGCCACTTTTTTGTGTTCAGCGGTGAGACAGACTCTTCACGGGGAGTGCATGAAGGCGTACCAACCAGTACTTTTCGGCATGTAAGACCGAATTTTATGAAATAAAAGTATTCAATTTTCTATTTTGGTAAATAGTTAAATTGATAAAAGTTTAAAGATAAGGGCCATATTTGAAAATTTTTCAAAGTAGATAAGTTGTCATAAAATACCCAGTATTATTCACTCGGGTATTTGGGACACTTTTCGTGTTTGAGTACTATTCACGAGTTACTATTCACGGGTTACTATTCACCCAAATTACTATTCACTCTAGTATTGTTCACTCGGGTATTTAGGACACTTTTTGTGTTGGAGTACTATTCACGAGTTACTATTCACGGGTTACTATTTGTGACTCCCCCAAAATTAGGTATTCATCACCCATTTTGAGTCGCTAAATACATGGTACAAAATACAAATACAAACTTAATCATACAAATGTCGTGTAACATACGACAATACATAAACTGAGAGTTTAAACAAGAATACCGCCATCTAGACAATATCCATTCTCAATGGAGTCCTCATAGACAGTATACAAACTTAAATTCAGTCCTCGTTACATTTATTGTCACACTATTTAACAAAATAGTGAGGACTACTAATGTTATCATCTGGACCGTCACCCCATTCGCCGACTCGTCCCAGCTATATTCTCATTTCCTGAAGAGAACAGTGAAAGAAAGGGTGAGGTCAACTAGCCCAATAAGAAATACTATCTTCTATGATAAGTAATCCATTAGAAGAGTTAAGTAGAGAATAAAACCTACTATCTTCTATGATTTAAAAATGTTTTCATCAACTTTATCGCTGAGACTCGGCTTAATAAATAAACCACATCTTCTAATCATCCCACGTAGACGGGCCAAGGATATTCATTAAATCATCAATGGTCATGATTATACCGAAAAATCCTGGTCATAATCATACCAAAAGCGCCCATCAATGCATTATGTGCCATTGAAGACTTTTACCACACCACTTATAACATCACAGTTCATGATTATACCGAATGATCCCTGGTCATAATCATACTAAGTCCATCTATGCACGTAAGCCAAAGATGACTTTCAACATAATATAAACATGAGGATGATGACAATGTTATAGGAATTCAATTAAACAAGTTCAAGAATTAATTTATCTCGGAACTAATAATATCCAAATTGTCAACATGATACTTCTTTGTAAAATAAAAGTCAAGAATGCTCAGAAGAATATTTCCATGAAAAGATACTGGATGAATCGCAAATATCAAAGATATTCCACTAATTTCATGGAGTATAAAAATCAAAACTTTAACCAACTGAGTATAATAAAGAATATACCAAACTGCAAACGGATTTTCACCCGCCATGCGGTAATCCACGTATACAGATCATTTCCACAATTTAATAAGGAATGAATACAAAGGATCATTCACCATGCATTTGGCAATCCACATAGACAGGTTATTCCCAACAGAATAATAAAGAATGGAATAACAGAAGGATTCACCATGCATGCGATAGAGACCGCACAAATAGGTTATTCCCAACAGAATAATAAATACAGAATAATAATATGGAACCAGGTCAGGTGAAATTCACACCGACGGGATATTTCGACAGAATAATAAAGAACGAAATAATAAAAGGATTTCACCGAGTATGCGGTACTTTGCATAAACAGGTTATTCCAACATAATAATAAAGAATGGAATAACTGAAGAAGATCACCAAGTATTGGGTGAACCACATACATCTGAGTCATTCCACCAAGTATAGGGTAAATGGCACGCATACACAAAAGTTATCCCAATGTAATAATAAAGAATGGAATAACATAAGGATTTCACCAAGCATAGGGTATGCCACATATACAGGTTATGTATAGGGTATGCCACTTTTACAGGTTATTCCAACAGAATAATAAAGAATGGAATAATGAAGTTCTCTTCAAGAAGAAAGAATAACACCCTCACAAGTAAAAGATCTGGATATCGAGTAGTGATGTAGCGAGAATACTTCTTCTTTCTCTCTATAATTTTCTCTCTATAGCTTCTCTCTATAATTTCTCTCTCTACAGAGTTTGGTGAATTTGTAAGAAATAATGAAGGAATGAGCTTTATTTATAGAAGAATGGAATGAATAGTAACTAATTCATGAACGGTCCGGATCGATTTACTTTAAAGCGAATGATCCGGATCGATTTACTATTAAAACTTAAAAGCGACGGTCCATACCGATTTCTTATTAAAACTTTAAACCAATGACCCATATTGATTCACTATTATAACTTTCCACCAGCGGTCCATATTAATTCTTTCAACCAACTCATTCAAAAAAAATTAGCACATCTCCTAATAGAATAATATTATACCCAAATACCCGAATGCACAATAATAGAGTGAATAGTAACCAGGTGAATAGTAACTCGTGAATAGTAACTCATGACTAGTAACTCGTGAATAGTAACTCATGAATAGTAACTTGTGAATAGTAACTCGTGAATAGTAACTCATGAATATTAACTCGTCTTTAATCAACACGAACTATTCATCATTAATATCATAACTCACAATATTTAACAACCAGGTCGTTCCCAGGAAAGAGGGGGCTTTCCAATAAGGATTTCTCCCTATTGGCGCGCAATTAGGTGACCAAACCTCTCTTTGACAGAACTTCTAGACATTGTAAATATTGCAATTTAATAATATGAATAACTTTGTCGTCTCAATTATTGATTTAGTAAAATAACATAATATGCATATGATACCGTGACAATAATCGAATCAATAATATGAGAGATATGATGCAACAATTACTGTAGCAATAATTGAGTATAACTGAGTGACTTATAACGTAAGCATCAATAATCAATACCTGTGTCTTACTATGCAACCACGCGTATTATTGTACTTTTACTCTTGGGTAGTTCAACGAAGATCAACCAGTAAAACCTCGTAGTTATTTTCATAAAATATTTTTGTTGTTTTCTAACTACGACGGTTCTTACATTGTGGGTCCACCAATGATGATTGTAAGTGCATACGAATATTCCTCGACAAAAATAATATTCCCCGACCAATCGAATATTATATAACAACTTGAATACTTTGCAAAATTTTCAAATACTACCCCCAACTATAACATTATCTCAAATCCACACCTTAATATTAAAAAAAAATATTTCGAGAAATTTAAATCTTTATTTATAAAATCTGGGATCTCACAATCTCCCCTTCTTATGGAATTTCGCCCTCGAAATTTACGTACGTACCTGATATGATAAAGATGTGAGAATACTTTGAATACCTTTATCATTAAATTCATCTTTGTAATCCGACCAAAGATATTCATTAACAATTCATCTTTGCACTACAGGCCAACTGTATAACCAATAATCAGCAGTTCATCTTTACTACAGTCAATCAGATAACAATAATCAATAGTTCATCTTTGCACTACTGGTGCAAAAGATATACATTTCATAAAACCAATAATCTTTGAGACTCGACTTAATAATATCACGACCACGAATTATCTATGCATTACGGGCCAAGGATATTCGTGTTTTCAATTACGGTCATGATTATACCGAATAATCCATGGTCATAATCATACCAAGTCCATCTATGTACTATGGCTAAAGATGACTTTTACCACATTCATGAATTAATATTTCATTGCTGAGACTCAGCTCAATAATTAATCCACATCGTCGAATCATCCCTGCACTTTAAGCCAATGATATTCTTTAGTATCACGACCACGAATTATCCATACACCACGTACCAAAGATAATCGTGTTTTCAATTACGGTCATGATTATACCGAACAATCCTTGGTCATAATCATACCAAGTCCATCTATGCACGTAAGCCACATATGACTTTCAACACAATATAAGCATGAGGATAATGATATAAAGAATCAATCAAATGAGATAAAGGATAAATATTAAAAATTTATAATATAATTTATCCAGGGTTCAAGAATATCCCAATCAATTACTTAATAATCTCATAATCTAATATCATTAATATTATAACAATATTTTAATCACTTCTTAAACTTATAAACAATTTATTTCAATTGTTTACACTTTACCATATAATGCATTTAATCATTCAAAAATTCCATACTCATAAGATATCATTACCAATGATCAAATCACTCATCAAAAAAATATGCATATACTCTATATAGGATTTCCAAACCATAAAATCCTATTTTCCAACTTTGTTACTTCACATAACATATTTAACTCATATGTTCGTAACTAAATCATTTTTATGAAAAATACCAAATCAGTCCCAAAAATATTTCTTTTCTGGGATTAAGCATAATATAGTCTCATATTGAGCATATATTTTTCATGGAATTTTTAAAATTCATTTACTATTTTTCAAAAATTAATTTCTAATTAATTCCTTAAGAAATTAGCTACCTCAAGGTTAACTCCAAAAATCCCCAAATACTGGCAGGACCTTACACATGTTAATGTGAGCTTCCAGTTTAAATTTCATGGTCATCGCGGAGTTATAGAACTCATTATAGCGTTTTAAATCGGAAAAACCTAAATATTGAAATAGTCATAACTTGCTCATTTTAAGTCAGAATGAGCTCATTTTTGGACAGGATGTTCTTTATACCATATACTTTCACGTCCCAAAAGGCCAGAATTTTCTCATAATTTAAATTGCCGAAACAGCCCCTCTAAAAATCTGGACAGTAGCATTTCGATAATTTTCAGCTTTTTCATCCTTTACTAAAATCAGTCCACACAAAAATCTATAACACCTTTTCCAGTGATTCCACTTTGAGATGCTACAAAACTCATAGATCTAACTCTAGAACTGGACCACACTCAAAAAATTGAAATATAATAGGAGATATGGTCAATTGAATTTCATGTTACGTTTTTACCAAAATCTGATTTTTTTAACACTTTGTGGTTTCTAAGAAACTTTCATGTTTTCACATAATAACCAACATAACTCATTATAACACTTACTAATACTTCATATACCCATGATTTTCATCAATCCAAAGCTTTTATTATGACTCTCATCATAATCAACGTAACTAGATCCTTTTAGTTGATGAAATATTTGAGGGTTTTAGAAATGGGTTTTGTACTGGGGTCAATACAAAATTCGATTTCATGCTCTAAGTAGGCTAGGATGTGAGACCCCAGATTTTATAAATAAAGATTTAAATTTCTCGAAATATTTTTTAATATTATGGTGTGGATTTGATATAATATTATAGTTGTGGGTAGTATTTGAAAATTTTGCAAAATATGCAAGTTGTTATATAATATTCGTTTGGTCGAGGAATATTCTTTTTATCGGGGAATATTATTATGACGACATAATCATTGGTGGACCTCATTAACCAAGCTAAGCACGTGTAAGTAGTTAGAAAGCAACAAAAATATTTTATGAAAATAACGGTGGAAATTTTACCGTTAATACTGTTGAACTACTCGGTATTAAAAGTACAATAATATGCGTGGTTGCATAGTAGCACACGGTATTGATTATTGATGCTTACGTGATAAGTCACTCAGTTTTACTCAATTATTGCTACAGTAATTGCTGCATCATATATTATTGATTCGATTATTGTCACAATATCATCTGCATAATATGTTATTTTATTAAATCAATAATTGAGACGACAAAGTTATTCATATTATTAAATTGCAATATTTACAATGTCTAGAAGTTCTGTCAAGGAGAGGTTTGGCAATATTTAATGAATTGCTTATTTCCACTGCAATTTTTGATCTAAAACTTGTTGTCTATTATATTCTATCAGTTGTTATACTGTTGAAGGCTAAGGATAATTTATTCTGCATTATCTTAGTCATAATATTTCTTACTGGGCTAGTTGAGCTCACCCTTTGCTTTCATTCTTCTCTTCAGGAAATGAGAACGTAGCAGGGACTAGTCGGGGAACAGAGTGATGGTCCTAGATGGTGTATTAGTAGTTCTCACTATTCTATAAAATAGTGTGATAATAAATGTAATGAGGACTCCATTGTGATTGAATACTGTCTAGATGACAATATTCTTATTGAAACTCTCAGTTTATGTTTTGTCGTATTTTACACGACTGTTGTATAATTAAGTTTATAGTTGTATTCAGTACAATGTAAGTGGCGACCCAAGATGGGCGATGTATACCTATTTTGGGGGCGTCACAGTTGGTATCAAAGCTTAGGGATATGATCCCTGGCTGAGATGTGAGACAAGATCTAGGAGGGGAGAGCTGGGGAATTCCTTTGCTAGTATGACCTACCTAAGTTTATTTGGTATTTAATTGGTTGGTCAGAGTATAGGGATAATATGTGACATGTTAATTAACCCTTGTTTTGTGGTAGTATTTGAAAATGACATCCGAGAATGTTGAGAATAGCAATGGAGCATAGGAGACCGTTGAGTCTCCCCATATCAATAATCAGGATAATGTGCATCAGGAAGGTGACAATCCTCATGCAAACAACAATACTGATCAAATGATGAACGATGAAATGTTCAGAGGCTTTATGCAGTTCATGCAACATTAGGCAAGAGCGGCTCCTGTCCAAAATGCAGGTAGAAACACTGGAAACTCTCAGATGGTCACCGCTAAGCAGTTCAAGGAACTGGGACAACCGGAGTTTATTGGAGAGCCAAAACCACTTAAGGCGGAGACGTGGATAAAGCAGATTACCAAGATATTTGATGTCTTGGGATGCTCCGAGGAACAAAAGGTTCCCTTTGCCACCTTTATGTTGAGGAGAGAGAGGATTCTTGGTGGGAATCTGTAAAGCGTACTCAACTTGCCGCACTAAAGATGACTTGGGAGAAGTTCCAAGAATTGTTCAACGACAAGTACTTTCCCGAAAGTATTCGTCACATGAAAGAGGTAGAGTTCATCAAGCTAGAGCAAAATAACATGACCGTGTCGCAGTACGAAGCCAAGTTTACCGAATTGTCATGGTTTGCGTCCCATTTGGTTGATAATGAGGAGAGAATGACGCGAATGTTTCTAAGAGGTTTGAAACCCGAGATACGTCAATATCTTATCTCTCATAAACTATGTTTGTATTCAGATGTTGTTAATAGGGCTTAGTTATTGGAGCGCAATAATGAGTCAACCCAACCAAAAGAGAGCAGCCGGCAAAATGATAATACAAGTGATACCAGTCATCGAAGCGGTGACAATAAGCGTGGAGGGAATCAACATGCCAGAAATAGTAACCACTTCAGTGGTAATCATGGAAAAAACAATAATAATGGATATTTCAAGAAGAGGAGATTCAACAATGATGGAAAGACGTCAGCACCAGCACCCGTTGTTAAGGAAGGAGATCGACCACCTATCATATATTTCAAATGCGGAGGGGAGGGACATATTAGTCCAAACTGCGCGATGCCGTCCAAGGCATGTTATAATTATGGAAGAGAAGGTCACCTAGCCCGATTTTGTCGTGCACCAAAGTCAACTCCAGCTGGGACGGTGGCACCAAAGGTGGATCTGGGCAAAATAAAAGTCGGTGGTTTTGAGGAAGAGCGTTTTGTGACTTCTCAAAAGCGAGTAACCCAACGAAGTTAGCACAGGTTAGTTAATTATAAATTCTTCTGAAGTCTATACCTTATAAGATCTGGATTCTACCCATTATTTTATTTCTCTTGTTTGCGTTCAACGTTTAAATTTGACTCAGGAGAAGTTAGACTTTGACTTATTGGTTGAAACTTCGTTGGTAAGAGACTTCGTTACCTCCCTTTGTTTATAAATCTTGTTGATTCAAATCGACATTTTCACGTTACTGTCGATCTTATCTCTTTGAAAATATTTTCCTTTGATGTGATTTTAGAAATCGATTAGTTAACTACTCATCATGCTTTTAGTAAGGTGGTTAGCTTTTATATTCCTAACCAACTGTTATTTGATGGTGTTAACAGTAAAAATCTAAGTTAGTAAAATCTAGTTACACAAAGATAGTATCGTGGTCAACAAGTAATAAAGTGATAAGTTGAGTATCGTTCCCACGAGGAATTCTAAGTAATAAATCCCAACTACTAATACTATATCAATTCAATTTTATTCAAACAATGATAAATTACGATTTTACGAATTATTAACTCAAAATAAAACACTTAAAGAATCTTTGTACTAAGATAAGCGAATAACTAAGCTACTACTTTGGTGAATGACTTAGTTAGGTAAATATTAAGACTTCAATATCCCCAATTATGAACTATAAATCGGTTATCTAATCATCCCAATTATTATGTCATTTGGATTGTTATGAGGAATTCTCAAATGTCAAAAGCCCTCTTCCAGTGATCGATTGACTTCTATTTAATCAGATTAATCTTGCTATATTCTATGCAAAACAATTGAATTAAACTCTTTCCACTCCCGATTCCTTATATGTTACATGCGGTGAGCAGATATTTCCATTCAATTCACAAACCTAATTATTCATAGTGCAAATAACTAAGTCACATGTTATCATGTCTAGTTCTAACCCTAGAAGTCCTTTCCCGATTCTTACAGAGTAACACGGTAATTATTGGCCAAATAATTAATCAATAGAATCAAAACATGATAAACAATCCACTTGATGAAATAATTAGAATGAAAGAATAACTAAATTATAATCATAAAAGGTTCAATTGAAATCTTAATTAAAGAATTAGTTCATCACGGAAATAAGAACCATTAATTGTTGACAAATCATCCTTAAAAAATTACAAATTGAAAATAAGGAGAAAAAGAAGAAACTCTGTAGCCAATCACGAATCTCCAAGTAATCTTGTGTAACCTTCAATGGAAGAACTCCTTGAATCCTCTAAGAATAATAAATCAATTCCCCCTTTTATTTGACAATTAGTTTCTTTTTATAGCCTCCCCGATCCTCATCCAATTAGGTTTTACATTAGCCCCAAATAGACAAATTAAGTCCAACGAGAAGTCAAAGCAGCTAATCCGGTCAAAAGCCGGTAGAGGCTCGGGTAGCCCGTACTTTGTAGGTAATCTGATTTCAGCGCCCGTATTTGGACTTCTTTAAAATTACCAAATTGCCATTAAATGCTTGAATTTCCCATAATTGCCCCTCCGAACTTCCGGATCGCAAAACAAGATATAAACACAATAAAAATGCTACTAAATACTTTAAGAATGCAATAATTTAAGTCTAAATATATCCAATTTATGGGTATACTACCCATTCATCAAATACCCCAAACTTAAATCGTTGCGTGCCCTAAATGCGACGAGACATAAGATCACAAAACAAAACTAAACATCATGCACATACAAACTATTTATATTTATATGTTAAGTAATTCAGCAATTCAAGAGCTCACGTAGATCCATATGCCTCGAGAAAATCACGTAAACATGCTAATTAATTCATCATGTAAAAGCGGATCAACAATATCACAACAATCAGCGGATCTAAATCATTATTGCGATATTAATGCGTGTGTAATCCACGACCATGCTAACCCATGAAAGACAAAAATGTGAAAGATAATAATTTTCTTAGTAAGCATCATACGATTGTGAACTTGAGAACTCATCAAATATACTTGTTTCAATTGAACTCAAACACTTACCCGAATTCAAAAGTCAAAATAGAATACTTTTTTTTTTTTTTGCTCTACATAAATGGTACGTACACGCGTCTCATCCCATTAGGCTAATGAGTGTTACCCCTTAGCGAGCTTTCGACCAACGACTCCCAGACCATATAAGACCTTAGGGCGCTAGGTTTTAAGATACCCCTTCGGGCGTACTTGCTCAAGTAACACAGGCCCCGAAACAAGACTAGTCACCCTGTATATTATCATTATTATTATTATTTTTTTTTTTTATTTATTTTTTTTTTTATTGATGGTTGGTGAGTCGTTTTCGCTCCATCTCACGCTTGTGTTTATGGGAGTGGTTCCCTCGACCCACCACAAGACTCGACATTTTTTTTTTTTTTTTATATTCAAATGTTTTCCCCCAAACTCGAGTTTATGCATGAATTAGGTCTCCTCTAGTTATTCAAATTGTTCTTCCATATCACTAGCAATCCTCCTTTAGAACTCTATTATCTAACCATTTAAACTATCATAGCCAACATGGTGCGTTTTTCAAAGTGCTTTCCTATAATATCAATGTCAAAGCAGATAAAGATCGATTCAAGTCACGAAAATCATATCCTTTGAATCAACAATCCTTACTAGACTTGTTCATGCGATTCTACTTTCATCATTGGCCCCCGGATATCTGTATTTATCAAAAAGCTGGAATTAACATGCAATCCTAAATGCAACTTTACTAATAATCAATCCACAAACTACTAACAAACTACATTTGTTAAAAAAAAAAGCGTAACCACCCCCAAACTAAGCTAAGCAATGTCCTCATGCGAAAAATAAGTAAAAATAAAGCAGAGGACTTCACGGCGAAATTATTCTTACGGGGGAGCATCATCGTCCTCGCTCATCTCTTGATCGGACGGAAATCTTTGGCGAGCAGGGGAGCCGTGGGGAAATGGCTAAGTGGGAGGCGGATGGGTTTGGATGGTCGATTGCATTACAGGCGACAAATTGGTCGACTAAATACTTGAAAATCACGTCTTGGCGTTAGATAAGCGCACATTACGGGACTCGATGTTTGTAAAACCGGTAGATCTATCTCCATTTGGGCGACCGGGGACCACACCTCGATGAAATTTCTTGCGTCGAGTAAAGTAAGTAGGTGGAGCACGAGGTGGTGGGGCTTGTGGAGGCGTAACTTGGGGATAATGAAACCCGGTCCCCTAGGGTGATTAAGCATGCCGGACCACACTTTATAACGACGGATCAAGTTGTGGTCCAACAGGCATAGGAGTTTGAATCATCTCGTCGATTTCCATTTGACCCCAAACTTAGCACATAAGGCCGCGGATCGGTGGCGGATGTGGTAACCCTCACTGTGGTCCCATGGCGAGATCGTGTGAGCATAGATTCTTTGAATAAGATGGCCGACATCGATTCTTAGGCCTTGTATGATGGAGTATAATATACTGACCCTTTCTTTGGTGGCGTGACTCACATGAGTGCGAGGGCATCAATTTAGCGCATATGAAGGCATACCATGCCTTTCCATATAGGCGAGGTGAGACAATGGGAAAGTCATCTTTGCCTTACGCTCATGGATGGACCAAGTAGTGCGGTTGACCTGACTCCGAATAATCTTGTCATAGTCGGCCCATCACTCACTAGGCGAGCATATTCATCATGAAGGCCCTCTAAGGGTAGTTGATAGCACCCATTGATATCCTCTCGCCCGAATTCCACGGTTTTACCTCGACAAATACCCCATAATGGTCATGCTTTCGGCAAGTTGGCATAGAATTCTTTGACCACTGCAATCAACTTTGCTATGTCGAAATTTGTTCGGTGAGGAGAACCGGTTTCGTTAAACAATCATCTTGCTATTTCTCCATCCTTGGTTTGATCGGAACGGAGACCACGTTCGGGGGACTAGTGGCGGGTAGCCATGCGGTACAGGCGTTCTTGAGCCATGACACTAACAAAACGCTTTCTTTGTCAAATTTGGGAGGTGAAGTTGGTGACCTTGACTGAGCCGATGGCGTTTGGATGCCATGTCGAGAATTGCGCAAAAATAAAACATACTCATATTTTAGCTTAAAAAAGAATGTACGGTTGGATAAATGTGTGCCTAGCGTGATACATAGAAAGCTGTATAAAATCTTGGTAGTGTGTGATGCAGCTTGAGGTGGGGGTGAGGCATGAAAGCTGGCAAGTATGTAAGTTGCACATGATTATTGAGTCGGACAATTTGTCAAACACCTAGGCGACAGCGAGAACTTGTTCGATCCATTACTAATTCACAATCTATTCACGCCATGCATTTAGCATACCACGAATCTCGTGTGTAGGAGAATCGTCAAGCGACAATCGTTATCTATGAGCTCCATTAGATTTCGGATGAAAAGAAGAATGAATGAAGAACATCTTAATTCGCAATAGTTGAAATACACATCAAATTATACCTTTGCTACCTTTAAAAAGAAGTTGGAGGTAGAATTGGCACAAGATCTGGGGCGACCAATATGGAGCGAAGTGATTGATGCGTGGTGGATGGGTGGAAGAAAAGTATCAAAGTTTAATAACCTTGTGATATGGAGAGGAGAGAGGCGTGGTGACTTTCTTTGTCTTGGCGTGGGGAAAGAAGGTGGGCTAGAAAGCGCGGTCGAGGGTTTAAAGTAGTAGTCTAACTAACGACCCGGTGGCAGAAGTATTGGGTTATAACTTACATGGGAAGGCGGCAAGTGGCTGAATGGCGAAATCAAGTGAGATGGTCTGGCAGCAAGGTATTGTGGTTGAAGCGGAAGCAGTGGCAAGAAGTGGCTTGGGCCTTATTTCGATTTACGGAGCCTGCAGAAGTAGCTGGAATCCTTAGTGATGTGGGGCAAGGTGACTGGACTTCACACAATGTAGCGTGCATACATGGACCGATTTAGGAATTAGTTTAGTAAACTTGGATTCTTCTCTACTAAAGATAACGATAAAAATAAGAAAAGTTTAAATCTAAAAGAAATAAAATCAAATAATAAGAAAAAAAAATTATGGAACTTAATGGGTTTGCCTCCCAAGAAGCGCTTGGTTTCTGATCGTCGGGCTTGAGCTTTTCGGTGTTGTTCGGTTGTCCTTTGGGTGGAGAAGTCTTTGGACCGTAGTAGCTTGGCGTTCGATTGGTCGCTCAATAATGTTTTGAGGCGTTGACCATTGACCTTGAATATACGCTTTGAGTTCGGTTCCTCAACCTCAATGTTTTAGTGTGGAGTAGCGGATATAACTACAAATGGTCAGGACCACTGGATTTCAATTTTCCGGAAATAGGCATAGCGTGAGTTGAGCAGTAGTACTTGATGGGCGGTGCAAATGTTCTATCGAGAATTTTTTTATCGTGCCAAGCTTTGACTTTCTCCTTGTAGAGCTTTAGCGTTTTCGTAGGCGTTGAACTGAATTCATCCATCTCGTTCAAGCTGCGATGTAGTTTTTTCTTTCTTTGCTTCTAGATCAAAGTTTATTTCCGAATGGCCCGGTGTGCCTTTGTGTTCTAGCTTCGGTAGGAGATGACCGCGCCTTTCAAATACCATTACATGCGGGGACATGCCGTCGATTTTTTTGTCTGTTATTCGATAAGCCCATAGGCGTCGTCAAGAGCGCTTGATACCCAATCTTTTCGTGACGGATTGACTACTTTTCCGGGATCCTCTTAACTTCCGATTCGACACCTCTGCTTGGCCATTGGTTTGTGGGTGATATCATTTGCAATTTTGTGACGAACTCCATACTTTACAAGCAATTTAGTGAGCGCTTATTCTGAGTGAGTTCCTCATCACTTATTATAGCCCTCGGTGTCCCAAATCTGGTAAAAATGTTCTTCTTTAAAAATCGGGTGACAACGTTGGCATCATTAAGTGAGTAGTAGCTGCGGCTTCTACCCATTTGGAAACATAATCATTGCTAATAAGATGTAATGATTATTAGCGAAGATGGAAATGGTCCCATAAAGTCGATACCCCCCGTCGAATAGTTCCACCTCTAGAATTGTGTTAAGTGGCATTTCATTGCGCTTGGAGATATTACCTACAGCGTTGGCATCGATCGCATTTCGGCCACAAAGAGATAAGCATCTTTGAATAAAGAAGGCGGAAAAATCCCGATTGTAGTACTTTTGGTGCTTTGTTCGATCCTTTGGAATAATGACCTCCGTGTCGAGGGTAGCGGTGGCCTAATATACTATCCATTTCTTCGTGAGGTACACAACGTCTTATCATTTGATCTGCACATGCTTTAAGCGAAATGGTTCATCCCAAAGTATTGCTTCACATCGTGGAGAAACTTCTTTCGTTGTTGTGAGGTCAAATCCGGCGGTAACACCTTGGCAACCACATAGTTGACATAGTCGACATACCAAGGCAATATGGTAGTTACGAAGCAGTTGCTCATCAGGAAATTTTCATTAATCTTTGAGTTGTCTTAACTTTTACATTTCCTTTTATTTTCCAAGAGAGACGGATGATCCGCCACTTGATTTTACGTACCTTTTACATCCGGATCTCGGATCAAATTCTTGTAACAACGGTACCCACCGTATTAATCGTGGTTTAGCATCTTTCTTCTCAATCGGATATTTAATATTTGAATGATCGGTGTGAACAATTACCTTAGTCTTGGGGAGATAAGCTACGAATTTCAAAAGCAAACACCCTTGCTGCAAGTAATTCCTTTTCGGTTGTTGTGTAGTTAATTTGGGCATCCGTCGATGTCTTACTAGAGTAGTAGATAGTATGAAAAATCTTATCATAGCGTTGTCCCAATCGGCTCCCATAGCGTAATCCTTTGGCGTCGCACATCAATTGAGCGGTAAAGACCAATCGAGGCGCTTCTGATGATTGGTGCGAGACCAATTTCTTCTTTAATACCTCAAATGCCTCGATGCATGCACGATCCATCTTAAGCGGTACATCTTTCTCCAAGAGTGAGCATAGGGGTTTGAGATCTTTGAAAAATCTTTAATAAAGCGTCTATAGAACCTGCATGTCCCAAGAAGCTCAAGAATGCCTTTTACGAGATGAAGGAGGAGGCGGTTTCTCAATTGTATCAATCTTCGCTCTATCCACCTCAATGGGATCACGGAAACCTTATGGCCCGAATAACCCCTTCTTGTACCATAAAATGACATTTTTCCCGATTAAGCACCGGGTTAGTCTCACACATCTTTTTAACACCAAGATCGATTCTTCAAACACGAGTCAAAACTATCTCTCGAACACGGAGAAATCATCCATGAACACCTCTAAATTACATTCGACCATATCGGAGAAGATTGCCATCATCTGAGCGTTGAAAGGTTCTGCGGCGCATTACATAAACCAAAGGACATACTGGCGGAATGCAAGCGTCAAGTATGGACATGTGAGCGTGGTCTTTTCTTGATCTTAGGCGCTATGGCAATTTGATTGTACCGAATATCCATCTAACAGACGGTAGAATTGATGTCCCTAACTTTGTCAACATCGATCAATGAGCAGCGAGGAAAGTGATCCTTGCGGGTGGCTTTATTCAACTTGCGGTAATCCATACATACTCTCTCGTACTATGTGATTCTAGTCGGGATGAGCTCATACGCCGTTTTTACCACAGTCGTACCTCCTTTTTTGGTACACCTTTATGCGAGGACTTACCCATGGCTATGCGAGATTGGGTAGATAATCTGGCATCCAACCATTTTATAATTTCCTTCTTCACCACCTCTTTCATAATGGGATTTAACCTTCGTTTGCATCTCAATGGTTGGTTTTGATCCCTCTTCCATTAAAATCTTATGCATCTGAAAGATGGGCTAATACCTCGAATGTCGCTATAGTCCACCCAATCATTTGTTTTGAACTTCGCCATGAAACTCGTAGCAATTTTTCTTTTTGGGTGTCGATTAACGTTGTCGAAACAATAGCTGGTAAGTCGAGTCTTTTCCCTAGGTAAGCATATTCAAGATGAGAGGGAGTGGCTTTAATTCCAACACCGGTGGCTCTTTATCGAGGTTTGCACTTTTTTTACCTCCGTTTTGGGCTATCAAAGGGTGTCGAATGGTTGATTACTTTTCGGTAGAATGATGGTGTGTCTAGCCATTTGACACTGCTCATTATGCGCATCGGCACTATCGTTATGCATTCTAACCATCATGGATTCTATCGGATCCTCGAGTAATTACCGTAAATCTTGTGATTAACTATCTCCTCCATTAAATCCACCCATAAACACTCACCTTTTTCGCCGGATAAGACATTGCTTTAAACACATTAAAAGTGACTTTGTTGATCGTCGACTCTCATCGTCAATTCTCCTTTTTGCGTCGATTAACGTTCTCCCAGATTGCTAAGAATGGTCGTCAGAGAATGATGGGAAGTTCCGTATCGCTTCACAATCAAGATAACGAAGTCTCTTTGGAAAGATGAATTTATCCACCCTTACTAATCGTCTTCAGCGATACCTCGTGGATATATGGCGATCGATGCGCTAATGATGGCCCGATATTTGTCGGTTTTGGTGCTTGGAGCCGAATTGTGATGGGCCGATAATGGCATCAAATTATCTGGCCCCCAAATCACCACGGTGCTTTCCCGGCGATTACCAATGTCGCATGGAATAGAAAAGCTACGGATCTTTCAACTTAGGAGGTAACATTACGAATAATTCTTATTTACATTCTTGATTAAGCGCCCTTTGTTTCAAAATCCTGATTTCCTTTTCTTTGATAGCACATCCTTCATGAACTTAGCGTAACTTCGGCATTTGTTCTAGCAGCTTGGTGAATGGGATGTTGATATGCAATTTTTAAAAATATCAAAAATCTTAAAAAGCGCTTATCTAACTTGGATTTACGAAATCTCTGCGGATATGGTATGGGTGGCATTGTTGTAGATGACCGGTGCATTTTCCTCTCTATTTCCTCTTTATCTTTCCGGTTTCACAACTTCTTACATTTCGGTTGTTGCGTTATCCCCTTGTCCTTATCCTTAGCTTGTTTGCAACTCCTTCCCACGCCGTAAGATTCTTGCTGCGGTGCTCATTCTGCCGGATTTATTTACGTATCACTCGGGAGGCGTTCTAGTGGGCCGGGTATATTCAATCATGTGCTATTTGCCCCAATTGATTTTCGATTCTTTAACGATGCCCCATGGCTTTGCAAAGTCATATCTAATTGATTCAATTTCTTGTCTTGTTCCTCGTTCTTTTTGTCGGAGGCTCTAATAAATTTTTCAAAATTTGCTTCCCAACTTGATACCCTCTACGGTTGTTGAGGTTGATTTTGGAATCGGGAGGTGTGTTGTTGTCTAGGTGGTTGGTTGCTGACTTGATTATTACTCCATGAGAACCTGGATGATTCTTCCGACTGGATTATAAGCATTTTGAGTCGGATACGGTTGAGTTGGCGATTATAATTTCCTCTGTTGTCTTTGATTCGAATTTATGGGCACATTGATTGATCAGTAGCATGACTGACGACACAACTCACAAACCATCGCTACTGCTTTGTGTGGCTTGTGGGGCGCCATATTTCTATATGCTTAGCTATTGCGATCACTTGTCTTTATTAATCTTTGTTAAGCGTCCACTTCATATTTTCTGATGCTTTTGGATGGTTGGTCCTCGTCATGGGCCCTTGATAGTTGTTGGTGGCCATTGTTTCTAACAATTGATCGCCTCATCAAAATTTTTGGACATAATCGCTCCTCCATTCTTTGCATCAATACTAGACCTCGTGGATGCGTGCAAACCATCACAAAATATCCCTAATTGCATCCCGCTGCGGGATTCCATGATGAGGCACTTACAGGGCATATCCTTAAACCTTTCCCGCCTCGTATAACGATTACGACTCGAGTTGTGCGAAAGTATGAATGTCGTTAAAGTAGTTTTTTGCCGACTTATTTGGTGGGAAGAACTTAGCTAAAAATTTTGAGCTAAGTCATCCCATATATGGTGATTGAACCGGGAGGCAAGGAGTGTAACCGACCGTCGTGCTTTATCTTTTAAAGTAAATGGGAACATCCTCAACCTTATAAGCGTCTTAGATACATTGTTAAATTTGAAGGTATCATGAAACTTCAAGAAACTCAAGATATGTTCATTAGGATCGTCTATCGAATTACCCCCAAATGGCATGTGATACGTAGCATACGAATTGATCCGGTTTTATCTAAAGCTGATACGCATTGATTTAGGTCTCTTAATACTTATTTGTAAATCTGTAACATTTGGCGGGCGTAATCCTAAGTGATTTACATTAGTTCTACGCCATGTTCACGAGTAATTCTTGGGTTATCGGTTCTTCTTCCAAATGTATAACCTCACTATTCAATTTGCCTTTATGCGGAACTTCTTCTCAAGGTTATGCGTATCGTGAAGTTCCTTTCTAGCTTCGATCTAGTGTGCATACAATTCACCTTAATCAAGAAGAAAGATTAAGTAGCGTTCAAATTAAAACCGAATTGATTATAACTAATATGAAATTAATATTAATAAAAATTCCCGACAGTGGCGCCAAAAACTTGTTGAGTAAAATCTAGTTACACACTGACGCATGAAGTATATCGTGGTCAACAAGTAATAAAGTGATAAGTTGAGTATCGTTCCCACGAGAATTCTAAGTAATAAATCAACTACTAATACTATATCAATTCAATTTTATTCAAACAATGATAAATTACGATTTTACGAATTATTAACTCAAAATAAAACACTTAAAGATCTTTGTACTAAGATAAGCGAATAACTAAGCTACTACTTGGTGAATGACTTCCGTTAGGTAAATATTAAGACTTCAATATCCCCAATTATGAACTATAAATCGGTTATCTAATCATCCCAATTATTATATCATTTGGATTGTTATGAGGAATTCTCAAATGTCAAAAGCCCTCTTCCAGTGATCGATTGACTTCTATTTAATCAGTTAATCTTGCTATATTCTATGCAAAACAATTGAATTAAACTCTTTCCACTCCCGATTCCTATATATGTTACATGCGGTGAACAGATATTTCCATTCAATTCACAAACCTAATTATTCATAGTGCAAATAACTAAGTCACATGTTATCATGTCTAGTTCTAACCCTAGAAGTCCTTTCCCAATTCCTTACTAGAGTAACACGGTAATTATTGGCCAAATAATTAATCAATAGAATCAAAACATGATAAACAATCCACTTCAATGAAATAATTAGAATGAAAGAATAACTAAATTATAATCATAAAGGTTCAATTGAAATCTTAATTAAAGAATTAGTTCATCACGAAATAAGAACCATTAATTGTTGACAAATCATCCTTAAAAATTACAAATTGAAAATAAGGAGAAAAAGAAGAAACTCTGTAGCCAATCACGAATCTCCAAGTAATCTTGTGTAACCTTCAATGGAAGAACTCCTTGAATCCTCTAAGAATAATAAATCCAATTCCCCCTTTTATTTGACAATTAGTTTCTTTTTATAGCCTCCCCGATCCTCATCCAATTAGGTTTACATTAGCCCCAAATAGACAAATTAAGTCCAACGAGAAGTCAAGCGCTTAATCCGGTCAAATTTCCGGTAGAGGCTCGGCGCCCGTATAAACAGGTAATCTGATTTCAGTAGCCCCGTAATTTGGACTTCTTCTAAAATTACCAAATTGCCATTAAATGCTTGAATTTCCATAATTGCCCCTCAAACTTCCGGATCGCAAAACAAGATATAAACACAATAAAAATGCTACTAAATACTTTAAGAATGCAATAATTTAAGTCTAAATATATCCAATTTATGGGTATACTACCCATTCATCAAAATGTTAAGACGCCAAAGCATGGACTTAACTCGCAACCCGATGGCTTTACTCTTTACTATTCCCACCCACCATATTTGAATAAAAATCTCAAAGCACATTTCTTCACCAACCAAGAGTGGGGCCCACCAATTCTAGAATTTTCCACCAAAATGATTTATAACTTCGATTTCGAATCAACCACCTCTTAAAATTCATAAAAAAATCATACACTCATTTTTAACGGTTCAAAATTTGTGGACATATACTCAACTTATATATGTATAACATATCCAAAAATTACAATGATCCAACGGTCGGATTAAAAATTATAACTCCTGTAATATATCTCAAAAACCACTAGTTTGATTTTTAATACCTCCAATCCGACAAAATACTAATAAAACACCTCAACATTAATTCCTTCATTTATAACCACATAAATAAATCCATCATTTATATCCACATAAAATAAATATTTCCTTATCATATGAATCAATAATTAATTATTCACAAATAATATTATAGAATCACATTTATGACAACCAGGCCGTTCCCAGGAAAGAGGGGGATTTCCAATAAGAATTTCTCCTTACTGGCGCGCAATTAGGTGACCAAGCCTCTCATTGACATAACTTTATAGACATTGCTAATAATGCTATCTAATAATATTATTCAAATAATATGAATTATTGATCTGATAATGGGAAATACTGTGCAGTGACAATTATTGAAACAACAATAATATAAACTATCAACGTAGCAATTATTGAATCAATAAAATAAAATATTGAATAGTAAATACTGTGACAATTATTGAGTAGTGCCTTCTTACGTAAGGATCAATAATTCAACAATACAGGTAATACTGCAGCGCCATCGCGGCAACAACGCCAGACATCGTATTTTAACCACCGGGTATTCCAACAGTGTTAACGGTAATAACTACGCCGTTATTCAATTTTGTCGTTTTCTTCATTCGACAGTTATCCGTTATGGGGTCCACAATTGGCTGTGCCGTCGTACGAATATTCCCCGACAAAAAGAATATTCCACCGACAAAATGAATATTTTATAATCACTTGCTTATTTTGCAAAATTTTCACATTTCACCCATAACCAAAGTTATAATATCAAATTAATACCTTATTATTCACAATAATAAATAAAGGAAATTTAATTTTATTAAAAAGTTGGGGTCTTACAACTACTCTCTCTCCTCATCCTCCTCTCCTTCATTCTCAATATAAAGGAAGCAAAAACAGATGGAAAGATACACAGAATTCTCTGAAGAATTTTCTCTCTCTTTTCTCTTGCTTATTCTATTTAAATTTATGCAGAAATTATAAGAGTTTATTTATATACTTTGCTAAAGTTTTATAATACATTGATATTTTATATTATTGTTGTTTCAATTATCGTTATTGCACAGTATCTCCTTTATCAGATCAGTAATTCAGATTATTTGGAATAATATTATTAGATAACATTATTGGCAATGTTTAGAAAGTTCTGTCAAGGAGAGGTTTGGTCACCTAATTGCGCGCCAGTAAAGAGAAATCCTTATTGGAAAGCCCCCTCTTTCCTAGGAACATCCTGGTTGTCATAAATGTGATTTTGTAATATTATTTGTGAATAATTAATCATTAATTCATATGATAAGGAAATATTTATTTTATGTGGATATAAATGATGGATTTATTTATGTGGTTATAAATGAAGGAATTAATGTTGAGGTGTAGTATTTTGTCGGATTGGAGGTATTAAAAATTAAACCAGTGTTTTTTTTAGATATATTGCGGGAGTTATAATTTTTAATTTGACCGTTGGATCGTTGTAATTTTTGGATATGTTATACATATATAAGTTGAGTATATGTCCACAAATTTTGAACCGTTAAAATGAGCGTATGATTTGTTATGAATTTTAAGAGGTGGTCGATTGTAAATCAAAGTTATAAATCATTTGGTGGAAAATTCTAGAATTGGTGAGCCCCACTCTTGGTTGGTGAAGAAATGTTGAGATTTTTATTCAAATGTGGTGGGTGAGAATAGTAGCAGTGTAAAGCCATCAGTGTTGTAAGTTAAGTCCGCCTTCTTGCTGCTTAACATTTTCCTATAAATAGAGGCTAAGTTAGAATTGAAAATCACACCGTAAACAAGTTTTCTCTCTTCTCTCTACATTATCGAGTGTATTTTGTGAGTATTTAGATACTTTGTGAGTTTCTATTAATCGCTGCAAGTTTCCTTCAAATTTTATACCGATATTCCATCGTATAATCGATATTTTGAGGTAGTGGATATTATCTTCTTCTTAAATGATATTTTCTTCAATATCATTACGCCAAATATTGGTATGAACTTTTTATCAAATTTATAACTTTTTGTGTCTGAGTTACTATTTATTTACGATATACTATTAATTATTCACTTAATACTTGAACTATTCATGAATACTTGACTATTCACTAAAAAAAAATGAAATTTTCTTGTTTTTGTCCAAGTTGTCTATTATGGTTACTATCTTTGATCAGATCCATGTTTTGATCATTATTTTTGAATTTCGCTCAAAATTGGTTATTTTGGAATATTATTGAACTTGGATAAACCGTAATACTTAATCCTTAATATTTGATTTGTTATCTCACTAGATTCGCTTTTCTTTAAAATATTTTTCATCATCCTCGGTCCTAAATGATGATACAAATGAATATCTTTGGCTCAGAAGTGCAAAGATGAATGATTACCTAATGAATATCTTTGGCCCATAAAAAAAAGATGAACAAAGTGTTGAGATGAACATGACCAATGGTGATACAAATGAATATCTTTGGTCTATATTGCAAAGATGAATATTTGATTCAAGATGTATATTGATTGATGTTACTGGAGGATAAAATATTAATGATGGACTTTTTAAATCTTAGAAGATAGTAGAATTCTTTCTCTACTTGACTCTTCTAATAGATTGTTATTTTTCATTTGCAATTGTTGATCTAAAACTTGTTGTTCATTATATTTTATCGATTATTCCTGTTGAAGACTAATGATAATTTGTTGTATATTATCTTAGTCATAATATTCTTTTATCGGGCTAGTTGAGCTCACCCTTTTGTTCCATTTTTCTTCTCAAGAGGTGAGAACATACAAGCAGAACTAGTCGGGTACGGAGTGATGGTTCTAGAAAGTTGTTTTAGCAAATCCTCACTATTTTTAAAATAGTGTATCAATAATTCTAATGAGGACTCCTTTTGAGTTTTTATACTCTCTATTTGTATTTAAACTCACAGTTTAATGAAGTTGTATTTGTTTCTATACCATGTATTCATGCACTCGTAATAGGTGATGTATACCTATTTTGGGGGGGCGCCATGATTTTGCTCAGATTACCTTTTTTCCTGATAATTACTTTGCTCCTTATTACCTACATGAATCTATTGTTTGTCATTTGAAGCTAATAATAAGTTAACTTATTTTGAATCTGGTTATGGAACTTTTGAAGAGGAGACTTGCAAAGTGGAAGACGTTTTTTTCTTTCAAAGGAAAGACATACGCCTTGATTAGGAGCAAAATTTCAATCTTGTTGATAAACTTCTTATTGATCTTACCGTTGCCAACATTTTCCTACTTGTATGTCATTTTTGATGCATGTTTTCTTTGCATAAATTTTAACTTGCTAGTATAGCAGTAAATAATGTTGTCTTTTTCTGTGTAATTTGTTCAAACAAAAAAGGGTAGAAAGCTAGAAGAGTGAGTTTAAATTCCTAGAAGTCTATGTTTTTCTAGAAATTATTTGAATAACAATTGTTTTCTTTTGTCCTTTTGTTTTCTTTGAGGAGTTCGTTACAGCATAACACTAAGCCAGATTTACATTCGGCGTGTACAACTCCCATAATAGAGGCAGCTAAAGAAACCTAAACACTAAAGAAAATAAAAAAATGAAGATGACTAAATCTGTCTCTATGGTTTTCCATTTGGTGAGGAATTTCCCCTGGAATGAGAAAAGAAAGCCATAAAAGAATATTAGTTTTATTACTTACCGGATTAGCGTAAATATCATATATCAGCTTTCAACTTTTTCAGTTAAGCAAATTAAATTTTAGACAGCGTTAATCATTCGCCTGTTTGTCATATAGACAAAAAACTCAATATATTAGTGTTTCATTACTGTATAGTTTACTTTAATCTTTGTTGAAACGATTTGTACTCTTATTTTTGCTTATATCACTCTTTGTGTAGGATCTTCATTCTTAGCTTAAGGAATTGATTCCAGAACAGCAGGTACATTTTACTAGCATTGAAAGTTATTCTGGCATTTGTTTAAAGGCATGTAGCAATATATTCTATTTTAAATGAACCTCACGGTATTTGATTTTTCTTCAGGAGTGCATTAAAAAACTTAAAAAAGATCATGGAAAGGTTCAACTGGGGACCATTACTGTTGATATGGACCATATGGTAAAAGAAGTTCTTGTTACTCAACTTTTCTCTTTTAATATATAGATGCAGAAGTGGATGATCATATTATTTAATTCTTTATTTTTTCAACATTTGGGAACACTTCATTTTATTGTATCCTGTTTCTAAATATGCAAAGGTACTTGGTGGAATGAGAGGAATGACAGGACTACTTTGGGAAACCTCATTACTTGATCCAGATGAGGTATATACCTTCCAATTAACTCGTTCGGATAATTATGCTTTAGGATTTCAGTTAGTAAATACACATTATGGAGGAAAGTATAGTACTCAAGGTTTGCAAAATCCTCCTGCAATGGTTCTGATGGACCTCAAAATGGCCATTCTAAATTGAATTTCTCTTACTGATGTTTGAATCGACAAAAAGGCTAATGCATGATGTGGCATGTGGGTCTCCATTAGGACAAATTTGTTACAATAAATTTGCTCTAAATTTGATTAAGCAATTGTTAAGTCTTGATTTGTAATGTGAATGATTTTAAATGATGTATATAATATTTTTTATGTTTTATTTTATAGTGTACTTGTGTTTGTTGAATAAATGTGCATTATTAATTAATTTATTTTTTAAATCTAAAAAGTCTATAGCGATGGTCGCCGATCGTCGCTATAAACCTAAAGACCGTCGCTATAGAGTTTACCGACGACTTCTATGGCGACGGTCGGCGACCGTCACTAAATCCTATATATGACGGAGATTTAGGCCTATAATGACGATCAATGAATCGTAGCTATAGGTCGATTTTCTAGTAGTGTATCTTTTGCCCGTAGTGCATGGATAATTTGTGGTCGTGATACTAATGAATACACGATTATCTTTGGCCCGTAGTGCATGGATAATTTGTGGTCGTGATACTAAAGAATATCATTAGCCTGTAGTGCAGGGACGATTTAATGATGTGGATTATTTATTAAGCTGATTTTCAGCGATAAAAGTGATGAAAAACCTTTTAAATCATAGAAGATAGTAGATTTTATTTCTCTACTTGACTCTTCTAATGGATTGCTCATTCCGCTGAATTTTTTGATCTAAAACATGTTGTCTATTATATTCTATCAGTTGTTTTACTGTTGAAGGCTAATGATAATTTATTCTGCATTATCTTAGTCATAATATTTCTTACTGGGCTAGTTGAGCTCACCCTTTCGCTTTCATTGTTCTCTTCAGGAAATAAGAACGTAGCTGGGACTAGTCGAAGAACAGAGTGATGGTCCTAGATGGTGTATTAGTAGTCCTCACTATTCTGTGAAATAGTGTAATAATAAATTTAATGAGGACTCCATTGAGTGTGGGTATTGTCTAGATGACAATATTTGTATTAAAACTCACAACATATGTTTTGTCGTATTTTACACGACAGCTGTATTATTAAGTTGTATTTGAATTTTGTACCATGTATCTGGCGACCCAAGATGGGTGATGTATACCTAATTTTGGGGGCGTCACAGAAATGGACATCCACTTTGTTCGTGAAAATGTCCAAAAGGGAGAGGTTCGTGTCCTTCATGTCCCGTCTCGTTATCAGATCGTAAATATTTTTACAAAAGGGCTTCCGCGCGTATTATTTGATGATTTTCGGGACAGTCTCAGCGTCCGACAACCTCCCGCTTAGACTGCGGGGGTGTGATAGAATATAAATTTATTTAAGTTAATTTCCATAATTATCTTTTAGATTGATTAGCCTTATCTTTTGTATAGTTGGCTCTCCTGATTTGTAGTGACTGATATGTTGTAATTTAGGTGTTTGTAATTATCCTAGCCTAGAATTTCGTTGGTAAGGGTTGTATATTAGGAACACTGGTTCAAGGCAATAATCACAGAATTCCTTTAACTTTCATGTCTAACATTGCTCTGGTAAAGTCATTCTATTATTTTGTTTTATTATCCTAATATATGGTATGCTAATTTAATTATATCCTTGCTCCCCCCCCCCCCCCATATATAAATAAATAAATACATATCATACATTTTCATGAGTAACATTGTGTGTTTCGAGAGAGCACGCAGAAGATGGTGAGAAAGCTCGTGATTCTTCTGAGAATGTTGCCAATACGAAAAGGAGTAAGCAACTAGAAATAGGTAGACTGGTGATCACAGAAGCAATATATAATAAGACAGAAGGCATTGAATTGGACCTTTCTGAAAAGGGGTACATTAACTGTTCATGAAAACAATGCATCAATTAGATTTGAATATTTGGCTTTTGTCATGCAAACTCTTAGAACACAAGAATTGTTAGTTCTTTCTCTCCACCTGGTTTATTAATTAATTTATTTTTGGATAATAAAGAAAATACAACTTAGAATTTTAACTGGTTTGTTCAGCCGGTTTGGCCGGTTTCGACTTTCTAAGAAGTAAAACCAAACCGGCCGACCGACTATCGATTTTTTCGGTTTTTTATTTCGATTTTTGAGTTTTTGTGATTGTTGGTTTGGTTTGTTATCGGTTCGATTCGGTCCGGCCGGTTTTTTGGTTAATTTCGGTTTTGTGTTCACCCCTAAGTGACGCCACATATTGGACATTCTATTCATTTTTGTGTTATTCTCATAACATAATATTACATATACTTTTAAACATAATAATAATTTTTATTAAAGGTGAGCTATACAATGGACTAGTATTATAATTGTTTTGATAAAAATATTTACCAGATTAAATATTTACTTATCCAAAAAATTAAAAACTTTCTGGACCAATTTGGCATATCTATTTTTGAGATAATCAAAATATTCCAAGTAATTTATATTATAATTATTTAAGCTTACTTTATATACTCTACATTCATCATAAATATTAGAATTATATTTAAAAATTTATGACAATACAATAATGAAAATTGTAAATTAAAACTGTGAGACCCTAGATTTTATAAATAAAGATTTAAATTCCTTGAAATATTTTTTTAAATATTATGGTGTGGATTTGATATAATGTTATAGTTGTGGGTAGTATTTAAAAATTTTGCATAGTATGCAAGTTGTTATATAATATTCGTTTGGTCAGAGAATATTCTTTTTGTCGGAGAATATTCGTACGACGACATAATCATTGGTGGACCCCACAATGGAAGCACTGTCGTAGTTAGAAAACGACAAAAATATTTTATGAAAATAACGGCGGAGGTTTTACCGTTAAAACTGTTGAACTACCCGTAGTAGTAAAGTAAAGAATGTCTGGCGTGGTTGCGTAGTAGCACTGCAGTATTGATTATTGATGCTTACGTTATAAGTCACCGCTTTTTACTCAATTATTACTATCAAAGAATTATTTGCATCATATCTCTTATATTATTGATTCGATTATTGTCACAGTATCATCTGCATTATATGTTATTTTATTAAATCAATAATTGAGATGAAAAAGTTATTCATATTATTAAATTTCAATATTTACAATATCTAGAAGTTCTGTCAAGGAGAGGTTAGGTAATTGCGCGCCAGTGAGGAGAAATCCTTATCGGAAGGCCCCCTTCTTTCCTGGGAACGAACTGGTTGATAAATATTGTGAGTTATAAATGATGATTGTTAATTAAAGTTGTGTTCGGAGTTGAATTTGGAGACGCGGACGTGATATTTGAGTCCGGAACGACGAAATTAGTAAAAATAGTCTATAAACATAAAATTTTCCCGAATTCACTATTTGGTCAAAAAGTCAACAGTTGACTTTTTCGGGAAAAGTCAAACTTCAAAATTTCAAAATTTATATTTTTGATAAAAATAGTTTTATTATGTTGGAATGGTTTGTATTAGTGAAAATCGACATTTATTTCGATAATATTTGATATCTAAGGGTTATATTGATAAATCGGGTAATTTATCGGATAACTGAGCAATTAATTACTACTAATTCACATGATTATAACTATTTGTTCACATGTGTGTACTATTGATTCACATTCTTGTTACTATTAGGGGAGTTGGTGCAAGATTGATAATACTTGCATGACTAAGTTAAAAATGGAGGTATAGATGAAGGTACTATAATGTAATTAGTTTTTTCACATGATTTTACTATTGAGTCACATGAATAAACTATTAATTCACATGATTTACTATTAGGGGAGTTGGTGTAAGTTTGATAATACTTGGATGACTGAATTAAAAATGAAATAAAAGTTGGAGGTATTGTACTGTAATTTTCCGAGTCCCAAAACGTGCAATTATCGAAACTATGTTTTTCTATAAATAGAAGCTCATTCTTCTTCATTTCTCACCAATTCACCAAAGCTTTAGAGCGGTTATTATAGAGAGATATTGTAGGGAGAAATTGTAGAGAGAAAATCTAAAGAAGAAGAGAAGTTTACTACCTCACTACTCCTTTATCCAGTTTCTTTTACGGTAAGGGGTGTTATTCTTTCTTATTCATGAAGAGAACTTCTGTTATTCCATCCTCTATTATTCTGTTGGAATAACCTGTATACGTGGCATACCCTATACATAACTTGTATAAGCGGCATACCCTTTACTTGGTGAAATCCTTATGTTATTCCATTCTTTATTATTCTGTTGGAATAACTTGTATATGCGGCATACCCTATACATAACCTGTATAAGCGGCATACCCTGTACTTGGTGAAATCTTTATATTATTCCGTTATTTAATATTCTGTCAGAATATCCTGTCGGTGTGAATTTCACCTGACCTGGTTCCATATTTGTTATTTCGCATTTATTATTCTGTCGGAATATCCTGTCGATGTGAATTTCACCTGACCTGGTTCCATATTTATTATTCCGCATTTATTATTCTGTTGAGAATAACCTGTCTGTGCGGTCTCTATCGCATGCATGGTGATGTCTTTTGTTATTCCATTCTTTATTATTTTGTTGGAATAACTTGTCTATGTGGATTACCACATGCATGGTGAATTATCCTTTGTATTCATTCCTTATTAAATTGAGGAAATGATCTATATACGTGGATTACAGCATGGCGGTGAAAATCCATTTGCAGTTTCTTATATTCTTTATTGAACTGTTGGTTATTAGTTTTACGGTTGGATATCTTTGGCATACGTGCAAAGATGAATTGTTAATTGATGTCTTTGGCCTGTAGTGAAAAGATGATCTGTTGTTTGATAGCCTTGACCCGTAGTGCAAAGATGGACAGGTGTATGACATGATCATGACCACTAGTGATACTAACGAATATCCTTGGCATGTAGTACGGGGATGATTCAATGATGTGGATTATTTATTTAGCTAAGTCTCAGCGATTGATTTATAGTTGAATATCTTTGGCATGTAGTACAAAGGTGGACAACTGATTGGTATGATCATTGTTATTATACTTGAATATCTTCAGCCTCTGGGGTAAGGATATTGAGTAAACGTTCTATTAAGCCTTGTGGCAAGAAGGAATTATTAATTCATGTTATTATAAATATGAATTGTGAATTTAATTATAATCTTTAGTGGTTCAGGTGAAGACAGGTAATGGAAGTTTTCTTTGTCTTTGGTACAACGAAGAATTGTTGATGAGTATTACAAGAATAAAATATTAACGATGGATTTTTAGTCTAGAGGAGACAGTAGACCATATGTTCTACTTGACTCTTCTAATGGATTGTTGATTCCGCTGCAACTATGGTTGAAATTAAAGTTTTATAATCTACCATATGTCATAAATCTCTGATTTATTATTAACGGAAGCTATTGATAATGTAGTTATCTTTAGTCATGCTATTCTTTTCTGGGCTAGTCATGCTCACCCTTTTGTTTCACAATTTCTTTCAGGTATGAAGAGTGTAGCTGGGTCGAGCGGGGATATCAAGGGAAATGAGTGACGGTCCAGATGATAGCTTTAGTAGTCCTCACTATTCTGTAAGATAGTGTTACAATAAATGTAATGAGGACTCCTTTGAGTTTGTATACTGTCTAGATGACAATGTACGTATTAAAACTCACAGCGTATGTTGTGTCGTATTTTACACGACAGCTGTATAATTACGTTTTTATTTGTATTTATAGTGTATTTTCTGGCGACTCAAAATTGGATAATTTTGGGGGCGTCACAAAAACCAACCAATAACTATATTTTATCAGGCCTAGATATGAGCAACATACCAACTATATATTATTTAATTATTTCCATCGTTCTTTGAATCAAGGAGAAAAGGCCAAATATAATTCAATTATTAACACCAAAAAGCAATCATGGTATTTGGATGCACTAGTTTATTGAAGTGCATGATATACAAATAAGCATAGATAGCGAACTCCAAGCATGTGTTTTCGGTACTAAATCTGGGTAAGAATTCAATTTTTACTTTTGAACAACGATTTGAATACCAATAAAATATTCCGGCCACAAACACAATACAAATTAAACATTGACATTCCAAACATATATAGCAAACTCCAAACACAAAACAAGATTAAACATATATATTCAATATTTTTATGTTAACCAAACAATCATGGTACCCAATTGTTTGAAGAAAATAAATTATGGTACCCAATTATGCTCAATTTTCAATTATTAACCTCTAATTCGAATAATTTACCGATTAGATGTTAATTAAGTTGATGTCGAACACAAGTCTTCCATACTTGTATGCCAATTTTTTACTACTATTATTGATCGATGGGTTTTGCGATGAAGCTTAAACTAAATCGTCGGAGGATTGTAGAAATTAGGGTTGCTTTTTGCCTCAATTCTTTACCAGCGATGTTGAAAGTGATGTGAAAAGGACTGATATATGTCCACCACTATTTGTGATGCCCTTAAATTCAGATACATATACCTTGAATCTGGAGATTCACTATCTAAACATATACAATAACTAATAACACATATAGTGGAGAAATAGAATAACTTACATTAATATAATATAAATATCATTGTCCCACAGCTCGCAACCATTACTAATTCATTACATAACCAAATTCAAACATAGCTTAATACGCAATCATAAAGATTTAATTTAATACTAATATAGAAGACTAAAGCTACTCCGTAGCCTTACCTTTTCCCTTATCCTGGCCTAAGGTCCCACATTGTCCTGCCTTAACAGAAATGTTTATGTGAGACCCCAGATTTTATAAATAAATATTTAAATTTTTTGAAATATTTTTTTGAATATTAAGGTGTGGATTTGAGATAATGTTATAGTTGGGGGTAGTATTTGAAAATTTTGCAAAGTATGCAAGTTGTTATATAATATCCGATTGGTCGGAGAATATTCTTTTTGTTGGGGAATATTTGTACGACGACACAATCATTGGTGGACCCACAATAGAGGAACTGTCATAGTTAGAAAACGACAAAAATATTTTATGAAAAAAAATGACGGAGGTTTTACCGTTGATACTGTTGAACTACCCGGTAGTAAAAGTACAGTAATACACATGGTTGCATAGTAGCACACAGTATTGATTATTGATGCTTATGTGTTAAGTCACCCAGTTTTACTGCATTATTGCTACAGTAATTGCTGCATCATATCTCTCATATTATTGATTCAATTATTGTCACAGTATCATGTGCATAATATGTTATTTTATTAAATCAATAATTGAGACAACAAAGTTAATCATATTATTAAATTGCAACATTTACAATGTCTAGAAGTTCTGTCAAGGAGAGGTTTGGTCACCTAATTGCGCGCCAATAGGAAGAAATTCTTATTGGAAACCCCCCTCTTTCCTGGGAACGACCTGGTTGTTAAATATTGTGAGTTATGATATTAATGATGGATAAGTTCGTGTTGATTAAAGATGAATTTGATAATTTCATTGTGTTGGAATTATTTGTGTTAGTAAAAATTGACATATATTCCGATGATAATTGATGTCTGGAGGTAGTATTGTTCAATCGGGTATTCGGGACACTTTTTGTGTCGGAGTTACTATTCACGAGTTACTATTCACCAAAATTACTATTCACTCTAGTATTGTTCACAATAGTATTTGAGACATTTTTTGTGTCGGAGTTGCTATTCACGAGTTACTATTCACGGGTTACTATTCACCAAAATTACTATTCACTCTAGTATTGTTCACTCGAGTATTTGGGACACTTTTTGTGTCAGAGTTACTATTCATGAGTTACTATTCATGAGTTACTAATCACGAGTTACTATTCACCCAGTTACTATTCTTTCTATTATTGTGCATTCGGGTATCTAGGTATAATATTATTCCATGAGGAGATGTGCTAATTTTTCAGACCGTTGGTTGAATGAATTGATATGGACCGCTGGTGGAAAGTTATAATAGTGAATCAATATGGGTCGCTGGTTTAAAGTTTTAATAGTAAATCGGTATGGACCGTCGTTTTAAGTTTTAATAGTAAATCGATCTGGATCCTTCATTTAAAAGTAAATCGATCTGGATCGTTCATGAATTAGTTACTATTCATTCTATTTTTCTATAAATAAAAGCTCATTCCTTCATTATTTCTTACGAATTCACTGAAACTCTAGAGAGAGAAATTATAGAGAGAAAATCTATAGAGAGAAAGAAGAAGAGTATTCTACTACTTCACTACCTCTATATCCAGTTGTTTTACGGTAAGGGGTGTTATTCTTTCTTCTTGAAGAGAACTTCTGTTATTCCATTCTTTATTATTCTATTGGAATAACCTGTAAAAGTGGCATACCCTATACATAACCTGTATACGTGGCATACCCTATACTTGGTGAAATCCTTATGTTATTCCATTCTTTATTATTCTGTTGGAATAACCTGTATACGGCATACCCTATACATAACCTGTATAAGTGGCATACCATATACTTGGTGAAGTCTGTTGTTATTCAATTATTTATCATTCTGTTGGAATAACCTGTATACGCGGTATACCCTATACATAACTTGTATAAGTGGCATACCCTATACTTGGTGAAGTCTATTGTTATTTAATTCTTTATCATTCTGTTGGAATAACCTGTATACGCGTCATACCCTATACATAACCTATATAAGTGGCATACCCTATACTTGGTGAAGTCTGTTGTTATTCAATTCTTTATTATTACATTGGAATAACTTTGTATGCTGTGGTTTACCCTATACTTGGTGGAATGACACTGTATATGCATGTTTACCCAATACTTGGTGATCTTCTTACATTATTCCATTCTTTATTATTATGTTGGAATAACCTATTTATCGCCAAGTACCGCATACTTGGTGAAATTCTTTTATTATTTTTCTTTATTATTACAGCCGGAATAATATCATCGATTTGTGAATTTCACGACACGGTTCCATATTTATTATTAGTATTTATTATTACATTGGGAATAACTTTGTCGGTCAAGCGGTCTCTATCGCATGCATGGTGAATCCATACATTATTCCATTCTTTATTATTAGGTTGGAATAACACATACATGTGGATTGTCACATGCATGGTGAATGATCCTTTGTATTCATTCCTTATTAAATTGTGGAAATGATCTGTATACGTGGATTACCGTATGGCGGGTGAAAATCCATTTACAGTTTCATATATATTATACTCAGTTGGTTAAAGTTTTGACTTTGATACTCCATGAAATTAGTGGAATATCCTTGATATTTGCGCTTCATCCAGTATCTTTTCATGGAAATATTCTTCTGAGAATTCTTGACTTTTACTTTACAAAGAAGTATCATGTTGACAATTTGGATATTATTAGTTCCTGGATAAATTAATTCTTGAACTTGTTTTATTGAATTCGTATAACATTGTCATCATCCTCACGTTTATATTATGTTGAAAGTCATCTTTGGCTTACGTGCATAGATGGACTTAGTATGATTATGATCAGGGATCATTCGGTATAATCATGAACTGTGATGTTATAAGTGATATGATAAAAGTCCTCAGTGGCCTGTAATGCATTGATGGACAGTTTTTGGTATGATTATGACCAGGGATTATTCGGTATAGTCATGACCATGGATGATTTAATGAATATCCTTGGCTCGTAGTACAGGGATGATTAGAAGATGTGGTTTATTTATTGAGCTGAGTCTCAACGATAAAAGTTGATGAAAACATTTTTTAAATCATAGAAGATAGTAGGTTTTATTCTCTACTTGACTCTTCTAATGGATTGCTTATTCCGTTGCAGTTAAACTGGTTGTCTATTGTATTTTATCAGTTTAACATTGTTGAAGGCTAATGATAATTTATCCTGCATTATCTTAGTCATAATATGTCTTACTGGGCTAGTTGAGCTCACCCTTTCTTTCATTGTTCTCTTCAGTAAATGAGAATATAGCTGGGATGAGTCGGGGAAAGGAGTGATGGTCCAGAAGATAGCATTAGTAGTCCTCACTATTCTGTTAAATAATGTGACAATAAATGTAATCAGGACTCCTTGAGTATGGATATTGTCTAGATGACAATATTTCTATTAGAACTCTCAGTTTATGTATTGTCGTATGTGACACGACATTTGTATAATTAAGTTTGTATTTATATTTTGTACCATGTATTTGGCGACTCAAGATGGGTGATGTATACCTAATTTTGGGGGCGTCACAGTTGGTATCAAAGCTTAGGGATATGATCCTTGGCTGAGATGTGAGATAAAAACTAGGAGGGGAGAGACGGGGAATTCCTTCGCTAGTATGACCTACCTAAGTTTATTTGGTATTTAATTGGTCGGTCAGAATATCGGGATAAAATGTGATATGTTAATTAACCCTTGTTTTTTGTGGCGGTGTTTGAGAATGGCATCCGAAAATCTTTGAGATAAGCAATGAAGCACATGAGAGTGTTGATTCAAATTTCAAGCAAAAGGTAACGACCAACGACACGATAATAATCATACTGGTGGCAACGGCTATCGGAACAATGATAACCATCGTGGGGGAAATTATCATGCCAAGAATGGTAACCACTTCGGTGGTAATCATGACAAAGATAATAAAAGTGGAAATTGCAAGAAGAGAAGGTCATTTAGCCCGATTTTGTTGTGCACCAAAGTCAAGTCTAGCTGGGACGGTGGCACCAAAGGCGAATACGGACAAAACAAAGTCGTTAGTTTTAGGAAGAATGTTTTTCATGACTTCTCAAAAAAGTGAGTAATCCGAACGAAGTTCGCACAGGTTAGTTAATTATAAATTATGAAGTCTATACCTTATAAAATACCGGTTCTACCCATTATTTTATCTCTCTTGCTTGCGTTCAACGTTTAAATTTGATTAGGAGAAGTTAGACTTTGAGTTATTGGTTGAAACTTTGTTGGTAGAAACCTTCGTTACTCTCCTTTGTTTATAAATCTTGTTGATATAAATCGACATTTTCACGTTTACTGTCGATCTTATCTCTTTGAAAATATTTTCCTTTGATGTGATTTTAGGAATCGATTGGTTAACTACTCATCATGCTTTTTGTAAGGTTGTTAGCTTTTATATTCTAACCAACTGTTATAGAATTCAAAGTAATCAAACCACTAAAGTCAATCATTGTCATATCAAGCCATAAGTAAAGAGCCCCGATCCTTTCATTGTTGACTTCCTTGTGTGGAATGCAGAGGCGGACTTTTCTATAGGCGACATGGTGAATGAAGATGGCAAGTTGATAGGTATCATTGTGAGGTCTTATCCAAGTTAAGGGATAGAAGTCATAGTTGGTATCAATGTGACGTCTTATCCAAGTCTTGGATGAGGTCACAGATTTTGAATGATATTTCTATTATTAATAAATTTCTGACGTATTCTTGAAGACTTCTAGCCTACTTAGAGCGTGAAATCGAATTTTGTATTGACCCAAAGACAAAACCCATTTCTAAAACCCTCAAATATTTCATCAACTAAAAGGATGCATTTACGTTGATTATGATGAAAGTCATAATAAAAGTTTTGGACTGATGAAAATCATGGGTATATGAAGTATTAGTAAGTGTTATGATGAGTTATGTTGGTTATTATGTGAAAACATGAAAGTTTCTTAGAAATCACAAAGGTTGAAAAAATCGATTTTGGTAAAAAGCGTAACATGAAATTCAATTGACCATATCTCCTATTATATTTTGAATTTTTGAGTGTGGTCAAGTTCTAGAGTTAGATCTATGAGTTTTGTAGCATCTCCAAGTGGAATCAACTTTGGAAAAGGTGTTGTAGATTTTTGTGTGGGTGATTTTAGTAAAGGATGAAAAAAGCTGAAATTACCGAAAAGTTCTTGTCCACGTTTTTTTAGAAAGCTTTTTTCGGCCACTTAAATTATGAGAAAAATTATGGCCTTTTGGGACGTGAAAGTATATGGTATAAGGAACATCCTGTCCAAAAATGAGCTCATTCCGACTTAAAATGAGCAAGTTATGACTATTTCAATATTTAGGTTTTTCCGACGAAAAATGCTATAATCGGAGTTCTATAACTCCGATGACCATGAAATTTAAACTGAAAGTTCACATTAACATGTGTAAGATCCTGCCAAGATTTGGGAATTTCTGGAGTTAACCTTGAGGTAGTTAATTTCTTAAGGAATTAATTAGAAATTGATTTTTGAAAAATAGTAAATAAATTTTAAAAATTCTGAGAAAAATATATTTTCATTTTGGGACTATATTATGCTAAATCCCAGAAAATAAATATTTTTGGAACTGTTTTGATATTTTTCATGAAAATGATCTAGTTATAAGTAAATGAGTTAAATATGTTATGTGAAGTAACAAAGTTGGAAGATAGGATTTTATGGCTTAGAAATCCTATATAGAGTATATGCATATTTTTTTTGATGAGGGATTGGATCATTGGTGATGATATCTTATGAGTATAGCATTTTTGAATGATTAAACACATTATATGGTAAAGCGTAAACAATTGAAATAAATTATTTATAAGTTTAAGAAGTGATTAAAATATTGTTATAATATTAATGATATTAGATTATGAGATTATTAAGTGATTGATAACATTGGGATATTCTTGAACCCTGGATAAATTATATTATAAAAGTTTAATATTTATCCTTTATCTCATTTGATTGATTCTTTATATCATTATCCTCATGCTTATATTGTGTTGAAAGTCATCTGTGGCTTACGTGCATAGATGGACTTGGTATGATTATAACCAAGGATTGTTTCGGTATAATCATGGTAGTAATTGAAAACACGATTATCTTTGCACGTAGTGCATGGATAATTCGTGGTCGTGATCTAAAGAATATCCTTGGCACGTAGTGCGGGGATGATTGACGATGTGGATTAATTATTGAAATTTGAGTCTCAAAGAATGAAATATTAATTCATGGATGTGGTAAAAGTCATCTTTGGTAGTAGTGCATAGATGGACTTGGTATGATTATGACCGAGGATTATTCGGTATAATCATGGTATAATTGAAAAAATGAATATCCTTGGCCGTAGTGCATGGATAATTCGCTGGTCGTGATCTTATTAATTTGAGTCTCGGCATTATTGGTTTCTGAGTTGTATATCTTTGGCACTGTAGTGCAAAAGATGAATTGTTAATGAATATCTTTGGCCGGATTGCAAAGATGAATTTAATGTTTTCAACGATGAAGGTATTCAAGTTATCCTCACCTCTTTCTCATACCAGGTACGTATGTAAATTTCGAGGGCAAAATTCTATAAGAATGGGAGATTGTGAGACCCCAGATTTTATAAATAAAGATTTAAATTTCTCAAAATATTTTTTTGAATATTAAGGTGTGGATTTGAGATAATGTTATAGTTGGGGTAGTATTTGAAAATTTTGCAAAGTATGCAAGTTGTTATATAATATCCGATTGGTCGGGGAATATTCTTTTTATCGGGAAAATATTAAATGCGATGACACAATCATTGGTGGACCCTGACGGAAGAAGCGTCGTAGTTAGAAAAGCGACAAAAATATTTTTTATGAAAATAATGGCGGAGGTTTTATCGTTGATCTTTGTTGAACTACCGGTAGTAAAAAAGTATAATGTCTGGCGTGGTTGCATAGTAGCTACCGGTATTGATTATTGATGCTTATGTGATAAGTCACCCGGTTATACTTGTATTATTGCTCTGATAATTGTTGCATCATATCTCTCATATTATTGATTCAATTATTGTCACAGTATCATATGCATAATATGTTATTTTATTAAATCAATAATTGAGACGATAAAGTTATTCATATTATTAAATTGCAATATTTACAATGTCTAGAAGTTTTGTCAAGGAGAGGGTTGGTCACTTAATTGCGTGCCAATAGGAAGAAATTCTTATTGAAAATCCCCATCTTTCCTGGGAACGACCTGGTTGTTAAATATTGTGAGTTGTGATATTATTGATGGATAAGTTCGTGTTGATTAAAGATGAATTTGATAATTTCATTGTGTTGGAATTATTTGTGTTAGTAAAAATTGACATATATTCCGATGATAATTGATGTCTGGAGGTAGTATTGTTCAATCGGGTATTCGGGACACTTTTTGTGTCGGAGTTACTATTCACGAGTTACTATTCACTAAAATTACTATTCACTCTAGTATTGTTCACTAGAGTATTTGGGACACTTTTTGTGTCGGAGTTACTATTCATGAGTTACTATTTATGGGTTACTATTCACCAAAATTACTATTCACTCTAGTATTGTTCACTCGAGTATTTGGGACACTTTTTGTGTCGGAATTACTATTCACCAAAATTACTATTCACTCTAGTATTGTTCACTCGAGTATTTAGGACACTTTTTGTGTCGGAGTTACTATTTATGAGTTACTATTCATGAGTTACTATTCACGAGTTACTATTTATGAGGTACTATTCACGAGTTACTATTCATTCTATTATTGTGCATTCGGGTATCTGGGTACAATATTATTCCATGAGGAGATGTCTTTAATTTTTGAATAGTTGGTTGAATGAATTAATATGGATCATTTGGTGGAAAGTTATAATAGTGAATCAATATGGAATTCGTTGGTTTAAAGTTTTAATAGTAAATCGGTATGGATGATCGCTTTAAGTTTTAATAGTAAATCGATCTGGATCATTCGTTTAAAAGTAAATAGATCTAGACCGTTCATGAATTAGTTACTATTCATTCTATTTTTCTATAAATAGAAGCTCATTCCTTCATTATTTCTTACGAATTCACTAAAACTCTAGAGAGAGAAATTATAGAAAGAAATTATAGAGAGAAAATCTATAGAGAGAAAGAAGAAGAGTATTCTGCTACTTCACTACTTCTATATCCAGTTCTTTTACGGTAAGGGGTGTTATTCTTTCTTCTTGAAGAGAACTTCTATTATTCCATTCTTTATTATTCTGTTGGAATAACCTGTAAAAGTGGCATACCCTATACATAACCTATATACGTGGCATACCCTATACTTGGTGAAATCCTTATGTTATTCCATTCTTTATTATTCTGTTGGAATAACCTGTATACGCGACATACCCTATACATAACCTGTATAACTGGCATACCCTATACTTGGTGAAGTCTGTTGTTATTCAATTATTTATCATTCTGTTGGAATAACCTGTATACGCGGCATACCATATACATAACCTGTATAAGTGGCATACCCTATACTTGGTGAAGTCTGTTGTTATTCAATTCTTTATCATTACATTGGAATAACTCAGATACATGACATACCCTATACATAACTTTGTATAAGTGGCATACCCTATATTTGGTGAAGTCTGTTGTTATTCAATTCTTTATTATTACATTGGAATAACTTGTATCTTGTGGTTTACCTATACTTGGTGGAATGACACGTATATGCGGTTTACCCAATACTTGGTGATCTTCTTACATTATTCCATTCTTTATTATTATGTTGGAATAACTTTGTTTATCGCAATACCGCATACTTGGTGAAATTCTTTTATTATTACGTTCTTTATTATTTTGCCGGAATATCATATCGATTGTGAATTTTTCACGACACAGTTCCATATTTATTAAAGTATTTATTATTCTCATTGGGAATAACTTTTGTCGGTGCGGTCTCTATCGCATGCATGGTGAATCCTTCTGTTATTCCATTCTTTATTTTTCTATTAGAATAACATGTCTATGTGGATTGCCACATGCATGGTGAATGATCCTTTGTATTCATTCCTTATTAAATTGTGGAAATGATCTGTATACGTGGATTACCGCATGGCGGGTGAAAATCCATTTGCAGTTTTATATATTCCTTATTATACTCAGTTGGTTAAAGTTTTGACTTCAATACTCCATGAAATAAGTGGAATATCCTTGATATTTGCGCTTCATCCAGTATCTTTTCATTGAAATATTCTTCTGAGAATTCTTGACTTTTACTTTACAAAGAAGTATCATGTTGACAATTTGGATATTATTAGTTCCTGGATAAATTAATTCTTGAACTTGTTTTATTGAATTCCTATAACATTGTCATCATCCTCATGTTTATATTATGTTGAAAGTCATCTTTGGCTTACGTGCATAGATGGACTTAGTATGATTATGACCAGGGATCATTCGGTATAATCATGAACTGTGATGTTATAAGTGATGTGATAAAAGTCCTCAGTGGCCTGTAATGCATTGATGGATAGTTTTTGGTATGATTATGACCAGGGATTATTCGGTTAGTCATAACCATGGATGATTTAATGAATATCCTTGGCTCGTAGTACAGGGATGATTAGAAGATGTGGTTTATTTATTAAGCTGAGTCTCAACGATAAAAGTTGATGAAAACATTTTTTAAATCATAGAAGATAGTAGGTTTTATTCTCTACTTGACTCTTCTAATGGATTGCTTATTCCGCTGCAGTTAAACTGGTTGTCTATTGTATTTTATCAGTTTAACATTGTTGAAGGCTAATGATAATTTATCCTGCATTATCTTAGTCATAATATGTCTTACTGGGCTAGTTGAGCTCACCCTTTCTTTCACTGTTCTCTTCAGAAAATGAGAATATAGCTGGGACGAGTCAGGGAAAGGAGTGATGGTCTAGAAGATAGCATTAGTAGTCCTCACTATTCTGTTAAATAGTGTGACAATAAATGTAATGAGGACTCCTTGAGTATGGATATTTTCTAGATGACAATATTCCTATTAGAACTCTCAGTTTATGTATTTTCGTATGTGACACGACATTTGTATAATTAAGTTTATATTTTTATTTTGTACCATGTATTTGGCGACTCAAGATGTGAGACCCCAGATTTATAAATAAAGGTTTAAATTTCTCGAAATATTTTAATTAATATTATGGTGTGGATTTGATATAATGTTATAGTTGTGGGTAGTATTTATAAATCTTGCAAAGTATGCAAGTTGTCATATAATATTGTTTTTGTCGGAGAATATCCGTACGACGGTACAATCATTGGTGGACCCCACAACGGAATTATTGTCAGATTGAGAAAATGACAAAAATATTTTTATGAAAATAACGGCGAAAGTTTTACCGTTAAAACTGTTGAACTACTCGGTAGTAAAAGTACAGTAATACGCATGGTTGATGCTTACGTGAGAAAACACTCAGTTTTGTTCAATTATTGCTACAGTAGTTGCTGCATAGTATCTCACGTTATTTGATTCAATTATTGTTGATTTATACATTTTGTTTTATTAGTATTATTAACGTAATAAAATATAAACATCTTTTTATATAAAACAGAATACTTTATTAAAGTTATTCTATAAATAGAATATATTATATTTTATTATGCATAGTGTTTGCATAGTAAAAATCTTTTTATATAAATAGAATATATTATATTTTATTTAAAAGATTTTGCTTTAAATATGGACCGTCAGATTAAAGTAAATCAATCTGGACCGTTCATGAGTTAGTTACTATGCAGTCCATTCTCCTATAAATAAAAGCTCATTCCTTCATTATTTCTTACAAATTCACTGAAACTCTAGAGAGAAAATTATAGAGAAGGTATAGAAAAGTATTCTGCTACTTCCCTACTCTTATATTCAGTTTCTTTTACGGTAAGGGATATTATTTGTTGTACCCGTATGGGGTATTATTTCTTTTGTATTCATGAAGAGAACTTCTGTTATTTCATTGTTTATTATTCTGTTAGAATAACTTGTATACGCAGGCTACCCTATATTTGGTGACATTCTTCTATTATTTTGTCTTTACTATTCCGTTGGAACATCCTGTATGTGCTATACGCCGGACTTGGTTCCGTTTTAATTATTCATTCATTACATTTGGAATATCCCATGCATGCTATATCTCTGGACCGGGTTCTTGTTTTTAATTATTCATTCATTCTGTTGGAATATCATGTATACGTGTTATCGCTTGGGACTGGTTCCGCTTTTAATTATTCATTCATTACGTTGGAATATCTTATGCATCTATATACATTAGGACCTAGTTCCGTTTTTAATTATTTATTATTACATTTGGAACATCATCGATTGTGAATTTCACCTGACCTGGTTCCGTTATTATTATTCTGTTGGAATAACATGTCTATGTGAAGTACCGCATGCATGGTGATTTCTTTTGTTATTACATTCTTTATTATACTCAGTTGGTTAAAGTTTTGACTTCTATACTCCATGAAATTAGTGGAATATTTCGAGAAAATTAATTCTTTATTCATAAAATCTGGGGTTTCACATAAAGGGTTGTTCAAATCAGTAGATTATAAGAGTTTGTACCAAAACAATTGGTTTAGATCACTTTCTAACACATGGATATTAGTCTAGCCGAATCAAGTGTCGTGGACACTTTTCTAAATACATTCAAGAACAATTTTTAAGTTCGATGTTTGCAACAAGGTTCAAGGGATATAATTATGATTTAAATAGAGCTTCAGAATATGAATAATAACTTTCATAAATCTAGATAAGATAAGAACAATTTTAAAAAATTATTTACTCATACGATCAATAAGAGTACAAGTTTAAGTACTTGCTCAATAAAGAATAAGGTTCGAATACTTGCCTGAGTCGTTAACTATCTTCGACCTTGACTTCTTATCCTTTGAATAACCTATTGTTATTATAACGGTTAATCTCTATTATCTCATAGCATCATCTCAATTGGTTTAACACACTAGCCTTAGATAATTTAAACTTTTCGAAACAATTACTTATTGTTTTACTCATCACTCTCTATTAATCTTCACATTTATAAGATAACATTTTTTTTATCTTAATTGCTCATTTAAGGATTCAAACCTTCTTATATTTATAAAGTATTCATACTTTATTTATTAGATTATTTCTTAAGTAATTTCCTTAGTTACAATTCATACTTCATATGATAATTCATTATTATCTTAATTTATATTTGAGATATCCATTTATATCATCATAATTATTTATGTCTTGATTGTTCGCAATTAAATAATCTTCAAGGGTATTTAATTGTTCATTAATATTATTTCATAGTCAAAGTAATTATTGACTCTTCATATTACATTAATTGACCACTATTAAAATACTTATTAATGTTATTTTAATTGTTCACAATTTAAAATAACTACTATCTTAATTGTTCATTCATTTCACAATTAAAACCCCTTTTAGTTTTAATTGTTTAATTATAGTTTAGGAATTTCTTAAAGAAATTAGAATATTTGCAATCTACAATTAAATTTACTTTAATTTGTTTAATGTCTTTAAAATAATTTTTTAATATAATTTTAATTATTTATTCTTTCAATTATTATTTTATTTTAGGATTTTTTTTTGTTTTTGACTCTTTGGGCGGTTTGATCGAGGATCCGGGTTAATCAGAAAGAGCTCGGCATGTGGCGCCGATTGGATTTGTAGAAGGTGTGCAGGCCATTCTACCGTAGTGAGAATACGATTTGACCTCGCACGGGCGTGTGAAGTTTTATTCTCGAGGCATTGGCAGGTAGCGCCTTACCTTGACATTACTTTTTGACAAGTTTTTTAATGTTTTGATTTTCTACCTTCTTTGATTCCATCTTGCATAGCTTGTTCATTTTACATCCAAACGGAGTCAAATCACTTTCACTATATTGTAAACTTACCTCTCTTCAATACTCAATTTCTTAAATCACTTTTCAACATCTTTAGTTAATCAGATTTTATTGATTTCCAAGCTACGGTTCTTACTTGGACATGTTTTACCAATTGTTTTGCTAATAGTTCTTTTTACTTCCGATTTTGACAATTCCACTTTGGTTATGCTCGTATTTCATAGGGATTCAACATAACATTTTCGGATCATATATAAGGCTTACACATTTTATGTCAGTACTTAACATCACATCTCATGTTTTCAAGTATTTTAATTTAGATTTCATGCTCACATGCTTTTCTCTTGTTCATTTGGTTCTAAAATTACATAAAAGTAATATATATCATATAATCTCCTTCCAATACTCATCCTTATACCTTCGGATTCATCATGATCCCACAACACATAAACCTCACACAACCAAGCATGCATTTCTACTAAAACCTATCTTAACAAAAATAAAGGTGGTGCACCTACCTCTTAGTGGCTCTCTTCCTCTTGGCTATAAACTTCAAGTAGCTCTCCACCTTTGTTCCTTCTTCTTGAGCTTCTCTTGAACCACCAAAATGGCAAAAACTCTTCTAGGCTTTCTTCTTCTTCTCTCTAACTCTCTCTATCTCTTATATTTTCCAACACTTAGGATTTTTATCAAATGAGAGAAGGTATTAGGAGGTTCCTATTTATAGAAGAATCATTAACCAATAATTGGGGTATTATCGAAAGGTAAAAATGGAGTTGGTGAAAAGGTTATCAACTTTCACCTTTAAGGACACTTAGCCTTAGGACTATATAATCATTCCTTCACATGGCTCTTCCTTGTTGGCTAAAAGAATAGCAAAAACAAAGACTTTTTTGGCGAGGGAGGGGGTGGTCGGTCATTTGGGGGGGAGGGGGTTTCCCTATGTCACATTTTTTATTTCATCTCTAGTACAATAATCTAGCATTTTTTCTCCACACATACATATACATATATATATATATATATATATTTACAAAATTTTAGTGGGTCAATTTATATATAATACTTAATTTTTTTAAAATTTACCTTACATTATAACGTAATTATTTATTTGATGGGGAATAATTGATTTACGTGTGGTCAAATGGATGTTTGTTTGTTAATATATACAGAGTACATATTTTTTTGTGTCAAAAGAAAGAAGGAGTCCTAATTTCATTTTTAATTCAAGTTAAATTGATTAGCTTGATTCAGATTGGATTTTTTTTTATTTTGATTAATTAATTAATTTTGTTTAGTCGGTTAGTCTGGACTAGATGGGTGAGAAACTGATTTGGTTTGATTTTATTAATTATTATTATTATTATTATTATTATTATTATTATTATTATGCTTTATTACGTTTTTGCCCTTTTAAAATATTAAAATGATAAAAAAAAATTAAATAAAGATTATTAAAAACACATCCGTACTAAATATCCTATGTGTCCCAGCCACGTCACCATTTTGTGACGTGTCAACTATAATCGAACTAAAGTGAAAAAAATTGATAGTTTAATCATTTAATTGAAAAAATTGAAAGGTCGATCACCAAAGTGAAAAATCGTCTATAGTTTAGGGTAGTACTTCGTATTTAAGCCTAATAATAATAATAATACAATGCACTTCATACCCTATTTTATATTAAAGTTGCATGTAAATGTATATTTTTCCATTTATTAATTATAAATTTAATTATCGCATTAACCCAACTCACTCATTTGTCAAAGCTTTTATTTTTGTATTGATATTGTTTCTAAGAATAATGCTTCTGAGACACAAATTATTTTATAAATATTTTACAAAGCTCTTTGATGTGGCGTTGTTTGCATGGTAATAGTGTTACATTGTTTGTTTGTTTTTTTTAAAAAAAAATTGATGTGGAGTATGTCACATCAATAGTTTGTAAAATGTTTATAGAATAGTTTGTGTCTGTAATATTCTCTTGTTTTTAAACTATATAATTTCATCACTTGATAAGAATTGTAAATTGCAATTAAAACAAAAAAATTCAATTACTGAGAGAAAATAGTGTTAATGGTTCCTTGTATGTTTTTTTAAAGTAAAATAATATGCAATATAAAAAGGAATTTTGACACTCATATTGTATTCTTAAATCATTAGTATTTTCACTCTTTTCTAGAGAGTAAATCAAATAAAATTAATTAAAATATGATTTTATGTGTTATAAATATTTAATAATTCAATTAAATATTTATAATGAATTAAACGATTGAGAATTCAATGCCTCGTTTTTAGGACTTTAATTTTGAAGTCCGACAGTTGCACTTAAAACTTTATTCTATTTGAGCAAAATTGGAATTATACCTCATGACTAAGTTATGGTTCAAACAAGTATAAATGTATTTATTTCAAAGCAGATTATTGAAATGTTTATAGAGAATTGTCATTTTTACAAGAAATTTTTGACATTTTCCATGAATGTGGGCTCTATTTACAACTTATTTGAGTAAAGACTTGGAAAACTATCAATCAAATATATTTGCAGAAATATTAATTTTATATTTATAAATTTAAAATAATTAAAATATCCAATAAAATAAAATAAATAAAAACAAATACAACTTAAAAATAAATCTTAATGGCTCCAATTAAAAAGTGTCATAAACGAGTTGAATCGATCGGATTCTAGAAGTTTTCAGAAATTGATTCGAGACAAAAATGTCTTGCTCGTATTCGATTCGAATTCAAAATAAAATTTAAACAATGTACTCGTACTCGACTCGATGCAAAAAATGATACTCGAAATTCGACTCGACTCGACTCAAAATTATATTCGAACTACTTGTTTTGAATCGAACTCGAGTAAAAACGAGCTTATATCATATTATTGATTCCAAATTTACAATTTACAATATACAATTTTAAAAAGTTAGGCATATGAATTACAAAATACACATTAGTAGCAGCAACAACATTAACATTCAAGTTTCTAGCATCGGCATTATCCAACAAATGACATCACAAGGATTCAAGTTTCCACCAAGCAAAGAACATTAACATTGATTCATTCAAGTGTCCAAGTCGAGGATGAGAATTATCGTGATTTGTTTTTGCGGGCATACAAGATCAGCTGTAGCATGTATAATCCACATACAAAGTATCCCAGTAGCACCATCTAATTAGTCAAGGCAGGATCAAAAAGTTAGAAAACCAACAAAAGGTTTGGGAAAAATAAAAAAAGAAGCTCCCAACGTGAATTAATACAATATGTTCAAGCTATAAAAAGAATAAAATATTAGAGGAAGTGAACTAAGACCTGCATATCAGTTCATTACTTACCCCACTATGAGTCTCTCTTCATAAGCAAAACTTGTAATCACTGCCATAGTGGTAAAAGCTAAAACAGATAAAAGAATTATTATTAATTCAAATCTCGACATAAAAAAGGCCAACATTTCATATAACTCGGTGTACATTATATAGAAAACTTACTTGGAACAATTTGAAGTAAACAAATGAGTTTCTCTTCATAAGCAAAACTTTCTCTTGCAAATGAGCTTTCAAGAGGACCACGATATGAGAGTAGTTCCTTGAAACCCAAGCACATGTTCATGGGGACCCCGATACACTATGTGGCCATCGAGATAGAAGAATAATGTCATCAAACAGATCATAAGTTTCAGGGAAATTTGGTTGCAAGAGAGAGATGAGAGCGATTCCTTGGAGAATGTGGACATGTCTTCGGTGAATTCTGAGAAAATGTTCATATAGCGAGAGAACCAAGAGAAGCCAACCAACATTCTTGACTAATGACATAGGAGCATTAGTTAACGCGAAATGGGATGTCGATACTTTTACCGTAATATTATTTACCGCTCGACAATCAATGCATGCGCTTACTTCCCATCCTTCCTAAGAACCATGATCCCTAGAATCGCACATGGACTCATGTTTTCCATTACGAACCCTTTTCCATCAACTCTCCAACTTGCTTTTTGCAACTCCTTCATTCCCTCAAGATTGCTCGATCCATGTTGGGACGGTTTGGAATGGTCACACCGGGTATAAAATCAATTTGATGCTCAATTCACGAATCGGTAGTAACCTTTGTGGAAGCTCCTCGAGAAAAACATCTACAAAATCTTGTAAGAGAGATAAAACAACACTAGACAACAAAAAATCATTAACGTTAGTATTCAAAAGTGTCATCTTATACCGAAGTATAATCATTGGTTGTTTAGAATCCAAAGCTCGCCTTATATCACTCGTTTTTGCATACATATTTGTTTTTCTCTCTTCTTTTTTCTTTCCATCTCTTATTTTTACCCTCATTTTTCCTTTCATCACTCTTTTTTTTTTGTACATGATCTTTTTGAAGATGTAACTGATCCTCATGCACCTATTTTGGTGACATAGGACACAACATAACTTTCTGTTGATTATGAACAAAAGAATACTCATTAGTAAAGCCATCATGCTCCACTCTCCGATCAAACTGCCATGGTCTACCAAACAAAATATGTATCGCCAGCACAGGAACCACATCGCACAAATTCTCATCAACATATCTCTTAATAGTAAATGGCACCAATACCTTTTTTCGTCACTTTAATTTCATTACTATCGTCGAGCCATTGTAATTGATATGGTTGAGAATGTTTAGTTATGGAAACCCTAATTTCTCCACCATAGCCTTACTTGCCACATTCGTGCAACTTTTTCTATTAACTACGACACTGCAAATCTTCTCATTCACAAGGCATCTAGTATGAAATAAATTTTTCTCGTTGTTCGCTACTTTCCTCCTTCACCTGCGTATTAAGTACTCTTTTATTAACCAAAACTTCCCCAGATATCGCAAACTCTCTATCATCAATCTCTTCTAATGGTGGCATAGAATCGGTGTCATTGTCTTCTTCCTCGATCTCCACCTCACTATTATTAAGTAATAACATTGTTCACTGATTTGGACATTAACTTGCGATATGACCTTTGCCTTGACATTTAAAACATTTAATATCATGATTATAACTAAAAGAAGGTAGTTCATTTTTACTTTGCATTCCACGGTTAGTAGTTTTTTGTTTAAACTCTATTTTAGGTTTCTTCACGATGCATTTCTCCTCTCGACTTCCAACATTAAACTTCCATGAAGAACTTCGAACTAGGCAACGATTGTTGGCTACCTCTCCTCTTAAGCTATTTCTCAATCTTGATAACCATGTGTACCATATCCTCCAATACCATGTAATGTCGTCGTTCCACTAAATGCGCAATCTCCCAATTTAGCTTGACCAAAAATCGCCATTGTTGCTTCGTTATCCTCATTTATGTTTGCCCAAACCATCAACATTTCCATCTCCTTGTAATAAATCATCTACGCTCCGACTACAAGTGTTTCGGACTTTGTAAGTCTCGAACTAACTCTCGATGATAATAGATGCAGCACGAATCTTTTTTTCATTCTGGTCTTCATCTCCAACCACATTTCAATCCATGCGTTTCCCACACCTTTCTCCTACCGGTGATCATCGGTTGATCCCACCAAGTAAGCTGCATAAGTTGAAAATTCTCTGCGGCAAGTTCTTTCATCAATTATTAAGTTAAATATTTGAATGTATTATTGTATATTTATTTAGTTATGATAATGAAAAATAATTATTTAAATTTTTAATAGAATTCTATATTAACATCTATATTGACAAAATTTGTTTGAAATTCTAATCAAGAATAGAATTATGAAACTCATGTCGTAATAACTTTTAATTTAGTTATGACATTTAGTTATGAATGAATACATTATATTTTTTCAACTAATGTTACATTTCTTATGTTTCAAATTCACATATATTATTAATACAATTAATCATGTGATTTGATAAAATTTCAAGTTTAAATGAATTAAATTAGTTAGAATATTAATTTAATATTGAAGTTTACGACTAATATTAATATAATTAAATCATGTGATATAATAATTGAGAAAATAGCATTTTGTTTTTGTAATTGTTTCGAGACATCTTGTGAAGCTATCACTTTTATTTGTAGAAATGTCAATTCCCTTGTTTATTTGCCATGCAACTTGATCACAAAAATGTGAATCTAGAGTTTATTTTTTGAATTATGAAAGAAATATATACAAAAAGAAGGGCATTTGATACTAGAGGTACTTATTAAAAGTTTAAAAGAAATTTCAACAATTAAAATTTCAATGAAAATTTCACATATTTATCAAACTGTGATAAAGTATCATATTATTTTCATTTTTAAAACAATTAAATTATTCAATATAATATATTAGTTGACCGGTGTTAATTTCAATTATACTATTCACAACTATAAAAATATAGTATAAAGTTGAAGGGAAGTGTAGTGGAGTGGAACCAGAGTTTCCAAGACAAACACTCGATCCAAACGAATTTGGATCCTCTCCAACTCGCTTCTCTCCATTCATCAAGACTTACAAGAGTTGAAGATTGGGGCTCAAAACAACCTTGGCTTAGGCCAAATCAAATAGGAGTTAATAATTTGATAGTTGCACAAGTCTCTAGTCCCATAAATACTAAATAAGACCCACATTCATGTGAATAGTAAAATCTTGTAAAAATATCAAATTTCACTTGTGGAAATAATAATTTTCAATCAAATAATATCCAAAAACTAATCCTCAACCCAAAAGTTAGCCTCTTACATGCATATATATGGTCGTAGTGCAACCTTCAAAGCAAGCAAAGAATTTGTAGTTTTAGTTTCATCATATGAAGCAAGTGGACGCTTTTTATGGGTAGATGAATGGAGCATAAGAATTCATTCCTAAAGAAACATAATATTCATCACCAGTCGCCGATAAGTAAAATCTCAAACTACCCATCCGAAAAATGAAGAGACATGACGGGTTTCATGATCATCTTACAAATGTTTAAAAATGTAAATACAACTTTAGCAACATCGAAGTTTGTAAAATGAGAAATATCAAACAAAAAATGGTCAAAAGAAGACCATTCAAGTATCTCAAGCAAGGCCCAAGTATTCCTCCCAAAACTTGTGAATAGTATTATTATCGTGGTTATGGTTGCTACTACGGTTATCCTCAACTAAGTTGTTTATGCACTTTACAAAATCATCTCGCAAAACAAGTAAACAAATTTAACAAATAGCAAAGTAAGAATCTGCTTTTTTAAAATTTATGGTAGATCTTGCAAATAGAATGTAATGTAATCACAACAAAGTAATATATCAAGGATTCCCTTGGAAAATTTCAAAACTCTAATGCTATCTCTAAGACAGGATAACAGATTTGGTTGACAACCAAGTACCAACCTTCTCAAAAAAACAAAATTAGAAACTCCTAAAATGATATTTACACAATCAATAAGCTAATCAAAACAAAACTATGTCAAATAGGAGTAGATCCTACACAAATTTACACATAATGCTATGCCAAAGAAATACAAGATTCTAGCTTGACCTCCAAGTATAAATTTCTTAAAGTGATTACTTGGGGTGGGGTTGGAAAAATGTTACTCAACTAACAAGTACTTGAAAGCATCAGAAGAGTATAATCAGGGCTAAAGATGTGTACCTATTGAAAGCATCCTTCATTTTTTCGTCATCTGCAGTTTGGGGAAGGATTTCTTGTTTTTAGGAAACCTAACCGTAGCAGGACCTCGTGGACCTCGTACATCAGGTTTAGGTCTTTTAGGTAGACCCAGTAAAATGGCGATAATTAATGCCCCAACCATCATCGGTAAGTTATCCGGAAATGGTGTGGCGGCCATAGCCAGAATTTGATAAGAACAGTAGCCGTAGGTAGGGGCGGAGGGGGAGACGACAACGACATGAGTAGATGGAGAACAGGAGGTGGAGGCCGTGGGGGAGGTGATGGTTTGGGAGGCGAAGGCCGCGGTGGAAGTGAGGGTGGATGTGAGGGCGGAAGAAGTGAGGGCGGTGTGGGAGGTGATGGTTTGGGAGGTGATGGTGGGGGAGCCAACGGAGGCGACGGCGGTGAGGGCTACGAGGATTGCCAGAATCATAACAGAATTTCTCAATGAATTTCCAGAAACCTTGGCCTTTTCTTTAACTTCCACAGGCATCTTCCCTTGTCCTTTCCATCAACTTTTTCACCTCCAGTTGTTGATTTTTCGTTGCCTTAGGACCCTACCACTGCTTCTTTGGTTGGGATAGATTCACTTTGTTTCTTCTTAGCCATTAACTTTCGAATGAATATTGCACACTCGAGAAATTGTCCCTAACAGAGGAACCCACACAATCCAAAAGTTGATAAAATACAGTGAAACTTTCAAAGCATATTAACCATTCTAATATTTGATAAATTATTAACTAATCCCGGAAAAAACAATCTTTGAAAGCATAATAGCCCCATTAGCTTTTACTGGGCACACAAATTAGCATGTAAATCGAAGAAAAATAGTGAGATGCTAGGAAAAAACAATCCCTAATCAAACCGCTTGTGGTAATTAAGCGCAACAAATGTCTAGATTCCATAAATTAAAGAAAACAAACCCTTTAGTGTAAGATTCGATTAATTATTAACTAATCCCATGTCAATGACTCTTTGGAAAATATGATCCCATTATCGTTACAAAGCCCAAAAACAAATTGAAACGATATTTAAGAACATATCGAAAATGAAATTTACCTACTAGCTTATTCAAGACTCAAAGAAACCATTGCAACAAAGTTAAAATCCAAATAGATTGCCAAAAACACATACAACAAAACCCTCATTTCTCAAAAAATCAATAACTAAAAGCCATTCAAGATAAAGAGATAGCAATCCCTTTAGTGTAAGATTCGATTAACTATTACTAACCCCATGACAACGACATTGAAGAAATTAAAAGCGATATTTAGCAACATTATAAGAAAATGAAATTTACCTAATAAGAAAGAAAGTTAATTAAAAGCCAAATAGATGGCCAAAACATACACTCAAAGAAAACCTCATTTGTCAAAAAAAAATAAATTACAATAAATCATTCAAGAAATTTCAAGGAAAAAAAAACCACCCAATCAAAACCCTAAACATCCACGAATAACAATTACATTGAGAAGCGAGCGTTCGAACTCTAATTAGACAAAGAGGGAAAAGGGATTTCGAACAAAACAAACCCCAATCAAACCGCTTATCGAAACTCATACTACTTGGGCAAGAAATCATAACAAAGGGTATCAATGATTTTTTTGAGAAACTAACAATTTCATCATTTAATTCGTAGAAAAAAATCATTTATATATATATATATATATATGTATATACAAAAATATAAATATATCTGAGTAAAGAGAAAAAGAAAGCGAGATAGGGGCAAACCTGAGCTATAGAACAGTAGATTTTCAATAGGAGATGATGTGCTCGCCTCTTGAGATGGTCTCGACCCTTGAAATTTCAGAACCCCGATTACACAAAAGAGGGCTTTCGGAAGAAAACAAACCCAATCAAGCAAATTATAAGAAAAACATATTACTTCATTTTCATTTCTAGAAATGTTCAAGAAATCTATAATTCATCAACCAAAATGGGAAATTATAACAGAGGGTATCAATGGTTTTTTGAGAAACTAGCAATTTCATCTTTTAATTTGTAGAACAAAATTATTTATAATATACACAGAAAGAGAAAAAGAAAGCCAAGATAGGGCCAAACCTGAGCTATGAAAGAGAGATTTTGATAGGAGATGGTGTGCTCATGTCTTGAGAGAAGAAGGTCGACCGGATTAGAACTTAAAAAGAAAGCAGAAGCGGGAGAAGCGAAGGTAATTATTTAATAGATTAATTGCATATCAGACCTTGAAGTATACATAGTCTTACACTTTGTACCCCAAAGTATAAATTCTCCCATCTCGTTCTCCAACATTTGATTACATAAGCAAAACCGGAAGTTATACAAGGTTTTGTTCTCAAAATAATGAAAAAAAGTACAAATTTTACAATAAATAAAACACTACATCAAATGATAGCAAAAGAATAGCAAAACCAAAGACTTTTTGCCAAGGGAGGGGGTAATTCGGTCATTTTGGGGGAGGGGGTTTTCTATGTCACATTTTTATTTCATCTCTAAGACAATAATCTAGCATTTTTTCTCCACATACATATACATATATATATATATATATATTTACAAAATTTTAGTGGGTCGATTTATATATAATACTTAATTTTTTAAAATTTACCTTACATTATAACGTAATTATTTATTTCGATTAGAATAATTGATTATTGTACAAAGGGTCAAAATGGATGTTTGTTTGTTAATATATCTAAAGACGTATTTTTTGTGTCGAAAGAAAGAAGGAGTCCTAATTTCATTTTTAATTCAAGTTAAATTGATTAAAGCTTGATTCAGATTGGATTTTTTTATTTTGATTAATTAATTAATTTTTGTTTAGTCGGTTAGTTGCACTGGACTAGATGGGTGAGAAACTGATTTGGTTTGATTTTATTAATTATTATTATTATTATTATTATTTTTATTATGCTTTATTACGTTTTTGCCCTTTTAAAATATTAAAATGATAAAAATAAATTAAATAAAGATTATTAAAAACACATCCGTACTAAATATCATATGTGTCCCAGCCACGTCACCATTTTGTGACGTGTCAACTATAATCGAACTAAAGTGAAAAAAATTGATAGTTTAATCATTTAATTGAAAAAATTGAAAGGTCGATCACCAAAGTGAAAAATCGTCTATAGTTTAGGGTAGTACTTCGTATTTAAGCCTAATAATAATAATAATACAATGCACTTCATACCTATTTTATATTAAAGTTGCATGTAAATGTATATTTTTTCCATTTATTAATTATAAATTTAATTATCGCATTAACCCAACTCACTCATTTGTCAAAGCTTTTATTTTTGTATTGATATTGTTCTAAGAATAATGCTACAGACACAAATTATTTTACAAATATTTTACAAACTGCTGATGTGGCAGTGTTGCATAGGTAATAGTGTTACATTGTTTGTTTGTTTTTTTTAAAAAAAAATTGATGTGGAGTATGTCACATCAATAGTTTATAAAATGTTTATAGAATAATTTGTGTCTCAGATTATTACTTGTTTTAAACTATATAATTTCATCACTTGATAAAATTGTAAATTGCAATTAAAACAAAAAAAATCAATTCTGAGAGAAAATAGTGTTAATGGTTCCTTGTATGTTTTTTTTTTAAAGTAAAATAATATGCAATATAAAAGGAATTTTGACACTCATATTGTATTCTTAAATCATTAGTATTTTCAAAGCTCTTTTCTAGAGAGTAAATCAAATAAAATTAATTAAAATATGATTTTATGTGTTATAAATATTTAATAATTCAATTAAATATTTATAATGAATTAAACGATTGAGAATTCAATGCCTCGTTTTTAGGACTTTAATTTTGAAGTCCGACGTAACAGACTTAAAACTTTATTCTATTTGAGCAAAATTGGAATTATACCTCATGACTAAGTTGTGGTTCAAACAAGTATAAATGTATTTATTTCAAAACATTATTGAAATGTTTATAGAGAATTGTCATTTACACAAGAAATTTTTGACATTTTCCATGAATGTGGGCTCTATTTACAACTTATTTGAGTAAAGACTTGAAAACTATCAATCAAATATATTTGCGAGAAATATTAATTTTATATTTATAAATTTAAAATAATTAAAATATCCAATAAAATAAAATAAATAAAAACAAATACAACTTAAAATAAATCTTAATGGCTCCAATTAAGGTACATAAGCGAGTTGAATCGATCCGGATTCTAGGCTGCTCAGAATTGATTCGAGACAAAAATGTCTTGCTCGTATTCGATTCGAATTCAAAATAAAATTTAAACAATGTACTCGTACTCGACTCGATGCAAAAAATGATACTCGAAATTCGACTCGACTCGACTCAAAATTATATTCGAACTACTTGTTTTGAATCGAACTCGAGTAAAAACGAGCTTATATCATATTATTGATTCCAAATTTACAATTTACAATATACAATTTTAAAAAGTTAGGCATATGAATTACAAAATACACATTAGTAAGAAGAACAACATTAACATTCAAGTTTCTAGCATCAAGATTATCCAACAAGCGACATCACAAGGATTCAAGTTTCCACCAAGCAAAGAACATTAACATTGATTCATTCAAGTGTCCAAGTCGAGGATGAGAATTATCATTGATTTTTTTTTGAGGCATACAAGATCAATTTGTAGCATGTATAATCCACATACAAAGTATCCCAGTAGCACCATCTAATTAGTCAAGGCAGGATCAAAAAGTTAGAAAACCAACAAAAGGTTTGGGAAAAATAAAAAAGAAGCTCCCAACGTGAATTAATACAATATGTTCAGGCTATAAAAAGAATAAAATATTAGAGGAAGTGAACTAAGACCTGCATATCAGTTCATTACTTACCCCACTATGAGTCTCTCTTCATAAGCAAAACTTGTAATCACCGCCATAGTGGTAAAAGCTAAAACAGATAAAAGAATTATTATTAATTCAAATCTCGACATAAAAAAGGCCAACATTTCATATAACTCGATTGTACATTATATAGAAAACTTACTTGGAACAATTTGAAGTAAAGAAATGAGTTTATCTTCATAAGCAAAACTTCTCTTGCGATTGAGCTTTCAAGAGGACCACGATATGAGAGTAGTTCCTTGAAACCCAAGCACATGTTCATGGGGACCACGATACACTATGTGGGCCATCGGATAGAAGAATAATGTCATCAAACGGATCATAAGTTTGAGGGGTTGGTTGTAAGAGAGAGATGAGAGCAGTTCCTTGGAGAATGTGGACATGTGCTTCAGTGAATTCACAGAAAATGTTCATATAGCAGAGAACCAAGAGAAGCCAACCAACATTACTGACTAATGACATAGGAGCATTAGTTAACGCGAAATGGGATGTCGATACTTTACCGTAATATTATTTACCGCTCGACAATCAATGCACATGCGCTACTTCCCATCCTTCCTAAGAACCATGATCCCTAGAACTGCACATGGACTCATGTTTTCCATTACGAACCCTTTTTCCATCAACTCTCCAACTTGCTTTTGCAACTCCTTCATTCCCTCAAGATTGCTCCGATAAGCTGGACGGTTTGGAATGGTCACACTGGGTATAAAATCAATTTGATGCTCAATTCCCTGAATCGGTAGTAACCTTTGTGGAAGCTCCTCGAGAAAAACATCTACAAAATCTTGTAAGAGAGATAAAACAACACTAGACAACAAAAAATCATTAACGTTAGTATTCAAAAGTGTCATCTTATACCGAAGTATAATCATTGGTTGTTTAGAATCCAAAGCTCGCCTTATATCACTCGTTTTTGCATACATATTTGTTTTTCTCTCTTCTTTTTTCTTTCCATCTCTTATTTTTACCCTCATTTTTCCTTTCATCACTCTTTTTTTTTTGTACATGATCTTTTTGAAGATGTAACTGATCCTCATGCACCTATTTTGGTGACATAGGACACAACATAACTTTCTGTTGATTATGAACAAAAGAATACTCATAAGTAAAGCCATCATGCTCCACTCTCCGATCAAACTGCCATGGTCTACCAAACAAAATATGTATCGCCAGCACAGGAACCACATCGCACAAATTCTCATCAACATATCTCTTAATAGTAAATGGCACCAATACCTTTTTTCGTCACTTTAATTTCATTACTATCGTCGAGCCATTGTAATTGATATGGTTGAGAATGTTTAGTTATGGAAACCCTAATTTCTCCACCATAGCCTTACTTGCCACATTCGTGCAACTTTTTCTATTAACTACGACACTGCAAATCTTCTCATTCACAAGGCATCTAGTATGAAATAAATTTTTCTCGTTGTTCATTTACTTTCCTCCTTCACCTGCGTATTAAGTACTCTTTTATTAACCAAAACTTCCCCAGATATCGCAAACTCTCTATCATCAATCTCTTCTAATGGTGGCATAGAATCGGTGTCATTGTCTTCTTCCTCGATCTCCACCTCACTATTATTAAGTAATAACATTGTTCACTGATTTGGACATTAACTTGCGATATGACCTTTGCCTTGACATTTAAAACATTTAATATCATGATTATAACTAAAAGAAGGTAGTTCATTTTTACTTTGCATTCCACGGTTAGCCGTTTTTTGTTTAAACTCTATTTTAGGTTTGCTCACGACAGATTTCTCCTCTCGCTTTCCAACATTAAACTTCCATGAAGAACTCGAACTAGGCAACGATTGTTGGCTACCTCTCCTCTTAAGCTATTTCTCAATCTTGATAACCATGTGTACCATATCCTCCAATACCATGTAATGTCGTCGTTCCACTAAATCTGCAATCTCCCAATTTAGCCCAGCCAAAAATCTGGCCATTGTTGCTTCGTTATCCTCATTTATGTTTGCCCAAACCATCAACATTTCCATCTCCTTGTAATAAATCATCTACGCTCCGACTACCGTGTTTCAGACTTTGTAAGCTCCGAACTAACTCTCGATGATAATAGTCTGGCACGAATCTTTTTTTCATTACAGTCTTCATCTCCAACCACATTTCAATCCAAGCGTTCCTACACCTTTCTCCGGTGATCATCAGTTGATCCCACCAAGAATCGCATAAGTTGAAAATTCTATGCTGCAAGTTCTTTCATCAATTATTAAGTTAAATATTTGAATGTATTATTGTATATTTATTTAGTTATGATAATGAAAAAATAATTATTTAAATTTTTAATAGAATTCTATATTAACATCTATATTGACAAAATTTGTTTGAAATTCTAATCCGAATAGAATTATGAAACTCATGTCGTAATAACTTTTAATTTAGTTATGACATTTAGTTATGAATGAATACATTATATTTTTTCAACTAATGTTACATTTCTTATGTTTCAAATTCACATATATTATTAATACAATTAATCATGTGATTTGATAAAATTTCAAGTTTAAATGAATTAAATTAGTTAGAATATTAATTTAATATTGAAGTTTACGACTAATATTAATATAATTAAATCATGTGATATAATAATTGAGAAAATAGCATTTTGTTTTTGTAATTGTTTGAGACATCTTGTGAAGCTATCACTTTTATTTGTAGAAATGTCAATTCCCTTGTTTATTTGCTTATGCAACTTGATCACAAAAATGTGAATCTAGAGTTTATTTTTGAATTATGAAAGAAATATATACAAAAAAAGAAGGGCATTTGATACTAGAGGTACTTATTAAAAGTTTAAAAGAAATTTCAACAATTAAAATTTCAATGAAAATTTCACATATTTATCAAAGCTGTGATAAAGTATCATATTATTTTCATTTTTAAAACAATTAAATTATTCAATATAATATATTAGTTGACCTATTGTTAATTTCAATTATACTATTCACAACTATAAAAATATAGTATAAAGTTGAAGGAAGTGTAGTGGAGTGGAACCGAGTTTCAAGACAAACACTCGATCCAAACAATTTGGATCCTCTCCAACTCGCTTCTCTCCATTCATCAAGACTTACAAGAGTTGAAGATTGGGGCTCAAAACAACCTTGGCTTAGGCCAAATCAAATAGGGAGTTAATAATTTGATAGTTGCACAAGTCTCTAGTCCCATAAATACTAAATAAGACCCACATTCATGTGAATAGTAAAATCTTGTAAAAATATCAAATTTCACTTGTGGAAATAATAATTTTCAATCAAATAATATCCAAAACTAATCCTCAACCCAAAAGTTAGCCTCTTACATGCATATATATGGTCATGCGTGCAACCTTCAAAGCAAGCAAAAAGAATTTGTAGTTTTTAGTTTCATCATATATAAAGAAAGATGGGCTTTTTTATGGGTAGATGAATGGAGCATAAGAATTCATTCCTAAAGAAACATAATATTCATCACCAAAGCTACCAGTAAGTAAAATCTCAAACTACCCATCCGAAAAATGAAGAGACATGGGTTTCATGATCATCTTACAACAAGTCGAAAAATGTAAATACAACTTTAGCAACATCTCAAGTTTGTAAAATGAGAAATATCAAACAAAAAATGGTCAAAAGAAGACCATTCAAGTATCTGAAGCAAGGCCCAAGTATTCCTCCCAAAACTTGTGAATAGTATTATTGCGTGGTTATGGTTGCTACGGTTATCCTCAACTAAGTTGTTTATGCACTTTACAAAATCATCTGCAAAACAAGTAAACAAATTTAACAGCGCAGAAGTAAGATACTGCGTTTTTTTAAAATTTATGGTAGATCTTGCAAATAGAATGTAATGTAATCACAACAAAGTAATATATCAAGGATTCCCCTTGGAAAATTTCAAAACTCTAATGCTATCTCTAAGACGGGATAACAGATTTGGTTGACAACCAAGTACCAACCTTCTCAAAAAAACAAAATTAGAAACTCCTAAAATGATATTTACACAATCAATAAGCTAATCAAAAACAAAACTATGTCAAATAGGAGTAGATCCTACACAAATTTACACATAATGCTATGCCAAAGAAATACAAGATTCTAGCGACCTCCAAGTATAAATTTCTTAAAGTGATTACTTGGGGTGGGGTTGGAAAATGTTACTCAACTAACAAGTACTTGAAAGCATCGTAAGAGTATAATCAGGCTAAAGATGTGTACCTATTGAAAGCATCCTTCATTTTTTTTTCGTCATCTGCAGGTTTGGGAAGGATTTCTTGTTTTAGGAAACCTAATCAGAAAGCAGGACCTCGTGGACCTCAGTACATCGAGTTTAGGTCTTTTAGGTGAGACCAGTAAAATGGCGATAATTAATGCCCCAACCATCATCGGTGAAGTTATCCAGGAAATGGTGTGGCGGCCATAGTGAATTTGATAAAACGAGAGGCAAGTAGGTAGTAGAGGCGGAGGGGAGCGACAACCACATGAGTAGATGGAGAGCAGGAGGTGGAGGCCGTGGGGAGGTGATGGTTTGGGGGGAAGGTCATGCGGTGGAAGTGAGGTGGATGTGAGGCGGAAGAAGTGAGGCGGTGTGGGAGGTGATGGTTTGGGAGGTGATGGTGGGGGAGCCAACGAGGCGGCGGTGAGGGCTACGAGGATTGCAGAATGCTTGATGAATTTCTCAATGAATTTCCGAAACCTTGGCCTTTTCTTTAACTTCCACAGGCATCTTCCCTTGTCCTTTCCATCAACTTTTTCACCTCCGATTGTTGATTTTCGTTGCCTTAGGACCCTGCCACTTTGGTTGGGATAGATTCACTTTGTTTCTTCTTAGCCATTAACTCGAATGAATATTGCACACTCGGAAATTGTCCCTATGAGAGGAACCCACACAATCCAAAAGTTCAAGAGAAATACGTGAAACTTTCAAAGCATATTAACCATTCTAATATTTGATAAATTATTAACTAATCCCGGAAAAACAATACTGGAAAGCATAATAGCCCCATTAGCTTTACCGGGCACACAAATTTATGTAATCAAGAGAAAAATAGTGAGATGCTAGGAAAAACAATCCCTAATCAAACTGCTTGTGGTAATTAATCGCAACAAATGTCTAGATTCCATAAATTAAAGAAAACAAACCCTTTAGTGTAAGATTCGATTAATTATTAACTAATCCCATGTCAATGACTCTTTGGAAAATATGATCCCATTATCGTTACAAAGCCCAAAAACAAATTGAAACCGATATTTAAGAACATATCGTAAAATGAAATTTACCTACTAGCTTATTCAAGACTCAAAGAAACCATTGCAACAAAGTTAAAATCCAAATAGATTGCCAAAACACATACAACAAAACCCTCATTTCTCAAAAAATCAATAACTAAAAGCCATTCAAGATAAAGAGATAGCAATCCCTTTAGTGTAAGATTCGATTAACTATTACTAACCCCATGACAACGATTCTTTGAAGAAATTAAAAGCGATATTTAACAACATTATAAGAAAATGAAATTTACCTAATAAAGAAAAAAGTTAATTAAAAGCCAAATAGATGGCCAAAACATACACTCAAGAAAACCTCATTTGTCAAAAAAATAAATTACAATAAATCATTCAAGAAATTTCAAGGAAAAAAAAAACCACCCAATCAAAACCCTAAACATCACGAATAACAATTACATTGAGAAATGAGCGTTCGAGAACTCTAATTAGACAAAGAGGGAAAAGGATTTCAACAAAACAAACCCCAATCAAACCGCTTATCGTAAACTCATACTACTTGGCAAGAAATCATAACAAAGGGTATCAATGATTTTTTGAGAAACTAACAATTTCATCATTTAATTAAGTAGAAAAAATCATTTATAATATATATATATATATATATATATATGTATATACAAAATATAAATATATCTGTAAAGAGAAAAAGAAAGCCGAGATAGAGGCAAACTGAGCTATAGAACGTAGATTTTCAATAGGAGATGATGTGCTCTGTCTTGAGATGGTCGACCTTTGAAATTTCAGAACCCCGATTACACAAAGAGGGCTTTCGTAAGAAAACAAACCCAATCAAACGAATTTTATAAGAAAAACATATTACTTCATTTTCATTTCTAGAAATGTTCAAGAAATCTATAATTCATCAACCAAAATGGGAAATTATAACAGAGGGTATCAATGGTTTTTTGAGAAACTAGCAATTTCATCTTTTAATTTGTAGAACAAAATTATATAATATAATAAAGAGAAAGAAAAAGAAAGCCAAGATAGGCCAAACCCGAGCTATGAAAGAGAGATTTTCAAGAGGAGATGGTGTGCTCTGCCTTGAGAAGAAGGTCGATTTGGATTAGAACTTTAAAAGAAGTTGTAGGCGGGAGAAGCGAAGGTAATTATTTAATAGATTAATTGCATATTAGACCTTCAAGTATACATAGTCTTACACTTTGTACCCCAAAGTATAAATTCTCCCATCTCGCTTCTCCAACATTTGATTACATAAGCAAAACCAGGAAGTTATACAAGGTTTTGTTCTCAAAATAATGAAAAAAGTACAAATTTTACAATAAATAAAACACTACATCAAATGATGATAGAAAAGAATAGCAAAAACCAAAGACTTTTGGCCAAGGGAGGGTGGTGGGTGGTCATTATTGGGGGGAGGGTTTCCTATGTCACATTTTTTTATTTCATCTCTAAGACAATAATCTAGCATTTTTCTCCACACATACATATACATATATATATATATATATATTTACAAAATTTTAGTGGGTCAATTTATATATAATACTTAATTTTTAAAATTTACCTTACATTATAACGTAATTATTTATTTCATTGGGAATAATTGACCCCACAAAGGGTCAAATGGATGTTTGTTTGTTTAATATACAGAAGAGTACGTATTTTTTTGTGTCAAAAGAAAGGAGAGTCCTAATTTCATTTTTTAATTCAAGTTAAATTGATTAGCTTGATTCAGATCGATTTTTTTTTATTTTGATTAATTAATTAATTTTGTTTAGTCGGTTAGTCCGACTAGATGGGTGAGAAACCGATTTGGTTTGATTTTATTAATTATTATTATTATTATTATTATTTTATTATGCTTTATTACGTTTTTTTGCCCTTTTAAAATATTAAAATGATAAAAATAAATTAAATAAAGATTATTAAAACACATCCGCATTTAAATATCATATGTGTGTCCCAAACCACGCCACCATTTTGTGACGTGTCAACTATAATCGAACTAAAGTGAAAAAATTGATAGTTTAATCATTTAATTGAAAAAATTGAAAGGTCGATCACCAAAGTGAAAAATCGCCTATAGTTTAGGGTAAGATTGTGATTTAAGCCTAATAATAATAATAATACAATGCACTTCATACCTATTTTATATTAAAGTTGCATGTAAATGTATATTTTTTCCATTTATTAATTATAAATTTAATTATCGCATTAACCCAACTCACTCATTTGTCAAAGCTTTTATTTTTGTATTGATATTGTTCTAAGAATAATGCTACAGACACAAATTATTTTACAAATATTTTACAAACTGCTGATGTGGCAGTGTTGCATAGGTAATAGTGTTACATTGTTTGTTTGTTTGTTTTTAAAAAAATTGATGTGGAGTATGTCACATCAATAGTTTATAAAATGTTTATAGAATAATTTGTGTCTGTAGCATTACTCTTGTTTTAAACTATATAATTTCATCACTTGATAAGAATTGTAAATTGCAATTAAAACAAAAAAAATCAATTACAGAGAAAATAGTGTTAATGGTTCCTTGTATGTTTTTTTTAAAGTAAAATAATATGCAATATAAAAAGGAATTTTGACACTCATATTGTATTCTTAAATCATTAGTATTTTCACTCTTTTGTAGAGAGAGTAAATCAAATAAAATTAATTAAAATATGATTTTATGTGTTATAAATATTTAATAATTCAATTAAATATTTATAATGAATTAGACAGTTGAGAATTCAATGCCTCGTTTTTAGGACTTTAATTTTGAAGTCTGACAGTTGCACTTAAAACTTTATTCTATTTGAGCAAAATTGGAATTATACCTCATGACTAAGTTGTGGTTCAAACAAGTATAAATGTATTTATTTCAAACAGATTATTGAAATGTTTATAGAGAATTGTCATTTACACAAGAAATTTTTGACATTTTCCATGAATGTGGGCTCTATTTACAACTTATTTGAGTAAAGACTTGGAAAACTATCAATCAAATATATTTGCAGAAATATTAATTTTATATTTATAAATTTAAAATAATTAAAATATCCAATAAAATAAAATAAATAAAAACAAATACAACTTAAAAATAAATCTTAATGGCTCCAATTAAGGCTGTAAACGAGTTGAATCGATCCGGATTCTAGGCTGCTCAGAATTGATTCGAGACAAAAATGTCTTGCTCGTATTCGATTCGAATTCAAAATAAAATTTAAACAATGTACTCGTACTCGACTCGATCAAAAAAATGATACTCGAAATTGAATTCGACTCGACTCAAAATTATATTCGAACTACTTGTTTTGAATCGAACTCGAGTAAAAAACGAGCTTATATCATATTATTGATTCCAAATTTACAATTTACAATATACAATTTTAAAAAGTTAGGCATATGAATTACAAAATACACATTAGTAAGAAAGAACAACATTAACATTCAAGTTTCTAGCATCAAAGATTATCCAACAAGCAAAGATCACAAGGATTCAAGTTTCCACCAAGAAAACAACATTAACATTGATTCATTCAAGTGTCCAAGTCCGTGGATGAGAATTATCGCAGGTTTGTTTTTGCAGAGCATACAAGATCGGTGAAGTATGTATAATCCACATACAAAGTATCCCAAAGAAGCACCATCTAATTAGTCAAGGCAGGATCAAAAAGTTAGAAAACCAACAAAAGGTTTGGGAAAAATAAAAAAAGAAGCTCCCAACGTGAATTAATACAATATGTTCAAGCTATAAAAAGAATAAAATATTAGAGGAAGTGAACTAAGACCTGCATATCAGTTCATTACTTACCCCACTATGAGTCTCTCTTCATAAGCAAAACTTGTAATCACTGCCATAGTGGTAAAAGCTAAAACAGATAAAAGAATTATTATTAATTCAAATACTGACATAAAAAAAGGCCAACATTTCATATAACTCAGTGTACATTATATAGAAAACTTACTTGGAACAATTTGAAGTAAACAAATGAGTTTATCTTCATAAGCAAAACTTCTCTTGCAAATGAGCTTTCAAGAGGACCTCGATATGAGAGTAGTTCCTTGAAAACCCAAGCACATGTTCATGGGGACCCCGATACACTATGTGGCCAATGATAGAAGAATAATGTCATCAAACAGATCATAAGTTTCAGGGGTTGGTTGTAAGAGAGAGATGAGCAGTTCCTTGGAGAATGTGGACATGTGTTTGTTGAATTCACGAGAAAATGTTCATATAGTAGAGAACCAAGAGAAGCCAACCAACATTATCGACTAATGACATAGGAGCATTAGTTAACGCGAAATGGGATGTCGATACTTTTACCGTAATATTATTTACCGCCGACAATCAATGCACATGCGCTTACTTCCCATCCTTCCTAAGAACCATGATCCCTAGAATCGCATATGGACTCATGTTTTCCATTACGAACCTTTTTCCATCAACTCTCCAACTTGCTTTTGCAACTCCTTCATTCCTCAAGATTGCTCCGATAAGTGGGTCGGACGGTTTGGAATGGTCACACTGGGTATAAAATCAATTTGATGCTCAATTCCTCGAATCCAGTAGAACCTTTGTGGGAAGCTCCTCGAGAAAAACATCTACAAAATCTTGTAAGAGAGATAAAACAACACTGACAACAAAAAATCATTAACGTTAGTATTCAAAAGTGTCATCTTATACCAAGTATAATCATTGGTTGTTTAGAATCCAAAGCTCGCTTTATATCATCACTCGCTTTTTGCATACATATTTGTTTTTCTCTCTTCTTTTTTCTTTCCATCTCTTATTTTTACCCTCATTTTTCCTTTCATCACTCTTTTTTTTTTGTACATGATCTTTTTGAAGATGTAACTGATCCTCATGCACCTATTTTGGTGACATAGGACACAACATAACTTTCTGTTGATTATGAACAAAAGAATACTCATTAGTAAAGCCATCATGCTCCACTCTCCGATCAAACTGCCATGGTCTACCAAACAAAATATGTATCGCCAGAACAGGAACCACATCGCACAAATTCTCATCAACATATCTCTTAATAGTAAATGGCACCAATACCTTTTTTCGTCACTTTAATTTCATTACTATCGTCGAGTTATTGTAATTGATATGGTTGAGAATGTTTAGTTATGGAAACCCTAATTTCTCCACCATAGCCTTTACTTGCCACATTCGTGCAACTTTTTTCTATTAACTACTTATTAACTGCAAATCTTCTCATTCACAAGGCATCTAGTATGAAATAAATTTTTCTCGTTGTTCGCCACTTTCCTCCTTCACTGCCAGATTAAGTACTCTTTTATTAACCAAAACTTCCCCGATATCGTAAACTCTCTATCATCAATCTCTTCTAATGGTGGCATAGAATCGGTGTCATTGTCTTCTTCCTCGATCTCCACCTCACTATTATTAAGTAATAACATTGTTCACCGATTTGGACATTAACTTGCGATATGACCTTTGCCTTGACATTTAAAACATTTAATATCATGATTATAACTAAAAGAAGGTAGTTCATTTTACTTTGCATTCCACTTGTTAGCCGCTTTTTGTTTAAACTCTATTTTAGGTTTGCTTCACCATGCATTTCTCCTCTCGCTTTCCAACATTAAACTTCCATGAAGAACTCAACTAGGCAACGATTGTTGGCTACCTCTCCTCTTAAGCTATTTCTCAATCTTGATAACCATGTGTACCATATCCTCCAATACCATGTAATGTCGCTGCTCCACTAAATCGCAATCTCCCAATTTAGCCCAAACCAAAAAAAATCCGCCATTGTTGCTTCGTTATCCTCATTTATGTTTGCTTCAAACCATCAACATTTCCATCTCCTTGTAATAAATCATCTACGCTCCGACCACCGTGTTTCAGACTTTGAAGCTCTCAACTAACTCTCGATGATAATAGTCCGCACAGCGAATCTTTTTTTTTCATTACGTCTTCATCTCCAACCACATTTCAATTCCAAGCGTTTCCCTACACCTTCTCCTAATGATCATCATTGATCCCACCAAGTAATCGCATAAGTTGAAAATTCTATCATGGCAAGTTCTTTCATCAATTATTAAGTTAAATATTTGAATGTATTATTGTATATTTATTTAGTTATGATAATGAAAAATAATTATTTAAATTTTTAATAGAATTCTATATTAACATCTATATTGACAAAATTTGTTTGAAATTTAATCCGAATAGAATTATGAAACTCATGTCGTAATAACTTTTAATTTAGTTATGACATTTAGTTATGAATGAATACATTATATTTTTCAACTAATGTTACATTTCTTATGTTTCAAATTCACATATATTATTAATACAATTAATCATGTGATTTGATAAAATTTCAAGTTTAAATGAATTAAATTAGTTAGAATATTAATTTAATATTGAAGTTTACTTACTAATATTAATATAATTAAATCATGTGATATAATAATTGAGAAAATAGCATTTTGTTTTTGTAATTGTTTCGAGACATCTTGTGAAGCTATCACTTTTATTTGTAGAAATGTCAATTCCCTTGTTTATTTGCCATGCAACTTGATCACAAAAATGTGAATCTAGAGTTTATTTTTTGAATTATGAAAGAAATATATACAAAAAGAAGGGCATTTGATACTAGAGGTACTTATTAAAAGTTTAAAAGAAATTTCAACAATTAAAATTTCAATGAAAATTTCACATATTTATCAAACTGTGATAAAGTATCATATTATTTTCATTTTTAAAACAATTAAATTATTCAATATAATATATTAGTTGACCGGTGTTAATTTCAATTATACTATTCACAACTATAAAAATATAGTATAAAGTTGAAGGGAAGTGTAGTGGAGTGGAACCAGAGTTTCCAAGACAAACACTCGATCCAAACGAATTTGGATCCTCTCCAACTCGCTTCTCTCCATTCATCAAGACTTACAAGAGTTGAAGATTGGGGCTCAAAACAACCTTGGCTTAGGCCAAATCAAATAGGGAGTTAATAATTTGATAGTTGCACAAGTCTCTAGTCCCATAAATACTAAATAAGACCCACATTCATGTGAATAGTAAAATCTTGTAAAAATATCAAATTTCACTTGTGGAAATAATAATTTTCAATCAAATAATATCCAAAAACTAATCCTCAACCCAAAAGTTAGCCTCTTACATGCATATATACGGTCGTATGCAACCTTCAAAGCAAGCAAAGAATTTGTAGTTTTAGTTTCATCATATAAGAAGTGGATGCTTTTTATGGGTAGATGAATGGAGCATAAGAATTCATTCCTAAAGAAACATAATATTCATCACCGTGCTACCATAGAAGTAAAATCTCAAACTACCCATCCAAAAAATGAAGAGACATGATTGTGTTTCATGATCATCTTACAACAATCGAAAAATGTAAATACAACTTTAAAGAACATCCAAGTTTGTAAAATGAGAAATATCAAACAAAAAAATGGTCAAAAGAAGACCATTCAAGTATCTCAAGCAAGGCCCAAGTATTCCTCCCAAAACTTGTGAATAGTATTACAAGTGGTTATGGTTGCTACGGTTATCCTCAACTAAGTTGTTTATGCACTTTACAAAATCATCTGCAAAACAAGTAAACAAATTTAATAAATACAGTAAGAAGATAATCGCTTTTTTTTAAAATTTATGGTAGATCTTGCAAATAGAATGTAATGTAATCACAACAAAGTAATATATCAAGGATTCCCTTAGAAAATTTCAAAACTCTAATGCTATCTCTAAAGACAGATAACAGTTTGGTTGACAACCAAGTACCAACCTTCTCAAAAAAAAACAAAATTAGAAACTCCTAAAATGATATTTACACAATCAATAAGCTAATCAAAACAAAACTATGTCAAATAGGAGTAGATCCTACACAAATTTACACATAATGCTATGCCAAAGAAATACAAGATTCAGCAGCCTCCAAGTATAAATTTCTTAAAGTGATTACTTGGGGTGGGGTTGGAAAAATGTTACTCAACTAACAAGTACTTGAAAGCATCAAGAGTATAATCGTGGCTAAAGATGTGTACCTATTGAAAGCATCCTTCATTTTTTCAGTCATCTGCAGGTTGGGGAAGGATTTCTTGTTTTAGGAAACCTAACAGAAAGGCAGACCTCGTGGACCTCAGACATCAAAGTTTAGGTCTTTTAGGTAGACCCAAGAAATGGCGATAATTAATGCCCCAACCATCATGGTAAGTTATCAGGAAATGGTGTGGTGGCCATAGCTTAATTTGATAAGAACAAGAGTCAGTAGGTAGGAAGTGAGGGGAGACGACAACGACATGAGTAGATGGAGAATGGAGGTGGAGGCCGTGGGGAGGTGATGGTTTGGGAGGCGAAGGTCATGGTGGAAGTGAGGGTGGATGTGAGGGGAAGAAGTGAGGCGGTGTGTGGGAGGTGATGGTTTGGGAGGTGATGGTGGGGAGCCAACTGAGGCGACGGCGGCGGTGAGGGCTACGAGGATTGCTGTAATCATAATGAAATTTCTCAATGAATTTCCGTAAACCTTGGCCTTTTCTTTAACTTCCACAAGATCTTCCCTTGTCCTTTCCATCAACTTTTTCACCTCAGTTTGTTGATTTTCGTTGCCTTAGGACCCTACCACTTCTTTGGTTGGGATAGATTCACTTTGTTTCTTCTTAGCCATTAACTCGAATGAATATTGCACACTCGTAAATTGTCCCTAACAGAGGAACCCACACAATCCAAAAGTTCAAGAAAATACGTGGAAACTTTCAAAGCATATTAACCATTCTAATATTTGATAAATTATTAACTAATCCCAGAAAAACAATACCGAAAGCATAATAGCTTCATTCCATTAGCTTTACGGCACACAAATTAGCATGTAATCAAGAGAAAAATAGTGAGATGCTAGGAAAAACAATCCCTAATCAAACTAGCTTGTGGTAATTAATCGCAACAAATGTCTAGATTCCATAAATTAAAGAAAACAAACCCTTTAGTGTAAGATTCGATTAATTATTAACTAATCCCATGTCAATGACTACTTTGGAAAATATGATCCCATTATCGTTACAAAGCCCAAAAACAAATTGAAACCGATATTTAGCAACATATCGTAAAATGAAATTTACCTACTAGCTTATTCAAGACTCAAAGAAACCATTGCAACAAAGTTAAAATCCAAATAGATTGCCAAAAACACATACAACAAAACCCTCATTTCTCAAAAAATCAATAACTAAAAGCCATTCAAGATAAAGAGATAAAGCAATCCCTTTAGTGTAAGATTCGATTAACTATTACTAACCCCATGACAACGACATCAAGAAATTAAACCGATATTTAGCAACATTATAAGAAAATGAAATTTACCTAATAAAGCAAAGAAAGTTAATTAAAAGCCAAATAGATGGCCAAAACATACACTCAAAGAAAAAACCTCATTTGTCAAAAAAAATAAATTACAATAAATCATTCAAGAAATTTCAAGGAAAAAAAACCACCCAATCAAAACCCTAAACATCCCGAATAACAATTACATTGAGAAATGTAACGCTCGTAACTCTAATTAGACAAAGAGGGAAAAGGATTTCCGAACAAAACAAACCCCAATCAAACCGCTTATCGTAAACTCATACTACTTGGCAAGAAATCATAACAAAGGGTATCAATGATTTTTGAGAAACTAACAATTTCATCATTTAATTCAGAAAAAAATCATTTATATATATATATATATATATATGTATATACAAAAATATAAATATATACGAAAAGAGAAAAAGAAAGTTTAGATAGGGGCAAACCCGAAAGCTATGTAATGTAGATTTTCAATAGGAGATGATGTGCTCTGTCTTGAGATGGTCTCGACCCTTGAAATTTCGTAACCCCGATTACACAAAGAGGGCTTTCAAGAAAACAAACCCAATCAAACAAATTTTATAAGAAAAACATATTACTTCATTTTCATTTCCTAGAAATGTTCAAGAAATCTATAATTCATCAACCAAAATGGGAAATTATAACAGAGGGTATCAATGGTTTTTGAGAAACTAGCAATTTCATCTTTTAATTTGTAGAACAAAATTATTTATAATATACAGTAAAAGAGAAAAGAAAGCCAAGATAGGGCCAAACCGAGCTATGAAAGAGAGATTTTCAAGAGGAGATGGTGTGCTCTGTCTCGAGAAGTTAAGGTCCTAATTTTGATTAGAACTTTAAAAGAGAAAAGAATATGAGAAGCGAAGGTAATTATTTAATAGATTAATTGCATATCGACCTTGAAGTATACATAGTCTTACACTTTGTACCCCAAAGTATAAATTCTCCCATCTCGTTCTCCAACATTTGATTACATAAGCAAAACGGAAGTTATACAAGGTTTTGTTCTCAAAATAATGAAAAAAAGTACAAATTTTACAATAAATAAAACACTACATCAAATGATAAAGAAAAGAATAAAAAAACCAAAGACTTTTCGCCAAGCGAGGAGGGGTGGTCGGTCATTTGGGGGGGGGGGGTTTCTATGTCACATTTTTTATTTCATCTCTAGTACAATAATTTAGCCTTTTTTCTCCACACATACATATACATACATATATATATATATATATTTACAAAATTTTACTGGGTCAATTTATATATAATACTTAATTTTTTTAAAATTTACCTTACATTATAACGTAATTATTTATTTCAGTGGGGTCAATTGACCCCACAGTGGTCAAATGGATGTTTGTTTGTTAATATATACAGAGTACGTATTTTTTTGTGTCAAAAGAAAGAAGGAGTCCTAATTTCATTTTTAATTCAAGTTAAATTGATTAGCTTGATTCAGATTGTATTTTTTTTTATTTTGATTAATTAATTAATTTTGTTTAGTCGGTTAGTCTGGACTAGATGGGTGAGAAACTGATTTGGTTTGATTTTATTAATTATTATTATTATTATTATTATTTTTATTATGCTTTATTACGTTTTTGCCCTTTTAAAATATTAAAATGATAAAAATAAATTAAATAAAGATTATTAAAAACACATCCGCATTTAAATATCATATAATCCCTACCACGTCACCATTTTGTGACGTGGTCAACTATAATCGAACTAAAGTGAAAAAAAATTGATAGTTTAATCATTTAATTGAAAAATTGAAAGGTCGATCACCAAAGTGAAAAAATCGCCTATAGTTTAGGGTAGTACTTACGTATTTAAGCCTAATAATAATAATAATAATACAATGCACTTCATACCTATTTTATATTAAAGTTGCATGTAAATGTATATTTTTTCCATTTATTAATTATAAATTTAATTATCGTGATTAACCCAACTCACTCATTTGTCAAAGCTTTTATTTTGTATTGATATTGTTCTAAGAATAATGCTATGCACACAAATTATTTTACAAATATTTTACAAAGCTCACGATGTGGCGTTGTTGCATGAAGTAATAGTGTTACATTGTTTGTTTGTTTTTTTAAAAAAAATTGATGTGGAGTATGTCACATCAATAGTTTATAAAATGTTTATAAAATAGTTTGTGTATCTGTAATATTACTCTTGTTTTAAACTATATAATTTCATCACTTGATAAGAATTGTAAATTGCAATTAAAACAAAAATTCAATTCTGAGAGAAAATAGTGTTAATGGTTCCTTGTATGTTTTTTTAAAGTAAAATAATATGCAATATAAAAGGAATTTTGACACTCATATTCTAATTCTAATGATTTGATTTGTAAAATTGTGGGAGGTGTATATATATATGTTTACCGAATTATTAGGTAGAGCAAAAGGTAGACTATATGAATATATATATATATATATATATATATATATATATATACATATATGTATATATATATATGCGTAATTAACTTTCTTGTCAAAAAAAAAAAAATCATGATGCTAATTAAAGCTACTTACTCTTGCGTGGATTACTGCAAAGACTGCGCAGTGTAGACTTATATATATATATATATATATATATATATATATATATATATATATATATATATAATATTTTAATAACCTTTTTTGGCATATTATATTTTGGTAGGTATTTGACCATGAAATTTATAAATCGGAATTGGTAAATTAAATTGAAGTTATGTATATTAATTTAAATTAATTAATTTTGTCGGCATAGTTACAAAAGTTTTAATAATAAATTTAATAGTACTATGTTATTAATGATGGAATTGTGATAAAATATTATTAAATTATTTAAATTGAACGGAAGGAATTTAAAGAGTTATTTTTTTTTTGGAATATAAATTTTAGAGTATTAATAATTGATTAAAGGCATATTAAATAAATTATAAATTATTTTGGAACGATTAGTGTGGATTGTTTTTAATTTGAGGTGAATATGTTTAGGTTGTGAATGACGTTTCGTATTTGATATCGTTGGCATTTGAGGGTAAGATTTTGTGGAGTGTGCTATAAATGGGTTGAAGTATCGCACGGATTAGTACTTTTTCAAATGATACTTTTGTTAAATTTGATTTATTCGTTTTGTTCCTCGTTTCAAATTTCATTATTATTTCACATAATTGTTTTTGTGAAATTCATATATTTGTTTCATTTTGGAGTTGACATAATTGGACTCGTGATTTGTACTCTTTGAATTAGGATATCATGTTCAGTATTTATTTTTGATAATTGTAGAGCGGTACATGTTGTTACCTTCTTTTTCAGACCTTGTGATTATAATTTGTTTTGGTTCAACATGTACATATAGAACATTTTTGTTGGTCTTTTGTCGCATGTGTTGTGACATAATATTTTTGTTAGAATATACCGTTGGGTATACCTGAGCTATAACCACCTGTGGGGGTACCACATGCATCTCGTCTTGGCACGAGAGACATGACACTCTCCGTGGCGTGTGATTAGTCCACGGCGTCTCCGTTTTGGGCTCCGGAGGAAGTGGGCCATTTGGTGTTTTGTTGTGGGAGGCGTATGGGTTAACCCTAGTTTTTGTTCTGCGGATACGTGATGTTGTGCTAAACACACCTATCCAATTTGTATACATTTGGATTCGCGGTCCAATGTGTGATTTTCCTGTGTGGCATTATGTGACTTGCCTGTGTGGCATTGTTTTGATGTGCATATGTGACATTATTTTGGTTGCCTGTGTGGCATCATTTGATTTGTCTGTGTGGCATTAGTTTGACTTGCCTGTGTGGCAAGATATATTTTTGAGCTCACTCGGTATGAAATAACCTCAACCATTTGTTTCAGCCTATTATTTTATTGTAGTAGTTTTGTTTGTTTCATTTGATTCAATTCATCGAAGTTAGTTACTTGATTCGTTATTTCTTTATTTTTTTATTAGTTTTCACAATTACGTTGATTCGAGATATATTCATTACTTTGATTCGGATATATTCCATTCGAGATCTTTGGATATTATATTTTTTTCGTTCAGATTTGCACTTCGAGGCTTTGTTCAAGATTTTGTCTCGATTGTTTTCAGATATATCAGTTGTATATCTTTTGTATATCGTGATCCGTCTTTGGGCAATTCGCTCATGTCAGTATTTTTCTTCCCAAGCAGTTCATGGGGTGATTCAGGAGGCTAGTGTGATGAGAGTATTGCCTTTGACCATCTAGGTTGTTTTGAATTTTAAGTTTTGATTATTTTGACTCTAGTTGGAAAATTGTATTTAGTACTTCATTGATGGACAACACTATTATTAATATTTTGAAGTTATTAGTGTTCGCTTTACTTATTTTGAGGTTTGTTGTCACAGACGTCGAACCTCCCTTTCTTTTTCGGGAAGGGGGTGCTACACCACCAAAAAGGAACCATTCAAGAATTACTTCAAACATTCATTAAAAACCTCTACAAATATTCTTAAGAAGATATTATATACACACATATAAAAAAAATAATACTAAAATTAAGAAGTAGTACAAGTTTTTGAGATAACAAGGTAAAAATGGGCATGTTTTTTCTTTTCAGGACAATTTGAAATACTACAATTAGACGGACGATGAAGCCTGACTAGAATTGTTGATCTCATCGAGGATGACAATAAGTGCAACAATAAAAGCATAATCCATATTTGGGTACACTGTCACCATGAACTTGTCCTTTCCAAGCAATATGGTCCCAGCAGTATATTTTTTATGCATCTGCAAATCAATCATCAAACATTTGAATCAGTAAAAGTACTAAATAATTACAAGATAAATTTTATTGGTTCAAATTTGATGGAGGGGTTGAGTAATCTTACTTGGGCAACAATGGTTGAAGATTCTCCAGCATAAATGATACATGATCTTTCCGACCAGCTTCCCTTAACTTTGAAATCGCACACTTTTTCTCTCTTGTTATGTGCTAAAAACACATCTAATTTCGTCTTGATTTGAAACAGTGAGGATAATTTAGCACTAAAGATCAAATCTTTGGAGTCTGAGCTATCTCCCCTAAACACTTTCCATCTATTATGTGCGCTAAATGCCTGTATTCATTCACAGAAATATGCTATCAGTTCACGAATTGAAAAGATAGAGTACAAAAAACAAGAGGAGTTATGGGAAATTATCAATACCTTTTGGCGAAGAGTGACGATTGGATTTCCAGCAGCATCAAAAAGTACATGACGGTCATGAAGAGTAAAAAAGGATCCTTTCACGTTGAACAAAATGTTGCCATTTATGTCTTTAACCTTAAAGTTGTCGTCTCTAACAATTGCAAGATCAAATATTTATCGTATATTTATCGTATATATCATACACACACACATATATATATATATATATGTATCGTACATATATGTGTGTGTGTGTATGAAAACCGTGTCTTAGATTGAAGTCATGAAGTATAATTAAGGATATATAGAGCAGAGCTGGCGTGAGAGATTGAAGAAAGCTTTGTCTACGGGACCAATTCAAAGTGCAAGTAGTCGTCGGACATGAAAGTGCTTGGTAATTCAGTAGTTAATAAGATGCAAGTCAACTCTGGTTCAACTCATGTGATTTTTAGGTGGACAATCATGTAATTTCTCTGAGTTGTGGTGATATAGTGGTCCAATTGTCCAAATTAGCAGGCCCTTTTCACCTATATCTTGTATTTCAATTGTTTCTTTTCTCTGACTCTGAATTGTATATATATATATATTATGTATGTGCAGAAACAAATTGGGATTTAAAATTGTTGATATGAGGAGTTATCAATTCGATCTATGTTTGTTTATGTGTTATAATATATTTTGTAATAGTGGACAAATATATATTTTTTGGCCCTCCTAATAATAAATCCTAGCTCCGTCACTGCAAGTCATGAAAGTGCTCATGTCTTTGCAAGCAAACTAGCATTTGATAACTGTTGGTTTATATTATTTTAGTTTTAACGATGACGAGTTGTTTTATAGTATTATTATATTTTTACAGGCTCTAGAATTTGGATTGCATAAAAATATTTAGGAAATACATTTAAAGTTGTTTATTGCTAAACTGATCAACTGTTCCAACGAATACACTGTATTTCTAAATATTTAACTATATTAGCTGCCCATTACTTGTTTTACTTTATTCCATACATGTTCCAAGCAGATCACTTTTTTAGGAATAATGTTCAACAACATTTTTACCTCAAACTCTCTCTCAATATCTAATTGTTACAGGCACATGTTAGTCATTTCTGTTGGGTCGTGATATTTCTCCTATTAGGCCGAATGAATTGGGTCTACTTATTCAGTTAGTCCATTGGGTCTTCACTATTGGGTGTTGACATTATTGGGCCTAGTCACTTTATTATCTTTGTTAAATCCTTCTAGTATCGGATCAAATCAGTGGGTCGATCCATCATATATTTAAATATCTTCACTTGGGTTCGAACCAAATTGATGATGACAAAGATATGGCCGATCGATATCTTACATGGCATTAATAAGGATTAGGCAGGTTGGCAATGGTGGATGAGAGGGATGGGATTAACAGTGTAGGGAGGGTCGTCGGCACTAGAAACCGAGTCCCGTAGTATATCATGCTATGAGGAGGTCTTCACAAAGAGGTAATTTTTTAACGCTCACATATACATTCAATGAATATTATTATCTCTCTCAATACACTAGACATTATTATCCTCCATTGTTAACCTTGAACACCGAAATCATCGACTCACCGAGTTTATCCTCCGACGGCCCGTCACCGCCGAGCTCGTGGTGTTTATCGTGTTCTTGTCGAGGATCGAGCGCCTTACGTGATTGGGGACGCGGTAAAAGATCTTGGCGTTAACATCGGGCGCTAGAAGGAGGGTCGTTTTCTAGTGTTCTTGAGTTATCAATCACAATATTTTCAGCTTGTTCTACATCGGAAGTTATGGCACAAATCGGGGGTTCGCTCGGAGAGCCCACCTGCCAAGCCCGAAGATGGTTGGTCTTCTTCACCGACAAAGAACATGATCATGGCCGAAGGCAAGTAAAAGGCACCCTGCCTAGAACTCGGCACCGAAGTGGTCAGAATGACATACCGATCAAGTTAGAAAGAAGTCTACACTTTAAAGACATGTCTCGAGGCCGTCCTCGGGATCAAAGAAGACACAACAGCCATTTTCCTGATTGACCGAAGAGGGCATTCCACCCTATTGGTCTTCGGGATTATGGTCGAAGCAGAGTAGATGAAGACCTAACCATTTTCCCGATTGACCGAAGAGGGCATTCCGCCCTATTGTTCTTCGGGATTATGGTCGAAGCAGAGTAGATGAAGACCCAACAGTCATTTTCCTGATTGACCGAAGAGGGTATTCCACTTATATGGTCTTCTGGATTATGGTCAAGCGAGTAGATGAAGACCCCAAGCACCATTTTCCCGATTGGACCAAGAGGCATTCCGCCCTATTGGTCTTCGGGATTATGGTCAAAGCAGAGTAGATGAAGACCCAACAACCATTTTCCTGATTGACCGAAGAGGGTACTCCACCCTATTGGTCTTCGGGATTATGGTCGAAGCAGAGTAGATGAAGACCCAACAACCATTTTTCTGATTAATCAAAGAAGGGTATTCCGCCCTATTGGTCTTCGGGATTATGGTCGAAGCAGACCCATAAGCCGCACTCCTGAGAATCCACTGAAGGCACACCGCCCTGTGGATACTTGTCTTCGGGAAAATCCATCTAAAGTTGCAGCTTCGGATGGAAAAGCAGCTGAGGAGTCCGACAAAGCCGCTGTAAAGATTTCAATGAGGTTAGAGCTCGTGGACATTGCATACAGATGGATATTCTATTTCGGACATCAGTACAGCAGGCTATCAAGGGGTCGATCACAATAACAATTCCATTGCTGATGCATTATCGAAGTTGGCTACTACGGATGCCCATAACTTTGATGGCATATGGCGACCTTCCTTCAGATCAGATGCCGGCTAAAGAAGATCAAGTATAAGAGTGTCAATTTTGTTCTCATTAATGAGAATCTTTTTCGAAGGTCCTTTTTCGTCACCATTGCTCAAATATTTGGTTCCGTCCGAAGCAGAGTATGTTCTTCGGGAAGTTCACAAAGACATCTGTGGCGATCATTTGGCTGCAAAGTTATTGGCCTACAAAATACTTCGACAGGGATATTCTTGAAAGAACTGGAAATTCAACACAGAAAGACTTCAGTGGCTTATCCACGCTCATTTTTTCACAACTGATCCTCTTCTTATTTGTCCTAAGTTCACAATGGTGTAAGGAGGTATGGTCGGACTCACTGGCCATTCGATGGTAGCCTATCTATTTGTTGCCCAGCGTGGTAGACAAATCCTATGTTCCTTTATATTACTTTTACCGAGGGCGGTAAATCAATACACCGAAGTAAGGAGGACGGGGTGGACTCGCTGACCATTCGATGGTAGCCTCTTCGGCAGGAGTGCCCTTATGGTTTTGTTATACCCTGCGTGGTAGACAAATTCCATAATCCTCTTAATTTTGATTTACCGCGAGTAGTAAACAAAATGCACTGGAGTAAGGAGGTATGGTCGGACTTGCTGGCCATTCGATGGCAGCCTTATTGTCAGGAGTGTCCTTATGAATTTGTGACCCCGTGTGGTAGACAAATTCCATGGTCCTTATATCTTGGTTCCTATATAATTGTTCTACCCCGAGTGGTAAACAAAGGTCCTTATATACTTGTTCTACCCCGAGCGGTAAGCAAGATCTTGTTGTTGCAAAGAGGATCAACCGAATTCACCTTATACATGACCTGTCTCACACTTCGGTAACGATAAGTATGCATTACTTTATTTTGTTCAAGTGTTGAGTTGGATTATATTATCATTGTTCTTAATCGTTATATAATTTGCTTGATTATCGACTAACGGTTTTAAGATAAGAGGCACTTTGCACATTTTCAAGTTTGATTGATGATCAATTATCGACAAGAAATGTTCACTCGTAAGTAATAAGGCATGAAGTTGATATTTTAATATTAAGCTGTTCACAACAAGAGTTTAGAATTTTTACAAAAGTTCTCTGATTAAAGGTAAAGGATGGTCATCTTCGTGCTTATTCATCGTCATCATCACCATCTCAAGAGTCTAGAAGAGATGGATCTACCTTACCGCGCGACAAAGCTTTTTCTTGTCTTTACTTTGCAGATTTCATATCCTTTTCGCATACATATGGACAATCTTATTGTTCATCTCTGGATTTTCGTCAGATTTCACTCGGATCTCCTTAATAAAGTCTTCTTTCAGATTAAGCGGACCTAAATCTCTAAGGGTCCAAGCTCTTTGAGCTCTTCTTCAAGCTTTGACGGTGTGCTAGATATCTTGTTTCTTTAGCATGGATATTGTTATTTTGCTTTGCCAAGCTCTCGATTGGACTCTTTACAGATCTTCATTCTTCTTCATCATTGTGATGACTTGGATGAGTGGCCTTGGTCGCTTTTTAGTTCTTCTTTGATCTTGTCGATATCCTTCCCGAAGGCATTCATTGTTCAAGAGAGCAATATCAAGATTGATTCTTTCTTTCGCCAACACGGACTTAGGATGGCGTTATCCCTTCTGAGCGGTATTCTCTTGACATCCTCTTGGCATTCTCTTCTAGATCCTTTTCTTCTTTTGTATTTGAGGCGGAGGCACACGAATTAGCGTTTGCCTGCAGATGACCATTATTAGTCAATCATTTCAAATTGATGGGCAGCGAAGTGAATGAATAAATCAAAACTGTCGAATTCCTTTAGTCCGGTATTTCATTCCTCCGTCCATCGATCCGTGATGGAATTATTGCCGAACCGGAATTTCATTCTATGGCTTGAGCTTCGGTAGTTGAAAGCTCTTCAATTGGTACTTCTGTAAAGGTCGGCGAAGATGAACCCTTTATGTTGCTATTTGATGTTCATCAGATGGACTTCGGTAAACCGTATTTTGGGCCTTTATTGGTCTTATTATAATTCCTTTTGTCCTGAACCGATGCCATTTATAGTTTCCTATTAAACCTCCTGTTTAATAAAAAAACTAGGAGGCAATGTTGGGTCGTGATATTTCTCCTATTGGGCCGAATGGATTGGGCCTACTTATTCAGTTAGTCCATTGGGTCTTCACTATTGGGTGTTGACATTATTGGGCCTAGTCACTTTATTATCTTTGTTAAGTCCTTCTAAGATTCGGATCAAATCAAATGGGTCAACCCATCATATATTTAAATATCTTCACTTGGGTTCGAACCGGTGATGATGACAAAGATATTTGATCGATATCTTACATGGCATTAATAAGGATGGACGAGTTGTTGCAATGGTGGGATGAGAGGGATGGGATTAATGTGTGTCGAGGGTCATTGGTACCAGAAACCAAGTCCTGTAGTATATCACTTAAAGGAGGTCTTCACAAAGAGGTACTTTTTAACGTTCACATATACATTCAATGAATATTATTATCTCTCAATACACTTTAGAGCATTATTATCCTCCATTGTTAACCTCTTGTGAACACCGACATCGACTCTCACGCCGAGTTTATCCCCGACGGTCCAAATTGGTCAAGCTCGTGGTGTTTATCGTGTTCTTGTATCGCGAGGATCGAGCATCTTACGTAATTGGGACGCGGCAAAATATGTTGGCGTTAACAATTTCTTTAATCTAATGTTGCCACCATCTCATTAAGCATTCTATTACCCATTAAAGGATTCGGCTGAAGCTGCCCAACATTTTATCATGGAAAGTGCTTGTCTTTGCAGGCAAACTAGCATTTGATAAGTGTTGGATTATATTATTTTGGTTTTAACGATGACAAGTTATTTTGTAGTGTTATTATATTTTGCATAGCATAAAAATATTTATGGAAATATATTTAAAGCTGCTTATTGCCTAAACTGATCAAGTCATGAAAGTGCTTATGTCTTTGCAGGCAAACTAATATTTGATAACAACATTTTACTCGTTTTGCACAACAATCGTAAGCCTTAAGATTGTTTGTGGTTCTCACAGGAGATGAAAACTTTGATTTTTGTTGCTTAATTTTTCACTTACAACTTGGACACTAAATTGTTGTGAACTGGGCTAAATTAAAATTGAAGCTCTACTAACATTCCATGTGCGAAAATAATTTTGAGAGAACAAACATTTTTCCCACAACATTTGGGAGAGGGGGGTTTAATCCGACAGCGAAGGGGTGGTGCTACCATCCAGATTATAGTAAACATCCAATATTTCGTGTAACACTATAAGTACATAAACCAACATAAAAATTATTACATAAATTCTTACCCAAATGACTAGTTTTTTTTTTATTTTAATTTATCATGGTTACAAGCGATGGACTGAAATTATTAGGTGATGTTCTAAATGAATTTACATTTCGGCTTCAGCTTTTAAAATTACGAAAAAAAAGCGATGGATTACCAAAAGAGTTTTTTAATTATTAGGTGATAAGTAATATTTTATAATTCTATATTATAAACTTTAATATAATAAATTTTAAATTTCATGTCCTCATTAAACAATAAAAAGAAAAATTTTAAATTAGTTTATATCATCACCCATAGAATGAATGTGAGATTAACTTGATATTAAAGTTTCAGAGATTTTTAAGTTGTTGATTATATACCTAAAAAAATAAAATAAAAACTAGGCCTAGTTTTTTATTATATAATAAAATATGAAATAACTGCTGACAATTGTTGTGAAAACATATATGGTCGTTGATTTATGTTCATACATTGTTGTTAGGTCAATGGGCTCAGCAGTAAGTACGAAGTTTCACTTCATGGGTCATGCAGATTATTCTAAGAGGCTTTTCAGATTGAGAGTATCATCTTCATCTCCATCTTCTTCAAGAAGTAGAAATAATTTGCACAATTATTATCTAAGAAAAAGAAGAAAATGGCCACTCTCACCTTACAAAGCCAAATGGCACGAGACATTCAACCAGCAGCAAGCCATGCGAGCCCTCAAAGAATCAGCATCATTATCAACAACTCATCTTTTCTCATCTCTCATCGATTCTTTCGCCATTTATAATTGTGACCCAACTCCAAATGCTTACCATTTTGTCATCAAAACCCTAATGAAAACCTCCCAGCTCCACCAACTCCACCCAGTTCTTGATCGCCTGGAAAAAGTTGAAAACTTTGAAACACCCGAACACATTTTTATCGATTTGATCGAATTCTATGGAAATTCGAATAGAATTCAAGAAGCAATTGAGGTTTTCTTTAAAATACCCGATTTTAGGTGTAACCCATCTGTGGATTCTCTCAATTCCTTGCTCTCAGTTCTGTCTAATAACCCAGAAGGGCTCAAAATTGTGCCACAAGTTGTTTTGAAGAGTGAGATGATGAATATTCGGATGGAAGAATCAAGTTTTCATGTTTTAATTAAAGCTCTTTGTAGAATTAAGAAGGTCGATTATGCTCTAGAATTATTAAAATATATGATAGATGATGGGTTTGATCTTGATGGGAGAATTTGTTCTTTGATACTTTCAACATTGTATGAACAAAAAGATTTATCGGTTGTTAGGTTTATGGCTTATTTGGAAGAATTGAGGACATTTGGGTTTTGTCCTGGAAGATTGGATTGGTGCAATGTCATTAGGTTTTTAGTAAAGAAGGGGAAGGGTATGGATGCTTTGGATGTCTTGAATCAGATGAAAGTTGATGGAATTAAGCCTGACGTTTTTTGTTACACCATGGTCTTGGATGGGGTCATCAGAGAAGGTTACTATGCAAAGGCAGATGAGCTGTTTGATGAAATGCTTGTACTAGGTGTGGTGCCTGATATTTATACGTACAATGTGTATTTAAATGGTTTGTGTAAGCAAAAAAATGTGGATGCAGGAATTGAGATGCTTGCTCATATAGAGGAGGTAGGGTGTAGACCTGACTTGATTACATATAATACAATCTTGGGAGCATTGTGTGAGAGTGGAGAATTGATGAAGGCAAAGGAGGTTGTAAAGCTTATGGAGTCGAAGGGGGTTCAGCATAATTTGCAAACCTATGACATTGTGATTGCTGGTATGGTCCATCAGGGTGAAATCTGTGAAGCTTGTATTTTGTTAGAGGAAATGGTGGGAAAGCATTTCATACCTCAGTCTTCAACCTTTTTCAAGATACTATGGGCATTCTGCCAGACGGGATTAGTCAGCAGAGAATTGGAATTTCTCACAGAAACGATTGATTAAGAATGTTGCTCTATAAATCCTTCGTGTAGAGCATGACCAATCTTTAAAACTAAATTCAAAACTGTTTCGAGGAGAAGCTTCTAAACTATGCTAACTGTCTTCAGACTTACTGACTCAATTTCTCAGAATGTGAACTTCGATCCTAATTGAACAAGGTTTAGCATTGATCTTTGGTTCATATTCGGATTGACTCTTATATGGTCTACCTGCAGTCGTCTTGGAACATCTATTAGACATTGAATTTTGGACATACAAAACATCTCTGGCAAGTTTTGCTAAAGAGTTGAAGAATAATTTGTTGATTCATAAGTCTAGTATGGGTTCATTTACCATTTTAAAGAAGAACGTTACAGTGAGACAGTATCAATAGTGCCTGTCATTTGTATTTCATATAAAAGAGGCAGTTTCACCTACTTTGGTGTAATAATGCCTGTCATTTGTATTTTCATTTGATCAAGTGTAAATGTCCTGACATGGAGCTTTTGTCTGCTTTTCTTCTTGGTATGATGTTATGTCCCCGTGTTGTAGTTTTTAGACTTGCATTCTTTATGTGGATCTCTCTTTTCAACTTCTGTATTTGAGTTGCACCTTGCGTTGATCAGCTTTGTATGATCCAATCATGCCTTCTTCAAAACTTGAAAAATGAATATGCTATTTGTAATTTTCTCAGTCGAAAGCTTTGGAATAGGAGCTTGGTTTCTACCCTATGTATCACTACGCTATGCTTCAGAAGTCAGTAAAGGTTAGTGTCATTCTTATCCAATTATTTGTATCTTACCCTCTCCATCCGATGTTTGCTGCTTTCATTGCTTTACAAAGTTAAAATATGAATTACTGTGAAGCCTGTGAACATTAACACTTCGAAAGGCTAAAATGTGAATTACTGTGAAGCCTGTGAACGTTAACACTTAGAAAGGCTTTCCTACCATGCTGTCAACTCATGTCTTGATGATATTTCATATGCTAATTCAATTATGTGCAGTTTTACCAGCAGTGTAATGGTACATTCAAGTCAACAAGTACTAGTTGCATATGACAAACAAGAATCGGTTATTCCTTCTCTGACCAAACAAGTTTTCTTTTAAAATGTGAACCATTCTTGTGGGGTAACATATCGGCGACCATTGAGACCTAAATCTATTTCTAAGTTCCGATGTCACTAGTGGGGTAGAGGAAATCTTTGGGAGTTGAGAGTTTTCACAAATATTATTCCATTAATTTCATAACTGTTTTATTAGTAGAAATGTTTATCTTCTTTTCTTATTTAAAGTATGATTGTTCAGAAAAGTAAACTGCCACCATGTTTTCACTAATATGATTTCTAATGGAATATATGATCTGCGGCTCGATGCTTCTGTTATTCCTTTTAGCTGACGAGATGCTAAGCAGAAAAAGATAGAGAATTGGCAGCAGGATCAAATTGCACCCCTGCCATTATTGCAGGTCAAAACCGTATACCACAAAATATGTTAGTTTCTCTATTTTGTGAGATCTCAGTGGAATGTTTAGTTAAAGAATCTGCTATTCAAATGTGACAGTTTTGACCTTCAAATCAAATCAAATCAGTGTTAAATTTGTGTGTCCCAACCATCCATTAAGTAGCTGTATGATATGGATATTAATACCAATGGAATGTTGTTCCATTGCCTGGTCATAATTAATATTTTGATTTAATGGTTTAATTAGAGTTACTGGCTGCAGATCTAGACCATCATTTCATCATTGTGTGGTTGCTAAATTTTAAGGCTTCACTCAAGCTTCGAAGAATGTCAACATTGACTTTCTAATTTAAATGTAGGACATAAGTTATTAAACTTTGTTTAGGCATCACTATGGATCAAAAGAAATAGTAACTTTTAGCAACTTGATTTAATCAAATCATAATCAATTTGGAGAACCTAACAACCAGATTTACCTTATGATCATTTGAAGTTCTCGCTTTACAAGATATTTAAATACTGATTCGAATCAAATGTATCATTGTAGTTAATCCATGTGTGATTTGATTTGTCTCCAGGAAACGAAGAATGGTGAGAATTTCTTCACAGGTTCTGGTGCCAGGTAATAGATCAAACTTGGTTCATGAATGTTCTGTTTGGTGTTGGGCATATTGGTCCAAACCCACGAGGCTTATGGGCAAAAGTCTAATTGGAAAAGGATCAGGTTGTGCGGTCCAATCAAAAAGGCTTGTGGCGGTGGAATAATCCTATGGTTATTAGGATGGGTATGAAAACCATCTCTTGGCTTGATAATTCCGAAACCGACTTACTATAGGAATCAAGGAGTATATATGAACACGGAATTTGTGATTGGAATAAAACTGTGTGAGCCTAATTCAATTTTAGGCAGGAAGCCAATATGTTGTTTTTGGGATTTTCGAATCCAACAAGGAGTATGATGATATATGAATTGATTTTCTAAATCAAATTAAGAATCAAGGAACTATATATGTGTGTGTGTGTGTGTGTGTGTGTGTGTGTGTGTGTGTGTGTGTGTGTGTGTGTGTGTGGATTGTTTTGTGGCGTGAAGGCTAATAAGGCATCAAGGCTTTTATAATCAATTGGTGAGTAAAAAAATATTGAGTGTTGTTTTGAGCAATTTCAGCAGGATCAATAACGCAAAGATTATTTTGCTGAACTGACGAAGAAGAAAGTTGGGAGCTTGAAGGTTTATTCACGGGTATCATCATCTTATTCCGGGTAATTAATTGCTTCAAGACTTTAATTAATTTGGAGGTTCTAGGTGGTCACTCAAATTAAAGTATTCTTGTATTCTCCCAATTTCGTGTTATTTCAAGTTTTTAGTTATAAAATTTGGAATGATTATTTGTACTCACAATTGATTATAGTGGAATTATTTAGAGCTCGGTCCGTGGTTTTTACCTCTTAGTTTTAGAGGGTTTTTCATGTAAGATTTGGTGTTTTGGTTCGGTTTATTTTTGCACTATTATTTTCTGCTGTTATAATTTATTTGGTGGAATTGCTTTAATTGTTTGGCGTGATATGTTATTTTATTTATCAAAGACAGTTATAGTTGGAGGAGTTTTCCCAACAAAGTAGTATCAAGAGCAAGGTTCTTTACGTAATTGTTTTTTGATAAATTAAATAGAGGAATCAAGTGACACCATGATTAAATGGACCTCACCTAATTTTTCGATCTTGGAAGCCTAGAATGGAAGACATCCTTTACTGTAAGAATTTGTATGACCCATTGGAGCTCAAGGGAAAAAAGCCCGCAGACAAGTCTGAGGCTGCTTGGAAAAAGATGAATGGGAAGACGATCGGTCACATTCGACAGTAGATCGATCAAAGTGTGTTCTACCATGATTAGCAGGAAACAGGTGCTTATACACTTTGGACTACATTAGAGTCCATGTACGAGAAGAAGAATGTACAGAATAAGACCTTTGTCATTTGCAAGATCGTGAACCTGAAGTACAAATATGGTAGCAGTGTATCCGAGAATATGAGTGACGCCGGACAAAATAGCGATTATCCTGCAGGTTAGGGTAAGAAGCAAAAAAATTTACCCTAAACACATAATTTTTTTTCTAATATTTGAATTATTATTATCAAATCAAAAACTGTCATAATTCAACCCACAAGCTGGGTTTTTATAGCTAAAAAATTTCTTTATTAGAATGCAACAAAATTCCTGTAACTATGGTAATAGGAAACAACTTCCTAATAATCGTCTTATATTTATGGTAACAACTTCTAATGAATAACAACCTTCTAATAATTAAAATACTACCATAAAAGACGAAGCAAATCTAAAATCTAAAAATAAGAAAGCTGATAAAAAATATCCGAACTCCGAAGTATTAAAGCCGAACTCGAAAAGGTCCGCCACGAATCTGAAGTAAATAGTCTGAAGCCAGATCTGACGAGATTAACGAAGTCGAACTCCTGACTCTTGATCCCGAAGACATCCCTAGTCGATGGTGTCCGACCCCGACGACGTCAATGACCGCCTTTACCATTTCTCTTGCGTCGATCCTCCAATTCATGGTATTTTAATGTCAAAATAATGTGTTATCTGATATCTCAACATCATCGGGCTCAGATCCTCCTACACCAATGAGTTAGTTCCAGGGTTTGGTGAACCAATTGTCTACCATAAAATTGAATCTTGAAGATGAGATTGTGCGATTTGGCGTTGTTGAAACTTTTTCGATTCGTTACCTAACAATTAGGAAACTTTGATTGTGTCACTGGCAAAGCACGGGTAAGTAATTTAGGGGATCTACGAGGAAAATTCGCACTAAAAGCAAAAATTTCAAAAAGGAAAAATAACCATGCAGATGGTGTAACAAAGGGCATCATACAATGAGGAAATAATAGGATGCTTCTTTCGCTCGGGGAAGAAGTCGGGTTTGAATTTTGAGACATGTATCACATAATACATGATTTAAAGACCGGATATTCTAGCATTTTCGTAATTTTCATTTTTCACCATCTCGTTATGGTTAAATGAAAATCACTTAAGAATGGCCATTGCATAAAGGGAGCAAGGGAAAATAATTGAAGTGCATTCAGATTAAATGATTTTTCACCAGGTTATGAAAGGAATACACATCAAAGAAGTTTGCGCATATACTAAACCCTTGATTATTGTTTGTTTATTGTAAAAGATAATGTACCATTAGGTTAAGTCCTTGGGTGATATTAGATATTTTGTTACATCTACGAAGAAATAAAATAAAACAAAATAAATGCAAAAAAATGTGAGGGATATGGCAAATAATTGTGTGAGCTCATATAAAATTGATGTCGTTTTATGCTTCTCTCATGTTATGTATTTTAAAAAATTTCAAAACATTGTTATTATAAGAACCCCACAACATAATGGTGTGGTTCTAAAGAGAATGAACAAAACTAAATAATATCGCTAAAATATTATTTATACTATTCATTGATTGACAGTGATGATAGCCTCATTTGAATAACGATGCTTGTTACTAAACAATATAAAAGAGAGTGGTGTTAATGATTTGAGAATTTTAATAGTCTTTTAGTCTACATTTTTATTTTCACTAAGTAATAAAAACAAATAAAAACTCTTGAAAATTCAATTGAATAATCATTGACCCTCTCCCCAAGGCTAGATCCTCCCTTGAGTGAAGTTGTTTGAATACATCAAAGAAGCATATTGTGATAAACACGGTATTTTACCTAATTAACAAATCTTCATCAATGACTAACTTAAGTTGGATTTTTAGATTCCAAAGAAGATTTAGATTTCAGAGTGGTAAAAGGATGTGTCTTATTCTTATTTGAGGGTATTTGGGTGCAAGACTTTTGCACATATTCCCAAGGAACAAAGATTGAAACTTGATGAGAAATCTACTCCATGTGTGTTTGTTGGCTATGGAGATGCAAATTTTCCAACAATGTTAAATGATAAAACATAATAGACATCAAAAGTTATAGGTTATAAAAGAGTCAAGGATCCAATTCAAGTAGAGAAAATTATTGAAGCGAGTATTCATTAAGATGTGGTGTTTTATGAGCACCAATTCAATAAAACAAGCAGATAATGTCAAGACAATCTTTATTTTAGAGTAAAATTCAAGAATGATCGGAAGAATATTTCATGAAAAGATAGTGTTGTATCCTTCGAGTATAATAAAGAATTGAATAATAAAAGAAATCACCACGCATGCGGTACTTCAGATAGACAGGTTATTCCAATGTATCAATAATAACGGAACCCGTGTCGCAAAATTTGCAACCGTAATGTAATTTCATTAGCACACCACTCTAGAAAATGGAACATAATTGGAATGCGTAGTAACTAACCGGTAGATTGATTTACTTTAAGGTTGTCGACCAAGGCTGGTGAGCAGTACTCCCCAATAATATATTAGTTCTTTAAGTACTTTGAGAACTACTTTATCAATAAGCATCTCAATAAGGATTTTTTCCTTCTAGACCTGGCTATTTCTCCTAAAGTGCCTAGGGAGAAAGACATCTCCTTTTCCCATCTTCCTTGGGGAACTATGGTTAGAATTAACAAGAAGTAAAAGTTTTTTTTTTAAACTAAACTTTAAAGTTGTTCGGTGGACAATTATTGTAGATTACAGAATCTAGAAATTAATACCCTGACCATAATAACTACCACCAACAAAGATTATTCCTGTGTGGTAGCTTCCAAACACAATCCTCCTGAAGTAGATAACTGAAAGTTCAAATAATTAGATTGGAAAAAAAAAGCTATTCTGCTCTTGGGGGTGGCATATCATTGTCAAGAAAGCATGAGTATATGGCACATCTCATAATGGGATAAGGACATCGTGTGCGGTGATTGGTCTTGGTGTAAAGGCACCAAAATTCTTTGAAGAACACTACATCTCTTAGCTGACATTGTCTGAGTACTTCAACGGCAAGAAAAAAGAATTTTCTCCACCCAATTTCTTAATAAAAAGAAATTGCAGTCTTTAACATAATATTCTCTGCAGGATATCTAAAGCCTAGACATTATCATCATTTTCAAATTGTTAACTGAGTTAGACAAAGCAGAAGACTTTTTATGACTTCCTCATTTTCCTTTTACTTATCTTCCAACCCGCACTTGCTATGCTGCGCCTTTTCTTTATATTATTTATAACCTTCTCAGATTGGAGGCCACTTTGGTTTCAGCCAATTATAATTTTGACTATATTACTAACACAGTTTGATAAACGATAAGTTTAGAACTTTGCCCATTCAGGGAGCCTTCTTATTAATCCCGGTCCGGATTTCTGATATGGAGAACTTTCTGTATGACCTAAGTAAGTGAGATAAAATATTTATATGTTTTATGGAAGTCAAATCCTTTGTTTTTCTGTTCTTTCAGTTTCATTTGGGTGAAGTATATGCTATTAAAGGACTTTGGAAAGGAAGTATCTGCTGTTACAGGAAATTTGCTTGTATTATGTGGTGCAGTTTGGGTTTTGTAGAATTACAACAGAGTTTACTTAGTTGGTAATGCTCTTTATTTCAGAAGGAAAAGGGAGAAGAAAGAAGGGTTTGATATTGCTGAGTTCTTATGTGAGCGATGTAAAACATGCTACACAAGGTTGAACTTTCCAGCAATGCAACTTAAAAAATAGAGCTTTTCCTGCCCCAACTTAATTATTAGAAAGATATGTATCTTGGTAAAAACATAATTTTAGATTATACTGAACTTCGACATAGATCATAATACAACTAAAAGGAGTGTTATAGTCTGATCAATACTTAAACATCCATTTGTCTGTCTTTGGCTAAGGACTACCTACCCTCTTTTCATCGAATTCATGCATCCTCAAATGTTGTTCATGGAGTTGAAATCTCCTTAAACAATCATTTCCTCCAAACATTTGGGGTTTTAGCTGCATAATAAGCTATCCTAGCAGCCACCAATAATAAGCTGATCATTAGTGCCTTCCTGATAAGTATGGTCTATGTACTTACCATGCTAATCTAGCATTTAGTCAATATTTTCCTATTGGTTTTGTTGAAAAGTCATTTCTATATTTTGTCTTCTTTCCAATTTTACTCATCAGAAGTTATCTTCACAGTTGCAACATATTTTCTTTTGATCCTTATCTTTATAGCCATCAACACTTGAGTTTAGACTCTTTGTAGTCTTGTAAGAAAATGCCAACTAATGTTTTCGGACATGAGCAGTGTTACTCACCTGAAAATGATGGTCTACTGAAAAGCTTGCGCAATTCAAAGTCATAAACACCAAAGTCGGCCTTCTTTCACTGCAATTCAGTTGTAATAAGGTTGAGTGGTCATGATGGGGAAGAGGGGCACATGAAGAACTAACTCATTGAGAAACCACAGGCATTTTAGGCTAGAGCACAATAACTGCAGGAGTTTAGCTTTTATGTTTGTGTGCATGAGGTAGTAATGCACGTGCCCTGCTTCTCCATCTTGCTCATCACCCACCTTCTCATGCCTCAACCACCACCAGCTGCTTTCTCATAAGAACCTATATATATTTTGTGACACTGGGGGGGGGGGGGGGTAGAGAGAGATTATAATGGAAGCTTGTGACACATTTTGCAGTTCTGCTATTCTTTCCGCTTCATTTATAACAAAACAAGTTATAAGGAGGAGCCTATTTCCAAGGGTGTGGATGGGAATAAGGAACTAAAAAGCTTAGTTGGGTGTGGGACCCCTTCAATTTGCAACCTAAACAGCTTGTCAACACTAGCTTAGGACCACATCTAGTCATTATGTACATAATATTACAATATTACCCTCTAGGCTTCTTTTTTTTCTAATTTGGGGCCTAGGACCTGCTTATCAAAAGACCTAAAATAACACTTGAGCCAATGGCTCTTGGTACCCTCTGGGCTTTTCATTAAGACATTTTTGCTCTTTGTTGACCCCACTTACACAATAACTGCATACTTGTTAATATGAGCATATGACTATTTTGTTTAGAGAATGAGCATACATCTAGGAGATTGTACACTTGTCATGAAAAAACCAAAACTACAATAACATGAGGGTATTCTTGTTTGTATTTATTGATCAGATTGACAACTCAAGGTTTTTTTTAACCCTTTCTATGTCTCCTTGCAGAACAAAAGTATATGAATGTTTAACCAGTAATTTCTTGCCTCACAACTCAATATTTCAAACTAAATTCATTACAGGTAACTTATTTTCATCCCTTCTCTTTTGCCTAATTTAGATGTCTTTTGATTTGGAATGTGTCATATCTCTCAGTTGAGTATGTATCAGCTTTAAGATAGTATTTAAACCCAGCCTACCCAGGGGTCTCTAGTACATTTCAGAAAGATGTAAAATGTCATAATCTTATATTTGATAAATAAAAGTAGGTAATGGCCTAAAAACTATGGCACATTTAATAGTTATATCTGCCATATTAAATAAGCATCACCCTGCAATGGACATTATGCTGTAAAAATCTTAACTTTGGAAAGTCCTCTGTATATATCATGGACATCTTGCTCCCTTTTTTCTAGTGTCAAGTCAATTTTTATATCCTCTAGTGATACATGCAAAGTAATGTCGCTGTTTGACAGTTATGTGATACAATCAAACACAACACAGCTTCCACCTGAGGTAGGTAAATTTGCTTGTCCTTAACACATTGTCCAACAACCCATTATTTTTTTTTTTCAACTAAAGACTGCTCACCTGTATGCACTTTTCTTTTTTTCAATTAAGTTTTGCCTCTCAAAATAGTCATTAGTGGCTCAAGGCATCAGCAATTAGGAACCTCTACAATGAATAAAGTCATTGTATAAAAAGACAGATTTAATTCAGGGGGGTCTACGATATTGATTGTAGGCCGGGGTTTAGTTTGTTAAAATGTTGACTTTCCATCAGAATGGAAAAAGGAGGGGATGTATGAGAATAATGGCAGGCTTCCCTTCATTTAGCAGCGCATAATTTTGAATCAAAAGAAAAAAGTAGACTTTGGGGAAAAAATACTTGAAAATCATTCATAAAGACATATGGGATTTGATGTCCTCAAGGCATGCATCCGTGTCATATACTTGATCACCACAGAACATGCAGCAGATTATGTGCGAGTCATATTCAAGAATGTTACTGTCTAATGTTTTGTGACATTTGTGTTCAAAAAGATCTGGCACAGGAAGGAGATGATACTGCACCCCAAAAATAGCTTTATTCAACCCTAGAACAACTAGAAGGATGTTGGAACTCTTGTATACAATAAAACTGAGACGCAATTAAAGAGTCTGTTGTCAAGGCATCATAGTCCCCAAAGATATATTGATCTATAGCTAAGAAAATTGCTTAGAAACTGTCATTTTAAGGTCGGTAAAATTTGTGAGATGTGACTTCCCATCTACCTATCGCTAGCCAGCTGTCTACACTTAAATATTTTCAAGTTTGGGATGATCTGAATTCACGTTGCACGTCCTGCATGCCACTGAAAAGAATTTACTTTCTTCCCATTTATTGATAAAGACATGATACTATGTTTAATACTGCAGCTGAAGTATATATAACTTGGTCTTTACGTCTTATTCTATATGCTTTGAAAATAGTCCCCTAACTGTTTTGATCCTAACTAGATCACCTCTCTGTCTCTCTTTCTCATCTTCTTGATTTTGACCTGAAAAAGAAAAAAAAATTATAGTCTTTAGGCTATTTTCTAATCTTTTGTATGCTAGCTATATATATATATATATATATATATACATGAATTTTAATTCTAACTAGTGATGAAATTCATTAAATTGTTGTTATGATAGAAGATCTGTAGCATGTTAATTCAGTATATAATTACATTGTGATCGATGCAGCAGGGATTAAGTATTAGACAAGTTGATGCTGAGAAGGTTTCTTCCGGCACGGAATCAAGTCCAAATTTGCCTTCGATGGAGTCCTCGAGTCTTGTCAACTCTACTTTTCACCGCCAAGGTCAAATATGCTTCTCATGTCTTTCAACATTTAGAGAAGAAAATAATGCTGTCATATCTTGTACAATTATTTCTAAGCATGCATTAGAGAATATAAAATATATGCTTTGTATATCATATCTATTATGTACAATTACGGTTTTGTAATATCTCTATGCATTCATGATATATATATATATATATATTTTCCATATATATTCGTACGTGAACATTATGTCGAAGATAATCGGCCACTTATAAGATACTAACGTTGATCATCCCAACTACATAGTTAGAGATAAATTAATATTAGCTTAGTGGAAAATTTAATTACTCTTTCCTGTGGCTTTGTTTTTGCCTGGCAGATTGCTCCTCGCGTGAGATATTAGAGTAGACATCCATATTCTCCACAAAAAGATTGTGAAAATCTTGAATAGCCTATTAGAAAACAATGAAAACTATTATTATCTAATCTACAACAAAGTATGGTCCAGGCAGGAAAAAAAAGGTAATGGAGGTAAAATAAGTGGATGGTGGCAATAACATGAGAGCATTTTTCAATGCTTAGTTGTAGGGCCTGCATTTGTAGGTTTGTCCTAATCTAAGTGAAAGATCATTTGGCATGCATGCATGTACTAGCTACCAGGTGTATATATATATATATATATATATATATATATATATATATATATATATATATATATATATACCGTCGCCTTAGCTTTTAGCAATGAATAATATATAGTTACGGAAACTATACGACGAACAGTGGAACATTAAAGGGGTGAGCAAAGTATGTTATGATAGGTTTTGAATTATATATATATATATATATATATATTATATATATATATATATATATATATATAGCAACGTTATGGGGGAGTTAGTTGTATATTGATATTATTTAGTCCAAAATGAATATTTAATATCATGCATGACAAGTTTAATTTTAGTAAGAACATAACATAAATCTTGCTTTGTTTCTCCTTTATGTTTTAAAAACAATTTTGATTGACCTGGTTTTCCACCGATAGAGATGTGAGTAGGATACAATTGTAATAATCAATGAACATAATTCAATTAATATTTGATTTTTTAAAAAGTATAAAATATGTATAATAATCATTCCAGTTCAGATATATCAATTTCTTAACTATACTTGACATCACACAATCTAAAAGAAATGTTTAATTATAATTTAATTACGAGAAGAAAAGTGATTTTAGTGGTTAATGAGGTGGTAGCCCTAGATTAAGGGGAAAATGGTGAGACTACATGCATGGAAGTAGGTAAAGCTGCCATTAATTAGAGATATTTTGGTATAATGGACATATCACTTAAAAGCACAACAACAATAATAAACTCTACTCTAGTGCTATTATGTTTCATTGATGTGATGGAAGTAGAAATTGTGGGGCGGGGCCTCACCTCAATTCATATCCCTCCATCGTGCATGTATTATGGATGGAGGGACTATTAAATTAATCTCATATTGTCTTCCATATATACTTGAATTAACCTATCTCAACTTTAATTTTAATATCAGCACTCTTTTTTCCTATAGATAGATTAAATAGAAAAGTGAAATATGTATGTATATTATTATTAAGCCAGAGAAATATGGACGGTTAGTTTTTGGACTCTTGGCTTCTCATACTGACTGACATACATACATACATACATACATATATATATATATATATATAGTGGAAGACACCTTCCATGTTTTTTCTGGAGTATATATTGATGACTTTCATCACGACGACGGCGTAATGATTTGATCACTAATATTCCCTTATAATCTCAAGAATAATCTTTGACTAAGTTCACTCAGAAGATTTTAACCAAATCTCCTCTCCTCTTTAAAGAATTGCTAAACTATTAGTTTACCCAAAGTGACTTGAACTATGATTGCTAAGTTTTATCTAATTACTCCTTCTGTTACTTAATATAAGTTGTTTTAAAAAAATATTTTTATTTTTTAATATAAGTCGTTTGAAAATTTCAACTTCTCTCACTTTCTCTGTTCAATAAATAGCACTCTCTATTTCCAATACAAAGAAAGAATATAGGTAATCAAAGTCGATTCTTTAACGGACCAATGTTGATTAATTAGTTTATAACCAATTTTTTGGTCGCTAAAAATACTGTCATTATAATTTATCAATCAAACGATTCATTGGAATCCTCTTTGTATAAGTAATTAATATTATATATAATGTTTTACGATCATTTTCATAATACTTGTATATTAAGTAAGGAACGGAATAAAATGTCTTTAATATCTTGTCTTGCCTCAAACAAGTTCCAGATCTTAATTAAATCAGGAACATTTATATTTTTTATATGCATGTACTGAATACATCAATGTATGATAGATATTATGTTATGTTTTCTCTTCTTTTCTGCACCTAATTGTTTCACGGTTTTCATGGTTCATGTGCTCCATTAATTCGAATTGAAATGAAAGTCTCATTTGATGTAAATATATAATAAATTCCAAGTCTCACATGTTTCACATTTAAAATTTGGTCACAATGAAATGATAACTCAAAGCATATGTGCAAATTTGTTATGATGGATCAACGATTAGTGATAGACATGGTCCATTATAGAATTGTATATGAAAACAATATGTGATGTGATTCGAATTTGTGTGCCCAAATCAATGTTAGTGAGACTAAGTTTTCTATTAGACATTATACTATACATGGCTACCCCATCTATGGGTGGGGGGTGGGGGGAAATAAAAGACATGATCATTGATCACTCACTTTCTATATAGAAAACTCTGGTTTGATCCTTTGGTATTATTTCAGATTTTAGTAGTAGTTTAATTATTTTCTGCCTTGGTTTGGAATAAAATGCCCCCACCAACAAGTGCACTCCAACTGTGTTTTTAACCACTTTGATGCATTTTTATATGTTTTTCGAGCTAACTTTCTGTTACAAAATTGAAAAAACAGTTTAATTTCTTACACAATTAACAAAATTATAATCTATATACCCCTACCCTCAAATGTTTTATTGGTTTTAAAGTTTGAATAGAACAGCATACACAAGGAATGATTATAATTTAAATTAAGATAGAATCTAATTTTATATTATTGAAATTAAAAATTGAGAGATTCATTATTTTTCATATTGTTAAAATGAAGAGAGAGAGAGAGAGCAAAGACAATTACTAGTGTTATATATATGTTTGATTGCAAGATTTAATTAAGTGCGACTAATTCTCAGAATTAATACTCGTACAAAACTCATCGCTCTCTTTTCTCTAATAAGTCTCTTTTTTTAAATAGGACTAAAAGATCAATCAGGAGTGATTAAATAATAATATTATTTTTAATGGGATTAATGGTTTAGTCTTGTACTCTAAATTACACATCCAAAGTATTCAACTTGCTAATTACTCCTTTTAGGATATATTTGTTTATTTTTAAATTTGAACTTAAAACTATTAGTTCTGGTATTATAAAATAACTTAAAATGTAAGATTATTTAATACCATGTTCTACCTAATATTATAATTCCTACTATTTAATATTAAAAATTATTAGACAAAATTAACCTTAATCTTTTTTTTAAATGACCATAATATCATTTTCTGTCTATTTATATCTCTTTTTTCGTCGTCTCAGTTCATTGCTATAAAGATGATCATGGAGGGAACCAACCAACCATTGGACATGTACTCAATTACTCATACACCAAACGTGACTCATCTTTGTGGTAACAGTACCCACCTAATGACACCACATTCCGATGATTGGTTTTACAGAGTATCATGATCTCTTTGTCTATAATCACTAATTAGTATTACGTGTCTACTACATAAATTATTTTAATAAAATTATAATTTTATTTAAAATTAAATTATATAATTAATATCGACAAGCATTTGATTGAATAATATAATTACTTATTTAAAAGTTTCTAATTAATTGTTCATCATGTTTTAATGTATAAATTATAATTTAAAATATATTATTATTGATAAGGTATACATAGTCCAAACAATATTATTTTATCCAATCTTTTAATTCATAACATGTGATTATTTTAAATTATTTCATGAATAATCCCAAAAAATAAATATAATCCTGAAATTATATTTTTACAAATAAACATGTCGTTAAAGATTAATTAATTTTTTATTTTTTTTATCTGTTAAGAGGGTACGTAATAGTGTAATTGATGTTTAAAGAGTAGAGATCAATTTATTTATTTATTTATAATTTTTATTTATTTTTCCTGGTTAGTGATTGAAGAGCAATTCAGTGTTTAAAGAATGTCATGTCATGTAATTCTATATTGGGTTTGTATTCTAAGATTAATACTAAAAATTTATACACAAAGGCTTTGAGATGGGCTTTGAGGCTTGGAATTGACATTTGTAACTTGTAAGACTGCTTGGGCTAATGGATTTCAACATTGGGCCGAAGCGAACAACTCCTACCCTAAGGAAGCCTTGAAGTTTGACAAAATAATGTATAATAATGTATAACATATGCTTTGAAGCTTCCTCTACCCTAAGCCCCAAGGAAGCTTTGAAGTTTGAATAAACGGATGGATTTGAACGAAAAACTAAAAAACATAAAATTATCTTTTATAACATGTGTATTATTATATCTTCTAGATTATAAATATAATAAAATTAATGTAATGACAACTTAATAATTTAGATGTGAAATATAAGTTCTATTCCGTCATAAACAGTGTTAAATTCAACAATCTACACTAATAAATTCAAATAAATAAATAAATACTTTTTTCGTTTCTAAAATTAAAATATAATTTAATTTTTTTAAAATTAAATGACAATATATTAAATTTTAAATTAATATAAATTTATTTAATTTTAATTGATATAATTATCATAATTATATAATATATAATAAAAATTATTAATTATAAATTTATTTTAATTTAAAATTTTATAAATTATACTAATTTTAATATTTAATATATTATTGTTTGACTTAAAAAAAATTAAATTATATCCGTAATTTTAATTTTGAACCGACCTTTCTAAAAATGCACGTCAAAAGAAAAATAGATAGATAGATAAACCAACCGGCCCGCGTGTTTTACTGGTCAGCCAAATTTCACGGTTTTCACCCACCTTGAATGAAGTGTGAATTTAGTTGCAATAATATCTTTCTCCTCATATCGTTCTCTTATGGCGGATCAAATAGCGAAAGCGGAAGGGTTCGAGAAAAAGGCGGAGAAGAAGATCAAAGGCTGGGGGCTTTTTGGCTCTAAACACGAAGATGCCGCTGATCTCTACCAAAAAGCCACTAATTCTTTCAAACTCGCCAAATCATGTACTCTACTCTATTCTACTCCATTATCATTATATACTCAAACTCATACGTAGTGATTTCAATTTTACGATTACTGTTTTATTTCGATTGTGAATTTGAAGTTTTTGAAATAACATCTTGCTGGAATCAGTTCCGCAAAAAAGAGTGCTGATTTAAAAAGTTTTAAGGATATATATTTGTTACATGTTTACCGTCAAATTTATGGAATTTTTAGTTTATTAATGATGATCCGATAATGAAATTGTGATGCTAAACTTAGAGCATTGTATCATTTTATACGTGCCTTCAACCTCCTTTTTTGGGACAAGATTTGGCAAATGGGATTTTTTGAGGAACAAATGGAGTATTATGTTTTGTGCGAACTTATATTCCATAAAGTTGATGATTAGATTCAGAAATTGGCGTTTCATATTATATACTTCATCTTAACTAATAAGGCAAATAAGCTGTTTTCAGTGACATAAAAACTGTTTTTTTTGTTTCTTAAATTTTCATTAAACGACAAGCAAATTATAATGCAACGGGATTATTGGAATTTGGAAGCGAGGTTATAAGTTACCAATAAAAAGTGTAAATTAAGTAAAGTAATTATAAGTGAGTATAACCTCATGAGTTCATTTATTAATTAGAATAAGATGCAATGGTGTTGTACATTTTGTGGTTTAGTTTCATAATGTCATATATATATATATATATATATGCTTTGGACAGGGGATAGAGCTGGTTCAGTCAACATCAAATTAGCTAACTGTTATTTGAAGGTAATTGGGATTCGATATTATACACTTATACAACTAGCAATACTATCACATGAGAAGTGCATAAACATGAGTTTGTGTACCTTGCACTTGTAGTTGGATAGCAAGCATGAAGCTGCAAGTGCTTACGTAGATGCTGCAAATTGCTTCAAGAAATCAAACAATAAACGTGGGTTTAGTGTTGATTTATAGTTTATGCATGTGTATCTCTTACATATATTTTTACTCATGTTGGTTTAGTCCTGTGCAGAGGCTATATCATGTTTAAATCAGGCAGTAAATATGTATCTGGAAATTGGTAGACTCAACATGGCTGCAAGATATAGCAAGGTAACGTCTGAACTGGTGTTTAGTTGAGTCAAGATGTTATATCCTTGATAAATTTTGATTTGCTTTGTCTAGCTTTCTAATCTTTGCTGTTCATTTTGTTTTGATTTCTAGACTTCCATTTGTCAATATTACGAATATTATTTATTGTATTTGGACTACATAAATTTGGAGCTTATGAGTAACACATATATTCGTTTCATTCAGGATATTGGTGAGTTATATGAGCAGGAAAAAAACATTGAGCAGGCTATTGTATATTACGAGCGGTCTGCTGATCTTTTCCAAAGTGAAGAAGTAACAACCTCTGCAAATCAGTGCAAACAGAAAGTTGCACAGTTTTCTGCTCAGCTAGGAACGTAGGTGACTTCATCCAGTAATGTGTGTATATTGCTACACATCGCTTTTCTTCATGAAGTTTGACCATTTTAATGGGGTTTCTTTTTTGGTCAAAATATCTAGTTAAGTTCAGTTAGATTTGTTCTCACTATCGTAGTTGTTAGCATTTGAAAGCAGATGAAGCATGAGTTTTGCTCTTGGCTCAATATGGTATCAAGTTACATCAGTTATATTATCAGCAAAACATCACATCCCTGATTTATCATTGTATTGTTCATTTAGATGATGTGTAGTGCGTGATGAAAGAAGAAAAGAATTATTAGCAAGTAATTATCAATACGCAATAATAATAAGTTTATTAATTCCATTACCATAATGGTCAAAACATAATTTCTAGAACCTTAATAGTTTGCTTGAAAAACAAAAGATGTTCCCTCTCCCCATATGTAGCTTTTAGATCAAGTCAAATAAGAGCAAACATTGCTTGCCTTCATCTTACCTACCATAATACAAAATCATTGTTTGCCTTCGTCTTCAGTTATCCAAGGGCTATAGCAATTTATGAAGAAATCGCTCGACAATCGCTCAACAATAATCTACTGAAGTATGGAGTGAGAGGACATCTTCTAAATGCTGGCCTTTGCCAACTCTGCAAAGGTGATATTGTTGCAATAACCAATGCACTGGAAACATATCAGGTACAACTTCAACCCCCCCCCCCCCCCTCCCTTTATGGTAATAATTAGGCTGATTTGCTATCTATACATGATTCTTGAAGTCTTTGAAAAATATTTAATTGCTTGTGCAGGACTTGGATCCAACCTTTTCGAGAACAAGGGAATGTAGATTTTTAGCTGTAAGTGGTTGCTTGTGCTAAGTTGGACATGCCTTTTAAACAATATGTGCCTTGCATGCATTTATTTCCACGGTCTCTTCATGTCTGCTTTTCGTTAAGATTAAATGCATTTATTGAAGGTAGCACCTCATCTGTGTATAATTCGACACCATTTTTGACTATTTGATGTCTAATATATGTTATATATGACAGCTATTAGACAGCATAGCCATTTCCTTTGCTGGTCATCATTGTTTTGGCTGATGAAAATGTTGTTCAACCTTCAGGATTTGGCTGCTGCAATTGATGAGGAAGATGTTGCTACATTCACCAAAGTTGTTAAGGAGTTTGATAGTATGACCCCTCTGGTATGTTATTTTTCTCATTGAAATCATATTTTAAACCGTCTTTGATTTGAAAGACGGGCTTAAAATGGATATTGGTATTTTAACTCTGAAATTGATTGATTTGTAACTTGTGAGGACCAAGAGAAAAACTGAATTTAGTTATGCTGCACATAATTGACATTTCGGTAGTCATTGATGTTAAGCTTGATAGTAACTATAAAAAATTGTTTTTACAATCTTGAGGTTGATGTGGGTTTTGTTCATCAATGTCAGAGGAATTGTTGAAAATTATGTCCGGTTCATTGAAACAGAATGTTGAACCCCCCATACAGGGAGGCAAACTACCGTAGCTTAAACAGTTAATTCTAAAAACTAATATTGGACAATGCCTATTTACAGTAGTTCACATTTAAGAACTGATCGAGTTTTCTGCAAAGACTTGTTTACTTGCTCAAGTTCCATGTGAATTTAGCTCCTTGGTTTGCAGGATGCTTGGAAGACCACCCTTCTCTTGAGAGTGAAGGACACTTTGAAGGCCAAAGAGTTGGAGGAGGATGATTTAACCTGATATGCCGATATATTCATTCTTTCCTTGTAATAATTACCAACTTTTGATGTGTATCTACTAGTTGCATGGTGATTAGCAACAATAGGTTTAAATTTATTTTGTTCCTCTAGAACTAAAGCTATAGATAACTATAATAATTATTATTATTCATTTCTACGAGGAAGAAATCTATGAAAATAAAGCTTAGAAGAAGTCATAAATTATTGGTTTTGCAATGACAAAAGCACTAAAAGAAATGTAACAGGACGATAATACAAGTGCTAAAAATATAAAAGCCTAGTGGACACTACGATTATTTTAGTCACTTGAAAATCTCAAAATATCTAATTCCAAAACTTGATAATCTATCTTGTCTTTATGTCATGTCTTTATTAGATTGAAATACTATCTCCTTGTTGAAGCAGCTGGTTTGACCATAAAAAATATAAAGTAAAAGAATAAATGAAGTGGTCGGTTTGTTTTATTTTCTGTAGTCTTGTTATAGTTCCTACTTGGCTACTTCCTAGCTGACAGAAGTTAAGTAAAAGGGAATAATTTGGTCAAAGCAAAACTCAATAATCCAGCTCGATATTCATTTACTTTGCTTCTTGCATAATACTACTACAATACATAAAGGAGCCCATTATGGTTTTGATTTACCCGGGAATAATTTCTCCAACCGAAACTTAGATTCATTATGTTTCACTCTAGAGTTCTCTCTCTGAAACACAAATATTGAAACAAAAAGTACATTTTTTCCTCTTACTAGTGATTATTATACCACTCCATCCATTCTATTTTGAGTAGCATAATTAAAAAATATACGTAGATAATATATATTTTATTTAAAATAAAATTTAAATGTTAAATACTCATTTTTAAAAATTATTTTATAAAGTAGAAACAAAAACAAAATTACGAAAAAGACAACGGTAGCAAAAGACAGTGATGAAGACTGAAGAGGCAATTATATTATTATTATTATACTCTTCTTCTGCCGTCCCCGAGTCCCATTCCAGTTTTAATAATAACACTCCTCCTTTCCATGAATTGCTCACTTCTGACTTCACTTCTCATTTCTATCTCTTTCTCTCCCTAAACCTCCTTAATGGCTTCTTCATCTTCTTCTTCTCTTTCATGCCATCCAAATCTCACTCTCCGTCGCAGCAGAGCCTCCTCGCAGGGGACGTTATTCTCTGCTCGCCGATGTATTGCTACTTTTCCGTTTACAGCCTCAGTCAAGAGTGCTCTCAAACGACGTAGTGTAACAATTCAAGTTCCTCGAGCAAGCATTCGGGCGGTGGATGATCGAATTGTTGAGGAAGGTGATGAGAGGAGTAGGAGAAACCCAAGTAGAGTTCTTAGAGTTGGTGTTATTTGTGGAGGCCCCTCTGCCGAGCGTGGGATTTCTCTCAATTCTGCTCGATCAGTTCTCGATCATATTCAGGTATCCGTGTAGGTGCATGAACTACCAAAATTAAATTTTATTTTAGTACTACAAGACTGAATTACGACTCTTTTTTTTGGATAGTACAAATAAAATCAATAATACTTGTGGTTTATAGGTTGTTGCATGTTACCACTTGTTTAGAAATCACCCAATTCTCACATGTGGTTTCTTAAAAATTGCAACGGTCATCATTTCTGTTTTTTGAGTCAACACCTGTAGTGACACTGAATTGACTGTAGTGTTTAAAAAGAGAGAATATAGTCAATTCGGTATTAAGTTTGTGAATGTTGATGTATGAGGATTGACTTCGAATGCCAGGAATTAATATGTAATATGTGATGTCATGTATTACGGATGAGCTGATAGCCAGCTGATTCACTCTTTGTTAACAGGGGGATGATTTACATGTAAGCTGCTATTACATTGATTCCAATCTCAATTCATTTGCAATATCACCCGCACAGGTTGGTATGCAATGCACTTTTAATATCTCACTTTACCCTCGGTTCCTTGGCATACGCTCTGCACTAGCTTTTTTTATACCTTCTATTTTATGAGTCTTGGGGTTATCTGGTTATCGTTTGATTTGAATGCCTTGGGGTTATCTGTTATGGTTTAATTTGAAAATTGTTTTTAAGTTCAAAATTGTTTTCCACCATATAGTCCATCTTCTAAGCATGGGCGCACTTGTGATATCATCTTTTCAGGTCTTTTGTCCATTTTATGTTGGAATTTGAGCCTAATTTAATATGGGTATCATTAATTAATTTTAATGATTCTATATATTAATGTGTTCTACTCCATGAGTAGATTAAATTAAGTATTTGGAATCTCAAATCCATGGAGTAATGAATGAGATATTAACTCCCAAAGATCACACTTGGAAATGATAAAAGGTAATAAAAACATGTGAGAAAAATCAAGTCCCACATAGATTAAGAATTAAATATTTTATATGTTTATATACAAGGAAAGTGCCCCAAGGGGCACCCCACTTTTGTGCAAGGGAGAGGACCTAGCCAAGGCTAGGTTCGAACCCCCGCGCTGCCGCCGGGGCACGTGGGTCGTGTATATAATTTTTTAGACAAAATTTATGTGGGTCCTATTATCAAAACTGTTTCGTTTTGAGAGTTGTATTTATTACATTATCAAAACTGTGTCGTTTTGAGAAGCGGTATAATCAAAACTGTGTCGTTTTGAGGAAGCGGTATATGTAAGTTTGAACAGGCGGCCCAAAACTACGCTGCTTTTGGTCGCGCTTTTTTCACCGAACTAAAACTATTAGTTTTAGTTCATAATCACCGAAACTACGTCGTTTTATATGTCCGAATGGACGCGCTTTATATCGAGATATGATCAAAACTACGTCGTTTTGACCAACGGATGCCATATATGCCTTTCAGGTGGCATCTCATGCCCTTTCAAAGGGCTAGACACCCATCACCCTCTATAAATAGATAGGAGGGCCACCATTTTATTCATTCAATTCTCAAGCATTCTAGCATATTAGAGTTTTAAGTCTCTATTTCTTCATCGGGTTTCTTAGTTATTTTGTTAGAGAGAGTCTGACCATTACTTTGGTTCGTAGAGTATATTTTTTGTAGTGCTGCAAAAATATACAGTGTCACTGTATCCTGGGAGACAAGTGCTATCAACTCTAAGCACCATACGGAGGGCATAATTGTCTTAAGGACATAGTACCAAGCACTAGCCTTGACAAATCAGTTACTGCAAGATAAGTTAATTTATATATATATATATATATATATAATTTCCTTTAAGGTTATTAACAATTTATACTTAATCAAAAAATGAAGATGTTTTCGGCCCTGAAATCCCGCTCCATTTCCTTAACAGTCTTCGTATTAATTACCATGAAATTACTCCTATATAAAACTCGTATATAGTCATGTCATATCTGGTTTGTGGTAGGTTATATTAGAGAAAATAACTAAAATTGTTGATCGATTGCCAGCTTATTTCTCAGTCACTGTGAAGTCAAGTAAGTTTCAAATTCAATAAAACTATACTGTTCATGAACACTATATGGTTCATGTGGTAAACCATTTTCAAAGTTCCTTGTGTCTAAAGTTATAACTAAATTTTTTGCTGGTCAAGATGCTTAGGCTTCCGACTTTCAGCATCAATCTAATGGTGTCATATATGCTGAAAATGGTGAACTGAGTCAGAACTCTTACAATATAAGTCATTAACTATGAAGTTTGAACTTACTTACAGGTGTACTCCAACACTCCTGCAGATTTTGATTTCAAACTCGAAAGGTGAGATGATGCATGAATTTCATTATCGACTGCTATTTGTGAATAAGATTTTAAATATGGTTATTTTATTCCTTGCAGTCTTGCCCAAGGTTTCCAGTCTTTGTCTGACTTTACGGAACACCTTGCTGCCACTGTGGACATAGTTTTTCCTGTTATACATGGTCGTTTTGGTGAGGATGGTGGCATTCAGGTTGACACCCTAAAACATTATGCCTTCTTAAAAAATAATTTAAGCTTAAAAGTAATCATAGTTTGCATGATGCATCTGCATTTGATCGACTTTTCAGGAACTACTGGAAAAATCAAAGGTTCCGTTTGTTGGCACACAATCGAATGAATGTCGTAAAGCATTTGACAAGGTAATATACTCTTTTGTTATTTTTTTTTATATTCTCCCACAAAGTTATATATTTGAAGCCAAGGTCTTGGATATTTTGAAGACAAGATAAGAAAATCATAAAGGCATAAAAAGTTCTATATTCTGGTAGATGATCCGACTATTTCGGTTATTAATTTTGAATTTTATGTATACAAAACAAACCATTCACCTGTCTGGTGATACACGTATATATATTACATCTAAAGTCTTAACTTGATAGATTACATAACCTGGATAATCTGGTATTGATTTATTATTATTATTTATATTTTTGGCAGTATGATGCCTCCTTGGAGCTCCACAGAGAAGGATTCATTACAGTACCTAGTTTCCCACTACAGGTTGTCCTATATCAGTTTCTATGCTGTTAACTTGCCCTACTTTGTTGCTGCTGCTTTTTCCATAGTTTCTGATTGTGAATGATTTTTTATTTTGTTTTTTGTGTGTGTGTTTTGTTTGTTTTCGTTTATTTTTTATTTTGAGAGTTTTCTGAGCTCAAGGCTGAATATGTGTAAATATTCACAGCAAAGGGTATCAAACGTAACAAAGAATGATATCATGCTATTCTATGAGATACCAGAGTGGGACACAAATGTTATAGTTGTATAGTTCTAACTTTTGTGTACACCCTATTTATTTAAAAATAAATATTATTTACCATTCCCTTTCTTAGGTTGCAAAATGGACCTTTATTTTTTTATATGAAAATCTCTGTTGTTTGTTGATATTCATTAATCACCTTTAAGCAGCAGTTCTCATGCTTGGATCTGATGAAGCGATTTTATTGAAGCTTTCTGGTTTCTGATCTTTGAAATTTAATACTCCGTGAAAATATTTGGTCTACTTTTGTCATAATTGTTCGACATCCCTAAAACTTCAGTATATACTGCATCAATTTAAACTTTAGGGTCAATATGTATTTTAATGTACTAGTTTCCATCACTCTATTAAGGTATTGATCCAAATACTATTTGTTGATTCCAAATGTTGGTTTTGATTTTATCTGAAATTCTTTTAAGTTCCTAAATGGCAAATTCAATACGGTGCTATCTCCCGTTTCTGCTTTTGTGAAAATCTTGATTAATGAGATTCTGATTTCCATTAATTATGCTCTGAGATTTAATGTTTTCAATTATGTTTTTTCTGTTGTTAACTTCAAAAATGACTTTTAGGGAAGTGAATTTGACGAATCTGGTTTATTAAAGTGGTTTGAAAGAAATCAACTGAACCCAGATACAGGGAAAGTTGTGGTAAGGATTATTTTCTTGTATTTTTTTTATCAATCAAAACTGATGGTGAAATATTTCGTCAAACCTCTTTAACATTGCAGTCTTATGATATGTGATTGCAGGTGAAACCAACTAGAGCAGGGTCAAGCATTGGAGTTACAGTTGCATATGGTGTAACTGATTCTCTGAAGAAGGCCAGTGGGATTATTTCAGAGGTACTTATTTTTCCTTTGTTTGTTTTTTGGTTATCATTTGTTTTCTTTTTAGTTGTTGGGGATTAAAAAAAGGATCGACTTTTATGACTTAACCTTGTTTTCCAAGAGAAAATTGTCGGAAACTGAATAGAGAGTATGATTACATTTATTTTAAATTGGATCAACAATATGGAGCTCATTATAAATTTTGGTTTAAAAAGTTAGAATATTTAGAAAAATATATAGCAATTTGAAACAGACCTGTTCTATTTTTATGCAAGCTGAGAGGAATTTCCTGCATAATAACAAAATTGAAAACTGAGTTTGCTATGAATGTATCTTATGAACTATGGTATGCAGGGAATTGACGATAAAGTTATTGTTGAAATATTTCTTGAGGGTGGGAGTGAGTTTACAGCCATTGTTCTTGATGTGGGGTCTGGTTTTGATTGTCAACCTGTCGTACTACTGCCAACGGAGGTACATCAAATTTCATATTTCAGTTTATAATGCATTCACCTAGCATAAAATATCTGGGTACTTCATGTATTTATGCAACCTAATGGAATGCTTTCTTTTTTATTTGCTGTGACCAATGACCAGGTCGAACTTCAATCCCATGGTAGTGTTGATGTAAATGAGAAGGACGCAATATTCAACTACAGAAGAAAATATCTTCCCACACAGCAGGTATGGCAGTGAGCGTTTGAAGTACATCGTAACAATATTTTGGTGGCTACATTGTTCTTCTGTGGCTCATGTATTCCTTCTTCTAGGTCTACAAATGAACCAAATTGCTTACAAACAAGTCAGGGTTGGGTTTCGTAATGAATCAGCTCTGTCTCATTCACTATGTAAAGTGTCGAGCACAAGCTCAATTATTAGGTTCGTGCGTGAACAAGCTTGAAGTTTTCCCGATTTGCTCAGATCTAACTTGTTGAACATATGATGTAACTTATTGAACTTCTATTACATTTGGCTTAATTTATTATTAAAATTTATTGCATTCATGTAGTTTTGTTAAGCTTTTATGCAAGAAAAGTTATGCTAATAGTTTTATGCCATTTATGCGATCTTATTTATTTATTTATAATTTGGTTTCTTTTAAATTTTTCTAAACTATCTTGTGAGGTATCTGGTAGCAAGTTCAGCTCTGAATTTTTTCATTATTTAGATGAGCTGAGACCAAACTCAATTTCTAAGCACTTTTTCTAAATGAGGCAGGCCTGAACATGATGAGCTCAGCTCAGTTCAGTTGTAAACCCAGTATGAACTACTTGCATGCTAGCTAGCTCTGTAGCTGTTTCATATAGATGGTGTGGAGACAATGGAGTGCTATTGTTTTTCTTGTTCATGCTTGACAGGTTTCTTATCTTGCATGCTTTGCAGGTTGCTTATCACACTCCTCCTCGTTTCCCTATAGATGTAATTCAGAATATCCGTGAAGGAGCATCTATATTATTCAAACGTCTTGGCTTACGAGATTTTGCTAGGATTGATGGTTGGTTTTTGCCATCTTCTGCTCTTTCATTGTCTTCTTCAGAGAATAAGTATGGAAAAACCGAATCAGGAATAGTAATATTTACTGATATTAACTTGGTGAGACATCTGTCTGATTTTCCTTTGTTCAATTACAAATAGTATTCTTCCCCATCATCTCATTGATATTTATTTGTTTCTCTTAGATTAGTGGGATGGAGCAAACTAGTTTCCTCTTTCAGCAAGCTTCCAAGGTATCCTTGACTTCTATTCTTTTCTGTCATGAAAATCACTGGAATAGTTCTTTTGAGTGATGTTTTTTCATGATAGTATATTAATGCTACGCCAATCGATGTATATATTTCTTCTGCGTTCACCTGATGTCTCCCCCAACAACTTGATATACATGCTATACATATATTTAGCATGTTTCAGCTTTATTTTTTTTTGCTACTTTTCATTTACATTGATTCAGATGTATCTACAACTTTGACGTGGTCTTTGTTTCTTCACTTTCTTTATTGCTACAACTATGCTACAAGATAACCTTGACTTCTTGTTGGGTGAGCATGGGAAGTTAAATTTTAGAAGACTTGATGCTTAAAAAAAAGGGTAATCTGCTGACATAGTTACATGCTAAAGAGTGCTGTTGTGTAACAATGAGGAAAAACCTCTTCTACAAGTTATGGTCCTGAAAAATGATGAATGGCAGAGAAGAAACGATTATTAGGATTTATATCACCTGGTTCATAGCTAAAAAGTTTCGAATATATTGGGTTTCTGGGTTTATAAGAGGAGTAACTAGCATGTAAAGACTCTCTGAATCGAAATGAGCCATAAGAAAGTTTTGGCTTTACGTGGTGCTTAAACTGTAGTTGTCTGGTTTTAGTGGTTCATGTACTCAATGGTCGAGTCTTTGTCAAATAATAAGATGGACTTGAGAGGAGGAATTTTAGGATAGATATGAGGTCTTACCGTGTATTTAATGGATATTAGCTATAGGGACTGTGTTATGAAGACCGGTAAAAGGACCCATAGAGTGGTTCCTTATTTTCTTAAGTTACCAGCAGCGAACCAACTTAAAAATAACATAATGTAACACACTTTAACTTATTGATTAGAATGGTCATTTCCCTTTCAACCAAAGAGGCTTCTTAATTATTGTGGGTTCCATATCTTGTCAAAAAGGAAAAAAATGGGTTCGTGATCTTTGTTTTAAAAGGGCTTTGATAATTGTTCACAAATCAATTGAGGGTATCAAGTATGGATGGGCATAGTTTAAAAACTACGTAGTATTTTTTTCCCTCTTTTTTAAGTTCATTAAGTCTGGCGATTATTCCACAAGGGTTCAACAGATTTTATAAAAATATCACATTTACATTAAATGGGGATAATTTTTACTTTTTTTTTTATAAATTTTGAAGCTGTTAAAGTCGAAACAAGAAAGCGTTCATTTTGCATACATTTTCTCAAGCTTCAAGTAGTTAATAATGGATAATGGAACAGTAAATTTAGTTTAATGCCGTATACATGCATTCACCCTTTTCTTGATTACTTGTATCCTTCATTTTGCCTATATTGCATGTCAAGTTTATCCCTTTTATGCTAGGTTGGATTTTCGCACTCTAATATTCTCCGGACCATCATCCAACGTGCATGCTTGCGGTATCCCAGTCTTGCTCCATTTATTAGTGTATCTAGTCCCTCAAGTAGAAGAATGTCTCAACAAATTGAAGCACTCACAGAACATGAAAGTGTTCAGAAAGCTTTTGTTATCTTTGGCGGAAACACTTCCGAACGTCAAGTATCTCTTATGAGTGGAACTAATGTTTGGCTCAATTTGCGAGCATCTGTTGATGTAAGTGTTCATGCTTAGAAAACTTTATCTCTTAATTACAGTGCTGGTGCTATTATCTTCATCTCTTTCTGGTAGTTTTCTTTAACTTCATCCAGGAGCTCTAGGGATATGGAGTTTCCAACAAATGTATTTTTTAGTAGTAAGAATAGTTATATACTACCTTCCTCTAAGACTAGTTTTCACCTAAATTTTGAATATGTACGACATGCATCTTTAGGCACATCAAAAGCACATTTATATATATATATATATATATATATAGCAAGGATCAAGAGCATTCCCCTCAAATAGCATTCCTCCTTAAATAACACTCTTTTATTAAAACTACGTCGTTTTGGAGTCTATTTTAAAAAACAAGTGGGGTCATGGGTGGCATTTTTGTAAATAAAAGGAAAGCAAGTGGGACCACTCTTTTTTAAAAGACTCCAAAACGACGTAGTTTTAATAAATGAGTGCTATTTAAGGAGGAATGTTATTTAAGGAAAATGCTCTTGATTCTTGCTCTCTCTCTATATATATATGTGTGTGTGTAATATTTTCATTCATATGATTAAATATATAAATGTCTTGAAATGTGTTTTTGGGAAGTTTTAAAAGATCTGTTTAATAAAATGTTTAATGCTATAAGATTTTAGGTTTAAGTTTTATATTTCTCAACATCTATGAAAGCTTGTAAGATTTTCAAAAGTAATGCTTGATGGTTGATATAGCTAGATGCTCATAGGTGCAGTGGCGGAACCAGAACATTTTTAGAGGGGGGTCAAAATACATCAGTAAAAAAATTATTTATTAATGCTTAGAGTGCTTCTTTCAAATTCATTTTACCCAATTATAGTATTTCATAACATCCTATTCCAACCCTTGTCAACTTTTGAGTTGACTTTAAATACATATATATATATATATTAATTTTTCCCGAAAGACTATTAATCAGACTTTGAATTTTTTAGTCAACTGATTAGCTACTTTTATAGATAAATTACAAATTATAATATTATATATTCAAAACCTTATATTGTGGTTCATGGGATTAATTAGCTTGAAAGAATGAATTCCAGCAACAAAAACAAAATAAATAGAAGAAGAGAAATTTAATAATCTTTATAGGATAGAACTATAGTGAACTTATGGTCACTATAGTAGGATTCAAAAAAAATTGTTTTATTTCTTTAGCCTTTTATTTTAATTAGTTTACAGAGAGAATTGTTACCACTTTTTTTGTCTCACTTTGATGATAAAGTAAAAACAAAAAATAAAGCAAAGGAGAAAAATAAATACATAAAAAAAGGAAGGAAAAGGAAAACAAATAACCTCCGAAAATTCCAGGGTGGGGGGTCATATGACCTCCCTAGACCCCCCCTAGTGCCTATGCATAGGTGGTGACTACCTGGTCATTCGATGGAGTTTTGGGCAACTTAGTGTAAGATTAAAAATATTCGCTGAAGTCAGTGATTTTCTAGCTCGCGGATAAGAATTTCATGTTTGTTCATTCACTTTACTAAAGCTTTTGCTTATTTAAAACAACAGAGCTCTTATATGTATAATGTATTCATTCACTTCACTATCCATGTTTTGGAAGACTTCAAATTAAAGTCCAACCGTTTTAAGGCGATAATACTTCAACACTCATACTGGTAATAGTTGTTGCATACATTTCTTTTATCTGATTTTCTTCACCTGGAGGTTTTTTAACCTTAGAATACATTTAAGTTTTGCTAAATTCCATTGCTACTGACATTGCTGCTTCTTATATCTCATAAATAAAATACTAAAAAAAAAATCATTGAAATAATATCTCTTAGTGTATTCTAGGCAAACCTTAAATTTGTAAAAAAATGATCAAGTCAAATAGGACTCTAGTTTCTGGACGGAGGTAGTATAATCTAATAGAGTTACTCTTCAATTCAGAAACCTTGGATTACCTATTTGTGAAATGTATTTGTTGAACTTCACTTATTTACAAAATTGTCTGTTATATTTTTAGTAGCCCATTAAGAAATAAGTACAGTTTTTATTATTTAATAAATTTGACTTTGGCTACTTGGAAAAGTGTTCTCAATAATAGTTCAGGATGCAATTTTGATATTTATAACACAGAATCTGGTTGGGTACAGCTTGAAGTAACTCCGTGTCTGCTGGCCCCTTCGTCCAATACAAACTCTTATAACAATAAAATGGATCTGAGCTCTACAACAGTTTGGTCTCTGCCGTAAGTGTGGCTATTATATTGCTGTACATGTATTGCAACCCTCTACTTTATATGAATATTGGTGTCATATGAACTGCCTGCCTATGGCTCCATGAATTCTACCAAATTATTCATATGTAGTACATAACATTCTTTCATAATGTTATTTTTCAATTGACTTGCTTATTTCCTCTTCTAGAGATTATTTGAATGTAAGTTTCCTATTTGTTTTTGTTCAATAGTGCTGGTCATTTTGGAAAGTCATAGTAGTTTGGCTATTATATAGTCTGAACAGTGTTTTAAATATGACTGGATTGGACTTGGCCAGTGGCTGCTTAGGCTATAAATATTAGGAAAGTCGCTAGGCCTGGATAGTTTAATATTTCAACTTCCTTTCCATTGGAAATCGTGTTATTGTATATTTTTTAGGAAGGAAAAGTCATGAATTTATTCTATTATCATATACAGTAAAATTTAAAAGTTTGTCTGAACTTCTTATTCTGTTCATGTATAATGTCCTAATATCATGTGGTTGCATGGTGATACGAGCTTGCGGACAAAGAGTTTTATCCTAAACTAGCTCAACCAGTAAGCTTAAGCTGAAATTTAATCCCAAATGTAGGACTAAAAATAGTTAGGCAAGGAGAAAAATGAAAAGATAAAACAGCTAAAAAGAAGAAAAGAATAGATAAAATAAATTAATAGGAATATGGACTGAAAGAAAAGGAAAGAGAGAAACAGAGGGAAAGAAAAAAGGTGGAGCAATGACCAGTTGACCACCCTTCTCGGCCTCCAGTATGTTGGTTGCACAGCTCCACTAACTCCTTTCAAAGGCCATGTCCTTTGTTATATTCCGCTCATTTCAAGTGCCTTCTAATTCACCTAAAAAATATTATACACCTTGCGATTCGAAGTGGTTTCTTGATATTAAGAAAATGTGGCACTTATTGAAGATCTTCAACAGAAGCTGGTGGGCAGTTAAAGAGTTTCCATTAAGGCATCTTATAATTTCTATTCCTGCTTAGCTAGGGATATGATAATGGATATGGTAGTAATGGTGTTTCTGGACAGATGATGCTGTTGTAGTTGTGAGAGTGATGCTGCTATGGAAAATAATGTTTCTGTAATTCTGATGTCTATGATTAAGACGATATTTTCCTAGCTAATTTCTCTTTGGTATTGAACTGATTGTGGACTATGTTGCAACCGACCATTATATGTTATTTACTAAAAATGTGTTAAATCATCTACAATAGCCTGTGTTGGGATAAGGATGCTTCCCCTCCCTTTTTTCCCGAGATGAAGATTAAAATAATTCAGGTGGACTTGGCGAGGTCTCTTCATTAATATATAGTGTAAACATAGTAAATTTGATATGAAAATGGTGAACAGTGGTAAATGTGTCAAATGCTGATCTAGAATTGTCAATTAAGAGGTGGTCTAGAATGCCGAGATAAGATATGTATTATAAATAGCAAGGTATCCTCGTGATGTAAACCTACGTACCTCAACCCCTACCCCAAGCACAAATCATGCTAGCGTGATCGGGGTAGTGGAACGTAGGAGTCATGTTTAAGCAGCTTCAGTGTATTAAAAGTTACTTGCTGACATTTTTTGAATTCCATAGTTGCATGTACATAATTTAAACTCATCTCTTTTTCCCGTTTGAATTCTGCATCTCAAATTGTTTTGTTACTAAGAGGGCCATGGAGGAATAATGTGTTTTTAAATGACATCAAGCAAATAAAAAGAAATGTGCAATATACTTATATTGGTGAAGGCTTCTAATAGGTATACTATTAAGTATTAACTCACTTTAGTAATTGTATGATCTTGTATTGATCAGTGGTTGTGGCCATTCTTGTCTTTAATGCTGCTATTATACCCTCTGATCCATATCTTTGGGTACAGTTACTCTCTTGTACTGAGACATACTACCGAAGAAGTTCTTGATGCATGCATAGAGGCAATTGAACCTTCTAGGGCTGCATTAACATCTCTCCTGCGTAAACAAGTCATGGATGATCTCATGGAAGGCTTGAAGAAACACAGTTGGTTCACAGGGTTCGACCTATCTGATGAACCACCTAGGAGATTTTCACTAGAAGAGTGGATAAAGCTAGCCAAGGAAGTTCAAGCAACAGTTTTCATTGCAGGTTCAACTCTCTTTACATTTTCCTCAAAAATAAATAGAAAAAAGTACCAGACATAATTTTCCAATCTTTGATACTTCTTTAGGTTTTCAGTGGCTCTGTTAATAGATCCTGAACTAAATATGTAATTTTGATAGTTTGTATTTGGTGAATTCAGTTTTTTTTTTTTAAAATTTTTACACTGGATTTTAGTGTATGAATAATGGGATAATGAGCATTCATCATATTTTAAATCTCATAAAGTTCTTGAAATTACATTTAAGAAAAAAACACTTTCATCATTGTTTCGAAGTAGGTGAGTGTTAATGCTCCTGAATAAGAAGGGAACGTGCAAGCTTTGCTATATTATTTCATCCAATAACTAAAGCAAACTAACTACACCATTTGGAGCTGAAAGCAGTAACTATATGGAATATTAGTTTGCCTGAGAGTAGTAAACTTTGATAGGTATACTTGAAAGAATTTACAAGATTTACTTAACTTTCAAAATCTCATAAATTCAGTATCATCCCACTATAGCACTCAATAGCATCTTAGTACAGAACTCAAGTCATGGTAAGTCTCTACGCATATGCTATTGTTCTTTGTTGTCTGAATCTGTGGGGGATTGTCAAGGCATATCTGTTTCAACTTAATATGTTAATCAAAAAGAACTAACAATAGGCATGGCATTGACTGGTAGAGTGTGGTGGGTTTTGGCATACTAATTACACGTAGTTGGAAGGCATCCTGAACAGATAAATGGCCCCAAAGTTTGTGCATTTCTAAGAACTACTGTTCATTCAATTTTATGGGCAGTTCATGGAGGCATTGGCGAAGATGGTACACTTCAGTCTTTATTGGAGGCTCAAGGAGTTCCTTACACAGGTATGTATATTTTGGCATCTGGTATAACACCACAGCTTATGTCAATGATATATAGTTGCTTATCTGTTATACCTTATCAATTGAAGGTCCTGGCGTGAAGGCTTCCAAGACATGTATGGACAAAGTGGCGACATCTTTATCTCTTGAAAATGTACGGTAACTGATACTGTGGTGTCCATGAAAAGATGAGAATCTGGTGATTTTGTCTTATTAGAAATTATTTATCTTATGATGATTTGGTCTAAATATATTAAGCTATCATTTGAAGCAGTTGATATTATATAAAAATTCAAGGTGAATATTCTTTATGCTATAATTATTATTTAACAAATATGAGTATTATGTGAATAAAATATAAAAATTGCTCTTTGTTGGGCTTTGTCACATTTAGCTTGTAAGTTGAACATTTAGATACTATATTTAAACAGATAACTGTCTGGTAATAATCTGTTTTCAAAGATGTATAAATATCTTCTATAGCACCGTGGGTGATAGTTAGTAGTTCATTATTCATCGCACAGCTTGAGAACTTAATTACAGGCTCTAGAGGACTTAGACATACTATTTTGCAGTTATAGGAAATTGAGACATGGCTACCGTCTTTATATGTGCATAGGCACAGAAAGTTATTTACTTAATGGAGACCCATCTTTTATGTCAATCTTAATCTCATGTCACATAAGTTTCATTTAATCATATGGCTTCACATGATTGTTTCTACATTGAAGTATATTTGTCATAAATCATTTTATATGATGCTCAAATGCAATGTAAATTTATCAAGTGAAGTATGAATAATTCCAGTATTTTTCATGAAAACCATTATCACCATGCCTCGCTGTGTAGTTAGTGGAAGGGGTTTTCTTTTCCAGTAATTTTTAGTGGAAGGGTGAGTATCCTATCCGCCATTTAGGAGTAGTCATTGTTGTATTGATTTCGTTAAAATATTTTTGAAGGAATATCCTATATGTCATCTGAATAAATATTCTGAACCAGCTTTTATAGGCCTAAAGCTTTACTGTAGTGGTTGTCCATATCTGGCAATAAATCTCTCTTGAATGAACAGCTTGCAAACTTTGGAGTTCTTACTATAAATAAAGATGTGCGGAGGAAAGAGGAACTTATTAATATGCCCTTACTTTCCATATGGCATGAACTGACCTCAAAGCTTCTGTGTGAAACATTATGTGTTAAACCAGCTAGAGATGGATGTTCGACTGGAGTTGCGAGATTATGGTAAGTTTGTGGAAGTTAAGTATTTGCTATTTTGTTATGCTGCAACGAGTGCTTTGAACATTCAAATTAGTCATCATCCGCTTATGCCCACAACTAACTCAGATGGAGCTTTGCCACTCGTATGGGCAAACTTGTCATTTAATGCAGTTGTTCTGGGGATCTTGCTGTGTATGTAAAAGCTTTGGAAGATTGTCTTCTCCGAATTCCTCCAAATAGTTTATCAAAGGTATATATGTGGATTTGTCAGTGTGTTTTGTGGCATTATCCATCTCCTCGAACTATTTGATTATCTCCATTTACTACCAATTTAACTCGAGGAACACAAAACATTGCAGTGTATGTAAGATTTTTATTTGTTGGAGTATGCTTGTGTTCTTATGAATATTTATGGTATTTCAGCGCTTAGTGGCTTAACCTCTACATATATTCCGAATTTACTTCTAATGTCAAAATTGTACATTTCTCTTATTAATTTATTTAGGCACATGGAATGATTGAGATGCCAAACCCTCCACCAGAGCTCTTAATATTTGAACCTTTTATTGAGACTGATGAGATACTTATTTCATCCAAATCCACAAATGAAACTGAACATTTTCTCTTGTGGGAAGGACGTAGTAGATGGGTAGAAGTAACTGTTGGTGTTATTGGGAAACGAGGATCAATGTGCTCATTGACTCCTAGTATAACGGTCAAAGAAACTGGTGATATACTATCTCTTGAAGAGAAATTCCAAGGTATGTCTTCATCCACCGAGTTAACAAGTTAACATGGCACCTTCCTTAGTGGTTTCATATTGATTTGGTTAGTGATGTTCATATTGTTTTTGAAAAATTCTGTGAGAAAATTTTGGTGTGGAAAAGAGTCTATGCATCACTAGGTTTGCACTCTCGTGTCCACGTTAAAGAATTTTCAACTTTAATTACAGTGGAAGGATGTCTAATTGACAGTACCTTCATCCTGTAGTTCAAGCTAAAACAATACTTAATTACCCAGATGTTTTTATTTTATTCTTATAAAGCTTTTCATGATCATCTCTGTTCATATTTCTATGAAGGCCTGTCTTCAGACGTAGTTGATAATTTCTTTGCAGGTGGAACTGGAATCAATCTGACTCCACCCCCATTATCAATTATGAGGTTAGTTATAAATACATATTTTATGCATCCAAATTCATCTCTTTTCTTTTCAATTATTAGCTGTATAATGAAACACCTCTCTACTGAATTTCTCCCGATACTCCATGTAATGGCTATAAAGTTTATTATATATTGATCATATCATTTGATGTTACTGATAATATTTTTCCAGATGAAACCTAATTTTTCATATGATACGACTCTAGAAGAGAAGGAATTCCTACTCTGATTTTTGTTGTGGCACCCTATTGCCAAAACATCTTTGACTTTTGCCACACCTAGTAGCAGCTGATGGAAGCAGTCAAGCAGATAATATAATGCTCCAAAGAGCAATTGTTTTGTTAAAAGCCAAAGCTACTTTGATAATAGCATTAGTCTTTTATTTTCTTCCAGTTCTTTTTGTTTAGGTCTCCTAGTTTCAAGTCTGTATATATGCATGTAGCTTTCATATTTCCGCATTTTGTATAGTATTAAAATTCTCCTCAAGGAGACGTTCAGAATGAAATGAATCTCTGATTAATATGATTCAATACGTACTTGTAGACAATCTTTTTCTCCTTATCTTTGTTTCTAATTTATCTTCCCTTCTTGAACCAGCAACGAAGCCATGGTGAGATGCAAACAACATATTGAGCTTATAGCAAACACACTGCAACTAGAAGGTTTTTCGCGTATTGATGCATTTGTTAATGCCGACAGTGGTGAGGTATGTTGATTTCTAGATGTGACTTACTAATTTATGTCTTTGCGGCTTTTGCCAAAGTAAAAACATTGCTTTTATAATATTCTATTGAAATTCTGAGTAAGTACATCTAGTTTATTGCCTTTATTAATGTATTGATAGTTATATAAGGTTTAAGTTTCTTCCTTAGCACTAACCAAACAACCTCCCCCCACCCCACAAAAATAATAATAATAAATAAATAACGACCTTATTCTCTGTTATATAGAATGGTTTAGCATCCAACACCAGAGAGTTAAATGAGAGTGGCCTCATTTAGTCTTGATGCAAACAAATTGATTGAATTTACACTTAGCTTCCAATGAAGGATAATTTTAATTGTCCAAAGACTAGAGTAATGGTAATTTAGAGTCTTATTAATAATATATTGATGAATTTTATATTTTGGTGATTGTTTATCTGTATGTCATGCACAATGGGAAGGGGTGTCTTGTATATGGAGGAAAGGAAGATATAAGAAGGACGAGGGTAGATCGAAAGTTAAACGGTTGAAAGTGGTACAAAAGAGACTTGAAAAAATAGGGGAATGGCCTGTGATAAGAGTGAGCGGAGTAATGTAATTCTCATATCAGAAGCTGATTAGTGGGTTTACATCTTTTTGTTTGTTTTATCTTTCTAAATTTCCCTCCCTTGTTTTTCTTTTTAACCTATTGTATATATGTATGTATGTATTTTTATATATGTGGGTGGGTTTTATTTTTATTTACACTTTTTTATTTTTCTTCGTACTTGTATGCTTATATATGGACATTATCGTGATCATATTATTATTTACAGGTACTGATCATAGAGGTCAACACTGTGCCTGGAATGACACCGTCTACTGTTTTGATTCATCAGGTAATCATCACCAGATTTCTAATCCACATGTGTTCAACTTGAGACATCTAGTAGCAAATCTTGGAGGCCTAATTGTAGAAAGAAGTTGAAAATGATTTGATTTATTGCAACTCAACTGTCTTATATCAGTCGAGATTTCTCAAGAGAAAAACTTATAAAAATGTAGTCATCACATCCACAAGAAAACCCATCATTTCAGTATCAATGGAACAACTGAATGTTGCACATAAATACTTGTTGTACTGTATACTAAAAATTTCCTCAACTTGTCTAAAATGTCTCTCTCAGGCACTGGCAGAGCAACCTCCTATGTATCCTCACCAGTTTTTCCGTACACTGTTTGATTTGGCATCGGAGAGGCCTATGTAAATTGTTTTTCATTTTTATTAAGGAATGTCAGTGTCTTGTACTATTTAATTGGACTCATTGTAGTTGCCATATCAAATACTACTGTTTTTTATTTATTTATGTGAAATGTGTGTATGCTCATCGTGTGTAAAACCTTGTACGCATCAGGGAGTGGTTTCAATATTGGCCATCAGGTTAATACCTTATTTGCACTTTAAAAAAAATGTTTAATTTATACTAAATATGAATATTTTACTTTCTCCTTTTTAGGCTATATTATTAACTTTTTCTAGCTTTAAGTACTTTAATTTAATAAAGCACTTTACTTTGATAACTACTTACCGAAAGCATAAAAAGGGTAATGTAGATAAACAAATATAACTACTATTCATGTTGATAATCTGACTCTACTTCCCTGTTGGACATATAAAAAGGAAAGGAAGCCCACAGGCCCACAAAGGTCACATTAAAAATGAGGAAAAGTCCGATAGTGATTATGAAATGTTCTTCGTTTGAAATGCTAGAGTTTCAACGTTCAACATTTTAAATGGAAGCATCTGTCTGTCTGAATTTATTATAACCATCTTTTTCCCAGCTAGCTGGTACTCTAAATTTATTAAATACCATGGGATGTCATGTCATGATTGAAGACCCGGCAAAACTCTTCTTGGACCTGCTCTGAATTTTTCCATTAATTATCAGCTAGAGGTTTGATCTACTGTCTTTACCTTGTTCTTTTAATTTTTTTTAGTATTTCTTCTGGGTTCATGTTCAAGAACTGTATATTTTAGTAAAAGAAATTACTTTATATATATGTCATATAATAGACGTTTATTTGGAAACCAGAAAGAAAGATTTTAAACTCCATGGATATTATTAGTCAAGGGTTTAAGTTTTTGTTTCTTTATATAAAATCTTGGCTACCAGACAGATTATTCAGAAATTTGGATAATCTTTTGTGGGAATCTGGGTTTCATGGGTTTAAGTATGCGTAGTTTTGTGTCTTTCTCAGGCCAGAAACTTAAGATATGAAATTCATGTTCTGGGTTAATTTGTTCGATATATCTTTTTGTCTCATTACTTGAGCTGGAATTAGTTTGGGTTTGTGGTCTTTTATGGTGTTAGTAGCCTTTTTGTGCTAATTGTAACCTGGAATCAATAGATTTTGAGCTTGATCCCTTGGTCTCTCACTTATACTTTTGCTCATGGTTTTGCCTAAAAAAAGACATGAACTGGTTTTTGTACTAACAATGACAAAAATGGAGCAGCATCTATATTTGTATCGTTGTCAAATAATTTGTGTTGCTGTTTGTTGGTTTAAGTAATTCTTTGTTGTTCGAAAGATATCTTGCCGGTCTTTGTTTATTGGGTTGAGATATATTTTTAACGGTAGCTCGTTTAATGTATTTCCACCTCTGGTGATTTCTTTCTCTGGATAGAGTTCTTGCTCTTCCTAATAAAACTGAGCTGACTCTGTTAAGTTCTTTAGGATTTGGATTTTTCTTCAGTTATCAGCTGTGTTGATCTAAATCATTTGGTAAATTGGTGTTGTTCTGATTGATAGGTCCGTAGAGAGCTTTGGCTTTGATCAAATTTCGTCTTTTCACCATGGTTCGATGAAGACTGTAGCTATTTTTAATGCATTGTGATCGTTAATATGCCACGCCTCAAATAGTGTGAATGGTTTCTGGGCTCTGAAGGTTAGGAATACTCTAAATCCAAGAGCACCAAGGACCATTGAAGAACCTTAACTCTAGAATGATGCCAATTGGTAATGAGGAAAGATCGCGGGAGATTCGAGGAGAATTTCCCTCTAGCGAAACCCAAAATGTTAATGGTCAGATTCCCCTTAACATTTCAACATCTAAAAAGGGTCAACTTAGTGACAATGATAGTCAGAGTCGGTTTCAAAATATCATACGAACTCTTCCCAGTAGGTTAAGGATCCTGAAGTTCACTTCTGTTGGTGGTTTGGTTTCCCCATCTGCTAGATTTCTGCGGTTTTCAGAGGAAAGAGATGAAATATCACGATCTGTACCTTCTTCAAATGGACAGGATTTTCAAGAACGTTTCAAAGGGGTTTTTACTCGAAAAATTGATTGGGCTTCCTTGTGGAGAACCAGCAAAGAATGGATCAGGAACCCTTTGAATATGGCACTTTTACTATGGGTGATTTGTGTTGCAGTCTCTGGGGCAATTCTCTTTCTAGTAATGACAGGAATGTTGAATGGTGCTCTACCAAAGAAATCTCAGAGAAATGAATGGTTTGAGGTTAATAATCAAATCATCAATGCTCTCTTTACTCTCATGTGCTTGTATCAGCACCCTAAGCGGTTCCACCACCTTGTGCTTCTGTGCCGATGGAAGCAGGATGACATCTCCCAGCTTCGAACCATCTACTGCAAGAATGGGACTTACAAGCCCCATGAATGGTTCCATATGATGGTGGTTATTGTTCTACTCCATGTCAATTGCTTTGCACAGTATGCCTTGTGTGGTCTTAACTTGGGCTACAAAAGATCTGAACGACCTGCTATGGGAGTTGCTGTATGCCTTGTCATCGCAATTGCAGCTCCAGCAGTTGCTGGCCTGTACTGCATCCTTAGCCCACTTGGAAGAGAGTACGAATTAAAATTGGATGAGGAAGCAGCGGACCATATTCTCACAGTTGGCAGTAGCCAGCCTAGCCACTTGAGAGCTGTGTCTTTCGAGAGAAGATTGTCATTTGCACCGAAATTTGACCAAAGGATTGTTGAGAGCAGACCTCAGTGGAGAGGCGGGCTATTCGATATATGGGAAGATATTACTCTAGCTTATCTATCTCTTTTCTGTACTTTCTGTGTTTTTGGGTGGAATATGGGGAGACTTGGCTTTGGAAACATGTATGTTCATATCGCAACTTTTCTACTTTTCTGCATGGCGCCATTTTGGATCTTTAACTTGGCTGCCGTTAATATTGATAATGACACTGTTAGAGCAGCTTTGGGGGTAACTGGTATTGTACTTGGCTTGCTTGGTTTGCTTTATGGTGGCTTTTGGAGGATCAAAATGAGAAAGAGATTTAACTTGCCGGCTAATAACTCATGTTGTGGAAAACCAGCATTAACAGATTATGCACAATGGTTCTGTTGTTGTTGGTGCTCTCTCGCACAGGAAGTTCGAACAGCTGATTATTATGATATTGTGGAAGACAAATTTTTCAGAAAGCAAACAGATACCAGTGTTCAATCTCCTCTTTCACCCTTATCTCGTGAAAATGGGTTAAAGAAATTCAGATCTGGATCAAGTTCTCCATACAGAAACAGCCCCAGACTGTCCATGCTTGGGACGGATAACCTGCCAGGTCCTAGCAGATTTTCGAAAGATCATTCCAATGTAGATAGAGAACTTCCCGGGTTGGAAAGAGATGAGATTATGAAGCCACCTGTTCCGTCATTAATACAGAGAGAAGATTATCCTAATCAAAAAATTGAGGTGCTGACAACTAGTTAACACGACTTTGTGTAGTATGTATGCCATGAGCTGAAGCATTTTTGTCTGCAGAGAATATCTATATAATAGTATGTCTACTTAAATATTTTCACTCTCAGTGTATTCTTTATACTTCCACACACCTTGATGCTTTCTTTTTGTATTTTTTATGAATATCAAATGCTTCAAATTATTCTTCGATCTACAAGAAACATGCTGAAAGCATCCATAACATTGTCCATCTTTGGTATGAGGTTTCAAGAGAAAGTAAACTGAGACATAGTTGTGGTGCTTACAATGATTTTAATACATGTATATGTCAGGTACCTACGCATACTGTGCTTTAGGCATATGTCTAAATATCCATTTTTGTCATTCTCCTTGCTTTCTTGTTCTCTATATTTGTTTCTCCCTCTTTATTTGGTGTATTTGTAGGCTTGAGGCTTGAACACCTCCAAGGAAACGTTGATCATTATCATATTATTTGATGGGGGAAAAAACTCGATTTCAGTAAAGAAAGGCCTTTCCCCTGCCATTATTTTGATATCCGCAGGAATCATCACTTTCCTGCTAGACAGAGGTGAAAAGTGTTATAAGAGTTGTGGTAGTGGTAGAATTCTCCTTGAACCTTACATGCTAGTTATAATATTTCCTCGTTCTTTTCCCCTTTCATTTCATTTTTCAGTACATACATTTTGTAACCATCCTGCCAACAAAAAGTGGAATTAGGATATAGACCAGAGAATATACATGATCCAGTTCAAATCTAACACTCCAGCAGCCCTGTGGAATACTCCCTCCGTCCCTTAAATATTAAAAAAAATTATACATGTGCACGTAGTTAGTAAATATTGTAATAATTACTAGTATAGTAGTACCAAATTATTGTGATATTCAAGATGAGGAATGAATTTGGCATACAAGCTAGTTGAGTCTAAAAAAGTCATGAACAGTAACGATTTTGTAGCGGAATTTAGGACGTTGACTTTGCTTAATTCCTAGTTTTTAGCAAAAACAGTCCTTTTAGCGAACATGTTATGTGCGCCACTTTAACAATCAGATTTCTTATCCATTTCTTTGTGTTCCAACCCGAATTCGCCATCTTTATTACTCCGCACACTAACAACTGTACTCCATGTCACTAATTCAATCAAAAGCTAACTGATTTATACCATAAAAGTAATACTCAGCAGTGTTAAACAATTAAGTTAGTAAGATTCTATCTGTGAAGGAAAAGTAAGAATAAACAACAAGTTAATTAGGGGAAACACTAAAAGAGATATCTTTTCACACACAAAGGCAAAGACAGAGAGAGAAATGAACTTACTGAATTGAAATTTTTGATATTCTTCCCAATCATCTTAATAGATTTATATGAAATTGGGATATAGTGAAAGAGAAAGAAGGAAGAAGAGTAACTTACAGCCGGTGGGAATTAGTTGATATTGTCACAGTCGGAGAAGAAGTCGGAAGACGACCGGAGTACCGCCGGTTGCCCCCTACAGCCCCCGCCCCCTGTTCCACTTGGACCGGCCTCCCTATCGGGGTCAGATGCGACGACCGGAACACCGCCGGCTGTCCCACCACCGCTCCTGCCCTTCCTGTTCCTGTTCCCCCCCTCCCCCCTCCCCCCCCCCTCCCCCCTCCCCTAGTTCCGCTCCTTAGTCAAAATATTAATTAAGTCTTCCCCATGTCACAGTTGACAGTTTTTCTCGATTATATCTTTTACTTCAAACAGCCTTAATTTACATCAGCATATTAATATACTCCGATTCACATAATAGTGTGTATATCATACAAGCCAGTTGCGGCGTTCTCATGGACTAACAACTAAGCTAATATAATATTTTATCTCTGACACTTTTAATTGGAGTTTCAAAGTATCTCAACTAATTACCACCCCCATCCTTTTTCCTTAAAAACTTTTTGATATTATGATCACCTTCAACCATATATAACTCTCTCTCTCTCTCTCTCTCTCTCTCTCTCTCATCCTCTATGTACTCTATTCCATGCTCACTCATTGCATCTCTAATTTATAGTATTAGATTATTAAGTTTAAAACATCAAGTTTAGATCGATTGGAGGAAAAACTATTATTTTAGATGATTTCATTTTTTCTTAATTATTTATCTTTTAATATAATATTTTAGGAGAATTAATTACAATCTCTTCAATATTACCTCTCATGAGAAAATACTACAGATGAGAGAGAATATAAGATAAGTATGATAATTATGAGAATTTAAGGATATTATAGACAATTGATATTATATTTAATATTATATAATTATTTTATTAATTTTTGTGCACAACTCGGGAGTATTAATTAGTACTCCCTACGTCCCATAGTTATAGGCTGATTTTTCATTTTGAGATATCTCAATATATAGGCTACTTACTATTTATAAAATTTAGTTGGTTAATTATTTTATTTTTATGCCCTTATAATAAATATTCAACCATTACTCTTTTTTTGAAAAAACAACCTTCAATGTCATTATTGTTATCACCACATTTAATGTTGTTGTATTCTCAATAAAAGAATTCAACTTTTTAGGTTTTACTAGTTTAACATATTTTGTGTATAAAAGACAATTGTACCAACAATCAATGAAGTTAAGAGTTCCAGCGTAATAAATAAGGAGTAATTAATTTATTTATTAATTCCATATTAAGGGGTATATGTGAAAAATTTCTATTAAAAATTACTACTATCACTTGAACTGATTTTCTTAAATTATGTGCCAAAAGAAATCAGGCTATAATTATGGGACGAAGGGAGTATTAGTACAAATAAAAAGATGATACTTTTTGTGCAAGAGAGAGAGAGTATACAATATTGTGTTTGCTGCATATATATATATATATATATATATATATATAATAAAATATAAATGATTTTAAATTTCCCGCTTACTCAATAAATTATCTGGGCCGTCTAAAGTTTGGGATAAATCTCACCGTCCATACAGTGTCGGAGGCACGTGACACAACTATCTATCTAATAAAATACAAATGATTTTGAATTTCCTGCTCACTCAATAAATTATCTGGGCCGTTTAAAATTTGAGATAAATCTCACTGTCCATACAGTGCCGGAGGCACGGGACCCAACTAGTATATATATATTTACCTTTAGCAACATCTCAATTAATAAAATGATGAAATTAATACTCCCTCCATCCCATTATATCTGACGTTCTAGACATTTTCACATAGATTAAGAATAGATGTAATTTTATTATTTTACCCTTAATTAATACTTTGATCTCATTTAATTCTCCATTAACATCAAACTTGATTTTACACCCTCTCCCCTAATTTTCTCTCATAATTAAAGAATAGAATTTGAATTGTTTTTTGAAAATAGAGAAAATAGCTATTAATGGTGGTGGAGAAGGAAGGGTAGAAAAGGAAACAAATAGACAAAATATTCTTGATGTTGTAGAACGTCAAATATTTTGAAAAAAAAAAAACCCTCTAGAACGTTAGATATAATGGGATGGAGGGAGTATCAACGTGCATGTAAACATAGGAATGGAAAAAGACACAATTACTTATATGTAGTAGTAATTATTTACAAATTTAGCAGTCCAAAATATGACACTTAATATATTGCCAACATGATAGAAGTTTTTTCATGCAATGCTCATATATATATATATATATATATATATATATATATATATATATATATATATGATGATCACATAGCAAGCATAAGCCCCGGCAGGGATCTCTTGAACAGATCCCGAGGCTGGCTCTGCCACAGGGTCGAGCCCTGGTGCCGGACCACCCAACTCATAGGCCTTAATTCGGTCACCGTGAGCCACGTATTGAAGTATTCCCTAAACTGCAAAATCAGACCGTCTTTGACCGTCCAAACGTGCACCCAATACACCTTGGCACCTTCCCAACCTTCCACAATAACACGGTCATCAATGGCGGTGATGCTCCGTGGCTCAAACTTGAACTCATTGTACGAAGATTCTCCGGTCAGCACCCGCATCATGTGGTGGCAATTTTGTGGTCCGTGGAACCACCATTCTAGGTCATTACCTACAAGTCCGGCAACTTTTTCCGTGTCGCCTTTCGCCAATGCCATGTAAAGAGCGTTGACGGTCAACTTGTTTTCTCTTCCCGGCTCGGATTCCGGCAACTTAGAATCCATTTTGGTGAAACTGTTAGGGAAATGAGGTTGCAAAGGGTACTACTGATTACAAATACTAATATGTTGCAACTCAAAATAGGCTTAGTAGTCATGCATGTCACTTTACCCTATTTATAGATAATAGATGAATATGATAAATATAGAGAGGGTCCGGGGAATGGACCCACCAATATTTAATTATTTGTGTAATTATATCATCCAATAGCCTACCTAAAAAACATATAGATGCAATACACATAATTAATTAGTATATACGACTAAGTTAGAGAGAAATATGTTATTATTATTAGTAGTAGTATTATACGGTAGTTATATGAATAATAATTGTTTTTTCAGTTCTATAAAAGGTCTTATTTATAAAAATAAAAATAATATAATTTATATAAAAATATCACTTTTAGTGATACTAGTTAATTAGTATAAAAGATGTACATACTAATCTCAAATATAAATATATATATATATATATATATATATATATATATATATATATATATATATATATATATATATATATATCGTCATGATTTTATTATAATATTACGTACATTACTAAACAAATAATTTAATTATTATTTTTAAGAGTATATGGGAAAGAAAATACATTTTTAATATTGATAAATTTTATAATATAATTAATCTCGTGGGACGGAAAGAGAATATTACTAATAAAACTAATAATTGAACACCCGATACTTGTCTCGATCGGGCCAGGGACAAATGACAATGATGAGATATTGAGATTGTTGTTTGCACCGGCACCAGATGAACCCAAATCCAATGGAAATATTTGATTTATTCAATTGGGTTTATTCTTTAGGCATCTACTACTATCTAGTAGTATACCTGGCAAATATTTTGCTGTTACTAGTTTTCATCTTTGGCTACGATGAATTGACATTTATTTTTGGAGTTGTTTTCGAATTTTGTCTGCCATTCAAAGAGCAATGAAAACAAAAAATTTAAAATTACTAGACTTAATTAATAAGTAGACCAGGTGAAAAAGTACTTAATAAATTAATACTCCTACATTAATTAGTCACTAAGTTAATTTATACAGTTACTGATATATATATATACACTTGAACTGGCCAATATTTTTGACTTTTTGCTGTTTTTGATAGTTGTAAATGGAATATATAGTCACGCTCATATATATAATATAATATCACATACCATGGGATGCTCAGTCACATAAAAAATGAATGAACTTTTACACAACAGCATATTGATTGAATTTTATAAGTAACTAACAATGCTACAAACCATAACTTTACGCAAGTATAGTTAGTTAGTCATGATATATTCATTAATTGCATTCCTGAATTCATGTGGGGTGCTGTTGGGGATGTTGCATGTACTTGTGGCTAAGTAAAAAATCAGTTTCTTTTTCTTTTCTTTTTTTAATATAATTACAAGCAGGTCAATGCTTATTCAGGAAAATATATATTTAATTACAGATAGTATATATAATTACTTCTCCTAATAATTATGCAATGGAGGTGCATTTGAGGAATGACCAACAATCATGGTAGCAAGAATAAATTAAAGACTTACCTTAAATTAGTCTACCAAGAAGCGAAGCTAGGGGATTATTACATGTATAATTCAGAGGCAATCTCAATGTTGGTTTGCCTTTATGTGGGAATATTCTTTATTCGTTAATACTAGTACTAAAAACGATGACCGTTTCACAGTACTGATCGAGGTCTGAGGTTGAAACATTCAGTCCTTTGGATTTATTTCCATTAAGAAAATTGAATTTGATTTCTATAAAAATAAATTCATGGTTAATACCTCGACATATCGGTGGTGGGGGTACAAAAATTATTGACCATGATGAAATTAATGATCGATCTATATATATATATATATATATATATATATATATATATATAATCGATCAGGTGAGATTTTACTTCTTTGTTAAAACGCGAACTTTTTTTTTTTTTTTTTAAAACAACTAAAAAATATTTAATATTTTATGGAATCGATATTTTTCCATAATATAATGTTTTAGGCGTGATTTGAATACCTATACAAAAAATGGTGGTACAAATGCGCATGATCGCATGCACTGCTTTTGTTATAACGATCCAAATCACATCCAAAACATTGTATTATGAAAAATTCGGGCCCATAAATATTAAACTTTTTTTTAGTTATTTAAAAAAATCAAAAAACCAAAAAAAAAAAAAGTCCGCGATTTTAACAAAGTAAGGAGTCCTTACCGATCCTCGATTCTATATATATATATAGAGAGAGAGAGAGAGCAAGGATCAAAGCATTCTCTTTAAATAGCATTCTTTTCTTAAATAACACTGCTATTAAAACTACGCGTTTTGAAGTTTTTAAAAAAAAAGTAGGGGGGGGTGGCATTTTGTAAATAAAAGGAAAGCAAAAGGGACCACTCTCTTTAAAAGACTCCAAAACGAGCGTAATTTTAATAACTGAGTGTTATTTAAAAAGAAGAAAGAATGAAATGCTTGATCCTCGCTTATATATATATATATATATATATATATATATATATATATATAGTCGAGAGATTAATAATTAACTAGTAGAAGCTCTTTTGCAACATCATCTCGGAGAAGGTGAAGATGACCAACAAAACAAAAGAAGTGTCAATAAACAGGCCAGGTGTTAGCCCTTTAGTGGGTTAACACACACTTGACATGCGGGACGCTCAGATAACATGTCAAGTCAAGCCTTGACAATCAATGAAGTGCACTCCTCGAGCATCGGTGTGCGGCGGCCAAGTGGCACTCGTCACGGCGAGTATAAAGGCTTTAGGGCGACTTAACCAACAAAGCAAAGTTTGTTTGACTTCTACCATTTGGGGATAACGAATCTTCAGGCAAAGATTAGGTGACTCTATGCAGCAGCTTGGGGCATTGGACAACAAATGGACGCATGTCAAAGAACTATCAATTCTAGAGAGTTTGCATTATGCTTCCTCGCATGTGTCTCACGTGTCATGTCGGGCGGTTTGGAAATTTTCATGTTGCTCTTATAGGGAAGCGGTAATCGCGTGAAGGTTACCCGGGACCATGGGCGGTGCCATGGGCGATGCGCGTCGCATGTGAGCATTAGGACATGTTGGCTCCCTCCAAAGAATGTCAAACATCGATTGGTGGCTTGGATTCGATCAACCAAGATCGTTCATGAACTGGGCATGAACAAGCAAGAACGATGTGGGACTGACGTTGGGCATGACACAGACATTGGGCTTCGACATGGGTTGGCACCCAAAGATGCAACAAGGTCAAGCACGCGGATGACGACGATTTCGGCCGATACGACAAGAAGACCGGCAAAGACCTTAAGCAAGTGCGCGTGGTCGTGGACATTCATGCGGGCTAGTTGGACAAAGTATTTGGTGGCACTATGTTGGGCAACTAGTGGGCTAGAGACATCAACAATGTGGGCATACGCTGTGGGCTAAGACATCAACAAAGGTGGGCTGACATGGTGGGATGATTGGGTTGGTTGGCTGGACCAAGACCAAACTGACAAACACAGCCAGGGGGATACATGGACCTCACCAACCTCAAAGACATGTGTTGGTATGTCTTGACGATTCAAAGAATCAGATTATGGGGCTTATACACCTAAGTAAAAGGCGATTAGTGAGCAGTTAAAATTCAAAATGCTGGTTTCCTATTGGCTAAATGTCCTAGCAGTTGGGGATGTCATTTGCAAATTTAAATTTCAGATGCTTATATATAGATATAGCATGGGGATTGGCTAGACACGAAATCATTGATCAAGTAAGTCTGCAGCCCTAGTCAGATTTGTATTCCTTGTTATTGAAAGCAATAAGAAAAGGTTGGGACATTGTCCTGTAAACACTGTGTCGACTTGTGTGCGTGGGTCGCTTTATAGATCGTGACTTGTGTGTGTGTGATAGGTCCCGACTAGTTCATAAGTAACCAATGCATCACAAGGAGGACAAGGACGCGAAAAATTTAGTGTCAATTGTACACCCTGTGACAATTTAGTATCAAAGCTTCGTTAGAGAACGATGGCAAACAATACTAGCCGGATCAATGAACTGCAAGAGAAGTTGCAGACACTGGAAACTTATGTGGGCACACAGTTGGTTGGCGAAGAAGGTTCATTGGCAGACCAGTTCAGAGCATCACATGCTCTACTGGAGAATCTTCGTGCTGAATTTGCTAAGCAGGTCGTGGAGTTCAACAAGAAGTTGGAAGACATGTCTGTTGATGTATTGGCTGTCACGAATCGGACCCTAGAAGTTTCTGAACGATTCGAAAGGATGTCTGAAGACATGGCACTAGTTAAACGTGTCGTAGCTGGTGGTTCAACGAGCGGAGATGGACACCACTCAAAGTTACGAGTCCCAGAACCCAAATCCTTTGGAGGTAGTCGAAATGCGAAGGAATTGGAAAATTTCTTATAGGACATGAAACAATATTTCGTGGCTGCCCATATCCTAGACCGAGAGAAAGTTACAATCACAAGCATGTATCTGACGGAGGATGCAAAGCTTTGGTAGAGAACTCGGACTGAGGATGATGTAAGTGCGGGTAGGCCAAAGATTGAGACGTAGGAAGTTCTCAAGCAGGAATTGAAGGATCAATTCATGCCCCTAAATACTTCATGGCTGGCGAGGGACAGTTTAAAGTATTTAAAACAGACTGGATCTATTCGGGAATACGTGAAGGAATTTAGTTCGTTGATGTTGGACATCAAGAACATGTCCGAGGAGGACAAACTGTTCAATTTTCTATCGGGTATGCAAGCAATTGGAAAGGCATCGAGTCACGTAGAAGGGTGTCAAAGACTTGCCCACAAAGAATTGGGAAGAAATTGACAAAGCCTTGTCGACTATAAGTTTTCTAGTTCCAACGCTAATGAAAAGAAAAAGTAGATGGGAAAGAAAGACAAGGGCGGATCCAAAGATGGTAAGAAGGATAAAAATTTTAAGAAAGGCGGTGACAAGCAGTCCAAGCCTAAAACTGATGGACAGTCCAAGGATAACAAGAACAAAGGTTGCTTCATATGTGGAGGTCCCCATCGAATGAAGGAATGCCCAAAGCGCGAGAAGGTAAATGCACTGGTTGCTGACTCGAATGAAGAAGGAACATCAGATGGACCACGGATGTGACGCCCCCAAAATAGGTCCATTCCACCCAACCCATTCTGAGTCGCCAAATACATGGTACAGAAATAACTACAACTTTATTATTACAACATATAAACTGTGAGTTTAAATACAGATATTATCGTCTAGACAATATCCACAGGCAAATAAATCCCCATCATAATTATTGATACATTATTTTACAAAAATGGTGAGGACTACTAAACAACTCTCTCTAACCTTCATTCCATACCCCCAACTAAGATACTTCGCTACATTCTCGCCTCCCGAGAAGAAAAATGGAACAACAAGGAAAAGCGTGAGCTCAACTAGCCCAAAGAAAGAATATTATGACTAAGATAATATACAACAAATTATCGTTAGTCTTCAACAGGAAAAAAATCGATAAAATATAATAGACAAACAAGTTTTAGATCAACAAATGCAATGGAACAAAGAATCCATTAGAAGAGTCACGTAGAGAATGAATTCTACCGCCTTCTAAGATTTAAAAGTCCATCATCAATATTTCATCCTCAGTAACAACAATCAATATAAATCTTTAATCATCTTTGCACTACTGGTGCCAAAGATATTTATTCAGTATCACCAGGTGGGTCATGTTCATCTCAACACTGCTCATCTTCGCACTACGGCCAAAGAGATTCATCGCTTTAATCATTCATCTTTGCACTACAGGGCCAAAAAATATTCATCAAGTATCACCATTAAGGACCGAGGATGATGAAAATGCCCTCTATTTATAGTAAAAATGCTAGAACGCCAAAGGAGACTAAAATAATAAAATATCATTTTCTTTTTTCTTATTCCACACCAACCTTCACCAACCAATTTTGAAAGCCATCACCCATCTTTGAACAAAAATAGAAGCCCACATGTGTATTCCACACCAACCAAAAAGTGGGTCCCACCCATAAATTAATAAAAATTATTTTATTCTCAAACTTCAACAATTCATAAAAAATAGCTCTGTTATCAAAAAATTGAAACTCGAGATTTTCCATAGGAAATTCCATTATCTACAACTTTGCGAAGGAAGTTTTCCCAAATTCCAAATGAAATTGACCAAAATCCACAAACTACCGATTTTACGATTACATAATAAATTTTCGATCAAGAATTGTGTCCACCGACACACACAAAACATGTGTTAAACATTTAATCCAACAAAAATACTCTTCCTCCTCATTTATTCATATATCCCACATTCATTGTAAAAATATCACCATTAATATATTATTAAAATAATATATTTAAATAAATTATTTTATCGTAAAAAGATAAAATATTAATTTTCAACAATTGTCACATTAAAAATTTTCTTTATTTATATCCACATAAAATTAATATTTTCCTCATCATATAAATCAATAATTAATTATTCACAAATAATATTACATAATCACATTATTGACAACCGTGCGGTTCCTGTGATGTAGGGGCTTTCAATAAGAATTTCTCCTACTTTGGCGCCTTGCAATTAGGTGACCAAACCCTCCTCGATGTAACTTTCTAGACATTGCCAATAATGTTATCTAATAATATTATTCAAATAATATGAATTATTGATCCGATAATGGAGATATGTGCGGTGCTGACAATTATTGAACAACAATAATATAAAATATCAACGCAAAGAATTATTGAATCAATAAAATAAAATATTGAATAAAGAATTCACCGTGACAATTATTGAGTAGTGCCTTCTTACGTAAGGATCAATAATTTAACAACACATGCGGTAACACCGCGCTAATTGTCAAGGCAAATACGCGATATTATCGTATTTTAACCACCGTGTAACCCAACAAAGTGTTAACGGTAACAATTTACGTCGTTATTTATAAAACTCAATCTTTGTCGTTTTCTTTCATCCATCTGTTTTCCGTTACGGGGCCCACAAATGATTGCGCCATCGTACGGAGATTCCCGACAAAAGAATATTCCACGACCAAACGAATATTTCTCGACAATAATGAATTTTATAACCACTTGCTTATTTTGTAAACTTTGCACATTTCACCCATAACCAAAGCATTATATCAAATTACCACCTTATTAATCAAGAATAATAATTAGAGGAAATTCGATTTTATTTATAAAAAGTTGGGGTCTTACAACGAATGAATCCTTTGCAACTACTAGGTGCTTTACAGACCCAAAAGGTAAAGACACCTCTGCGTGGACTGATGTACATATCAGTAGTTGTCAATGGTAGGGAAGTGTTGGCAATGGTGGACACTGGTGCTACAAACAACTTTGTTGCTGAAAGAGAAGTGGGAAATCTGAAGTTAGACTTGCAAAAGAATGCAAGTAAGATCAAGGCTGTAAACTCCGAGGCAAAACCTATTCGTGGCACAACGGTGGTAGATTTGAAGGTTGGCCAGTGGGAGGGAAAATGCAGTTTGATGGCTGTTCCTTTGGATGACTTTGACCTCATCCTAGGAATCGAATTTCTGATGACGGCTAAGTGCATGGTGATGCCACATCTTGGTGGAATAATGATCACTGATGACGAGATGTTGGGTATTGTTTCTGCTATATATCCAAACAAGGAGAAGAGGGATGGAAAGCGAAAGGTAGGCTTGTTGTCTGTAGTACAATTGGAGTCTGGACTCAAAAGAGGAGAGGAGACCTACCTGTGTTCCTTGGTAGAGATCAAGTCGGGTCTAACTCAAGAGGTGTCGGACGTTGTGGGTGAGTTACTGGAACAATTTAAAGACGTTATGCCTCCAGAACTCCCAAAGACTCTTCCTCCAAGGCGTGCTGTTGATCACAAGATTGAGTTAGAGCCCGGTGTGAGACCCCCTGCCCAAGCCCCTTACCGGATGGGACCTGCAGAATTGACTGAGTTGAGAAAGCAGTTGACTAATTTGTTGGAATCTAGCTTTCTTTGACCATCAAAGGCTCCCTATGGTGCTCCAGTGCTGTTTCAGAAGAAACAAGACGGCTCTATTAGAATGTGCGTCGATTATCGAGCATTGAACAAGGTTACTATCAAAAATAAGTATCTTATTCCAAATGTTGTTGATTTGTTCAACAGATTGTCACGAGCCAAGTACTTTACTAAGTTGGACTTGAGGGCAGGCTATTGGCAAGTGAGGATTACCACTGGTGATGAAGCTAAGACTGCATGTGTGACAAGGTATGGTTCATATGAATTCCTTGTAATGCCGTTTGGTTTAACCAATGCTCCAGCAACGTTTTGTAATCTTATGAGCGATGTCTTTTATGAGTATCTAGATAGGTTTGTTGTTGTTTATCTAGATGATATTGTGGTGTATAGTGAAACACTAGATGGTCATATAAAATATTTGAGATTGGTATTTCAAAAACTGAGGGAATATCAATTATATGTCAAAAAGGAGAAATGCGAGTTTTGCAGGGCATAAGTTATGTTCCTTGGGCACTGGATTAGCCAAGGAATAGTGCGAATGGATAAGAGAAAAGTCCAAGCCATTATTGAGTGGACTGCCCCTACAAAAGTTACTGAGTTGAGATCATTTTTGGGATTGGCTAACTACTACAGAAAGTTTATCAAGGGTTACTCGAAGAAGGTGGCCCCTTTAACAGATTTACTGAAGAAGGATGCGAAGTGGGATTGGTCAATAGGCTATCAAGAGGCATTTGATAACCTAAAAGTGGCAGTGTCATCGGAGCCCGTGTTGAGACTCCCTGACTTCGAGATTCCTTTTGAAGTGCACACGGATTCATCAGACAGAGCTATTGGCGGGGTGCTTGTGCAAGACAATCATTCAGTTGCCTATGAGAGCCGAAAACTAAAGGATGCTGAATAACGGTACAGTACTTACGAGAAAGAAATGACTGCAGTGGTGCATTGCTTGGAAACATGAAAGCATTATCTACTGGGCACGAAGTTTGTGGTGGTTACCGACAATGTAGCCAACACCTACTTCAAAACTCAGAAGAAATTGACTCTGAAGCAGGCACGTTGGCAGGAATTTTTGGCAGAATTTGATTTTGTGTGGATGCATAAGCTGGGGGTGCAGAATTCGGTTGCTGATGCATTGAGTCAGAAAGTGGTCCATGAGTTTGTTACTGCTCGCACAGTGGTCGAGATTGAGTACCTGGACAAGATACGAGAACAGTCCCTAAATGATGTTGTTTACCAAAAACTTTGATCACAAGTGCAGGAGGGCTTAGTTCGAAGATATTGGATTGAAGATGAGTTGCTGTATGCAAAGGGCGGTAGGCTGTATGTTCCTTATGGAGGGAACTTGAGGAGACAAATCATGCGCGAAATGCATGATTCAAAATGGGCTGGTCACCCAGGAATTGAGAGAATGTTAGCATTGTTGTCTCGCTCGTACTACTGGCCAAAAATGGAGAATGACGTGGAGGCATACGTCAAATCTTGTATAGTATATCAAATTGACAAACTTGAAAAAAAAGTGAAGCAGGTTTGTTGCAGCCTCTTCCCATTCCTGACAGACCTTGGCAATCGGTCTCAATGGATTTCATTTCTGGGTTGCCGAAGGTTGATGGGATGGGATCAGTCTTTATAGTGGTTGATCGGTTTTCCAAGTATGCATTGTTCATCCCAGCACCACATGCTTGCACAGCAGATGTTGCTGCTGGTTTATTTTTCAAAAATGTTGTTAAATACTTTGGGTTGCCAGAGGATTTCATAAATGATCGAGATTCTTAGTTTACGGGCAGATTTTGGACGACTTTGTTTGGTTTGGTGGGGTCTGAGTTGAAGTTCACCACGAATCATCCCCAAATAGACGGACAGACTGAGAGGATGAATCAGCTGCTCGAGGAGTATCTGCGACATTATGTGACTGCAAGTCAGAAAAATCGTTAGAGAGTTCTTTGGAACCAAAGACAGCTCGCTTACAACTTGCATCAATCTTCAGCAACTGGTATGAGTCCCTTTAAACTAAGGTTGTAAATGAGCCAACACAGTTCGGGCTCGACTCGAAAAAATACGAAGTGAGAGACTCAATTCATTAATAATATGATCCAAATCTAAGCATTAAAAAATAGTTGAATAAAATATAGAAGTAGAATCTAAAGCAAGGTTATACTCGACTCGCTTAAGATTCAAACTACTCAATTCTTGATTGTGATTCGATACATACTCGGTTAATACATATTCGATTAGATGTTCGATACATTCTCTTATAATATATACAAATTTAAATCAAATTAGGATAATTAGTTATTATTTTGTTTTGTTTTTAATTTTAATTGTGATTTTATATTTGTAAAATGTAATAATAAATATATTTTCTCATTTCTAAGTAAAATAACAAATTTAATTTATAATTATATTTATTATAAAACTAGTTATTATGTGGAGACTCAATTAGAGCTTGAATTTGAAGCTCGCGAGTAGTTTGAATAAATATTCGAGTCGAGTCGGATCGAATTCGAGTAATAAATATTCGAGTCGAGTCGAATCTGAGTAGGTTTTTTCAAATATAATTCGAATTCGTGCCGAATTCGAGTAGCTCTCTGTTCGCTCCGGTTCGACTCGTTTACACCCTTACTTTGAACTGAACATGAGTTTTCAGCCAAGGACTCCGAATGATGTGGCGGTGCAGCGTACAGGAGGTAGTTGTCCTGCTGCCTATCGATATACAAGGACTAGAACAGAAATGCTTGAGGTAGTACGAGATAGTCTGAGCAAGGCAGTGAGGAGGATGAAGAAGTATGCAGATGCATATAGAAGGCCGCTAGAATTTAAAGTGGGAGACATGGTGTTGCTGAAGCTAATACCTCAGATTTGGAAGAAAATCAAGAGTATGGTCTGAAGGTATATGAGGATTGGTTCCCAAGTATGACGCCCATTTGAAGTGCTAAAGAAAGTTCAATGTGGCTTACTGCAATCAAGCTTCGAGACATTAAAAAGTGCATCCTACGTTCCATATGAGTTACCTGAAGCCATTCCAGCAGGAATTACTTGGTGCTGGCAGAAAGCAAGCCAAGAGGGCTCCGCCAGTAATCAGAAAGCAGTTTGACAACGACGTTGAGAAAATTTTAGCTCATAGGACTGAAGGTCAGAGCAAGAAAAATCGGAGAACAGACTACTTGATTCATTGGAAAGGTGAAAATGAGGTAGACGCGAGTTGGGAAAGAGATGTTACACTGTGCAGTTTGAGAAGCAAATTGCAGAGTATTGGGCACACCCGCCGACGAGGACGTCGGGCTCTTCTGGTGGGGGTGGTTTGTTAGCCCCTTAGTGGGTTAACATACACTTGGCATGCGGAACGCTCAGATAGCATGCAAAGTCAAGCCTTGACAATCGCAGCATGAAGGCACTCACGAGCCTCGGTGTCATGGCAGAAAGGCAAAGCATTTGGCGAATTAAGAAAGCAAAGCTAGTTTGACACTCGACCATTTGGGCCAATGAATAGTCTTGTGCAGCATTGGGTGACTCTATACAACAGCTTGGGGCATTAGACAACAAATGGGCGCATATCAAAGAACTATTAATTCTAGAGAGTTTGCATTATGCTTCCTCAGACAGGTCTGGTGTCTAGTGCTGGCAGTTTGGAAATTTTCATAAGTGCTACTATAGGCATGACATGGGTTGGCACCCAGCATGCAACAAGGTTGAAGCATGTGGACAGACGCATCGGACTGGACATGCACAGCAAGACCGGGAAGCACCTTACGGAAGTGTGTGGTCAGGTGGACATTCATGCGGGTTAGTTGGACAAAGCATTTGGTGGCACTATGTTGGGCAACTGGTGGGCTAGAGACATCAACTGTAAGACCCCGACTTTTATGAATAAAGATGATTTTTCTATAATTATCATTTTTGAATATTATGGAATAAATTTGATATAATGTTATAGTTGTAGGTAATATTTATAAATTTTGCAAAGTACGCAAATTGTTATATAATATTCGATTGGTCTAGAATATTCATTTTAAATGGGGAATATTCATGACGACAAGACAATCATTAGTGGACCCCATAAATGTAATTATTATCGGATTGAGAAAATGATAAAAGTATTTTTATGAAAATAACTATGGAAGTTACAGATTAATACTATTGAACTACTAGGTAGTAAAAGCACGATGTCTGGCGCTGGTTCGCAGTAGTAAATACCAGTATTGATTATCGATGCTTACGTGAGAAGTCACTTAGTTTTGTTCAATTATTACTAAGATAATTCTTGATAGTATCTCACGTTATTTGATTCAATTATTGTCGATATTTTATATATTATTAAATCAATAATTGAGATGACAGAGTTATTAATATTATTATTTGCAATATTAATCTTGATTGTAGAAGTTCGTCAAGGAGAGGTTTGGTCACCTAATGCGCCAATGATAGGAGAAATCCTTATTTGAAATCCCCCTCTTTCCTGGGAACGACCTGGTCGATTAATATTGTGAAATATAATAATGATGATAAATGTTGTTAAAAATATTGAGAAAATTTTTTATGTGGTATTTGTGATAAATCGAAATATTTTATGGACCCCCATTTACACCCATTTTTAAAATAATCGGTAGAAAGTTGTTTAGTATAAATATAATGGGACCCACCTGTGATTATTAGATGTTGGTGGGAGGGGAACACGTGGGACCCACGTTGGAAGAAAAAAATGAGGGGGAGAGGAATCTTGCAAAAATTAGTTCATGGATGGAAGGTTTTCTTTACAACATATGTTATTTATATATATTATATATATATATTTGTTTTACTTGATGCTGGCTTTGAAATCAGGCGCCCGAATATTGCATAAGTCATCCGTGATTTTTTTCCTCTCAAGACATGTTATATATATATATATATATATATATATATATATATATATATAATATAGTATATTTTATTTAAAAGATTTTGTTTTATTAGAATATTTTATAGTAAACCAATCTGGACCGTCCGGTTTAAAGTAAATCAATCAACTGGACCATTCATGGATTGGTTCTTATTCATCCATTCTTCTATAAATAGAAGCTCATTCCTTCATTATTTCTTACAAATTAAGCCGAAATTCTGTAGAGAGAAAACTATAGATAGAAAGAAGAAAAATATTCTGCTACTTCACTACTTCTATATCCAGTTTCTTCTTTATAAGGTAAGGGGTATTATTTCTTTTGTATTCATGAAGAAAACTTTTGTTATTCCATTCTTTATTATTCTGTTGGAATAACTTGATACGTGGGCTACCCTATACTTGGTGAATTTCTTACGTTATTCCATTAGTTATTATTCGCATTGGAATATCATGTTCGTATGCGTTTACGTGGGACACGGTTCCGAATTTTATTATTACGTTGGAATATCCATACATGCATTTTACGGACCGATTCCGTATTTATTATTACGTTAAAAATATCCTATCATGCGCTTTTTCTATGAACTCGATTCCGTCTTTATTATTCGTTAGAACATCCCGCAGCCGGCATGTAATTTACCGACCGATTCCGATTATTTATTATTCATTGAATAACTTTATACATCTGCAATACCGCATGCATGGTGATTTATTTTGTTATTCCATTCTTTATTATACTCAGTTGGTTAAAGTTTTGACTTCTATACTACATGAAATTAGTGGAATATACTTAATATTTGCGCTTCATCCAGTACCTTTTCATGGAAATATTCTCCTGAGCATTCTTGAATTTTACTCTACAAAAAGTATCATGTTGACAATTTGGACGTTATTAGTTCCTGAATAAATTAATTTTTGAACTTGTTTTATTGAATTCTTATACCATTGTCATCACTCTCATGTTTATATTTTTTTGAAAGTCATCTGTGGCCTGTAGTGCATAGATGGACTTGGTATGATTATGACCAAGGATTATTCGTGTAATCATGACCGTAATGTTACAAATGATGTGGTAGAAGTCCTCATTGCCGTAGAAGTATGCATTGATGGATGTTGTTGGTATGATCATGATTATTGATGAATACACAAATATCCTTGGCCCGTAGTGCATGAATAATTTGTGGTTGTCTACTAATGAATATCCTGGTAGTAGTGCAGGATGATGTGGATTATTTATTAAGCTAAGTCCCGGCCGATAAAAGTAATGAAAACCTTTTAAATCATAAAAGATAATAGATTTTATTCTCTACTTGACTCTTTTAATGGATTCGCATGTTCATTGCAGTTAAACTTGATGTCTATTGTATTTTATCGAGTTAGCAGTGTTGAAGACTAATGATAATTTATTCTCGCATTATCTTAGTCATAATATTTCTTCTTGGGCTAGTTGAGCTCACCCTTTTTCTTTCACCGTTTCTTCTTGAAATGAGAACGAATTGGGACTAATCAGGAGAGCGAGTGATGGTCCGAGATGATAGTATTAGTAGTCCTCACTATTTTGTTAAATAGTGTGATAATAAATGTAATGAGGACTTATTCTGAGAGTGGATATTGTCTAGAAGATAATATTTATATTAAAACTCACAGCTCTCTTGTTGTATATTAAAGATTGTATTTGTATTCTGTACCATGTATTTGGCAACTCAGAATAGGTGATGTATAGCTATTTTGGGGGTGTCACATCAACAATGTCGGCAGACGTTGTGGGCTAAGACATCAACAAGGTGGACTGACAAGGTGAAATTTGATTGGGTTGGTGATCGACCAAAGACCAAACCGACAAACGAGTTATGGCGATTCTAAACCTCAGCCAACCTTCAAGTACACGATTTGGAATGTCTCCAAAGTGATTGGGTTAATCATGGGGACGTGCACACCTGCTAATGGGCAGTTAGTGAACAGTTAAAATTCAAAATGCTGGTTTCCTATTGGCTGAATGTCTTAGTAGTTGGGGATGTCAACTGCAGCCTAAATTCTGTGTGCTTATATATAGATATAGCATGGGGATTGGCTAGACACGAGATCACTGATCAATTGAGTTTGCAGCCCTAGTCAGATTTGTATTCCTTGTTATTGAAGCAATAAGAAAAGGTTGGGACATTGTCCTGTAAACACTGTGTCGACTTATGTGCGTGGCTGTTTTTATAGACTGTGACTTGTGTGTGTGATAGGTTGCTGACTGGTTAGGCGAACCAGTGCATCACAAGGAGGACAATGACGCGAAAAATTTAGTGTCAATTGTACACCCTCTGACACCAGGCCAGGTGAGGTTTTAATTTAATTTAGGGTATGAAACTATGAAGGATTACGACCTCTATCTATCTATCTATCTATCCAATTTCAAATGATTGATAGTAGCGGCTCATTGATGCTAGTCTGGCGCATTGTTCACTGTCCGACTACTCTCGTCGTTTTATTTTGAATTCATCCTAATTTCAATTAATCAACAATTCAGTTCGGGCTCGATTCGTACTCGCTCGACTCAAAATATGAGCACATTTTAAAGTTCGATAAATTACTCGAATCTCCTCAAATTATAATTTTCTATTGATAATCGAATCTTATTTGTTGAAAAAGTTCAGACTGCTCAGACTCAATTTGGAATCATGCTCGACTCGGTAATTAAATGAGCCTCAATCAAACTTTATTTTATACTCGATAAATTTTATAAACAAATCTGAGCAACTCAATACTTGGATCGACTCAGTTCGTTTATACCCTTAGGCCCCTCCATATAATTGTTTAAGCTTTTAGATGAGTTAGTTACTTAATATTATATCAAAGCTCTGGGTGTGCAAAGTCTTGGGTTTAAATCTTTTCAGCTGTACAATTATCTTTTTATTAATTTAATAATGCAAATGCACTTCAATTTCTCCCTTCTCTATAAAAAAATTGTATTAAACTTTAGATGAGTTGATTAGTACTTACCAATATATATATATATATATATATATATATATATATATATGAAAATGCACAATCGTGTAACTTTAAAATTTACACGACTGTGTACTTATATTTTTACTATATATAAAAGCTCATTCCTTCCTTGCTATATGAGTTCTTCCTTGTATTAATTTTCATCGAAATAATCTATTCCTTCTACTTGTAATATATTATGTGTGGATAGTGATTAGCTAGTAATTCTAGTATTGGATGTCTTTATATAAATTTTTAGTAGAATATATATATAGAATCTCTAACGGACTGATCTATTAATGGACCAACTATAGTGACGGATTTTTTAACTATAACGACGATATGAACTGTCATCATATCCGGTTCATGCTAACGGTATGAACCGTCACTATAACTCTAAAGAACCATCGCCATAACTTTTTCGTTAACAATTAGTCTGTTGGAGAACTGGCCTGTATAAAAATGTACCAAATCTTGATCAAACTCATTAAACTTAATTAATTTAATTTGATCATAAAATTAAAGTAATAGAAGTAAAAAACATTTATTCTCACTCTTGTAATTTATTAATTTTTTATTTACAAAATTAAACTAATCCAATCGATTACGTACGTGTCACATCATACTCATAAAAAAATTATGTGTAATTAAATTTTGCACATTAATTTATGGATTTGCCAACTAGCTATATATGTAATATTGTAATGTCGTCTATATATATATATATATATATATATATATATATATATATATACAAAATACAATTGATTTTGAAAAATTTAAGTTTTCCGCCTGCCTAAAAACAGATCTGGACCATCAAAACTTTTGGATAAATCTAGCCATCCATTAGATAAGTTAGCTTCCCTAATACTCTTAGTTTCCCAAACCGTAGCATACTAAGCGAGAAAGAGAGCCCGGTAGAAACTGTAGCATACTAAGCGAGAAACAGAGCCCGATAGAAAGAACGGAGAAACCAAGGCCTGGCATCGAATCCTTTTCCTCTTTATCGTTAACCCGCTTTATCGAATCCTTTTCCTCTTTATGCCTGGCGATCACGAAAGCATCGCTCCACCGCCAAGCGGCGGAGTTTACAGAGGTGGAGGCGGAGGTAGCAACGATCGCGGATATTGTGCCAGTGGTAGTGGGGGAAGGGGTTATGGTGGCAGTGGGGGAGGGGGTTATGGCGGCGACCGTGAGGATGATGGTCGTGATGGTGGATGCAGGAGAGGTAACTAATAGTTACTCATTTTCTTCTTTAAATTAATAGCGAATTTCTCTTTCTAAAATTGTAGAGATTTGTGCTTGAATTCTTCTCAATGAGTTCTAAATCCTGGCATTTGTGCTTGAATTCTTCTGAAATTGTAGCGAATTGGATGGGGATATTATTCACTTTTTTGATATGTTGTATTCTTTTTGTTCTCCTCTGCGGTAATGTTTATTACCTGCGCAGTGTTTGGAATTGTGTCCCATGTTCCACCCACCCACCTACATAATGGGTCTTTGGATTTGTTTGCTTGCAAAATTAAACTGCTTATCTCAATATGGGTAGGATATTTTTGCAGATAATTTTGGTCTTCAGAAATAAGTTTATTATATCATAAAGTCACCCTATAAACTTATGTAATTATAGGAAATTACCCTATAATTGTAATTACATAAGTTTATGCTATAATGTACTTATGTAATTTTGGTCTTCAGAAATAAGTACATTATGATATAATAATGTACTTATGATATAATATCCTTACAGAATATGATATAATGTACTTATGCTATAATGACTTTACATAACTTTATGATATAGTGTACTTATGTAATTTTGTTCTTCAGAAATAAGTTTATTATAGACTTTATGACTCACCCACAAACTTATGTAATTATAGGAAATTACCCATTAATTGTTCGTTGTATTTACTGTGAGTTCTTCTTTTTAATCATTTGATGTATTTTAGTTGTTAGTCATCTATATTTTGAGTTTTAGTTTCTACAGAATGTTTAAAGCCAGTCATGAATTTGTGCCAATGGGTTTCAATTAAATTCCCTTTGGTTTGTCTCTTATAGAGCTAGTCATGAATTGCTTATCTCTAGCTTACCAGGGCATATAATGAATTGTCGAAAATTTGGTCTTCAGAAAATTACCAGTCCTCTTTTGTGAAAGTTTTTTTATATTTTTTAATGAATAGATAAATTAGCCATGCTGCCTATTATTGCTTTTGTATTTATAGTAGGATCGTGTTTATTTGTTTTCCCCACATTGAGTATTAGTGTTGCCGTTAATAATCAGTGTTAATGGTCCAAGTGTATAAAATTTTATTCTTTGTCTTAAACATGCGTTTTTTTTCTTTCTCCAAGGACTTGAGGTATGTTATTTTCATCCATTTTTCACTGCCATTGTGCTTTTATGTGTTCAAGCATCTTTCAAATGAAATTTATTATTTATTTTGTCTATTCTTTTATTGATGTTAAGTTATATTGAGTAAAAAAATCTTCAATGTAAGGATATTTATATGCATTCCTAAGTTGTCAAGTGCTTTACACAGTTAGGTTTTATGTAAATTTTTGGCGTTATATATTGGTACTTGGTTGCTTCAATACTTGATACATAATGTGCTTACTAAAACACAAAAAAAAAATTATACAAGTGTTTATTGTAGTACTTTTGTCAGTGGTATCATCCGAATTTTGTTTCTTAAGAAGTTAGCATTGATTAATGTGTTTGCTATAAAATTATTGGAAACCAAATCTGCTTTGGAGAAAATATATGCTTAATGAACATGACTTCACCCCAGATATGAAGTAAACTTTAAGAGTTGGCTGTAGAACTTTGTAGACAGTGAAGTGCTTGGATATTCATTTGGGTTCTCTATATTCATGTCAACTAATTTATTATAGTATGTTTTATTTTGTATATTGGATACATTCTGAGGAACAGAATTTGGTGATTCTAGATGAAGCCAAGCTCTTTATTGGAAATACATAATGGGTCTTTGGATTTGTTTGCTTGCAAAAAATTGTTATAACAAATACTACAAAAGTTTAGTGAATGTACATGCTACAATGTTTGGGAGAATTGCTTATCTCTAGCTTACCAGGGCATATAATGAATTGTCGAAAATTTGGTCTTTAGAAAATTACCAGTCCTCTTTTGTGAAAGTTTTTTATATTTTTTAATGAATAGATAAATTAGCCATGCTGCCTATTATTGCATTTGTATTTATAGTAGGATCATGTTTATTTATTTTTTCCCCCCATTGAGTATTAGTGTTGCCGTTAATAATCAGTGTTAATGGTCCAAATGTATAAAATTTTATTCTTTGTCTTAAATATGTTTTTTTTTTCTTTCTCCAAGGACTTGAGGTATGCTATTTTCATCCATTTTTCACTGTCATTGTGCTTTTATGTGTTCAAGCATCTTTCAAATGAAGTTTATTACTTATTTTGTCTATTCTTTTATTGATGTTAAGTTATATTGAGTAAAAATCTTCAATGTAAGGATATTTTTAAAACAATCAATTCGTAGTTAAATATTGTGAATTATTATTATTTTGAATGTAAAATGTTATTTTAGTTGTGATAGATTTAATTAGTAATAAGAATATTCTTTCATCACTGAATTTGATTCGTTTCACACTAATACATTTTTTCAATAGCGAATATGAATCATGAGGTCTCCCCGCCTATGGGACCACCTTCTTATACCATTTTGGATATGTAAGTTCCTTTTCGGACTTAATAAAATTGAAAATTAATATTCCTTTTGAAATCTCTAACGTGTCTTTCAATTTGGGATGGGAGGATTATATTTTGCAACGCACGGTAAAATTATTTTTTCTTTTTTATAGCAAACGTGTAATTTAATAGTTTTTTTATACTTTATATATTTAACCTTCTTTTTCCTTTCTTTAAATAGAACATTATCAAAAAAAGAATATTGGCATTGTCATTAGAAGAATCGACTTGAAGATTATGCGTAAGGCAAGATAAGATTGATTTTACTTTTCTTAAGTTTCATACTTTATTTTCCAAGACAGAGCATCTTATATTTATACATTTGTCAGAAAATCAAAAAAACATCGAGCAATGTAAAAAGGAAAGAGTTTCAAAAAGGAAAAGAAAAAGAAAATCAAGCTCCCAATTTGCATGTGGTAAGTATGCAATATTCCAAACATTTACGTTAGTAGTTACAAATATTTATTACACAAAGCCATTTAAACAAAAGATTTGAACCTAATTTATTAACGACACTATGCCTTCTTATGTTTATAAGTATACATCTTTTTAGGGTTTCAATAATAATATCCTTTACGAAAAGGCAATAAACATATTGCATAGCGCTTTTGTGTGAAATACAAAACCAAACAAACTAAATATATGCACCCTAATCCGAATAAATAGAAAACATTATTTTTTGCTCAAAAAAACACTATGACTTCTTCTCTTTACACTTAGATATCTATTGTTATTTGTAGGGATCCAATAAAAATATCCTTGACGAAGCTCCAATTCCTCGACGTAAAAAACGAAAAAGGGAAAATGGTGATGTGCGTCCAATACATATTGCTTAGCGCTTGCATCGTGAAAGGGAGAAGCAAGTAAAAATAATACAATCTCAACCATATCCATTTCAACCAAGATTTTTCCCTGGTTTGATCCCCAAGCCATCCAAACTCGCAGCTTATGAACGAGATTGTATCGCGATCAAGAATCATTTTTATCAGCATCCGTCGTTGTTAAAACCTGCGCCATCGGATTCTAATCAAATTCCAGTTCCGATTTTACCACCTCAAGGGTTACATTCAACTAACTCAAATTCAATGGGTGCAGAAATCCTCCTTCCACCAAATAATATAGAGCATGTACATGACTCCCGTAACATTATATCTTCCATGCCTACATCACCAACTGAAGGGTTAGTTCAATGCAAATTATTTATAACTATATACCATAAGGAGTGTTACGATATATGTGGAACCTGCTTGAAACAAGTTCATTTATTTTCTAGGTTATTACCAATTATTCAGCCAATCATTGATGAAGCTTGCATACAAGAGGAGGCATTGCCTACAAATATTGCCTCTTCACGCATTTTATTTCGGTGGAAGACACTACCTCGATAAAATGAATATGCGAAGGTCCTCACCGCTTCAAAGATTGCATCGAAAGTTCGAAAAGTTATCAAATTCATCTGTTGAACGCCGCCTTTCTTGAAACATGTTGTTTGCAAAGAAAGATTCGACTTCCACAACTATTAACGCCTCCTCGTAAATTTAATCATTATATGATGGCAATGATGATCGATCCAAAGTCCTTTCGAAGTTATACTTCAATCGCATAACGCGCCTAATGCTTTTTACGTGCTTAGGTGTACATATGGATAATAGAGTGGTTCCTGGTAGGGGTCCCAACACATTTATAATCCATGGGGAATTGCGACATCAAACAGGGTTACTACAACCTCCGGTAGGTCCAAGATCCAAAGATATGCACAACAGACATTCACGATGCCATGATTGCTTTAGAATATCGTTCTTGAAGAAACCCGAATCTGCGAGAGGATGTCCTAAGAATAATCCAGGATAGTCTTTTGAGATACAACTCATTTTCGGGTAAGTTTAGACATGGAGCTGCAATTTTAAGTAGGGAAGATTTGAACAATCGCGACATCCCAGCATACCTTCATTATAGTGCAGCAAAAGACCGTCGAACTCATAATTTACCCACGCCGGAGGAGGAGTTCTTTGTCATATTACCCGGAGATGGTGTTGAATTCTCTACGATGAGGGATATTATTATACGATTAAGAGGCGTGACCCGGTTGATGCAGATAAATGAATGCCATCCAAATTTTATTTACCACTACATTACGTATTGTTGTTTCAGTATGGTGAGCTTGGATGGGAACCGATTTTAATGAATGGATGTCAATCAAGGTAAAGCTTCATCAAAAGACTTACGAATTGCAATATTATGGGTATCGTTTGTTTGAAAGACCTACTGAGTATTCAACTATCTTGAGGGGTGGAAGATTATTTCAAGAGTTTATTGTAGATGCATGGGCAACAACAGAACAAAATCGATTAACATATTATAGGCTCAACCAACAAAAATTACGATCTGATCTATATCAAGATCTGGTCGAGGTAGTTCCTGATGGATTAGAGGCTAATCAAGTTGGTAAACGAGTAGTTTTGCCTTCTTCTTTTTCTTGGAGTCCAAGGCAAATGTTTGAAATCTTCCAAGATTCTATGGCCATAACTCTCTAAGATAACCAACACCCGATATTTTCTTAACTATGACCGCAAATCTGAATTGGCGGAGATAAAGATGCATTGTTACCACATCAAACATCAATTGACCGCCCAGACTTGGTGGCCTGCGTATTTGAATTGAAGCGACGAGCTTTGATGATGGAAATTGATAAGAAGAAAGTATTTGGTGAAAAGGTGGCACATGTTTTCACGATTGAATTCCAAAAGCGTGGGTTCTTTGCATACATTTGCTAATATTTCTTCAAGGGTCTGATAAAATACGAACACGTGAATAGGTAAATCGAGCTGTGTGTGCCGAATTCCCCAATCTAAATTCTGATCCACTTCTATATGTAATAGTTAAAACTTGCATGGTACATGGACCATGTGGTGTTCGAAATCTTAAATCACCATATATGGAAGATGATAAATGCACTAAGAGATATCCTAAATATTGGGCGTAAGAAACTACAATGGGCTAAGATGGGTATCCGATATATCAAAGGCAAGAATGATGACGGAAAACATTGTCTAAGGTCTAGACATGAAGTTGATAATAGAGATGTTGTACCATATAATCCATACCTCTCTAGATTGTTTAATTGCCATATAAATGTGGAAGTTTGTGCAGGAGTAAGGTGCATAAAGTATATCAATAAATACATCTACAAGGGTTACGATCGCACAACTTTGGCATTGGGGGCCGTAGATGAGATTAAGCAGTATATTTACTCAAGGTACATTGGGCCTACAGAGGCGGCATGGCAGATATTTAGATATCCTATGCATCAAGAGTTCCCTCTAGTTATACGTCTAGTAGTTCACCTAGAGGGAAAATATCACGTTTGCTATAACCCTTTTGAACCAATAAATTTGCAATATTGAGCAGAAGCGAGAGGATCGCAGACAACTCTAACAGATTTTTGCATGTCGCTTTACTAATGATTTAGCTCGAACTCTCACATACTAACAATTTCCAAAGCATTTCGTTTGGCAAAAGAAAGAATAGCTCTGGACAGAGAGACAAAGGGGTTTTGCAATCGGAAGAATGTATTTTGCCAATCCAAATGAAGGTGAAAGGTTTTATCTGCGTCTTCTATTGACGGTTGTAGAGGGACCTCAATCTTTTCAATGTTTAAGAACAGTTGATAATGTTGTACACCCCACATATAAGGCTGCATGTATTGTAAAAGGCCTTTTGGAAGACGATGAAAAGTGGATTCAATATCTAGAGAAGCATCAATAATGAGAACAGGCTCTCAATTAAGAAGGTTATTTTCTATTATCTTGACACAATGCTCTCCTTTAAATCCAGAAGCGTTGTGGAACTAATTTTCTATGCATATTTGTGATGATTTATCACACAAAATAAGTACATGTTATGGCATTGATGTTCCTACTAATGCTCAAATTTGTGATTATGGTTTATACCTTATTAATCTTTTGCTTCAAGAAATGGGAAGAGCTTTTATCGGATTACCACTCAATGCCATCGCCATATGCTAATTGGAGAATTATCGTGGCAATCGACTTATATGGGAACATAGGTAGTTATAACTTGAAGTTGATCAAATAAATGTCCAGCAAAACATTGATCTACTGAATGAAGGTCAGCGTATGGCTTATAATGCAATCATTTCATCTGTTTATGAAAATAGAGGAATAACCTTCTAACTACGAGTGGGGAAGTGCGAGGAACTGGAAAGACTTTTCTACAATCTGATTGCCAAAAATGTCGTTCCTTATGCGATATAGTAATTACAGTAACATCCTCTGGAATTGCTTCTGGGTTGTTACATGGGGGACGTACTGCACATTCAACATTCTGCATTCCACTTAACGTATTAGAAAATTCAGTTTGTGGATTCACGAAGCAATCATCACACTCGAAATTATTTCAAAAGGCTAGACTAATTATATGTGATGAGGTTCCAATGCAGCATCATCATTGTGTTGAAGCAGTTAATCGGACCTTACAAGACATTCGTGATAACTCCCAACCATTTGGAGGTGTTACTGTTGTTCTTGGGGGAGATTTTAGGCAGATTCTTCCTGTTATACCTAGAGGTCTTCGTGAGCATATAGTGGCAGCATCACTACGATGTTCTTTGCTTTGGAAAGATATACATGTCTTGACATTACAAGTTAATATGCGCTTGCACGATGACCAATCATTATTATTTGATTTCTCGGCTTTTTTTAATGAGGTTTGAGTATTTGTATTTTTATTCATATTGACATCTATATATCGTTGAGAATATTTGATAATTTACTAATACTTCATTATTGTGTAGATTGGGTCTAACCCTCAAGAATCTATACAACTTCCAGATTCAATAAAATAACTCAAAGTGTAGATAATCTTATCTCGATCATCTACCCCAGGCTAGAAAGTGCCAAGTAAGGTCACTCCGAATTCTTAAAAGAGCGCACAATTCTATCTGCTAGAAATGATGATGTCAATGATATCAACCTAGCCTGCGTTGGCGGTTTTTCCGGGAGAAGTACATACATACTATCTTCAGCGACAAAATGGTTGAAGATGATGATGTGGATCGAACTATTATGCATCGGTACCCGAATGAATATTTGAACACACTCAATCCCCCTGGACTACAACCGTTCAAATTAGATTTAAAAGAGGGTTGTCCAAAGAATGCTTCTAAGGAACATTGCCGAAAGATGGCCTTTGTAATGGTACTTAGACTTATCATAGTCAAGTATGGTGCTTTAGTACTTGAAGCAAAGATTTTAAGCGGTGATAAGCATGGCGACTTGGTATTCATTCCAAGAATTTCTTTAACTCCTTATTAAATGCGAGTTAAGTATTAAAATGACGAGAAGACAATTCCCGATTGACGTTAAGCGTGTCAATGACAATGAATAAATCATGAGGGACGGTCTGTCAAATTTGTTGGGGTAGATTTACGTATGCCAGTATTTAGTCACGGTCAACTATATGTAGCTCTGTCAAGATGCACAAGTTCTTCCCGCTTATGCATACTTCTTCGTGAATTAACTGACAAGTCCACAACAAATATCGTTTATCTTGAAGTTTTGTTATAATTTTATATGTTTGAGGTATCATTTCTTATCTCCGTGCATTATTGATCTTCTTACGATAAAAGTCTTGATATGTTTTGAATTGACTGATAAAAGTTTTGAATTAACTGACAAGTCCAAAACAAATATTGTCTTTATATATGTGTTAATTGTTGAATAGTTGAATATTTGATAATTGTTATAAATGAGACTGATGCTTGAATAAGTTGTGGCATCGTTGTAGTTGTGGCATATGCTAGCAAGACTCCTGATGGGTATATGTGAGTCCTACAGTCATGTGAAATTGAACTTTCTAGGACTAACAAGTTTCCTATAGAAATATAAAGCCCATAAATCATTGTAGGGTGTAATACAATATTTTTAGTTGAGTGATCAAGCCAAAGCTTAAAAATATGAAATCTGTGTACTCAAATTACAATACCGTATATTACACATACAACCTCATGTTTTCTTATCCACGTGATACATTTGTCAACTTATTTTACAGATGATGCCTTCGTAAAAGTTACTCATTTTCTAATTTGCAAAAAATTGGTTTATATTTCCTTGCTTTTTTCTGTGTAAGCAAATCTAATAATGTTTCGAGAGTATGATGCCTCCACTGAATAACAATTCCTACTTTGGCCAACTGAATACATGATTAGTAATGTATGAACATCAGATAACATATCTTACAGAAAACCATTCAGATAACATACGAGTATGTATATATGTGTAAGACCCCAATTTTTTTTTATAAAGATGATTTTTCTATAAATAACATTTTTGAATATTATGGAATAAATTTGATATAATGTTATAGTTGTGGGTAATATTTATAAATTTTGCTAAGTATGCAAGTTGTTTTAAAATATTCGATTGGTCGGGGAATATTCTTTTGTTGGGAATATTCGTACAACGGCGTAATCATTGGTGGACCCATAGAACGGAATTATTCATTTGATTGAGAAAGCGACAAAAATATTTTTATGAAAATAACGGTAAAGTTTTACCGATTAATACTATTGAACTACTCGGTAGTAAAAGTACGATGTCTGGCGTGGTTGCATAAGAATATTACTACGGTATTGATTGATGCTTACGTGAGAAAGTATTTCGATTATACTCAATTATTGCTACAAGAATTCTTTGCGATCATATCTCTCATATTATTGATTCGATTATTGTCACAAGATCATCCGCATTATATGTTATATTATTAAATCAATATATGAGACGACAAAGTTATTCATATTATTAAATTGCAATATTTACAATGTCAGAAGTTTACGTGAGGAGAGGTTTGGTCACCTAATTGCGCGTTAATAGGGAAATCCTTGTTCGAAAAGCCCCTCTTTCCGGGAACAACTTTGGTTGCTAAATATTGTGAGTTATACTATTAATGATGAATAAGTTCGTGTTGATTAAAGATGAATTTGATAGTTTCATTGTGTTGGGATTATTTGTGTTAGTAGAAATCGACATCTATTCTCATGATAATTGATGTCCGGAGGTTATATTGTTCAATGAAGTATTAGGGAACTTTTCGGTTTGAGTACTATTCATTTAATTACTATTCATGAGTTACTATTCATGAGTTACTATTCACGAGTTACTATTCACGAAGTTCTTATTCATGAGTTACTATTCATGAGTTCTTATTTATTTAGTTATTATTCACGAAGTTACTATTCACCTGATTCATTATTCACTCTAGTATTGTGCATTTGGGTATTTGGGTACAATATTATTCCATGAGGAGATGTGCTAATTTTTCGAGATAGTTGGTTGAAGTTATATTAGTGAATCAATATGGACCGCTGGTGGAAAGTTATAATAGTGAATCAATATGGATCATTTGGTTTAAAGTTTTAATAGTAAATCAGTATGGATCGTTGCTTTAAGTTTAAATAGTAAATCAATCTGGACCGTCTGTTTAAAAGTAAATCAATCTAGACTGATTCAAGAATTAGTTACTATTTAATCCATTCTTTTATAAATGAAGCTCATTCCTTCATTATTTTTACGAATTCTTTGAAACTAGAGAGAGAAATTATAGAGAGAAAGAAGAAGAGTATTCTCGCTTACTTCACTACTTCTTGATATCAGGTGTCTTTTACGGTAAAGGGTGTTATTCTTTCTTATTCATGAAGAGAACTTCGTTATTCCATTCTTTATTATTACATTGGAATAACTCAGATACGGCCAGATACCCTATACATAACCTCGTGATACGCATGATACCCTATACTTGGTGAAATCCTCTCGTTATTCCATTCTATATTATTATTTTGGAATAACTTTTGTTTATGCAAAAATCCGATAACGTGGTGAAATTCTTATTATTCCGCTTCTTTATTATTATTCTGTCGAAATATCCTGTCGGTGCGTAATTTCACACGACTCGGTTCCATTATTTATTATTCCATATTTATTATTCATTTGAATAACTCCGTCCATGCCAAGTACCGCATGCATGGTGATTTCGTTGTTATTCCATTTTTATTATTACATTGGAACATCCCTGTTGGTGTGAATTTCACCGACTGGTTCCGTTACTTATTATTCGTTGGAATAACTCGTCATCACAATACCGCATGTATGGTAATTTCATTGTTATTCCATTCTTTATTATACTCGGTTGGTTAAAGTTTTGATTTCTATACTCCATGAAATTAGTGGAATATCCTCGATATTTCAAGCGCTTCATCTAAAGATCTTTTCATGAAAATATTCTTGAGCATTCTTGAATTTTACTTACTTTACAAAGAAGTAATATGTTGACAATTTGGATGTTATTAGTTCTGGATAAATTAATTCTTGAACTTGTTTTATTTAATTCTTATATCATTGTCATCATCCTCATGTTTATATTTTTGAAAGTCATCCGTGGCTTGTAGTGCATAGATGGACTTGGTATGATTATGACCGAGGATTATTAAAGATAATCATGACCGTAATGTTACAAATGATGTGATAAAAGTCCTCATTGGCCCGTAGTGCATTGATGGATAGTTGTTGGCATGATCGTGACCATTGATGAATACACGAATATCCTTGGCCCGTAGTGCATGGATAATTTGTTGTCGTGACCTAATGAATATCCTTGGTAGTAGTGCGGGGATGATGTGGATTATTTATTGTCGTAGTCTCGGTGATAAAAGTGATGAAAAACTTTTTAAATCATAAAAGATAGTAGATTTTATTATCTACTCGACTCTTTTAATGGATCGCTTATTCCACCGCTAGATTAAACTTGTTGTCTATTGTATTTTATCGGTTTAACATTGTTGAAGGCTAATGATAATTTATCCTGCATTATCTTAGTCATAATATTTCTTACTGGGCTAGTTGAGCTCACCCTTTCTTTCATTGTTTTCTTCAGGAAATGAGAACGTAGCAAGGACTAGTCGGGGGACGGAGTGATGGTCCAAATGATAGCATTAGTAGTCCTCATTATTCTATGAAATAGTGTAATAATAATTGTAATGAGGACTTATTCTGAGAGTGGATATTGTCTAGAAGATAATATTTGTATTAAAACTCACAGCTCTTGTTGTATATTTAAGATTGTATTTGTATTCTGTACCATGTATTTGGCGACTCAAGATGGGTGATGTATACCTATTTTGGGGGCGTCACAATATGTGTGTGTGTGTATGTGTGAAGAACAAATTTGAGAAGTTTGATCATCGCAGTTAACGTAATAAGTTTGTCTATGTTGACTGAGCTATAATATGCTTATTATATATAACTTATGTTTTAGTTTTACTTGCACATGAATCGATTAATTTGTACATATATCCTTTTCATTACATTTTGTTATCAATTTCTAAGTAGATGATTTAATTTGTTGATATAACTAAACGATTCATTTCAATTTTTGCAGTCTTAGGATGATATTGCTATTGAATGGAAACGTGTTCATTCAACAACAAGTCGAGGGTGGAGAAAAGTTAACAGGGTTATGTGTATTTTATAATTCTTAAATCGTATTCAAGTAATCACGTGTCAATTGTTTCGTTCTTGCGATACTACTAACATTTTGCTTTCTCTTATAAATAATGATTTTTGTTCTAAACAATATTTGTTGGCCGTGGGCGTTCTTAGATGGATAGCCTTTTCTTTTCAAAGGTTTATGTATCAAGACATGGTAGAGCTTGATGATGATCTACAAGGTAAATGTTATTATATATATTTTCGGGTATATATTGAAGTATACTTGGTGTAAGTCGTGAAAAATATATTTGGTGTAAGATGTAAAAAAAGTAAAGGGTGGTGCTCAACATGTTGTTTCTTTATTTTCCGCATATATGTATTTTTTTCTCCGTCTTTTTCTAAAGTTGGGTAATTATACATGGTTATGATGATTTTGAGTATGGAATGATGATTTTTTTGGTGGTTTGGATATGTATGGATGATTGTAAGTTTTTAAGCAGTTTAGATTTTTACGGATATCTATTTTAAAGGAAACTCTCGTAGAAATTTCTTGAAATTAGTAAATTCTATCTTGATATTTTGGTGATTGGATGTGTTGATTATTGAATATGTATAGATTTCTGCATGGTATTATGCGATTTTGGGTATGAAATGATGGTTTTTGGTGGTTTGGATATGTATGGATGATTGTAAGTTTTATAGACATGTTTAGATTTGCCTACATATCTATTTTTTTAAACAAAACTCAAAAAATTTTAAAATCGATGACTAAGCTTTCGCCTAAATTGCGATGGCCTAGATGATTTTTTTTTGGCTATATGTTTAACCAAATTTACCTTTTTTCGGTAATTTGGGTCAATTATTTTGAAGTTCTTATTTTATTTTAATTTTTATTTAATTAGGCAAAAGAGCTCAAAACCAATTTGGTTCACATGAACCTTTTAAGCAAGTGGGTATCATTATGCTATATTCAAAACTACAATGCTTTTACCGTTAATGTATCGTAATTTGGTATTCGATGGACATATTTGTATGATGTATTGTGCTTAAAATAGTTTTACTAATTAATCCATGTTCCATCTAAAATTGCAAATTAAATTAAGGGAATCAATAGCATATAAGTGAAGAGAAGTGCTTTTAAATGTGCTTGAAGAAAATATGAAGGTCATTGGCATTGGGATTGTTTTGAATTTAATAAATGCAGATTAATCGCTTGCAGTCAAATTTATTGTTCGGTGAATGTGGATGTTGACTTTAGTTGTTTCTTTAACAAATTCATTTTTTCTTGCCAGTCTCGATTTGTAAATAATGAGTATGTAGATACAATTTGTGGTAAAATTCTTGACTTCTTTATTTTTTTGGGTAGGATGTCTATCTTGATTAGAAATTTTTTTATTTACAACAAAATTTTTCTAATTTTTATCAACTATATACTCTTTAAATATTGTAACTCATATTTTTCATTTAGATTCATTTTTAGATATTAAATAATTATACGAATATTAATAGTGTCAGAACTACGGGTTAACCCTAGTGTATATATATATATATGGCCTAGCTAGTGGTAACTAAAAGGCCATCAAGAATAGTGGCCCTAGTTTTTGTGGATGCTATGCTATCCTTCTTGACTACAAATCTAACCCTGACAACTACAACTAGAAATTAAAAAAGGAGAAAGAATTATTATTAGAAGACAGAACCAATTAAATTGCATGGAGCCATGTATATATATATATATATATATATATATATATATATATATATATATATATATATATGCATGCATTGGAGGTTCCAGTTGGATCCAACCAAGATCACTAGTTTAATTTCCCCCCTCGTGTACATGGATGGATTGGGTTTTTGGGGCATTAATTAATCAACTCTCCAAATTAAACCTAAGTAGGCCCACACTGCAGCCACATCAACATTAATGTTATTGAGTTGTACAATGAACTGACTAAGTAAAACAAAACCCATAGGCATAATAAGGATATATGGGAATCCGACCACGCATGCATGCAGTGCATCATATGTCCTTGGATCTTTCGGTCGATCTTCTTGTCTTAAAATACTGGAGTACTACTACTAATATTGGAGGACCCCTTTGTTTTTGGTGTAATATATTTAGCATTAAATGATATGCATGGATGCATGCATGGATGATATGGATTGATCGTCAACCTTGACCGGCCAGTCATTACGTATTTATTTGAAGCCTCTAGGTAGCTTTTGGTCCAGCTAGCTGAGTTTAATCATATGAGTATCAAAACACAATGATTCTTATCTTTATATATATATATATATATATATATATATAAAATGATCCGTAAAATACGTTAGTTATTAACCCTATTTCAACTACTTATTCATCCAAATTGAAATCAAAATTAAAGTTAATAATGAGATGAGTCCCAAATAAGCCAGAGAGGTAGCGTGACATAATTTCTTTTTATCTTGTCCGCTACTCCCTCTAAATACCAAATAAACGACGTGTTTTATTTGGCCAACAGCTAGAGAGTAATACCAACATAAAAGAATTTGGCTTAATTACTGATTATCCTAATTATTCTCGTAAAATAAAATAAAATAATAAATAATTATAAGGATAATCAAGTAATTATCTTTATACTTATCCTTATACTTATTAACAAAATAAGTATGTATAAGAATAATTACTGATTATTGTTTTATGATTTTTAATTACAAATAGAAAATAGTGATTGAGTTTATATATTTGAGTAGGAATATAATATAAATTCAATCACTATTTTTTATTTTCTATAACGCTGAATGAGCGTTAGTTGAAACATGATTAATAACTAACGTATTCCACGGATCATTTCTCTCTCTCTCTCTCTCTCTCTATATATATATATATATATATATAGACAAAGCTGTGTATTACATAATCGGACTATGTTCAGAATAATTATGACACTTGTCGCTATAACTCAATAAATCGTCAAATAATAATTAATTATATAATACATAATCACAGTACATACTTTTTCTATATATATATATATATATATATATATATATATATATAAATGTGTGTGTGGACCACCCAATAAATTCAATATATGTAGTACAGTATTACTCATTTTAGAAATTAAATTTATATTGTGAAAGAGTACTTCAATCGATAAATAAAAAGGAAAAAAAAAAGGAGTACTGAAAATATATGGTATTTACGTACTTTATAGCTAGTAGAGCAATACATTGTTTTGTTTTTTAATATTTTTGTTTTTGGACAAGTGATAGTGATACCATGGTCCATATGCATCAATTTTGCTCCAAAAAACGTACAACAATCTTTTTCTTTCCTAAAAAATAAGGCGAGAGAAATTAACAAAAAGTTTTTATTTTTTGGTATTGGTAGTTGAACCGTCAACCTCTTGGACGTAGATAACAATTCAACAAACTTTATCTAGTTTATTTTATTTTATTTTATTTTAAAAATAAAATAAATTACTCACCATATTTATATATTATACTTATATATATAATATATATAGTGATTGAGATGCTGGCCTGGTATGTATATATGTAAGATCGAGTGATCAGTACCAAACCACCGCTCATGAGCTAGCGATGGATAATCAATCTGATGGAGAGATCTAGAAAGAAAGACGACGACGTTGAATATTAGATAATAGATATATTCACGTGCAAACTGATCACCCACCGCATTAATTAATTAATTAATTAATTAATGCGGTGGGTGATCAATTTAATTAATTAATAGATATATTCTTCTTCTTCTTGATTAATGTCATGTGATCATCGTTATTTATCACCCAAAACATACACATAAACTCCTGTTTCTCTATTATCCAAAAAACAAATAATAAAAATATTTGAGTAAGGATAGCAGCACATGATAAATCATTAATGAATTCAAGTTTTCCATTACAATAAATCATTCTCATATTAAAATTATATATTATCGCAAAAATACAATTTTAAAAGTTAATTAACCCGTGCCTTACACGCTTGTATATATATAATTAATTAGATGATTATAACGTCTCAATTTTCAGATTATTAAAAGTTTACTATAACTTTACGTACCTAAGTTTAATTAAGATCATAACTTAAGATATATATATATAAATTATATATATATATACTGGATGCCAGACACACGTAAAACTATGGTGAATGATTTTTTGAGTTATGGCGACACATATCATAATACATTTATGATGGTAAAAGCCGTCATTATAATTCAAAAAATTGTAAATCGTATAAATACATTTTTTCAAAATATTATTTGAGCTCGCCCCATAATTTGTGTAGCAACATGGGCAGGCGGCAGGGGACAGTAATCTTTCGACTGAGTCGTCTTGATTTACCATCTGTGATTTTTGACATTGATGATGTATATATAAACAAAAACTAACGAAAATGAAGGGACTAACCGGTTTACTTGCGGCCCAATTGCCTTTGAATGTTGCATTTAGGATGCAAAAGGCCTGTGCAACATATATTTTCACCCTCGGATATTGGATTAAGGCCCATGCATAATGAAATTTGGAGTAATTAACCCATTTTTTATACAGCCCAAAAAAGGCCCATGAAGAGTTATATTTTGATTATGCACAATATCTTTTCCCATAATCAATGACTCAAAATGTTGTAAGGAACCATTAAGGCCCATGCATACTTAAATTTGGAGCTCAAATGTTTTGAGTCATCTTAATTAGAAGATATACATTCAGAATTAGTATCCTCATCTTTCTCTTCTTTTTTCATTAAATTTATGGCTATCGTTAGTAATTGATTAAAGATACGTGCGTGGGTTTATGCAGTCTCCTGTCCGCTTGGTATATATATATATATATATATAAACATATTTCATAACAAATATTAGTTATGGACACTATTTCAATAAATTGATGAATACAACTCCCACAAGAAAATAAAAGATATGGATCTGGCCGCAGGATAGGACATGCTTACATGTCATACAATTTGTTACTTGATTGCGGTCAAATTCCACTTATAATTCTTACCTTGTCGATATTGTAATGAACTGTTCACCATTATTGTATTTTCAAATAAATCTTGTCTAAAAAATTTCAATGAATATAATTTGTTCAAACAAATTTTGTTAGAATCAACCAAAATATTAACTATTACATAGAACAGATGAACTTCTTTTTATTTCCCATTATTCTAGCAGCAGATCCTACTAGCTGCTATACCCAAGACTTATTCTTATTCAATCTAATGATTGCTATGGAATAGATATATATATATATATATATATATATATATATATATATATATAGTGTGTATGTATATAATTAATGTGTGTTTATACTGGTAAAATCCCTGGATTATACGACATTTCTTGCTTGGGGTTCAAACTTAATTAAGGACATAAAATTTTTCATTTGAATTTTAAAGACACTTGAAAAGGTCAAAATAACATCCATTTGAAACCTAAGTACCGCAACATATATACAAAAATTTACAAGCAACCCTTTTAAATAAAATAATATTATTATCACATAAAAAAATGTCATAATATCCGAGAACGCATAATATATGTGTATATGTGAATATTATATAAATTTTTTTATATAATATTAACATTGTTGTTTCAAATCTCATGACAGTTAGCTAGTTCGAAAGGACACCACCACTCCTATACCACAAATTCAACTTCTCCACGTACGGTATTCAAGTCAAAAACCCTCTTTTAACATATTCCCCATTAGCTATTCAACCACCACTAATATTTTTTACATAAGTCTTGTTCTTATCTTCATATAAGAATGATCATATAAAAATATTAATTTTTTTATATAAAAATATCAGTTACTTAATCTAAAGACTACTGGTTGAATAGTTATTCAACCACCATTCCCACTTCTCTACAACTATAGATTGGAAAAAAGTATCAGTACCGGACAAAACTTCCACTTTTATTAACCATTAATATATGGAAAAAGTTTGGTCTTGCGGTCAGCATATATAACCAATTAACCAGCTTAGTCGTGGTGGTGTTGATAGTAAAATGATAAAATGACAAAAATATTATTAATGAAATTAATTAGGAAGTATTAGAAGCAATAATACTTTACAAATATATATGACGATAAAAGTTTGTTACGAATTTAATATTTAATGACATATATAATTTGATAAATGAATATATGGTACCATGCACCTGTTACAAGCCAACACAATTTCTAGAGGAGGTAACCCCACCATCCACAACAAGGTTATGACCACTTACATACTTGGATTCATCACTACCAAGATAAAGAGCAGCCTCTGCAATATCTTTAGCCCTTAGGGTTGTACCCTTCAAGTTAGCCAACCCATTCACAAACTCCTCCACCTTCTCAACTTCTTCCCCAAAATTCATGCACATTTCCTCATCATCGTCACCACTCCTCCATGCACTCACAAGCATCGACGTGGCCACGCCAAACGGAGAAATGCAGTTAACCCTAATCCCATACCTCCCCAGCTCACAAGCCGTGTTCTTAGTTAATCCAACAATGGCGTGTTTGGATGCTGTATACGCATGCGGACCGAGCCCTCCCATCACTCCGGCCACGCTAGCTGTGGAAATAATGCAGCCAGTCCCTCGGGGAATCATGACACGAGCTGCATGCTTCATTCCTAACGCAACTCCCCGAACATTCACACTCATCAAACGATCAAATTCATCTGCATCGAAATTTACAATACTTTTGTTCTTGGTTTGGTTACCGAGAAGTCCAGCATTGTTGAAAAGAATATCGAGGCGTCCGTGGCTGTAAATTGTTGAGGAAATTAGATTTTCGATATCATGTTCCGAGCTAACATCACAGTGTATATAAGTGGCTGAAGGAGCTAAACAGCTAGCCAGTGCATTTCCTAGTGTATCCTCTACATCTGCTATGACTACTTTAGCACCGTGTTTGGCAAACACTCTTACTGTTTCCTCTCCGATGCCTTTAGCCCCGCCTGTCACGATTGCAATCTTTCCCTCCAATCTAATTTACCACAAGGAAATTAATAAATTAATTAATGGCGTTAGACAAACCTTAATTAATCCAACTAAAATATGCGTTTCCAAGTCAAAAATAGTGTATGAAATTAATATATCATTAATTGTAAGGAAATAAATAGCTATATATATATATATATATATATATATATATGTGTGTGTGTGTGTGTGTGTGTGTGTGTGTGTGTGTATTGAGGTGAGAATTAATAGGAAAATATTAATTGTAAATGGAAAGTTTAAATCTTCTTCTTTTATATTAAGATATTCCTCCATTCTAAAATTGGAGATACATTTTGAATTTTTAAATCTAGTTAAAAAATCCTAACAAATTTACCTGATTCTTGTATACCAAAAGCTATAACTATTGAATTACTAACTAAAAAAATTAACTAATTATTATATTTATTACTTTCAAAACATAAAATGAAATCATATAAATTGTGAATTTTAGGATTTCTCAAATTGTTGTTCTAATTTTAGAATCTACTGTAATATTATATACTCTGAGAGCATTAATAACGGTTTCTCTAATCAACTCTTTATCTCCAATTTTAAAGAATACATCATCAACAAATCATTATCCAACAATTTCATTATCCTTATTTGACTCTATTTTAATCTTTATGTAGGATTTTACTCTCTAGTGTGATGGAGTCAAAAGTTCGTTCTCTATATATACAAAATGACATTTCACACCCTCATTTAAGTTGGACAACTCATCAATCATACACATCTTGATATTTTTTTACTACTTCATTTTCAAATTATAAACTCAATATTGATTAATTTTTTAAAAATTAATTTCAAACGTATTCAAATTTAAAATTGATATAAATTTATTTAATTTATGTCAATATAATTATAAATATTATAAAAGTACTATTAATTATAAAATTTATTATTTTCAAAATTTAAATGAATCATATTAAATTTAAATTTAAAAATATCACAAATTACCTTTTTAAAAGTTAATATTGATCTTATGTACATTTGCAACTACAATTCATTCAATACTCACTCCATAAATTATTTAAAATTTAAAATAAAATAAAAATTATTTTATAATAAAATATAATTGATAAATTATACTCTCTTTTATAAATTATAAGATTATTATTAATTTGATGTTTTATATATATATATATATATATATATATATATATGTATATTCATGATTTTCTTATAAGGAAAATATTAGAATGATTTTTGTTATCAACAATTTTTTTTTATTAAAAATCCAATATAATACAAATATGACAAATCCAAAAGAGTTGGATAAGGCCACACGGGATAAAGAAAACTAAGTAAATAGTCTTGGAGTTTTAATACCTTGTCTTTGTCTTTGAATTTTAATTTGGTGATAAAAGAAAAAGAAGCGAATGAAAACAAAAAGAGATAATGTAAATTTGTAATAGAAGAGAATTTTTTTTTAAGAAAAGTGGTGTTTTTGAGTTTTAATTAGAAAAAAAATATTAAAAATGAGTATTTACAGGTAGTTAAAAAAGAAAAGAAAATAGAAGAGAGTACTTACTTTTTGAGCCAAATATTACACATGGAGAGAGGAATAAAAGAAGTAATACAAAATTATCATTACTTTAAAAAAGTTACTTATACAAAAAGAGGATAGTGACAAGGGTGTATATTGTTGGAAAAGGGAAAGAGCCGAAGAGGACACAAAAAATTCAGTGGGGGCAGGTGCCCCCTGCCCCTAGGGTAGATCCGCCCATGCTAGCAATGGTATAGATATATACGAGGTTGCATGCATATATATAATATACATATATGTATGTACTTACCTTTTGTGGGGGAGAGCCAAAAGATCGATGGATCCTGCGAGAGTCTTCTCATGAGCAGGCATATCGATCAGAAAAGAAGAAGAATAGCTAGAGAGAGGACTGAATGAATGAATGAAGGAATTGGTGTTTTATGGGAGAGGATATATTTATATTTAGTGAATTAGGTGGGGGTTAATTAAGAATCTCTACTTATTAGTATTTCTTATCTGTCAAGGACCAGAAATTAATTTCCGAAAGTTCCCAAAAAGGAAGAGAAGTGCATGTTGTACTTGTACATCTAGAGGGATTTTTCTCCTAATTTTTTGAGAGATCCTCTTTTAAATTTTATTTTTTTACACTTGTTTTTCTTCTTAAGTGACTATTAATGTCCACAATAAATTTTTTTTAAATGTTGGGTGTGTTCAACGGCTTTTTATTTTGTCACAAACGTTGAATAACGGCTCTTCATACTAATTTATTAATTTTTATGAAATTTAATTGTATTTCAAATATTTTTATATTCACCAACTATTTATTACGTACTAACTAAGATTGACTCTCTTTCTAATTTGATATATGTTATTTGAATTTATAAGGATTTTAAGTTATAAGATTACTTCTTTCATTTTAAACTATAAAATTGAAAGTAAATTTGATAGATTTTTAAATTTAAGATTTAATGTAAATATTATTAACATTTTTAATTTAATTAAGATAGTTTACCATATTCAACAAAATTAAATGAATTAATATCATTTTTAAGTTTAAAATTATTTGAAATTAACTTACAGAAATTAAATTAAATGTGTTTAGCATTTCTATATTTTGTGGTGAGGAAATATCTACAGACTACGTACCATGTCGTGGAACCAATTAGTTGTGTATCTCGATCAAATTCTTTAATTACCTGTATCTAGAGATAGAGATTGGCAGCCGCAGCATCAGCATGCATGCATGTTTATGTGATACTTATGAAACAAATTACAAACAACAGTCCAGTCCAGTCCAGTCCAGCTTTTAATTTAATTTAGGTAATCATACATACATATATCGCTTTGCCTTGTCAAATTTTGCTTTTCCCTTTCTACTCTTTCAAGGAATATCATTTGGACGATCAACAAGAAATAAAAATAAATAAATACATTATTATATACATGGCTGGCTATCGTATATATAAGGCCTTTAATTATATCAAGTCAGAAAAACCATCAATGTAATATTTTTACAAGTATATTATTTATTTACTCACATAGTCGTGGGTTTCATCCCATTCACTATTTATGTAAGAGGAGTTGTGTGCATATTTTAATGGCTCACGTGCAGAGCAAATTACGTGAGTCATCAAAATATGCATGTGAGTGTATGTGAGCGATTTATGTGATAGTAAACTTATTTAATTAAGATTATATATTTATATATATATATATATATATATATATATATATATATATAAACAAACTGACTATAGCAACGGTACGAATTGTCGTCATAGAGCATAAAGTCTTCGCCGTATGCTATGGTGATGGTCCGAATTATCCCTATAACCGGTTCGCTAACATCCAAACTCTCTCTCTCTCTCTCTCTCTCTATATATATATATATATATATATATATATATGAATTTACACGCTATCTATTGTATATATAGTAAATCGATCTCACGTTCCACGTGAATCAGATGAAAGAGGTTTAAATCCCAAGTTGCACCGACTAAATTTTTTTTATTATTAGTACATATAGAATAAACAGAAAGTGCCCCCAAGAATTTTGGAATTAAAATATATATAGCAAAATACTAATAAATTAAATAAAGAAATAAGAAAAGGAAGAATTTGATATATGGATATATTTAACCATCAAATTACATCAGATCATCCCTTAAACAAGTAATTATGTATATTTCTGATGTTGGTTTGAAGTGGTAATTAGAATCACATCTACATTATGTTCCAACTTCCAAACAATCTTCGGCCAATAGTCACGTTAGGGAAATATACACTTCTTTTTTATTTATTTTAAAAAAAAATTAGAGATATATTTTTATTTTTAAACTATAGAATATCATAAGTTTTTAATTTGTCACTACGTACTTTAATTTTGATGGATTGAATATCATAATTATAATACGTACTATTACATTGTTAACTAACGATTGAAATATATTTGGAAAAATTATAATTTTTTTTTATAAAAGTGGTTATCTTTACAAATAGATAAGACCTTCAATTTTGCAAGGGAAAAAAGTATATTGCTCTCAAGCCGAGTGCATATTTAAATCGCTTGGTCTTTATTAATTGTCACCGGCCACTATTAATTTTGTAACATTTTCATTTTTCACGAGTTTTCATATCAAAATATTGAATTTTCCATATGGCCATATGGGTTGGTTGACCCTTCAAAAGTAGGTTATCAACATTTTTAGTTAGCGCCCCTTTAATATCCAATTCGGTCACAAAACAAATTATTGGTCCCGACTAGCTTAATTAATCATATTTTCTTTTCTAATAGAAAACTGTTCACATGAAAAGTATCGTTATAGATTTTATATCAACGATTTTTATCGTTGTTATAGAAACTGTAGCAACACTTTTCATATAAAAATATCAATTTTCTTCCTATAATGCCTAACGACGCAGCCTTAGGCCCATGTGCATTGTGCTAATAACGAATTCTCCAAATAGGATTAAATCTGAATCACGTGTGAGTCTTAAATCTAAAATTTTCATTGATTTGGACAAATGTTGGATAGAGAGTGATAATGTGTCTTGTTACATTGTTGACAATAAGGTAATTGGAGTTACTCTCTCAAGACTGTCGTTTCGGCTTTTAACCACCCCTTCGCCCTTTGCACCAAATAAAGGATGAATTCTTAGCCATTTCTCATTGAAATGAGCTTAGGTTAGGTGGGTACAACTCATATTATGGGTCAACTTTAGAACGGATTGTCTGGTTGAAAATGGACCTGACCAAATAAAAAGGCCTATGTAACATCAAACTAAATTATACCTTCTTGTTTATTAGTATAACGAGAAAAAAAAAATGAATTATATTACTCCCTCCGTCCCTATTTAAATAACGTTTTAGACACAAGAATTAAGATAATGATTGAAAAGTATTAAATATAGTACTCAATTGTCTATAATACTCTTAAATCATTAATTTATCATAGCACAAGAGTTTAAAGTATCAAAAAAATAGGTAGAGTAATGAGGGGTAATTTTGAAAAAATTATCATTAATTCTCCTAGATTTGAACAAACGTCAATTAATTAGGGACAAATAAAAAACTCTAAAACGTCATTTAAATAGGGACGGAGGGAGTATTTTCCCCCAATGTTTGAATAAGGTAATATATATTGGGGGATGTGGGCCTGAGATTACATATTATAACTTACACATCGGGACTGATTAGTATAAAGTTAACTTTGATCAATTGACTAATAAAGTGTTGATACACAAACTGAAAGTAATCTCTCTCCCTGCGTATCGGTATTATATTAGTCAATTGACAAATTTATCATGTACATGTAATATAATGAAATTCAAAATTCAACACGGATCGCAAGTAGTACAACATTAATACTTATGTCTTAAATAATTGATTTTATTACATTCCGTTCTCACATATTGTATTTCCACAGTACATGTCCACATCTAAAATCGAACTTTAAGATTTCAAGGACCATTTCCTTTTTTATTTTTGTCATTTCCTTCTCACTATTGAATATTGATAGTGCACCTTGTTTTCCTTCAACTCTTGGATGGAGTAGAATCTATATTCAACATAATACACTATTGGCATTTGGTTTTATATGAGTATAGGGCTGAACCAAAATTCTTGGAATTCGACTAGCTCAGTTCGAAGCAATTTGTAAGTGGTGGATTCGATTATCATGACGTTAATTTTATGGTAAATTAATTGTTAACGCTAAGATCTTTTGCCACGTCCCAATCACGTAGAAGACGTCCCCGATCCCGCAGCGAAGAACACGATCAACACCAAAAACTCAATGGCGATCGGACCGAGTCGGAGGATAAATTTCGAGCGTGAAATCGATCTGGTGTTCACCAAAGTTAACAATAGAGGATAAAATGTCTAGTGTCATGAGAGAGATAAAATTATCAGTTATGTGTGTGTGTACCTTTTTCTTGAAGACTCCCTCGCTATGATATGCTCTATGGCTTGCCATCGTACCCACCACCTCACGACGACCGATTCGATCGATGGTTTACGATCAAGCAAGGCCCACCCACTAAGCTGTGGTCAGTCCTTTGTTTCTTCTGGCCATTTGTCCAAGAATCACATCCACATTAATGCATGGCAGTTACCACAGTCAACTATCATGTTTTTTCATCATTACCGGTCAAAGATAGAGATATTTAATATCTAATGAATCCACCCATTAACCCGATCCAATACTATAGAGATTAATCAAGGATAACATAAAGACTGGGCCCAATAACTTTAAGACCCAACTTTTCTGACTTCACCAAATCTAATCTGTTCTAAAATAAACCCACAGCCTAAAGATCATTGAGATCAGACACCTGGCCAACAGTTTCCCTGAATCGCTTCACATACAAACCCAAAGACTCATTGAAAAACTGCCGAACCTGAGCCAGTGAACCAGTAGGCTTTCCCTTTCTTCGGTTGCTCCCAAAACGAGCATGGAACTTGTCACATAACTCAGACCATGACGTGACTGAATCAGCAGGCAAGGTCCCCATCCACTGTCGTGCATCCTTCCTCAACGTTGTAACAAACGTATGACACTTAGCCGCATCGGTGAAGTCATAATAGTCCATCAGTCTATCGAACGCCTGACTATGGTCATAAGGGTCCCAGACCCATCGTAACTCTCCATGTGAGGCAACTTCTTGGTGGTGTTTGCCTTCTCCTTAAGAATATCCGAGTAAAAAGGAGACGCCTTTTTTCCCGGAGTATCTTTCACCTGTTGAACCTCGGCCAACTGCTTCCGAAGCTCCTTCAACTCCTTTACCAAGAAATCCACACCTTCTGGTTGTGAGGAGACTTCTTTCTCCTAAATAACCTTCTGCTTCTGGGCAGAATGACCTCCTCTATCTGACCCCACTGCTTTTGTTGGACTTCTGGATCTACTCCGACGTATAACTCTATCCTCATGATGAGAATATTCACATTGATGCTCTTTCCTTCTACTCTCAAAGATACTCTCTCTCGTGAGGCTCCTCATGCATCGCCACATACGACCATGAGAACCGACTACCACAAGTGCTTTCTTCGACACCTCAGGAGTTCTGCTCCTTGATCTCCTACGTTCCTGAGGTCGTCCTTGAGAAGCGTGAATAGAATGCTCCGGCTCCTTTCTGTATCGCTGTGGTACATCCCTAGGTCTACTACGCCTCTCGGATTGAACATGACTAGACGCCTCGTCCCCCAAATCTGCAATCTGAAGCATTTGTTCGGCTATATTTTCCCTTTGCTTTAGAAGGATTTCCAAAGTCTTATCGGCTTCGTCTGCCATCTTTGCCAACTTAGCAGCTCTATCCCCACGTTCGCTTCGATGACGAGTTCTAGACGGTGAACCTTCTACCCGCCTTCGGTCTTGATCACGATCTCTGTCCTCATCAAACTTCAACCTCCTTCGGCTTTGATATGGGCTCTCGAACGAGAACCCCCGAATCATGCTTTAAGTCGTGTTTCTCATGAGCACTTTTGAAAGGACCAGACGATCCTTAATGTAAATCTGAGGTAAAGATGAACTTGCGACCCATCGGTACGCCTACTGGCGATCGACTCTACTCCTCACTATCTCTTCCGACGTAGAGCAAATGAAGTTTTGTGATTGAAAACTACAAGACACTATAACACACCCCTCCTTCTAGCGCCAATGTTAACGCCAAGATCTTCTGCCACGTCCCAATCACATAAGACGTCCCGATCCCGCACGAAGAAACACGATCAACACCAAAAGCTCGACGGCTTTGGCCCAGTTGGGGGATAATTTCGCGTGAGAGTCGATCTGATGTATTCACCAAAGTTAACAATGGAGGATGAAATGTCTAGTGTATTGAGAGCGATAAAATTATCAGTTATATATGTGTGTACCTTTTTCTTGAAGACTCCCTCGCTATGATATGCTCTCTAGCCCGATTTACCGTGCCACCACTACCACCTCACGATACGCCCCTCGATCGATGGTTTTTTACGGTGGCACGATCCACCCACTAACCGTGGTCACTTTGTTTCTTCTGGCGTAATCAGTCCAAGAATCCCATCCACATTAATGCATGGCAGTTACCACAGTCAATTATCATGCTTTTTCATCATTACCGGTTAAAGATGGAGATATTTAATATCTAATGGATCCACCCACTAACCCGATCCAATACTATAGAGATTAATCAAGGATAACATAAAGACTGGGCCTAATAACTTTAAGACGAGATCCAATGGACTAACCGAATAAGTAGGCCCAATCTATTCGGCCCAATAAGTGAAATATCATGACCCAACATTAGTCAATTGACCAATACAATGCTGACACACAGAGAAAGATAACCTCCCAACTTATGTGTCGACATTGTATTTGTCAATTGACCGAAGTTAACTATGCTAATCACTCCCGTAACTTAGAGTAACATAATTTAACCAAAAATAATTATATCCAACAAACTAACCATTCATAATATATATTTATTATGAATCAAAAATAAATAAATAACATCTTAATATTGGTTCAATAATAAATAATAAATGGTTGACATTATATATATATTCTCTTTGGTCGGCTGATGGAAAGGTTTTTGATGGCTACTTCACTTTCACATTACACTCCACCAATAAGCCAAATCTTTAAAGCTAAGATTGAATGATTATATCTACATCCATCTCTAACTATGTTAATCTCCATCATCTCACAACATCCTTTTCTTTTATACTACTCCCTAGGTTTCCATTCACAAACAGTACTCTCATTTTTTTAATTTTCTAAAATTAATTTATAAAATTTTAAATTTTAATTATATTGATAGAACTCATCCGATTTTTTTTATAAAAAATAATAATAAATTCTATGATTAATAATGCTTTGTCAATAATAGTTCACAATAATTTTGATTATACTAACTAAAATCAAATGAATTTATATCACTTTTAAACTTTAAGATTCACAAATTGATTTCAAAAAAAGTCCAAATAATATTCTTTTTGCAGAAGGATGCACTACTTGATATTTGCATTTATTACACAAAAACGAGTTTCATTCGTAAAATTTATAAACTTTAATGTTATATTTATGTTCAACATTTATCCCTAAATGTATTGAGTCTTTAAATATTAGTAAGATTAGCATGATAATAAATTTAAAGATTATCATTATATGATAGTACTATCATCAAAGAACTGACCAAATCATTTTTTTAATAAATAAATAAATAAATTGTTAATACGAATTCTCGTGAGAAAGAGGGAGCAACACTATGCTTGCCTATGCAATCTCTAAAAATATACTATTATTATTTATATCATTTCGTTTTTTATTTTATATAAGATAAAATAAATTAAAATTCTTAATTCATATATATATATATATGTGTGTGTGTGTGTGTCATGTATACAAATACGTTATAACTGGACCCCGGTTGGCCATTTGAAAGAGAAGAAATATACAGTTATGTTTATATACTATAAAATAATGTTACTATCACATAAAAAAGAGTCATATAATACTTACATATATATACATGCATACTGTGAGATTCACATGTCAGGCAAAAGTCTACGGTATGCATGTATTTGTATATAAATATTATGTGTTTTTTTTTTATAGAATAGTAACATTGTTTTATACTATATTTGTGTGCAAGAGACAAACACGGATGTTGAGCTCCACTCATTAATACCACCACAGTCAATTTTCTTCCCAACAGAAAAATATTTGTTTAATTGTTTTTCTTATTTTGGTCGGTGATTACCGATTTGCGCATGCCATGCATCTTCCTAACTCTGTAATTAAATCCTTTTTCCATTGCATGCGCCATGCGGGTTAATTTAATTATCAACACTCTTGCATCCTCTTCACTTTTTCTACATTCCTTTTCATCCTAATCTCACATTAATATTTATTTATTCATGTAGCAATTACTATATATATATATATATCATTACATTCCAATCTATAAACTTAATAAAAAAAATATTGATCAATCAAAATCGTCTAGTTTCTTATTCTAACCGTAATATAAATAATAATATGAATGCTTATTCCATTTTATTTTATTCTCATTCTTATAACCAAACAGGCCATCAATGTCGTACTTCCAAAAGAATAAAATTTATGTGTTTTAAAACATCATAAAATATATATTTTATTAAGGGAAAAGGAGAAAAATAATCATTTCTTGAAGTTGTGTAACATAGATGACTTCTTGATCAGGTTGTGTAATTGATAACAAAAATTATTTACTATTCTTCATCTCCTCTTTCTTTTCAGTTTTCAGTCTCTCGGTAATTGATTTCTATATTTTAGGACTCATAAGTTTAAATTTGAAATTTTAATTATATATATCAAAAAATTATTCACACACACATGCACCAGTATATATATATATATATATATATATATATATAGTCAGGTCCGGACTCTCGGACCTGACTAAAAATCGACCCGTTTTTTTTTTTTTTTTTAAACAACTAAAAAATTTTTTATAGAACTTGAATTTTTACATAATACAGTGTTTTGGGTGTGATATCTGTACAATCACACCCAAAACACTGTATTATGTAAAAATTCAAGTTCCATAAATTTTTTTTAGTTATTTTAAAAAAAAGCAAAAAATAAAAAATCCGAATTTTAAGAAAATCCGGACTCTCTGACCAGAACCGGACTCTCTCTCTCTCTCTCTCTATATATATATATATATATATATATATATATATATAAAGCTCAATTAGATTGGGATGAAGAGATAGTAATTTGATTATGTAATGTTACGTTTGGATCGAAGGAATGAAATGAAAAGTGAAATGATTCATTCCATTTTAGTTGGAATGAGTTATTCTATATGTTCTTCCTTCCCAAAGAATTAACTAAATACAATTTTTTTCATTCCAATCGCAACTAAACACAATTTTTTTCATTCCATATGAATGAATTATTTCATTCCCACATTCATTACTCCAATCTAAACGTAGCATAAAGTGATAAATTTACTCAAATAAACGCTAGTTATGAACCAAATTCTGCATACCTTCATCTGCCAAATTAACCACATGATATATATGTCAACCTTTCATTAATTGTCCACTAATTAATATAACAATTTATATATTAGAGCTTTAAAATATTTGGATTTAATTAATTTTGTAAGAAAATTATCTTTTCTTCTTCTTTTTTTGCTGCAAAAATTATTTTATTGCAAGAGTAAGCTGCCATACAATAGAGAAGTAGCCTTGGATACTCATCTACCAACATAAACAAATTAACTTAAATCAATGGATGTTTGTACTACTTCCATTGGAGACAAAAAGTAGTTGAGCTAATTAACTACAATACAGGAAATGCATATTTAAACTTTGTATTTTTTTTCTTTCAAAAAATTGCTTGTTATTTACAAATTTGTAAGATATATTTCAAAAGCATTACATGTTTCTTCTTTTTTTTTTTTAAATATTTTTCTTAAAACAAATGAAACCTCAATCTTAATTACAACCAAAGAAAAGTTTTACTTGACACAGTGAAAAAAACTTGATTATATATGCATGATATATGCAAATTCATTAAATCCTACACAATCATGCATATTCATTAAATTCTATACAATCCGGAGGTTTTGAGTTCAATCACCACTCTAAGTAATATAAGAGTTGCAATGTTTCGAAAACCTTATTCAAAGTATGGGGATTAGTCGGACGCAAATTTTGATACTCCACATATCAAAAAAAGAAAAGAAAAGAAGTATATATATATATATATATATATATATATATATATATATATATATATGGGGTTCTATTCACAATCGGTTCTTTGTGAAAAGAACTTTTTATTAGCTGCATTTTTTTTTTTTTTGTTCGAGTCAAAATTTTAACAAACCAAAAAAAATTACTCAACAGTAATTTGTTGCTGTAGATGGAACCTTATATATATATATATACCCTTTTCGTTAGATATATCATTTTTTTATGGTTTAACGTATTTCCTGCCAAATCTTATTATTGTGGAGTATATGAAGAAATCGCGTAATCACAACAACAAAAGGGTCTCACAAACAGTCAACTCCATAAACATGATCTCTACCGCTCGTCTCTTTCACCTCTCACCTCTCACCTCTCACTCGTTCATGTAGTATATTCTCTAAAAATTCAAATGGACATATATATTATATATTTTTTAAAAGTCACAAAATAAATAAATAAATTAAAATTGTTTAATTATCTGATTCAATAAAAATGCCAATGTAGAAGGACTAAGAATTATATATATATATATTAGTTGTGTCCCGTGCCTCCGGCACTATATGAATATTACAATTTATTAAGATAAATCAAAAATTTAAAATCAATTGTATTTTGTTAGATAAATATAAAATTATTAATAGTATTCTGTCATATTCTTGTTGCTATCTTACGCTCATTATATGTGGCACGATGCGCGCTCGGTAATTACAACATTATATGCGCTCTTTAACGGCGCTTACCGTTCTGTTAAACAAAATTCTCCTCTCCTCTTAAAAATTAGTTTTTTTTTGGTCAATTTATTAACACCAAGTCCACGACTCCCTCTCTCTCTCTCTCCCTTTATCTCTCTCCTCCTTAGTGAGTCCACACCTCTCTGTCACTGCGCGTCTCTGTGGTAAACAATTCATTCAAAAATCCCCAAATTCTCTGACAACTTTTTCTCTATTTCATGTATGCTGATTTTTATGTACATTGAAGCATGTTATTTGAGTAATTACTAATGGTGGAAATGTAGTAGAGATGAGTTGAGGAAGATTCAAGGAATTGAACTAGTGATTACTTTAGGGTTTTGAAGTTGGTTGAAAAATGCCGATGAGCAGGTATCAGATAAGGAATGAGTACAGCTTGGCTGATCCAGAGCTTTACAGAGCAGCTGATAAAGATGACCCCGAGGCTCTACTTGAAGGTGTTGCCATGGCCGGTCTCGTCGGCGTTTTGCGTCAATTGGGCGACCTTGCGGAGTCAGTACCTTCTATCCTCCTCCTCTTTCTTTGTTTCGTTTGCCAAGTTTCTTTTTTAGCTTTAATTTTATGGTGATTGTGCATATTACGGATGAAAGTTTGTGACAATTTGGGAATTCAGGTTTTCAGGCTCGAGAATGAGATCTTACTAAATTTAAAATTTAGAAATTTACTTTGAACTTTAAATTTTCAGTGAGTTGTAGTTTGAATTAGCTATTCGCGTTTTTTTTCATAATTACAATTGTTTTGGAATGAATATTCTCTACTCTTGTATTTTTTGACTTTTACTTTTATTGATATGGTTAATTTTTTAATTGAATGATGATATGACTTAATTGGTTGTATACAAGAACAAATAAATGTTAAGGAAAGATATGTTTTTTCTTGGAAATAGCTGAATTGGGAATTTGATGATCAGGTGATCAATTTTTCTTTATAGTTCATATTCTTTTCTTTTTTTAGCCTTTCCTTTTTTCAGTAGACCCGAAATGGAAAGCATTAAGAAGATTGGACTTTTTAACAAGACCAGGAGTGCTAGCATGATATTTTTTTTCCGTAAAGCTTTTAAATTTTTTCATGAAAATAATTGTGTTTCAGACAACTTGTTAATGCTGCTCTTATGACTTCAAGTTTAAAGTAAAACAGGTACAGACATTTCCAGTTTAAAAAGATCGTTGCATGATTGCATCTTTGTTGTTTCAGCCAGTATTGTGCTGTTATTTGATCTGTAAATAATGAGCGCTTTACCAGAATAGAGCTGTGTCATTTTTCTTATTGATATCGAAAAACATTGGCACCTCTGTGTTCTTATAAGGTCTCTTCAAGCAATAGGTTTTCATGGATGGCTAAGGCTCTAAAGCTGCTCATGAGAATCATATCATTCAACTCTATAAAGCAAATGTTCATGTCATCTAATATCTTCCTTCAACAGTTTGTTTTTCATTCTTACTCAACCAGTGGACTACGCTGTTTATGAAGCTGACCTTTCTTATTTGGAATTTGAATAACAAGTAAGCAAGTGTACGAATGAGCTGTCTGTATAACTCATTTGTACACCTGCTTACTTGCTATTCAAATTTGACTAACCTAAAAGGCAAGAGCAAGATCTTTCTTGTTTGGGTTTTTTTGTGGTCTTAGGGAAATTTGACTAACCTAAAAACCAGCCGGTTGAGGTTTAAATAATTAAACTAATAATTCTTTCTTCCATGTTTTTGGCAATGTTAGATTTTTATTCTTTGGACTGATTCAAGTAAGCTGGAAAAGTATGGACTAAATCTTGCTGTTTCTGTATCATCTTTCTTTGATTTTTGTGAACTTAGACAGCAGTATCACAAAATATAAACTAAGGAGGCACAAACAATCTTAAATTCAAATTAGAACTTGTTCCATGTACTAGGCAAATGATCTGATTACTGAAGGTACGACTTGACTAGAAAGCCAGAGACACTAATTGTTCACTGTACAGAAGTCAGGATTTTATTGCACTGCTAACCTAAAAATTGAAAGATATGGTAAATGGTTTGTTGACCGAAATGACTCATGAAGCTGAATCAGTTTCATTTGTTGCTATTCTTTAGGATTATGATCATTTCTTCATCCTATTTTTTAGGCACTTAGTTGTTATGCTATTTCTTAGGCACTTAACTGTTATGCTTATCATGTAGCAGATTTTCTGCAATTCAATTCTCATTGTGCTGTATAAATAGATGGTTTGTTGCTCAAAAAAATTATCCTTCAGCAGTCCCAAAATTAGCTTTCTTTCATTATCTCTAGTCCTTAGTTTTCTGAATATCCAACAATCTGGTATCAGAGCTATAATCCCGAGGGACCTGTGAGATTGAGAGAGCTCAAACACAATTCCTAAACACTTATCACCCACCTTTTCAAAAACATGAAATCAGAAAATTCACTCACTGAAATTGCACCTTCAGTGTTTGATGGAACAAATTATCAGGTGTGGGCTGTTAGAATGGAAGCCTATCTTGATGCCAGTGATCTGTGGGAAGCTGTTGAACAAGTATATGAAGTTCCACCCTTACTAGAAAATCCAACTCTTGCACAAATCAAAAATCAAAAATCAAAAAGAGAGGAAACAAAGAAAATCAAAAGCAAGAGCAACCTTGTTTGCAGCAGTCTCATCCACCATTTTTATCAGAGTAATGACACTGAAAACAACCAAAGAAATTTGGGATTTTTTGAAGCAAGAATACGAAGGAAATGAAAGGGTTAAAGGGATGCAAGTGCTCAATTTGATCCGTGAATTTGAGATGCAAAAGATGAAGAATCAGAAACAATCAAGGAATATTCTGACAGACTTCTTGGTATTGTCAACAAAGTAAGACTCCTTGGTACTGATTTTTCTGATTCTAGAATTGTTCAAAAGATCCTAGTCACAGTTCCTGAAAATTTTGAGGCTACTATTGCATCTTTGGAAAACTCAAAAGATCTATCAAGTAATACTTTGGCAAAATTGTTGAATGCACTGCTGATGAGTGGGATTTATACCCGCGAATCGAATACTTTATGACTTAAATAATTGCCTGAATCCGTAGTTTTTATATAGTTTTATATAAATATAGTGTTATTGCGCTTAACTGATGTATTTCAGAGCTTTACAGTGCTTTTCTAGCATTCAGGGGCAAAACGGTCATATTTCTCACATCATGCATGACGCCAATGCCAAGCTTATTGGTCAGCCATGTAGCCACCCCTGGACCTTGTCGACGTCACCTTCAGGTCATGGCTACTGATCGATCTTCTTTGATTTCATACTGCAACATGAGCTTCCGTGGCCTTCATATTTAATGTGTATACCGCAAAGACCAACTTCTGACTTAGTGACCAAGGCCATGCAAGACCACCTCCAAAGTGCCCAGCAGGAGAGGTCTTGTGTTTGACCTAGAAAATGACGGAGACGCTTATATAAGAAAAGAGAAGCTCTGCAGAAGGGGGACTCAGACAGATCTGATATGAGATAACACACTATAGATTAGCATAGCTTAGTTTTTAGCTTTTCTTATGTATTTTCTCTTTCTATTTCTTAGACTCTGTAAATATAGATTAGGTAGATTAGGGAGAAGTTTGACTTTTCTTTGGAGCATCAAGAAGCGAGGTGAGCTACTGATTTGGAGAGCTTGATTTGAAGCGTAATGCTTAGAGATGAAGGGCTTTGTGAGTTTCTTCTTATCTATTTATTGTCTCTAATTTTGTAATCCATTAATGTTGTCTTTATTGCTACTTGTATTTTGTTCAATAGCCTTGAACTGAATATTGACTCTAAGGTTATAATGGAACCCTTTGTTATTTAAATTGACTGTCTTACCTCTTTGGTTGGCACCTTATGATTTGGTTCGATATATTTATGCTTAATGATTTTCGCTAAGACATTAGTGATGATTTTGGTAATTTACATGATATCGACAGAAGGATTGTAGATTTACACCTGAATATATTGGCATGTGATTGTTGGTTTTGACTGCATAAGTTGTGCGTAGAATAGATATATATCTGTGCGCCACGTGCGATCTATTTGAGAACTTATGCTTAAATCCTCGTTATGATCAACTCGCATAGACATATGTAGGATTATATCTAGCTTGGGCGTTATTCTCTGTTCTATTCCCTGACGGGTGGATCTGGAAAGGATATGTTTGTGCATACCTCGACAGAGGTGTATGAGCACTTGTGTGTTCTCGGTCGACAAATTGTCGTGACCATTAAGACCAGAAAGAGAAGGGTAGCTAGTTTGATGAAGCATAGCACGCCAGGTGTTCGACAGAATGCCTGAGTGGGGTGAAGTTGTAACCTTAGCTTGTAATTTCTTAGATTACCATTCGTTATCCATTTACTTGCTTTGATAATTAGTTATGCTTAGATTAATCACACTTTCATTTACTGTTGTTCGAATAAGACTTTAGCGATACAAAGTCGGTGCTTGGTGAATATTAGTGATAGTTCCTCGTGGGTACGACACTTTCCTTATCACTGTATTACTTGTTAGATCGCGTATATTTGCTCGTGTTTAGTGATCGGTTTTTCGACCAACAAGTTTTTGGCGCCGTTGCCAGGGAACTGTTATTCTAATATTGTCCAATATTGATTTCAATCAATTGAGTTTTACTTTGAACGTATATATATATATATATATATATATATATATATATATATATTTCTTTTATTTGTTTGATCTTCCTTTCTTTTTGTTTTTAAGTTTACAGATTATGGACGATCAAAGTTATCAATGGCCTTATGAGGGGACGACACAACCAAGCTCGGAAGAAGGACTCGAGAAATTGCAAGTTCAAATTGCAAATGCCTTGAGGTTTTCTGACAATCTTGAGTGTCAGTCCACTCAGAAGGCCTACGGTCAGGAACGAGCTGACTTTGAACCGATCTCCTATCATCCAAACTGCCAGGGTTATTCAAACTCTTGGGACTACAGTCAAGAGCAATATCATGATCCGAATCATGCCTCTCAGTTTGAATATCAGTCTCTGCCGCACTATGAGTTGACATCTCAACCCAATGAGAACTTGTCTGAGTCCTCAACACGAGAAGAAGAGAACAGGCTTGGGGAGCTTCTCACCAACTTTATTGAGAGAAATGAGGTTCGGATGGCAAGCCAAGAAGCCGCATTGCACAACCTTGAGAATCAATTGGGGCAACTCGTCAATGCCGCACAAATCCACCGCAAGTCAATCTACCAGTCATAATTGATCTCAACGATGAAGAAGTAGAGCATTGCACGGTGGATACGCAAGGAAAATGCGATGAGTCTCGCACAGTAGTTGAGGGAGACGTCATAGTGCTACCTAGCCAACCGGTGGAGTCTGAAGTTGGAAACAAAAGTATAAACAGTGGTTGTATAGTCAATACTGATCTACAATTAGAAACCACGCTCCTGACTATGAAAACCCTGGAGGGCCCGCTAGAGCATGAAGAACGCTTTCAATTTATTAATTTAATGAAACAGGCGAATTAGTGGATAATTCCAGTGGCGAAAGATTCTTTGTGCCGAAGAATGACTGGATGGACGAAGGAAAGGAGAATGGCCAATCATCCATGTCGGCCAAAACTTTAAAAGAATTGACGAAAAGGCGGCATGAAATGGTCATTTTCGCTTATGAGCCGGATTGAATGGCATCGGTATAGTCAAGCTGACGACTTTAAAACAAGCGCTTGGTGGGGAGGTACCCCCATCTCGGTATAAATTTTATTTGTTTTCCTTTCCTTATATCTAGTTCACTCTATGTTTTTGTGGCTATCATATGTTTATTGCATGTAGCAGTGTGTAGTTAGTTATTATACTGTTTGTAATAAGGCATTTTTGCTTCGAAGTGTTTCCTGTTATACTTGTCTTGGCATGTGCAGATAACAGACAGAAAAAAATCAGAAAATGGTCCTCGCCAATACCGGCTAACAAGTGTCTTCGCAACTCGCCTTGCGCCGCCATGCTTATTTCCCAAAATTGCACCTCGTACAAGTCAATACATATATAGCAGTCAGTCAGTGTCAGCATAGCCAGCCATGAACTTGCCTTGTCTCATCGCTAACTCGCTGCAGCATGTCACCAACCAATAAAGGGCATGCCGCACCGCCAGAAAGACCCGATTCTATCGCTAACTTTCGTCATGGCGCTAGATATAGGGGACATCTCGCCTTGTGGCAACTGGCAAATGAGATTTTGTTTTTAAAAACTGTTATTAGCAGCAGTTTTGGCCAACATTAGCCACTTTGCCTCCCAATTATCTCGACGTCTCTCGGCATCACAAGAGCCCAGCAGCCCTCAGTCGCCTGACCATAGTCTAACACCCTTAGCAGTCGATCAAGTAGCAAACTGACAGCCTTTAACATCTAAGACCTTCCTAACAGCCGAAAGCCTCCAACAATTCGCTTGTCAGAGTTCGAGTCCACATTCTCAAACTAGGGTTTTTCAACTCAAGGTAATTTGTGATTTCCAGTCAATCAGTAACGAATTGTTGGGATTTTCCTTGTATTCTCGTTATCTATTTGTGATTTCCACTGCCGGAAATCTGGTTAGAGCTTTCTCAAGCAAGGTCTGTCCAAGTTAGTTTTGAAGAACGCACACAAGGTATTTGATAAATTGCCAAAGAGAGAAATTAGACTATTTAGGTTGTTTTGGCATAGATAATTGTTGGGTTTATTCTAGCCGAAGTTTTGGGGAAGTTTGAATCGGGTCTTCTGTGTTTGTGCAAGCCAGTTACTGTGATTTTGTCATGGCACCAAAGAGGCAGCGACTTGGTGTCGGAGGGTCTTCGTCCGCCGCGCCACCACCACAGGCCTTGGACAAAGCCAAATTTGTGAGTGAAGAAACACGAAACCAGACAAAGACTCTTTTCGCACGTGAAACTTGATTCTGAATCGGGGTTGAGGCTCGATAAAAGGATGGTGAACTCACAAACATGCTACTTGAACGTCAGTGGGTGAACTTCACAAAACCACCCGTATCAGATGTTGTATCTATAGTTCGGGAGTTCTATGCGAATGCCAGTCCAAATGGTCCTGCTGTGGTTCAAGTCACGGGGCGGTTCGTGGCATTTGACAGTCAAGCCATCAATGCACTATTCGCGACACCCAACTATGCTGGCAATGATTATATGCAGCCGGGTCTCTGCAGTTATGACCTTGAGGATATCATCAGAAGGCTCGGCAAGCCCGGAATGACATGGAAGAAAAATGACTATACGGGTGAAAAGACCAGTTTCCCGTCTTCGGCACTCAGTCGCTATGGCAAGGCGTGGTTCAGCGCTTTATTTGTGCCAGCATGATCCCGACCCGTCACTTGAGCAACGTGACTAAAGATAGGGCGATTTCGTTATTCGCCATTGTCACGGGTCTGAACGTGGATATTGGAGTTCTCATCCATGACTCGATAATTAAGGCGGTCAAGAGTACCGTCGCTTTGGGACTTCCTCATCCATCCGTGATCACGCTGATTGCAAGCAATGAGCGGTATCTGATGGGGACGAGAAGAGATAGCTTTCACGCCACGGTCCGCCATCGACCATCAGATGATCAAACGCTTCAATGTGTGGGATGGGGCAGAGTCGCATGTTAGAGGTGAAGGGTAGGGGCCGCCTCCAACACCACCTCCTACAGCAGAGCCATAGCCCTCTTAGGCACCAAACACATGCCCAGCTGCACAGGGACTACTGGCAGTCATCATGGCATCCCTCACCATGACGCCGAGGCACAGAGGCAGCAGAGGCACATCGCAATGCGGGCACTGAGGCGGTGATATTGCGATGCAAATGCCAGTCGAAATGGGGAACACTATGCAGAGCATCTACACTGACTATTGTGGCGAGAATGCTGAGTTCACGCCATACCAGTTCCCAGAGCCTCCTGTCTTCCTACCATACCCTCCACCATCATTGCCCGTCGAGGCTGACGAGGACGAGGTCAGCCATTTTGAAAGCGCGACTTCGTGGAAGCCCTCTCAGATATCTGATTGCTCTATGTTTAGCAATGAGGGCATTGCTCACCTTAAGTTTGGGGGGGTGTTTTTGGCTATTATCTGTTTATTTCGCTACTGCCATGTTAGGTTGCATACTTTAGTACTTTATTGTGTTTTTATTATTAGTATTGTGGTGCAGTCGTTTTGAACTGCGGGATTATGCTTTTGGATTTTTATCATTATGGATGCCATGAACTGTTTTTGGTTTTATTTATTTAATGCTTTGATTATTATTAGCATGATTGTGGTTTGTAGCCATCTTTTTGGGGCTTATGCAGATTTAGATGCTTGTGCCATGTGAAAGGCCTTTTCACCCTATTTTGAGCTGCTATTTAACAAAGGTGTTATATTTATCATTATTTTTTGATTGTGGCTATGACTAGCGCCAATGAGTTTTGTCTCTCTTAGAGTCGTGTGAAGCATGCCATGAACTAGGGGTTTGTTAGTTGATAAGTTTAGACTGTTATTGATCCGTCCTTCTAGCAAGCACCGACCAACTGTGTTAACTAGTTATTTTTCGAATTTAGTTTGCGTGTTTATTGCTTTGAAAGTTTTGTTCACTCTTATAAACTTTCATTTTTACAAGGTAATAAAAGACTTAGACGTTTATATAGTTTTGGATCTTGGATTCATGCATGTTTAGATATATATAAAAAAGAAAAGAATAAAATGATCAGAAGATTGAATATCGAAAGTCTTGCGGTGGGTTGAGATAGAGCGTAAAACGCACTCGCCCATAAACGCAGGACCGATATTGAGATGGAGCATAAAATGCACTCGCCTAATAATCTTTGGTTCTCGTAAAGTCTAATTTGGGCTTAGGTTAATTACGTGGCCTTTGTTGCTCGAGTTACTAGATTCTTAGGGGTGTTTTACACCTAGTGCCCTAAAGTCGTCTGGCTTGGGAGTCACTGATCAAAAGCTCATTAATGGGTAAAGAAGTACGTAAATGAGCCAACACGATTCAGCTCGATTCAAAAAAAATACGAAATGAGACTTCGGATTCGTTAATAATATGATCCAAATCTGAGCATTAAAAATAGTTCGAATAAAAATATGAGTATAATCTGAGCAAGGTTATACTCGACTCGTTTAAGATTCAAACTACTCGAATTTTTGATAGACATACTTGGTTAATACATATTCGATTAGATGTTCGATACATTCTCTTATAATATATATAAATTTAAATCAAATTAGGATAATTAGTTATTATTTTGTTTTGTTTTTAATTTTAATTGTGATTTTATATTTGCAAAGTGTAATAATAAATATATTTTTTCATTTTTAAGTAAAATAACAAATTTAATTTATAATTATATTTATTATAAAACTAGTTATTATGTGGAGACTCGAATTCGAGCTTGAATTTGAAGCTTGCGAGTAGTTTGAAAAAATATTCGAGTCGAGTCGGATCGAATTCGAGTAATAAATATTCGAGTCGAGTCGAATCTGAGTAGGATTTTTCAAATATAATTCGAATTAGAGTACGAATTTATCATTTCAAGTCGAATTCGAGTAGCTCTCTGTTCGCTCCAGTTCGACTCGTTTACACCCTTATTAATGGGTAGTTCTAATTTGCCTAAGGTAATTAAGAACTGTTCGAGTCAGATTTTACTGTCTTCATGCTAGAGTCTTTTTATCCTTTACTGCACTTGTGTCTTAATGCTTGTTGAATGTTTAAGTTACGGAGTGTGCATATTAGTATTAACAATCGACTGTGCGAACTTATTTAAGCTATGATTAGTCAGGACGGTTGGTCTTGACACACACATAGAATGGATCGAATACAGTCTTATGCTTGAAATAAAATGAACCCTTACTCATGCCTGTGTTTGCCTTGTTCTTTGGGAGTAGCTTAGATTGAGATTCGTAGCCACAATGCTAGTATATAGTTTTGTATTCCTTTCGCGTTTTTAATTTCTACTATTATTTTTGTGTTAGATAGTTTGCTCGAGGACAAGCAAAGACTTAAGTTTGGGGGTATTTGATGAGTGAAATTTATACCCGCGAATCGGATACTTTATGACTTAAAATAATTGCTTGAATTCGTAGTTTTTATATAGTTTTATATAAATATAGTGTTATTGCGCTTAACTGATGTATTGCAGAGCTTTACAGTGCTTTTCTAGCATTCAGGGGCAAAACGGTCATATTTCTCACACTCAGGCATGTGACGCCATGATGCAAGCTTATCGGTCGTGCTTAGCCACCCCGGACCTTGTTGACGTCACCCAAGGCCATGACGCCACTAATATCTGCTTTGGCTTTCATAGCCTATAAACATACATGAGTCCGTGTCCTTCATACTAATGTGGAAATAAGCAATACTAACTACAACTTGTGGCCCTTGGCCACCTCCTCGGTGCTCAGCAGAGAGGTCTTGTGTTTGACCTAGAAAATGACGGAGACGCTTATATAAGAAAAGAGAAGCTCTGCAGAAGGGGGACTCAGACAGATCTGAGATGAGATAACACACTATAGATTAGCATAACTTAGTTTTTAGCTTTTCTTCTGTATTTTCTCTTTCTATTTCTTAGACTTTGTAAATATAGATTAGGTAGATTAGGGAGAAGTTTGGCTTTTCTTTGGAGCATCAAGAAGCAAATGAGCTACTACAATTTGGAGAGCTTGATTTGAAAGCAGTAATGCTTAGAGATCAAGGGCTTTGTGAGTTTCTTCTTATCTATTTATTGTCTCTAATTTTGTAATCCATTAATGTTGTCTTTATTGCTACTTGTATTTTGTTCAATAGCCATGAACTGAATATTGGCTCTAAGGTTATAATGGAACCTTTTGTTATTTAAATTGACTGTCCTACCTCTTTGGTTGGCACCATATGATTTGGTTCGATATATTTATGCTTAATGATTTTCGCTAAGACATTAGTGATGATTTTAGTAATTTACATGATATCGACAGAAGGATTGTAGATTTACACCTGAATATATTGGCATGTGATTGTGGGTTTCGACTGCATAAGTTGTGCGTAGAATAGGTATATATCTGTGCGCCATGTGCGATCTATTTAGAACTTATGCTTAAATCCTCGTTATGATCAACTCGCATAAACATATGTAGGATTGTATCTAGCTTGGGCGTTCTTCTCTGTCCTATTCTCTGACGGGTGGATCTGGAAAGGATATGTTTGTGCATACCTCGACAGAGGTGTATGAGCACTTGTGTGTTCTCGGTCGACAAATTGTCGTGACCATTAAGACCAGAAAGAGAAGGGTAGCTAGTTTGATGAAGCATAGCACGCCAGGTGTTCGACAGAATTTGGGGTGAAGTTGTAACCTTAGCTTGTAATTCCTTAGATTACCATTCGTTATCCATTTACTTGCTTTGATAATTAGTTATGCTTAGATTAATCACACTTTCATTTACTGTTGTTCGAATAAGACTTTAGCGATACAAAGTCGGTACTTGGTGAATATTAGTGATAGTTCCTCGTGGGTACGACACTTTCCTTATCACTGTATTACTTGTTAGACCGCGTATACTTGCGCGTGTTTAGTGATCGGTTTTCCGACCAACAACTGCAGGCACAAGAACAAAGGAGACTTATGAGGAAAGAAGGATCTATGGAGGGTGCTTTTCAAGCCAAATTACATATCAACAATGGTATAAAAAACAACAAAAAAAGGCAGGAAAAAAGCAACAAGCCTGGAGGTTCTGCAAGCAACAACAAATATAGTCAAAGCAGCAACACTCAAGTTTTTCCACCTTGCCCTCACCGCAAAAAATCCAATCATTCACAAAACAAGTGTTGGTGTTGGTTAGATATAAGGCGTCACAAATGTGGACAATTAGGGCATATGGAAAGGATATGCAAGACTCAAACAACAACAAGGAGAGGCCAAGGCTGCTGAGGATCAACCTCAAGAGGAGCAGTTGTTTGTGGTATCATGCTTTGCCACTAACAGCTCCGCAGAAAGCTGGCTTATAGATAGTGGTTGTACAAACCACATGACTTATGATTGAGAGCTCTTCAGAGAACTTGACAAGACCGCTGTTTATTGGAAATGGAACACACATTGCTGTGAAAGGCAAAGGAATAGTAGTAATTGAAGGTCACACAGGTCTGAAATTAATTTCTGATGTTTTATATATTCTTGAAATTGATCAAAATCTTTTGAGTGTTACTCAGTTGTTGGAAAAAGGCTATAAGGTGTTGTTTGAAGATAAAAATTGCGTGATTAAAGATACAAAAGGCATAGAGGTGTTCAAAGTTCAAATGAAAGGCAAAAGTTTTGCTTTGGATTTGGTGAAAGAGCAAGCTGTTGTACATAAAGAAGATAGCAATACAGTGCTTTAGCACATGAGATTGGGGCATTTCCATCATGCGGCTATACTCTTCATGAAGAAGAACAATATGGTGAAAGGCTTGCCTGAATTAGAGAAGGAGCCTCCTAAATGTGCTGCCTGTCAATATGGGAAGCAAACCAGGCTTCCTTTTTAACAAAACAAGACCTGGAGGGCTACACAAAGGCTGCAATTAATACACACAGATGTGGAAGGTCCAATGAAAACACCATCATTGAATAGCAATGCAGGCATTGAACATCAGTTGACAACACCTTACACTCCTCAATAGAATAGAGTCGTGGAGAGGAAAAACCGAACAATTATGGAGATGTCAAGGTGTTTGCTTCATGTAAAAGGGCTGCCAAAGAAATTTTGGGCCGAGGCTGCTAAATAGATTGCCAACAAAAGCTTTGTAAAAGAGGACTCCATTTAAAGTCTGGCATGGCTACAAACCAAAGTTGCTTAGCCTGAAGACATTTGGTTGTCTATGTTTCTCTTACATCCCTCAAGTTAAGAGAGACAAATTGGACAAAAAAGAAGAACCTGGAATTTTTATAGCTCAATTTCAAAGGCCTACAGGATCTATTTACCACAAAGCAACAAAGTAATTGTCAGCAGGGATGTTCAATTCCTTTAGTTAGATAACTGGAGTTGGGAGAATGACAAAAACCTTGAGGTTCAGAAGGAGAATGATGATGTGGATGATGAACCTGTTAGAGGAACCAGACATTTATCAGAGGTGCAATATTGCTGTAATGGAGCCTGCAGGGTATGAAGTAGCTGCAACTAATCAAAAGTGGATAGTTGTAATGAAGGAGCTAAAAATAATTGAAAAGAACCAGACATGGGAGTTGGTGGATAGACCTAAACACAAGAAAGCTATAGGAGTCAAGTGGGTTTACAGGACCAAGCTCAATTCTGACGAAACAAGTACAAGGCAAGACTTGTAGTAAAGGGTTATGCTCAGACGTTTGGGGTAGATTTTTTTGAAACTTTTGCCCCGATTGTTAGGTTGGATACCATAAGGATGTTGCTGGCTCTGCTGCACAAAAGGGCTGGGATATATACCAAATGGATGTTAAATTAACTTTTTTGAATGGACACTTGGAGGAAGAAATTTTTGTGGAGCAACCTGAAGGGTTCGCTTTTAAAGGACAAGAGGAGAAGGTATATCGACCGAAAAAGGCACTGTATGGTTTAAAACAGGCACCAAGGTCTTGATATAACAGAATTGATGCACACTTAGTGAACTCGGGCTTTGAAAAAAGTGAATCTACTTTATATATCAAGAAGGATGATGATGAAAATACTTGTGGTATCATGTTGATGATCTACTCGTTACAGGAAGTAGCAAGGAGTTGATTGACAAGTTTAAAGAAGAAATGAAAGATGTTTTTGAAATGACAGACCTTGGGAGGATGACATTCTTTCTTGGTATGCAGGTACATCAAAAGTAAAATGAAATATTTTTGTGCCAACATAAATATGCGAAGGAAGTCCTCAAGAAGTTCAACATGGAAGAGTGCAAGCCAACTGCAACTCCAATGAATCAAAAGGAGAAGTTTTGCAAGGATGATGGAGCTGAAAAGGTGGATGAAAGGTTGTACAAGAGTCTAATAGGCTGCCTAATGTATTTAAGTGCAACTAGACCAGATATCATGCATGCAGTGATTTTGCTATCAAGGTATATGCATTGTGCTAGTGAAATTCATTTTTAATCAGCAAAAAGAATTCTTAGATATGTTAAAGGCACAATTGATTATGGAGTAAGGTTCAAACAAATTAAGAACTTTAGTCTCCATGGTTATTCTGATAGTGATTGGGCTGGATGTGTTGATGATATGAGAAGCACCTCAGGTTATTGTTTTAGTTTTGGTTCAGGAATTTTTTTCATGGTGTTCTAAGAAGCAAGAAGTCATAGCTCAATCCACAGCAGAAGCAGAATATGTTGCTGCTGCGAATCAAGCTATTTGGATTAGAAATCTCATGACAGATTTGCATTTGGAACAAAAAGAAGGCACACAGATATTTTTGGACAACCAAGCTGCAATTTTAATTGCTAATAATCCAGTGTTCCATGACAAAACAAAACACTTCAAGATAAAGCTTTATTTTCTAAGAGAGGTACAAAGGGAAGGAGAAGTGCAGCTAATCCATTGTAAAATAGAAAATCAAAGTGCTGACATCCTAACAAAGGAAATTCCAAAGATTAGATAAGAAATCTTGAGGCAAAAACTAGGTGTATGCAGCTCCAAAGTCAAGGAGGAGTGTTGACTGAAATGACAGAAATGACTCATGAAGCTGAATCAGTTTCATTTGTTGCTATTCTTTAGGATTATGACCATTTCTTCATCCTATTTTTTAGGCACTTAGTTGTTATGCTATTTCTTAGGCACTTAATTGTTATGCTTATCATGTAGCAGATTTTCTGCAATTCAGTTCTCATTGTGCTGTATAAATAGATGGTTTGTTGCTCAATAAAATTATCCTTCAGCAGTCCCTAAATTAGCTTTCTTTCATTATCTCTAGTCTTTAGTTTTCTGAATATCCAACATGGTTATTGCATACATGTAAAATGGATAGTAGTTGAACATGATATTTATCAGATATAATTCAAAAGTAGAATGATCTTGGATAAAAAATTGAAACTGTGTTCTTATCCAAGCATCTTTTTGGTATTTTAGTTTGGACTCGATGTTATATTATTGTATACAGAACTAACAATATGATATATAATGTCTTGACTTTCAGCACCTATCATTAACAAACTGAAAGAAATATATACAAATGTTCTCTCTCTCTTTTAATATTTTTTCGTGAAACTTCCTGAAATATGGGTCGGTGATACCTCACACACCGAAGCCAGATGATTCCTTGGTCACCTTCTATGAATTATATTTTCATCTTTCGGAAAGGTGAATTTTAGTTTTTCCTTTGATTGCTTCAATGAAAGAATTGCATCTAATGCTTGCTCTGTGTGATTGCTACAGGTTTGCTGCTGAAATATTCCATGACTTGCATGAGGAAGTCATGGCAACTGCTTCAAGAGGCCATGGTCTAATGGTTCGTGTACAACAGCTTGAGGCTGAATTTCCTTCTATCGAGAAGGCATTTCTATCACAAACAAGTCACTCGGCATTCTTTTCCAATTCGGGTTAGATTTATTCTCCTAATACAACTTCACAATTATTTGTGATCAAACTCGTTTTCACTAACTTTCTGAAAGCTGTACTTTTCATGCTTATGATTACGTGGTCAGGTTTACTCGTTGATCACAAACAACAGCATTCTGCATGCAAGAAAATGTTGTTGTAGTTTGATGTGTTAAACAACTTTGCATTTATATTAATGAACAGAACAGCGTAATTAAATTTTAGGGTTTGATTCATGAAATGTAGAGGCTGAACCATTTTTATGTTAGCATTGCTTTATTTCGAGAAAATGGCATTGTATGGGATGAAAATATTCATAACAATGGGGATGGATATGTAATTTTGACATATTTTGCAGGTACTGATTGGCACCCTAGTCTGCATACAAACCAGAATCTGGTCACGCGGGGAGATTTACCTCGGTTTGTTATGGATTCTTATGAAGAGTGCCGTGGTCCACCTCGCTTGTTTCTTTTAGACAAGTATGACCGTTAATTTTGCATTTCATTGAAATATTTCTTATTTCATGGAAATCTTACTAATGTATATATATGGTGTCTAACAGGTTCGACGTTGCTGGTGCTGGAGCATGTTTAAAGCGCTACACTGATCCATCATTCTTTAAAGTGGAAGCATCATCATATGGACTGACAAGTGCTGAAATTCAGAGGGAAAAGAAATTCCGTAAAGCCAAGGTAAATTAGGGAGATAGTAATCATCATAAAAATTATCTTTTTTATTTCCAATATTGTGAGTTAAGAAGTTAGTTCTCGTATAATCATTGCATGTGTGCTAGCGAGCAGACATGTTACCGTTGATGTTCAAGCACATGGGATCCATCAGATCTTGTTCTATGAATGCTAAGCTACTTGATACGTCTTCCAGCATAAGTATCCCTGTTTGTACTTTCTAAAATATGTGTAAACTTTTTTTTTGTTGATGTTTGTCTTATTTAAAAGGTAAAGGGATTCTTAAGTATATTTTGTGTTATTCTTGTCAATTATTTTGGTGTTAATTATTTTTTCTTGTGGCAGAAGAAGAGTTCACGCTGGAGGAATAGAGGAACCCCAGAGGTTTTACCAACGTCGCATGCCAAGTAGGGCCTTTAATTCCATATTTTTAACATGTGTCTTTTGGTTGCACGTTTTAGTCTTTTAGATTGGATTCTTGATTCTTTGAGTCATTTGCATTCTAATACTGCAGACTCCATCAGCTATTTTTGGAGGAGCGTGTTCAGAATGGTGTTAGTGACCCTGCACGTCTTGTGAAATTGAAGCGAAGACTTAATGGGTTTCCGTTTGACACAAAGACTGGAAAAAGTTATATGGAGAAGTTTATAAGCACATCTTTACCAGATGATAAAGTGGTTCATGAAATCTCCTATGGTTCCTTGTCCCTGGAGTTGCCATCCAAAATTACTAGCGATTCGGGGTTTGAACTACTTGAAATTAGTGCAGTCAAAGAGTCGGTGCATAGAAAGAGCAGTCCATTTTCATCTCCGAGTGTAGAGAAGACTATACTCGGGCCATCCATGGATGAGGTACGTGAGGATGTCAGTGATTGGGAACTTTCTTCGGGCCCCAAACAATATCCTCATTCTGATACAAGTATCATCTCTCCTACACTTCATGAGGTGGTGGATGAAAAAGAGATAACAGTTGATGGGGAACACAAAGCAGATGACTACCTATCTGATGATATTGCAAGTGAGGTAGACAATTACATGGATGCTCTTGCTACTATGGATTCAGAAATTGAAACAGAGACCGAATTTAGACCCAAAAATGAACCCGGCTTTGTGAATATTGAAAAGCAGGGGACAGATTCTAATGCAAATGAAGAACAGCTTCAAGCTCAAGATTCTCAGTCAGTTGGAAACTCAACTGCATCAGATGATGGGAACAGTTCATCCAAAAAGGGAATATCTAGTTTTTCCTATTCTGATACAGGAAGCACTTCAGCTGAGAATATGCCAACAGATGTTGATGTTTCAGCTAATGATTTACCATCTACTGAAATTTGTAAAGCTGAGATCACTGATGTGTCAATAGAAAAGGTCTCTACGAGTGAGGAGATTACAGTGTTTCAGCCTCCAAAGCATGAAGGCTCCCTCAATACATGCACTGAGGTAGCTGAGATCCCAAGTTATGGTTCTGAATTTGGAGAGCATTCTCCTAGTTTGTGTCTTACAGATTCAATCCCAACGCATTTTCCGGTGGATCAAGGAGAAATTTTGGCTGGAGGCACATTCAGTGGACCAGAATTGCTTGAAATATCGTCTAACCATGACGAACTTGATAAACAAATTCTCATGATTGGACAACGTGAAACAAATGTGGACGTTAATTTACCCTATACATCTAAAGACTCTGATCTCCCTTCACAGACAAGACATGATCTTCCACCTACAGACGGTGTGTCTGCTGAAAACCATCTTGTGGATAAGTTAGATGATGAGGAAAATACCCTTTCTAATGCTTCCATCCATTTTTCAAACACATTAGATGTGGCTCCTAAGGAGTACATCTGTGAAAGTTCTCTGGATAATGTGCTCCAAACAGAACATGCAGAAGATAGTTGTACAAAGAATTTGGTCAGTGGTCGAATTAGTTTGCCACATTCAGTTACTTCACATGCAGAAGATGAGTCATTTGTACCAGTCTTGTTGGAATTTGAAACTTGTAATACAGATCTGCAGCCTGAGGTTATAGATTCTGTAGATGATCCATCAGCTAGGGAGATAACTGTAAACACAATTATTGCATTAGATAATTCAGATAATCCTTACTTTACGGAGCAGCAGGGGTCAGAACAGACGGATGATATTCCACCACTGAAAACTGGTTCAGCAGAAGTTGGCATTTGTTATGGAGAGAAATCCCTTGATGGGGTTCTCAGCAAAGCAGATGGTGAGGAAATTGGTGGAATCACCCCCAGCATGAATTTGATAGGAAGTGAAGATACTGTACGTGAAATTTCCTCTGTTTCCTCTAACTCTACAGGACCTGGGTCACTCACTGATTTTCCAGTACACTTGGATGAAAATGAAACTGAAATAAGTCGATCAGAAAACATTATCGTGACAACCTTTGTTGCAAGCCATGCTAGTGATGCTGATGAGGTTGATGTTGATTGTTCATCTGAAAGAAATTCGCAGGCAGAATATCTCCATAATATTCAGGAATTGGTTCAGAATGAATTTGAAGTCTATGAAGATCGTCTTTCGCCGAGCCATAACGAATCAAACAAGCAGAAGGAAATATGTAACGAGGAAATTGCATCACCAAATTCAGACTCTGTTCGATGTGAGGCAGTCTTTTGTGATCATTCAGAGTCAGAATTGGTTAATTATGTTCCTGACTCATCTCTGGCTGCAGAAGCCGAAAGCAGATTGCACCAGGTTGAAGCTATCATGGTGCCATCTTCTTCAAAATACAGTGGTCAAGATTCAGAATCAGTATCTTCTGAGAAGAGTAATCTTATTGAGAATACTGGTGATGCTTTGCCTTCACCACCCCCTTACGATTCTGAGGCAAGGATTCCTTTTGAACAAAAGCTCGTGATACAGGCTGATCTACTCGATATTGGACAACTGCATGCGGATGAAACAAAATCTCTGGATCACATGGATGAAGGAAGCATTGATGCTCATTCTGAACCTTGTCTGGTTGCAAATGAGCCTGGAGTACAGGTGGATATACAGGCTGGTTGCCTTGACGTGAAGTCTCTGCATGGGGATGAAACTAGTTTTGAATCGTCTTCTCAGTTGGAACAGATGCAGTTTACAAATCACACTGATCATGAAAGAGTCATCAATGCTTCTCCAAAATATTTTCCAATCGAAGGTTCAGAGTCAGAGCTCTCACAACCAGGCAGTCATAAAGTTGACATCTCTGAGCAAGCCAGGGATCCACTAAGTTCAGTCCCTCCAAGCTTTTCCCTACTTCCGGAAGTACCCCAGATCCATTTGGAGGAAATGCCTCCACTGCCACCTTTACCTCCAGTGCAGTGGAGGATAGGGAGGCCTCAACATTCTTCCCTGACTCCAGATAGAAATGCAGACCAAAATACTGTTGACCTCTTTCCACCAATGTTTCCATCTAAACCTAACAATAATACTCAAATGGGTTATCCAGCGTTACATATGGATGGTTTGCTGCACCCAGCTCCAGTATTGCCATCCACTGCTGTCAAAGATGAGGATTATGAACATATTTATGAGCACGTAGCAAACAATATGGTGCATTCCAGTCCATTGTCAATGCAAATGCCGACCATGTCTAATGATAGAAATATGCAAGAAGATTTCCTTACTTCTGGTAGCACACCAAACATGATCCCATACTTAACATTGCCTTCCACATGTAATGAGAGACCACAACATGATTTCCAGGCTGGAGAAGTAGGAAGTATGCAGCCTAGTTCCAGTCCATTTTTAGCAGTAAGAGCTAGTGGAGATGAAGCATATACATTTGCCTCCAGGTCTCCACATGAAGTCTCGAGTCATCCACTGCATCATTTACAGCAAGAAGTAAGTTTAGAAAACAAGAAACCTGAGGGCACTTCCGTAAGTTCGGAAGTAAGGATGATAAATCCTTCTGTCACAAATTCGGCACAACCAACAGTAGTAGATGAGCAGCCGAAGTATGTTTCCACTACTTCAGAGGGAGAACTTGTATGGACAACAAGTACATCTTCATTTCCGGCTGTAGAAGATGAACTTTTAGATGGGAATCGGCCAATGAAACTTCCGCGACCTCGGAGTCCCCTCATTGATGCTGTTGCTGCTCATGACAAAAGCAAGGTAATTATGGTTTCTCTGCCAATTTAAATGAGCATGAGGTTTAGCAATTTTTTTTGATTTTTCTGACTATCAATCATTGGCAGCTGAGGAAGGTAACAGAACGGGTTCGACCTGAGATACAGAAGGTAGAGGAAAGAGATACTCTGTTGGAGCAGATACGGGCTAAGGTAAGAGTGATGAAATCCCCCCTGCCCCTTTCCTTTTTTTCTTATAATTTTATTAAATGAGTCCACTTATCAAGTTGCTGATTGACGTTATCTTGGTTCCTTCAGTCCTTCAACTTGAAACCTGCAGTAGTGACTAGACCCAGCTTTCAGGGTCCTCAAACTAATTTGAGAGTTGCAGCCATTTTGGAGAAAGCAAATGCGATTCGCCAGGTCTCTCTCTCTCTCTCTCTCCTCTCTCATTTTGTGTTTAAATGTCTTCCACGGGAATAATGAGAATGGAGAATGTTTGAATAGGCATTGGCTGGAAGTGATGAGGATGATGATGATGATAGTTGGAGCGATTCGTGAGATATTTTGCACTGGTACAGTTTTCACGTGGTGTTAATGCCATGCAATACAACGGGATGTAAGTCCAGATTTTTTCGGTCCGATGCAGAAATCCTGTGCAGTGGTTATTACAACGAATTGGATGGGGATATTATTCCCTTCTTTGGTGAAGAGGATTCCTGTGATATGCTGTATTCTTTTTGTGTCTACCCTATATACCTGTATAGATTTCTTCCTCCATCTATCCAAATGCAGTTAATTGTTAGTCCCATGTTCTACCCACCCACCCACAAATGTCAAGTGGTTTGAATATGTAGGATATGCACAACAAAAGTTCGGCGTACAAGTGCTTTACACAGTTAGGTTTAATGTAAATTTTTGGCCTTATATATTGGTACTTAGTTGCTTCAATACTCGATACATAATGTGCTTACTAAAACACAAAAAATTGATGCGAAATGTATCTGCTGTATTGTCATTGTTGCAGTATCCTCTGCTTGTGTATTTGGTTTCGGTTGTTGCTTGGGAAGTTTGAACTACTAAGTACTTCTTTTGAGTTGATGTGTGTGACAAGGTGTTAAATCCGAGTATAGAGCAGTCGCACCAGCATCATTCTCTTGGACAGTGAGTAAGGGCGCAGATTGATTACTTTTTTGGTAATATAATTGGAGCAACAATTAGGCAGATACAAAGAGAGAAGCTCTCTGAGAATAAGATTGTTTACTTTGTAGCTGAAGCCTGAAGATGACTTCAGGCAATAAATAATACATCATGTTTATGAAGCACTGCAGCCTGTTTGATAAAAAAATAATCTGAATTTGAATGAGTTGAATTTTAATCTGAATAATGAAAAACGAAAAAAGTTGTTTGATAATTGACATGTTTGAAATATTTGAATAATAGTTTTTTACTATTTTATCCCTTTAACATTCTTTTCCCATTTTAGAAGTTTAGCCGTTAGTTCCTTCAGCTATGATATACATTTGTGCTTATAAATTTATGCACAATTATTTGTTTGCTATAAAATTACTTAAACATAAAAAAAATAATTGTCTATAAAAAATCCATACAAAAAAAAGGCCCAACATCCCTCTTTCCCTTCTCTTTTCTGTTCTCTCTCTCTCTAACTCACTCACCCACCCAACCAACTCTGCAAACAGCAAAACCATTACTCATTTTCTCTCTAAAATTAAACCACAATGTTTGAGGAGTCTGCATCACAAATTCTTCAATCCGGGCATCAATCAACCACAACACCCCAAGCTTGCTAGATCACCTTATGTTCTTCTAACGCCTCAAACACATCGATCTCTATAATTTCATATCCATAGAATCACATACGAGTACTCTTCTCAACAAGCCAATCAAGTACAACAAACCATAGAATCACATCATGCTTTGAATGATTTATTACTTTCTATTTTATGAAGCATAGACACAAAAAGAGATGGAGCATGGTAGCTGAAGAGGATCGAAGAAGAAGAAAAATCGGATTGGATTGGATTGGATTGAAATAGAGAGAGAGAGTGAAGTCTAATTTTAGAATAAAGGATACAAATATAATATTTTAAATTGTGAAGGGTAGAGAAACTGAACTGACTGAATCAATCGAGTTTTTGAGACTTATCGAATCAAAAGTATCAAGAAGCATTCAGTGTCATCTAATATTTTATCAAACAAACTTAATAGTTGATATCTATATTCAGGAGCATTCAAACTTATTAAAGGCTAAACAAACAGTCCCTGCGTCCAAAACACCAAATTGTATACGTCAGCACAACTTAACTTGTTTGAACTACAACAAAATTAATATTTATATTAGTAAACCTCACTCGTGTGAAATCACTAATCTCAATCAAATGAGAAGGATGAAATAACAAACTCACGAAAATGTAAAAATAGATTACACAATATTGTTGATCACATCTGAAGATCCCAATCACTACTCCAACACGAATGTTCAAACTAAAGTATTTTATTTTAACAAACAAAACTACTCTTGATGAAAATGTTTCAACTGTATTGCTTGCTCATGAGTACTTAAATTATTATTAACAAATTTAAGGATATTGCGTGATTACTTTTATCATTAAAAAAGTATTTTTTAAAAATAAAAAATATATTAACAAATGATTATTTTTAACGGAGCAAAGTCGTACGAATGATGGTCAATCTCCCAATGAGGATATCCCGTTCAACTGTTTGAAAATTCAGGCGGGAAGGATACGAATCGTGAGCGATGGCAACTTCTCCTCTAGTTTCCAAAGCCTCCGAGATAAAAAATTGCTTAATTCAAGGCTTCAATTCCTTCAAACAGCTGAAGCATGTTCATGCTCACCTTCTCCGCCTCGGCCTCGATCAAGACAACTATCTACTCAACATGCTCTTGAAATCTAGCTTCGATTTCGCTAATAATAAATCTTCTTACCCTCGTCTCATTTTCGACCAAACCCAACAACCCAATATTTTTCTATGGAATACCATGATTCGAGGATTCGTTTCCGAGAATTCTTTCGACGAAGCCGTTCAATTTTTTGTTTTGATGCGTAGAGACAACTTCTTACCGAACAATTTCACTTTACCTTTTGTTCTTAAAGCATGCTCCAGGCTTTTAGATTTCAAACTGGGTGTGAAGATTCACACACTTGTGGTGAAAGCAGGGTTCGATTACGACGTGTTTGTCAAGACTGGCCTGGTTTGTTTGTATGCTAGATGCGGGTATTTGGATGATGCCCATAAAGTATTTGATGATATTCCGGACAAAAATGTTGTTTCTTGGACCGCGATTATAAGTGGGTACATTGGTATTGGCCGGTTCAGGGAAGCCATTGATATGTTTAGGGGTTTGTTGGGGATGAATTTGAGGCCAGATAGTTATACGCTCGTTCGGGTTTTATCTGCGTGTACTCACTTAGGTGATTCAAACACCGGGAACTGGATACATAGATATGTAGCTGAGGTTGGCATCGAAAGGAATGTTTTTGTGGGTACCTCACTAGTGGATATGTATGCCAAATGTGGGAACATGGAGAGAGCTCGTAGAGTGTTTGATGAGATGCCGGAGAAGGATATAGTGTCATGGAGTGCTATGATTCAGGGTTATGCATCAAATGGGCTTCCAAAAGAAGCCTTGGACCTTTTCTATGCGATGCAGAGAGAGAATTTGAAACCCGACTGCTATACAATGGTTGGAGTTCTTTCAGCTTGTACAAGTTTAGGAGCGCTAGAATTAGGGGACTGGGCGAGTAGCTTAATTGATAAAAACGAGTTTTTGTCTAACCCTGTCTTGGGTACCGCGCTGATTGACATGTATGCAAAATGTGGGAAGATGGACTTAGCTTGGACTATCTTTAAAGGGATGAAGAAGAAGGACCGTGTTGTTTGGAATGCTGTAATATCTGGGCTTGCTATGAATGGTCACGTAAAAGCTGCATTTGGACTTTTTGCACAAGTAGGGAAATTTGGAATACAACCTGATGGGAACACTTTCATTGCCCTTCTTTGTGGGTGTACTCATGCTGGACTTGTTGATGAGGGGCGCAAGTACTTTTACAGCATGGGTAGTGTCTATTCTTTGACTCCTACTATTGAGCATTATGGATGTATAGTAGATCTTCTAGGCCGGGCTGGTTTATTAGAAGAAGCCCATCAGTTGATCAAGAAGATGCCAATGGAAGCCAATGCCATCGTTTGGGGAGCCTTGTTAGGTGGATGTAGGCTACATCGCGATACCCAGTTGGCTGAACAGGTACTAAAGAAATTAATTGAGCTGGAACCCTGGAACTCGGGAAATTATGTTCTCTTATCAAATATTTACTCAGCTAATCGTAAATGGGATGATGCAGTAAACATAAGGTCAATTATGAATGAGAGAGGCATCCAAAAAACACCAGGATATAGCTGGATTGAAGTTGATGGGATTGTTCACGAGTTTCTTGTGGGAGATAACTCTCATCCCTTGTCAGATAAGATATATGCTAAACTCAGTGAAATAACTGAGGAATTAAAAGCAGCTGGTTACATTCCAACAACAGAATTTGTGCTCTTCGACATTGAAGAGGAGGAGAAGGAGCATTTCCTTGGTTGTCATAGTGAGAAGCTGGCCATTGCATTTGGTTTGATCAGTACTAAACCAAATGATGTGATCCAGTAGTGAAGAACAACCGTGTGTGTGGTGACTGTCATACGGCCATCAAGCTCATCTCAAAAGTTACTGGTAGGGAGATAATCGTCAGGGACACTAACCGTTTCCATTGTTTCATTGATGGGTCATGTTCGTGCAAAGATTATTGGTGAGGTAATAAGATCTTCCCTTGCATTTTCCCACCACAGCTAACAGTCACCGATGATTGGGATATATTCTTTTCTAGTTGTCGATTTCACTAAATTTGTTTCCATTGTTTATGGTTTTAACTACATGTCTCTACACTAAGATGGTGGTGGGTTTTCGGGCTCTTTTTTTTTTTGAGTGTTTTTCATAGCTGCACCCTTTTGGATTAATTGATCTGATAATAGTTAATGCAGGAAGGTTCTGCCCCATTCAGTGGTGGTTTTCTTAATTTATAAATGCATGTTAGAGCCCCCGTTGTCTATATGCGCACATACAAATATGATTTAGGGCTTCTGAAGTTTATGTTTTTCAGTTGCTGACTTATAATATCTCACTTCATTCTTGGTGGCCAATTTAGTTACCTTGCAGGGAGTAGAAGAGCAAATTTGTTCAGAGTATGATTCTTCAATTGTGCTCCCCAGTAGTTGGCGTTGATGTGATGTCATTTTACACGTGATGTCATTTTACACGCACACAGAATTCTTGCTAGCAGGTAATGTTTCTGGCAGAAGTTACTCGTTTATTGTTTAACCAAACAAAATGAAAACTTTCTTTTTTTTCCTTAAAAAAATGATATATATTGCGATCTAGAAGACAAACTTTAGTGTTAACCTTTTTGGAGATGTGTAACTAAGTAGGCTCCTCCCATAATTCTATCAAATCTCATATATTAATATATTTCGCATTTATAATTGGAAACAAATTTGTGAGTAGTAGTCTTTTTCTTAAAAAAACCAAAGGATTTTTGTTCTTAATCATTTTTCTTTAATTTTTACTTACTTTTTAAGTTTCAAACTGAGCCAAAAATACTCAACCAACTTGCTTTGGGGCCCTGCCTAGTTTACTGATCCATAGAGCCGGCCCTGGATTAGGGCAACCAGGGCTACCTCCCGGTAGCTCGGGGCCCACAGTTAAGAGGTTCAAATTTTTTATAAATTTATGTATATATGTGTATAACAAAATATTAAAAAAAATAAAAGAAGTTGACGCCTGTACTCATTAAAGAAAAGGGAAGCCAATCAATTCAATCATTCTTTATATACTCAATCCAAAGAAGAAAAAACCTATTGAGTGAGAAAATCCCATATTAATTATAAAATATAATATAAAACAAATCAATAAATATAGAGAATCCAAACAAACAGATTCTTAGAAACAACTTTATTTCTCTGGACAAAAAAAAGTGAAAGCTTGATTTTCCTCTTCTTCAACAATATTGCATTAGGCTAAAATATTTTTTTGAAGATAATTTTTTTTAAAGATACATATAAAATCTAGATGTATAAATTTTGTAAATTATAATACATATCTTTGTTAACTTTTTCTTATTTATTATTTGATTCAACATAAAATTTAGCTGGAATTTTTATTTTTTATAATTGAAAGTTTCAAGTGGAAGAAAGTATACTCAAAATCCAAATTTTATTGTTCTTTGTTAATTAATTGATAATTTATTTATTTAATTTATATAAAGAGACTTGGAAGTGGACTTTGATTACTTTCATGTTCCAATAGTAGTTCGGCCAAAATGTAACGAAGTCAACGTAGTCATATGCTACGACGTGGTTCATTGGGTAGTCACCTCGCCCTGTTCAGCCCTCCGTTAGAAAAAACCATTTCAAAATTTAAAAATTAGACGCAAAATGAATATTTATTTCTTCTCTGAAATCTGAAGAATAGAAAAATATACTAAAGAAATTTACAGTATTACTGTATTAGATAGATATTCATCAGCTAATAAAAGTATCTTCTAGTTTATGGAAAGATCCCTGCCCACGACACCACCAGCTCAGCTTCAAAAGCTCACTTTTGTGCAGCTTATCAGTCAATTCTCCTAAACGCTATAAAGCATACCACAAAACGCGTCGACTTCTCTGGGGGCCGGCGTTGAATTGAAGTGGCCGGAGTTGTTAAAGATGGAGGACAGCAGCAGTGACAAGAGAAGTTCGCCGCTGTCGCAGGTGGTATCGGATTGTGCTAGGCGATGGTTTCAAGACACCCTGAAGGAGGCAAAAGCAGGGGATCTATCTATGCAGGTGTTGGTTGCTCAGATGTACTATACCGGTTATGGTGTTCCAATAGATGCCCAGAAGGTCAATTCGATTCAATTCTTATCCCCCAAGATTCCCTCTTCTCTATCCTCCTCAATAATTAGTTAGTTATTCACATACATAAGCTCCAGGGTGTAATTTTTATGTATCGGGTGATTTGTTTTGTGATGTTGGGGCCTTGTGGTTTACTACTTTTGGATACTTTTTTAGCTGCGATGGAGTTTATGGGAAAATTTAGACTGTTAAATTGGGAAGGAAAACAAGAGAGCAGAAACTAATTTTAATTGAAAGCTTATATTTTTTGGTTTCTTAAGATTTAAGCTTTGAAAGATTTTACTTGTTAAAGCAATTTCTAGTTGTGCTATGTTGGTTGGAGGGAGAATGGAGGAAAAAGGAGTTAAATTTTCAATCTCGACTTTTAGGTTGTTTTGGGATGAGGCAAAAAGATGAATAACCAGCAGCAAATAAGCAAACTAGTTGTAAATGGATTTTCATCTATTCGGCCTCAAGTTACAAATATCAGATATTTAGCTATAGTGTTTTGATTGCTTTCATTTTCTCACTTATTTTGTTTTTTTTTTTTTTTTTTGTGTACTAAGTCCTTACCCCTTTTACTTTCAAAATTTTATTCTATACTGATTTGTATTTTGGGAATCAGGGGAAATTATGGATGACGAGAGCTTCTCGAGTTCGATCTTCCGTTTGGAAAGTTAGCAATAAACGCCCAGGTGATCCCAATGTTTGCATATGTGATATTATGTATGTGCTACTATGTGGTTACATTTTTGTTTTTTAAATGCTCAACTGCTGTTGGTTGAACTTTCCCAGGTTACAATGCAAGTGATTCTGATTCAGATGATTTGATAGGTGACTCTTGATCAACACATTACATAATATTTCTGTTCGATTCAGTATGAAAGTAAGTTAAACCCTTAGTCCTTTCACCTCGGCCTTTTTCCTTCAATTCCTATCATCATGCTACATTTTTTTAAATTTATTTATCAACTTTGTGCGTTTGGCTTCTACTCATTGTGACTCTTCTTATTTGTTAATTCATTTAAGTTGGTAGATGGAGGGCTCAACAATGTATATCATGCCAACACTCCCCTTTAAATGCAACTTTATAGTTACAGGGAAGACAAATTAAAGTGCATTTGCACTATTAAATTATTTATCTAGTCAATGTGCGATTGGGAAGATTTAAACCCAAGACCTTGTACACTAATGTTATGTTTGGATTGAAGGAATGGAATGGAGAGTGGAATGATTCATTCCATTATTCCACTCTCCATTTCATTATAGTTGGAATGAGTTATTCCATACTCTCCCTCTCCCAAGTAATAAAATTCATAAATTTGGGAGGAATGAGAATGGTTCAATCCATTCCAATCGCAACCAAACACAATTTTTTTCATTCCATAGGATTGAGTCATTCTATTCCTACCTTCATTACTCCAATCCAAAAGTAACATAAGAGCTCTGTCATGTTAAGTAACCAGCTCATCTAAAAGCTTAAGCTGGTAGATGGAGGGCCCAACAATGTATATCATGTCTACAGTTATGTTCTAGAATTTCTAGGTAATCTATACACAAGGATAAATGCTATTGCTTTGGGTTTGGCATATTTCTTGCGACAATCTCTCTCTCTACCCCCACCCCCCGGGTCCCCGCGGCCCGCGCACAACAGTTCAATCTCTCATATTGCTCTATGTGCACCATTGTGTGTTAATTAGCAGCTTGTTTGGATTACTAGGACTTCTATTATGTAGTATTTGCCTGTGCTCAAACATTGGTTAGAAAGTAATAAATGCATCATATCCTTTAGACATTGTAAGAATACACTTTACATCTCTCTTTGGAAAGGGGATTTCCTATTATTGTATGGGTTGATAGTTATGCTTCTGTTTCTTACTATGATCAAGGAATGAAGTTTTATCAATAGAGTCACTTTCATTTGAATCACAATGTTCTTTACTTCAAAACACCCCATGCCATATTTACTATTTTGGAATACAACTGTAAGACACTATGATAGCATTTGATGTGGTATTGACTAGATTTGTTTTGAGTTGGCAATGTGTGAATCAGTGGTTTTATCCTTAAGAAAATTATTGAATCGCCATGACTTTAAAAAAAAACTCTTGAATGAATCATAAAACTCTGAATAAAAACAAACACAAGCCTTCATTGTCTGCATAGAACTTCCAGAACTCCCTCGTGTGAACTAATTGTAAAATTATTATATAATATAGAAATTGTCTATTCGCCCTTCAGGATTTATTAATGTACCAGAGGCACCTTTGTTTGTATTCATTTCTCTTTCTACTATTCAAAAGAAAAGTAAGAATCAAAACAAAAGCATGCTCTTATTTCAACAAATAAGAACTGCACAAAGCTGTAAGTAGAGAGAAACTGTGGAGCCATCACTCTTTCCAGCTAGAAAACATTGAACAAAGAGAGAGGAAAAGATAAGAAAAAGAGGTAAGAGTATGCAAGCCGGGAGAAGGGAGTGGGGAGAATATACCCGTCTTATTAGCTGCTGAAAATTAAAGTCTTCCAGCCAATTCTGATCAGAAAACCTATAGCGTAGTGTAATGAATAATGATTTAACAAGATTGTTATAAAACCTGTAGTGCTATACCATACTTCATCGGATCCTTAAAAATCCCTCAAGTCAGGCAACTAAAATCAGAGATTAGCAATCTCTAATCTTATCTTGAGACTTGAATAGAGGAAACTTTACTTTTCACGTTTATTCTGTTTTAGTAGTGTGAGAAGATCTCTTGTTGTTGGACTAAATAGATCGGACTTGCTTTAGCTATTGTGAGATTCTTATATTCCTATTATGGTCCCATGAAGGGGACTATTTGCTAGAAGCATTTTAAACTAGAAACATCACCCAAGTACAAATTGGAAAATAAAAGTAAGCGTGGAAGATTTTAAAAGCATATGCGCACCCCTTTTAGAATATATGTACTACCATTTCTTTTGTGATAATTCTTTGCTTTTTTTATTTACATGAAGTAATATTATTGTCAAATCTTGAATAATAAGCAGCAGAAGTGAAGCGAAAAGATTTGGTGATTTATCTCATGCCACTCTTTATGTTATGCAGGGAGCAGGGTCATTCACTTTATTCCCATCACTCATATGGATTGCTCCAGCGATGATCTTGATACTTTATTCAGTTGAATTTATTGTTTAGTCCAGATAAATGAATTGTAGAATTTCTTGTTATATATGGGATATTTGGAATCACTGTTTCAATTGCAATATATGAAATAATAATAATAATAATATTGGTGTCATTGACTGGCTGTAAATGGTTATCTATATTATTCTTTTCTTGTGAAAAGAAGGCGCTATGGAAATGATACAACTCTATAATCTGAAGAAAGATTGTTCGCTACAAGATGCAAATGGTTTACATATTGAAACAGGAAGAACTTGTAATTAAAACCTGAAGAGCCTCCGGTTGGAACAAAGAGTCCAATACCGGTTCTTATTTATTTATTTATGTTGTTAGGTGACGAACGGACGACGGAGCATGGAATTGATATTTTTACGTGTTAAAATAATATGAACGGTGAGTGGGTCTTAAAAAATATTATTTTAACATATGAAAATATTAATTTTCTTTTTAAAACTTTTAACCACTAACTGAATAGTATTTTTTTGGGTCATCTTAGGCTTCTTAGCCCACCGGCTCATCAAAAATGTCATGATCGTTAGTAATTTAAGAGATATTACAATTCATGCTTAAAGTAAGGTTATTATAGTTATTATGATAGTTAGACCTATTTGAGATACATTTGAGAGTGACAAAATTCACATTTACCATCGAGAAGAGGCAACTGTGAACTAAGAGGAATTCATCTTAATCAAACCATGTGTTTTAAATTAGGACTAAAATTCATCTCAATCAAATCGTATTTTGTGAAATTAAAGTTATAATTAGTCGTTATAGTTTAAATTAGTGTTGCAAATGGAGTGGATAATTCGATTGCCACCTTAGGAACATGATGACAAGTCTGTTAGCACTATAATAACCGTTAATTTATGCAACAAAATAATACGTTAGCATTTCTTTTTTGTCAAATTTAATTAATAAAAATTATTTTATTATTAATGGAAAAGAATGGAAGACCATTTTTGAATAACTAATGTGGGAGACTTATGCTAAAAAGTAAATTTAAAAACACTCACAAAAATATAACAAATAGAGATTAGATTTACAATTTAGTCATTATTCACATATTTGTAATATATGAATATATGTTTTTTGTGTAACATGCGGAAGGATTTTTTTATAAAAAAAAAAGACAGAAAAAGAAAAGAGAGATTTGGGTGAAAATAATAATAATATGAAAGTAGGTGTCTTCTTCCCAGTTGTGACCTAGAGAGGGGGTAATTTTATGCACTGGGACTAGATAATGAAAATTTTAGATTATTTTGAGGAGCGACAATGTCGTGGTTTTGACTTTTGAAGAAGAGGACAACTGTCTGTCACTCTTATGAAACAGAAATCAGAACCAAAACTATAATTTTATTAAGTTTCTTCCGAATATAATAATCAGGAGAGAGAAATATAATAATAATACTCCCTCTAGTATAAAAATGGAGATGATTGGCATGCAAGTTGATTTAACTTCAGGTTCAGGGGAAGAAGAGTTGGACATGGAAGAAGGAGAACAAGACCCAGATAAGTCAACAATGATCACATCAGAGCCATTGCTTCCCAAATCTCAACAACAAAACCCTCCTTTTCCTTCAATTATTCTCACTTATTTATATGCTGGCCATTTTCTAGCTAGATGGGGTGCAAGGTTTCCCTCTCCTCCTCTATTTCTCTATATATATCTCTATAGCTTGTTGTTTTATTTTGCTGGGTCGAGTTTAATTTTGTCCACTGATAATTATCTGTTACGATTTTTATGATGTTATTGTCGGATTCGTATCTGGGTTTTTGTAATTGTCTTTCTGTGTTAATCAAAATATACTATCAAGGGTTTGAATCAATTCAGATATGGAGTTGGTTACTCTCGATATTATGTTTTTTCAGTTTTACCTTTTTCAAGAAAATCAAATGGAATTGGAAAGGTTTCAACTTTTTAATGTTTTTGTGTTGTTTTGTTTAATATACTCCTACATTTTGAGTTTGAAAATAATTCCATGACTATCTTTAAATGAGTCTCTATTGCTCACCACCTTTTCTTTCTCGAAAATGAGTCACTATATATTGCTCACTCAATTTGAGCTTTTAATGAATCGGAACTTTAATTTGGGTGGTAAATTTTGACCCCTTTCCCACTTGATTGAAAACTTTTACCTACTAATGAGCTGAACAAACAGAACTAAAGTTGGTTTGGTATTAATTAGTTCTTTGGATTTACTATAGGCCAGGTAAACTAAACTATTTCTTGTAACTTACATTATTTGGCCTGGACATTTAGGACCTTGAGATCATTGTTTGCAATCTGTCCTAGCATGTCACATGTCCTCAGTGATGGTTTTATACTTACGAACTAGCCATTATCCTTATTCTTTTTTCATCAGGTTTAATTTGTTCTGTATATTCGCTTAATTGCAGAATGTGGGAGTTTTCTGTTGGTTTATACATGATCAATGTTTGGCCTGATTCTTTGCTCCTTGCTGCTGCTTATGGTGTGGTGGAATCTGCCTCTACTGCATTATTTGGTCCTCTTGTTGGACAATGGGTGGATGAGTTGACATATAAGAAGGTTTTTGAGACTTCTATTGTTTTTGGTGCATATTGTTTTGATATCTCAACTTTAAATTATTTGAATGGAGTAGACTCCAATATCCAAACACTAAGCATCTTCTGCAGATGGACTATCCCGATAGTCCATATGACATTAGCAGATATCCTTTAATCTTCAATCCTTTCAGCAGATGGACTATCCTGTGGACTATAATATAAAAAGATTAAAATAATCACTGAATTCAAAAAAAAACTATTATTCAATATAATAAAAATACAAACTATTATTAACAAAATACTTACAATTGTACATATTTATAGATTTTCCAATTTACATTTTCAATTTCTATTCGTTAGTATTTTATTACCGTTTTGACCAAAAAAATTTCGCCGTTCTGATTTTTTTTATATCCGTTGGAGCAGCCCTGACCCTTCATCTTCTTCTTCAACTGCTTCTCTTTTTTCAGCATCCCCATTTTCCTTCTTTTTCTTCAGCAATCTCTCCCATTTAAATATATTAAAAATTATAGTCACAATTATAGTCCACCAACTCCTGTTCCTTGATAGTCTTTGTGCCTCACCGCAAAATTCAATAGACTATATTTAGTCCATTTGCTGGAGCGAGATCTGTATTCCTAGACTAAATATAGTCTAGGATTTGTGCACGCCGGCACTGCTGGAGATGCTCCCAAAACAGTAAAAGTTTCTTTTCTTTCTTTTTATTGTTTTCCAACATATTCTTTAAATGTGCGCATATTGAAAGTGAACTTAATGTCTAAAACTCCTTGGAGATAATATTTATAGGTAATCTCTGATAGCTGAGAAACACCTTTTGGCTTCTTTAACTATGAAGCAAAGAAGGTCTTATGTTACATAAAAGTCTTGTTTGATGATGTAGGTCATACTGATGGTACTTTATAATTATTGGTTTTCTGTTGGCAGGTTCTCCAACTTTGGTTTTTAATCCGAAGCATTTGTTTTGTGGTTGCTGGAGGCACGGTTATTGGAGTTCTAACCTATTCAAACTTGAAGTCTGAGAATTTCGTGGCATTCATTTCACTTGTCATATCAATCAATATCTCTGGAGCAGTTGGTGTGCTTTCCACTCTTGCTGGAACCATCCTAATGGAAAGAGAATGGTGATTGCATATATAGGTTTTATAGGAAAAGGAAATAGTGAACATTAAATATGTCACTCCAACATAATTAGTTATCACATCCCTGTAGTTCACATTTTTCAAATTTTCAAAATTCTTCCAACCCGTAGGAACTCTAGGTTTGTTTTAAACTGTAGTTATCATAAGTTCTATATGTCTTGTATAAAGTCATTCATGTTTAGATTTTCTTACTTTATTAAAATTACGTTCAAATTACAGGGTGGTGGTTATATCTGAAGGCCATCCTCCAGAAGTACTGACAAAAATGAATTCAATTATAAGACGAATTGATTTAATCTGCAAGCTATTTGCTCCTGTGGCTACTGGCTTCCTTATCAGCTTCGTATCTTTGAAAGCATCGGCGGTGACTGTAGCAGTCTGGAATATTTTATCTGTCTGCGTTGAATATTGGCTTCTACTGTCTGTATATAATAAGATTCCAGCTTTAACTGAATGTGACCAAAAGCGGGGTTCAAGGCTTGCAATAATAAATCTGGAAGAAGGCTCATCTACTTCTGAGGAGAGGATCAACTTCTCTTCAAATGATGGTAATAACTTGGAGCTATCCAAGGTAAACTGCATGGGGAAAGTAATTGAGAGAGTTTCCAATAATTCTTATATTAAAGCTTGGCAAGTGTACATGAATCAAGATGTGGTACTCCCAGGATTAGCTCTTGCTTTGTTGTATTTTACTGTCCTCAGGTAAACCTTTTAACAACAATGATTTTCTTCTTTGTGTGCGTGCGCGTGGGTGCACATGTGCGTATGTTTGGAGGGATGGGGGTGCAGGAGCAAATAAGTTTCCCATTCAAATATGAACTTATCAACAACTTCAATTTGGAGTGACTGTGAATGGTCTATTTCTTGGTTTTTTCAGTGGAACCTTTGCGCTTATGTGTTTATCTCTTCCCTATGGATGTTCTTTAGCGGCATTAGTTAGAAAATCTATTGTATGGTGTGCTTACTGCTGCGTAGTAAACTTTTGCGGCTTCGAACAGTTCCCTTCGATTTGAATTCCTCCTGGATATTACTTGTTCTCTAAATTTTCTGTTTCCCTAATCAAAATCATTGTAAATTTTCCTTTTTGCAGCTTTGGGTCTTTGATGACTGCTACATTGCAATGGGAAGGTATACCCACATACATTATTGGAATTGCACGCGGAGTAAGTGCTACAATAGGGATTACTGCAACATTTCTGTACCCTATTCTGCAGTCTCGTATTTCAACACTTCGAACAGGACTTTGGGGCATCTGGTCTCAGGTATGTTCTGATGCGAAAAACTAAGGTCACACCATTTCTCCGCGGTGTTTTGTTCAACTGCTGCCTTAGAGACATCAGATTTATAGGGAGTGGAAATCATTACAGTTGCAGTTATAAGTTTTTTCTTTGTTGAGTTACTTGCTAGCTGATCCTTGGTTATGTGAATTTGTATGTTGGTGTCTGTGAATTTTTGCAGTGGACCTTTCTCTTGGTGTGTCTAGCTTCAATATGGGTAAGAGATAAACTTGTAGCGGCATATGTGCTGATGGCCGGAGTAGCATCATCGCGCCTCGGACTTTGGATGTTTGACTTGTCTGTTATCCAATTAATGCAGGTGAGAAGAAAAATAGTCATGTTAACTACCACAACATATCAATAATTTCTGACTTGTCTTTATTCTAATACTCTGTAAAGGCTAACTTCTTTCATTTCAATTATACAGGATCAAGTTACTGAGTCTGATCGTTGTATAGTTGGAGGTGTTCAAAACTCGCTTCAGTCTATGTTGGACTTGATGACTTACATCATGGGTTTAATAATCTCCAATCCTCAGGTGATAATGTTTGGCTTCTGGTTATGGTTTTGGTTTTGGTTCTGGTTCAGAACTTAAAGTAGGATGTCCATCCATTCATGTTTACAAATTCATATAAATCTCTGTATGCTAGTATTCATGATATTTCAAACAACTAAAAGTAGACAATTTTGGCTCTCAGTGGCAGAGGGAAGGACTAAGATAAGAGTATTTAGAATTCATGATTTTAAACAGAGATAGCACCTTGTGAAGTACCCTTTATGTTTTAAAGACATTTTTGTTCCCAGCTATTAGCGGTGCTTGGTTCCGTCTATATTACTCTTTTGGTGATTTCACTTTAAGAATTCCTACTCATTTTCCTCTGGTTTTTTCTTCTTTTTTTCCCGGTGATTAGATGATTTATAAATCCCTACTCATTTTCCTCTTCAACTCAACCATTCCTTGTTCCCAGTTATTTATGTTGGTTATATGGCATTCAATATTGTATAGGATGTAATAAATTCACTTAGATAATGCCTATTACCTTATATTTTCCCTATACCAGCATCACAAGACATGCATGAATGATAACCAATTGATCTTGTATCCTTGAGTCGTGTGCATGTCGAAACAACTGTAATTCTCTGGGTTATCTATGATAAAATTAGAAGGATTTTAGATTTTAATTAAGTTCTATTAAACTTACCAATTGGGAAAGGTTAAAAAGAAATTACTTGTTAATCTTCTTATAAACACATTACTTGAGATTAACCATGGATTTGAATCATAAGTGCGGGAGTCTACATACACTTTGTTCTTTCAGCTCTTTCTTTCAAACACTACTCCAAGAAAGTTATTTTTGCTCAATTTGCACTGCTACTACATACATTCTTTTTGTTTGTTTGTTTGGTTTCAGGATTTTTGGAAGTTGACAGTGTTATCTTTTGTTCTGGTGACACTGGCTGCAACAATTTACAGCATACACATCTATCGTGTGCGGAAGCATCTCTTTCACTTCGACAAGTTGTTTGTGAATGTCCGATGGTCTCTGATATCATCGTACATTTAGATCAGAATAAAGTTGACAGCTTTTTCTTCCTCAGTTCCGTGTATAAATATGGTGATGGTAGTTTGAGCTTTCAATCCATCGGCTCTACACCAAATAACTCTGGTAAATCATATATACATTTGTTGGGAAAAAATTACCTCCCAAATACTGTTGTCTTTAATAAATTAGATGAATAAAATATCAACACGTGCAAAACAGATTAAATTTATAATTTCACCAAAATAATAACACTGCAGGAAATAATGAGATAAAATATCAAACCACGAGACTAAGATTTTTATGTGAAAAACCCTTTAAAATTAAGACGGGACGATCTCTGAAAAATTCACTATAATAATATGAGAGAATATAAAGATATTTTAATTTGAGTACAAATTTAAATTATTTCACCACAATAATTGTATGATGAAATTCAAATAAAACACTAATTTATTTGAACTATTTTTCTCTCTATTTTTTTTTTACTTTAGAAAAACTTTTTTCTCTCTTCCTTCTTTCTCTCGGATGGAATATGCTTGGCTGCACAGAATGGAGGGGATGATGACAAATAAATGAGGTAGGCATAAAAATCAAAGGGCCAGACGAGGAAAATTCAAGGGGCGGGAAATAATAAATTGGGTGAAGACTTGTTGACCAACAACATTTTCATAATATACCATCAACAATAAAGATTTTTTTAATCAGGTTTTTCCTCTTTGTGCAAATCTCGTTGATTTTTTTTATTTTTTGCTTTTTTTTTTAAAATAACTAAAAAAAATATTTAATATTTTATGGAACTGAAATTTTTCCATAATACAATATTTTGGACGTGTTTTGAATACCTATATCAAAAATGGTGGTAGATACAATGCGCATTTGTATGCATATACATATTATGTTATACGTACCAAATCACACTCAAAACATTGTATTATGAAAAAATTTCAATTCTATAATTTTTTTTTATGTGTTTTAAAAAAAAAAGCAAAAAAAAAAAAAAAAAAAAAGACCGAATTGTAAACCTGTCCGGAAGTCCGGACAGGATCCGGACTCCCGGACATATCGTCCAATGTGATACATATCGTCCAATGTGAGATCTAACGATCAAGATTAACTTGAGCATGTTCCCAACCGCTAGTTCTTTTGACGACTAGGGAAATTTTTACCAACGGTCACTGTAATGATTAAGTTGTTCTCGAAGATTAGTAAGATTTTTTTTGGTCGCTACTCCTATTAACAATCAGGCTAAACGACGACGTTTATCATCAATATGATGTCTTATAGTCTGACCGTTAGGAGTAGCGGTCAGACGATAAACAAAACTCATATCTTTATATATGAATTCTAACATTTTACTCCATAACCATCTATTTTCTAAGCAGCTACATAAATAGAGAATTTACTGAGCTTTGAAGAATTAGTTATTTGTGCATAATTTTGGTAAGTGTTCATTAATGGCTTTCATGCTTACTACAAAAGTATTTTTATCTAGTTCTTCTGAATCTATTGCTAGTTTAGATTGTACAAATGCATCTGAGTTTGTTAATGATGTTGAAAGTAGTAAACCTGAGATGGTCCTTTATATTGGTCAATTGTTCTCTAAGTTGGAAGAAGTTTAAAATTTTTATAGATCATATGCACACAAAAATGAATTATAGATTAGAATTGTTACTAGTCATAAACATGCTCACAATAATGATGTATCGTCCATGTTATATGTATGTCAAAAAGTTGGTAGAACAGTTGTTGTAAAGAGTTCACCATATGATAAATGTGATAACAATAAAATAAGAAGATAAAGAGACTCTGTAAGACCCCAACTTTTTGAATAAAGATGAATTTTCTATAAATATCATTTTTGAATATTATGGAATGAATTTAATATAATAGTTGTGGGTAGTATTTATAAATTCTGCAAAGTATGCAAGTTGTTATATTATATTCGATTGGTCGGAGAATATTCATTTTAACGAGGAATATATCGCATAACCACAAGCAATCATTAGTGGACCCACAATGTAATTATTGTCGAATTGAGAAAACGACAAAAATATTTTTTATGAAAATAACGATTGGAAGTTTTACTGGTTGATCTTTGTTGAACTACTCGGCGGTAAAAAAATCTGAATGTCTGGCGTGGTTGCATAGTAGCGCGGTATTGATTATTAATACTTACGTGAGAAGTCATTCGGTTTTGTTCAATTATTGCTATAGTAATTGTTGCATAAGATCTCACGTTATTTGATTCAATTATTATCGATATTTATTATATTGTTAAAATCAATAATTGAGGCGACAAAGTTATTAATATTATTATTTGCAATATTAACGATGTCAGAAGTTACATCGAGGAGAGGTTTGGTCACCTAATTACGTGCCAATAGGGAGAAATCCTTATTGAAAAGCCCCCTCTTTCCTAGGAACGACCTGGTCGATTAATATTGTGAATTATAATAAAGGTGATAAATGTTGTTAAAATTATTAAGGTGATTTTTATAAAATTTTGCTTATTTTATGGACCCCTATTTACCCATTTTCCAAAATAATCGGTAGAAAGTTATTCAGTATATTTATAATGGGACCACTTGTGATTAAGAGATGTTGGGGGGAGGGGGACACGTGGGACCCACGTTGAAAGAAAGAAAATGGGTGGGGGGGGGAATCTTGAAAATTTTCTACGGGTGGGAGGTTTTTTTCAAAGAAGCATGTGTTATATATATATGTATATATATATATATATATATTTATATTATATTTTTTTGTTTTGTTTGACTAAATTGTGCTAGTATTTGAAAAGTAGACGTCTGATGAATCAACCAAAGGTTTTAAATTCGATGCTTGCAGTGAATTATTCGTCCATGATAAATCTTTACGATGTCTTTCCATTCTCCTATAAATAGAAGTTCATTCCTTCATTATTTATTACTTAATTCTTTAAACGCATGAGAGAGAAAAATTATCTGAAACTATAGAAAAGTATTCCGCTACTTTCCTACTCTTATATTCAGATTTTTTTTACGGTAAGGATATTATTCTTTTATATTCATGAAGAGAACTTTGTTATTTCATTTCTTATTATTCATTAGAATAACCTATATATATGTGCTACCCTATACTTGGTGACATTCTTCATTATTCTGTCTTTATTATTCTGTTGGAACATCCTGTCTATGTTTTACACCGGACCTGGTTCCGTCTTTATTATTATTCTGTTGGAACATCCTGTCTGTGTGTTTTACACCGGACCTGATTCCATTATTTATTATTCCGCACTTATTATTCTGTTGGAACATCATGTCGGTGTGAGTTTCACCTGACCTAGTTCCGTTAATATTATTCTGTTGGAATAACCTGTCTATGCGAAGTACCGCATGCATGGTGATTTCTTTTGTTATTCCATTCGTTATTATACTCAATTGATTAAAAATTTTGACTTCTATACTCCATGAAATTAGTGAAATATCCTTGATATTTGCGCTTCATCCAGTATTTTTCATGAAAATATTCTTCTGAGTATTCTTGAATTTTACTCTACAAAGCAGTATTATGTTGACAATTTGGACGTTATTAGTTCCTGAGTAACTTAATTCTTGAACTTATTTTATTGAATTCTTATATCATTGTCATCATCCTCATGTTTTTTTTAAGTCATCTATGGCCTGTAGAGCATGGATGGACTTGGTATGATTATGACCAGGGATTATTCGGTGTAATCATGACCGTAATATTACAAATGATGTGGTAAAAATCCTCATTGGCCCGTAGTGCATTGATGGACAGTTGTTGGCATGATCATGACCATTGATGAATACACAAATATCCTTGGCCCGTAGTGCATGAAATTTGTGGTCGTGACCCTAATGAATATCCTTGGCCGTAGTGCATGGATGATGTGAATTATTTATTAAGCTGAGTCTCAGCGATAAAAATGATGAAAAACTTTTAAAATCATAAAAGATAGTAGATTTTATTCTCTACTTGACTCTTTTAATGGATTGTTTGATCCGCTGCAGTTAAACTTGATGTCTATTGTATTTTATCAGTTTAACATTGTTGAAGGGTAATGATAATTTATTTTGCATTATCTTAGTCATGTATTTCTTGCTGGGCTAGTTGAGCTCACCCTTTCTTTCACTGTTCTCTTTAGGAAATGAGAACGTAGCTGGGACTAGTCGGGGAACAGAGTGATGGTCCGAGATGGTGTCTTAGTAGTCCTTACTATTCTGTAAAATAGTGTGATAATAAATGTAACGAGGACTCTATTTGAGAATGAATATTGTCTAAAAAACAATATTTGTATTTAAACTTACAACATATGTTTTGTCGTATTTTACACGACTGCCGTATTATTAGTTTGTATTTGAATTTTGTACCATGTATTTGGCGACTCAAGATGGGTGATGTATACCTATTTTGGGGGCGTCACAGTTGGTATCAAAGCTTAGGGATATGATCCCTGGCTAAGATGTGAGACAAGAAATAGGAGGGGAGAGACGGGGAATTCTTTCGCTAGTATGACCTACCTAAGTTTATTTGGTATTTAATTGGTTGGTCAGAGTATATGGATAATATGTGATATGTTGTTTAACTCTTGTTTTGTGGCAGTATTTGAAAATGGCATCCGAGAATGTTGAGAACATCAATGGAGCACAAGAGACCGTTGAGTCTCCACAGATTAATAGTCAGGATAATGTGCATCAAGAAAGTGACAATCCTCAGGCAAACAACAACACAGACCAGATGATGAACGATAGAATGTTCAGAGGCTTTATGCAATTCATGCAACATCAAACAAGCGGCTCACATCCAAAATGCGGTAGAAACTTTGCAACTCTCGGATGGTCACCGCGCAAGCGGTTTAAAGGCTGGGACCACCGGAGTTCTTTGGAGAGCCAAAACCACTTAAGGCGGAGATGTGGATTAAGCAGATTAATAAGATATTTGATGTATTGGGATGCTCCGAGGAGTATAAGGTCCCCTTTGCCACCTTCATGTTGCGTGTGGGGAGATTCTTTGGTGGGAATCAGCAAAAGCGACTCAACTCACGTGACTTTGAAGATGTCTTGGGAGAAGTTCCAGGAACTGTTCGACGACAAGTACTTTCCCGAAAGTATTCGTCACATGAAAGAGGTAAAGTTCATCAAGCTGGAGCAAAACAACATGACCGTGTCAAGTTCGCCGAGTTATCCCGGTTTGCGCCCCATTTGGTTGATAATGAGGAGAGAATGACGTGAATATTTTTAAGAGGTTTGAAACCTGAGATACGTCAATATCTTATCTCTTATAAACTGTGTTTGTATTCAGATGTTGTTAATAAGGCTCAGTTATTGGAGCGTGATAATAAGTCATCCCAACCAAAAGAGAGCAGCCGACAAAATGATAATACCAGTGAGAACAGTAATCGAAGCGGTGACAACAAGCGTGGAGGAAATCAACAGGCCAGAAATAGTAACCACTTCGGTGGTAATCATGGCCAAAACAATAAGAATGGACATTTCAAGAAGCGGAGATTCAATAATGATGGAAAGACGTCAGCATCAGCATCTGTCGTTAAGGAAGGAAAACGACCACCTATCATATGCTTCAAGTGTGGAGGAGAGGGACACATCAGTCCCAACTGTGCGATATCATCCAAAGCATGTTACAAGCTGTGGAGAGAAGGTCACTGACCCGATTTTATCGTGCAATCAAGACAAGTCCCGGTGTGATGGAGGCACCAAATCTTGAATCCCGGAAAAGTCAAAGCCCGGTAGTCTGAGGAGGCGTTTGTTGTGACCTCCGAAAGCAAGGAACCCGAACGAGGTCATCACGGGTAAGCTAATAATAAACTCTAGCGAAGTTTATACTTTATTTGATACCGGTTCTACCTATTCTTTCATTTCTCCTACTTGCGCCCAACGTTTAAATTTGACTCCGGAGAAATTGGATTTTGATTTATCTGTTGAAACCTCGTTGGGAGAAACCTTCATTACATCCACGGTTTATAAGTTTTGTTTGATTCAAATTGGTAACCGCACGTTACCTGTCGATCTTATTTCTTTGAAAATACTTACATTTGATGTAATTCTAGAGATTGATTGGTTAACTACACATCATGCAAAAATTGATTGTTTTCGTAGGGTTGTTAGCTTTCATATTCCTAACGAACCTATTATGCGAATTCAAGAAACCAAACCATTAAAATCAATCACTGTCATCTCAAGCCATAAAGCTATTCGTTTATTGAAAAACGGATGTCAAGCTTTCTTAGTTCATGTCACGGATCTAAACAAAAATACGTCAATTTTGAATGATATTTCTATTGTTAATGAATTTTCTGACGTATTCCCTGAAGAACTTCACGGCCTACCCAGGCGTGAAATTGAATTTTGTATCGACCTTGAACCCCGATACAAAACCCATTTCAAAGACCCATATCGAATGGCTCTATTGAACTTCGGGAGTTAAACACCCAACCACAGGAATTGTTAGACATTGGCTTTATTCGTCCTAGTACTTCTCCTTGGGGTGCTTTTGTTCTATTCGTGAAGAAGAAAGATGGGAGTATGCGACTTTATATTGATTATCGGGAGTTGAATCATGTCACCATCAAAAATAGGTACCCGTTGCCACGTATTGATGACCTGTTTGACCAGTTGCAATGAGCCAAATTCTTTTCAAAGATTGATCTTCATTCTGAATATCACCAGTTGAAGATTAGGCAGGTGACATTCCAAAGACGGCTTCCGGAACTTCGATGCGGGCATTATGAATTTCTAGTCATGTCTTTTAGATTGACTAATGCTCCTGCTGCCTTCATGGATATGATGAACCGAGTATTCAAGGAATATTTGGATAACTTTGTGGTCGTCTCTTTATTGATGATATCCTCATATATTCCAATACCGAAGTGAAGATCATGAGCAACACTTGAAGGTTGATACTCCAAAAGCCCGTGAATATAAGCTTTATGCCAAGTTGAAGAAATGCGAAGTTACGGCGAGGAAGTAGCATTCCTTGGGCGCGATGGTATCAAGTCATGGAATATCATTGACCCAAAGAAAGATTGAAGCTATTCAAAGTCGAGAGCAACCTAAATCGATGTGCCGAAGTACATAGCTTTCTCGGTTTAGCTGGTTATTATCGGAGATTTGTAGAAGGGTTTTCTCGAATCGCTACTCCATTAACTCAGCTGACTCAGAAAGATACAAAGTTCGGTTGGAACGAGGAATGTGAGAAGAGTTTTCAAGAACTCAAGAGAGACTCATTTCAAAGACTGTTCGACAATACCATCTAGTTCGGAGGATTTGTCATCTCGGTGATGCTTCGTGCAAAGGGTTAGGGATGTGTTCTCATGTAGCATGGGAAAGTCATAGCCTATGCCTCATGACAACTCAAAGAATATGAGAGGAATTATCCTACTCATGATCTAGAGTTGGCAGCTGTTTTCATCGCACTAAAGATTTGGAGGCATTACTTGTATGGGGAGAAAGTGGAGATCTTTACGGATCATAAAAGCCTCAAATATTTCTTCACTCAAAAGGAACTCAACATGCGACAATGATGTTGGCTTGAATCATTGAAAGATTATGACCATACCATCCAATACCATCCGGAAAAGCAAACGTGGTAGGTACGCATTGAGTAGAAGATCATATGCGATGCGGTGCGGTGCGATATTGTCGTATGAAGGCCCATTTGTATGACTTGCAAAGGATGGAGATAGAGATAAAGACTCAGGGACCCACGTGATGATGGCGAATATACGAGTAGAACCGACTTTAATTGATAAAGTTAAAGCTGCTCAAAATACAGACCTGGAGCTGATGCGTATGGGGAAGAAATTGCAAAAAGGTGCTATGTCGGAAGCAAGAATTGATGAAGAAGGAATACTTCGAGTCAACTCCAGACTTTGCGTTCATAACGATCCTGATTTAAAGTATAAAATTATGATGGAGGCGCACAACACACCATTTGCAATCCATCCTGGGAGTACCAAAATGTATCGTGATCTTCGTCATACATTTTGGTGGAGCAATATGAAGAGAGAGATAACGTTGTTTATCTCAAGATGTCTAACTTGTCAACGAGTCAAGGCGGAGCATCAAGTACCAAAAGGTCCATTGCAACCATTTGAAATTCCAGAATGGAAGTGGGAGCACATTACCATGGATTTTGTTACTGGTCTTCCCAAGGTTTCTCAAGGCATTGATGCAATTTGGGTAATTGTTGATAGAGATTGACCAAGTCCGCTTCACTTCTTACCAATACGAGAAACTTATACACTTAAACATCTTGCTCAGTATGTACATAAACGAGATTGTAAAGATCGCATGGTATATACCAAGTATCCATAGTTTCGATCGAGACCCAAGATTCACTTCACGATTTTGGGTTAGTTTGCAAAAACTATGAAGCAAGGATTTACGATTTAGTTGGCATATCATCCTCAAAGCAGGACGGACGATCGGAGAGGACTATTCAAACTCTAGAAGATTTATTAAGACTCTGTTTCCTTGACTTCAAGGAAGTTAGGACAAGTTCTTACAGAATTGGTGGAGTTTTCCTACAACAACATGATTATTAAGCAAACATCGCATGGCTCCATTCAAGGCGTTGTATGGAAGAAAGTGTCGATTTCTCTAGTATCTTTGGGATGAGGTGGGTGAAGCAATGTTGTTGGGATAGGAGTTGGTACGTATGACTACGTAAAAGATTCAAACGATCCAAACGAGCGTATAAAGACCTCACAAGATCTACAAAAGGGTTATGCTGATCTTCATCGAAAGGACGTGGAATTCGATATTGGTGATCATGTGTTGTTACGTGTTGCTCCATGGAAAGGAGTTACGAGATTTGGAAAGAGAGAAAAACTCAATCCTCGATTCATTGGCTCATTTTTAATCCTCGATCGAGTAGGAACTGTGGCCTATAGACTAGCTTTTCCGCCAAGTATGTCTCGTGTTCATAACGTTTTTCACATATCCATGTTACGTAAATATGTGAAAGATCCGAACCACATTATTGAGTTAGAACCGGACGAAATAGCAGAAGACTTAACGTATGAAGAGGTACCTGTTCAAATCTTGGATAAGAAGGAACATATTTTACGCTCCAAGGTTATACCTTAAGTCAAAATTTTGTGGAGAAACCACGATGTTGAGGAAATGACCTGGGAGTTAGAATCTGAAATGAAATCAAGGTATCCTTACCTCTTCGATATACAGTGCGATACCCACCCTAATTTCGAGGGCAAAATTTTTTAAGAATGGGAGGTTGTAAGACCCCAACTTTTTGAATAAAGATGAATTTTCTATAAATATCATTTTTGAATATTATGGAATGAATTTAATATAATAGTTGTGGGTAGTATTTATAAATTCTGCAAAGTATACAAGTTGTTATATTATATTATTACATTGGTCGGAAATATTCGTTTTAGCGAGGAATATTAAATATGTGGGCGTTAATCATTAGTGGACCCCACAATGTAATTATTGTCGGATCGAGAAAATGACAAAATATTTTATGAAAATACTGGCGGAAGTTTCTGGTTGATCTTGTTGAACTACTTGGTAGTAAAAGTACGATGTCTGGCGTGGTTGCATAGTAACACATACGGTATTGATTATTGATCTTACGTGAGAAGCCATTCGGTTTTGTTCAATTATTGCTATATAGTAATTGTTGCATAGTATCTCACGTTATTTGATTCAATTATTGTCGATATTTATTATATTGTTAAAATCAATAATTAAGACGACAAAGTTATTAATATTATTATTTGCAATATTAACGATGTCTAGAAGTTCTGTCAAGGAGAGGTTTGGTCACCTAATTACGCGCCAATAGGGAGAAATCCATATTAAAAAGCCCCCTCTTTCCTGGGAACGACCTGGTCGATTAATATTGTGAATTATAATAAAGGTGATAAATGTTGTTAAAATTATTAAGGTGATTTTTATGAAGTTTTTCTTATTTTATGGACCCCCATTTACCCATTTCCAAAATAATTGGTAGAAAGTTATTCAGTATATTTATAATGGGACCACTTGTGATTAAGAGATGTTGGGGGGAAGGGGACACGTGGGACCCACGTTGAAAGAAAGAAAATGGGTGGGGGGAATCTTGAAAATTTTCTACGGGTAGGAGTTTTTTTTCAAAGAAGCATGTGTTATATATATATATATATATATATATATATATTTATATTATATTTTTTGTTTTGTTTGACTAAATTGTGCTAGTATTTGAAAAGTAGGCGTCGATGAATCAACCAAAGGTTTAAAGTCGATGCGAAGTGAATTATTACGTCAAGTGATAAATCCTTACGGTGTCTTTCCATTCTCCTATAAATAAGTTCATTCCTTCATTATTTCTTACTTAATTCTTCAAACGCTAGAGAGAAAAATTATCTGAAACTATAAAAAAGTATTCCGCTACTTCCCTACTCTTATATTCAGTTTCTTTTTACGGTAAGGGATATTATTCTTTTATATTCATGAAGAGAACTTACATTATTTCATTTCTTATTATTACGTTAGAATAACCTATATATGCTGCTACCCTATACTACTTGGTGACATTCTTCTATTATTCTATCTTTATTATTCTATTTGGAACATCACATGCGTGTGTTTTACAGGACGGATTCGGTTAAATCTTTATTATTATTCTGTTGGAACATCACATGCATGTGTGTTTTACAGGACTGGTTTAAATCTTTATTATTATTACATTGGAACATCCATGCATGTGTGTTTTACACCGGACTCGATTCCATTATTTATTATTCAAGACTTATTATTACATTGGAACATCATATGCCGGTGTGAGTTTCACTTTGACCTAGTTAAGATTAATATTATTCTGTTGGAATAACTTTGTCTATGCCAATACCGCATGCATGGTGATTTCTTTTGTTATTCCATTCGTTATTATACTCGGTTGGTTAAAAATTTGACTTCTATACTCCATGAAATTAGTGGAATATCCTTGATATTTCATGCTTCATCCGATATTTTCATGAAAATATTCTTCTGAGTATTCTTGAATTTTATTCTACAAAGCAGTATTATGTTGACAATTTGGACGTTATTAGTTCCTGAGTAACTTAATTCTTGAACTTGTTTTTATTGAATTCTTATATCATTGTCATCATCCTCATGTTTTTTTTAAAGTCATCTATGGCCTGTAGAGTATGGATGGACTTGGTATGATTATGACCAGGGGTTATTCGGTATAATCATGACCGTAATGTTACAAATGATGTGGTAAAAGTCTCCATTGGCCCGTAGTGCATTGATGGACAGTTGTTGGCATGATCATGACCATTGATGAATACACAAATATCCTTGGCCCGTAGTGCATGGAATTTGTGGTCGTGACCCTAATGAATATCATTGGTCGTAGTGCATGGATGATGTGAATTATTTATTAAGCTGAGTCTCAACGATAAAAATGATGAAAAACTTTTAAAATCATAAAAGATAGTAGATTTTATTCTCTACTTGACTCTTTTAATGGATTATTTGATCCGCTGCAGTTAAACTTGATGTCTATTGTATTTTATCAGTTTAACATTGTTGAAAGCTAATGATAATTAATTTTGCATTATCTTAGTCATAATATTTCTTGCTGGGCTAATTGAGCTCACCCTTTCTTTCACTGTTCTCTTTAGGAAATGAGAACGTAGCTGGGACTAGTCGGGGAACGGAGTGATGGTCCGAGATGGTGTCTTAGTAGTCCTCACTATTCTGTAAAATAGTGTGATAATAAATGTAACGAAGACTCTATTTGAGAATGGATATTGTCTAGAAAATAATATTTGTATTTAAACTTACAGCATATGTTTTGTCGTATTTTACACGACTGCTGTATTATTAGTTTGTATTTGAATTCTGTACCATGTATTTGGCGACTCAAGATGGGTGATGTATACCTATTTTGGGGGCGTCACAGACTCGTGGAAGAAAATATGCAAAGCTAGAATATTTATTTTTTATAGTAAAAAAAAAGACAATTGGCGTATTTTAACTATTGAGTTAGATCACAATCATCATTTAGTGACACTGGAAAGACATTTAATTTACACTTTAAATAAAGCGGGTATTGGACATAGAAGGAAATTCGTAATGTAGTTAGGGATTTAAGGCATGATTAGGAGAATGAAAATGATGCATAAATTGTAGTCAATTATTTGAAAAAACTTGAATTTGTTAGTGCGAGTAAAAAAAAATTCATGTCAAACTAGGTGAAGACAATCACATAGCTTGTATTTTGTGGATAGACCCCCGATCAAAGTTAATGTATCAACGTTTCAGAGACGTGGTTACATTTGACACTACGTATAAGACAAATAGGTATAATATGTCATTTGTTCCATTTTTCAGGGTCAACCACCATTATCACTCTATTTTATTTGAATTTGCACTATTAAAGGATGAGACAGAGGACACTTTCGTTTGGGTCTTAGAGACGTGGCTCGAAGCCATGGACTACATGACTCCTATAACTATCATCACTTACCAAGATAAAGTCATGAGCAATGTTATTGCTAGGATACTCCCTTCCACTCATCATGTACTGTGTTCTTGGCATATTAACAATAAATTCTCAGAGAAATTGTATCATGTTTATTCTGAATACCCATTATTCAAAGATGATTTTAACAATTGTCGTATAATTCATTGTTTATCAGCAACTTTTAAGAGCATTGGAAAATCATGATGAGAGATTATAAATTGTATAAAAATTATAAGTTTTTGTATGATGTGAAGAAGAAATGGAAAGGTGCATATACAAAGAGGTATTTTGTCGTGGGAATGACGGCCATCGGAATAAGCGGAGGCATAAATTATTTTATCGATGAATATATGAATGCTTTAGCAGACATGAAAGAATTTGTAATCAAGACTTAGAAGATTATAAGAAAAAATTCTTAAAAGAGAAAAAGGTCGACTACGTAACAAAACAACAAAAATGTAGTTTGGTATGCAGATCATCTTTGGAAGTGCATGCTACAGAATGTTATACAAAAGAAATGTTTAGACGTTTTCTAAAAGAACTTGTGGATTCTCTAAAGTACAATGTCCACAAAGTAGGTGAGTTATGCATTATTGGTACAAAGGTCTATGCAACATATATTGTGACGCCCCCAAAATAAGTATACATCACCCATTCTGAGTCGCCAGATACATGGTACATAGTTTCAAATACAACTTAATTATACAACCGTCGTGCAAAATACGATAAAACATAGCTGAGAGTTTAAACAAGAATATTGTCATCTAGACAGTATCCACACTCAATGGTGTCCTCATTACATTTATTATCACATTATTCCGTAGAATAGTGAGGACTACTAAATCCATTTATCACATTATTCCTGGACCATCAAGGATAAATTTTAAAGATTTATAATTTAATTTATGCAGAAATCAATAACGTCCAAATTAAATTCAATAATAATATTCATGTACCAAAAATAATTTGGATAGAAAAGAAATATATTTTTCTGGTGAATAGTACCCCGTGAATAGTACTTCGGGAATAGTACCCCGTGAATAGTACTGTGATGCCCCCAAAATAGGTATACATCACCCATTTTGAGTCGTCAATAACATGGTACAGAAACAACTATAACTTTATTAATACAACATAAAAACTGTGAGTTTAAATATAAATATTGCCGTCTAGACAATATTCACACCCAAATAAGTCCTCATTACAATTATTGGTATATTATTTTACAAAAATGGTGAGGACTACTAAAACAACTTTCTAGAACCATCATTCCACACCCCGACTAGAACTCGCTACATTCTCGTCTCCTGAGAAGAAAAATGGAACAAAAATAAAAAGGGTGAGCTCAACTAGCCCAGTAAAGAATATTATGACTAAGATAATATAGAACAAATTATCGTTAGTCTTCAACAGGAAAAAATCTGATAAAATACAATAGACAACAAGTTTCAGATCAATATTCGTAGCGGAAATAATAATTCATAGGAGAGTTACATAGAGAATGAAATCTACTATTATTTATAAATTTAAAAGTCCATCATCAATATTTTATTCCTGTAACATCAATCAATAAAAATCTTGAATCAAATATTCATCTTTGCACTACAAGCCAAAGATATTCATCAGTTGGTCATGTTCATCTCAACACCTGTTCATCTTTGCACTACAGGCCAAAGATATTCATAAGAAAATCGACCATCTTTGCACTACAGGCCAAAGATATTCAGTAATACCATCATTTAGGACTGAGGATGATGAAAAATATTTTAAAGAAAACGAATCCAGTGAAACAAAAGAACAAATATTATGGATTCGTACTTTAAACAATTCGAGTTCAAAAATACTTCATAAATAATCATAGTGAAGTAAAATTTAAGAATGATCAAAACATGGATACAATCAAAGCTAGTATCCACAATAGATATTTTGGATAAAAACGAAAATTTAATTTTTCTGTGAATAGTGTCGTATTCGTGAATAGTTTTGTATACGTGAATAGTGCCGTATACGTGAATAGTAACCCCAACACTAATAGACAAGAATTTCACAAGAAAAATCTTACCAATATTTCGGCATAATGATATTAGAAGAAATAATATCATTTAAAAAAAAATAATATCCCTTACCTTGAAAAGACTATACTTCTAGCTGGAATACCGGATATAATGCTGAAGGGAACTTGCACCGTATAACAACACTCAAAGTATCAAAATACTCACAAGAATACGCTCGATAATATAGAGAGAGAAAGAAAGAGAAAACTTCAGTTTCTAGTGTGATTTTCAATTCTAACCTAAGCACCCTATGTATAGAAAAATGCTTAGAACACCAAAACAGAAAATTTAATAAAATATTAATATATTTATAAAATTTTCCTGAGCCTACCTTGACCATCTGAATTCAACCACCAAATAATGATAAAAACAAAAAAACGCGTTTTGTTATTAAAATAATTAAAATTTTCAAAAATCAATTATTTCGTAACTACGGAACTTCAATAATTCATAATAAATAGCCCTTTTATCGTAAAAAATTGAACAACATGTCTTTTCATAGGAAATTCCATTCTCTACAACTTTGTAAGTTTAAATTTTTCTAAATTCCAAGCGAGAAGTTGGCCAATCAAATCCACAAACGAAGCGATTTTACTTGAAGTATTAACCAATTTCAGATCAAGAAATGGGGTCCACCGAACATGTTTAACATGTTTTAAACATTAATTGTAACAAAAATACTCCTCCTCCTCCTGATATACTCATATATCCCACATTCATTATAAAAATATCATCATTATTATATTATTAAAATATAATAATATATTTAAATGAATTATTTATAGAAAAGATAGAATAACAATTTTTCAACAATTATCACATTAAAAATTTTCTCCATCTATATCCACATAAAATGAATATTTTCTTTATCATATAAATCAATAATTAATTATTCATAAATAATATTACAGAATCACAATCTCGACAACGAGGCGGTTTACAGGAAGAGGAGCTTTCAATAAGGATTTCTTCTTCTTGGTGGCTTGCAATTAGGTGACCAAACCGCTCCTTAGACAAAACTTTCTAGACATTGCAAATAATGTTATCTAATAAAATTATTCAAATAATATGAATTATTGATCTGATAATTTAAATATAGTGTAGTGACAATTATTGAAACAACAATAATATAAAATATCAACGTAGCAATTATTGAATCAATAAAATAAAATATTGAGCGATAACTCTTTGTAACAATTATTGAGTAATGCCTTCCCTACGTAAAGTTCGATAATTAGTGCAATCAGGTAATGTCTTATTTGTGTGTTTTAACCACCGGGTATTCAATAGTATTAATGGTAATAACTACGCCGTTATTTATAAACAACGATATCTTGTCGTTTTCTTCATCTAATCGCTTTCTAGTTATGGGGACCACATTAAGGTTCGCGTAAATACGAATATTCCCACAGCAATGAAGAATATTCCACGACCAAAACGAATATTCCCCGACAATAATGAATATTTTATAACCACTTGCTTATTTAAAATATTTGTGCATTTTACCCAAAAACTAACCACATTAATCAAATCAATCCTTACTATTTCAAAATAATAAATAGAGGAAAAATTCAATTTTATTTATAATAAGTTGGGGTCTTACAACCTCCCCTCCTTATAAAATTTTGTCCTCGAAATTGACGTCGCATACTGGTGTTTGAAAAGGTGAGGATACCTCGCTTTCATTTCCGTTTCCAACTCCCGGTCATTTTCTCAATAGCATGGTTCCTCCACAAAACTTTAACTTGTGGTATGAATTTTCAGACGTAAGACATGCTCCTTCCTATCCAAGATCTTGACAGTGTACCTCCTGCGTACGTTAAGTCTTGGCTATCTCATCCGGTTCAACTCAATAACGTGGTTCGGGTCTTTCATATATTTAAAAAATATTATGAACACGAGACATACTTGGAGGTAATGCGAGTCTATAGGCTACATTTCCTACTCGGTCAAGATTCTGAAATGGACCAATAAATCATGGATTGAGCTTTCCTCTCTTCCCGAATCTTGTAACTCCCTTCCATGGGGCAACACGCAACAATACATGATCCCCAATACTAAATTTCACGTCCTTTCGATGAAGATCCGCATAACTCTTTTATCGATTTTGAGCCGTTTGTATACGTTGTCGAATCATTTGGATCTTTTTGTAGTCATACGTACCAACTCGAGTCCCAACAATGTTGCATCACCCACCTCATCCCAACATATTGGAGAGCGACACTTTCGTCCATACAATGCTTTGAATGGAGCCACACTTATACTTGTCTGATAACTGTTGTTGTAGGAGAATTCCACCAATGGTAAATACTTATCCCAACTCCCTTTGAAATCTAGGACACAGAGTCTTAATATATCTTCAAGAGTTTGAATAGTCCTCTCTGATTGTCCGTCCGTTTGAGGATGGTATACCGAACTGAATCGTAAATTCGTGCCCATAGCTTTTTGCAAGCTAACCCAAAATCGTGAAGTGAATCTTGGGTCACGATCCGAAACTATAGATACTGGCATGCCATGCAATCTCACAATCTCATTTACATACATATGAGTAAGACGTTTAAGGGAATAAGTCTCCCGTATCGACAAGAAATGAGCAAACTTGGTTAATCTATCAACAATAACCCAAATAGCATTTATGCCTTGAGAAACCGTGGGAAGACCCATAACGAAATCCATGGTAATGTGTTCCCACTTCCATTTAGGAATCTCAAGTGGTTGCAATGGACCCTTAGGCACTTGATGCTCCGCCTTTACACGTTGACAAGTTAAACACCTCGAGATAAACTTCGCGATCTCTCTCTTCATATTTTTCCACCAAAATGTATGTCGAAGATCACGATACATTTTGGTACTTCCAAGATGGATTGCAAATGGTGTATTGTGTGCCTCCATCATGATCTTGTTCTTTAAATCAGAATCGTTAGGAACACAAAGTCTGGAGTGGACTCGAAGTATTTTTTCTTCATCGATTCTTGCTTCTAGAATAGCATCCTCTTGTACTTTCTTCTTCATCACGCGCATCGCTCCGGTTCGTGGCTTGATAACTTTAACTTCATCGATTAAAGTTGGTTCTATGCGTATACTTGACATCATCGCACTCGTTTCTGTATATGATCTTCTACTCAACACGTTAGCTACCACGTTTGCTTTTCCAGGATGGTATTGAATGGTGTGGTCATAATCTTTTAACAGCTCGAGCCAACGTCGTTGTCGCATGTTGAGTTCCTTTTGGGTGAAGAAATATTTGAGGCTTTTATGGTTTGAATATATCTCCACTTTCTCCCCATATAGATAGTGCCTCCAGATTTTTAGCTCGAAAACGACTGCTGTCAACTCTAGATCATGAGTAGGATAATTCCTCTCATACACTTTAAGTTGTCGCGAGGCATAGGCTATGACTTTCCCATGTTGCATGAGAACACATCCTAACCCTTTTCCTGAAGCATCGCTGTAGATAATAAATCCATCCGAACCAGATGGTATTGTCAGAACAGATGCCGAAATGAGTCTCCTCTTGAGCTCTTGGAAACTCTTCTCACATTCCTCGCTCCATACGAATTTTGTATCTTTCCGAGTCAATTTGAGTTAAGCAGATAGCGATTTGAGAAAATCCTTCCCACGAATCTCTCCGATAATAACCCAATTTAAGCCCAAAAGCTACGTCTTGATTCACGACCGGTTGCTCCCAACTTTGTATTGCCTCAATCTTCGCCGGGTCAACAGATACTCCATGTTTTGACACCACGTGCCCAAGGAATGCTACTTCCTCAAGCCAGAATTCGCATTTCTTCAACTTGGCATATAACTTGTTTTCACGAAGCCTTTGGAGTACCAGCTTCAAATGGTGCTCACGATCTTCACGACTTTTGGAATATATGAGAATGTAATCAATAAAGACAACAACGAACTGATCCAAATAGTCCTCGAATACTCGGTTCTCATATCCATGAAAGCCACATGAGCATTAGTCAATCCAAAATACATGACTCAAAATTCATAATACCCGTATCGAGTTCTAAAGGCAGTCTTTGGAATATCCTCAGTTCTAATCTTCAGCTGATGATATCCAGAATGAAGATCGATCTTTGAAAAGAATTGTGCTCCTTGCAACTGGTCAAACAGGTCATCAATACGAGGTAACGGATACCTATTGTTGATGGTGACATGGTTTAATTCTCGATAGTCAATACAAAGTCGCATACTCCCATCTTTCTTCTTTACAAATAAAACAGGAGCACCCCAAGGAGATGTACTAGGACGAATGAAACCGATGTCCAACAACTCCTGTAGTTAGACCTTTAACTCCTGAAATGGGCTTTGTACCAGGTTCATGATCAATAAAGAATTCAACTTCACGTTCTGGGGGTAGACCGGGAAGTTCTTCAGGAAACACGTTAAGAAATTTACTAATAACAGGAATATTATTCAAATCTGACGTGTCTTTATTCAAATCCATAACATGGGCTAAGAAAGCTTGACATCCGTTTTTCAATAAACGAATAGCTTTATGACTAGATATGACAGTGATTGATTTTAATGGTTTAGTTGCTTTAATTCGTACAACAGGTTGGTTAGGAATATGAAAACTAACAACCTTACGAAAACAATCAATTTTGGCATGATGAGTAGTGAACCAATCAATCCCTAAAATCACATCAAAAGCAAGTATCTTTAAAGAGATAAGGTTAACAGGTAATGTGATGGTGCCAACTTGGATCAAACAAGATTTATAAACAGTGGATGTGATGAAAGTTTCTCCTAACGGAGTCTCCACAGATAAATCAAAGTCTAATTTCTCCGGAGTTAAGTTTAAACGTTGAGCACAAACAGGAGAATTTATGATTAGTGATGTGATAAAATATGTAACTGCAAGTGCACAGTGTCGAATTGAAGAACTGGCAAGTACAGGTCGAACCCACAGAGACAAGATTAATTCTTTAATATATCCTTAATTAATATTTTAGGCAAATTAGAAATAAAAATGGCGGAGAAGATTTTTTAACTAAATTATGCAAATTATTAATTAATGACAGAAACTATTAATGAGAAAAGATACCTAGGAATTAGAATCCACCAAATATTAACATAATAAATAATTTCTTATTTTCTAAATCAATTCCCAAATTATTTCCCCTTCCCTTTAAAAATAATGATTCATATAATTAATATGGGCAACCATAAGTTATGAAAAATTCACAGATTAACTATAACTTATCAAAACCTCGCAATCAATATAAAAATCATATGCAATTTATACGGAGGAAAATATGAAGGTGAGAATAATTAGGCATTAATTTTGGAATGAAAAGAAAATATTATATGAAATACTTAGTTTCATCATAATCCTAGGTATTAGAAATTTAGTTAGCCATGGAATTAAAAACAAAAACAAATAATATTAGTACTACTATTCGCATGAAATAAGAACAATAATTAAAAAGAGAATTTCTATTATATAAATAAAAGAAAGTGACAAATACTCCCTGACAGTAGTACCACAACTGATTGGAATAAGAGAAAGGACAAACTCTAAATATCTTACTCCTTCCTACACTAGTGAAAAAACGGAGAAAAGAAAATAACAAGTGGTGCCTTTCTCTAAAACAAGAGGCCTATTTATAGAGAAAATAACTTTGAACCCTAATTTAGATTCATTGAACTTGGACACTTTGATTCCCTTTCCATGTAGGATTCAATTTCCTAGTAGCAATCAACTTCTCAAAAAGATCTTCTAGATAGACTTTTCTTTCTCTTGTTGAATTTGAATTGAACACTAAGATTGTTCCACCTCTTTCCTTCTCCTCAGGATTCTTCTCGACATTCCTTATATGAATAAGAGCATTAAATATTGCTTGATCACCAAGATTTTGACTTTATTGCAATAAATATTAAATCCTACAAAATAAAATAAAACATATTAATTTAATAAACTAATATAATTAAAAGGACAAAATTAGGGATAATTAAATGTATAAATTATGTTTCTATCAAATACCCCCATACCTCTTTTGCTCGTCCTCGAGTAAAATAAATAAAAATAAAAATAAAACAAAAATTACAATACCCCATTTTCGTAGGAAACACGATTGCACATAGCATGTGCAACAAGCCTTTAAACCCCAAGGTTACCCCAAGTGGACGAGTTGTGTCTCGTGAGGGTTTGCAGTGAATATACCCACAAAATTTAAAAATATATTTTTGGGTTCAACAAATTATGAAATTGAAAGAAAACTTCTAAATATTTATGGGCATTATACATAAGCAAGATTAAATTCAAAATCACACTTTCACCTTATCAAAAATACTCGATCTTCATTTTAGACATCATCCTTCATTAAATCAATTTCATGTGATGCATGCATGTGTATGTGATGTAACTCTTAGTAGGGATTTTTACCATGAAAATCAAGCAAACTCTTTTTTTCTTTGTCTTTCTTTTTTTCCTTCCTTTTCTCCATTTTTTTCTTGACTTGTGCAATGTCTCATTTTCTTAGGCTTTTCAGAGTTACCCATGTAGAGCGAGCGTTGGACCAATGACTCCCAAACCAGATGACTTTAGGGCACTAGGTGTAGAGACACCCCTAAGGATTTACTAACTCGAGTAACAAAGGCCACAAAATTAGACTAGTCAAGCTGCTTTTATCCATCATACTTTTCAGCGTGAATATCGATGCTTCCCGAGGCTTGGATACCCAGTTATTTCGTTTAATAAACATTGAAGCAGTTATTTATTTCTTTTTTTTTCAACTTTTCTCAACTTCATTTTTTTTCATTCTTTTTTCTTTTTTTTTTTTTTTTTTTTTTTTTTTTTTTTTTTTGAAATTACTCGAATCATGATTTATACCCCACAACTAAGAATTAGTGCAAACGTGAAATGAAAAAATGCTTGTGAAATCAATTTTAAATCCAGATGGTGTTTTGAACTAAGATTTCGTATCTTATCAAAAATTCAAGAGTTCTAAATCTTTCAATCTCACTCATGCGTTTTGCTCCACCAACACTTATTAGAATTAATTCAATTCATAAAAAAGTCAAACAATTTTTTTTTTAATTTTTTAATTTTTTTGTGTTTTTTTTTTCGTAAAAAGAAAAAAAATCTAATACAAACAAACTCCCCCCATACCTAAATCATGCATTGTCCTCAATGTATGCAAATGAAGAAAAGAGAACAAAGATATGAAAGAATTATACCTGGACGAAGATGAGGTAAACCGGATGACAATATTGTACAAAAGAAGAATATACGTACAAACTTACAAAAACAAGTGCATTACCAGTCATGCTGAATCAGGTGGGTCAACAAGGTATACCACCTCATTCGGTTCGGTCGGCATTTCTAAAAAAAGTTTGAGTCATTGACCATTCACTTTGAAAATTTCTCCACTCTTTGGATTTTCAATATCTACTGCCCCATGATAGTAAACTACCTTCACTACAAAAGGTCCATCCCATCTAGAACGCAATTTTCCAGGAAATAAATGTAGCCTAGAATTATACAAGAGAACTTTTTGACCAGGGGAAAATGATTTTCTCAAAATTGATTTATCATGAAACACTTTTGTTCTTTCCTTGTAAATTTTAGCATATTCATAAGCATCGTTCCTAATCTCATCTAACTCAGCTAATTGCAATTGTCTATGACTCCCATCAGTGGACATATCAAAATTCAACTGTTTTATGGCCCATAAAGCACGTTGTTCAAGTTCAACAGTTAAGTGACAAGCTTTTCCAAACACAAGCCTATACGGTGACATTCCTAAATTAGTCTTAAACGCAGTACGGTAAGCCCACAATGCATCTGACAATTTTAGAGACCAATCTTTTCTATTAGAACTCACTGTTTTTTCCAAGATTTGTTTTATTTGCCTATTTGAGACTTCTACTTGACCACTTGTTTGAGGGTGATATGATGTTACAAGCTTGTGGGTGATGGAATACTTTTTTAGCAAGGATGAAAAAGGCTGATTGCGAAAATGTTTGCCTTGATCACTGATTATGGTCCTAGGGGTACCAAAGCGAGAGAAAATATTCTCTTTCAAAAATTTGACAACAACCTTGTTGTCATTGGTCTTGGTTGGTATAGCTTCTACCCACTTAGACATGTAAATCCACCGCAAGTAAAATTTACAGATTTCCAAAAGAATTTGGAAATGGGCCCATGAAATTGATTCCCCACACATCAAACAATTCAATGACCAGAATAGGTTGCATTGGCATCATATTCCTCCTAGTGATCCTCCCTAATTGTTGACACCTATTGCAATTGGCACAAAATGATGTGGCATCCTTGAATAGACTAGGCCAATAGAAACCACATTGGAGGACTTTGGCGGCCGTCTTTTTGCCTCCAAAATGTCCTCCACAAGCTTGGTCATGACAGAACACTTTTAAACTCGTGGTCGGGTACACACCTCCTAATGATTTGATCAGGACAATATTTGAACAAATAGGGGTCATCCCAATAAAAGTGTTTGACTTATAAAAGAAACTTGGATCGGTCTTGTTTGGACCAATGGGAAGGGATCTCACTAGTCACTAGGTAATTCACAATATCAGCAAACCAAGGTGTAGCAGATATAGAGAAAAGCTGCTCATCTGGGAAAGATTCATTTAAAGGAAGGTCAAAGTTGGACTCCACTACTAAACATGACAAATGATCAGCTACTACGTTTTCAAACCCTTTTTTGTCTCGTATCTCTAGGTCAAATTCTTGGAGCAATAAGACCTAACGAATTAAACGAGCTTTTGAATCTTTTTTGGAAAGAAGATGTTTGAGAGCAACATGGTCAGTGTAAACAATTATTTTAGACCCAATAAGATAAGATCGAAACTTTTCTAGGGCAAAAACTACAGCTAGAAGTTCTTTTTCAGTAGTTGAATAGTTTAATTGAGCATCATTCAAAGTCCTACTAGCATAGTATATGACATGGGGAATCTTGTTGATTCTTTGCCCTAGAACAGCACCAACTACATAGTCAGATGCATCGCACATTAACTCAAATGGTTGTCTCCAATCAGGTGATTTGATGATAGGAGCTGAAGTTAACTCCTTTTTGAGTTGTTCAAAGGATTGAAGACATTTTTCATTAAATTCAAATTTTGCATCTTTACCTAGAAGATTGGTCAAGGGTCGTGCTTTCTTACTAAAATCTTTAATGAATCGCCTATAAAAGCCTGCATGCCCTAGGAAAGAACAGATTTCTTTGATTGTCCTAGGTGGTGGAAGATTGGAAATGAGGTCGATTTTGGCTTTATCTACTTTAATTCCCTTTTCAGATATGATGTGACCAAGAACAATTCCTTTTTTTTATCATGAAATGACATTTTCCCAATTTAGGATTAAGTTTGTTTCTTACATCTCCTTAGAACTAAGTCAAGGTGGTGAAGGCATTCATGAAATGTAGACCCAAATATGGAAAAATCATCTATGAAAATTTCTAGAAATTTCTACCATGTCAGAAAAAATGTTCATCATGCATCTTTGAAAGGTGGCAGGGGCACTACATAGCCCAAAGGGTAGACGACGATATGCAAAGGTTCCATAAGGACAAGTGAATGTGGTCTTTTCCTGGTCTTCCGGGGCTATGGGAATTTGAAAGTAGCCCGAGTAACCATCAAGGAAACAATAATAAGCATGACCAGCTAATCTTTCTAGAATTTGGTCTATGAAGGGTAAAGGAAAATGATCCTTTCTTGTGGCAGCATTGAGTTTTCTATAGTCTATGCAAACCCTCCAACCAGATTGGACACGGGTGGGAACTAACTCATTAGCTTCATTTTGAACCACCGTTAAGCCAGACTTTTTAGGTACCACCTGAACAGGACTTACCCACAAGCTATCAGAAATGGGATAAATGATCCCGTTATCTAGACACTTAAGAATTTCTTTCTTAACAACCTCTTTTAGAACCGGGTTTAACCGCCTTTGTGGGTCTCTCACAGGTTTAACATCATCTATTAAGTGGATCCTATGTTGGACAATTGTTGGACTGATCCCCTTAATATCAGTTATACTCCATCCTATGACTTCCTTATTTTCTCTCAAGATGGTCAATAACTTTTCCTCCTGTGTGTTTGTTAAATCGGAAGCAATGATTACAGGAAGAGTTTTGGAGGGGCCTAAATAGGCATATTTAAGATTATCAGGCAGAGGCTTGAGTTCTAACTCTGGTGGACTCTTTTCAAGAGGTTCTGAAGATTGCAAGGTTAATGGCTCAGTCTCGGGTTCCCATTTAGAGTAAGACATTGATGCTGATGACTCTAGCATTTCATTAACCTCATTTACATATTCTGTTTCATCCCAATTTTGACCAACATGATTAAGACAAAAATTAAAATTTCGTCTTCTCCTGTAAGTTCATTGTCGAACATGTCCTGAATCATGTTCACTTCAACGGGTTGGTCAGAAAAATCACAAGGTTGCTTTCCCACATTAAACACATTTAAATCAATTGTCATGTTCCCAAATGTTAATTTCATTAGTCCATTTCTACAGTTGATTAACGCATTAGAAGTTGCTAGAAATGGTCTACCTAAAATTAGAGGAATTTGACCCTTGGGATTGACAACAGGCTGGGTTTCAAGGACAACAAAGTCAACATGGAAGACAAAATCACCAACCTTAATAAGTACATCTTCAACTATTCCTTTTGGCACTTTAATGGAACGGTCAGCTAGTTGGAGTGTGACACTTGTCTTTTTTAACTCTCCTAAGCCTAAGGTTTCATACACAGAAAATGGTAACAGGTTCACACTAGCTCCTAAATCAAGCAAAGCCTTTTCAATTAATGTGTCACCTATGATGCATGAAATAGTAGGACAACCGGGGTCCTTATATTTCACAGGGACTTGACATGACAAGATAGAACTCACATGGGCTGTTAGAAAAGCTTTCTTAGGAACATGAGTGGTTCTTTTATGTGTGCACAAATCTTTTAGACATTTAGCATATGAGGGAACTTGTTGAATGGCATCTAGAAGAGGAATGTTAATTTTCACTTGTTTGAACACTTCTAGAATTTTGTCCAACTGGGCCGACTGCTTGTTTGAAATAAGTCTTTGAGGGAATGGAGCTTTTGGTTTGAAGACTTTTTTAGTTGACTCATAAGGTGTGGTTGAATCAGGTTTTGAAACATGATTAGTGGATGGGCCATCGACTCGTAGTTTGTGGGATTTTCAGTCGGGTTGACTTTCAAGATGGATCGTTAGATTCAACATTTAATTTTTTCTTCTTCATTATTAATTCCAAAGATGATTGTTAAAATAATTTCCGGCACCCTAAAGAAATTACGTAATTCACATGATCGACTTGGTTGTTTTCAAGTGAATTAACATGATAAGGTTTTTGAGTAAGGACTAAAAATTTTGGATTGGTCTCGGGTTGACTAGGAAGTTTACCTTCTCTCTTTCACTAACTGCAGGTGGCCAATTGACTCATTTGGATCTCTAAGCGAGAAATGGCTTGGTTACGAGAAATGAGATTTTATTAAAGTTTCCACACTCTTCTCTAAGGTGCTCACACTCTTCTCTAAGGTGTTAAGTCTCCTCTCACTTTCATTAAAAAAACCTGGTGGATATTGAGGTGCTGGATTTGAATTTTGGTACGGACCAGGATTTGACTTTTGGTAAGGTTGAAAAGATTGATTTGTAGACCGATCGACCGATTTAAAGAATTATTTGGGTAGGTCCTTGGTTCCATGCAAAATTAGGATGATTCCTCCAACCAGATTATAAGTGGGTGCAAATGGGTCATTCCTAGGTCGTTGAAACATTGCATTGACTTGTTCATATTCTTCAAATTGGGGCACGACTAATTTCAGACATTCCTCAATCACATGGCTTGGTGAATTACACTTTAGACACAAAGGTGTAGGTGTTGAGACTTGGTTCACGCGGTGATCCCCTAATTTCTAAATCTTCAAGTCTTTTTTAAGACACCAAACCAACTTAACTTCAGAGTCAATTGAATTGTCAATTGTATGAACACCCCTAGATGAACTAGGTTTATCTGTCTCTCGGTGGTTTCCCATTGCATGGTTTTTTCTCGCTAAGTCTTCTAAAAACTCCCAAGCCTTTCTCCTCATCATTATTCAAAAATCCCTCGACACATCGACTCTAACATTGTTTTAGTGGGATAGTCTAAACCTTCATAAGCAATTTGACACAATCTCCATTTCTCAATTCCATGGTGTGGGTAATGGGATAACAAATTTTAAATCTATCAAAATATTTTCAAAAGGACTCTTTTTCAAGTTGGCAAAATTGATGAATTGCAAATTCTAATTTTAGCAGCTTTTATGATTTGGAAAATATTTTTTAGAAATGTAACAACAAATCCTCCAAAGTTGATATGGAATTATTTGGTAAGCTATATAACCATTTTTTAGCATTATCTTTAAAGCAAATGTTATAAATCTTAGCCTAATTGAGTCATCGACAATTGTTGGATTTTCATTAAGGCACAAACTTCCTCAAATTCTCGAATAAATAAATATGCATCTTCTATCCCCGTAAACCTAGGTAAATATATTTATAAAATGTGGCTTAAGTTCAAAATTATTACCAAGCCATCGGTAGGTAGACTATATATGAAGGTTGGGCAGAAGGAAGGATAACATCGATCCCTTTAAAGAAACAAATAGCGCCTCCATTTTTTTTAAAGTGAGATCTTTTAAAGTGAAAACCAAAAATCAAGTTTTCTCACTAATCGTGATGTTTCATTCCCTAATCCACACTTTTTTTGCATACACTAATTAGCAAATAATCGATAAGACAAAAAAAAAAAAAAAAAAAAAAAAATAAATAAAAAAAATTACTTCTAAGGTTAACCTAAATAAAATCTAGACAGCCTCCTAACTGCTCCAAGTTACACCACAAGGTCCACCAAATTCAAAATTAATCATACCACTAGCCTGTGTAAGTGTAAGAAAGGTGGGAGTCTCTCCAGATACGGTGACTAATTAAATAACCACACAATCTTTAGGCGATACCTTTTGAACCACTTGCTTGACACACCAAAGAGTTTGATTAATTTAAAATTTGCATCTCTTGGAGTTTCTTGTCCTAATTGAGCTCGAGAGTTCTAGGGGCCAACGCTCACTTGATTTTATTAGGTCATGGTCATGCAAAATACAAATTGGGTTGTTCAGGGCCAAGGAAGGGTGATGAAATCTCCACCTTATCTTGTTATGTGTTGTGCCCTTAATGTTAGATTAAAGATGAAAATGCACAAATAAAAAAAAAAATTATAAACAAATAAAATGTCCTAAAACTATGTGAATTACTAAAAGAAGGAGAAATTTTGACGTACATCAATCCTCCAAAGAATCACCACAATTTATATTTGACAAAAAAAAAAATAAAACCTAACAGGATGTGCTCTACGTGAGTGAATGCATGAATGCGATAAATAAAAAAATATATATATAAAAAACTAAAACTATTTTTTTTTTATTTCAAAAAAATATATGGAGATATCAAGCAATCAAGAAAGCACAAAGAACAAAATCTTTATCTTTTCGCTTCTTCGATCCGCTTCAATAATAAAGAAAAAAAAAATGAGTTAAAACTAATTCAATAAATAAAAATTAAGGAATAAATAAAATTAATTTTAGTCCCCTAAGAATCTGGCGCCTAAAAACTTGATGTGATAAAATATGTAATCGCAAGTGCACAAAGTCGAATCAAGAACTAAACAAGTACACAGTTTAACCCACAGAGATTAGATTAATTCTTTAATATATCCTTAATTAATATTTTAGGCAAATTAGAAATAAAAATGGTGGAGAAGATTTTTTAACTAAATTATGCAAATTATTAATTAATAACGAAAACTATTAATGAGAAAAGATATCTAGGAATTAGAATCCACCAAATATTAACATAATAAATAATTTCTTATTTTCTAAATCAATTCCCAAATTATTTTCCCTTCCCTTAAAAAAAATAATGATTCATATAATTAATATGGGCAAGCATAAGTTATGAAAAATTCACAGATTAACTATAACTTATCAAAACCTCGCAATCAATATAAAAATCATATGCAATTTATACGGAGGAAAATATGAAGATGAGAATAATTAGGCATTAATTTTGGAATGAAAAGAAAATATTATATGAAATACTTAGTTTCATCATAATCCTAGGTATTAGAAATTTAGTTAGCCATGGAATTAAAAACAAAAACAAATAAGATTAGTACTACTATTCGCATGAAATAAGAACAATAATTAAAAAGAGAATTTTTATTATATAAATAAAAGAAAGTGACAAATACTCCCTGACAGTAGTACCACAACTGATTGGAATAAGAGAAAGGACAAACTCTAAATATCTTACTCCTTCCTACACTAGTGAAAAACTGAGAAAAAGAAAATAACAAGTGGTGCCTTTCTCTAAAACAAGAGGCCTATTTATAGGAAAATAACTTTGAACCCTAATTTAGATTCATTGAACTTGGACACTTTGATTCCCTTTCCATGTAGGATTCAATTTCCTAAGAAGAATCAACTTCTCAAAAAGATCTTCTAGATAGACTTTTCTTTCTCTTGTTGGATTTGAATTCGACACCAAGATTGTTCCACCTCTTTCCTTCTCCTTGTAGGATTCTTCTTGGACATTCCTTATATGAATAAAGAGCATTAAATATCGCTTGATCACCAAGATTTTGACTTTATTGCAATAAATATTAAATCCTACCAAATAAAATAAAACATATTAATTTAATAAACTAATATAATTAAAAGGACAAAATTAGGGATAATTAAATGTATAAATTACGTTTCTATCAATTAGTTTATCGTGATCACCTCGTTTGGGTTCCTCGCATTTTGACCAGTCACGACAAACGCTCTTCCAGGAACCGTTGACTTTGACTTTTCTGGGACAGCCTTTTGAGTCACCATCCCCGCTGGACTTGGTTTCGCTACCGTACAATCTCGAACAATATGTCCTTCCTTTCCACAATTATAACATACCTTGAACTGTTGTGGGGGCCAATGATATGTCCCTCTTTTCCACATTTATAAGATACGACGGTGGTGGTCGTTCTCCTCCCTGTAGAACCGATTCTTCGTTTGGCGTTGACGTCTTCACATAGTCGTTGTTGAATCTGCTCCCGACTCGCTTCTTTTATTCTCATGGCCATGATTACCACCAGAGTGGTTGCCGCTTTTGTCCGTATTCTTCTTTCTCCGCTGGTTATCGTTGTTCGATGGATTCTTTGCCACCACCAGATGATCCCGATTATGGTCCCTGTTAAACTTACTCGTTATCTCCCTCAACAATTGAGCCCCGTTGACAACATCTCGAAGAGAGAAAATTTATGAGAAATGAGATATCGACGACGCCGGTTTTAAACCTCTCGAAACATCCCAGGTCACACGTTCCTCATTCTCCACCAAATGAGGTGCAAACACCGATAACTCAGTAAACTTTGCCTCGTCTTTGGGACACCTTCATGTTATTTTGTTCCAAATCTAATGAACTCCACTTCCTTCATATGACGAATACTTTCGTGAAAGTACTTGTCATTGAAAAGTTCTCAAACGCCTCCCAAGACACGCCGCTTGAAAGTGCGGTTGGATGGGTACGCTTCACAGATTCCCACCAGTAATCTGCCTCATTACGGAATATAAAGGTGGCGAATGGAACCTTCTGCTCCTCCGTGCATCCCAAGACATCGAATATCTTAGTGATTTGTTTGACCCACGTTTCTGCCTTAATCGGATCCGGCTTTCCCCAGAATTCTGGTGGTCCCAACTCTTTGAACTACTTGGCTGTGACAAACCGTGCGTTATTATTATTTCCACCTTTATTTTGTGCACGAGTCTCCCTCTTCTGATTTTGTATTAACTGCAAAAAGCTTCTAAACATCCCGTCGTTCATCATCTGCTCAATGGTGTTGTTCACAGGAGGAACATTGCCAGCCTATTACATGTTCTCCTCATTGGTGAGTAAAGGTGTCTCCACGGTCTCATTTACTCCACTGTTAACATTCTCAGTCGACATTCTCAAATAATTCCATAAAACAAGGGTTAATTAAGGAAATCAACATATCACATAATATCCCTATATACCGACCAACTAACAAATAAACTTAGGTAGGACACATTAGCGAAGGATTTACTCGTCTCTCCCCTCCTAGTTCTATTCCCCGATCTCCGCCTGAGATCATATCCCTAAGCTCGATATTACCAAGGACGCCCCCAAAATAGGTATACATCACCCATTTTGAGTCGTCAATAACATGGCATGTAAATAACTACAACTTTATTAATACAACAAGCTGTGAGTTTAAATACAAATATTACTGCCTAGACAATATTCACACCCAAATAAGTCCTCATTACAATTATTGGTACATTATTTTACAAAAATAGTGAGGACTACTAAAATAACTTTCTAGAACCATCATTCCACACCCCGACTAGAACTCGCTACATTCTCGCCTACTGAGAAGAAAAATGGAACAAAAAGGAAAAGGGTGAGCTCAACTAGCCCAGTAAAGAATATTATGACTAAGATAATATAGAACAAATTATCGTTAGTCTTCAACAGGGAAAAATTTGATAAAATACAGTAGACAACAAGTTTCAGATCAATATTCGCAGCGAAAATAATAATTCATAGAAGAGTTACGTAGAGAATGAAATCTACTATTATTTATGAATTTAAAAGTCCATCATCAATATTTTATCCCTCTAACATCAATCAATAAACATCTTGAATCAAATATTCATCTTTGCACTACAGGCTAAAGATATTCATCAGTCGGTCATGTTCATCTCAACACATGTTCATCTTTGCACTACGGGCCAAAGATATTCATAAGAAAATCAACCATCTTTGCACTACAGGCCAAAGATATTCAGTAATACCATCATTTAGACCGAGGATGATGAAAAATATTTTAAAGAAAACGAATCCAGTGAAACAAAAGAATAAGTATTATGGATTCGTACTTTAAACAATCTGAGTTCAAAAATACTTCATAAATAATTATAGTGAAGTAAAATTCAAGAATGATCAAAACATGGATACAATCAAAACTAGTATCCACAATAGATATTTTGGTCAAAAATGAAAATTTAATTTTTACGTGAATAAGTGTCGTATTCGTGAATAAAGTAAGTATACGTGAATAAGGCCAGACACGTGAATAAGAACTCCCGACACTAAAAGACAAGAATTTCACAAGAAAAATCTTACCAATATTAAGATAATAATATTAGACTAAATAATATCATTTAAAAATAATAATATCCCTTACCTTAAAAAGATCAGATTTCTAAATTTGGAATACTTGGATATAGTCTTTGAAGGAACTCAGACCGATAACAAAAACTCAAAGTATCAAAATACTCACAAGAATACGCCGATAATATAGAGAGAAAACTTCAGCTTTAGTGTGATTTTTAATTCTAACCTAAGCACCCTATTTATAAGAAAATGCTTAGAACACAAAGCGTAAAATTTAATAAAATATTAATATATTTATAAAATTTTCCCGAGCCTACCTTGACCATCCGAATTCAAACCACCAAATAATGACAAAAATAAAAAAACATTTTTGTTATTAAAATAATTAAAACTTTCAAAATCAATTATTTTAACTACTAACTTCAATAATTCATAATAAATAGCCCTTTTATCGTAAAAAATTGAACCACATGTCTTCCATAGGAAATTCCATTCTCTATAACTTTGTAAGTTTAAGTTTTTTCCAAATTCCAATGTAAGTTGATCAAATCCACAAACCAAGCGATTTTACTTGCTATTAACCAATTTCACCAAGAAATGGGGTCCACCGACATGTTTAACATGTTTTAAACATTAATTGTAACAAAAATACTCTTCCTCCTCGATACTCATATATCCCACATTCATTATATAAAATATCATCATTATTATATTATTAAAATATAATAATATATTTAAATGAATTATTTATCAAGAAAAGATAAAATAACAATTTTTCAACAATTGTCACATTAAAATTTTCTCCATCTATATCCACATAAAATGAATATTTTTCTTATCATATAAATCAATAATTAATTATTCACAAATAATATTACAGAATCACAATACTGACAACAAGACAGTTTCTAGGAAAGAGGGAGCTTTCCAATAAGGATTTCTTCTTACTGACGCGCAATTAGGTGACCAAACCTCTCCTTAGACAGAACTTTCTAGACATTGCCAATAATGTTATCTAATAATATTATTCAAATAATATAAATTATTGATCTGATAATGAAAATACTGTGTAGTGACAATTATTGAAACAACAATAATATAAAATATCAACGTAGCAATTATTGAATCAATAAAATAAAATATTGAACAGTAACTACACTAACAATTATTGAGTAATGTCTTCCTACATAAGAATTAATAATTGGTGCAATACTACCGTGCTATTGTGTTTTAACCAACGGTATTCCAACAAGATAATAACTCAGAATAACTACGCCGTTATTTATAAACAACTTATATTTGTCGTTTTTCTTCATCTAATCGCTTTTCAGTTATGGGCTCACATTAAGGCTACCGTTGCATTTAATATTCCCGACAAAGCAAAGAATATTCCACGACCAAAACGAATATTCCGAATAATAATGAATATTTTATAACCATTTGCTTATTTAAAATATTTGCGTATTTTACCCATAACTAACCACATTAATCAAACCAATCCTTACTATTTCAAAATAATAAATAGAGGAAAAATTCAATTTTATTTATAATAAGTTGGGGTTTTACAAGTACCCCGGATTACCTAAAAGTGTCCCGAATACCCGAGTGAATGATACTTTAGAGTGAATAGTAATCGGGTGAATAAGAATCGTGAATAGTATTCATGCACTAAAAAGTGCCCCTAATATCCGAAAGTGAATAATACTAGAGTGAATAAGAATCGGGTGAATAAGAACCCATGAATAAGAACTCATAAAAGAAAAATACCAAAGAAAATGATATTCCATTATTTAGTACAAAAGAAATGATATCTCATACGAGTATAATAGTAATATATGAAATCGCAAATGGATTTTCGTTACCTTGCAGAATCCACGTAAATGCATCATTTCTACAATTTAATAAGGAATGAATACAAAGGATCATTCACCATGCATACGGTAATCCACATAGACAGTTTATTCCAACAAAATAATAAAGAATGGAATAATAGAAGAATTCAACATGCATGCGATAGAATCCTTACAGACATGTTATTCCCAAGCGTAATAATAAAGAATGGAACTGTGTCATGCGTAATCCGCATGCACAAGATATTCCAATGTAATAATAAAGAACGAAACCAGTCGTACGTAATCCGCATGCATGTGATATTCCAAATGTAATAATAAATAATGGAATAACAATGTAATTCACCGGGCATGTGATAGATCAAGACAGCAAAGTTATTCCAATGTAATAATAAAGAATGGAATAACGAAGAAGAATTTCACCATGTATGCGGTATCAGATGTATGCATTATTCAACATAATAATAAATAATGGAATAACAACCCTTACTTAGTATTGAAAGAAAATAACTCTCTTAATGAATATGAAAAGAATAATACCCCTTAGCCTCAAAAGAAGACTGGATACTAGAATAGTGAGGTAGATAACTTCTCTTCTTCTTTCTCTCTATAATTTCTCTCTATAATAATTGCTCTATAGATTTAGTGAATTAGTAAAAAATAATGAAGAAATGAGCTTCTATTTATAGAAAAATATAGTTTCGATAATTGCACGTTTTGAGGCTCAAAATATTATAGTATAATACCTTCCTCTTTTCCTTCATTTTTAATTTAGTCCTGCAAGTATTATCAAACTTGCACCATCTTCCCTAATAGTAAATCATGTGAATCAATAGTTCTAGACATGTGAAAATACGAATTATAGTATAGTACCTTCATCTATACCTCCATTTTTAACTTAGTCATGCAAGTATTATCAATCTTGCACCAACTCCCCTAATAGTAAATGAATGTGAATCAATAGTACACACCTGTGAACAAATAATTATAATCATGTGAATCAATAGCAATTAATTACTCATTTATCCGGTTAATTACCCGATTAGTCAATATAACCTCCAGACATCAATTATTATCGAAATAAATATCAATTTTCACTAACACTAATAATTCTAACACAATAAAACTATCAATTTTATCTTTAATCAACACGAACTTATACATCATTAATATTATAACTCACAATATTTAACAACCAGGTCGTTCCCAGGAAAGAGGTGGCTTTCCGATAAGGATTTCTCCTTATTGGTGCGCAATTAGGTGACCAAACCTCTCTTGACAGAACTTCTAGACATTGTCAATATTGTAAATAATAATATGAATAACTTTGTCATCTCAATTATTGATTTAATAATATAACATATTATGCAGATGATACTGTGACAATAATTGAATCAATAATATGAGAGATATGATGCAGTAATTACTGTAGCAATAATTGAGTATAACTGAGTGACTTCTCACGTAATCATCAATAATCAATACCGTGTGCTACTATGCAACCACGCGTATTACTGTACTTTTACTACCATGTAGTTCAACAGTTTAACGGTAAAACTTTTGCCATTATTTTTATAAAAAGATAATTATGTCGTTTTCTAAATACGATAATACTTCCATTCTGGGGTCCACCAATGATTGTGCCGTCGTACGAATATTACCCGACAAAAAGAATATTCTCCGACCAAATGAATATTTCCCGACACAGCGAATATTTTATAACAACTTGCTTACTTTGAAAAATTTTCAAATATCACCCTTAACTTTAAACTTTTATCAATTTAACTATTTATCAAAATAAAAAAATTGAATATTTTTATTTCATAAAATTTGGGATCTCACATATATGGCTGATGCAATTGAAGATAGTCGGAGATATCGGGAAGTTGTCAATAATCGTCAACTAAAGTTGGTAACATGTAGTTGTCAAATATTTTCACATTTTGATTAAATTTACAGGCACATCATGAGATATTTCAACTGCAAGTGTATTTCAAAAATACCTAATGACATGATCGTTCCTCGGTGGACAAAATATGCTAACAAGAATAATGGCGAAGAAGTAATGGTTTCTCTAATGAGTGCTGACTTTGAAAAAATTCAAGCAATATGATACAATCATTTGATGAATGATTATCAAGTGTTAGTTAATAAAGTTGTTTTCTCAGTTCCAGGTTATAAGATTGTACTAAAACTAAATGCACGAGTAAAAACCCTTGTTGATCAACATAACCCATATAAGAATATTATTGGCATACCAGACGATGATATTTGTAAGACCCCAACTTATTATAAATAAAATTGAATTTTTCCTCTATTTATTATTTTGAAATAGTAAGAATTAATTTGATTAATGTGGTTAGTTATGGGTAAAATGCTAAATATTTTAAATAAAGTTAAAGTGGTTATAAAATATTCATTATTATTTGGGAATATTCGCTTTTAGTCGTGCAATATTCTTTGCCGTCGGGAATATTCAGACGACGCCAGTAGCGACCTTGTGTGGGCCCCATAACTGAAAAGCGATTAGATGAAGAAAACGACAAGTATAAGTTGTTTATAAATAACTGGGCGTAGTTGTTATACAATTAATCTTCATTGGAATACCCGGTGGTTAAAACACAGTAGCACATGGTATTGCACCAATTATTGATTCTTACGTAGGAAGGCATTACTCAATAATTGTTACAGTAGTTATTGTTCAATATTTTATTTTATTGATTCAATAATTGCTACGTTGATATTTTATATTATTGTTATTTTAATAATTGTCACTACACAGTACTTTCATTATTAGATCAATAATTCATATTATTTGAATAATATTATTAGATAATATTATTGGCAATGTCTAGAAAGATCTGTCTAAGGAGAGGTTTGGTCACCTAATTGCGCGCCAGTAAGGAAAAATCCTTATTGGAAATTCCCCTCTTTGGGAACCGTCAGTCGTCACAAGATTGTGATTCTGTAATATTATTTATGAATAATTAATTATTGATTTATATGATAAGAAAAATATTCACTTTATGTGGATATGGATGGAGAAAATTTTTAATGTGACAATTGTTGAAAAATTATTATTTTATCTTTTCTGATAAATAATTCATTTAAATATATTATTATATTTTAATAATATAATAATGATGATATTTTTACAATAAATATGGGATATATGAGTATATGAAGAGGAGGAGTATTTTTGTTACAATTAATATTTAAAACATGTTAAACATGTCGGTGGACCCCATTTCTTGACTGAAATTGGTTTATAGCCCCTAAAATCGTCCGTTTGTGGATTTCGGTCAACTTCTGCTTGAAATTTAGAAAAACTTAAACTTACAAAGTTGTAGAGAATGGAATTTCCTATGGTAAGGATATGTGGTTCAAATTTTTCTGATAAAATGGCTATTTATTATGAATTATTGAAGTTCTATAGTTCCGAAATAATTGATTTTTGAAAGTTTTAATTATTTTTAATAACAAAAACGTTTTTTTTGTTTTGGTCATTATTTGGTGGCTAAATTTAGATGGTCAAGGTAGGCTCAGGAAAATTTTATAAATATATTAATATTTTATTAAATTTTCCGCTTTGGTGTTCTAAGCATTTTCTTATAAATAGGTGCTTAGATTAGAATTGAAAATCACACCGTAAACCCAAGTTTTCTCTTTCTCTCTATATTATCGAGTGTATTCTTGTGAGTATTTTGATACTTTGAGTGTTGCTATGCAAGTGCAAGTTCCCTTCAAAGACTATATCCTAGATTCCAAATGAAAGACAAATCTTTTCAAAGTAAGTGGATATTATTATTTTTAAATGATATTATTTATTCTAATATCATTATGTTTTAATATTGGTAAGATTTTTCTTGTGAAATTTTGTCTTTTAGTGTCGGGGTTATTATTCACGATATATGATAATTATTCACAAAAAAATTAAATTTTATTTTTGTTCAAAATATCTATTGTGGATATTAGCTTTGATTGTATCCATATTTTGATCATTCTTGAATTTTACTTCACTATGATTATTTATGAAGTATTTTTGAACTTTGATTGTTTTAAAGTATTTAATCCATAATACTTGTTCTTTTGTTTCAATCGATTCATTTTCTTTAAAATATTTTTCATCATCCTCAATCCTAAATGATGGTATTCATCAATATCTTTGGCCCAGAAAGTAAAAAGATGGTTGATTTTCTTATGAATATCTTTGGCCCAGAGTAAAGAAAGATGAACCCGTGTTGAGATGAACATGACCGATCGATGAATATCTTTAAGCAGTAAGTGTAAAAGATGAATATTTTATTCAAGATGTTTATTGATTGATGTTACAGGGATAAAATATTGATGATGAACTTTTAAATTCATAGATAATAGTAGATTTCATTCTCTACGTAACTCTTCTATGAATTATTATTTCCGCTGCGAATATTGATCTGAAACTTGTTGTCTATTGTATTTTTTCAGATTTTTCCCTGTTGAAGACTAACGATAATTTGTTCTATATTATCTTAGTCATAATATTCTTTACTGGGCTAGTTGAGCTCACCCTTTTCCTTTTTTGTTCTATTTTTCTTCTCGAGGAGCGCTAGAATGTAGCGTAGTTCTAAATGGGGTGTGTAATGATGGTTCTAGAAAGTTATTTTAGTAGTCCTCAACATTTTGTAAAATAATGTACCAATAATTATAATGATGACTTATTTGGTGTGAATATTGTCTGATTTACAATATTTGTATTTAAACTCACAGCTTTCATGTTGTATTAATAAAGTTGTAGTTGTTTCTGTACCATGTTATTGACGACTCAAAATGGGTGATGTATACCTATTTTAGGGGCGTCACAATATTGACCGCGCGGTCGGATATGCACCTCAAGAGATGGGATTAGAGGATGATGATAAAGAGGTTGAAGCGGATGAATAAGAGTTTTTTTCACCAATTATTTCTCAAACAAAGGGTTGAAAAAATAATCAAGAATCAAAAGTGCTCTTGAACAAATGGTGGGTATTAAGTCTCACAAAAAATATGTCATATGTGGATTTGAAATCGACCATAATAAGCATAATCATTATAGAGTGGTAGGAATGCCTGAACCTAAAAATAATTAAAGTTTAGTACATTTATGGATGTAATATTTATGCTTGTATTTTTTTGGAATGTTTATGGACTTGTAATCGAGTATTGCAATAAAATGCTTGTGTGTTTTTTTTTAAATGTTTATGGCCGTTAGTGACAGTTATGTAAATAAAACTGAATAAAACTACTAATTACAATACAATTATGTGTGTTATAAATTTTATCTAAATAGTACTACTAATATAAATTAAGTGAATTATATTAATTTTCAATGTAAAATTATTAAGTTTGAAAAATTAAATTTGATTATGTATTTGGAATAGTAGGAATAATAATTTTGTGGAAACAACATTGTAAAAGAATAAAAGAAAATTTAATAAAATAATTTTAAATTATAAGGGGTAATACTACATTTTAAAGTAGTAGTCGTTGTCATTTTAAAATTTACAGCGATATCATTTGTCATTTTATATATCAAAATACAAGGGTATAAACAAAAATTACCAAACAAAACTGAATTGAGTTTCTCCCTCGATACTTAATTGAATTTTTGCCTCAAAACTCAAATGAATTTCTCTGTCAATACTCAATAAAACTTATTAGACAAAACTCAATTAGAGTCCGTTTATGTGCCAAGTATTATGTTTATTATTCTTAGAACACAAAATAAACTAAGAGATTTTTTTATATTATCTTTTTCTCTGGACAATTGAATTAGTGCATAAATTGTTACTTGTACTTTACTAGTATAATAATACTTAGTCAGCCAAACCCTACCTCACCCCTAAACAGGTCTCATCTTGTCCTTTTCACGCTAAATCGATTCTAACCTGACCAAGTGTAGGTGCATCTCTGTGCGAAGTTATAATTTGTGCAAGGAAATTGATATATCTTGCGAGTAATTTTTTTTTGTTGCGAGTTACGTGAATAATTATCGTTAATAATAAGTTAACGATGTATTTAATATAATGAGTCAATTTTATAATATTACTTAATATCATCTGTTAGGATATAACCAGAAAGGCCTAACCCATTTCTTGTTGGCCCAGGCCGAATAATCGATAAGCTTGGTGTGCTCAAACGGCTCAGGAGAAGCATGTTGAGGAAACTTAGAAAGTTTGTTCAATTCGAAGGGTCCCACAGTTGTATCTCAAGTGTTGTGAAAATAAGGTAATAGGACACTATTTGATGTGTGTCATATACCTTGATACCTGATGGGACACCTTAAGTAGGATAAAATGTGACGCCCCCAAAATAGGTATACAACACCCATTCTGAGTCGTCAAATATATGGTACATAAAGCAATTTACAACTACAATAATACAATTGTCGTGCAAAATACGACAACACATACTGTGAGTTTAAATATAAATATTATCTTTTAGACAATATCCACACTCAAATAAGTCCTCATTACAATTATTCATACACTATTTTACAAAAATAGTGAGGACTGCTAAAACATCTTTCTAGAACCATCACTCCATACCCCGACTAGATCCTGCTATGTTCTCACCTCCTTAGAAGAAAAATGGAACAAAAAGAAATAGGGTAAGCTTAACTAGCCCAGTAAAGAACATTATGACTAAGATAATATACAACAAATTATCATTAGTTTTCAATAGAGAAAAATCTGTTAGAATATAATAGACAACAAGTTTTAGATCAACAAATGCAGTGAAAACAACAATCCATTAGAAGAGTCACGTAGAGAATGAATTCTACTATCTTCTAAGATTTAAAAGTCCATCATAGATATTTTATCCCTGTAACATCAATCAATGAATATTTATCTTTGCACTACAGGCCGAAGATATTCATTTGTATCACCGGTCGGTCATGTTCATCTCAACACTGTTCATCTTTGCACTACGGGCCAAAGATATTCATCAGTTAATCATTCATCTTTGCACTACAGGCCAAATATATTCAGTAACATCATCATTTAAGGACTGAGGATGATGAAAAACATTTAAGAGAGCGAATCCAGTGAGACAGAAGGACAAATATTAGGGATTCGTATAACAGTTTATCCAAGATCAATAATACTTCATAATAACCAATTTTGAAGTAAAATTCAGAAATAAAGATCAAAACATGGATACAATCAAAGATAATAACCATAATAGACATCTTGGATAAAAAAGGAAAAATTTTATTTTTCGGTGAATAGTGTTGTATTCGTGAATAGTGCCGTATACGTGAATAGTGTCGTATACGTGAATAGGAACCCCGACACAAAAAAGGTAGAAATTTCACAATAAAATCCATAACAATATTTCGGTATAATGATATTGAAAGAATAACATCATTACGAAAAAAAACATCCCTAACCTCAAAGAAACAGTACTTTGGAATGGAATTTCGGATATGATGCTGAAGGAAACTTGCACTGAATAACAACTCTCAAAGTATCTAAATACTCACAAAATACGCTCGATAATATAAAGAGAAAGAAAACGTGTTTCTGGTGTGATTTTCAATTCTAACTTAGCCTCTATTTATAGAAAAATGTTAAGACGTCAAGTTGCATTTAACTCGCTACACCGATGGCTTTTACTCGCTACTATTGCCACCCACCACATTTGAAATTCAATTTGAGCACATTTTTTACCAACCAAAAGTGGGGCCCACCAATTCTAGAATTTTCCACCAAAATGATAAATTCCGAAACTTCAACAATTTCTAAACCAGTCACCTCTTAAAATTCATAACAAATCATACGTTCATTTTTAACCGTTTAAAATTTGTGGACATATACTCAACTTAAATATGTATAACATATCCAAAAATCACAACGATCCAACGGTCGGATTAAAAATTATAACTCATGCAATATATCTCAAGAACACTAGTTTGATTTTTAATACCTCCATTCCGACAAAAATTACGGATAAAACACCTCAACATTAATTCCTTCATTTATAACCACATAAATAAATTTCTCATTAATATCCGCATCAAATAAATATTTTCTTATCATATAAATCAATAATTAATTATTCACAAATAATATTATGTAATCACAATTATGACAATCAGTAGCTGCCCCAAGAAAGAGGGACTTTCTAATAAGGAATTCTCCTCATCAAGGCCAAGCAATTAGGTGACCTAACCTCTCATCGACGTAACTTTCTAGACATTGCCAATAATGTTATCTAATAATATTATTCAAATAATATGAATTATCGATCTGATAATGGAAAATACTGTGCAGTGACAATTATTGAAATAACAATAATATAAACTATCAACGCAAGCAATTATTGAATCAATAAAATAAAATATTGAACAAAGAATTCATCGTAATAATTATCGAAAGTAGTGCCTTCTTACGTAAGGATCAATAATTCAAAAATATTGTGCAATACTGTGTGCTACTGTAAGACCCCAATTTTTATGAATAAAGATGAATTTTCTATAATTATCATTTTTGAATATTATGAAATAAATTTGATATAATGTTATAGTTGTGGGTAATATTTATAAATTTTACAAAGTACGCAAGTTGTTATATAATATTCGATTGGTCGGGAAATATTCATTTTAACAGGGAATATTCGTACGACGGCACAATCATTGGTGGACCCCACAACGGAATTATTGTCGGATTGAGAAAATGACAAAAATATTTTATGAAAATAATGACGAAAGTTTTATCGTTAACTGTTGAAACACCCGGTGTTAAAAGTACAATAATACGCGTGGTTGCATAGTAGCACACGATATTGATTATTGATGCTTACGTGAGAAGTCATTCAGTTATGTTCAATTATTGTTACAGTAATTTTTGCATAGTATCTCACGTTATTTTATTCAATTATTGTCGATATTTTATAAATTATTAAATCAATAATTGAGACGACAAAGTTATTAATATTATTATTTGCAATATTAACGATGTATAAGTTTACGCCAAGGAGAGGTTCGTCACCTAATCATACGCCCCAATAGGAGAAATCCTTATTGAAAGCCCCTCTTTCCAGGAACGACTTGGTCGATTAATATTGTGAATTATAATAATGATGATAAAAGTTGTTAAAAATATTGAAGAAATTTTATGAAGTATTTGTTGTAAACTTTTACTTATTATTTGGACCCTCATTATCCATTTTTTAAAATAATCGGTAGAGTATATATATATATATATATATATATATATATATATGAAAGGGACTTGTGTGGGTAGAATTTAAAAATATGTGTGTGTGTGTACCGTGTGTGTAGGAGTGTATATGTGGTGGTGGGTGAAAGTGATGGTGGAAGGAAGTATATATATTGCATGTGTGTGTGTATATTCATTTGTGGTGGGGGATGCCATAATAGAAAAAAAGGGAGGTGGGTTGATATTGTTGCCATAGGTGGGTGGGAGTATTATTATTGTATGTTAATATATATATATATATATGCAACACATAGAGAGTACATATATATATATATATATATTACATTTATGTCGTGCATGACCGGTTATATATATATATATATTATATTTTATTTAAAAGATTTTATTTTATTAGAATATTTTATTAATACTGCATAGTAAATCAATCTGGACCGTTCATGAATTAGTTATTATTCAGTCCATTCTCCTATAAATATAAGCTCATTCCTTCATTATTTTTATGAATTCACTGAAACTCTAGAGAGAGAAACTATATAGAGAAAGAAGAAAAGTATTCTGCTACTTCACTACTCCTATATCTAGTTTGTTCCAAGGTAAGGAGTATTATTTCTTTCTTTCGTCTTCATGAAGAGAACTTCTGTTATTCCATTCTTTGTTATTATGTTGAAATAACCTGTCTATGCGAAGTACCGCATACTTGGTGAAATTCTTCTGTTATTCCATTATTTATCATTATGTTGGAATAACCTGTCTATGCGAAGTACCACATACATGATGAAATTCTTCTGTTATTCCATTCTTTATTATTCTCATTGGAACATCCCGTATGCAATGCGCTTATGCATGACCTCGTTCCGTTATTTATTATTCTCATTGGAACATCCCGCTTGCAAGTAATTTTGGCCTCGACTCGGTTCCGTTATTTATTATTCTCGTTGGAATAACTCGTCTGTGCAAGGCCTATCGTGACGCCCGGTGATTTCTTTTGTTATTCCATTCTTTATTATACTCAAGTTGGTTAAAATTTTGACTCTATACTCCATGAAATTAGTGGAATATCCTCGATATTTGTGCTTCATCCAAAGATCTTTTCAAGGAAATATTCTTCCGAGCATTTTTGAATTTTACTCACAAAGAAGTATCATGTTGACAATTTGGACGTTATTGGTTCCTGGATAAATTAATTCTTGAATTTGTTTTATTGGATTCTTATATCATTGTCATCATCCTCGTGCTTATATTATGTTGAAAGTCATCTGTGGCCTGTTATGCATAGATGAACTTGATATGATTATGACTAGGGATTTTTCGGTATAATCATGACCGTAATGTTATAAATGATGTGGTAAAAGTCTTCATTGGCCCGTAGTGCATTGATGGACAATTGTTGGCATGATCATGACCATTGATGAATACACGAATATCCTTGGCCCGTAGTGCATGAATAATTTGTGGTTGTGATACTAATGAATATCATTGGCCATAGTTCAGGGATGATGTGGATTATTTATTGTTCGAGTCTCATTTATAAAAGTGATGAAAACCTTTTAAATCATAAAAGATAGTAAATTTTATTCTCTACTGAATTTTTAATGGATTGTTTGTTCACCGCAGCTTAAACTTAATGTTTGTTATATTGTATCGGTTTAACACATTGAAGGCTAACGATAATTTATTATGAATTATCTTAGTCATAATATTTCTTCTTGGTTAGTTGAGCTCACCTTTTACTTTCATTGTTTCTTCGAGAAAATGAGAACGTAGCGAGGACTAATCGGAAAGCGGAGTGACGATCCAGATAATAAGATTAGTAGTCCTCACTATTCTATGAAATAGTGTGTTAATAAATGTATTGAGGACTTATTTTGAGTTTTAATACGCCTGTAAGATAATATTTGTATTAAAAACCACATGACACGTCAGAGTATTTAAGATTGTATTTGTATTTTGTACCATATATTTGGCAACTCGGAATATGTGAAGTATACCTATTTTGGGGGCGTCACAACTACTGTGCAACCACGCGTATTATTGTATTTTAACCACCAGGTATTCCAACAATGTTAACGGTAACAATTATGCCGTTATTTATAAAAACTCATACTTTGTCGGTTTTTTTCATCCAACCGTTTTCCGTTATGGAGCCCACAAATGGCACATTGGTGCATATTTAATATTCCCCGACAAAAAGAATATTCCACGACCAAATGAATATTCCCCGACAAAATGAATATTCCCCGACAAAATGAATATTTTACAACCACTTGCTTATTTTGTAAAATTTTCACATTTCACCCATAACCAAAGCATTATATCAAATTAACACCTTATTAATTTAGAATAGTGAATAAAGGAAAATTCAATTTTATTTATAATAAGTTGGGGTCTTACACAAAATGTGTGAAAACTAAACTCAAATTGATTACTTATATCTTTGTCCTATTTATTTATTCTTACACCTAAGACGCTCTCCGACAACTCGAATCGTCTCCTATCATGAGAGCGTTTGTGCAGATCTGAACGAACATGGACCCGCAACTGAAGACATGATCTGAGGGCTAAGTCGTCATATATGTGCCAATCAAGAGGTGTCAAAAATTTATTACAATATGACTTTATGCTTGACACATACCTCCCCGAATAAAAAAGGGAAAAATAAAGGAAAGACGGTATTGTTCTTTTATTGTAATTAACTTCTTGATAAAATGAAATTTTTATTGTTTATGTTTAAAGGAAAAAAGGGTAAATTTTATATTACTATCTAGGCTCATTTATTAATTTTCTATGAAAAAACAAAGGAATTTACACCACCAAATATTTGAAGTTTACCAATGACCACTTAGTCCATTGATATGATTCACTTCTGTTGATATAAGGAGTAGGTATTGAAAAAGAATCAACAACGACAACGATAAATGTTGAATAAAACGTTATATCCTCCACCCACCTAGACCTCTCTCTTATGTTAGGATAAATTATCCTAATAAATTGGAACTTAAAAAAATCTTGAAGACGTGCTCATAGGCCTGACAATGGGACAGGTATAGTCTGAAAGACCTCTCCTCGCCAATAACTAACTATCCACGAACTCGACCCGATTCCAAAAATAATATTTTATACCCGCCTTGCCATTCGATTCGTTTACCCAATCACCCCCTTAATAGTTGGGCTAATATTGAAAATTAAACAATTAATACTTACTTAAAATTTTCAAACGACTTATATTAAGAAATAAAAATACTTCTCTAAAATAACTTATATTAAAGAACGGTGGAAGTATGTGGATTTGATTTTTTAAATCTTATAGAGTTATAATCCGGTATAGGATATGTTCTCTTCATCGCCACGACCTCTAACCGATTATATATATATATATATATATATATATATATATATAGAAAGCCCTTCCATAGCAAATCTGCTGCCATGAAGGTAATGCAACAACCCCTTTTTGGACCGTTGATAAACTTATCTAAGGTCGAGATGAAACATAATATACCCAAATTTCTAGACAACTTGACTTTCTAGCTTTTATTTTAATATGAGGACCCCACCATAGTCAACATGTTGTCGGTTTATTGAAATAAAATGAATTTTAATATTAAATAATGCCCTGAGACCGACTTAACAGAATTTTGTGCCTTTTTTATAAAATACTCCCCAACCGCCACAAGCTCTTACTACCGTTAAAAAAAAAAAACAAAACAAAACATAGCATACCCTGTTGATGCATTAACATACTCATCAAAAAAGGCATTCATGCTCGCTTCTTCCGGTGGTAGTCATTTCCAGCGCAAAAAATATCTCTTTGTATATGCCGGAATCCATTTCGTCGTACATCATACAAACTTCCAAGCCATTCATTAGTATACAATTCATAGGAACTTATCGTAATATGCCAACGCTTCTTCAAATTCCTCGATGACAAACAATGAGTTATACACACGCTTGTTAAAATCATTTTTGAACGATGGGTGCTCATAATAAACATGATGCAATTTTTCAGAAATTTATTGCTAATATGCTAACACAATAAATGATGACTAGTTGGAAGTATCAGTAGCAATAAAGATTACTCACGGCTCTGTCTTGATCGGTGATGATGGTTGTAGGTGCCTTGTAGTCCATGGCTTCAAGCCATGTCGTAAAACCCAAACGAAAGTGTCCTCTGCCTAGTCTCAGAATAAAGGTAAATCCAAACAATATAGATCGATAATGGTGGTTGATTTTAAGAATGGAACAAACGGCATGCCATACTTATTTGTCCCAGTTATGTCTTATCAAATGTCACAACGATCTCCGAACCAGATTGATACATAAACCTTGATCGCAAGGCCAACCCACAAAATACAATTTACGCGGTTGTTTTCACCGGGTTTCACTCGGAAAAAAATTTGTCTTGGCACTTCTTGATGCAAGTTTGTTCAAATGATTGACAACAACATGCATCATTTTCATCTCGCAGAATCACGCCTTATATCTTGCACCACATTTTCAACATTGGCGAGAGAAAGGAATATTTTGCAAACCACCTCCCATTGTGCTCAAAACATTCATCATCTTACTAGGACCAATAATCTGGGACTTATTTAAAGTGTCAATTAAATTTCTTTAGCAGAGTAATATTTCTATGAGTCTAGATCAAATCTACTTTGGTGGGGGTCACTAAGTGATGATTGTGCTCTAATTCAACAAAGAGAAATACGCCAATTGTCTTCTCATGGACAACATATATTCTAGCCAGACATCGCTCGTTCCTATCGAGTCTCTCTGCGTCTAGTTATTTTATTACTACTATCTTCATCATCAGTAAACTCTTGCCAACAATTGGTGTATCAGAAGCTTTCTTATATACATACTTGCCTAGATCTCGATATCATTCATTATTAGCATGTTTATGACTAGTTGCAATTCTAATCTCAAATCCATTTTTGCGAAAGCATATGATCTATATAAAATATTCAACCTCTTCCAACGCATAAAATAATTGACCAACGTCACGAACAATATCAGATTTATTACTTTCAACTTTCTCGACAAATTCGGATGTATTATATGACATTTTGAAAAACTTACTTGTGAATAATAGTGATGAATTTTGCTCGATCGTAACTTCAACTTGATTTATGAAGTGAAAGTGGGCAACAAGATGAAACAAATTATGAGTAGAGGTGAAAGAGAAAATAATATCGAGAACAAATTCTATGGAAGGATAAGAAGATAACTTGAGAAAATAAAGAACTTCTAAAAGCAATATTTAAAGGTAAAAAGACCAAAATTTGGTACAACTTTATAATAATAATAATAATAATAATAATAATGGTAATAAAATAATAAAAAAGTACATAAGTTTAGCATAATATGGAGCGGCTTTATACTCAATTCGTAATAATAATAATAATATAATAATAATAATAATAATAATAATAATAATAATAATAAAATATTGAGAAATTTAATTTGGGGGGAAATGAACTGTTTTAAGATATATACAAATTCAAGGTAAATTAAAAGCAATTGAAAGCACGCGTGGTGCTCGAGGTGGTCATTCGACGAGGATTGGTGCTTGAGGTCACGGGTTCGAGTCTGTTTAGCAGCAAAAAAAATTTCATTTGCAAGCCATTATAGCCTGTACCGGCCGAATGGTTTTATTAATAATATAATTTTTTTTTTCATATAAGCCGGTATAGCCTCTACCAGCCGGCAGGTTTTATTAATAATATAATTAAAAGAAACAAAACAACAAAGGGTAAACCGGTGAAGCTCTGCAATCTACTTGAAAGCAAAGCAACAAAACTTTTTCTGCCATGTTGACTACTTTTTCTGCCACATCGCCTCGGGAAAGAACACCTGCAAGCTCGGTAATATAAAAAGTTGTGACCCATAACAGTATTAATGTTTGAATTTGGTCCTAAAATAATTCATGTACCGGACTTACTCACCTTATTTAAACGTATATTGAGAACATATGTTGTTCAAACTAAAGTTCACTTGTCAAGCTAGATAAAATAAAAATAACAGAGAGTAGAGAGGGAGTATTTCGGAAGAGAGGAGCAAAAAACTTCAACAAGTAAGTTTTTATTTATTGTTATTTGTTCAGTTTTTAATAGTTTCATTGTTGTTATTTTTATCATGCATGTTATTCTTGAATTAAAGGGATATAATACCATGCATGTATTTGTTTTTGTTGTCATTAATGCGTGTTATCACTGTGATATTATACATGCATGTTATTACTGTTGTTGTTATTATTTTCAGTATAATAACAACAAAATAATGCAAGATTTATAATGATCACTTTATATTTTATTAAAGAATGATATTTATTTTTAATATATTAATTAGACTAATTGGACATATTTTACAAAAATAAGAAAAAAATATTAGAGGGATAATAATAAATATAGATATTAACTTATTTCTATTTTAAAAAACCAATTAATAGATTTTGGGGATGGTGAAGTTTTATTATAAAGATATATCCTTGGTAGAAATTAAACTAGGCAGTGGTGCTCGGGTGGTCATATAATGAGTGATTGGTGCTTGAGGTCGCGATTTTGAATACATTTAGCGACCAACAAATTTGTCTTCTACCGGTTTTTTTATTTTATTTTAATTTATAAGTTTAGATGAAGTTGTATCAAATTTGGATATATATATATATATATATATATATATATATATATATATATATATATATATATATTTATTTATTTATTTTTATTTTAATTTCTTTGAGTCATCATTATACAATGGAGAAAAAAGATAAAAAAATTAAAAAGCTAAGTTTGGGTTTAAGTCAGAATTAAAAAAAAAAAAATTTTTGCAAAGATAAAGCATGCATTGATAAGTATTTATTTTATTATTATGTTTCATTTATTATTTTATTTTATTCCAAAGGTGCTTTCAATTGTTCACTTATTGTTTTAATTTATTTTTCTTCTTATTGTTTTTATTTTAATATTTTCTGCTTTTTACTAGTTTTTAATGCATGTTAATATTATTACATTATATACACGCATGTTATTGTTATTACTGTCATTTTGCAGCATGTTACTTTCAACTTGATTTTGTCATGCATCTTAATACTAATATGGAATTGATGTATTTTTTTAGGTAAAAGATGGATAGTTGGGAATATGGGCCAATTGATCCAAGTGTTCTGCATGATCAACAAGATCATGTATCAGATGACATATATCATGGGAGAGATAGGGAAAACTAAGCTCCAGTCAATATTACGATCCGAAATATAATCAGTGGGGCTTTGATAAAAGAACAAAAAATCCTTTTAGATAAATGTGGATTTGGAGTATTTAATTATCAAGGTGTTGTACACCAAACCGATCTTGATGCGATATCCGCCTTAGTCGAGAGATGGCGCTGGGAGACCAATACTTTTCATTTAAAGCGTGGAGAAATAACAATCACGTTAGAGGATGTTCATTGTATTTTTGGGTTACCGGTGGTGGGAAAGCCTTAATGGGTCCCCTCACATCACCAATTTGAATTATTTTAGGGATTGTTTTGGAGATAAATTATTTGGTGAATATTTTAGTCAAAAAAACGCGGTCTGCAATTTCATTAGTGTGGTTGCACCGAACATTTTAATAATTGTCCCGAGAATGCAAGTAAAGATGTTGTGAGGCGACACACAAAGGCATACATGTTGTGGTTGTGTGGGGTAAATATTATTCCCTAATAGGAATAGAAATAGTGTGCACCCACGATATATGTCTTTTATTGCCAATTTGAAGATTGTGTAACTTACTCTTGGCTGCAATGTTAGCATATTTGTATGATCTTTATATACCGCTACTTAGGAAAGGAGTTAAATACATTAATGGTTGTGTTACATTGTTACAAATTTGGGCTTATGAGGCGTGTAAGTATTGGAAAGCCAATGATGAGTGAGTTTTATACCCATGAATTGGATACATTAGGGCTTAATTTATTGTTGTTCTTAAGTCTTTTAGGATGTTTTTTATGTGTTTGTGTCTATTCAAGCATGTTTTATATTGTTTTGTAGGATTTGGGACAAAAGTTACATGGATCGATGTTTGGGGTGGCTAGATTAGCGTTTTTAAACTTGCCATTTACGACAGTCACTTCAGAGCCAATTTGACTATAGCTCTGACATTATTTCGAAAAACTCAAAGAATGAAAGTTGTAGATCTACTTCTCCTCTTTCCGGAACATCTTGAATCATCAAAATCGGAGTTGAGACGAAGAAGTTATGGCCATTTTCCCAAAGGGCGTCGGAGCGAGAAAATGTCGGATTTTTGGCGAGCAGGGGCGCCATTTTTTAGCCTATACCCGGTAGCAGGGGGCACAGAGAGGAGAACTCGGCGCCATTGCCCACTTTTTGATTTTGAGCTGAGGGAAGTTTGTGTGATGGCTGGGCAGCGTTTTGGTAAATTTGACACCTTTTGACTCAAATAGGATTGGGTTTGTTCTAAGCTAAAAATTGGACTTGTAACCTATAAATACATGATGTAAGGCATAAAATAAAGGGAGATTACATAGCTTAGCCTAGATTAAACACTCCTTTAGATTAGAAAATAACCCTAGTTCTTATTAGTTTTGGAGATTGAAGCGACTTGGAGACCATTGAAGATCGAGAAGCAAGAAGCGAGAGGGAGCATCGAGTTCTTGACACATGATTCTATTCTCTTCTCTCATCTTACTTTTATCTTTTGATGTCTATTCGGTTGTGGATTCTTGGTTTTAATTCATTAATTATGAACTAACTCTTTTTTGAGATTTCAATTGAACTTTTTATGGCTATGAATTAGTTATTCATTATATTACAATTATTTATGTTAAAGTGAGTTGTTTATCTTGTCTTGTGCTTATTGATTAATTATTTGATCGATAATTACTTTGTTACTCTAGAAGGAATTGGAAGAGGAATTCTAGGGTTAGGCTGGGCATGATATCATGTGACTTAGTTTATTTGCATGGTGAATAATTAGGTTTGTGAATAGAATGGAAATATTTTTTTATGCGCATGTAACACATAAGGAATTGGGATTATGTGAGTTTAATTCAATTGTTTTGCATAGGAATATAGCAAGATTAATCTGGATTAAATAGAAGGCAATTGATCACTTGGAAAAGGACTTTTGGCATTTGAGAATTCTGTTAACAATTGATAGGCATAATAATTGGGATAATTGGATAATTGATTTATAATTCATAATTGGGGATATTGAAGTCTTAATCTTTATTTATTTGAATTCATTCGTTAAAATCTTAGTTTTAATTAGTTAATTTAGTTTTCTTAATTAGAAAAAACACGATTTGAGATTGTTTAAATAAAATTAGTTTGGTTAAAAATTAGTACTTGGTGATTTTTATTAAATAATTCCTCGTGGGAACGATACTCTACTTTCACTTTATTACTTGTTGGTAGTGTATACTTGCGTATTCATTGATTACGAAAAATCGATCAACAAGTTTTTTAGCTAGATTCTTAGGGAATTAATTTAATAATTATTTACCGATATTAATTTCAATCAAATTAGTCTTAATTTAAACATTTTATTTTTATTTTTAATTCTCTTTCTATATTTCTCTCTTTTGGTACCATGGATGACTTTGTGTATCAATGGCCATTTTACGAACATATTTCGACGAGGGAGTGGAGATTGAAAGACTCGAGAAACTTTACGCATTGTCGGCCTGATTGAGACACTTTCGAGGATGTTTGAAGCTTTTGAAGCTCGGCGTCGTCAAAGTATGGTGGTTACTTGTGATTATTGTCTTTGGAAATCATATGAGTCATCAATGCACCATCGATTTCGGTAGAGTGCGAGTATAGTGGTGATTACCCCAATAATTATGTCTATCAACAACTATCATCGAGTTGGGGGTATCACGGGATTTTCATGGAGTAACAATCAAGATCAATTTTATGCTCCAAGTCCAACATACCCACGAGGATTTCTTGTGTCCACCTCCCTTCTGACGGGAAGAACATTCAAATTGGGAGGAAGCCTTGGAAAAATTTATTAAAGCTTACGAAAAAAGGAATGAGGAACAAGACAAGAAAATGAATCAAGTAAATTTGAATTTGCAAAGCGAGGCGTTGATCAAAATTTGGAAAATCAAGTGGAGCAGATAGCACATCGTTGAACAAGCGAATCCTCAATACACACGGCCCTATGACATGGATTAGAGGCAGATGGTGAGCAGAGCCAAATCTACAATTTGGATGAGCCACGAGATGAAAAAAAGAGAGACAAGTGGGGATAATGACAACAAGGTCGGTGAAGAACTAATTGTGAGAACCAATGATGATGAGCGATGTTATTTATGCCTCAAGTGCCTTCTCCTCCACGAGTTCGAGAGTCGGTTAGATTTGCAAAACCTTGTCCAGATTAGTGTAGTCGTGTCGTCGGCAATACTCTCTGTGATGTAAAAGCAAGTACACCTTGAAACCATGGTGCGATGAGCTAGAAGATAGAAGAAGAAATTGTTGTGTCGACAAGCCTCATGCGAGAATATATTCATGAGACTGATGGAGAAACCACTAGATCTTTGGGCGTTCTTGAATGTGATCTTATCTCGAAAGCATTCTAGGTGACTTTAATCAATGGCTATTGTAAATGGGAACCTACCAAAAGCTATATTATTTCCAGATGGATGGAGGGTTCCTCGACTTTCGTGAGGGAATTGGATAGAGAATTGAAGAAGTCGGTGAGACTATAAAACAAAGCGCTTATTGGGAAGCTGACCCAAGTTTAATTTTTATTTTAGTTTTTATTAAGTTTTATATTAGTAGTTTTGAATTTGCATTTATTTAGGATTTAATAAAATTGCTTCTATCATGGTTTCTGAGGTTATTCAAGTCAAATTCAAGTGTGGTGCCCAATTTGTTCCATGTCTTGCTTTATTCTCCAAACTTTAGCGGGCGAGGAGGAAGATTGCTATATTTTCGGGGAAGTCCTCTGCTTTAATTTTTCTATTTGGTCATTGAGGACAATGTCTAGTTTAAGTTTGGGGGCATTTTAGTGTCGTATTGCATATAGTTAGTTATTTACATTGTAGTTCGTTATGTTTTTGGGTTATTTACATTTAGTTGTTGCATTTTTTTTTTTTTTTTTTTAAAAAAAAAAAAAAATTTAAAAATCATAAAAATAGTAGTTAGTTTACTATGTTTGTTGCGATTAGTTTATATTTGCATGATTCAATTTGTTAGATAGTAAAAAGTCTATTTTGGTGATGATGAGGCTGGAGTTAAGTAGATAAGTATAGTATTGAATATTAGGGCTTTGATGTGATTTCTTGTTATGAATTGAATCTTTTCTGTTTGAGGCTGGTATAATCAAGGTTATACGTTAATATGACTATATTAGCGATTAAGTTTAAATTGATACATAATGGATTTCTTAAAGTATAATACTAGTGTGAAGGAATGAAAAGACATGAATAGTAGGAGATGGCTAAATTTTGATAAAAACTTAAGTTTGGGGAAATTTTGGGGTATATAAGCTTTAAAAAAAAAAAAAAAAAAAACATGTTGAGTCTTGTGGTGGGTTGAGGAGAAACACTCCCCATAAACACAAGCGTGAGATGGGCGTAAAAGCGCACTCACTGACCATCTATATAAAAAAAAAAAAAAAAAAAAAAAAAAAAATTCAAGTGGCTAGTTTTGTTTGGGGCCTTTGTTACTTGAGTAGAAATGCGCTTTAGAAAAGTATCTTAAAACCTAAGCGCCCTAAGGTCTTATATAGTGCAGGAGTCGTTGGTGGCTTCGCTAAGGGGTGACCTTTATTAGCCTAATGGAATGAGACATTGCTGATTATGGTTAAAAAAAAAAAACAATAAAAGCAGGAAAAAGAGCAAAAAGCCCCGTAATGAAAAGTAAAGCATAAGTATCCCAGTTGGACTCTTGAACTTGGTGGATGTTTGACTTTAGTTGGATATAGCTTGTTACGTGAATTTTGTGAATTTACCTTTGTATGATGCCTTCAAAGATATCTATTATGTCTTAAATTTGATTTTATATCGATTAACATTGTTGTGGAGCACACACGCACTATATCGGTGATAACGATCTAAGATTTGATGATTGATTGGGAAATTCTTGATTTGTTTTAATATGATGTATTATCATGTTTACTTGATTTCTCTAAGGTAGGTTGAATAGACTTGTTTACGTCATTCTTTGTTGGATTAAGTAGGCATATAGATTAGTTTCATTACATTGCATTGCATAACATTTTGTGTTTTTGCTTGAGGACATGACAAAGATTTAAGTTTTGGGGTATTTGATGAGTGAGTTTTATACCCATGAATTGGATACATTCGGGCTTAATTTATTGTTGTTCTTAAGTCTTTTAGGATGTTTTTATGTGTTTGTGTCTATTCAAGCATGTTTTATATTGTTTTGTAGGATTTGGGACAAAAGTTACATGGATCGATGTTTGGGGTGGCTAGATTCGCGTTTTGACTTGCCATTTACACACAGCAGTCACTTCAGAGCCAATTTGACTATAGCTCCTGACATTATTTCGAAAAACTCAAAGAATGAAAGTTGTAGATCTACTTCTCCTCTTTCCGGAACATCTTGAATCATCAAAATCGGAGTTGGACGAAGAAGTTATGGCCATTTTCCCAAAGGGCGTCGGGCGATGAAAATGTCGGATTTTGGGCGACGGCAGAGGCGCCCATTTTAAGCCTATGCCCGGCAGCAGGCGCTTGAGGAGAAGCGAACTCCAGTTGTAGTGCCCTTGTTGTGGATGGCTTGAGGAGAAAGGTTTAGTTGAGTGATGGCTGGGCCAGCGTTTTTGGTAATTTTGACACCTTTTGACTCAAATAGGATTGGGTTTGTTCTAAGCTAAAAATTGGACTTGTAACCTATAAATACATGATGTAAGGCATAAAATAAAGGGAGATTACATAGCTTAGCCTAGATTAAACACTCCTTTAGATTAGAAAATAACCCTAGTTCTTATTAGTTTTGGAGATTGAAGCGACTTGGAGACCATTGAAGATCGAGAAGCGAGAAGCGAGAGGGAGCATCAGTTCTTGACAGCAGATTCTATTCTCTTCTCTCATCTTACTTTTATCTTTTGATGTCTATTAGGTTGTGGATTCTTGGTTTTAATTCATTAATTATGAACTAACTTTTTTTGAGATTTCAATTGAACTTTTTATGGCTATGAATTAGTTATTCATTATATTCTAATTATTTATGTTAAAGTGAGTTGTTTATCTTGTCTTATGCTTATTGATTAATTATCGATCGATAATTACTTTTGTTACTCTAGAAGGAATTGGAAGAGGAATTCTAGGGTTAGAAGCTGGGCATGATATCATGTGACTTAGTTATTTGCATGAGTGAATAATTAGGTTTGTGAATAGAATGGAAATATCTTTTCATGCATGTAACACATAAGGAATTGGGATTATGTGAGTTTAATTCAATTGTTTTGCATAGGAATATAGCAAGATTAATCTGGATTAAATAGAAGGCAATTGATCACTTGGAAAAGGACTTTTGGCATTTGAGAATTCTTGTTAACAATTGATGAGGCATAATAATTGGGATAATTGGATAATTGATTTATAATTCATAATTGGGGATATTGAAGTCTTAATCTTTATTTATTTGAATTCATTCGTTAAAATCTTAGTTTTAATTAGTTAATTTAGTTTTCTTAATTAGAAAAACACGATTTGAGATTGTTTAAATAAAATTAGTTTGGTTAAAAATTAGTACTTGGTGATTTTTATTAAATAATTCCTCGTGGGAGCGATACTCTACTTTCACTTTATTACTTGTTGGTAGTGTATACTTTTGCGTATTCATTGATTGAAATCGATATTCATTCTTCATGCATCTTAGGCGGGGCTATGTGTCATACACCACGCGTGAATCTTGCATGGAGTTTTTGCGATCCGTATGTTAACCAAGATGTTGGTCCACCTTTACACGAATGCAAATACATATTCACGCTTGGGTGTGTAGTACCAATCAACGCCATTTTGTCTTGTTTCTGATTCGCGATTGAAGATTGGATGGTTACCATAATTGACCCGCACTACAATGACACTAAGTATATTAAGTTACATGAAATGTACTCATAATTCATTAAAGTTGCGGTATGTTTAATTTTAAAATATTTTAATTTTATAATGTCCTTTAATATTAAAAAATTATTAACCAACTACTTTGTACATGCAGGTACATTTGATACCATTTTGTTTGTAAAATGGTAATCCGATGCGTGAGTGGCCCAGCGGTAATCCTACTGTGCAGACCTTAAAGATTCGACCGAAACAACACAACAACGCAGACTGTGGCATTTTTGTCCGCAAGTATGTTATTTGCATTTAGATTAGGGCTAATGGTAATATTTCACGAAGAGAAGTGGTCCTTGGAAGATGTCACATCTTCTTTCGTTCTCGCGTCGCGTAGAGCTCTACAAGAAATCATGAAGATTACTTAGGCCTCACGAGATATAAAGGCCGGTTGTATTAATCATTCTATGTTTTTTTATTTTATGAAAATGAACATGTAATATGTATTATTCCTCTTAATGTTTTTGCAAGACTAGTATTGGTATCAATTATCAAAAATATATCAATTATCAAAAATGTATCAAATGTATCAAAATTGTATCAAATGTATCAAAAATATATCAAATGTATCAAATATATCAAAAATATATCAAATGTATCAAAATATATCAATTATCAAAAATGTATCAATTATCACAAATGTATCAAAATATATCAAAAATGTATAAAATATAAAAAAATGTATCAAATATATAAAATCATTTCTTAATAATAAAATCATTGCTTAATATATAAAATCATTACTAATAATCATTGCTTAATAAATATAGATATTAACTTATTTCTAAATATCAAACCCCATATGTATTATATAGACTTATTAATAATATTTGTTTCAGTAATATAATAATAATGCAAGAATATAGATTTTGGGGGATGGTGAAGTTTTTAATATAAAGACATATCCTTGGTCAAATTAATAGCTAGGTCCGTGGTGCTCGGGTGGTCATATAGCGTGTGTTTGGAGTTTGAGGTCATGAGTTCGAGTTTGTTTAGCAAGAAGTTGCTTGAATAAAATAATTTTTTATTTTTTAATACTACTAGTGACAATTGTCTCAGTTCAAAAAAAAAAAAAAATGTTCTAAATTTTTGTTAAAAAAAAAAAAATCAACCAAAGACAACCTCTAAGAAATTAAGACAAATCCTTTATTTGTTATTCTTTATAAAATATTTATTATTTTTATAACTCTTTCATTTAATAACAAATAAAGAATTATAATTCAAATAAAAATAATATCCTATTTTATAAAAATATATTTTTATAATTTTTTATTTCCTATTTTTATAAAGAATATATTTTTATAGCAAATTAAAGTGGGATGAAATTAATATATTTGTTATATAAGGAATTATAAAAATATTTTATATCCTATTTTATATCCTATTATAAAATAACAAATAAAGAATATAAAATATTTTTTATAAAAATAGCAAATAAAAATTATAAAAATATATTTTTATAAAATAGGATATTATTTTTTATTTGAATTATAATTCTTTATTTGTTATTAAATGAAAGAGTTATAAAAAAATAAATATTTTACAAAAAGAATAGCAAATAAAAAGAATCGTGTAAGGAAGAGGTTGTCTTGGGTTGGATTTATTTATTTATTATTTTTTTTAATGTACCGTAAGAGCTTCATGTAATGATCGGGAGTATTTTATATTTTTTAAGTTTATTTAATAATGTCTTTGAGTCATGACTATTAATGGAGAAATGCTTAAAATAAAAATAAAAAGGCATGGCCTTGCATAATTTGTCTTGGTCGGGCATTATTTAATATTAAAATTCATTTTATATCAATAAACCCGACAACATGTTGACTATGGTGGGGTCCTCATATTAAAATAAAAGCAGAATTTACAAGTTGTGTAGGCTTGGTATATTATGTTTCAATCTCAGCCTTCCAATAAGTTTATCAACTATTCAAAAAGGGTTGTTGCACAGTTCTTATGGCAACCGGTTGCTATGAAAGGGCTCCATATATATATATATATATATATATATATATGTACTTGTTTATATTATTTCATTATAATTTAATAAAATTAATAATATAATATATTGCTAGTAAAATAAATATTGCATACTGTTTGGTTTTGAATTAAAAATTAGTTGTACAAAGTAATATAAAAGGATTTAAAATTTTAATTCGGTAAATAAAGGAGTGACGGCAGTGACTATTTTCCACTGTTTGAGTGTTTGAGAAGTACTTATTTTTTAACTTATAACTTGATTTTTAAGTAAAAAAAAAACAAGTTAGTTTGACCAAATGTAATGTCTATTTTGCCCCTCTTTTTATTAATATCATTTTTAGTAATCTTTACATTATTTTAACTTATAAGTCATTATGAGTCGAAAAATTTCATAACTTGTTTTAACTTAATTTTTGACTTATAAGTCAAATTAATGCCGAACCCTTTTACTTATAAGTCACAACTTATAAAAACTTATAAGTCAACTTATATTTTAACTTATAAATCATTTAAAATAAGGAGCTCCCGAATAGGCCCTATACTCCATCTGTCCCTTAATATAAGTCGTTTTAGAGTTGTGCACAAGTATTAAGAAAATGATTGTATAACATTGAATATAATATCTGTAAGACCCCAACTTTTATGAATAAAAATAAATTTTCTATAAATATCATTTTTGAATATTATGGAATAAATTTGATATGATGTTATAGTTGTGGTAATATTTATAAATTTTGCAAAAAGACGCAAGTTGTTATATAATATTCGATTGGTGGGGAATATTCGTTTTAAGCAGAGGGAATATTAAATGACGACCGGCACAATCATTAGTGGACCCCACAATGTAATTACGAGTTAACGGTTCAGCGAAATTATTATGCGTTTACTCAATCCGGCCAATAATTCATTGTGAAATCCACCAATGATCTTTGTTAAATTTGATATGATGTTATAGTTGTGGTAATATTTATAAATTTTGCAAAATCACGAAGTTGTTATATAATATTCGATTGGTTGGGAATATTCGCTTTTAAACAGGAATATTCGATTTCTTATTTTTATAAAAATATTTTACAAGATTAATATGATCAATAATTCGGCCGAAAGTTTTACTGTTAAGCTGTTGAAACACCCGGTGTTAAAAAAGCACAGAATACGGCGTGGTTGCATAAGTAGCATTACGGTATTGATTATTGATGCCTACGTGAGAAGTCACTCAGTTTTGTTCAAATTATTGGTTCAGTAATTGTTGCATATTATCTCAAGTTATTTGATTCAATTATTGTCGATATTTTATATATTATTAAATCAATAATTGAGATGACAAAGTTATTAATATTATTATTTTTGCAATATTAACGATGTTAGAAGTTACGCCAAGAATAGGTTTGGTCACCCATTAATTGCGCCAATATAGGAAAAATCCTATTGAAAAAGCCCTCTTTCCTCGAGAACGACCTGGTCGATTAATATTGTGAATTAAAATAATGATGATAAATGTTGTTAAAAATATTGAGGTAATTTTTATGAAGTATTTGTTGTAAATTTTGGCGTATTATTTGGACTCCCAATTACTCATTTTTCAAAACTGTCGGTAGAAGTTATTTCAGTTTTGTTATATATATATATATATATATATATATATATATATATATATATATTATACTCGTCATTTTTAAATACTGCCACAAAACAAGAGTTAAATAACATATCACATATTATCCTTATACTCTGACCAACCAATTAAATATCAAATAAACTTAAGTAGGTCATACTAGCGAAAGAATTCCCCGTCTCTCCCCTCCTAGTTCTTGTCTCACACCTTAGCCAGAGATCATATCCCTAATCTTTGATACCAACTGTGACGCCCCCAAAATAGGTATACATCACCCATCTTGAGTCACCAAATACATGGTACAAAATTCAAATACAAACTAATAATACAGCAGTCGTGTAAAATACGACAAAACATATGCTGTGAGTTTAAATATAAATAGTCTCTTCTAGACAATATCCACTCTCAGAATAAGTTCTCATTATATTTATTGTTACACTATTTAACAGAATAGTGAGGACTACTAGCTAATACTAATCCGGACCATCAATCCATTCCCCGAATCGTCCCAGCTACGTTCTCATTTTCTGAAGAGAACAGTGAAAGAAAGGGTGAGCTTAACTAGCCCAGCAAGAAATATTATGACTAAGATAATGCAAAATAAATTATCATTAGTCTCCAACAATGTTAAACTGATAAAATATAATAGACATCAAGTTTAACTGCAGCGGACAAGCAATCCATTAAAAGAGTCAAGTAGAGAATAAAATCTACTATCTTTTATGATTTAAAAGGTTTTTCATCACTTTTGTCGCTGAGACTCAGCTTAATAAATAATCCACATCATCCCTGCAGTACGGTCAAGGATATTCATTAGGGTCACGACCAAAAATTCCATGCACTACTGAGTGCCAAGGATATTTGTGTATTCATCAATGGTCATGATCATGCCAACAATCGCCCAACAATGCACTACTGGCCAATGAGGACTTTTATCACATCTTTTATAATATTACTACATGATTACACCGAATAATCCTCGGTTATAATCATACCAAGTCCATCTATGCACTTACAGCCATGAGATGACTTTTCAAAAAAATATAAACATGAGGATGATGACAATGATATAAGAATTCAATAAAACAAGTTCACGAATTAATTTATTCAGAACTAATAACGCCCAAATTGTCAACATGATATCGCTTTGTAGAGTAAAATTCAAGATTGCTAAGAAGAATATTTCCATGAAAATATGGATGAAGCGCAAATATCAAGGATATTCCATAAATTTCATGGAGTATAAGTCAAAATTTTAACCAACCGAGTATAATAACGAATGGAATAACAAAAGAAATCACCATGCATGCAGAGATTCCGCGACAAAGTTATTTCAACAGAATAATAATAACGGAACCAGGTCAGGTGAAATTCACACCGACAGGATGTTCCAACAGAATAATAAGTGCGAAATAATAAATAATGGAACCAGGTCCAAATCGCATGCATAAGAATTCATGATGAATAAGATATTCCAATGTAATAATAAATACAAAAAGTAATAATAATCAGAACCGTGTCCAGTAAAAACACACATGACAGGATATTTAACATAATAATAATAATAGTAAAGAATGTCACCAAGTATAGGGTAGATCACAGATATCAAAGTTATTCCAATGTAATAATAAGAAATGGAATAACAACAGTTCTCTTCATGAATAAGAAAGAATAACACTTTTCTTAGTAAAAGAAACTGAATATAAGAGTAGGGAAGTAGAAGAATACTTTTCTATAGTTTCTCTATAATTTTTCTCTCTGGAGTTTCAGTGAATTCATAAGAAATAATGAAGGAATGAGCTTCTATTTATAGGAAAATGGAATGCATAGTAACTAACTCATGAACGGTCCATATTGATTTACTTTAATCTAACGGTCCATATTTAAAGCAAAATCTTTTAAATAAAATATAATATATATAATAATAATGACAATCATAAGTACTCAATAATTCAATTCTTTCGAAACTTTTTTTCAACGCAAAGATATATATATATATATATATATATATATATATATATATATATATATAATATACAACACATGTTCCCTACAAACACAACACACACACATGCCATAATACCATTTCCCACCAAATACCATTCCCCACCAAAACCCACAAAAACAATATATATATTATATTATATATATACACCCACACACAACCTTATATACATAACCCCTCCCCAATACGTATCTCTCTCTCACCCCCATTTTCAAAATTCATTTTTCAACATATATGGGCCCCACATGTGGCACATGTGGGCCCCACTTTTTAAATAATTTTCTATCGATTATTTTGAAAAATGGGTAAATAGGAATCCATAAAATAAGCAAACTTCATAAAAATCACCTTAATAATTTTAACAACATTCATCATCTTTATTACAATTCACAATATTAATCGACTGTGTCGTTCCTGTGAAAGCAGGGCTTTCCAATAAGGATTTTCTCCTATGGCATGCGCAATTAAGGTGCCCAAACCTCTCCTCGATGTAACTTCTAGACATCGTTAATATTGCAAATAATAATATTAATAACTTTGTCGCCTCAATTATTGATTTTAACAATATATAAAATATCGACAATAATTGAATCAAATAACGTGAGATATTACGCAACAATTACTATAAAGAATAATTGAACAAAACCGAATGACTTCTCACGTAAGCATCAATAATAAATACCGCGTGCTACTATGCAACCACGCCAGACATCGTATTTTTTACTACCGAAAGTAGTTCAATAAAGATAATCAGTAAAACTTCCGCCGTTATTTTTATAAAAATATTTTTTGTCGTTTTTTCAATCCGAAAATAATTCCGTTATGGGTCCACCAATGATTGTGCCATCGCATTTAATATTCCCCGACACAAAGAATATTCCCTGACCAATCGAATATAATATAACAACTTGCATACTTTGCAAAATTTATAAATATTACCCCCAACTATAACATTATATCAAATTCACACCATAATATTAAAAATATTTCGAGAAAATTAAATATTTATTCATAAAATCTGGGGTCTCACAATCTCCCCTTCTTAAGAAATTTTTCCCTCAAAATTAGGGTACGTACCTAGTATGTCAAAGAGGTAAGGATACCTTGATTTCATTTTAGATTCTAACTCTCAGGTCATTTCCTCAACATCGTGGTTTCTCCATAAAACTTTGACTTGAGGTATAACCTTGGAGCATAAAATATGTTCCTTCTTATCCAAGATTTGAATAAGCACCTCTACATACGTTAAGTCTTCCGTTATTTCGTCTGGTTCCAACTCAATAATGTGGTTCGGGTCTTCCATATATTTACGTAACATGGATATGTGAAAAATGTTATGAACACGAGACATACTTGGCGGTAAAGCGAGTCTATAGGCCACAGTTCCTACCCGATCGAAGATTAAAAATGGGCCAATGAATCGAGGATTGAGCTTTCCTCTCTTTCCAAATCTAGTAACTCCTTTCCATGGAGCAACATGTAACAACAAATGATCTCCTATATCGAATTCCACTTCCTTTCGATGAAGATCAGCATAACTCTTTTGTCGATCTTGTGAGGTTTTTATACGTTGTCGAATCGTTTGAATCTTTTTCGTAGTCATACGCATTCAACTTCCGGTCCCAACAACGTTGCTTCACCCACCTCATCCCAAAGATACCGAGAACGACACTATCTTTCATACAACGCCTCGAATGGAGCCATGCCAATATTTGTTTGATAACTGCTGTGTTGTAGGAAAACTCCACCAATCGGTAAGAACTTGTCCCAACTTCCCTTGAAGTCAAGGACACAGAGTCTTAATAAATCTTCAAGAGTTTGAATAGTCCTCTCGATTGTCGTCCGTCTCGAGGATGATATCTTTGAACTAAATCAGAACCGCGCCCATAGCTTTTTGCAAACTAACCCAAAATCGTGAAGTGAATCTTGGATCTCGATCAGAAACTATGGATACTGGCATACCATGCAGTCTTACAATCATGTTTATGTACATGCGAGCAAGACGTTTAAGTGTATAAGTTTCTCGTATTGGTAAAAAGTGAGAAGACTTGGTCAATCTATCAATAATGACCCAAATTGCATCAATGCCTTTAGAAACCTTGGGAAGACCAGTAACGAAATCCATGGTAATGTGCTCCCACTTCCATTTTAGAATTTCAAGTGGTTGCAATGGACCTTTTGGTACTTGATGCTCCGCCTTGACTCGTTGACAAGTTAGACACCTTGAGATAAACAGCGTTATCTCTCTCTTCATATTGCTCCACCAAAATGTATGACGAAGATCACAATACTTTTGGTACTCCCAGGATGGATTGCAAACGGTGTGTTGTGCGTCTCCATCATGATTTTATACTTTAACTCAGGATCGTTAGGAACAAAAAGTCTGGAGTTGACTCAAAGTATTCCTTCATCATCGATTCTTGCTTCCGGCATAACACCTTCTCGACCTTCTTCCTCATACGCGCATCACTCCAAGTTCCGTAGTTTGAGCAGCTTTAACTTTATCAATTAAAGTCGGTTCTACTCGTATATTTGCCATCATCACGTGGGTCCCTAGAGTCTTTATCTCTATGTCCATCCTTTGCAAGTCATACAAAATGGGCTTTTGCGTTGACAATATCGCACTCGTACCCGCATATGATCTTCTACTCAATGCGTTAGCTACCACGTTCGCTTTTCCAGGATGGTATTGGATGGTATGATCATAATCTTTCAATAGTTCAAGCCAACGTCGTTGTCGCATGTTGAGTTCCTTTTGAGTGAAGAAATATTTGAGGCTTTTATGATCCGTAAAGATCTCCACCTTCTCCCCATACAAGTAATGCCTCCAAATCTTTAGTGCGAAGAAGATAATACCGCCAACTCTAGATCATGAGTAGGATAATTCCTCTCATATTCTTTGAGTTGTCGTGAGGCATAGGCTATGACTTTCCCATATTGCATGAGAACACATCATAACCCTTTGCCTCAAGCATCACCGTAGATGAAAACCCTTCGAACCAGATGGTATCATCGTAACAGTCTTTAAATGAGTCTCCTCTTGAGTTCTTGAAAACTCTTTTCATATTCCTCGCTTCCAACAGAACTTTGTATCTTTCCGAAGTCACCGAGTTAGTGGATTAGCGATTCGAGAAAATCCTTCCACGAATCTCCGATAATAACCAAATAAACCGAGAAAGATAACGATTTTGATCATCGATTTAGGTTGCTCCCAACTTTGAATAGCTTCAATCTTTCTTTGGGTCAACAGATATTCCATGACTTGATACCACGTCGCCCAAGAAATGCTACTTCCTCAAGCCGTAACTCGATTTCTTCAACTTGGCATAAAGCTTATATTCACGAAGCTTTTGGAGTATCAGCCTCAAGTGTTGCTCATGATCTTCACGGGTTTTGGAATATATGAGGATGTCATCAATAAAGACGACCACAAAGTGATCCAAATATTCCGTGAATACTCGGTTCATCATATCCATGAAGGCAAAGAGGAGCATTAGTCAATCCAAAAGACATGACTAGAATTCATAATGCCCGCATCGAAGTTCGAAAGTCGCCTTTAGAATGTCATCGGCTCTAATCTTCAACCTGGTGATATCCGGAACGAAGATCAATCTTTGAAAAGATTTTGGCTCCTTGCAACTGGTCAAACAAATCATCAATACGTGGCAATGGGTACCTATTTTTGATGGTGACATGATTTAACTCCGATAATCAATATAAAGTCGATACTCTCGCTCTTTCTTTTTTTTCACGTAACGTAACAGAGAGCACCCCAAGGAGAAGTACTAGGACGAATAAAGTCAATGTCTAACAATTCTCGTAGTTGGGTCTTTAACTCACGAAGTTCAATAGAGCTATTCGACATGGGGCTTTGAAATGAGTTTGTTGGGTTCAAGGTCGATACAAAATTCAATTTCACGCCTGAGGGGTAGGCCAGAAGTTCTTCGTGTGGAATACGCCCAGAAATTCATTAACAATAGAAATATCATTCAAAATCGATTTATTTTTGTTTAAATCCGTGATATGAGCTAAGAAAGCTTGACATCCGTTTTTCAATAAACGAATAGCTTTATGGCTTGAGATGACAGTGATTGATTTTAATGGTTTGGTTGCTTGAATTCGTATAATAGGTTTGTTAGGAATATGAAAGCTAATAACCTTATGAAAACAATCAATTTTTGCATGATGAGTAGTTAACCAATCAATCCCTAGAATTACGTCAAATGCAAGTATTTTCAATGAAATAAGATCGACAGGTAATGTGAGGGTACCGATTTGAACCAAACAAGACTTATAAACCGTGGATGTAATGAATGTTTCTCCCAATGAAGTTTCAACAGATAAATCAAAATCCAATTTTTCCGGAGTCAAATTTAAACGTTGAGCGCAAGTAGGAGAAATGAAAGAATGGGTAGAACCGGTATCAAATAAAGTATAAACTTCGCTAGAGTTTATGATTAGTTTACCCGTGATGACCACGTTCGAGTTCCTTGCTTTCTGGGAGGTCACAACAAACGGCCTCCTCAGACTACCGGCTTTGACTTTTTTCCGGGCGACCTTTGACGCCCATCCCAAATTGGACTTGTCTTCTTTGGCACGACAAAATCGGGTCGGTGTGACTTTTTCTTCCACAATTGTAACACGCTTTGATGGCATCGCACATTGGGACCGATGTGTCCCTCTCTTCCACACTTGAAGCATATGATAGTGGTCGTTTCTCCTTCCTTAACGACAGTGTGATGATGTTGACGTCTTTCCATCATTGTTGAATCTCTCTTCTTGAAATGTCCATTCTTATTATTTTGGCCATGATTACCACCAAAGTGGTTACCATTTCGCATGATTCCTTGATTCCTCGATGACTATTATCACGGTTTATCATTCACCGCTCTCGTTTGTTTGATCATTATCACCGGTATTATTATTTTATCAACCGCGAATACTCCTTTGGATTTTTATCTCGTGTTTCAAACCTCTTAAAAACATTCGCGTCATTCTCTCCTCATTATCAACCAAATGGGACGAAAACCGGACAACTCAAAGAACTTGGCTTCAGATCGCAATACTGGCCATGTTATTTGTTCCAAACTTGATGAACTCTACCTCTTTCATGTGATTTAATACTTTCGGGAAAGTATTTGTCATTGAATAGTTCTTCGAACTTCTCCCAAGACATCTTCAGTGCGGCAGTTGAAAGACGCTTACTGATTCCCACCAAGAATCATCTGTCGCAAATACGAAGGTGGCAAAAGGAACTTTTGTTCCTCGGAGCATCCCAAGACATCAAATATCTTGTTGATCTACTTAATCCACGCCTCCGCCTTTAAGTGGTTTTGGCTCTCCAAAAACTCCGATGGTCCCAGCTTCCTTAAATCGCTTCATGGTGACCGTCCCGAGAGTTGCCAGTGTATCCACGCATTTTGGATGTGAGCCGCCTTTCACTCGATGTTGCATGAATTGCATAAAGCCTCTGAACATTCCATCGTTCATCATTTGGTCAGTGTTTTTGTTTGCTTGAGGAATGTCTCCTTCCTGATGCACATTATTCTGATTATTGATCTGTGGAGACTCAATGGTCTCCTGTGCTCCATTGATAATCTCAACATTCTCAGATGTCATTTTCAAATACTACCACAAAACAAGAGTTAAATAACATATCACATATTATCCTTATACTCTGACCAACCAATTAAATATCAAATAAACTTAAGTAGGTCATACTAGCGAAAGAATTCCCCGTCTCTCCCCTCCTAGTTCTTGTCTCACACCTTAGCCAGGGATCATATCCCTAAGCTTTGATACCAACTGTGGCGCCCCCAAAATAGGTATACATTACCCATCTTGAGTCGCCAAATACATGGTACAAAATTTAAATACAAACTAATAATACAGCAGTCGTGTAAAATACGATAAAACATATGTTGTGAGTTTAAATACAAATATTGTCTTCTAGACAATATCCACTCTCAGAATAAGTCCTCATTACATTTATTGTCACACTATTTAATAGAATAGTGAGGACTACTAGCTAATACTATCATCCGGGACAATCACTCCATCCCCGACTTCGTCCCAATTTATGTTCTCATTTCCTCAAGAGAATAAAGGTGAAAGAAAGGGTGAGCTCAACTAGCCCAAAGAAGAAATATTATGACTAAGATAATGCAAAATAAATTATCATTACCTTCAACAATGTTAAACCGATAAAATACAATAGACATCAAGTTTAAGCTCATAATGGATCAAACAATCCATTAAAAGAGTCAAGTAGAGAATAAAATCTACTATCTTTTATGATTTTAAAAGTTTTTCATCATTTTATCACGAGACTCAAATTTTAATAAATAATTCACATCATCCATGCACTACGGCCAAGGATATTCATTAGGGTCACGACCACAAATTTCATGCACTACGGGCCAAGGATATTTGTGTATTCATCAATGGTCATGATCATGCCAACAATTGTCCAAAAATGCACTACGGGCCAACGAGGACTTTTATCACATCTTTTGTAACATTACTACCATGATTACACCGAATAATCCTCGGTCATAATCATACCAAGTCCATCTATGCACTACGTGCCATGATGACTTTCAAAAAAATATAAACATGAGGATGATGACAATGATATAAGAATTCAATAAAACAAGTTTACTTAATTAATTTATTCAGAACTAATAACGCCCAAATTGTCAACATGACATCGCTTTCAGAGAGTAAAATTCAAGATTGCTCGTAAGAATATTTCCATGAAAAATACTGGATGAAGCGCAAATATCAAGGATATTCCATAAATTTCATGGAGTATAGAAGTCAAAATTTTAACCAACCGAGTATAATAACGAATGGAATAACAAAAGAAATCACCATGCACGCAGATTGCCGCATCGACAAAGTTATTTCAACAGAATAATAATAACGGAACCAGTCGTGAAATTCACACCGGATGTGTGATGTTCCAAATGTAATAATAAGTGCAAAATAATAAATAATGGAACCAGTCGAATAGTAAAACCGCATGCACAAGATATTCGAATGTATTAATAAATAAAGATTTTAACCAGTCCTGTAAAACACACATGCATGTGATATTCCAATGTAATAATAATAATAATAAGAAGAATGTCACCAAGTATAGGGTAGATCACAGATACAAAAGTTATTCCAATGTAATAATAAGAAATGGAATAACAACAGTTCTCTTCATGAATAAGAAAGAATAACACCCCTTACCGTAAAAGAAACTGAATATATAACAGTAAGGATGTAGCAGAATACTTTTCTATAGTTTCTCTATAATTTTTCTCTTTGGAGTTTCAGTGAATTCGTAAGAAATAATGAAGGAATGAGCTTCTATTTATAGGAAAATGGAATGCATAGTAACTAACTCATGAACGGTCCAGATTGATTTACTTTAATCTGAAGGTCCATATTTAAAGCAAAATCTTTTAAATAAAATATAATATATATAATAATAATGACAATCATAGTACTCAATAATTCAATTCTTCTGAAACTTTTTTTTCAACGCAATATATATATATATATATATATATATATATATATATATCAGTACACAATCAGCATGAACACAATATATATATATATATATATATAATATACAACACATGTTCTCTACAAACACAACACACACCACATACCACTTAATAATACCATTCCCCACCAAAACCCACTAACAATACCATTCCCCACCAAAACCCACTAACAATATATATTATATTATATATATACACCCACACACAACCTTATATGCATAACCCTCTCCCCAATACGTATCTCTCTTTCACCCCCATTTTTAAAATTCATTTTTCAACACATATGGGCCCCACATGTGGCCCCCACATGTGGGCCCCATTTTTAAATAATTTTTTATCGATTATTTTGAAAAATGGGTAAATAGGAATCCATAAAATAAGCAAACTTCATAAAAATCACCTTAATAATTTTAACAACATTCATCATCTTTATTACAATTCACAATATTAATCGACCAGTCGCTCCTGAAAGCAGGGCTTTTCAATAAGGATTTCTCCCTATGGGCGCCAAGAATTAGGTGCCCAAACCTCTCCTCGATGTAACTTCTAGACATCGTTAATATTACAAATAATAATATTAATAACTTTTGTGCATCTCAATTATTGATTTTAACAATATATAAAATATCGACAATAATTGAATCAAATAACGTGAGATATTATGCAATAATTACTATAGCAATAATTGAATAAAACTAAATGACTTCTCACGTAAGCATCAATAATCAATACCGTGTGTTACTATGCAACCACGCGTATTACTGTACTTTTACTACCGAGTAGTTCAACAGTATTAACGGTAAAACTTCCGCCGTTATTTTTATAAAAATATTTTTGTCATTTTTCTCAATCCGACAATAATTCCGTTGTGGGGTCCACCAATGATTGTGCCATCGCATTTAATATTCCCCGACTAAAAAGAATATTTCTCGACCAATCGAATATAATATAACAACTTGCATACTTTGCAAAATTTATAAATATTACCCCCAACTATAACATTATATCAAATTCACACCATAATATTAAAAATATTTCGAGAAAATTAAATATTTATTCATAAAATCTGGGGTCTCACAGTCGTAGTGCATTGATGGACAATTGTTAGCATAATCAAGACCATTAATGAATACACCAATATTCTTGGCCCGTAGTGCATGGATAATTTGTGGTTGTGATTCTAATGAATATCATTGGCCGTAGTGCAGCAATGATGTGGATTATTTATTAAGGTGAGTCCAAGTGATAAAAGTGATGGAAAAACCTTTTTAAATCATAAAAGATAGTAGATTTTATTCTCTACTTGAATCTTTTAATGGATTGCATGTTTCGCTGCAGTTAAACTTGATATCTATTGTATTTTATCGGTTAACACTGTTGAAGACTAATGATAATTTATTCTGCATTATCTTAGTTATAATATTTCTTACTGGGCTAGTTGAGCTCACCCTTTCTTTCACTGTTCTCTTCAGGAAATGAGAACGTAGCCGAGACTAGTCGGAAAATGGAGTGACGGTCCAGATGATAGTATTAGTAGTCTTCACTATTTTGTTAAATAGTGTGACAATAAATGTAATCAGGACTTATTCTGAGAGTGGATATTGTCTAGAAGACAATAATTGTATTAAAACTCACAGTGTTAGAGTTTATGCCCTAGAGGCCAATTATTTGATATAATTGCTTAACGTTTTGATATTATATTTGATTGAATAAATATATGATTTTATTATGGTTTTATTTACTGCGTAATATAATTGTTAACATAATAAAATTCCTTAGAATAGTGATACAAATTATATAGTTTCAAGTATGTGACTTGAATATGAGATTATATATTACCATTAGTATCGTTGTTCTTAAATGTCCCTAATCGAGTATCATTGTTGATGGGACAACAATGATGCATTCGAGACTAGTATATGGATCGATTAATGACCAAATCTCATTGGTCATAAATATATGAGATATTAAGTCAATGCATAGAGTACATGTTGAGAAACGATGTAACGGATGGATTCCACCATGAGAATTCTATATGGAACATTATGCCAAGTGTCATTAGCAATTCTCATAAAGTGATAATGATGTAATGGTCCTCCAGGCACGAAATCGCTTATATTATTACACGAGAATTTATGTACTTTGATATCATCAAATGTCACCTTTAATAGGTGGACTATAAAGGTGATTATTGGGTTCATCATTAATCGTGTGAGAAATATGAGTGATCTAGATGGAATTTAACCATCCTATATATTATGGGTGATATCCATAGGGCCTCTTGATTGAAAGAGACTATGAAATGCATGGTCATGCTCAAATAGTGATTTGTTTCATATAGTCTACTCATTGATCAAGAAAACTCAGATTAAATTATGAAGAGTATGACACATTCCATGACTCGAGTTTAATCTAGGATATTAAGGTTAAAAGGATTAAATTACATTGAAACATTGGTCACTTAAAAGGTCAGATCGAATCATCGATCTTATTATTACTTGGGTAAGAAGTGATGCATTACTAGAGATGCTCATTCGCTTTTATAATTTTATAATATGATTTTAAAATTATTGCCAACGTAATAATAACCTATAAGGTCACACACATGTAACGTTATTTAAAAGGGAATTAATTTAAATTTTAAGGATTTAAATATATTAATATGATTAATAGTATTTAAATCACAAATTTAAATTAAAAGGATAATTTGTATATATGTATATTAATTAAGTAAGACTTAATTAAGAGATATATATATATATATATAAATTGGATTTTATAAAATTAGGTTTTGATTTGATTAATTCCTTTTAACTACTATATATATGATATATAGCAGCCTACTTGGGTAACATATCATAATTGAAAAACCCTAGCATTTTCTTAGAGAGAGAGAGAGAAAAAAGTTTCAAAATCCATTCCTTTTGGTGGCTAAGACTGCAAGTCCTTCTTATCGAGAATCGATTCGACGGTTCGTATGCGGCGTTCGATGTGGATAATTGTAGGCCTTGCAATCGGTTTGTATTGCGTTGGAGATTCGAGGCTTAATCGGTTTTTGATTCTCGCTTTTGTTTATATCTGGTATAACTCTCTAAACCTCCGAATTAATTGATTTTCGCATGGATCTGTTTTAGGGTTTCTAAATTGCTTTAAAATTTTAATTTCACTTGTGCGCTTCAAATAAAGCCCAACACATGACTCTCTTGTTGTATATTAAAGATTGTATTCAGATTCTGTACCATGTATTTGGCGACTCAGAATAGGTGATGTATACCTAATTTGGGGGCGTCACAATATCAATTGTCTATATTGCCCTTGTATTGAAAAAATAGAGTGTTATTTATTGGTCAAAAAATAATGAGAGAACTAAAGTTATATTTATTACTTGGGGTAATATTATAAACTAAGTAATTAATGCTTACTTAAATTCTTAAACGACTTATATTAAATGACAAAAACACTTCTTTAAAATGTCTTATATGAAGGGACCAAGTAAGTATAACTTTGGTTTTCTCATTTTTTTTTGTCAAATAAATAATATTTTTATTTTTCAATATAAAAATAATATTGATAATTAATATATAATTATTTACTTAATATTTGTGCACAATTCTAAAATGAATTTTAAGATAAATTTTAAGGGACACATGGAGTAATAACTACGGTTCTATAGGATCCTAAGTCTACAGGACACATGATAAGTACGGTCTTACCTCACCCATATCATTTCATGACATATAATAATAAGGATCATTACTAGTACGTATGAACCCAGCCCAACTTATCACCAAGAAATCTGGGGTAGAACAATTTCGTACAGTCTGCTCTTAGGATATTTCCTTCCTCACATAATTTCTCCACCAAATGAAAGCGTTACACCTTTCTTATCCAAAACTACCCCCGCCGTTCCCTTCTATTTACCGGCCCCTCCTTTTCTGTACTTTCGCGTACGATACTCTCGTCTCTCTCCTAGACGTATATGGCCCCTGCCCACCCCTCAAAGTTTCCCTTTTTGCCAATTTATTTATTATACAAGGGTAATAAAGAAAAACTATCTGGAAAAGCCAAGGGCAATGTCGTAATTTAAAACATTCTTCTTCTTCTTCCTCCTCACTCAGTTCTCTACTACCGAAACCAAGCCAGTAATTTCTGTTATTTTCATACAAACCAAACATACATCCCAAAGCTCATATATCCACCAAATATATATGTACTTATGACATATCTTTGAAATCCCATATCCATTAACTCTGTAACCTTGAATCTTATGTACATATATTGAAATATATACTCTGTTTTCTATTTTTCTACACCATTTTCTCTAAGCTCACAAACCCCTTTCAGCTCTAATATTTTCTGAAATCCTTAACCTCTGGGTCTCTTCAAAACCCACAAAGGTTGGATCTTTTAAGCAATGAAGAAGCAAAAACAAAAAACTGCATCCACAATCAATCTCTTTGATCTTCTTTCTGAAGAAACCATCTTTATAATCCTTGATTGTCTAAATGACAACCCATTTGACACAAAATCCTTCTCTCATGTTTGCAAATCCTTCTACAATATCGAATCTCTGCATCGTAAAACCCTAAAGCCTTTTCCTTCTGAGCATTTACCCAAAATTCTGAACCGGTACCCTTTTGTTTCCAATCTTGATTTCTCTCTCTGTCCTCGAATTACTGATGATTCCCTCAAAAGTATGTCGGTTATTTGCAGCAAAATGTTAAAGTCAATTAATCTTTCGAGATCAAAGTTCTTTTCACATGTGGGTTTGTCTAATTTGGTGATGAATTGCTCAAATTTGGTTGAGATCGATTTATCTAATGCTGAGGATTTGAGGGATCCAGCTATGGCAGCTTTAGCCGAGGCCAAGAATTTGGAGAGGTTGTGTTTGGCTAGGTGCAAATCCATTACTGATATGGGGATTGGGTGTATAGCTGTTGGGTGTAGAAAATTGAGGTTGATTGGTTTGAAATGGTGTTTGGGTGTTGGGGATCTAGGGGTGGGTTTGATTGCTGTTAAATGTAAGGAGATTTGTAGCTTGGATCTCTCTTACTTGCCGGTAATGAAACTTCTCTATTCTTCTAGCTAATACTAATTGTTTACATAGTAATGATTATTTGCTCTCCGTATAATTTAGCTGTTGAGTTTTTCATGTTTATATTTGGATCCAACATGTTTTAATCACGTAATTTTATAACGTAGCTATTGGTTCTTGCTTTGGCCTTGAATAAAGAGATGGTTTTAGTTTAATTGTACAATGTAATCCATGATTTTGATAAAATATACTTTCTTAGCTAAATGATGTTCGTGGCAGCATGTATCATATCTTTACATTAATCAAGTAGTTTGTCCATCTCTTACTCGCTACTATTGGTATTGTTAGTAGAAATCTTGTAGTGATTTTTGCTCTTTATTTGCTCCTTACACAGATTACAAAGACATGCTTACCACAAATCTTGGAATTACAAAATCTGGAGCATTTGGTTCTAGAAGGATGCTTTGGTATTGATGATGACAGTCTTGCAACCCTTAAACATGGGTTCAACGCATTAGAGGTACCCATATTTTTAGAAGTAAATGGAGTTATGATGTTCTTTTATCATCTATTTCTTTAATATTTTGAAATTAAAGGTGTCGTATCAGATATAATAATCTTTTTTGAGATCATAGCATAAAGAAGTCTGAGAAATGTATTATCTCTTGTGTGGATAACAAAAACTAATTGATCTAAATGGAAGGAAGAAGTGAAAAGTCGATGCTTTTCAATAATATCTTCATTTCATATTCTGTACTCTGTAGTATAAATGACTGATTACCAATATTTGATATACAAAATGATGATTAAAGAGACTTAGTTTGTTGTAAACATTGATAGAATCACCCTATCACCTAAGATATTGATTGATTAATATCAATATCCATCTGATTAATACATTCTAGTTGTATCTATTCACTGTTTGATGGACTGCTAATGAACTTAACTTTATTTAACAGACCCTCAATATATCGAATTGTAAGAATGTAAGTCATGTGGGTTTATCTTCTCTAACTTATGAAGCTGGATCTCTACGGCAACTTATCTTTACATATGGCTCTCCGGTAAGTCATTCAACATTACAATTTCTAGTAGTGAATGATTTTCTCTCTGCTAACACATTCCAGTTGCTGGTTTTCAGGTGACTCTTGCTCTTGTGAGTAGTTTGCAAAAGCTTTTCACATTGCAATCAGTCAAATTAGATGGCTCCCAGGTAACATGTTCTGGACTGAAAGCCATTGGAAGTTGGTGTGTTTCATTGAAGGAGCTGAGCTTAAGTAAATGCATGGGAGTTACAGATGAAGGTCTCTCATCCCTTGTGAAAACACACAAAGACTTGAGGAAACTAGACATCACATGTTGCCGCAAGATAACTCACATTTCAATTGCTTACATCACACATTCCTGTATCTCACTTACCTCATTCAGGATGGAGTCATGTACCCTGGTTCCAAGAGAATCTTTTGTTTTAATTGGACAGCTATGCCATTACCTAGAGGAACTTGACCTTACAGACAATGAAGTTGACGATGAAGGTTGACCCTTTGTCCTACTGCAGTTATTGAAGAATTAGAGCATGTGTCTGTGTGCTCACTTTTTGTGTTTGCAGGCCTGAAATCCATATCAAGGTGTTCAAAACTCTCCAGCTTAAAGCTAGGAATTTGTCTGAACATAACTGATGAGGGGCTTACTTGTATTGGCATGTGCTGCTCAAAACTTACAGAGCTTGATTTATACAGGTTGATACTTTCAGTCTGTAACTTTTGTAATTTATTATCTACTTTTATCTTAAATGCCTATTATGGTGCTTAGTGCTACATGACTTCCTAGCTTTTGTTATCATAAGTTTGATATGAAATCATAAAACGATGTTGTATCATCAATTGTCTAATTTGAGATCAAGTGATCTTCTATTTGTAATAGGAAAACTAGTTCTTTCCACTAAAGGGAAAAGCATTCCATTATAAATTTGTAGCAAAGAAATTCCACTGGAAGTTGGCCACTGATGTGACATGCTTTTTTGTCATTGTTTTAAATGCATTTATTAACCATTTTCTTCATCTGACTAGTTGCATGTGCTTTGTTTTTTCAGGTGTGCTGGAATAACAGATTTGGGTATCTTAGCAATTTCTAATGGTTGTACTGGCCTTCGAATGATTAATATAGCCTATTGTAATGATGTTACTGACATCACTTTGATATCATTGTCCAAGTGTTCAAGGTTAAACACGTTTGAAAGTCGAGGATGTGTTCATCTCACTTCTTTAGGTCTAGCAGCTATAGCCGTGGGATGTAAGCAACTCACCAAGCTAGACATTAAAAAGTGTTCAAATATAAATGATGCAGGAATGATTCCACTCGCGCACTTCTCTCATAACCTCCGACAGGTACAATTCTTCTCCTTTTTCACTTAGTTACATAACTAACTGGCTTTAAGAAAACATCATATCATCTAACATTAGTTATTTTGTTCATAAATTTGCAGATCAATTTGTCATATAGCTCTGTCACAGATGTCGGGATCCTGTCCCTTGCCAGCATCAGCTGTTTACAGAGCTTGACTATTTTACATTTGAAGGGTTTGACTCCAAGTGGACTAACAGCTGTGCACTTGGCATGCGGAGGGCTAACAAAAGTGAAGCTCCATGCATCTATTAGATCCATTTTGCAGCAACCTCTTATTAAACATTTAGGAGCCCGTGGCTGTGTTTTCCGGTGGAGAGAGAAAGAATTCCAGGTACATGTTTTTGCCCCCTATATACATACTGTTTTTCCTTTTGTTTCCTTATTTTTTTCTTGAGCGTTACGCTACGAACTTAACTTTTCATAAACAATTTTCCAGGAAAAAAAAAGAAAAAAGAAAGTGAATAAACTCTTCTAACCATTGTCCATAGAAATTGCTTCCTAAATATTTTGATAGCAATGTATGTAAAAATGCAAACAAAATTGGCATATAACATATTAACCTCATTTTGATTGGGAAATAGCATTGAGACTATTTATGTATGGTTGACAGGCTGCTGAATTAGATCCACAGTGCTGGAAAATACAACTGAAAGATGTGGAATAGAGATTCTGAAGGTGGTTCTGTTGGGTTAGGAGAAAAAGACAGACCCTCTAGCTCTTGCCCGGATGGGAGAGTCGGCCCCAGGTTGGGAGTTGGGAGACGGTGCGTGCGTGCGTGCTGCTGATGTTTAATAATTTGAAATAGTTGTTGCTAAATTATTGCAGTCATTAACAAAGAAAGAAAATATTCAATCATGTTCACTCTATAGATGATGTGATCAATTATTTCAATGAACTACCGGTACTCTCTATGGTATAGTGTCTTGATACAGATTATTGGAATAAATATTCTGAATTAACTACAAACTTTTTGTAGTAATATTTTCATTTTTGAGACTGATAATGATATGACAAATCATTTTTTGGTCAATCATTGCATGAACTGACAACCAGCTTGGAACATGGAAGACTTGAAAAGTCAGTCTTCAGAAGGTTCCTCTTTTTTTTTTTCTTTCTAAATTTCTTGTTCAGTTCTTCTAGATTGAAGCTAACCTACATTTACAGGACAAGGGCCTACAAAAATTGTGATGGGCCCCATCACCCCATGAATGTATCTCCACACCCCTCCCCCCATGAGCCCATGAATGTATCTCCAACCACACCCCAATCCCCATAATTGTAATTTTGGAAGTGGTTAATATAAAGTTAATTTTGATTAAATTAATTTTAATCAATTGATTAATACAATGTCAACACGCAGAGATCGGAAAGTGATTTACGTGCATAAGTCGATATCAGATTAATCAATTGACCAATTTATTATAAAATTAATTTTATAAAAAAGTCAATAGTTTATTTTCAGAGTCCTGGTACAGCAAGTCATTATTTACCAAAGTCTCCACCGAAATTCATATAATTTTCTTTTTCAAAAAGTGTTTTTCTAAAATACTCCATATTTTATGACAGTGACTCGCTAATTTGGAGAAATTATGATATGTATAAGACGTGTAGAAGTATGTAACTTAGAAATTAATTAATTAATTAATTAGCAATGAATGGTATTTAACAAATATTAAAATTGAGAGACGATATCATCAAACGCGCTAAACTAATTTTGCATGTAATCAAAATTGAAACCAAGTTGAAAGACTTATTACTAGTGTGATTGGATAATTATATTAGCAGTCGCAAGAACGAAAATGTGTGAATACCAAAATGTATAATAACAAAAGGAAACAAAATTAATTGTTACAAAATCCCCTCATGATATATCACGTTTTAAATGATTTAATTTTTTAAAATATTTAGGAGAATTAATTACAATTTTTTAAAAAAAAGGTTACCGATGAGAGAGTATGAGATACATATGATAATTATGAGTAATTAATATTATATTTAATGTTATACAATTATTTTTTAAACAATTTAAAACATCATATATATATATATATATATATATATATATATATATATATATATATATATATAGTATTAGGGATCGGTAGGCGATTCTCTTTACTTTTGTTAAAATGCGGTTTTTTTTTTTTTTTTTTTTAATTACTAAAAAAAAGTTTAATATTTTATGGAATTGAAATTTTTTCATAATATAATGTTTTGGATGTGATTTGGATACGTATAATAAAGCATATACATACGTATATTACTGTATCACCATTTTTAGTATAGATATTCAAATCACGCCCAAAACATTATATTATGAAAAAATATCAGTTCCATAAAATATTAAATATTTTTTTTTAGTTGTTTTAAAAAAAAAACAAAAAAAAAATTAAAAAAAAAGGTCCGCATTTTAACAAAATAAAAGAGTCCTCACCTGATCGGTTCTGTATATATATATTGTGAGTAAGAAGGAGTAATAATAATACATAAACGATACTAAAAAGCAATAAGCAATCAGTCTCAAGCCATGCAAATAATGCAACTTATAAGTTAGAAGCTGATAAGCTCATATGCTAAGGTAGCTTAGCTAACAAGCATATAATTTAAGTGGCGCTTATTTTTGCTGATGCATTAATGTATGAGGTTGAGTAGTGGGGTCCAAGACTTGCTTGTCATTAAGGAAGAAAAATACGCACTTGTTCTGAGATTCAGCCTAAGCCGCCAAGAGGGAGTCAGTCAAACCCACAACCTTTGACCCTCCAAATATTTTCCACGGTCAAACTTCCCTTCCGTCCCTCCCTTTTTACCTTTTTAGAAACTAGTACTAGTAGTAGTATCATCCCTTCAAGAGCTTCACACTTAAATACAACAAATCCCTTCTCCCAAACAAACCAACCCAACCCAAATCCCTCCCTCCCTCCTTAATTTTTTCCCTGGAAAAACAACTTTTCCTTTCCCTCCAATCAAAGAAAAGAAGAGAAAATGGCTTCTTCAGGGGGTGGGAGTTTGAACACTAGCTCTGTTGGTTCTCATCCTTTATCATCGCAATTTATGACTTCTTCATTCAGTGATCTTCTTTCTCAGCCCAATAATGAATATTTTGGTAGTAACTGGGGATTTGAAACCCCAAAGCCCAAATCTTTTCAAAATCCTTCATTACCCTTTTCTCCTCCTGTTTCTCCTTCATCTTATCTTGGTTTCTTGGAGTCACCCATTCAAGTTTCCACTTCTAATGTAAGCTTCATTAATTATAACTCTTCATATTTCTTTCCTTTTTTTTCCAAGATTTTCTTTTATTTTTTTGAGCTTTTATTGTGATTGGAGTAATTGATTTTCTGTTATTTCATTCTGTTTGTGTAGATTCTGACATCTTCAACTAATGGGAACTTCAATGTTCAGAACTTTAACGAGGAGAACAGAAACTATTCTGATTTCTCTTTCCCAACTCAAGCAAGGCCTATATCATCATCATCTTCCATTTCTGCAACCAGGAACTCAGTGGTACATCACTGATCCTTGTCCTTGTAATTTCCAATATATAAATAATTATACACCTTGATCCATTTTGCACCAGAAACTTGGTTTATTTTTTGCCTGATTTAATTTAACACTTTTTATCACTTTAGTTTTTTAAACAGTTGAATTGTTCAAAAGCCTTGGTTTAGATTATATGTATGCTCCTCAATTGGTTTGACATTCAATTGTTGGATCCCTGTCATCATATATGTCACTTTTTCCTGTTAGTTACATAATATACACAATTTTTATGACTGAAATTTAGTTTTTGGGAACTCATGCTATAAATTTCATTAGTTTTGTGGATTCATATAATTGTTTTCCGTTTGTGTCCTTGGATATATTTGATGGTCATTTTAATTTCCATTTCTCCTAATTCTGCTCTGAAAACTTCGACCTGAACAGGAAGAATCATTGAAAAGACAACAAGATGGATGGAATTTCAATAGACCAGCCAATGGAACTGATTTCTCATCAGCAGATAAAACTCACGGGGTGAAACCAGAAATAGGGACAACTGAAAGATTTTCACCAGAAATGGCCACAACCAAAACAAAAGTGCAGAATAATGCTGCACTGCCACCCAATCAGCCTTTTTACACTCAATCATCCCAGTCAAGTAGAGAGCAAAGAAGATTAGATGATGGATACAATTGGAGGAAATATGGACAGAAGCAAGTAAAAGGAAGTGAGAATCCGCGTAGTTATTACAAGTGCACATCTCCAAACTGTCCTACAAAGAAGAAGGTTGAAAGAACTTTGGACGGACACATTACTGAAATTGTATATAAAGGCAATCACAACCATCCCAAACCCCAATCAACGAGACGATCATCTTCACAATCTTACCAGAATCCTATAGGCACCAACTCAGAAATTTCAATTCATCATGACAATGATCAGTTAGAGCCTGTGACAACCCCCGAAAATTCTTCTATTTCTTTTGGTGAAGATGACCTCGATCAAGGATCAATGAGTAAATCAGGGGATGACGATGAAAATGAACCTGAGGCTAAGAGATGGTATGATGCTCAGTTTGTCACTTTTCAGAGTTTTTTACTGTCTAATGTTCCTTCAAATAGGGGAAGTGTTTAATTTTATGTTTCTTTTAAAATTCTCAGGAAGGGTGAGTATGAGAATGAGGCAATGTCAGCTCTTGGGAGTAGAACTATGCGAGAACCAAGAATTGTTGTTCAAACCACCAGTGATATTGATATTCTTGATGATGGTTATAGGTGGAGGAAATATGGACAGAAAGTAGTTAAAGGCAACCCAAATCCTAGGCAAGGCCTTTTCCTTGACATTATGTTTTCCTTTATAACTAGAATTGTTGTAAATTTTGTTGTTTATCTGGGTACTTTTTATAATATGCAGGAGCTACTACAAATGTACATATGTGGGATGTCCGGTGAGGAAGCATGTGGAGCGTGCATCTCATGATTTGAGGGCAGTGATCACCACATACGAAGGGAAGCATAACCATGATGTGCCTGCACCACGCGGTAGTGGCAGTTACCCTGTCAATAGACCTTCTTCTGATAACAGCAACGCCAATGCTCCTATAGCTGTAAGGCCAACAACAAACTACGCGAATCCTCTTCAGAATACAAGGGCACCAGCAACAAATGGTCAAGCACCATTTACCCTAGAGATGCTGCAAGGTCCGGGAAGTTACAGATTCTCGGGGTATGGAAACTCGAGCAATTCTTACATGAATCAAACACAACAGAAAAATGGGCAATTCTCTGAGGCCAAGGAAGAACCGGATGATGACTCCTTTTTTAACTCTTTATTAGGCTGAAACTTCTTCAGAGCAACTCAAGAAACTAGTATGTTTTTATATATTGTTATATAAACAAAGGCATTTGGTTCTGTAAATGTTAGGCATCAGTGAAGGAATTAATCCCATTTGTTCATTATTTTAGGATGGTTGGAACTAGGAACAACCTTGTCTGAAATTTTATCGTAACTGATTGAAGATGAATAATCATGTTACTCTTTACCCTTGTGTCATTTCTTAGTTAAAACTTTTACTAATAGATTGGTCCCTGCTTTATGTATTTCTTCTAATTTTTTACTGCGTGGTTTAAATAAAAATCACTATTTTTGCATGTTATTGACTATACCCAAGACAAGTCAGCTGCATGAGAACTGCAACATGAGCAAGTCTTTTCAAAATATCAGTACATAAAAATTGCTACTTCTTTTTTCTTTTCTTTTTTTGCTAAATTTAAAATATATATACCAAAGAGGAAAATAATACAAAAGCAGTGGGATCATCATAACAAGAATGATGCATCAACTATACAAACAGAGACCAAAAAACAGGTTACGGACCTCATCCAAGTAAGTAATGATCTAAAAGTTTTGCTTTGTGGAATTTGTCAGAAGAGTCAAGCCTACATTTAATTTTATGAATAATGTCTTTGATTAGAATCTGGGCAGGAATGCTAGGCTGGCCGTGTAACCGTGAGTTTCGTTCAAACCAAATATAATACAGTAGCTACAAGGCAAAGTTTGGTAAGTAATCTTTTCAGGCCTTTGCTATTTCCAACACTGATCCAATGGAGAAAATCAGGCCAATCATACGGGTAACCCAACCAACCTCCATAAGAAAGTACACCAGTGAGGACTATCCTAGCATAATTGCATATAAAAAATATGTGGTCATGCGACTCAAGCTGCAGCATGCATAACTTACAAATTGGGTCACAGGATCAAGAAAATTTAGCAATAACATCAAGAGTTTTAAGTTTCCTTTGAGCATCAAGCCGTAAGAAAATAAAATCGAGTACTGCTTCTTTTGCTTAAGAATATCCGTTTTCCTAAGAAGTTCTACCAACACAAAGATGACGGATACTCTTAAGGCAAGGAATTAGCTGTTCCTGGAGTGCTAAAGACTAATCAATCCAGTCTTGAACTTCATACATAAGATTACAGAGAACCAAAATAACTATGTTTCAACGTGATCCTTCCCCTGCCGAAAATTAACTTTGAGATTAAACTTGAATAGGCAGGGTAGTAAGATTCTTCATTCAGTCAACACGCATGCACAAACACAAACACACACACGCACAATGGGGAGAGAGTGACTCGTGTCATTCTTTGAAACAATCTTCGCAATCTGATAAAATGGTGTATTTGTATCACTCTACTACAAGTGTATGAACAGGTCTATAGAGTAATAATTACACATGGTACATGCAAGCAGATAAGCAATACATGGCTAAAGAATCAGTACTAATAGTAGTAGTATAAAGAATTGCCAAACACAATGTAAGCTCATAATTTAGATATAAGACTGGTTTGAAAGCTTATATCCGGAAATGAGGGCAGACAGTGCGAGGGAAATGAATGCCAAAAACTCCATGCTTATGGCTGCTGATGAGGAGTCGGTAAATATGTTGTCTGCTCCTTCCCTCATCCTGTTTGTAATTGGCACCGCCGAGGATGCTGCTGACATCAACAAGTATGCACATATCTGCATTTCACAAATTCTCAATACTCAGTTACCACTATCAAGTTAGTCATGTATACTGTTGATGAAAAATTAAGCCCCAACTGAGTAGGTTTGATTTTTTGAATGTGTTGCTTATTCTTTCACAAAAGATGAGAGAAATATAGACTCCATAATACACCACCCAAACCAACATGAAAAAGCTAGATCCCAAAAAATAAGACAGGAAAATCACAGTATGTTTCTCGACATTCAAAATGCTAACTTGAACCGATTGGCATGCCTCTCAGACTAAATTGACTAACATTTTTGGAGAGTTTTAAACATTGTACCAATATACATGTCTCAACTCTCAACCCCAAAGGGACCAAAACATAGGCGAATGGGTCTTGACTCTTGACTCCGTCCATTTATTCTATCCCTTTTCTCAAGTATCTTTTATAAAATGGATGAATATTACAGGTCAAGTGGAATGCCTAAGTTTCAAACCAGTAATATCTAGCTGTCTCATTTCAGTTTAACAAAGTATTCGCCAAAAATATCACCATCAAAACAGGATGGATGGAATTTGAAAATCCAATTGCAACACAAACAGATTCCAAAATTGAAAGAATGAAATAATCAGTTGAAGACTTGAAAAAAAAAAACACAAACCTGATCACCAATAAAGTCGAACAAGGCCAAATTCCGCCGGGAAAACGTTTCTATCCCTGTAGATAGCTCATGAACTTGTCTGAAAACTTGCCCACCCGTATAAAGTGTTGATAGAATCGCTATTCCCAGCACATATCTGTAATTTTATAATTAATTAACAACCAAAATTCAATCTTTATACAGAACATAAAAAATAAAAACCATATCTACAGACAACTAGTATTTATATTTAAAGGAAAAAACAGATGACTTGATGTCTAATTCTAACCTGTATTCCTGATATTTGTCAAAGTCTTTCCAATCACCATGTTTATTAGTGGCCATGATGATAAACGCAAGCAAAGAAAACAGCAAACCAATTCCACGCAACGCCGCTGACCCTCTTTTCAACTTGTCCTCTCTCCTCCACCTAGTTACAATTGCCGGCAACCCGAACCCCGTTTCACCGGAAGCTTGGCTCTCAACATCACCGGCCGTCACCGCCGAAGGGGCCGTCGGAGTTGGAGTTTCGATCGCCGTGGCCTTTTCTGAAGATGGGTGTTCAAAATTCGACATTTATCGTCGAAATTCAGCGAGTCAAATTAATGAAACTGTATATATCAACTACCGATCAAGAAAACTAGCTTGTATTTAAGCCAAAGAATTTGACATCGACAATGACAATGTTGAGAACAATATAATTTTTTTTCTTATGATTGACAACTTGGAATTTGGCTTTTCATTATCTTGTTGGCGAAATGAATACTACTACTATGTTCCAAATTTTAAAAAATGCGTATAAGTAATACTAATTGTAGGGTGCAATCAATAAAAAGAATGGGGATTAGGAGGAGAATAGTAGTAATTGGTTGGTTGATTCATGATTGGGTGGGGAGGAGTGCAGAGGAATAAAACTGCTCGAGTTTCCAACTTCGGTTGTTACGGGGTCCTGGCTGTCAGCCTGTCCTTAGAAGTTTAGCGTATGTTCGAGTAGGACCCTGAGTCAACTCGGTATATACCGCTCATTTCTCATTTTAATTTTAATAAACATATAAATTTTAAAAGGAAAATACTTGATCGATCCCTAAAAACAGTCATTTGCAAAACAAACAAAAAATTAAAAAAAAACAATATTTCACAAAAGAAGTTTTATTTTTGCCATTACATCTTTATTTTTATTATTATTATTATTATTATTATTATTAGCACGCGTTTTGTAAGTGAAATTACCGCTTCGCAAATAATATAATAAGAATTCGTCAATTTTTTTGGATAGATAAAAAGAAAGAAAAGAAAATTATAAAGGCAAAATTGTAATAAAATCAAACATGCAAGGGCAAAAGCGAAAGAAAAATTATGACATCAAGGAAAGCAGTTATTTATCTTTATAAAAGTAGTAAATAGATGTGAAATTAAAGACTTGCACATCGGTGTAGCTTCTAATAGTGGGAATTGGGAAGTTAAAGAATCCTCCGACCCTCCTCTTTAAACCAACCAAACAACATATTCCTGGTTCTGTCTTTGAATATCCATAATTGGTGATTACCGCGTTTGTAATGGTAGTATAACCGTGGAAGTGGTTAGCATGAAGTTAATTTTTAGGTAAGTTCATTCGATTGATTAATCTGATCACTAAACACGACGAGATTACATTGTACGCGCCACAAGATTTTATCTACCAATTGACCAACTTATCAAAAAATAAACTTCATGCTAACCGAATCCGTATAACTATAGTATTTGGTGTCTGCCAAAACTTAATGCACTCAAAGTCTTATGCTACGTTTGGATTGAAGGAATAGAATAGAATAGAGAATGGAATAGATGAGAGAATGAAATAAGGAAGGAAATGGAATGATTTTTTAATATTTCATGTACATATTTGGTTGATGTTAGGAATACATCTAAAAATGAAATAAATAATTAGAAAGTGACCTAAATACCCCCAAATATTCAAATTTAACATAAATTCAATTTATATTAAAATTTTAAATTTCTCTAAATTTTTTTTATAATTATAATCTTCTTTTTTTACTATACTTTTTCATATAATTTTTTTTATATAATTTTTTTTCTTACTTGTAATGGGGTGGGGTGGGGTGGGGTGGGGTGGGTAATGGGGGGTGGGTGAGGTGGAGTGCGTGGAGTGGTGGGTGGGTGGGTGGGTGGGATGGGTGGGGTGGGTGGGGTGGGGTTGGGGGTAAGTTGGTAGGGGTAGGGTAGGGGTAAGGGGTAAGGGTAAGGGTAAGGGGTGGGGGTGGGGGTGGGGGTGGGGTGGGGGTGGGGTATGGGGGTAAGTGGAAGGGGTATTTCTTTTAATAAAGATAAGTATTTCTTTTTTAATAATGATAAGTATTTTTTTAATGGGCATATTTGTCAATTACTTAAAAATAATAGATAGAATAAGTTATTCTTGACCCCCCTTCCAGGAATAAAAATTATAATTTTAAGTTAACACTTATTCCACTAGGAATACATTATTCCGTTGGAATAAACAAACCAAACATCATTTTTATCATTCCAATGGAATGATTCATTCCATTCTCCCTCCTATTCCATCGATCCAAACGTAGCATTAGATATTTCTAACCACCTTTTCAATCGCCTTGGGATATTCAAATAGATGAGTAACATCAGAAAAATCCTCTCTAACAACCTCTTCAATTTTACTCATCAAATCTGCAGTCTCTTTCTCACCCTTCAAATCTATAATTAAAGGCTAAAAACATTTATTACGCTTGATGTAAAATTTATTGAATTGAAGAGACAAATGAGACACAAAATATAAAAGTAACAAATAATATTTTTTAAATTATTATGAGATCAACAAACTTCAATTTAAATTTTTTTTTTTACTACGACTATTATTGGAGATGCTCTTATAAATAATTTTATTATCATTAAACCATGAAGGGTTTGGTATCTTATCTAGCCTTGTATGTTGTTTTAGCGTTCTAGCTATTTTTTGTTCTTTATATAAACTACAGTAGTAAACAATAGAGAGAAGTCATCTTACTATTAAACTATCACATTTAAGTTAAAATTAAATTATATATGTTGGGTTATAATATTTCATCTATTGGGTCGAATGAATTGGGCCTATTTGTTTAGTTAGTCCATTGGGTCTTCACTATTGGGTCCTAAAGTTATTGGGCCTAGTCACCATCTTATTCCTGTTGAGTCCTTATAAAGAGAATTCGGGATCGATTGGATTGACCCATGAGATATTTTAATATCTCCATCTTTGACCGTAATGATGAAAAAAACATGAGATATTGATTGTAGATTCGCCGTGCATTTATGTGGATGGGATAAAGGGAGCCGACCAGTGAAAAAAGTGACCACATGTAGTGGGTGGGCTGTGTGCAGTCGGCAGGAACCATCAGATCAGGAGGTTATGTCAGATAGTAGTGGGTGGCACGGTAAACCGGGCTAAAGGGTATAACATAACAAGAAAGTCTTCAAGCTAAAGGTAACTGATATTTTATCTCTCTCAAGACACTAGATATTTTATTCCTCCATGGTTAACCCTTGTGATCGCCTATACTGACTCTCACGCCTGAGCTATCCCCCGACGGTCGAAGTCGTCAAACTATTGGTGTTGACTGTGTTTAGTGTGCAAGATCAAAACATCTTACATGATTGGAACGTGACAAAAAATCTTTACGTTAATAATATACATTAATATTTTAAGTTGATCCTACCTCAAAAAGTCAACACCAAGTTATACTACCCTTTTATCTTTAGCTCGTCTATTGAACATTTTGAATACATACATACATACTCGGCATCCCTAAGTTTGGGTTGCACCGGTGAAGATCAGGTTGACCCAAAAGTAGTAATTAGGATCAGCTCCATCTCTATTTCCATTTGAGACGTATGTGGATAATAAAATAGAGAGAGGCTCACACTCACGAGAGAGCAGATTCTTGTCTTTATTTTCTTGTTTCCTCACATAAATTTTAATATATAATTTCTTACTTAATATCAATTAATTTTAAATTTAAATAAAAATTCATATGTCAAAATTCACTGAAAAACAAAAAAAAAAAATAGAAACAGAGGATCTGTTCTTCGCACCCACCGTATCAAAACTTTAAAGAAATGGCATGCAATAATAAACCTAGAAGGCTAGAACCTTCCCATCTCAAAATGATTAGTGTAGCCGTGTAGGGCAAAGAATATGATAAAATAGAGGTATTTCAATTTCCTTTGGTGGGTCCGTCCATTAATTTTGTTTGATAGGATGCCGTGTTTAGCTGCTTCTTTTTTAACTTTTTCTTTGGTTTTTTGGTGGCAAGCTAATGACTAATGTGTTTCTTAGTATTCTCAAAATATTTGACGTTTTATAAAATTAAGAATATTTTGCCTACTTATTTTATTTTTTACCCTTCCTTCTCCACTATCATTAATGACTATTTTCTCTGTTTCCAAAAAATAATTCAAATTCTATTCTTTAATTAGGAGAGAAAATTAAGAGAGAGTGTGAAATTAAATTTGGTATTAATAGATAATTAAATAAGATTAAAATATTAATTAAGAATAAAATAATAAATTTAAAACGTCATATATAATGGGATATAAGGAGTATTACGGATTTAGGCACTACTCCTTTAAACTGACTGACACATGTACTGCATGCCAATTTCTTTTGTTTTTGTTGTCGACTGTCAACTTAATCCGACTTGAGTGTGAATCGATATTGTTGCGTAGTTAGTTTCAGGATTGTTGCTTTTTCTTCTACTATTCTATTTCTTCTTCTCAATGTTCACTTTTATCTTCATCATCCCCGTCGTCAGTTTCGCATGGATTTTTTATTTATTTATTTATTATATATTATTGACACCCACCAAAAATCGAATCCTCCACCTCATAAATACCATAAATTGAGTCGTACCACTCAATCAAATACCATGCATTTGACTTGCCTTTCTTCAATTTTATATTTTCTTTTTTAAGGAACAACTCCACCCATTTCCAAATGTGGGGTTTTGAAGTTATCATATATCATTTTAAAATTTTATACTTTTTTTTTGTTACATTAATTAAAATAATATTATATATATATATATATATGTGACTCGCAAATAAGACGCTAAAGTTAAATGTACTAATATTTATTATAAAAAATGGAACAAAAATTATTAAATTTCAAGAAGTATGTATGTTGGGAAATTTTAAAATGGATGTATAATTTAGAAAATAGAATATATAAGACTTAATGGCATGTATTAGATACACTGTCCTTAATTAAGGCTTTTATTAATTCGTCTACTCTCGTAAACAATTTTACAAAAGTTATGACTATTCAGTAATAATCATATATTTTGGTCACTAGTTCATATTTATTCCAAGAGATACCAATTCTAATAGAGACGATCTCTAAAATATTCATTAAAATCACACAAAACATGATCATAGGATAAATTAAAATTTTATAAAATATAAATAAAAAAAAGGTGACAGAATTTAATCGAAGATCCAACCTGCTTCGGCATATTTATTACTTTGATCACATGTTAAACGAAAATTCCACAAAACATGATCATAAGATAAATGAAAACTTCACAAAACATGATTAATCCTGGAGAGAGTCGTTATAAACAAAAGACAACCGGTCCGGTCCGGCCACATGGCCGTTGGAATCCTGTTAGAGTTAATGATGCTCATGCATGCTATGGGACCCCACTACGTTAACTTTTCCTAACATCAAGGAACCACGGCTAGAACCGTAATTTCCGCTTCTTCTACTTTCTTTTTCTATTTTATTTTATTTTAAGAAAATACTCCCACTTTAGAAATTACTAGAATGATATAAATACAACTAAAATGAATCCCATAAACAAAACTCAATAATCTTTTATAACATATAGTAAATACTCACTGAATGGGAACAGAAATATCAACAAAAAATAAAATCTCCAACTTGTTAATTTTGTAATAGTAGCATGATACTTCTTATTTGACCTTTTAAAACACACACACACACACACACACACACACACATATATATATATATATATATATATATATATTGATCAAGAATATAACTAATTGTTTTTTTTCTAGTTAATTAAAACGGTTATTAAATCTTAATTTTATTCTTCTAAAAAAAATAATCTACTAAGTACATATATGTTCTGACCATAGATTCTGGATAAAAACCAATATTAAAATAAACAAAAATAAATTATTTTAGCGAAAATACTTTTGCCCAAATACAATTTATAAATTTGTCCTGAAATTCTTAAGGAAATTAAAAGTTCATACAACACATTTTTGTATAATTTAATTTTTTTTTCAAAAAATACTTTTACATTTATGTAGCAAAATGCTACAAGTATTTTCTTTTTATAAAAACGAATTTATTAAAAGACTTTACATCCCACAATTTCGGTCTTCCAAACTTTAATTAATGTACGTTGTTGAAATCATAGTCGAGGTAGATCTAACTTAGGACTGTGTGCATAATTAATGATGTTCTTACTTCCTAAACTTTGTCGGAATTCTAAATTTTAATCCCTCTATCCCTTAATGAGTATATGAGATACCAGATCCTCTGTCCCTAAATTTCTTGTTTTCTTGTGTCCTTCTACTTAAATTTCGACAAATAGTCTCTTACTTAACACTAATTAATACTAAAATTAAATAAAATATGTGTCAAAATTTAAGTGGAGGGACAATGGGGAATTTTGGGACAGAAGATCTGCTCTCTTAATATATACTCCTATTACTTTCGTTTTAAAGTTGTGTATAATAATTAAGAAAAATAATTATATAATATACTATATCATTCTTCTCTGGGGCGAAAAAATCCCGTTTTCGCACTAATGTATAAGATAAATTAATGGTCATTTTTAGTTATGGTTCTCTTACATAAATAACGTTAAATGAAAATGTCAGTTTCATCAACCAAAAAATACAACAATCCTTTTATTTTTCATGTAAACTAAATAAAATAAAATACTACTTCCTAAAGGTCAACTAAAAGAGTTGTGATGGAAACCTAGCTTGGTCTCTTAGCGACACTGACTCGACGTCTTTTAGTATTTTAATCTGCATTAAGTATTTTAACATACTTCAAAAAATTATTTATAAAAGTAGAGAGTTTAATACCTATATAAACTCATATCAAGTTACATTTGCAATGGATATAAAAAATATTCTTTACAGTCTAGTTCGGAGTTCATTTCACTCTCTTCATTCTTCAAAGAGTTTTATTTGTCAATTGGTTTTTATTTTTTATGATGATATAAAACTAATTTAGAATAAAATATGATTTATTAGTGGAGTCATGTTATACATTTTGAAAATTTTTTGTTGGAATTATAATTGTGACGTATATATATACATAAAATAAATAAAAATTAATAAAAATATCACATTAATTTATTATATCTTAACATACACTTTTATATTAATAGTAATTTAAATTCGTCAAATATTTATAAAAATATACTCTATATCATTTTGATTATTAGTGGTTTATAAAACGGACAGAATAAGAAGTAATTTAAGTGTATCGGTCGTAAGCTAACTTTTGGAACTGAAGTTAAGGAGGTTGGTTGGGACTAGATGAGCCGCGAGGCGAGAGGTCACCACACATTTACAGCTGGCTATGCCAAGTCAAGTGAAACGCGTGGGACACCCCACAGCTAAATGTCGGCTGTTTTTGTTTTAAAATTTATATTCATATTTTTATTTTAAATAATACTACTATCATATAGTAGTAATAAAAAAAATCACATAATAATTATATATATATATATAAAACCGATTAGGTGAGGGCTCCCTTATTTTGTTAAAATACGGATTTCTTTCTTCTTCTTTTTTTTAAACTAATTTTTTTTTTAATATTTTATGAAACTAGAATTTTTTTCATAATACAATATTTTGGGCGTGATTTGGATACCTATACCAAAAAATGTATGTACACATCCAAAACACTGTATTATAAAGAAAAAAAAATCCATATTTTAATAAAATAAAAAAACTTTTCTGAGGCAGGACCTATATATATATATATATATATATATATATATATATATATATATATATATATATATTACGAGCCCCATATATCATACGAGAGCCCACTGAATTATTTTGGATGAATTATTTTGTCATCATTTGGTATTTTCAAATTATAGGGGCTTAAAAGAAATGCAGATAACTACTCCATTAAGTTTGTTAATTTGCATGTTGGACCATAACCCAATTACTATTAAGGAGTCCGCGTGGAGCGTGCTTACCGACTTGTCCGGTTGCCCTACCTCCCTCCTCATCTTCTTCCTCATCCCTCCTCCTCAATACTAGTAATTTAGTAGGACTACACTTTTCTTCACCTATTTCTCTTCCCTCCATTTTCTACTCTCTCAGAAAAAACCCAGCAAATTGAAGGTCAGAAAAAGAAGCGATATAACTGAGCAATCTTCTCCATGCTTTCTTAATTTAACATGACTTCCCGTTTTGCCCCTTTCTTCCCTATCTATTTTCAATTCATTGACACTACTAACTCCCATTGTTCTCTCATCGGCGCTAACCATACCTCCGCCCGCTTCTGCTCCCGATAATCCCTCTACTCTTCCAGATTTATAGATTTTCTCTCTCTAGATTTAGACTTTTTCTTTCTCTCTCTATCACTCTAAACATACATTCACTTAATACACACTTACATATAAATACCCCAGTAGAATAAAGAGTACATTATAATGGAGCCTGTTGGTTCCGCCGGAGTCAAACGGAGCTTTCTCCGGAACATACTGGTACGAGTTTTTCTCTTTTGCGTTCTCTTCATCGGCTTTCGATTCGCTTATGTTGTCACTATTAGAGGCGAATCCTGCGACCTAGGCAATTTCTGCTTCTTCTCCTTGCCCGATTCTAATCTCAATCTCGTCACCGGCGCCGCCCAGCTGGGTTCCTCCACTTCCTCCTCCGTCATCGATAACGACGCCACCGCCGTCATATCTTCCCCCTCAAAGCTAAGCCACCCCGATCTCGTGGTGAAGTTCTACTCCTCCGTTTTTCAGGATCTGATCGTTGACGGTTTTCTCTCCCCCAATTCCAAGTCCCTCTGCCTCGACACGCCGGCCGGTGATGACGTGTTCGCTCTGAAAGAGATTGGGGTTTGGGACTCAATTGGAATTTTTAAGAAAGCAGCCAAGCCCTCGGTAATTTCAGGTCAGGCTATTAAACTGCCGTTTAATGATAACATATTTGATTTCATCTTCGCCGGCAACGGTTCGCTCGATAAGTCGGCTAAGCCGGCAGCATTCGCCGCGGAGATCGCTAGGACGCTTAAGCCCGAAGGGTTTTTCGTACTCCATACAGCTTCTAAAGATACGTATAGTTTCAATTCGTTTATTGATTTGTTCAATTGTTGTACATTTATACGCTCTCGAGAAATCGAGGGTATTGATTCACCACATTCTATTCGTGAAATTGTCATGAAGAAAGAGATTGATTTTATTCGTCAAGGGTTGATCAAAGAACCCATTGGCCAATCCGTAGATAATAAGTGCTCCGTTCCCGGGTACAAACAAGAACTGGTTCGGAAAGCTGAGCCTTTGATTTTAGAGGAGCCCTTAAAACCCTGGATCACATTGAAGAGGAATATTAAGAACATAAAGTATCTACCCTCGATGGCTGATATCAATTTTAAGCAGAGGTATGTTTATGTGGATGTCGGATCCCGCAGTTATGGATCAAGTATTGCTAGTTGGTTCAAAAAGCAATATCCCAAGCAAAATAAAACCTTTGAAATTTATGCAATTGAGGCTGATAAGACTTTTCATGAAGAGTATAGATACAAGAAATCTATAACTTTATTGCCTTATGCGGCATGGGTGAGAAATGAGAGCTTGTTCTTTGAAATTAATCAGGACCCGGGCAGTCATAAAGATGCGGTGAAAGGAAGAGGAATGGGTCGGATTCAACCAGTTCAATCCTCTGCTAATCCTGTTGCTGATGTTGATAAAATCAAGGGGTTTGACTTTGCAAATTGGTTGAAGAGTGCAGTGTCCGAGAAAGATTTTGTTGTGATGAAGATGGATGTGGAAGGGACTGAATTTGATTTGATACCGAGGTTGTTTGAGACAGGGGCCATTTGTCTGATTGATGAGATCTTTCTTGAATGCCATTATAATAGGTGGCAGAAATGCTGTCCTGGTGAGAGGTCTCCCAAGTATGAGAAAACTTATGGCCAATGCTTAGACCTGTTTACCTCTCTCAGACAAAGAGGAGTTCTGGTTCATCAATGGTGGTGACTGGTAAAACCTACATGTCTTTCTGTTTCTTTAAGCCACAAAATTGGAAATGTTTTAGTTTTTTTTCTTCCCCTATCCTTTGGCCCCTTGTAATACAATTTCATTTGTACTTAAAAAGTTGCCTGTAGAATTGAGCAATCAGTAACTTAATTTTGTTGCAAACTACTTCTTCGTGCTACATTTGGCTCTATGAACTATGGTGTGAGAAGCTACAAATTCTAGAGGCGCTATAAACCTTGCTGAAGCTACAAATCTAGGCTTATGTAACGGGTAGTTGTTAAGAAGACTATGAGTTAGGAATCATATTCTAAACCTTATTAGCTCCTTTAGATTTTGGTTGGAAATGCTGGGTTCAAGCTTCCTAGTAATATGAGTTGATCATATTTGCACAAAACCTGCATTCATCTACATGCCAAGTTGGCATTAATTTTCCATCTTTTTAGAGTTTACAAGGGAAGGGTTTGGAGCTTGGAAGGGTCATAAAGAGAGATGACAGATGAATTTATGAAATTTTCTCTAACCAGCATCAAGAACTTGGTTGAGTTTGGAAATTGGCTTTGCCAAAGATTAGTAGTCACTCTAAATATTGACTTGTCAAATTCATTATTCTTCGGTTACAAATGTCTAAAAATAAGTAGTTAGTGTGACCTATTACTGAATTTATACAAATGATAGGACTTGTATTATATTGTTTCTGGTTTCTTGAAACAGTAGGAGAAAGGGGAGTTTCCTGAGTTTGAGATGCTGTGTTTCCAGGTTTTGTATGGCCTGTCGACATATTACTTCTAGTGATGCTCTTAAACTCGTACCGCTCTAGTGAATGGAAATGTTTTGCTTTAAGTTTTCCCAGTTAAAAGCGTTTTTGAGCAATAGAGGACAGTTTCTGTGGGGTTGTAGTGTCCAGTTGCAGATACGATTTGAGATGTTCTAGTTAATGAGTTGAATCTGTCTCCACCTCATGTATGCGCAATGAGGTTCCCATCTTCAATAATTCATAAGGATATATTATTACCTTCTACAAGCCCAGCACCCACCTGATTCACAAAATTACCCGGTTACTTAATTGTTGTTTAATACTCCATCCATTCCTTAATTTAAGTTCTAGAAAAGTGTTTTTGTCCCTAATATAAGTTGTTTGAATATTATTCCTTAGTTTCTAATATTATTCCAAGTAATAAATATAATTTTGATTCTCTCACTATTTTTTGTCTAATAAATAACATTATATTTTTTTAATACAAGAGTAATATAAACAATTGATATTATATTTAATATTATATAATTATTTTCTTAATATTTGTGTACAACTCTAAAACGATTTATATTAAGGGATGCAGTATATATTTTGTTATTTAGCCTATGGAAAAGTTTGTTGCTTGTAGAAAAAATCTCATCTTATTATAAGATCGTAATTGGATACATATATATTTGGTGTGTTCAATTGGAACATGAAAACATAACTAAATTGGTCCTAGTTATTCTTCGGGACGGAGTGGAAATGAGGGGATTTTTGAACGCGGAAAAGGATCCAATGACTTCGAAAGAATTGAACGAGGAGCCGTATGAGGTGAAAATCTCATGTACGTTTCTGTAAAGTGACAGTAAAGGTGACTTATCTGTCAACTTTTTCACTATCACCCTCAAAAAACCAAACTCTGTCTTACGTAAAGTTGTCAGAGTACGATTAACCTTTGGATTTGAAATCACTTCTTATATACCCGGTATTGGCCATAATTCACAAGAACATTTTGTAGTCTTAGTAAGAGAAGGAAGGGTTAAGGATTTATCCGGTGTGAGATATCACATTGTTCGAAGAACCCTAGATGCTGTCGGGGTAAAGGATCGTCAACAAGGGCGTTCTAGTGCGTTGTAGATTCTTATCCAAGACTTGTATCATTTGATGATGTCATGTGAATCGCTAGAAACATGTGAAATGTATAACTAACCCAATAACGAAAGTTTCGTAAGGGGACTGGAACAGGCTACCATGAGACAAAAGATCTTTCTAAAGAGATTCAATTCGGAATTATTATATGTCCAAAGTTCAATATTAAAATAATTTCAGAGGTTTTTTCTGATTTTATCCGTGTCAACACAGGTAACTAAATGATAAATGTATGAATGTTGTATTTGAATGATTGAGAAACTAACTGCAGGACAGCAGGAGGGGTGGCTCTGATATCTACATAATCCTACTCCACAAATAACATTTGTCTCTGATCGCTCCTTATCAAATTTGGAAATGTACGAAGTTTGGGAAATCTTTGGATGGTTTTTAACATATTATTGAATAATTTCGAAAGCTTTTTTACAGTTGAAGGTCTAAGCCTTTTTGTCATATGAATTTAGCATTATTTTGTAAATTCACTTTTCTCCATTACTCGATTTCAGTTTATAAATGCATTATTTGATTGAAAATTTTAACAAATGAGTAAGTGAATTATAAATATTTGTCAAATCGTTACAAAATTCGTTAAATGAGTTGATTTTTAACAAAAATCTAATACATTAGAAAATAATGATCTCACAATGCATGGAGAAAATAATTTTAGGAGAGATTATTCATCATCATAGTCTTCGACACAAAAAAAGGAATTTTCTACACCTCTTTCTTACGGGGTAGAGAAGATGGGGTTGGTCCATAAATTTTTCTTCCCACGTTGAAAATTCAGTGGGTATAACAGCATTTGGTCGACCAAAAGGTCACATTCTCATACAAAGAAATTGAAGGCGCAAACTCTACCATGTGAAAGAGAAAATGCGCGAATCGTAGTTGCTAAAATCTACAGATTATTCGTGCAAATATTGCTTGCGAATCTTCAACAGCTCGAATCTTGTGCGTATATCAAGCATGTATGTTAGGTTTCTTTGATTAAAATGATTCTGGACATGGGTTGTGAGTAACATAATAATTAAATTAGGGCTTTTTAATCTCTTATTGTTATTTTGTGGGTCTTTTTGTTATCTCTATGTTTTTTGACTTTATACATCCGACATGTAGTCCGTGGGATTATTTTTGCGATTGTTGTCTTTATTCTCTTATTTAATCAATATTCCCCCACATGTTGTCTGTATATTGTCCCTATACATAGGGAAACATATGAAAAATAATGACTTTTTGTTAATGTATATTCTCCACTACTATTGTTGGTAAATAAATAATTTTTTTGTGCATTTTTTATGTTTTCACATAATGAGTGGAATTTGTCATCTACATGTTCATTATAGGGACAAATTTGTTCATCAACCTAATTATTAGTACAAGGGAGGTAGGATTGAAGTTTATCCTCGTTTTGATGTTGATTTCATGTGCATGATTGCAATTAAGTCATTAGCTGCAGTTTTAGATTATGATAAAAGTGTTAAGGTTTATTTTAAGAATAATGGTCAAACTAGTGAAAATGGTTTTAGATTGGTGCATGATGACATGATAAATGTTGTCATGTTGTCGAGGAGAGCCTCAGGGCAGTCACAGGCGACTGCCTACCAGGCCCAAAATCGAGGAGAGAGCCCAATTTTTTTAAAAAATTATGTATATATGTGTATAAAAAAATTAAAAAATAATTATAAAATATAATATAAAATAAATCAATAAATTGATATGGAGAATCAAAATAGACTCTTAGCCACAAAAAAAGAAAAAGAAAAAACCCTTCAACCCTCTTAGTTCATATTTGATTCACGGTTTAACTGTAAAATTTAAAATATTTTGTATTAATCGGCGAGAATAAATATTTGATTCACATGTTTTAATCGCAAAATAAGGCATACTTAATTAAGAAAGTCATTTATATTACACATCTCTATATCATGATGCTAACAACTTAAGAAAACACAAAAGTCCTATTTTGATTTTTTGATTATGAGTTTTAATATTATATTTATTATTCCTCCGTAATATGATAAAAAATTTAGTTGACTTTTTATGTATATTAAAAATAAAAAATTTATCCATATTTAAATTTTCATTTAATTGTATAATTTATTGTACATAATTAATGATATTTCATAAATATGCATTTAAAATAAAAATACGACAATTGAACTTAATATATGGCCGAGGTAGGGCAAAAAATCGCTCTCTAGAGATAGTAATTAACCTTTAACAAAAAGATATTAAAGTGAATTTTATATAGTTATATAAACAAACTATTACTAATATATAGTGAATTTTATATAGTTATATAGTGTAAATTATGTGTCTTGTGTTGAATACGCCTTCAAAAAAGTCACAATCCGTACCAAATAGAATTATTTTGTAACAATCCTTCTATCTGTAGATATGTAATAATTCTAGATATTTTTAAAAGTTAAATAAATTATATTAATTTTAAAAAATTAAATTTGATTATATACTTTGAAAATAATTTATAATACTATTAGAATTTTAATTGATTGAGATATGTAGTTAATGTAGGTAATTAGAATTATTGTTTATTATAAATTATTTTATTATTTTTAATATTTATTATTATTACTATTTTTGGTGTAGTAAGATTTTGCAAATAAATAAATAAATAAAGGAAGAAGCATGGCTATTCTACCGACCAAAGGTCATTTGGACTGACTAGCTCTCATTCACTACACTTGCTTGCCACCTCTAAAAGGGGTACACTTGAAATTTTTTGCCCTGTGCCTTGTAAAACTCAGGACCGGCTCTGCATGTTGTCTCAACAATTCAACCGATTTATCAAAATTCAATAGGCCATGTAGCTCACTGGTATACAAAAGAGACTTGCCTCAAGACTTACAGTCATATTCTTGAAGTGCTAAATGGTAAAAATTTCTGAGAATTCACATACTGTGACATCATGGGACCTCCACCGATGCCAAAGAAACTGAGAGACAGACAACAAAGGCTGAGAAGATTGGGAAGATGGAAGAAATCATGGTCAAGTGAAGAGGGTGAGTATGCATTGTATCATTTATAGAAAGGCTGACATAGAAAGAACCAATGTCCAATTAAAGGACCTAATGTAGAGCCCACAAGAGAGCAAATTGAAGAGCCTATTCAAGAGCCCATTGAAGAGCCTACTGCACTACTTGGTGTTGTAATTAGAGAAAGAGAGTAGTTCAACCATGCAAAGATTTAAACATCTAATGTACTCCACTTATTGACTTGGACTTACATTTAATATGTATATTTTTTTAGATAAAATGATAAAGACTAACTATGATACATATTATAGTCCACAAGAAAAGGTAAAGACAAGGTGGGATGCTCTAATGAAAAAAGCAAATATAGACTTACACAAGCATTTATGTTTGTAAGTATTAAAGACCTATCATTTAAAAAGTTGAGTTAATTTATGATTTCTTTTTTTCTTTTGTAAATGCCAACTCTACGTGTGATGAATAATAGTGTTTTTCCAACCAATAATACCCCTCCAGTTCGTACCCATCAAATGAGGCACAACTTAGTGTAATGAAATTGCAAACACAATGTATCACCTCAGTTTCCTCCTTAATTCAAACTAGAGGAGGGGGTAGATGAAAGATAGATGTGTTGAAAGTCAAGAATCCATACGAAGGTCATAAAATTTCAAGGAAGAAGGGTGGGTCAAACTTAGATAAAAAATTAGAATTTATGTAATTGGGACTAAAATTTTGGGATTACAACTAATTATGTCATGATGTAATGTTTTTGAAACTGTTTAAATTGTGTGTTGTTATGGTTGGATGTAACTACTGTTTTTGATGGTTGATGGCAGGTATAGTATTTTGTTGCTAATTATGGTAGTGTATGATGGTTCATGACACAGTAACTATGAATTGTGGTGGTAAGATTAGGAGAGGATTATAAATATTTTGTACAACTGGGATTGAATGTTTATGATTTTGGAATATGAATATATTATGCATTTTAGTGGATGTTTATGGTTCTGTATTTTAATATGTACTCATGCTCTGGTTAGGATTGAATGATTTTGGTGATTACTTCTTACAAGTGTAATAAGTTGGTGAATGCATTTACTCAACATTGTTGCATAAGTTTCTTACAGTGTTGTTAAGACAAATACATATTTAATTTGATGATGAGATGATGTATGTTTGTATCTAGTAGCTTTTGTAAACTCCTTATAATGAAATGCTGGATCACACCATTTAAACATAAAACTGTTTAAGTCAATCGTAAAGCTTACTATCATAGAGTGACTTCACCCTTCACTTAATGATCGTAAAGTTCGCTTTGAGCACTTCACTCTACAATAGTAGAATGACTTAGCATTCACTCAACGATCATATTGTTTCCTTAGAGGACTTCACTCTACAATAGTAGAGTGACCTCAACATTCACTCAACGATCATAGAAAAGTTCACACATTTAGAAAATGAATGTGATAACAAGTGTGGTATTAAGTTATGTAATTGTTTAGTTTTAGTAAATTAATGAAATAACCTAGCCATACATACATTCAAATGAAGTCAAATAAACATTCAATACATACTTGCCAAAATAACCTTCAATACATAAATTATAAACAACCTTCAATACCTTCAAATATACTAATATACACATTTATTTGCAATAGAATGAAAATTAAAATCCAAGAAACTACTAAAGCAATCCATAATTTATTCTCCATTGACCTTTGTTTGACAATCTGCTTCTTTAACGTTTGGACTTGCCTTTGTATCACCAATACATCTTCGTGCTTGGTTTTTTCATTTTCTTTGTCACCTTTGCTCATCAATTGGTTGCCAACTTCCATATTTTTTATTGGGAATTGATATTTCCACAAGTGAAATTAATATTTTCACAAGACTCCCCTTACATGAATAGGGAATTGATATTTTCACAAGGGAAATTAATATTTTCACAAGGTTCTCCTTACATGAATAAGTAAACGGGACCCACATTTATGTGAGTGAGGGCTTGTGAAAATATAAATTTTCTTTGTAAAAATATCAATTCCCTTTTTATTTCTTCCATCAATCTCTCAACTGTTTTTTATTGTTTCTTTCAATTTTTTGCTTCAATTCCAATATCACTTCCCTTGCTCTTTTTATAAATGGTGGATCACACCATTTATAAAAACTACAACATAATCTTTTATCCTGTCACAAGTTAATTCAGTTATTATTTGTATCCATAATCAAATTAGAATAATAATGAAATTAACAAAATGGATAGATAGTACACACTACATAAGCAAAACATACATATTGCAACTTCATAGTACCCATATGAATAATAAGTATGGGTTTATGATTTCTCAAATAAAGAAACTAGAAGAAATAATATAGAGAGACTGGTATACACCTTGAAAAGAGAACAATCGATGAACCTTCTTCCCGGATCAACAGTTCCATCTTTTCATGCTATTCACATTGGCGCGACTAAACCACATCCGCATATCACTGGACTTCTGGACATCTCCCAATCATCAACGCGTTTTATGACGCTAATTTTGTTAGAGCTGCTCATGTTAGTTCCTCTGTTAATTGTCTTTTCTTCTTCATCGCTCTCGGTGATGGATGAGGAACTAATTTAGAATCGATTTGGGACTGATTTGGAGATTAAGTGTTTTTGATAAGTCTTTGGCAGTATAAAGATACAATTTTTATACAACCCAGCAATTTAAGTCTTTAAATTATACATTTAATTCACGTAAGTAATGTAAATAAATTGTCACGTCAATTTTTTATTAAATGGTTAACGGACACAGACAATTCTATCACTTTTTATAAATAATGTGTAGTTTAATGAGTTGACCGTTAAATTTTTTAGTACAATAATATATTTGTAAATCGAGGTTGAATATAGTAAAAAAATGTATTTAACCCTTTTGTCGGCCGTTTTTCTTTTCTGTACTAGTACTATCCCATTTTAGATGTTCCATTAACATTTCACTAAAAATAAATGAAAATGACAAAAGTGGTATAAAAGTTAGTGAAAAAAGGAATACTAGTAGCAAATCTTATAGGATTAAGAAAAAGTCCGGTTATAGAGTTTTTTTTACTCCCAATACAAAGAATACCCAAAAAATATGAGATCATGTAAATTTTATTGATTTGATGATGTATGAACCATTTTATAATAATGAAATAAATAAATAAACTTGAATGGTTGAAAATTTACTTCTTTTATATGGTAATTATAATTGTCTCTCACAATCTCAAATTAAATATAAATTTTCATACGCTTATAATTTTGACACGATCCTTTTTTTACCCTCTTAAATTTTTCTATAGCATTCCAAAATCATCCGACGCACCAATTTTTTTAGGATTTGGCTCTCGTCTATCACACATTCTCTCTTAATTTCATTCAATACATTATATTTTTATAGTTTTAGATGGAATAATTGAAATCACACCGATCAATTAATTTATAATATTGAATAGAATTATTGTTCCAAAAATAAAACTAATCCGACACCTTTTAATCAATCGTGTGAATTTTTTTATCAAAATTTCAGTAATTGAATTTTTTAAAAAAATTTAACGATAAAAATATTTTTAATAATTCTTATTTTTGGTAGAATTAATTTTAATATCATCAAACTGTTACAAAATTGTTACAGTAAAAAATAAGGTATCTTAGATGCAATTGGAGGAAATGTGTAACGTATAAGAGCCAAATCCAAAAAAAAAAAAACCTCTTACAATATAAAGATACAGAAAAATTGTTAACGTTATTGATAGTAGGGTAAGGGTATAATGTTTGTCTAAAATTATCCAGAGCTTATATGTAATGACAGGAAGAAGTATACATCCGTAGAAAGGGGAGCTAAATCGTAAGAAACAGAAAAAAAAGAGGGTAATCTTGGATAAGGGAGAGAGGTCAATGTTGAAGAAAAGCTTCGCCAATTTGGCAATCAATTTGTATCATTAGTAGTACCTTCTTTCATAATCATCATGATTTCGAAAAATCAAAATAAATTCATAAATATGCCTCTTCATCTTCTTTTCTTTTGAATACACAACACAAATGCAGTACTAATCTCCATTTCTATACACCAAGCCAATTCAATTGCATATCACCAAGAAATCTTCTGAGATTCTTTTTCCCGGGAAAACTTGGTGGGGTCTTGACCAATTTTTGAAAGAGGGTTGGGAAAAATGGGTGCCTGTTGTACATGTCAAATAATGAAGGGTCAGAAATTTGATGAGTACCCAGTTGAGGATGATGATGAGGATGAAAGAGAGATTGAAGGTGAGGAGGTTATTGTAGGCCATGGAGATTATGGGGCACATGTCAGGGTACAAGGATCCTCTAAATTTATGTCAATGTTTACCCAACAAGGCCAAAAAGGGGTTAATCAAGATGCTATGACTGTTTGGGAGGTAATTTATTTATTTTATTCATTCCCGCTTCTTCTGTTTTTTTCTTTTTTTTTTTATACCTTTTCCTGGAAAGAAACATAACCCACATTGCTCTTTTATATATGCATGAACTTATATCAGTTGATTGAAATTCATTGATTTTATTCCTTCCATTTGGTGTTGTGGATATTCGTTATCATCATCTTACTTTTTCCATTATGTCAAAAAAACTCTAATGGTTAATCGAGGAGACCCCTTTCTCGATATAATGTTGTTTTACGTTCTGCATTTTCATCTAATTGATGATTTCATTATCTGCTGACACTTAACTCCCCCTTTACCATTTTCCCAAGAACAAAAAAGATTGTTACCAAAAAATGTTGGCTTCTGCTTTTGTCAGATTGTTAGGGGGTGTCTTCAATTAAGATTTTTAAAGACTTTATATCAACCCATATCCAAAGTCTGGCCTCATCTCTAAAGATTTCTAAAGACTTCATATCTCATCTTAATAAACTAAATAAATTTAAAATACAATTCACATGAATCTAATATTTTTAATTACTTCACATGAATCCAATATTTCTAATTACTTTATAATCTAGAATAATTAATACTTCTGTTGTACCCACAAAAATAAAATATTTATTTTGTTTTTGTAGTCAACGTACAAAATTCAAAATTTTTAAATTTTGAATTTATTTGTTATTTAATAATAAACACACATTATTATTTCAAAAATAAAAATAAATACACAATATTTTATAATTTTATAATTTACGTAAATTAACTTAGAATCGAGAGTTAAATGAAGAAAAAAAAAAAAGAGAGAGGAAAGTAATTTATATAGGAGTACGTACTTTTATAGTGATATATAGTTGTATAAAATATATAAGTTCTTCAACTTTTTGTCATAATTTTATTATTATGTTACATTACTAAACTAAAATTTATTAAAAGAATATAAATAAAAAATATTTTTTATTTGAAAAATAACTTGCTATTTTAAAATATACATGAAACAAGTATATATTATTTTTATTTGCAAATTTTGATACTAAGACGAGGTAATATCCAAATATTTGAATAGAAATCGATATATATTGCAAATGTTTATATTATTTTTTTAATTGCTAGTTACGTAAATAAGTATTGATGACAACTTTTGTAGATTGGAATGAAAAATAATAATTCCAAATAAGCGTACGCATATGCATAAAGTATATATAGCTCAATGAAAAGTGAGTTTAATTTTTGTATTGCGCCTGTAATTTCTAAAGTTTAATTGGTATCCGAGTATCTAAATGTATTATTAAATGAGTAGAATAATATGAACGCTTTCAACATATATAAAATCTCATGCCACAATAATATAATGAGATTTACTCTAGTTAATGAAAAAAGAGGGAGATATTGTACACATGGGCTAATTAACAATTAATATAAGTTGCAAAATATATTATAAGTATACAAAAGTCTATCACAGTCTTGATAAAAAGTTTATAAAAATCTGTTACTTATTTCATAGAGTCTATAAAAGTCATTTTAAAAAAGTTTTTACAGTCTTTGAAAGTCATTAAAATCCCACAAATTCTACAAAAGTATGTCACTTAAAAAAAGTCTTTAAAAATCTTAATTGAATACACCCCCCTTAGTTTAAGAACTTTTTGTTGAGATTATTTACCTCGTTCCTCAAATATGGTGACTGTTAACGCCAAGATTCGTCCACGCGCTCCAATCATCAAAGCGCGTCAAATTTGTGCAACGAAGTCACACCAAAAGCTTGATGGCTTGGCCGGCCTGGGATAGTTCTGGTGTGAAAATAAGTACAGAATAAAGTTTAACAATGGAGACTTAATGCTCTAATGCTGTAGAATAAAGTTGTACTTGATAATAAGGGTATAGCCGTGTATTTATAGTGATCACACCACCTTCTCCAAACCCTTTCTGTATAGGAATATGATTCCTCAATTCCTTAATACGATTATAGTCAATCTTTTTAAAGAAAGAAAATCAAATCGTATCCTGACTCCTTCCTTAGAAGTTGGAAATCAAATATAATTAAGAATCTTTGGTTCCTTAAAATACAACTGCCAAAATAGATTCGGGTAAAATTCCTCCACGTGGACTATGGCCCACTGCGAGCCTAAATATTCTCGCCCCAATAGTGACGTATGAGATTACAATATAAATCCCTAAACTTGCTCCTTTGTTCAATATGATTGTTGAAGAATAATAGCCCATGTTGCTGATTCTTGTATTTTTCTCAGAATTTTACTGGTGACAAAGATGCAATTTTCTGTGGTGTGTTTGATGGACATGGTCCCTCAGGTCACAAGGTGGCGCGTCATCTGCGCAATACCTTACCCTCAAAGCTTTCGGCATCACTCAAACAACCACAGATTAATACAAGAAATGGTAGTAACAAACTTGTTGGTTCAGACACTGAGAACAATGACGATCCTGCTGATAATGATAATCATGGTCCACTCTATTCTTTAGTAAAGTCGAGTTTAATTGAGTCCTTCAGAGTTATGGATGAAGATCTTGAAGCTGAGGATATGATTGATACCTACTGCAGTGGCGCAACAGCAGTCTCGATTCTTAGAAAGGTATAGTTATTGTTTTTACTTGATCTGCAGTAAATGAGTGTCGATGTTAATCATTTTTTTTTGGTTTAAATCTTTTGTTTCTTGAACTTTTCAGGGTAGGCACTTGATGATTGCGAACTTGGGGGATTCTCGTGCAATTCTTTGCACAAGAGGCAACAGAGATCAACTTGTTCCTGTCCAACTTACTGTAGACTTGAAACCAAATCTTCCAAGTAGGTGTTCTGTACTCACTTCTTCTATGTGAAAGAAGAAAAAAGAAAATTTGGTCTAAATGAAGATTTTTATGTACCGATTATGATATTATGTATTTAGGTGAATGCGAGAGAATTACAAAGTGTAATGGAAGAGTTTTGGCAATGGAGGAAGAACCAAGTGTGTTTAGAGTTTGGATGCCTGATCAAGATTGTCCTGGTCTTGCCATGGCAAGAGCTTTTGGAGATTTTTGCTTAAAAGATTTCGGGCTCATATCAGTTCCTGAAGTTTCTTATAGAAAGCTTACAGAGAAGGATGAATTCGCAGTCCTAGCAACAGATGGGGTAAATATAACAAGAACTTACAACTGATATATATATATATATATCTTCTTGACAGCTCTTGTCATATTGAAGAAACTTGTGTTTTTGTTGCATGCAGATATGGGATGTGTTGTCAAATGATGAAGTAATTCGGGTTGTTGCTTCAGCAAGGAAGCGATCCATGGCAGCTAGACTATTGGTAGATCGAGCTGTTCGTGCATGGAAATACAAATTCCCAAGCGCCAAAGTGGATGATTGTGCAGCAATATGCTTGTTCTTCAAAATTCAGCATCCTAATCTAACTAAATCCATGTCAGAAGTAACACACCTCAGTTTGAATTACTCGGAGCTTGGACCTCAGTTTCAACCTCGTAAGTTGGCCACTGAGGATGGACTCGAAACTGTATTAAATTGTGATGTTAAGGCAGACTCAAATCCTCAAACTGCTCATAAAGATTCTGCATACACTCATCGAGCTGGCCTCATTGTCAATAGGCGTAGACCTTCAAGGGACTATATCTGTTGAAAACTGATTTATTGGTCTCTTTTGTACATATGATATGTTTATTTGCGGTATTATAAGTTAAAAATTCATGAGATTCTTTGATAAGGTCCGGAATGTGAATAGTAGCAAGGCCAGTATAGGTGGTAAAAAACCAAGGTACTGGTATTTTTTTACTGAGAGGAGGGAGTATGTTTTTGTGGTGGTGAACAATGGAGTGTATATAAATAGAAGCACTTTTACCTAACCTTAGCATAATGTGTACTCCATTTAGCTTGTTTTAGCCACTGTTTTAAAGTATGCATATAAGATTATTATTTTTTTTTATTGTCTTTTTTTTAAATAGACGAATAATATAACATTGATTTGAATTAAAGACAACGAAATTATTGGTGTTATTATTATTATTATTTTGTCATTATCATACAAATAAGAAAATTTATTGTTAAATGATATGTACCCCCTTCCGTCCCACTTTAATTGCCTTGGTTTCCATTTTGGGACGTCTCAAAGTAAGCCAGGAATGAGGGCAACTTCAACCTCATCAATATAATTGTTTCTACTTAATTCTTAATTATCTTGAATATTTTAAGATTTAAAAAATTGACCCTTGAAATTGAAAATTGTAGTCAACTAGTGTCATGTATATTTCCCATTTTTTTTTATTTGGTATTTTGCATGACCATGATTGATCTCTTACCCCAAACTTCGGCTTGTTTTTCTCATGCAACATGTCAAAAAATGATAGTACTTAATAATTATAATAGTCACTTTGCAAGCCACATAATGTTGGTCAAAGATTAAAAACTCATCAATTCATAGCTAAAACATTGCAAATGCTGTACATTTCAGCCACATATATTTTTACTCACTATTGTAATGTAATCTGAAAGAGAATAACACTAGCTACGTTCACCCTGAATATAAATTATTCTCATTCATCTTCTTCTCTTTTACCTCTGCCTTTTCTCTTGGCAATAACAAAGATGGAAAAATCACCAAATTCGACTTTTGGCATGGACTACCTCAAGGGACCTGTGTATTGCGAGAAATTTACAATGCAAGTGATTTCTAGTGGTGTTTTCGCTGGCCAAAATCCGACTCGGTCCACCTTGCCCCTTCTGTTGCTGCAACTTGGTCTAGTCTCCCTTCTATCCGGAGTCCTGCAATTCATCCTCAAGCCTCTCGGACAGCCTAAACAAGTTGCAGACATTCTTGTAATCTCCAGATCTCTTTTCTTCTTCCTCCCTTCCATTTGTCTGTCCATAGAAAAACAAAAAAAAAAAAACAGACAGCTAATTAGCTTTTTAGACTCTTGATATTACAAGTAGTAAAAGAACCAACCTATGTGCTTAATTTGTGCAATGTCACATTTTTCCTAACAATAATAAATTTTATGTTAATCAGAGTGGGATTATCATTGGCCCTTCGGGTCTTGGACAAAACAAAAAATTCTATGAAACGTTGTTCTCGTCGAAAGGTATGATGGTGCTCGACGTCTATGAATCGCTAGGCATGATACTTTTCAGCTTCTTAATAGGACTCAGAACCGATCTGAATGTGGTTAAAAGAGCAGGAGGACTATCACTTGCTGTGGGAGTCACAACTAGCATTTTTCCCCTGGCGATCAATGTATTTGGGCTTTTTGCTCTAAAGAAAACCGCAGAAGTGGAGGACAAGGATTACAATTCTTTGAAAGTTGTAACTGGCCTTGAAGCATTGATTAATTTTAATGTTGTGTTTACCATTCTTACTGATCAGAAGCTTCTTAACACAGACCTTGGCCGAATTGCGCTTTCGTCTTCAATGATATCTGGGATATGCAATTGGGTATTGATCATAGTTCTAAGAACTGTGCGTGATGCAGTCGAGGGTAAAGTAGTTTTGACATTATTAACACCATTATGTAGATTAGTTTTGATACTTTTCACCATCTATGTGGTCCGGCCTGTTATGTTCTGGATGATAAGAAGAACCCCAGAAGAGAAGACCTTGAAACAATCATATGTTTGTATAATCATTCTTCTGGTGTTTGGAGTGGCTTTATACTCTGACATGAACGGAATGCATCCCGTATTTGCGTCTATTTTACTGGGCTTGGCCGTGCCCGATGGTTCTTCCTTGCAGTCAGGCTTAGTGGACAAGCTTGAGGGCTTTATATCTGGAGTCCTCTTGCCCTCGTTTATTGTGAATGTTGGCCGGAGAGTTGATCTCCGCCAAATAAGGTCACTGCGCACTGTTGGACATGTCCAGCTCTTTGTTGTTATGGGCTTCCTGAGTAAACTTCTAGGAACTATGTTACCATCGACCTTTTGGAACATTCCTCCCATGGATGCTTTCTTGATTGGCCTACTCTTGAGTTGCCAAGGCATTTTTGATATCCAGTTTTTCAGTATAGCAGAGAGAACGGAAGTAAGTATACATGTTGTGCTAATTATTTTGATTCAAATATTTGGCCCTTAATTTACTTTCTTTCTTTCTTTTGTTTGCAGAAATTATCTACCGAGTGCTTCAGTATAATAGTGCTCATGGCAGTTGTAATATTAGCTGTTGTAACACCTTTGGTGGTATTGCTTTATAATCCTTTAAGGCAATATCGAACCTACAAAAAACGAAGGATTCAAGAGACTCGACACGGTGTTGAGTTTGGAATTCTTGCATGTATTCATCAAGAGGATAGTGTCCCAACCTTGATCAACATCTTAGAAGCCTCGAATGCCACCAAAAAAAGCCCCATTGCGGCCTATGTTTTAGACCTGGTCGAACTTGTAGGTCAAACCATACCTTTATTCATCAGTCACAAGTTAAAACGAAATCCTTCTTCTAGATCAACTAAAACTCAACGTATCATCAAAGCGTTTTATCAGTACGAAACGCGCAACCAAGGCCTCGTCAACGTGCAGTGTTTCACCTCTGTTGCACCTTTCGCTACCATCCACAACGATATATGTTTACTAGCACTCGAAAAAGGTAACAGCTTAGGCTTTTAGAACAGTTGGAAACTTAACAAGTTTTTAACTTGTAACTAAACGGGTTTCTTTTCAATAGGTACATCCCTCATTATCCTTTCACAGGACATGATTTGTGGCCCTTCAATAAGGGCAATGAACATAAATGTTCTTATGAATGCACCGTGCTCAGTAGCAATCCTAGTGGACCGCAGGGCTCTCAAGGACTCCAGGGTCGCAGTCAGCTCATTATTTATCTTCCATGCATGCTTGATCTTCATAGGAGGAGCTGATGATCGCGAGGCACTCATATACGGTAGCAGAATGTGCGAGCAGCCCAACATCAGTCTCACAGTCATACATATAACTGATACCAGCCATGACAGTACTGGAGACTTAGTTGATAAGAAGTTAGATTTAGCTGCTATTGATCGATTCAAAGATTCACATATATACAATAATAATGTTTCTTATAAAGTTGAAGGTGCAAGGGAAGGAACTGAAACAGTTCGCGTGCTTCAATCTTTGAACCGTGTCGATTATGATCTTTTGATGGTTGGGAGAAGGCACAATGCTGAATGGCCAACCATGTTGGGGCTTGATGATTGGAGTGAGAAAATATCAGATTTGGGAATTATTGGAGATATATTGGTGTCTCCGGATATCAAGAGCAAGGCAGCTGTGATGGTGGTGCAGCAGCATAGTTCAGACCAAGAACCTGCTGGCTTTCAAAGCCCCCCACTCACCCCAACAAAAAATTTACAGTTTATTACAACTGTTGGCTCGGATATGGACAAATGTAATAGTCTTGATCGCTTCTTTGTAGTTCAAATTAAATCACAAATATATAACACAAGCTCATCTACCTGGTTAATTGCTAGATCTTAGTCTTCTTTACCTCCCATCCACCCCCCCAAAAAAAAAATACATATACATATATATAAATGGCAGCTTTAGTTATATATGGAAGAATCAACAATTAAACAACCAGGGTCATACTCTATCAGAAATATCTTTAGTTCTAGCCAAACTTTTCTTGTTTTTTTGGAAATTGCTAATTATATTTTCTTTTTGGTATACAGAAACTTCTGCTCCACCGGAAAAGAGAAGGCTTGCTGCAAAATCCAGACTCCGAACGGACTGAAAGCACAGTAGGGGATCAAAAGGTAACCAACCAGACTACACCCACCGCGCTCACTACCAATTCAATACTCTCCTTATTATCCTATTTTTCCAGAAGTCTAATGCTATTGACGTCCTTAACCGATCTCAAGAACGAGATAAAGTGAAGAATTTTTAGACCCTGCAAAAACCTGGACTTGCTCACACTAACCAATTCTTCATCACAAAGAAGAAGAGTTAATCTAAAATGCTTAAACTGAAGTGTGTGTGTGTATATATATACAACTTCACGAGGTAGACAGATTATTTGACCAAAACAAGGAGAATTATTAAATTCATAATATTTTTTGTTATTTTCACAACAAAAGTGTCGATGTAGGTGCATAGGATATATAGCGACACTTTTGTTGTAAAAATAATATATTTAACAATTTCCTATAACAAGTGCATGTGTTTGGGGAGTATATAACACCATCTTTTCATAGTGACATCAAATAAAGTGTGCATATGATTGATTACTTAAGGAAATTGATATTTTTATATTTTTTTTATATATTTTCACACGTAAAATTTACATATTAGTTAATTTGACAATTTTTATTGATTAACATGTGGACCATCCATGTGGAATTATCAAATCATGTTCTCAAATCAAAAAATTACCAAGTGATCAAGAGGCTGAGGGCTTAAGATACTTACTTAATTTCATGATAAGTTAATCAAATAATTAATAAAGTACTAACCCACAGAGAAAATCACCTTGCCTGCGTGTCGAAAGTTCCAAAAACAGGATGAAAATGTATAGACCACTCTACGGTCCATTAGCTATCCAACATATGCATAAACCAACGGGTCAAGGGAACTTATAAATATAATGCACGTTTTTGAAAATCTACGGCCCATAAGTCTGTCTGTGTCTGCGTTACCGATTCTTGAAAATGAGAGTGTCCCAAAGAGTATATCTCTCCCGTGGAATTTAAAATTAATTTTAGTCAATTGATCAATACAATACAGTATCGATACATAAGTTAAGAAATGATCTCTCTGCGTGTCAATACTGTATTGGTCAATTAACCAACTTATCATGAAGTTAATTTAATGGTAACTGAATCTCTTCCCCATGTAATGTACAGACACAATGTACTACTACTGTATATAACTGTACCAGAAAATGTGAACGTACAATGAAATAAGTAGAACCATATTTATTCACGTTTAATTACTTCAGTTATCCCATAAAAATATCTCAAATATAATTTTCACACAAATCAAAAGAAAACAAATATAAAAATTCTCATTTTATCCATAATGACCTCACCTAAGTAAGATGAATTTTTTTTTATAATATAAAAAAAGATAAAAAAAGTTCTACTCAAGTACTTTTAAGATAAAGTTGAGTGATAAAGAAAAGGATAAATATAATTTTTATAAATACAATATGCACTTCGAACATCTTTTGTGAAATTAAAAGTTTTGTGCTTCAATTATTTTATGAAATGTTTCCATAAAATCACTTAATTATAGGGCTACAAGTTCCCGGGGGGGCGGGGGGCGGGGGGGTGGGGGGGATTAAGTAGAAAACACAAATGCAATAAATTTTTATATCTCGAAGACTCGAAAGTATGAAAGAAATTTTATTCAATTTTAGCTTCATAGTGGTAATGTGGGATGTAAATGGTAAAAAGAAAATAATGCATTCAGTCACTTCTTATTTACCGCTCCCCAGTTGTTTTATTATTATTGTATGGACTATGGAGTAGTAGTAATCACAAATCTGCAGGAAAAGTAAAAGGTCAAGGAATCATTGCTGTACCCAAGCCAAGATGATGCAGGCAAGGTAGGGGGTAGTAAAACAAAATCTCATCCAACATTTGACAACACAACACAACACAACACGCTCCCTCCCTCTGCCCATAACTGACCTGACTCACTTCATCACCAACCAACAAACACCCTTTGAAAATATCATAACCTTCCAGAACCCCAACAACGCAACCCCAGGGCCAGGCTAATGCTGATGCCAATGGCTAATGGCTATGGATGGTTCAAGGACCATTCCCAATTCCCAAAGCAAAAATATAAGCAACTGCAAACCCATAAACCAAACAATCAAAACCCTTTCCACACCTGGAAAAACAATTCTCTCCCATTCATTGTCCCAACCACCACCAAACTAAAGAAAACTCTTTGTACTACAGAGTCTATACTCATGAGTAATCATATGCATCATGTGATTTTCTTACTCATTATTAACAACCCACATTGTTCAAGAGAAATGTGAACGAGAATTATCAAAAGTTAATTCACCCTTTTCTTCTTTACTAAACCATCATCATAGATAGCATCACCATTTATACATTACCATTAGTACTCACAACTCAAGTAGAGTGGTGTATAGTAGATATAATGTGTACCATCACATACATTTATCTTAATTCTCAATAAATAAATAAAATAAAATAAAAAAGGAACAAAATCAAACTAAACAAAAATGACACAAAGTCGATTCCTTATTAATCCTAGATTAATATGTAGTAGTAGCAGTAGATTTGCGGACAACATATCGATAGGCAGCAACCTTTCTTTTCCGGGAGGTGGTGTTATCAACCGATAACACCACTTTGCCGGCTTCTTTAGCTGTAAATGAGTTGTGAACCGCTTCTTCCGTGGCGGTAATCTTCCTCGGCTTCTCAACGGCAATGGAGTAGGCTCCATCAGCACTGGGCACAAACTCAGCACTGTATTCCAGTTCCCACCCTCCCACCACTATGTCCCATGTTATCGTGGCACCAGCCTAATAATACCCAACAAACAACAGCAAGTAATAAATAAAATACCTCCTACCACTAATTATTATCTTTAATTTCATGCTAAAACTTGGTATTAAAATGTCTAGCAACATGATCAATGAGTTACTTGGGGAGACAGACATGTTTAACTTTTAAATCTGAAAGGAAAAAAAAATCAACTTTTGAACAAAATGGGAGAGCTAAGAAATAATTAAATGAACCTCAATGCCCTCAATTTGTATGTTCACTTTCTCTCCTCCTTTGACAGTGAACTCAGATGCCGGTTTTGGTGGACCATTCTCCAAATCACTGGGTCGACTCAGTCCCCCATACTGGACTGGAACGTCCTCCGGCCTAATGAACCTGAACACAGTATAAGAACACAGTTCATATAACAAAATCTAAAATATGCCAAATTTTATGGTTTGGACCATAAAAATTGTATCTTTTTCAAACAGAAAACAAAACAAGCATTAAAAGGAGGCACAAGACAGCTCATGAGTTATAACCAATGTTAACTCTAAATCCAGTAAACTCAGAAATAACACAAAAGCAGCAGATGCATTAAAGACTGAGCGAGGATCAGAAAGCGAACACAGGAATTAATTATAACACAATGAGTCTAATTAGATGAGCTGAACAAGTGACATTGGTCTTTTATTTACATTAAAACAAAAAAGGAGTAAAACGAGCAATAAATTGAGGCAGAAGATAGTTAGTCCACAAATGTTAATGCTACAAATAGGAAATTTAGATACGAACTTGTAAAGGAAATTGAGGCAGACGCATTATGGATGGTAACAGGTAAATTAATAATAACCCCGCCACCCCCCACCAAAAAAAAAAAAAAAAAAAAAAAACAGGAGCCAAGCAACTAACTTGTAAAGGGTCTCTGCAACATTTCCTTCCTTAGAGATGACAAATTTGCTCTTAGTTCGCTGGGTTAGAAAAGGACTAAACACCGAATACAACATACTGAAGTACCATGGCACATTGACGAATATCTGTACTCACAAAATGAAACAATTTATTAAAAGACTCGCCTCAGATCAGACCCACCCCCAAAAAAAAAAAAAATAGGACAAATTTTAAAAAGTTAGAATCTTGAATACCTTACGGGCAACCATTTCTGGGTAATTATCTTGGAATAGAGTTAGAATGTGCTTAGAGGCAACCCTAAGCTCTCTTTTAGGCATGTCTTTGAGATCAGTAACTTGAATAATGGAGTTTATACCACCAGGCTTGAAATGCAATAACTTAATACCTCTCTCAAGAACTTGAACCCTCCACCTCAAGAACTTCTTCAACTTGTCATCATCCCCGAAAATCCTCTCATACATTTCCTTATCTCTGAAAACTCCATAAGCATTATAACAAACTGGGTGTCCCTCCTTATCATAACCATGCATATAGGCCACAAGGCCCTCAAGTTCTTTAAAGCCCAAATCTTCATCCACAATAGTATCAGCCTCAAAATCTTTTCTCCAAGACAGACAGTTCAGTAACATGTGAAGTGAGTCCTGGACTCGAAAATCTCTGGCTCTTAGAAATTTCAAGAGAATCACATCAGCTTTTTCGTCTCCACCTAAAAGTGGAATGCCCCACATGGAATCAGGTCCATTAGAGGCCATGAGTTTGTCTTTGAGCTCTTTTAGGGATTTTCTCTCTGATGATTTGAGATGAGTGAGATAGTAGGTGTCTTCTTTGAAAGAGGGTGTACGGAGTGTGGCTGCCTCCATGAAAGAAGAGACCAAGCTTTTCTTGAAAAGTTGGGGTTTTGGGGAGGATTCTGGAAGTTGGTCTTTGTGTAGGAGGGTTTGATTAATCGAGATGGGTGATGAAGAGGCCTCCATTTTAGACATTTTGAGAGATACCCAGATGGTATTTTTGAGAAAAGAGATTGCAAAATGCAAACTTCAGATTTACAGATACGAATATGGTTTGATTCTATGGGAGGGAGAGAGAGAGAGAGAGAGAGAGAGAGAGAGGAGTGCTTTCGATTGTCTGATGAATGACAGAGGTGTTTCCTAAGCTTAATAATAAGCGTGGTTGTTGCAGGGGAAAAGAGAAAGGGATGGGGAACAGAGAAAACAGAGAGAGATTGTACATAAATATTATTGTGCTTGTGGAGACAAAAGATTAGCCGCGATTCAAGTTGGAAGATTTTTTTGAACTTTAATAAAGCTTCTTAGGGGGAAAATGAAGGTAAGTTGCAAATGGGGATGGATAGGAGTTTGCTTTAGTGACTTTACCATTCAATTTTGGTGTATATATTTGTACTATTTGAAATAATTGCCTCGATATTTTAAATCATAATTATACATTATGTTTTTGAAAGTTTGTCAAAATAAATAAGAATATAAGTCATGATTTTTTATTATTCTTTTATCCTCAAAAATAATTAAAAGTACAAATATTTCTATTCAAAAATAACATAAAATACATAAAGAGTGGATAATTATGTCATTTAGTGTAGTTTATTAATAAAACAAAAGCAACATTACTCATTATTTTATAAATTTTATGGACCACAAGATAAATTTAAAATTTTATTTATTTTATTTTTATTTTTCTTAATATGTGTGAAATTTATATTTTACTTTCTTTTGAGGATTGTTTTTAATCTTCATACTATTATATTCCCTCCTCTTCTAAAGAAGTACATTTTGCACACAAAGAAAAATAAAATAAATAAAGTAAATAGAAAAATATCATTTTATTAATATATAATATTTAATAATTAAATTCTCCACATACTTTAAGAAGAAAAAAAAAATTACGTTTAATGTATATGTTCATCAATTGATTAGAGTGACAAATATTATCTTATTAATTTTTATAGTTTTAAAAGTTTAAATTTAAATTATTTTAAAAATAATATTATAAATAAAAATTATTCTATAAATATTTTATAAACTATTAATATATAAATACTCCATTTTTAACTTTTTATATGAGTTCTCAAGTTAAATTTGAATAGTAGTACTATAAAAAGAGTCGACTTCAAATCTGAATAAAAATTATAAAATCATATTTAAATTTGAGTACAAATTTAAGCATCTTTAAAAAAAAATCATAGAATATAAAAAAGATACTGTCAGTTATTATTGGGCTCGACTAAATTCGGAATCACACAAATGAGAAAAAGAAGAGCCACGTCTGGTCTGGGCGGCTGGCTGAGCTGACGGATTGGGGTGAGGCACGGATTCTGCGCCCTCGTTAATGATTTTGGGCCCACCCTCCTACTTTTATCTCACTCTAGTTTGTTGGTGGGCCCAGTGCACCTGAAACACGCTTCCTAAGTTTGAATTTTTTGTCATTTTGGCAGCACTGCACTGCTCTGCTCTGCTTTTTCAATAGTAAGATTTGTCCATCACCTTTAGATAATAAAGATCCCGTTATCATAAATTTAACTTCATTATAAAATAATTAATTGATCAATATAATATTAACACACAAAAAAAATTATCTCTCAACTTATGTGTCCATATTATATTAATTAATTAAATAAAATTAATTTTATACTAATCACTTTCGAATAACAATTGTTCGGCTATTATATTATATTACTATATTATATTATGGAGTACCGTTATTATTGGGAACTGATATTTCACATTTATTATTAATATTTTATATAATTCTTTCATAAACATACAGTGAATCCTATTATTTATATTAAAAAAATATATCAAAAACACATTATACTATGGATGCATATTAACTATAGGACCTACCTACCTTGTCTCCGACCAATACGGAAGAGTTGATGAAATTTTAAGGTGGAAAATGTATTTATGTAAATTAAAACTATTTAATCAATAATTTATAAAAATATTTTTAGAGGTTTAGCCATTCCAAACAAAGTTTGTAAGTAAATTATGCTTATGTAACAAATAAATAAAAAATGAGGAAACCAAACTACATTAACACAACAAATATCTTTAAATTAATAATTGCATTTTGCATTTCAAATTGTACGAGTAACTTAAAAATGTATAAACATTAAAAAGATAAACTAGAACTTGTTCTAAGTTTTAAAAGTCATATTTATTTGTTAAAAACTAAAACTAAAATGGAAGGAGTAGTACTACTCCATAAAAGAAATTCAATAATAGTAATAATTTAAGTATCTTCCAATTAATTAGATTAACAGTATGCAATAATTTGGTTGTGTCACCCGTGGAGGAGACCGTCGGACTAAAAGCAACTTGGTTTGTAATTACTCCCTCTATTTTTTAATATAGGTCGTTTTAAAGTTGTGCGCAAATATTAAGGTAATAATTATATAGCATTAACTATAATATCAATTATTTATATTGCCCTTGTATTAAAATAAAAGATTGTTATTTATTGGACAAAAAATAATGAAAAACCAAAGTTACATTTAATATTTGGGGTAATATTGGAAACTAAACAATTAATACTTACTTGAAATTCTCAAACGACTTATATTAAGGAACAAAAAACATTTCTCTAAAACGACTTATATTAAGGAACGGAGGGAGTAAATTACTAGTGAGTTTGAGAGCAGATTCTCTGTCCCTAATTTTCTTATTCTCTTGTGTTCCTCCACTTAAATTTTGACATATAGTCTCTCACTTAACACTAATTAATTCTAAAATTAAATAAAAGGATATGTGTCAAAATTTAAGTAAGAGGACACAAGAGAGACAGGAAATTTGGGAAGAAAGAATCTGTTTTTAGTGAGTTTATGTGCGGATTAAGTGTGAGTTATCATTCATGTCACTTGTTAGTACTAATCATAATCATTTTACTCACCACGTTCTAACCCACCATTTTTGTTATCCACTCTCGGTAAGTATTGTATCCCTTGAACAAATAATTTTTTCTTTTAGTTAAGTAGATATTTATTAGTTTATTCCTCACGTCACGTGATCAATCAGAGAAAAATTTAGAAAATGAGGTTGGAAATATCAACTCAATTTCCAAAATTTATATGATGGTGAAAACAAAAGGGGGAAAGAAGGATAAAATCAATCAAGGTAGAAGAAACTATCTTTTTCTTTCCAAGTAAATAATTTATGCTTAGGCTCTTTATACGTAAAATTATTTAAAAGTAATTCTTTCAGATCATCACTTTGCTTTTTCGGATGGGTGAACTTTTGACTTTAGGAGAAACTTCAAATGATAAGGTCGGTCTGCTTTAATTACAAAATTAGTTTGCTAGTTAGTGCGGTCAAAAAATAAAAAGCATATCCGTGCCTTGCCTTGCCTTGCCTTGAAAGGAGTAATAAGCAGTGTCCCAACTGAACTGATTATTAGATATAGCGTACATCTCCTCTACTCTACTCTACTTGTAGATTATAAGAGAGATTCTACAAACACTTGCAAGTGAAGTGAAGAAGTATTGAGATTGCAGATTTAAATTTCACCAAGTTTATATATCAAAAATGGTAACAAACAACATATTTTCACAAACAACTACTTGACAATCATGGAAAGATGCACTTGTTTTTCCTTGCAAAGGTATGCAAGCTCATGTTTTGGCCCAATATAATTCCTTAACAAAATATCACCCTCAGGTAAGCACTCCATACCTATGGAAACCCTCAATGTGAAATGCTTTGCTTTTGGGCATCCGTAGAATGGCGCAACAAATGTCAACTTCTTGATTTCATCACAACCTCCAAATTGTTTCAAATCCACATAAACAAATTGATTGGGCTCCTCCTTATTCACCCTCATCCTCACCCACACCCTGTTTTCACCCACCATGTTATATAAACTCATCTGCAACGGTATGCCTATAGGCAATCCCGATACATAAGAAAGAGGATTTTCACAGTCATTGTCCACAACATCTAACTCTGCCTTTACATGTTTGACTCCTCCGGTTAACAAACCTGTTTCAGAGAGAAAAATTCCAGTAACTTCTTAAAAAGAAATGGGCCCTCGGATTCCCCATCAACAGAGGTGCCAATTTCAAGCAAAGATTTCTTTATTTCTATCACAAAATTGGAAGCTTCAATGGATCCCTCTTCAAGGAGCAACTCTACACATGAAATTGTGGAATATAGTTTCTTCAGAGCAGATTGATGACGCGAGAGCTCAAAACTAGATAAGTGTACAAGTCACAAGTATCAGCTCCAGGATGTGCAACTCCACTTCTTTATCCAATCCTATGAATGTATGTTTCATTTCTCTAAGGTTTTTGTCTAGTTTACCCAATTCAATTCCCAACTCTTCTGTTCCAATAAAGCGGAGCTTTCTTGGAGACATAAAATGCGTCCATACCTTTCCAAGCAGTTTCACAACCCGTAAATATTTCAATGTAAAAACCAATCCACCAGAAGATTGGGATGCTTTAGTGGTAAATGTTTCCAACTCTTCTTTCCAACTCCTGCATATGATAATGAATTTGAGAGTTTAGTTATAAAAGAAGATGCAAGCAAAAGAAAATGTAAGCCTTAAATTATGCAGGTAATATATATATATATATATATATATATATATATATATAATTCTCCCTGCCCTAATCCACCCATCCTCGCCAACTTCCATTGTGCCTCGTAGCCTCGAAGGAGACTACATGCAGTGAGGCTAAAACCCTCATCTCTTGGTAAGACTAGGATGACGGATAACCATTGGACTATGTCATTTGGTTAGGCAAATATTAGTTATTGCAAAGAAGAGATAATATAACATAACCTCAATGTCCTAAGTACTTCAGCCATGCATCCGAATTGTATCAGTTGCCAGATATTATTGAAATTTGCAAGGATAAGCTTCACCAAGGCTTTTCCTTCATCACTCACCTCCTGCTGGTCGTCTACATGTGAACTTCTTATTTTTCCCACTTCCCATGATTCCTGGGAATGAATTCTGGAGGCGTCATTTACTATTTGCTGCAATGGCTCCTCCTCTTTGAACAACTCTGAGGCAGAAACAAAGGTGGATCTACTGCAGCTACACAAATAAGACAAAAGTGTATTCTGGTCCATTACATCAGCCAAACCATGAGATATTCTCCCCAGCAGTGTAACTGCATAAGAAAATATTCTAGGTGGAATTCTGCATATATGCTTTTCATGTGACAGAGGAGCGGAGATGGCCAGCACAAGCAATGAAGCAGTTTTCGCACTATCAAAGCCCAACCTGCCTTCAAAAAAAAGATCTATCTGAAACATAAAAAAAACTTGTTTCAGGAATGCTGAAATTTTAAAAAAGTCGGTATATACTAAGATAAAAACACACACATACACATCGTAAGAATGTATAATATACAGTACAAAATTTCCTTTGCACGTCAATCCCATAATATTCAAAAAAAAAATACAAATCACAAATTATTTTGTAGTCTTTTTTTTATACTTATATTTTGGTAAGTGTGTTAAAACTGATAGGCTTGAGAATTACTTGCCCCAATATCTACTAATGCGTCCTGTAATTCCAAAGGCCGATTGACTGGTAGCACATAATATTAAGCAAGAAACAAATAAAAGTTTGCGTGTTCATTCCAACAATTGTCTAAGAATAAATTGGATTTAATAATTTTAGATGTTTAAGCAACTAACTTATCCTGGACTCAAAGTAATACAAAACTGCAGTTTGGCCAACAAAATGGAGAAAAGTTCCCATACAATGAAACTAGCTCATAAAGAACATTTATATTTCCAAAAATTAAGACTTAGGAGTGCCCCAAGTTACATGGACTCGAATGAAGTGTTCAGTCAGACATGGGTACTTTGAGGAGTACGATACGAGTACTCCTCAATTTTGCTAATTTCTTGCACAAAATGATATGTCCAGTACCCATAGCCTTGTTCGAGTGTTGGGTGTCGGATTGGGAGCTGTCGTTGACACTCCTAAATTAACCTCACTTTCACTCCACAATTTACAATAATTAGCACAATAGCAAGTAAGGATCGATCCCACAGAGAGTAAAGTTGTTTTAGAATTATTCTACTATTTTATGAAGAAAATAAAGATGGGGGTTTTGAAAATTATTTTAAACTAAGAGAACAAGAATTAACGATAAAATTAACCAAATATGTAAAACTTGATTCTGCGATTCGGTTTCACCAAGTACAACAATCAATTAATCAAGTAATTATTATTTTTCCTTCAATAAAATTATTAGCCCTAGATAACAATAAGCTCTGCTTATCAGAAATTCTCCTTAGATTATCATTTTGTATGTAAACAAGCTCTCCACCGATTCTAACTAGCATATAACCTAAAATAAGCTCTCTAGATTTAATATGATAGAAGCATTAAGAAATAGAAAATTAGGCTAATCCAAGCAACAAACACATAAGCTCGATTTATTTAACTTGTTTTCTAATAATCTTAGCAATAAACAAAAGTTTGTCCACAATTATTATTACCAAGTTGCTACTTGTGATGAAGAGAGATATCAATTACACGTAATACCAATCTTAATCTAGCATATGATAATGATCAAATTAACTCAATTGGCCATATTAAATTAATTAGATCAATTAGCATGCAATCAATGAAAACAGATTATCAGAAGAAATTTCACACAAGAAGGAATAAATAATAATACTCAATTAATTAATTACTTGTAACAAGGATTCACCTCCCTTTAGAACCGAATAAAAGAACTAGCGACATGCTCTTGAGCCTTCACTCCAATAGAGGATACTTGAATGTTGAATATTGAATGAATAAAACCTTGACCCTCATCCTCTATTTATAGTGCTTAGACAAAGTCCTAAATCCTATAGGATGTAGAAATCCAAATCCTAAAAGGATTTACAAATCATAACTAGTTTCCATAAAGAAATAGAATTCAATTTGAAATAAATCTTAGTCTAAAGGAAATCCTAAAGCTAATAGAAATATCAATCCAATTCCATGTAGAAGTCTACCAAAATCTGCATTTAGAAACTTTCAAAAATCCAAGATTTCTCGATTTTCCCGCTCAAATTCATTTGGGTGAATTTTCATTTCTCTTCTGACGTCCTTTGGTAAAACGAGCATAACTTTTGATCTAGGAGGAGTTACGGGGGCTGCTACCTATCAAAACGAAGATATCGACGAGATCTACAACTTTCATTCTTTGAGAATCGACAGAATCGCTCTGCATCAAGGTCGAAATCGGCCTCCAAGTGACTGCTTGTGTACATTACAACTTCCAAACTTTGAGGTTCAACGTTCGTTTAGTAAAAATATCATAACCTTTTCATATGAACTCCGATTGGGACGATTCAAGATGTTAGGAAAGCTAAAGAAGAGCTCTACAATAAAATTCAAGTCCCAAGCTAAGAACATACATCCAACTTAATGCTAAAAATTCGCAATTTCTCTTTTTCCTCATTTAAAACTCCAATTCTTCCTCAAATCATTAAATACCTTAATAAGCTCATATACCCATGAAACATGCAATAAAACTAAATATAATGGAATCAAAATAAATGAATAATATGCACTCATCAAATTCCCCATACTTAGCCTTTTACGTCGCCCCGTGTAAACCAAAAGTTTGATTTCCAAAAAATTCTATTCAACCATAGTGTCAAAAGATTTCAAGATACAAATAATGACTATCAACACTAAATTTGCGTAAATCTAATCAACGCCTTATCAATTAACTCACAATTACCAACTTTACCATTTCACCAATGAATTTCATTAAATCAAATTGTAGCCACATAAATAACTTTCCCAAAATCATCATACTTACTCAACTTAGTTACCATGGAGCAAAAACCATGCACAATTGACTCATAACCAAGAACAAATTTTTCTCGCTTTTTAATTTTTTTCATAGAACCTTCTTTTTAAGCATGTATGAATGTATTTTCATGCTTCTTCTTTTTTTTCAGTATTTCTTTTCTTTTTTTTCTTTTTTTTTCTTGGCGTGTGCAATGTCTCCTTTTCTTAGGCTTTTCAGAGTTACCCATTAGCAAACTTTCCACCAACGACTCCCAAACCGGATGATCTTAGTATTTAGGTGTAGAGACACCCTCTGAGCTTACTTATTCAAGTAACAAAGGCCACAAAAGTCGACTAGTCTAATTCGCTTTTATCCATCGTGACTTTTCAAACGTGAATCTGGAGTGCTTCCCGAGGCTTAGATACCCAGTTATTTCGCATAATAGACATATCAAGCATATTTTTAATTTTTTTTTTTTTTTTTTTTTTTTTCATTCATCATTATTTCACATGGTTTCGTAACAACATAAGCAAGTTAAAGCAGTTCTTAAGTCGTGAAATCGATTGCACATAAACAACTCCACAAATAACTTAGCCAAATAAACATGCTTCTCATATTCAAGTACTCATGTATCACAAATTCAATTCAAATCAATTACTATAGATCATGGCTTAGTTGTCATCATTCATTAACAAATTAAGCATCAACAGATTCGAATTTTAGCATTAATTTTCAATCTTTGACTTTAACCTTGAACACATAAGCAAATAGAACCATGGAACCCAAGTTTTTAGTTTTTTTTTTTTTTTTATCAACTTTCCATCAAAATTGGATTATTATTCCTACATAAAATAAAACCTAAATCTTCCCCACACTCAAACCTTACATTGTCCCCAATGTAAGAAAATCATCAAAGAAAAATACTACTAAAGAAACATGCAATAAAAACAAAAAATAAAAAAATAAAAATAAAGGGATAGAAAAATCAAATCGAGATCTTGAGTTGCCTCCCAAGTAAGTTGCCGTGTTTAATGTCTTTGGCTCGACGTCATGCCTCTCTTCTCAAAGCTTTCATATATCGGATCGTCTAGCTCCACCATCTCAATATTTTCCACCGATGCCCCTCATAGAAAGGCTTTAATCTATGTCCATTCACCTTAAAGATCTTGTTTGTGCGGGTTTCTTTGAATCTCAATCGCACTATGAGGAAACACATTAATGATAATAAAAGGACCAACCCATCTAGATCTTAATTTACGGAAATAACTTAAGCCGAGAATGATATAGCAAAACTTTTTGTCCCACAAGAAAGGTTTTCCGACAATCTGCTTATAATGAAAAGCTTTGGTCTTTTCCTTGTAAATCTTTGAACTTTCATAGGCTTCATTCTCAATTCTTCTAACTCTTGTAATCGCAATTTCTTGTGTACTCCACCGCCTCCAAACTCATGTTCACCTTTGCTTGATTGCCCAAAAAGCCCTATGCTCCAATTCAGCGAGTAAGTGGCATGATTTTCCAAACACAATCTCGTATGGTGACATCCCAATAGGTGTTTTCAGACGCTGATTCTATAGCCCAAATTGCATCATCTAATCTCGGACTCCAATCTTTTACGCTTCGGGTTGACTACCTTCTCCAAAATGGATTTTATCTCTCGGTTAGACACCTCGGCTTGACCATTACTCTGCGGATGGTAGGATGTAGAAACCTTGTGCGAACATTGTATTTCTTGAACAAAGCCGCTAAACACCTCGTTGCAAAAGTGGGTTCGCGATCACTAATGATGGCTCGTGGTGTTCCAAACTCGACAAATATGTTAGTCCTAACAAAATCTGCAACAACTTTAGAATAAATCAGTCTAGTGGATTTAGCTTCCACCCATTTTGAGACATAATCAACAAACCAAAAAGAATATATAAATTCCCAAAAGATGAAGGAAAAGGTCCCATAAAATCTATACCCCAAACATCAAAAATTTCAACAACTAATATAGAAGTTTGGGGCATTTGATTTCGTTGAGAAATATTCCAAATCCTTTGGCAATTAACACATGTTTTACAAAATAGATATGAATCTTTAAAAAGCGATGGTGATAAAACCACTTTCCAAAACTTTATTAGCGGTTCTTTTTGGACCAAAATGTCCTCCACAAGCATGAGAATGACAAAAAGAAAGAATAGAGTTGAAATTCATTGTTAGGCACACACCGCCTAACTATCCGTCAAGACAAAATTTCCATAAATATGGATCATCCCAAACATAGTGTCTAGCATCACTTTTTAACTTTTCCTTTTGGGGTTTGGAAAATTCTTTAGGAAAATGTGCACCTACCAAATAATTTACCAAATCTGAGATACCGAGGAATCTCGGCATGGATGGAAAGTAAGCGCTTCATCAGGGAAAGAATCATGTAACAGTAGCTCCTCCTCATCTCTCAATAAACTACTCAAGTGATCCATTCTACTAAGTTGTCCTTGACCTTTCTTATCCTTGATCTCTAAGTCGAATTCTTGTAGTAGCAGAATCCATCGAATAATCCTTGGTTTAGAATCTTTCTTAGTGAGCAAATACGAGAGAAGCGGCATGGTCGGAATAAACTATAACTTTAGTACCAAGCAAATAAGATCGAAATTTATCTAAAGCAAAAGCCACGGATAAAAGTTCTTTTTCGGTTGTGGAATAGTTTATCCGAGCCTCATTCAAAGTCCTAAAAGCATAGTAGATGGCATGAACGGCTTTGTCGATCCTTTGTCCCAAAAGCAAAGACCTCATCGCATAGTTTCATTGCGTCACACATGATCTCAAATGGCAACTTCCAATTTGGCGGTTGAATGACAGAGCGAAGTTAATAATTTCTTTAAAGTATCAAACGCCTCCATGCATTCATCATCAAACCGAAAGTCCACATCTTTTGCAAAGAACTTACATAAGGGTAATGCCATCTTCGAGAAGTCCTTGATAAATCTTCGATAAAATCCTGCATGACCAAGAAAAGAAGCGAATCTCCCAGACGTTGACGGTAAGGCAAAGCAGATATAACATCTATCTTAGCTTTATCAACTTCAAGACCTTTAGATGACACAACATGACCAAGTACTATTCCCTGCATTCTACCATGAAATGACATTTTTCCCAATTTAAAACAAGATTAGTTTCCATGCATCTATCTAGAACACGATTTAAATTATCTAAGCATGCATCCAAAGAATCTCCATGAATTGTGAAATCATCCATAAAAACCTCGATGCATTCTTCTAAAAGATCTGAAAAAATGCTTACCATGCATCGTTGAAAAGTACCAGGGCATTACACAATCCAAAAGACATTCGTCGATAACAGTAAAAAGTACCAAAGGACATGTGAATGTGGTCTTCTCTTGGTCCTCAAAAGTGCAATCACAATCTGGTTATATCTGAAAAACCATCTGAAAACAATAATAAGTGTGCCTAGCTAATCTCTCCAACATTTGATCGATAAAAGGAAGAGGAAAGTGATCTTTTCTTGTTACAAAGATTCAATTTTCTATAATCTATACACACTCTCCACCTGTTTGCATTCGTGTGGGCACCAACTCATTATCATCGTTCTTGACAAACGGTGATTAGGATTTCTTTGGGACTACTCGCTTTGGACTCACCCATCGACTATCGGAGATGGGATAGATGATCCCCAAGCATCGAAAGCGGTTTGAGCACTTCTTTTTTCACCACCTCCATCATGGGTGGATTCAATCTCCTTCTTGCATCTCTCAGAAGCTTAGCTCCATCCTCTAACAATATCCGATGCATGCACATGCCGGGACTAATACCCTTGATATCCGCTTATTGTCAACCAAAAAGCGTAATATGGTCCCTTAGGACTCTCATCAATTTTTCTTCCTGCACCTTGGTTAGATTACTAGCAATAATTACAGCAAAGTGTCATTAGTCCCCAAATATGCATATTTCAAATGAAAGGAGTAATTGTTTCAATTCTAGAGTTGGGGCTTCAGACAATGTAAGGTAATAACTTTTGATGAGAAACAGGAAATTGAATAGAATATATCGTTGACTTATTTGAAAATTTTGGCAATGAATGTAATGCTGACTACATTCTCTTTCAATTCCACGGTTTCATGTAATCTCTTCTTCCCCGTCCATGTACTGTTGTTGTTGATTGCAATTTCCAAATTGTCCCTATGTAGTTGTTCAAAAGCTCTATGCATCAAGGAGTCTCTCACATCGACAAGAAAAACTTGTCTATATCACTAGGGTACCTCATGGCATCATAGATGTTAAACCTGAATTTTCTCACCATCAAACTCCATAGTCAAGGTCCCATTATGCACATCAATCATGGTTCTCGCTGTTTTTAGGAAGGGTCTTCCTAACAAGATGTGGGAAGGATTTGGTGATGTATCATCTTCCATATCCACAATGTAAAAATCTGCAGGAAAGATTAGTTCGTTCACCTGCACTAAGACATCTTCAATTACCCCTCGGGGGTAGGTGTTAGTACGATCTGCCAATTGGATAATCACACCAGTATTTTTTAAAGGGCCTAGATTTAAGGAAGCATAAACAGATAAAGGCATAACATTAATTGAAGCTCCTAAATCTAGCATGGCTTTTTCAAATCTGGTGTTTCCTATTTTGCATGGGATTGTGAACATTCCCGGATCTTTACATTTAGGAGGCATTTTCTTTGAAGAATATGAGATACATTTTCTCCAATTGTGACTCTTTCATCATTTTGCAATTTTCTTTTATTAGTGCATAATTCTTTTTAAAAATTTAGCATCCGTGGTACTTGTTTAATTGCATCAAGAAGAGGGATGTTCACTTCTACTTTTCTAAAAGTTTCCAAAATTTCTTTTTCTTTTTCATCGTTCTTTGAAGTTTTAGAAATTCTGGAAGGAAAGGGAAGAGGAATGTTTTTTAAGCTGATTAGGAGGTTTAGGTTTTACCTTGGATTTTTCTGTTCCCCTCCTGCTGCTTCCTCTTTTGAACTCTCTGAAATTCGGTGGTGTATCCAATCGTGTTCCATTCAAGTAAAAGTTATGGCACTTGCATTCTCCTTGGGTTGACTCTTTTGTTTGAGATGGTAATTTTCCGAGCCTCAGATTCCAATATCCCCACAGTTGTAAGCGGTTGTCTACTTGGTTCCTCAAATCTTGAACCAAGTTTTTGTCTCTTCTTTGGAGGCTGGTATCCGATTCATGAACTGTTTGTATGTTCATCCCATGAATGCTTTGAACATATCCTCCAATGATGTTCCAATAAAAATGGATCGCTTGCTTGGTTGATATTGAGGTTCATTTGGTTGGAAGCCCTCTTTGCTAGGTGGAAATCTGGTGGTGCCGCTTTTGCTTGCTTCTCATGCTTTCAGACTTGGATGATCCCTCCATCCCGGGTTATATGTGTTTGAGTACGGATCATACTTTTTCCGAGGTGGTGGTGATAATTTCCCATTGTATTAGCTTGTTGCCATGACCTCGTCATCTTGTAATGTTGGGCATTCATCTCAGATTGTGATTTGGTTGTAGACATATTCCACAAACCTTTGCAATTGGCAATTGATTTTGTAGCTAATTGTCTCAACCATAGCAGATTAATTGAGAAATTTGTTGACCATAATCACAAGTGCTTACCTCATTTACCCTTATCGGTGCATGATTTTGTTCTAAAGTGCCATATTGTTGTGAGTTTGCCGCCATGTTTGCAATTAAATTCCTTATCGCCTCACGGGGTCTTGTCAAATAGTGCTCCTCCGCCATTTGCATCGATCATGCTTCATCCATCGGTACCAACCCTTCGTAGAAATCTTTGGATCGGTGTTGTTCATCTATTTGATGCGGTGGACAATTTGGAACAAAGTTTTTGAATCTTTCCCAATACTCGTATAATGTCTCCCCACCGAATTGTCTAATCCCACGGATCTCCTTCCTTATGTTGGCTACTCTTGAAATTTGGAAAGTATCTCTCGAAGAATACCGCCATGTCATTCCAAGATCAGATTGAACACGAGGGTAGGTAGTACAACCAATCCTTTGTCAATCTGCTAGGGGAGAATGGGAATGCTCTCGACTTGATTTGTTCTTGATGATTCCGTTTGGTTTCATAGTATAGCACACCACATGAAATTCCTTCAGATGTTTGTAGGGGTCTTCACCTGTAAGAAGACCACGAAAAGTAAGCGATAAATGGATTAGTCCAGATTTAAGTTCAAATCGAAAGATCTAAATTAGGATATTCAATGCATGAGAGGTTGTTGATTTAAATTAGAGTTGCCAACTCCACGAGAGTTCTATTGTTGTTTGGAATCGCCATCTCTTCTTCTTTCGCTTCGGATTCGTTGGATAATAATTCCAAAGCTAAGTTGAGGCACGGTGATGATGCGTAAGCCTCAAATCATATATGCAGAAAGACTATTGAACTTTAAGTTTTTCCTTCTTTAGCCTCCTTGCAGCTTTTCTCAATCTCGGATCAAAATCTAATATAGTAGCACGAGAAGATCGAGTCATAAAACAAAAACAAAACAAATAATAGAATAAAAACAAAAGCGCCAAATTACTCCCAAGAAATGCATACTTAAAATTTGGGAGGTATGTCGTTGACACTCCTAAATTAACCTCACTTTCACTCCACAATTTACAATAATTAGCACAATAGCAAGTAAGGATCGATCCCACAGAGAGTAAAGTTGTTTTAGAATTATTCTACTATTTTAATGAGAAAATAAAGATGGTGGTTTTGAAAATTATTTTTAAACTAAGAGAACAAGAATTAACGATAAAATTAACCAAATATGTAAAACTTCAGTTCTGCAGTTCAGTTTCACCAAGTACAACAATCAATTAATCAAGTAATTATTATTTTTCCTTGATAAAATTATTAGCCCTAGATAACAATAAGCTCGCTTATCAGAAATTCTCCTTAGATTATCCCGTATGTAAACAAGCTCTCCACTTTGATTCTAACTAGCATATAACCTAGAATAAGCTCTCTAGATTTAATATGATAGAAGCATTAAGAAATAGAAAATTAGGCTAATCCAAGCAACAAACACATAAGCTCGATTTATTTAACTTGTTTTCTAATAATCTTAGCAATAAACAAAAGTTTGTCCACAATTATTATTACCAAGTTGCTACTTGTGATGAAGAGAGATATCAATTACACGTAATACCAATCTTAATCTAGCATATGATAATGATCAAATTAACTCAATTGGCCATATTAAATTAATTAGATCAATTAGCATGCAATCAATGAAAACAGATTATCAGAAGAAATTTCACACAAGAAGGAATAAATAATAATACTCAATTAATTAATTACTTGTAACAAGGATTCACCTCCCTTTAGAATGAATAAAAGAACTAGCTTCGACATGCTCTTGAGCCTTCACTCCAATAGAGGATACTTGAATGTTGAATATTGAATGAATAAAACCTTGACCTCATCCTCTATTTATAGTCTTTAGACAAAGTCCTAAATCCTATAGGATGTAGAAATCCAAATCTAAAAGGATTTACAAATCATAACTAGTTTCCATAAAGAAATAGAATTCAATTTGGAAATAAATCTTAGTCTAAAGGAAATCCTAAAGCTAATAGAAATATCAATCCAATTCCATGTAGAAGTCTACCAAAATCTGCATTTAGAAACTTTCCAAAAATCCAAGATTTCACGATTTTCCGCTCAAATTCATTGGGTGAATTTTCATTTCTCTTCATGACGTCCTTTGGTAAAAGCGAGCATAACTTTTGATCTAGGAGGAGTTACGGGGCTGCTTACTATCAAAACGAAGATATCGACGAGATCTACAACTTTCATTCTTTGAGAATCGATGTAATCGCTCTGCATCAAGGTCGAAATCGGCCTCCAAGTGACTTCTTGTGTACATTACAACTTCCAAACTTTGAGGTTCAACGTTCGTTTAGTAAAAATATCATAACTTTTCATATGAACTCCGATTGGGACGATTCAAGATGTTAGGAAAGCTAAAGAAGAGCTCTACAATAAAATTCAAGTCCCAAGCTAAGAACATGCATCCAACTTAATGCTAAAAATTCTGCAATTTTCTCTTTTTCCTCATTTCAGCTCCAATTCTTCCTGAAATCATTAAATACCTTAATAAGCTCATATACCCATGAAACATGCAATAAAACTAAATATAATGGAATCAAAATAAATGAATAATATGCACTCATCACGGATACAGGGGCACAGTGAAAAGTGCATGTACCACAGTGAGTGCAACTCAAAGGTGCATGCAGTTTACTATCCGCAAGAAACGAACAAATTAACATCTAAACGTCTAATCAGACATGTTCAGTCAAAAGGGAAAAAAAGAAAAAGAAAAGCAAAAGTTAGCAAATACTAGTATAAAACAATTGATATAACATCACATATGTGGAACTAAACCAACCTCTTGAGAAACCTCCTCCACAATGCTGACAGCATAACTCCCATGACTTCGACCAATATTAAAGAGAACAGAAAATATCTCAGCTTCGTCCTGAAATATTTTACAAGGACAAACAGCATTAGCACTAACAAGACTGAGGCGAGATAAATAATCATAGCAGTAAGGCTAAATGGCTACACCATACTTTAGCTCACTAATATGAAGCTACGACAATTCTTTATAAGGGAAGTATGACTTTTTATATGTAAAGAAACTAAGTCTTAAGAACTACAAACCTGTGGATTCATTTTCAGATTTTCAACGAGGGCACTAACACATAATTTAAACATTGCTGAATTATGTAGCTTGGTTAACCGAATTATCTTCCTTGCTGCAGATCTTATCGAGGTGGAAGTGTCAACTAGAGTGCCAAGGAACTGCAAAACCCAACCAATGATTTTCATTTACCATGAGAAAACAGTGTAAGCAAGTCACTAATTTCAAGGAGGAAATAATGCCCAAATATATGTCACACAGTTTTTTTATATATAAGTAAATATGTCACATAGTTCTGTAAAATGAAATTCTCCAATCCCAAAATAGATGCAACCATGCAAAAGACTACATGATAACATAATCTTGACACATTTAGACAAGATGCTAGAAAGAAAATTATTATATGGAAACATTTGAATGAACTGACTAAGTAAAATGTATGTTCTGAAATTTCATAATAAGTAGGAAATTAAGCAAATCCATTCAACATTAACACAGTCTATGAAGATAATAATAAGTCAGTAATTTCAAAGGGATCAGAATTTACCATGTCCAGGTGTGCTTCTTGCAACTTAAGATGGCCAAATTTTGCCATATGATGCATTGTTTCCAACGCTTGTAATCGGACAACTATTGAGTCATCATTCAACACATCCACCAATAAATTCAAAGCTTTACAAGCAAAATAAGAAGAAAGGATAGAGAGTGTATGCAAGGAAGAACAAGCAGATCTTCGTACCTTCAGATAAAGCAGAAAATGCCATAATCAGAGCGCCACCTACCAAAACTCTTTGCAATGCAAATAATGAAGTTAAGTAAATCTACAACAAGAGAAAGGAGCATGCTACAGAACTTATGTACCAGATATACGAGAGTAAACATGACACAATGGTTCTGAGCAGATATTTCAATCTTAAAACTTGGACAAGGCACAGGATGCTTTGGAAGCACAAACACTTCTAAGAGACTAAGACCATGAAGTATCCGTATTGGATACATGTTGGACACTAATACTACCAAATACTCAAGACTTTGTTGCACAATTTTCAATATGTTTAAAATTTGAAAATAAAAATATTCATTTAGAACGTGTGCTTGTAGATCACTCATTAAAGTTTGTCCATGGACAAACTTTTAATGTAGAAATAAGACTTTTTCATTTATATAAAAGAAGTATAAAGGTGAGAAAAAAGAACCAGACTTTCACAAATAAAAGTAAGAACGAGGAAAGATTTTATTAAAAGGTATATAGAAGGAAAGGGGATGGTAAATTGGTAATAATCATAGTTATGTGTACATGGTAAATATATTCAGAAATATACATAGATTATTTCATGTATCCAAGGTATATTTGTATCCTACCTTTTTTGAAATTATATATGAGCTTCTTAGCATAAAAGTAACAGACTAGATCTCATAAGGTTAAAGTTTAACCTAACTAATAAACAAAGCAAGATTAAGTTATTAATAGAACAAATATAAAAAAATAAAACAAAGCAAGTCAAAATTACCTCATAATATTCATCCTCCAGTCCGTGCACAAAAGCTCCAACAGCACTAGGTGCTGGTATTTCAATATGTTTATTAACCTTCTTAGAAAGGGTTAGTAATAAAATATCCTCGGAAACCATCTCTATCTTTGCAAGGGCATCAAAAGCTTCAAGTCTGACAACCATACTCATGTCTCTAACCATTGAACAAAGCTGCAAACATAATGTTGCAAGAGATAGAATAGCACCATAAAAAGACAATCTGCACCATATAAATGACAGTTTGTGACAAAATGACAGGAGGATGTCCTACCAAATGCTTGATGTGGGATTAACAATTTTGTATTATCTTGCAGATCTCCCAGAAAAAATTTGATCCTATCAGATCAGCAACAATTTTTGTGCATGAAATAGAGAGAGAGATGAGTATACATGTTTGGTTGTAAACTCAAATCGGCTTAATCTAAGATTTACAATGTCCAAAACAGAATACAACCCACTAATGGTTGTATAAGGACTTCTCTTCCTGCCCCCCTGTCAACTAATAGACTATACTTGATCTAAATGTTACATGAACTCTATATCAATGCTATTTCTTAAACTAATCAAGCCAATATAATAGTTTGCACAAATTCATACCCCATAGATTGAGCAGGAATTAGAAGCGGCCTCAAAATATAAATTTTCATCTTCCATGTAAATTTATACAGAAAATGAAGGCGCAGTAATTTCTGGTAAAAAAATTGTATAAAGCCTTGTACTTCATGCATACTTAAATGAATAAAATGTAAAAGATATCATTAGAGTATGCAAAAAGTACAACCTGCAATGCACGACTTGACTATTTTTAAATCTGGAACTGCTGAACTCCTGCTGACCCATTTTATATATAACATATAATGCAGTAAGTTTTTTACATGTTACCTGTTCAAATAATGTATCTGACCAATATCTTTTACTTTTGCCTTCACTAAATGCCACAAGCAATTGACCCCACTCACTAACCTGGAATTACAACACAATTATATCTCATTAACTTCTATTTTTCTCAGATTATATCTCACGTTCAGGCATTAGTAGCTTCCATATTTGATGCAAGTTACAAACTTGGTTTTGCTAAGCACATGAAATAAAACATCAACCCAAATGCAAATGTGGCAACAACATAATTCCAAAAGTAACATAGTATCATTTTCTGTATTATCTTGTTGTAGCATTCAATTGAGTTCATCACAAGTTCACTAACATTCTTAATGCCAACTATGAAGTGAACTAGCACTACTGAATAGTCTGAATTAGAATCATTTGTATATTAGATAAACACAATTAACAAATTCAAATAAAGGATCAGGCTTACTGCACGAACAGCTGAACGTCTAACACAATCCTCCATATCAGACAGAAGCTCAACGGCACCACAATAGCATCCCTCTATCTTCCCACGATCCTCAGAAACAATGCAATTGCTCAATCCGTCCAATGAAACTCTCCTTATGTAAGGGAATGGATCCTTTGTAAAAACTAGTAAAACGGCAAGCAACACAGACGGACGAATTGAAAGCCTCTTGGCATTCAGTAAAAGCCAATGCCGCACGGCAATGCAAGGACGGAAGCACAGAGACAGAAATAATCATTCGCTTAGGTCAGCCATTGATGCAAGTAAAGTTTGGTCGAGCTCGGCGATTGAGATGAGGAGAGCAAGTGAGTCGGTGACGGACCGAGTTGAGTTGTTGGGGAGGAGAGAGAAAGAACGGACAGTTGTGAAGATGGGCTGACGGAGATGTGGGCGGTGGATGGAGAGGTCGGAGAGGAGAGAGAAAATGTGGTGGAGAGAGATAGAGTTAGGGTTTTGGTTTGGATGGAGTGCCAAAGTTAGGGTTTCGAAGATGGAAGAGATGGTGTGTTCGGAAGTTGAAGGGTTGATGATAAGAGATCTTGCGATAGTTGAGGCATGGACAGATATGGAGATTTTGGTGATTTCGAGGAATTCGTTGAGAAATTGTTCCTCCATGGCAACTCTTCAGTTACGGTCTTCACCAGCGGCTCGTTGAAGAAGACGAGTGGTTGGTTAGAAAAATATTTGGGCCGTGCTTTCGTTTGCGGAAGGTAATTCAAATTGGGTTGGGGGTTTGGGCTGGTCCACACAAATGAAATGATGCGAATAATTATGCTTGATTCTTAATTATTAATATCCATAAAAGATAAATAATATATGCAAATAGGAGGGTAAGTTTGAGGCTGACGCTATGTTTCTGAGTTTTAAAATGGACAGAAAAGATAAGAAATTGACAAAAAATTTAAGTTTTTTTTTCAATTTTAATATTTCTGAGTTTTTTAAGAAACGGAGAAGAAAAGAAATGGATAGAAAACTTGGCCACTTTTCTTGCCAAAGTTTTCCGTTCAAAATTAATCTGATTTTGACGAAAAAGAAATTGAAATAAGTAATATTTTTATAATTCTCATATTATCCTCAACTTTTAATATAATAAATTTTAAATTACAACTCATGGCCTCAATTTTAAATTTTCTATTCTTTTCTATTAAAAACTCAAAAACAACACAAAGGAAAACTTCAAGTTTCTATTATTTTCTTTTCTGTTCGAATTTAAGTTTTTTATTCTTTTTTTTTCTGTTCAAAACTCAGAGAAACAGAGTGTAAGTAAAATTATTGGGTTTAATCATAATCAAACACTTGAATTGAAAAATGTTAAACAAAATTATACTAAAAATATCATTTTTAGCTGAACATATTCTTTTTTAATAAAATTATATTAACCAAACAGAAACTTATGTCCAAAGGTTACAAACCAAAATAAGATTAAAAACTAGCACAAATCAAATTTTAGTCATATTATAATCCATAAGAAATCTCAAATGGGTGGTGAATGGACGACTTTTTTCATAAATATGGAGGTTCGGTTCAGTACAAAAAAATAGCCAAATAGATTTTTAAACATGTTTGGGTAACCATTTTCGACATTTACTCCTACTAGTCACATGAAAAGTATAAGAAATTTAAATGAGGAAAGGTTAAATAACCGTACATCTAAACTTGGAAGCTCCAAAAACAAAAATATAGGGGAACATTATTTTTATATACATTTTTGATATTTTTACATAATTTTTTTCACATGTCAATATCTATGTTAGACTTCTCTTCTCGGTTATCTTGTTCAATCTATAATCATTTAGAGCGTGTATTTCTAGCAAACCCCATTCTATTTTGATAGTTTAATCGCAAAATTTTTTTGTTTATGTATTTTTGGAATATGAGTGTGTGACTTGTTATAATTATAGTAAAAAGAATGAATTTGTCTATCTTAATAGAGGTGGTTTAGCCTCAAACCAGAGAAAGTCTTCCACTTTGCTTGTTTCTCTCGCACTTGCTTGCGCGACTATTTTTTTGGTGTCTTGTCGGGTTTAGATAATTGACGCAACTCCATATTGACGTCACACTATCAGTGTTTTAAAATTTTTCGCCTAGGCTCCGCCTAGGTGTTAGGTTCCCCTGACGCCTCATTTAGGCCCAAGGCGACAAAAAAATCTCTCCAGAAAATTAGGCGAGGTTTAGGCGGAGAGATTTTTTTTATTTTAATAACTACACATACCATATCAGATCTTGATATATTTACTTTTCTAATAATTTACCATATTCATAATACATGTTGTATCATATCAAATCATAACAAGAAGTGAACAATATCAAGTCAAAATGAATAATTTATTATGGTTGTAATTTTTTAAATTTGTACAAACTTCAAGTTATATAAATGATGATACATTTATAATATTTAGTTTAATTCAATATAATTCTTAAATTTATGTTTAGTTTCTTAAGTTTTAATATTGAATTGAATTATTGAAATTTTAAATTTTATTATTTAATAACAATCTTGTTTATGAATAAAACTAATGCGTTAAAAACATGTTTGAACTTTGAATAATTGCATGTTTGTGTTTGAATTTTGATATTAACAATATGGATATGTGTTTGAATTTTAAACAAATACTTTTATTATTTTTATTATAAATTATTTTATTTTATATTATTATTTTATTTGAATAAATATAAGATAACTAACGCATTTTAAAACATTGAACACTAACACTATTATACCGTATGCTCATGTGGGAGAGTACTGCGTATAACTATCAAAATGAAAATAGTGACGTCATAGGGACAGGGCATTTTGGGTAGAGAGTAAATATTTTGCCGAACCAGTGTCAGTATTTATGGGTGGATGGAGAAAAAGAAAAAGTTGACTCCAAAATTTGAGCAAAAGGGTTTATTTTAGCAGCGAGTGAGTAGGAATAAGCCAGAGAAGATGCCTTGCCTGAACCTTTCGACTAACGTGAGCCTGGAGGGTGTTGACACCTCTTCCATCCTCTCCGAAGCAACCTCCGTTGTCGCCAAACTCATCGGCAAACCTGAGGCCGTATATTCCCTTTCTCTCTCTTTGTTTTTCTCTATATGTGTGCCCATATCTTTGTAGATTTCTAATTTTATTGTTTAGTTGATTGTTCATCTTTTATTGATTACTTGATTTATATAAATCTGTGTATTTCTGCATAATCATCTTAATTTTACTTTGGAACTGGAAATTTTACCAGGTATCAGCTAACCAAGATTTGGTGGAAAAAGTTATTTATTTATTATTTTTAGGGTTAAATAATCCTTTAATAAGGAGGTCACATTGCAGCACTCAAAATTTATACGGGGGTAGTTTAGAATTTTTGAAATACTATTGTATCCCCTCCGGTGGTGGAAGCAGAACATTTTTAAAGGGGTCAAAATACATTAATAAAAAAATTATTTATTGACGCTTGCCGTGCTTCTTTCAAATTTATTTTGCCTAATATAGTATTTCACGACATCCTATTCCAACAATTGTAAACCTATGAGTTGTGAGTCTAATAACTTTAAATGTGTGTGTATATATATATATATATATATATATTAATTTCCCCGAACTATGACTATTAATCAAACTTTGAATTTTTTAGTCAACTGATTAGCTACTTTTATAGATAAATTATAAATTATAATATTATATATTCAAAACTTTATATTGTGGTTCTGGTCATCTGTTTTGGAGACAACTGAGAGTAGCCACTCAAAACACGAAAATGAATTAAGTTATTCTCATTTACAAAAAAATTGATACCAATGTATGATTAAGTCAGTAAGACAAATGAGTATAATATTAATTAATTAATTATCAAACTTATTTAATATTATTTTATCTTATAGTAATATTGTTAATTTATTATAGGTGAAAAAATATGAAAAAACAAATAAATTAATACCATCTCATAACAAAGATCAAATTTAACTAATATTAACATGCTTCAGATTTCAGGTTGGGGGGTCATATGACCCCCTGGCCCCTCCCTAGTTCCGCCCATGAACCCCTCCCACCCAAAATGGGGAGAAGAAAATATTCATTTTATGCAATTTTAAATCACTTGCTGTGTGAAGGGAATTAGTAAAGTTCCTTATTATTGTCAAAGAGCATGAAAGCTTCTGCTGTTTCACTGTAGATTCTTGGTGATATGTTATTAAACTTCTCTTATTCTAATGTGAATATATAGTTTGAGGATTTATGTTTAATGGATATATGTGCCTTTTGTTTATCTATCGTTCTCCGTTTAATCTAAATACCGTTTAATCTAAATAGGTTATGTTAATGTTAGAGTTACTTCATAATGTAATCTGCTCCTTTATGTTATGTGTTTGTCAATGCACAGTATGTGATGATTGTGGTCAAGGGATCTGTGCCTATAGCCTTTGGTGGTACAGAGCAGCCAGCTGCCTATGGTGAGTTGGTGTCCATTGGTGGCCTTAACCCTGATGTCAACAAGAAGCTGAGTGCTGCAGTCTCTGAAATTCTTGAAACCAAGTTGTCTGTTCCCAAATCACGGTTCTTCCTGAAGTTTTATGATACTAAGGCAAGCAATCTCAGCTTACTCAATAACCCTATACTGGGTCATGCACTTTAAGTTTTCTCATTGCATTCTTTCTGTTTGTTTAGGCCAATCAAAGTCAAGAATATACACAATGTCTGCATGCTTTACACCAGTACTAGATCATGTAAATAAATCTCCGCTATTTGTAAAGAAAGATGTTTCATTAGCTTGTTAATTCATATTATTATTGTATTAGCTCTCAAGTCTTTTTCTAGACCTTTTTTTTTCTTTTGTTCTTATATTCATCTAATTTAGGACTAGTTTCCAGCAACTTGAATCCCACCTCTCATTGTTCTGATAGCTATTTTTTTTAACTTTTTTGACAGGGCTCCAACTTTGGATGGAACGGCTCCACCTTCTAGGCTTCACATTGTGTTTATCGCTGGTGTGCTGTCTTGAACTTGTAGTGAATCGATTCCTTTAAATGGAAGCAACTTTACATCTGTCTTGTAAGCTGGTATCTCAACCTCTGTGTTAATAACGGAAGGATATCGTATCTATCTTTCAAAATGAATTTTTAGATATCATCAGATGTTTACATGTATCATCTACAATATTCTGATAAAGTTTCTAGTTATCAGATATTCTGTCTGTTTAATTTCCAATAGTCATGGGGCTGCATGCTTCTTGCTATGGACATGAAGTCACTCATATCCTGCTAGTACTGACTGGGGTAAAAGTAAGCTTGCATTGTCATGAATTAAGCGCTCTTGTAATTGCTCTCATTTATTCACTTTTGGAAGAAGAAGTTGCATTAACCCTACCGTTTGTTATGGTGCCGGTCCAAGTATTGTTTTTTACTTCCCTAGACTTGATCTATAAACCAGAGATTCCATGTTTAACAAATTATGTGATCCATCTCTAAATATCTTTGTTCTGGGAGAGGGGATGGGGTTGAGTGACAGTCTTCTCTAAGCAAGCTTTTTCTTGTTCCGAGTAAGAGTCTAGTAGTCTACTAAATAGATAATCTCGGGAGTGGTTAATATAAAATTAATTTTGGTCTTCAATTGATCATACAGTGTCGACACGCAGGCGGGAGGTGATCTCTCTGCGTGTTAGCACTGTATTGATCAATTGATCAACTTCAATTGATCAATATTTAGCTATTGTAAATGTAGTTGATTTATAGCATCATCAATTGTAATACCCGAAAAAAAAAATATTAATAATAAAAATTATTTTCTTTTAAAACATATTAATTGGACTTTGTTATTTATTGGGTTAAACTAGTCATTTAATTTTGTGGGCTGATATATTAATAAGTGTTGGGTAAATCAAATTGGTAAAATTGGACTTTAAATTAAGTGGGTCAAATTTATAATTTTTTAAAACTTAAAATCCTATTAAAATATGGAGAGTTAATAAATATTAATAAGTGGTGGAAAAAAAATTATTTGCTAAAATTGGGCTTTAAAATTAATTAAATTTAATTTATATGTGGTTAATATTATATAATATTATAACTAGGAGAATTAGTAAGATGATAAATAAAACCTAATTACATGTCACTACATCTCATACGAACTAAAGGAAAAGAATTGAGAGGCACAGCCGCAGCTAAAGAAAAAGAGGAGAAAAATATTTTACATTGCAATTTGAAGAAGAGGCAAGTGCATACTTTTTTCTTTTTTTTTGATGAAGTCTGAATAGCAGTGATGGGAGTAGGTATATATATATAAATGTTTGTCAGATTACTTGTTGGACGGAAGTTATTCTGCTGCTATAAAAAAAAAAAAAAAAGAATTTTCGTTATCATCAGGTGAAAGCTGCTGTCATGTAATAAGGAATAAGGAAGTAATGATTAATATATTACGTTTATATATATATATATCACATTTGGGTGCCTGCAGCAATATTCATGTCATTATATATATTATATATATATTTATATATTATATTTTAATAGGTCTTGACCATGAAATTTAAAAATTAGAATTTGTAAATCAAATTGAAGTTATGTTTATTAAATTGAATTAATTAATTTTGTCATCATAATTAAATTTTTTTTTATGTTATTAATGATTGAATTGTAATAAGATCTTATTAATTATTTAGATTGAACGGAGAGAGAGTCTAAACGAGTTTTGGAATATACTTTGGGTATTACATTCTTAATCCAAGTCTGGATTAAAAGTACTCCTTCAAATGATAATCCTTTTAATTTTGATTTGTTCGTTTTGTTTTCGTTTAGAAGTTAGTTATTGTTTCGCATGTTTGTTCCTTCTCAATTCCATGTGATAGTTTCGTTTTGGGGCATTGATATTTAGAACTCATGTTTATACTCTTTGAACTTGTTTATCATGTTTAATATTTATTTCGCTCTTTGTAGAAAGTACATGTTAATATTCTTTGGAGACTTTGTGTTGATATATCGTTTCAGTTTAACATGTACATGTTAGAACCCCTTTTTGTTGATATTGTGTCGCATGTGTTGTGACATGGTATCTTTGTTAGAATACTAGTAGGGTATACGAGCTATAACCACTGTGGGGGTACCATGAGCATATATCTCTTGGCACCGAAGAGGCATGACATCTTAGTGGCGGTATGATCGATCCTGGCGTCTCCATTTTGTGCTCCGGTGGGAGTTGGCCATTTGGTGTTTTGTTGTGGAAGGCGTATGGGTCGACTCTAGTTTTTTGTTTTGTTCTGTTCTGCGGATTGGTGATGTTTGTGCCAAACACACCTTCCGATTTATATGCATCTGGATCCGGCCGGTCCGATGTATGTTATGCCTGTGTGACATTATTTGATTTGCCTATGTGGTATTATTTGACTTGCCTGTGTGGCAAGGTATATTTCTGTTTTGTTCTGAGCTCGGTATGAAATAACACTCAGCTATTTGATTCAGCCTATTATTTCGTTGTGTTAGTTTTGTTCGTTTCGTTTCGTTTCTGTTCGTTTCGTTTTATTTCATTTAATTGAGTTAGTTATTTCAGTTCTTTATTTGTATTTTATATCCGTACTAGGCATGTGGCTCATCTTTGTTTTTTTCTTCAACCAGTGTCGGGGACCAAGGCGAAGTGTGATGAGAGCTCCATTCATTCCAATGATTTAAAATATTCGGTTTAGACTTGATGTCGGTTTACTTGGAATTGTAATAATTATTTTAGATAGTGGTTTGAGAGACGGTTTGAGATTTATTATGGTTGACTTGTGGTATTTATCGGTTATTAAGACTATTCTTTTGTGGCTTTGAGCCTTCTTTATTAAATTCATCGGTTTTGTTATGTTTTGAGTAACCTCTCTTTCTATTTTGGAAAGGAATTATTCTGAGTTAGTATCGAGCCGAGTTCTTTCTTGTAGAAAACCTATTTAGGTTTGAAGCTGTGAGTTATGGGTAGACTTACAGGTTAGGTTGTTGTTACATTTGATTTTTACATTAAATTTATCATACTCAGTTATATTCGAATTTGTCTCTAATCTGCTTTGTTTATATTCGTGATCTCTTTCTTAGATGGCTCGTAGATCCGTTAGAGTTGCTGGGAGGCGAGGTACAATAGGGGAAGAGGTGAAGGTCGATCGATGAAGCAACCCAATGATCAGTTTAATGTTAAATTGGCTACCTTGGTTAATCAGGCGGTGAACCAGGTTTTACCTCAGTTGGTGGCACACAGGTTATACAGTAAATCTGTTATATACGAAATTCGAAACAGGAGAATCCGAGAAATAATGGTCCACAGGCAAATGAAGTGGAAGGGAATGCGGATGGTCATGATCAGCAGGGGGTTGCGATGTATGTATACTTGGAGAGGTTCCAGAAGCAGAAACCACAAGCATTCAGTTCAGCTCCAACTCCAATTGACGCAGAGAATTGGATTGCCCATCTGGAGAAGATTTTTGATGTGTTGGGATGTTCAGATAATCAGAAAGTATTACTTGCTGCTTACAAGCTAGAAGGGGATGCACAGAGGTGGTGGAAAGCAATGAAAACAACAAAGGGTGATGGGTATGTTGAAACACTTAGCTGGGCAGAGTTTTGTGAGGTCTTTTATCAGCATTATTTTCCTGCTGCTGATAAAGAGGCCTATGCTAGAAAGTATCTGTCGATTCGGCGAGAGAAGATGATGAGTCCATCACGGACTTCATGACGAGGTTTACTAGGTTGGCGAGGCTGCGGGGAACCTCAGCGAGGACCGCAATGTAACGAGCAGAGAAATTCAAGTGGAGGATCCATTACTGGTATCGATGACATCTCATTAACACCAAGTTTGCAGATGTGTCGATGAGTGGCAATCTTCGCCAAGAATATTGAGATGGAGAGCAGGACTTTCGGTCTTCTAAACCGAAAGGAGTCGAAGAGGGGATGAGATGACCGGTGAGGTCAAACTTGGTCGTGAGGGAAGAATCGGGGTGGTCGATTGGAGCAGAGGAACCGTGGTGGCGGCGAGGGCGATGGCGTGGCCAAAATCGAAACAAGGGTTATCGGCAGATGCCTCGTGAAGGGCAAAATCGTCGACTTGACTACCTTGGCATGGTCGAGAATCGTCGATCGTGGCGAGAATCGTTAGCGAGGGCGAGAATCGGGGTCATTATCCGGGACCGGTGGTGTGGGTAAACAAATCTCATTAGATAGCTCCTTGTCTTCTTGTGGGGCTAATCATCCGGGGAGGCGATTACATGGACTCACCTGGTGCATCTTCTTTATGTAGACGGATGGGTCGTATGGCTAGAGATTGTCTGAAGCCACGTGGAAATGGTGGAGGTGGTGATAATGGTGGCAATGGAGGTCGTCGTCGAGGTGGTCGAGTGTTTGCTTTGACGATATAACCGGTAGCGGTTGCAGTCTTATTTTTCTTGCACTCTTTTAGTTAGCAATCATGAGGCGTCTATTTTGTTTGATCTGGGTTCTACTCATTCCGTTGTTGCTTTCGATCTTTTGTTCGGCACTTTTGGGTGTGCCATCTCGATCTTTAGATTATGTTATGACTATTCTTCCCGATGGGGACTTACATTGTTATTTCGATTTATATTGAGGGTGGCGATCGGTTTGGGGATAAGATTTGTAGGGCTACTCTCCTTGGAGTAGTATGCATGATTTTGATGTCATTCTTGGGATGGTGGTTGGATAAACACCGAAGCCACTATCGATTGTCGAGCGAAGAAGGTTATGTTTGGAGATGTGAAGTCTCGAATTCGTGTTTCGGGGTTTCTGGTAGAGTAGGGTGTTGAAGTTGATTCGACTTTGAAAATTTGGGAAGTTGGTAGCAAAAGAGTTGTGAGGGTATTTGGCGTTTGTGAAGGATACCTCTAAGGGTGAGTCTCGTATTGAAGATGTTCCAATTGTTCGTGATTTTCCGATGTGTTTCACGAGGAGTTATCGGGGTTGCCACTGCATGAGGAAGTGGAATTTGTTATTGAGCTTGTTCACAGTGCGAACTATCTCTAAAGGCGCCATATCGGATGGCAGATTGGAGTTGCGAGGAGCTAAAGGAGCGATTCTGCAGGAGCTTTTAGATCGTGGGTGTGATTAGTAGAGTGTTTCGTGGTAGGGTGCTCCAATCTTGTTTGTGAAGAAGAAGGATGGGTCATGAGGTCGTGTGTATAGACTACGAGGAGTTGAACAAGATTACCATCGAGAATCGGTATCCATTCTTAGAGATTGATGACTTGTTTGACCAACTTCGGGGGGCGAAGTATTTTTCGAAGATAGACTTGAGATCGGGCTATCATCAGTTGAGGGTGAGGGATGAGGATATCCCTAAGACGGCTTTTCACACTCGATATGGGCATTACGAGTTTCTGGTGATGCCATTCGGGTTAACAAATGCTCCAGCGGTGTTTATGGATTTAATGAATCGGGTTTTTAGGGAGTACTTGGATCAATTTGTCATTGTCTTTATTGATGACATTTTGGTTTACTCCAAGTCTAAGGAAGAGCATGAGGAGCATCTTCGCACAGTGTTAGGGATTTTGCAGAAAGAGAAATTGTATGCTAAATTCTCTAAATGCGAGTTCTGGTTGGAGCAGGTTGCATTTTTGGGCCACGTTGTTTCTGTTGAAGGCATTAAGGTGGATCCTGCGAAGGTTGAGGCTATCACTAAATGGCCAAGACCTACTACGGTGACAGAGATTAGGAGTTTCTTGGGTTTGTTGAGGGTATTATAGGCGGTTTGTGGAAGGTTTTCCTTGCTTTGCCTTACCATTGACTTCGATTGATGAGAAGGGGACAAAGTTTGTGTGGAATGGGGGCGAGAAAAGTTTTGAAGAGTTGAAGAAAGCGGCTTGTGGTGACTCTATACTTGCATTCTGCGTCGGGAATTTGGAGATTATCAGTTATAGTGATCTTCTAAGAAGGGCTTGGGGTGTGTTTTGATGCTGACACGGTAAGGTGATTGCTTATGCTTCTAGGCGACTTAAACCTTACGAAGTGAATTACCCCACACATGATTTGAGTTAGCGGTGGTGATCTTTGCCTTAAGGATTTGGAGGCATTATTTGTATGGAGAGACTTGTGATATCTTCACCGATCACAAAAGTCTTAAATACATCTTCACTCGAAGGAGCTCAACATGAGGCGAGGCGTTGGTTGGAGCTTCTAAAAGACTATGATCTTTAGAATTGGTATCACCGGGGAAGGCAAATGTGGTTGCGGATGCTCTTAGCCGAAAGAGTTCAGGAAGTGTAGCAGCCCTTATTACACAACCTCAGCTTATTTCAGATATGGAATGGCTCGAGTTGGAGTTGTATGTACGAGGTTCAGATGGGCATTTGGCGGGTATGATAGTGGAGCCCTCTCTTATCTCGCGGGTCAAAGAAGCTCAAAAAGAAGATGGGGAGTTGTGGGGTTTGACGCAGAATCTAGAGGAGGACAAGCAGCCCGAGTTTCGTATTGATGATCACGGTGTGATTTGGCTGGGTGAGCGGCTGTGTGTACCGTCAGATCCAATCATTCGGGAGGCTGTATTGGCTGAGGCTCATAATTCACCATTTTCTATTCATCTAGGTTCTACAAAGATGTATAGGGATTTGAAGAAGAATTTTTAGTGGAATGGGATGAAACGAGACGTGGCTGAATATGTTGGAAAGTGCCTCACTTGTTAACAAGTGAAGATAGAACATCAACGAGCTAGTGGTTTGCTGCAACAGTTAGACATTCCAGTGTGGAAGTGGGAGGATATCACGATGGATTTTGTGACTAGTTTGCCGAAGACTTTCAGGAAGAATGATGCCATTCGGGTAGTGGTGGACCGGTTAACCAAATCGGCACACTTTTTGGTTATCCATGAGGGTTACTCGGTGGATAGGTTGGCACATATCTTTCAGCAGGAGATTGTTAAACTTCATGGTACTCCGGTGTCTATTGTTTCAGATCGGGACCCACGATTCACTTCACGGTTCTGGAAAGGTTTTCAACGAGCTTGGGGTACTCGGCTCAACTTTAGTACTTCTTTCCATTCGCAAACTGATGGGCAATCTGAACGGACTATTCAGACATTAGAGGACATGTTGAGGTCTTGTGCACTTGAGTGACCAGGTAATTGGGATGATTACTTGAGCCTAGTTGAGTTTGCTTATAACAACAGTTGGCATGCAAGTATTGGAATGGCTCCTTTTGAGGCATTATATGGTATAAAATGTCGGGCACCAACTTGTTGGGATGAGGTTGGCGAAAGGGCCATAGAAGAGCCTGAGTTAGTCCAAATCACTACGGAGAAGGTAGCGGTGGCTAAGGAGAAATTGAAGTCGGCTCGATCACGTGCGAAGTGTTATCTTGATAAGCGTAGAAGGACTTTAGAGTTTGAACTTTGGTGAGCACGTGTTTAAAAGTTTCTCCTTGGAAGGGCATTGGCGATTTGGGTTGAAAGGAAGCTTAGTCCGCGTTACATTGGCCCATTTGAGATTTTGGAGAGGTTGGTGAGGTTGTATATCGGTTAGCTTTGCCTCCACAACTAGCTCACGTGCACAATGTGTTCCATGTGTGTCGGTGTTGAGGAGTTCTTATTATCATCCAGATTGCGTGGTGCGATATCCATTCGATAAGATTTGGGAGGATCTTCTTGTGATGAAGCAAGCCGAGGCGATTTTGGATCGTCGAAGCGAATTATGAGGAGAAAAGACTATTAGTTTGTTAAGGTTTTGTGGAGAAATCATTGAATGGGAGGCTACATGGGAGATGGAGGAATCTATTCGACCGAATATCCGTATCTTTTGATAATTAAATGCGTTCATTCTTTTGATTACGGGGCGAGAATCCTTTTTAAGGGGTAGGTGATGTAATACCCGGAAAAAAAAATATATTAATAATAAAAATTATTTTCTTTTAAAATATATTAATTGGACTTTGTTATTTATTGGGTCAAACTAGTCATTTAATTTTGTGGGCTGATATATTAATAAGTGTTGGGTAAATCAAATTGGTAAAATTGGACTTTAAATTAAGTGGGTCAAATTTATAATTTTGTAAAAACTTAAAATCCTATTAAAATATGGAGAGTTAATAAATATTAATAAGTGGTGGGAAAAAATTTATTTGATAAAATTGGACTTTAAAACTAATTAAATTTAATTTATATGTGGTTAATATTATATAATATTATAACTAGGAGAATTAATAAGATGATAAATAAAACCTAATTACATATCACTACATCTCATACGAACTAAAGGAAAAAATTGAGAGAAGTAGATAGCAGACTAAAAGAAAAAAAGAGAGAAAAGTATTTTACACTGCAATTTGAAAAAGAGGAACCAACCTGTACCTTTTCTTTTTTCGGTAAGTTCTAATAGCAGTGATGGGAGTAGGTATATATATATATATATATATAAATGTTTGTCAGATTACTTGTTGGACGGAAGTTATTCTGCTGCTATAAAAAAAAAGGATTTTCGTTATCATCAGGTGGAAGCTGATATCATGTAATAAGGAATAAGGAAGTAATGATTAATATATTATGTTTATATATATATATATATATATATATATATATATATATCACATTTGGGTGCCTTAACAATATTCATGTCATTATATATTATATATATATTTATATATTATATTTTAATAGGTACTTGACCATGAAACTTAAAAATCAAAATTTATAAATCAAATTGAAGTTATGATTATTAAATTGAATTAATTAATTTTGTCGTCATAATTAATTTTTTTTTTATGTTATTAATGATTGGATTGTAATAAGATCTTATTAATTATTTAGATTGAACGGAGAGAGAGTCTAAACGAGTTTTTGAAATATACTTTGGGTATTACATTGCTTAATCCAGTGCGGATTAAGTATCTCTTTGGCGATAATCCTTTTAATTTTGATTTGTTCGTTTTGTTTTCGTTTAGAAGTTAGTTATTGTTTAGCATGTTTGTTCTTACCGATTCCATGTATGATAGTTTCGTTTTGGGGCATTGATATTTAGAACACATGTTTTTCTTGTTTGAACTTGTTTATCATGTTTAATATTTATTTCGCTCTTTGTAGAAAGTACATATTAATATTCTTTGGAGACTTTGTGTTGATATATTGTTTTCAGATTTAACATGTACATATTAGAACCCCTTTTGTTGGTATTGTGTCGCGTGTGTTGTGACATGGTATCTTTGTTAGAATCTTGTATGGTATACGAGCTATAACCACTGTGGAGGTACCACAGACATATCTCTCTGGGCACCGAGGCATGACACCTTAAAGTGGCGGTGTGATCGATCCATAGCGTCTCCGTTTTGTGCTCGGTGGGAGTTGGCCATTTGGTATTTTTTGTTGTGGGGGGCGTATGGGTGCGACCCTAGTTTTCTATTTACAATACATTACTGCGGATTGGTGATGTTTGTGCCAAACACACCTTCCGATTTACATGCATCTGGATCCGGCCGGTCCGATGTATCTTATGCCTGTGTGGCATTATTTGATTTGCCTGTGTGGTATTATTTGACTTGCCTGTGTGGCAAGGTATATTTTTGTTTTGTTCTGAGCTCGGTATGAAATAACACCCAGCCATTTGATTCAGCCTATTATTTGTTGTGTTAGTTTTGTTCGTTTCGTTTCGTTTTATTTCATTTAATTGAGTTAGTTATTTCGGTTCGTTATTTGTATTCTATATCCGTACTAGGCATTTGGCTCATGTTGTGTTTTTCTTCCGGCAGGTAATCAAGGGGACCAAGGGCAAGTGTGATGAGAGCTCCATTTATTCCAATGATTTAAAAATATTCGGTTAAGACTTGATGTGTCAGTTTATTTGGAATTGTAATAATTATTTTAGATAGTAGTTTGAGACAGTTTGAGATTTATTATGGTTGACTTGTGGTATTTATCAGTTATTAAGACTATTCTTTTGTGGCTTTGAGTCTTGCTATTAAATTTATCAGTTTTGTTATATTTTGAGTAACCTCTCTTTCTATTTTGGAAATGGGGTGTTACACTTCTCCATGTTATTCTAGCTCTTGGCAACATAGTTGTATTCTTTTTTTTCTTTTTCTCCGTGTTCTTTAAAATAATAAAAAAAACAAATTTATTAAACAATGATAAATTGAACTTATTGAATGTTTTATTTAGTTGGCCCAAATATGAAATCTGAAGGATAGATTCCTCAAATGTTTAGGCAAGTTAAGAATCCTCTTTGTAGAGAAGAGAAACCTAGACCTATAGCTGTAGCTTAGTGGTTTCCTTCAAAATGAATACATTTTGCAGCCTTGTCAATGGTTTATTTATTTTTCAATAAACATCCCAGTCAACATTTGGAGTCTCTCCGGTGGTTCCAAAGGAAATTAACCTGCCTCTGCCTGACCATAATCAATTGACATTTGACAACCCAAATTTTACAAATTGCCATTTTGAACAAGTTATTTTTGAGATGCAATCATACTCCTCGTTGAAGAGAACAAAACTTCTTTACATAGCATTAACGTTAGATATCAGCCTTTGCACATACTTAATTTTATTTTGAGTTCAGTAAAATTTTTCGGTCAAATTATGATTGTGACGTACGTGTGTATATAAATATGAGATGGGTAGAAGAAATTAAGAAGGGTCTTTATTTTATCTTATTTCATACATTTTCACGTCGATTATAATTTAATTTCATCAAATATTTATTAATATTTTATCATTTTCTTTAATTTCCACCTTTGAACTCTTTACACCATATAGTTGTCAAAGCACAAACATACCATCATTAACACTAGTAGGAAAAAGAAAAAGAAATTCTTGTAGGGAATACTAGAAGGCATTACTTCCATTTGAGAAAATTTTCTTTATTTAATAATCATATTTTTATACAATATACTACTTTTCCTTTTGTTCTAAAAAAAGATGGTTAAATGAACAAATTCATAAAAGGCGAGTTAAAGTACATACAGTGAAGAGTAAATATGTCATTTTGTGAGATTTACTAATATAAAAAATAAAAATATTTATTACTTAATGTAATCTTTAAGGATTTTATTATTATTTTTTTCTACTATTATTTTCTTAATATGTATAAAAAATATACTATGTTAGTTTTTTGAGCACAGAGGAATAGTTGACTTTTAATTACATGAAATCAAAGTTTAAAGTTTATTTATTCTAAATTGCTGTATTTATGGTAATGGAGTATATTTTGGGTTGTGAGAAAAAAATACAAGTATTTCTGAGGTGGCAATTTGATTGGCTACCAAGATGTCAACAGGTACTAATAAAATCCACCGACAAAATATCTCCTTAATTTTTATTTTTATTTTTATTTTTACTTTATGATAATTGAATCTCCCTCATTTTTCTCTCCTTCAATATCGCTACAATGCAAATATACAACCCCATAGAATAGATACTTACATTTCTCTCTCTTTCAGATCTTTCCAAGAAATTTAACTGTAATAAATGATGGCTTCCCAATCGCAACAGGAAAATCTCCCAATCATAAACACCCAACCCACCGCCGCTGCCGGTAGCTCCGGCGAAGCGCCCGTCGCCACCCCTGCTTTTCGCTCATTCATCACCAACATCTCCGAAAAGGCCCGCACCGGCCTGGTAGCCCGTCGCCCCTGGTCCGAGCTTGTGGACCGTACCGCCTTCTCAAAACCGGATTCCGTATCCGACGCCACCGGCCGCATCCGGAAGAACATTACCTACTTCCGCGTCAATTACCTCTCTCTCATCGCCGTGGTGCTGGCTTTCTCTCTCCTGACAAACCCTATCTCTCTCATCATCCTCCTCGGGCTCCTCGCCGCCTGGCTCTTCCTCTACCTCTTCCGCCCCTCAGATCCGCCCCTCGTCGTCTTTGGTCGCACTTATTCCGAGAGAGAAACCCTAGGCTTTCTCATCCTCTCCACAATTGTCGTAATTTTCCTCACCAGCGTTGGATCGGTCCTCGTATCCGCTTTAATGGTTGGAATGGCAATTGTTTGCGCTCATGGAGCCTTCAGGGTTCCGGACGATCTCTTTCTTGACGAGCAAGGTCCCGCTGCTATCGGATTCCTCTCTTTCCTATCCGGCGCCACCCCAATTTCCAACGCTTCGCCATCCCCTGTCGTTTCTGGTCGCGTTTAAGGATTCCGAGTTTCTTCAGCAATACTAATATTGGGGTAAAATGCAAATGTGGATCTTTTGTTAACTGACTGATACATTTTGGTAGGGGGAAAAACACAATAATAGTGAAATCAATATAGCTTACGAATTATGTATACGTGTGTAGGATGAATATATTATCTTTTGGTACCGAAAAATTTGTGATTTCTGGTGGTTGTGGATTTGTGAATTGCTTAATTTTTACTTTAAGCATTTTACATTGCTTATTATTGGGTTGATCATTTTTTCTTTAATCTGGAGATTGTATGGGTGTGTTTGTGTTTTTTATTTGGTTGATTGCTGAATTATCCAATCACAAGAAGTAATCGAATGAAGAATGTCAGATCTTATGAAATAGATGCCTTTATTGTTCTTTTAACTTATTTGAAAGATACATTCTCTGTAAATGTAGTCTAGGTCTTTCTAGTTGTGAAATTATGCTAACCCATGGTTATGAGTTCTGGAAAATTAAGTTTATAAATTCTTCTCGTGTCTTCTGTTTGACAAAAGTTTCATGAGCCAAGCACAATGTTGGTCAATGACTCAATATTTTAAATTCTAATTTTGACGGTTCTAAGTTCTACCTGCATAAATGTACAGTTTGTCTACAAGAAATTGGCATCGCTTCTTTGATTTCGGTCTACTTGTTTCATGGTTTGCCTGCATATATGTACAGTTTGTCTACAAGAAATTGGCATCACATCTTTGATTTCGGTTTACTTGTTTCTGGTTTGCGTAGAATTTTAAACCCTCTCTCATTATTTGTCATCGATTATTTATTTAGCTAGAATTCTTTTCGAACTGTTTTTACTTGTAAAGTGGGACATTTTTTAAAGTTTTTAGTAGGAGTGCTATAACTGGTTTGTTTTGTGATTAGACTGATGAGTGGTAGATTATTAGGAGATTATTGGGATGAACAAGGCATGAGGCTACAAGTATAGCTTGAAATTTGAAGTGCGTGCACTTAATAGTTTTTTGTAGATAAAGGTGGAGATATTTACTTTGTAGAATGGAGTTCGTTTTTCTGGTTTTCTTGTATAATTCTTGTCTTAGTGGGAGACTGATGGCACAACTACACTTTGAAGATCGAAATGTAGTTTACACCAAAAACAGTGAAAGAAAAGATAAAGAGGCTTCATTTGTGTAATCATCTACTGATTGTTGAGTATTAGATTTTATGCAAACCAATTGGTTTGAAGATACATCCATCTTGATTCAAATTTCTTGTTGCGAAGCCCTATCTATAATTTAACACTGGCTTGTACAAATTGTCTTTTGATTCTTAATGCATACATGATAATTTACTTCATGACCAACAGGTCACTCGGTCAAATAGTTGGAAGTGTCCATTTTTTATTTTATTTTTGTTCCCCTTCTCTAAAAGGGGGTGACAACCGATCTGCTGGCCTGATTAGCATCTTGCTTGAAATGTGCCCCAGAAACCGTTTAATATATATAGCTTACATCAAAGAAGCTTTTCTTGGTGCTTCGGCTGGATCTGGATGTTATCTGATGGACAAAGGGCAATAAGGCTCAAGAACTGAGATAAATATATAAGTAAATTTATATATATTCATAATAGATTGATTAGCTTGAAGGAAATGAAAGGTTATACATGGATATGGACTTATTGCAAATGTACCGGTTGATGTTAGAATAACATTTGTTTTATTTGAAATTTATTTAGAAGTAACCGTTCAAAAGAGTTCAATTATTTAAAAATTAAACCCATTTTAACAAATTATTTTTTACTTGAGGATTAAAATTGAGTATATTTTTTTTACAAGAATATGATGAGTCAAAAAAGTAAAAGGAAAAAGGCAAGGCTATAACGGTCAATCTGAAGCTGATATATAGTTTTGGTCATACAATAATATCAAGTGTGCGCCACAAAATAGAGCCGTTAGAGGAGGGGAGTCTGGTCCAAATTTTCAACACAAAAATAAAAAAATAAAAAAATAACTGTTACGTAACATGTGACTATAAGAATAATAATTAATAAAAAAAAGTTGCCGTTAGTTTCAACCGAAACGAAGACGACTATGAATTCCTCCTCCCAACTGAGTGAGTACTGACTATGTCTCCCAAAACCTTAGATTCCTTCACATTCTCTCTCCTAAACTAAGATTCTCACATGCTTTTCTGTCAATCCCACCTCCCCTCCTCTTATTTATCTTCCTTCCATAGATTTTCTTTCTTGTACTACATTTGCAGAGCTACTACTAGGCAGAAAAGCTAAACAGGAAAAAGTGGAGAGAAGAGAAAAACAGAGCTCCACCCAACTCAATCTCTCAAATCTCCAATCATTTCACTAACGTTGTTGAGCCCTTTACAAGTGTTTATGGAAAACCAATCCCGAGATTGGTGCCGGATTCCGCATACCAAGAACAAGAAATGGAACAATTATTCATGTCATACTAATTTGTTTATGCTTTTTCTGCTTCTGATTTTTTCTTTTCATTTTGTTTCAGGAAAAACAGGGGATGGAATGATTGTAATCCAAGATGATTATCAAGCGCTTAAGGCCATCAAGCACGAATTGATCGATTTCAAAGGCATCTTAAGGAGCTGGAATGACAGTGGAAAAGGAGCTTGTTCAGGTGGGTGGCAAGGAATAAAGTGTGTTAATGGGCAAGTGATTGTTATTCAGCTTCCATGGAAGGGATTGGGAGGAAGAATTTCGGAGAAAATCGGTCAGCTTCAAGCACTTCGCAGGCTTAGCCTCCATGACAATTTTCTTGGAGGTACAGTGCCTAATTCCCTTGGGTTTCTTCCAAATCTCAGAGGGGTTTTTCTTTTCAACAATCGGCTTTCGGGTTCAATTCCTCCATCAGTTGCCAACTGCCTTGCTCTTCAGAATCTTGATCTCAGTAACAATAAGCTCATTGGTTCCATTCCTCCTAGTCTTGTAAATTTTACCAGGATATATAGACTTAATTTGAGCTTCAATGCAATTTCTGGCTCAATCCCAGTTAGCTTCACTTATTTTCCTTCTCTCACCTATCTTGCTCTCCAACACAACAACCTCTCTGGTTCTATTCCAAACACTTGGGGTTTAAAATCAAATTATTCTTACCAACTTCAATCATTAGCCCTTGATCACAATCTTCTTTCTGGATATATTCCATCTTCTTTAAGCAACTTGGGTAGCCTTGAAGAGATTAATCTGAGTCATAACCAGATTGATGGGACAATTCCCAGTGAATTAGGCAGTCTCTCAAGGCTTCAAATGCTAGATTTATCAAACAATGCCATCAATGGAAGCTTTCCTGCTAGTCTTTCCAATCTAACGTCTCTTGTTACATTGAATCTAAAAAGCAACCACCTTTATAGCCAAATCCCAGAATCTGTTTCCAGATTGCAAAATCTTACTGTACTAAATCTTATGAACAATCAGTTCAGTGGTGACATTCCAGCCACTATTGGAAACTTGTCTACCATCACCCAACTTGATTTATCCGGCAACAATTTCAGTGGGGAAATTCCCAAGTCACTAGCCAATTTGCCAAATCTAACTTCTTTTGATGTTTCCAACAATAATCTTTCTGGGGTTGTTCCCTCTCACCTTCTAGACAAGTTCAATTCAAGTTCTTTTATTGGAAACGTTCAGTTATGCGGGTACAGTACCTCAACACCATGCCCTTCTGCCCCGCCTCAAGAACTTCCACCTCCATCATCACAGCCTTCCAAGAATCGAAGAAACAAAGGACATAGAACCAAAGACATCATTCTTATAGCAGCTGGTGCTCTCCTACTTGTCCTACTTCTTCTGTGCTGCATATTGCTCTGCTGCTTGGTCAGGAAAAGGACTAAATCAAAAGCAAAAGAGGCTAAAACAGCTGGCCAGGCTGGTGCAAAGTCAGTTCCAGCAATGGGAACTGAAGTTGAATCAGGGGGTGACGCTGGTGGAAAATTAGTCCATTTTGATGGTCCATTTGTGTTCACAGCTGATGATTTACTATGCGCAACTGCTGAGATAATGGGGAAGAGCACTTATGGGACAGCTTACAAGGCGACATTGGAGGATGGTAATCAAGTAGCAGTGAAAAGGCTGAGGGAGAAAATAGCAAAGGGTCAGAAGGAATTCGAAGCTGAGGTTGCTGTGCTTGGAAAAATTCGACACCAGAATATCTTGGCCCTGAGGGCCTATTATATGGGACCTAAAGGAGAAAAGCTTCTAGTTTTCGATTACATGCCCAATGGGAGTCTTGCATCCTTCCTCCATGGTAAGTTGGTTCAACAAAACTCTTGGCATTTTTCTGTATTGATAGTGACATATTTTGAAGTCAATATTGTTATCTAAATAATGACACTATCACATAATAGTGGCTCACATACACACATGCATATTTGTGGGCCCTACATGTTAGGCGAGGACCCACAGTATGGATGTGTGTGTATGTGAGCATTGTTGTATCTCATTTTCAACTTGTACTATACTTTAAGATATGTCATGCTGGAATAACTGATAAGATAGGTCCCAAAATTATTAAACTTTAATGATGAAGATTAATTTGATCAACTCTTTATATTTCTTGTATGTGCAGCTCGAGGGCCTGAAACCGCTATCCCTTGGCCAACCAGGATGAACATTGCTATGGGAATTACAAAAGGCCTTTGTTTCCTCCACTCTCAAGAGAACATAATTCATGGCAATCTCACATCAAGCAACATATTGCTCGACGAGCACAACAATCCAGTCATTGCAGATGTTGGCCTTTCCCGGCTCATGACAAATGCTGCCAATACCAATGTGATTGCCACAGCCGGTACACAAGGCTATTGTGCACCAGAACTCTCAAAGCTCAAGAATGCCAGCACAAAAACTGATGTCTACAGCCTCGGGGTGATCATACTGGAGCTCTTAACAGGGAAATCTCCTAGCGAGGGAAGTGATGGCCTAGATTTGCCGCAGTGGGTGTCATCAATTGTTAAGGAAGAGTGGACTAATGAAGTTTTTGATTTGGAACTTATGGGGGATACATCCAACTCCAATGTGAGCGATGAGTTGCTTAATTCGCTGAAATTAGCCCTGCATTGTGTCGATCCCTCACCTGCAGCACGCCCAGAACCCCAAGAAGTTCTTCAGAAACTGGAAGAGATTAAACCAGAGCTGGCATACAGCAGCACTACTACTGGTGATGATGGTGCTGGAGTTCCATCAAAAGTTGAATGAAGGGGGTGTCATTATTGGTATAAGTTTACATAAGAATACTTGTATTATATTTATACACAGATCATAATAGATAGTTATACATGTATATATAAAATGATCTGGTTATGTTCGTTTCATCTGTTCTGTTCTTTCAATTCTTTAACCTGTTGACATAATAAAGGAATATACTTTTTTCAATATTATCATATTGACATGCATTAATTCTCTCTTTTCCTTAAAGACAGTATGCACAGAGAGACAGCACTGGTAATCAAAACGAAAACGTACTTGTTTTGTTAAAGTTAGAGTGGATTACTCCTGAAGCCTTTTTGGCTTCCAAAAGTGCCCTTCAACTTTTAAGATAATTTTATTTTGCTTTTTTTTAATATTAATTTAGTCCTTCAAATTTATATATAAAAGAATTATCTGACATAACTTATGCACTCGGCTATAAGAGAACTAGGATTCTCTCCATTTTAAATAAATTGATCTACATTTAAAATTATATCTTTCTCCTGTCATGATGATATTACATTTCAACACATTTTAAATTTATACTGTAAAATATAAAATCCCCATTAATTTAAAACTGAGAAGATCCTTGTTATAAGGTGTAAGCCACCGGGTACTAACTAGTATCCATAAAAGATGTGGAATGTGGATTAGAAATTGAGAGCTATTCTATTCCATTCCATATAAAAGCAAGAGCTGCAAATGTAATTACACTGTTGAATATGACTCATTTTTGGACCGAAAAATTATCCAGAGAACAATTAAGCCCAACCCAACGAGTGATGAATAGATCTTGTTAGATCTAATTAAATTTGGACTAGAAGCCCAAATATATTTTATCTTCTAAATATGTGTCGCTTTGCAAGACATTTCTGTCCATCTCTCGCACTTACGCACGGTACAGAGCTGTGCAGCATCGGAGAGACATTGTTGTTAAGAATATTATTAGAGTGGAATATTATTGCTTTGTGAATATTAAATGCTGACAGTAGACCATGTGTGGGTCCCATGGCCATGGACGACCGGTTGTCGATATTGTGATTCTCGTAATATTATTTGTGAATAATTAATTATTGATTCATATGATGAGGAAAATATTGATTTTATGTGGATATAGATGGGAAAATTTTAATGTGACAATTGTTGAAATTTAAAATTTTATCTTTTTCGATAAAATAATTCATTTAAATATATATAATATTATATTTTAATAATATAATAATGGTGATATCTTTACAACGAATGTGGGATATGTGAGTATACGAGGAGGAAGAGTATTTTTGTTGCAATAAATGTTTAAAACATGTTAAACATGTCGGTGGACCCCATTTATTGACTGAAATTTGATTATAGCCTCTAAAATCACCCGTTTGTGGATTTCGGTCAATTTCTGTTTGGAATTTGAAAAAACTTTCTTCTGTAAAGTTGTAGAGAATTGAATTTCCTATAAAAACTCGCGAGATTCGAATTTTCTGACAAAATGGCTATTTATTATGAATTATTGAAGTTTTGAAGCTCCGAAATAATTGATTTTTGGAAGTTTAAATTATTTTAAATTAGAAAAACGTTTTTTATTACTTTTTCTAGAAGGTGGCATGTGGTTATTGAACTGAAATCAGATTTCAAGTGTGCGTAGAAGATTTATTATATATATTATTATTATATTAAATTTTCTGCTTTGGTGTTCTAAGCAATTTCCTATAAATAGGTGCTTATGTTAGAATTGAAAATCACACCAGAAACTAAAGTTTTCTCTCTCTATATTATCGAGCGTATTCTTGTGAGTATTTTGAGTATACTTGAGTATTGTTATACGGTGAAAGTTCAAGATGCTTTATATCCAGTATTCGAGGTTAAATACCGATCTTTCGAGGTAAGGGATATTTTTTTTTTTTCAGTAATGATATTATTTCTTCAATATCATTATGTCAAATAATGATGACCGAAGTTTTTTATCAAATTTGGAACTTTTGGTGCCGGAGTTCTTATTCACGTATCACGACCTTATTCACGATATCGACACAATTCACGAATACTATGACTTATTCATGAAAAATGAAAAATTTTCTTTTCGTCCAAAATATCTATTCGGATACTAGCTTTGATTGTATCCATGTTTTGATCATTCTTGAATTTTACACCCACTATGATTATTTTGAGGTATTTTTGGACGTGGATAAAACAATGCGAATCCTTAATCCTTAATCCTTGTCATTTTGTTTCATTGGATTCGTTTTTTAAAAATATTTTTCATCATCCTCGGTCTTAAATGATGATATTATTGAATATCCATGGTGCAAAGAGATGAATGATTTATGATGAATATCTTTCGTAATGCAAAGATGAATGATTTCGATGAATATCTTTGGCCAGAAAGGCAAAGATGAATGATTTCCGATGAATATCTTTGGTCCAAGTAGTGCAAAGATGAACAGTGTTTAGATGAACATGACGGTGGTGAATGTCCTTGGCTTTTGTAGTGGTAAGGATGAATATTTGATCGAGATATATATTGATTGATGTTAATTGAGAAGATACAAATATCATTTGTATGGATATTATGCAGATGGCAATATCTCGTATTTAAACTCACAGCTTTTCTTATTGTAATAATAAAGTTGTAGTTGTTTACATGCAGTGTATTGATAACTCGGAATGGGTGATGTAGACCTATTTTGGGGGTGTCTGAAAACCTTTATACCAAGGTAACCAAATATCCAATTGTGAAGATACAAATATCACCCACCTCTCTCTCATACATCGCGTCTCCTCCGCCTCCGGTGACATAGACGGCCTCCTCTTTGGCTCCGTATCCTATATTACTCCTTCCAACCTCTCCGATGATTCCTCCGCCGCCGGTGCAACTATTCCAGACGAAAATTCCCCATCTCTCATCGCCACCGTCACCTCCTTCTTCTCCTCCAGCTCCACGGCCACCTTCTACGACTCCTCTGGCAAAATCAACCTCTCTTCTCTCCGCCGCCTCCTCCCTCCCTCCGCAACCCTCCTCGGATGGTTTTCCGGACGCCGGAAAACCCCTCTTCGCCCTTCCATGCGGGAATCCTCCGTCACCTCTTCTCTCTCCTCAAATACAGAACTATCATTCCAAGTCCAAAATTCCCCAAATTCCATGACTCTCTCTCCTTGTCTCTTCCTACTCCTCACGACCCCCTTTCAGAAAGACGACCAATTATTAATCCACACTCACGATTACCGCCTTTTTCAGTTCCGATTACCCACAGATTGTTTCGACCCCAAAACCCTAGATATTATCAACATTGGTCCTGCTTTCCGAGGCCATTATGGTAATTTCTCCCCCAACTCTCCATTTCCAGCATTGCCTTGTGAATTAAGGGCTTTGAATTCGATGGCGGAGGATATTAGTAGGAGTGAGAATGACAACTTGGGAAGAGTTTCAAAGGATCAAACTCAATTGGACATGTGTGCTGAGGGTTTTCTAATTGAGCGGTTGAATCTGTTGACCGGTTCGAATGCCTCCCATTATACCTCCGAATTGGAGGATTTGTATAGTAAGATGCTGGCAAAGCTAAATGGGTTGGCCAAGCTTGTTGAGAAGTCTTCAGCCAGAGTGCTTGAGCAGGTAGTAAATTGTTTGCAGTTTAGTCTTTTGTGCTAATTGATGTCTTTCCTTTTATATCAGTGAGCTGAATTTTGGTAATTAGGTTTTGTTATGTTCACTTTAAAATTATGGTGCTCTAGAGTTTGGATAAATTTAATGATATTATTTGGAATTTGTCAGGAAAATCAAAATATGAAATTAAGGTATAAAGTTGCTGGCTTGGAATGATTTTTTGATGTCTGGACTGTTCAATTTGCTCTTCAAGGTATTCTTTTTTTACCCCTTCTTTCATTCTTTGTAATCATTTTGAAAAGAGTTTGAAATGATTCATGAATTAAAGGATATGCCCTCAAGTTTCTTGCTTTATGTTACAAACTAAATTTACCTCTGGCATTGAGTGACATGAAGTTATTCATTGATTGAGGAGCATATCCTTTACTAGTGTACCTTGGAGCTTGTATGGATAAAAGCAATTACTACGTATTAATTACACTTCTCCATAATTTAAAAGGAAGGACGGACAATTTATTCCTATATTTTGTGATGATAATGGTTAATTTGGCAGATGTTGAATTGATCGTTGCTAGTTTTATATGCTTAACTTACATATTACTAGAATCTTTCTTACATGTCCGTAGAAGTATGAAGTATCTCAAGAAGTGTCTGACACTGGACTCCTAATTTTTGAGTAATTTTCACTATTTCTTACTATTTTGGAGTGTTTAATACCGACACCCATGTCGGTTCTGTGAGCACGGGAACTTTTGGGAAAATGAAGAGTCCGTGTAATGCGGCTATAATGTATTTATTTTCTTAGAATTCTTTTATAGAAATTGTAACTTCCGTATGTAACAGCTATAACCTTTTTCCATGTTATGTCCCTATGTGGCAACTACGATATTCCCGTATGAATTATGACTCGGTTTCGTGTTTTTAGATTTTTTCGATTTATAAAGTGTTGTTTGATTTTTGTCTTCGACTTTACCTATTCAAGCCTCTTCACACAGTGAGAAGTATATTTATTATCTTAACAACTTGACTGAGTGGTCAGGCCAACAAGTTATATATACAAATCTGCCTTCTTCTCATTTTGTGTACCTTTCTTGTGCTATCACTCGCAGCTTGGTTTGATGCCTATTCTTGGTCACGATATACAACTATCACTGTTACTAACTGCAGAATTTGCCCATAAAATCCGTAAGGAATATGCAAAACCCCAAAAAGACTGCCATAGCATCGATTTTGCTGCTCCAATACACCGGCACCTATGGTTTTTGGTGCAGTTGCTGTCCCAAAAACGGACAAATCGTTTTTTGCAGTTGTGGTTCTGCTTGTTGGGAAAGTGAAAGTGCTTAGCAACTGTACCGCACCACATAATTAATGTTTTTTTAATATTATATGCATTTGAAATGACGTCATTTCATGCTAATATATAAGTTAATATATCTTAAGTTTTCACTCTCACTTGTCTCTGGACATGATTGAACCCTAAAAATTCAAATGTTTCAACCAAAGTTTCTCTTGATCTCTACCCTCTCAATCTCACTCACCCTAAATAATTTTAAAACACAAATTTCTCTGTTTTGCTCATGCATACCCTAACCAAATTTTCTCTCTGTCAGTCTTACACCCTAAAAACACTAGATTTTTAAGAATTCCTTGAACAATGTAAAGTAGAAGAAAGTTGTGGAAAATGATTGTTTTGAATATGTACGAATTCCAGTCGGTCCGTTGGATTTTCAGCTGTACTAAATCTCCACCTCTGTATCATGATCTTAATAGTAGAAAAGAGATGATTTTTTTTCTTAATTAAGTAATTAAATTCCCAAAGAATATCCAAGAAACATTTAAGAGAAGATCCAAACCAACAAAGAATTCATCCACACTATTTACAATCTCATCTCCAAATGCTCTACCTGATCCTGGTATAAATTATTAATAATTACTAATTTGCCAAGTTTTACCTGATTCTGTTCATCGCAATTTCTGTAAAGCAAAAAAGCTTTTACAATTTTCTTTGGTGTTTGTCTGATTTTGATTTTAAAAGAATTGTTTCCCCAAATTTCAACAATTCTTGTATAAAACCGCACACTGGTGCAACATGTGTGGTTGCGGTTGGTGCCCAAAACCACGCCTGACCTCACTATGCCCTCCCTTAAAAGCTACTATGAAGATAGTAAGTGATACTTTTTGTCTTTCCGTTTTCATATTACAGGTTCTATTGAATATGCGACATTATGGATACTAGTGCGCGTAGAAGCTTTTAACTGCCTTTTACCTTTTGTTGTTTCCCTAGCTGAATGATGCGTCGCTTAAATTCCTTATTAAGTAATGCAATTTCTTCAACAGTCTGTGTTCTGGATTTCTTTCTAAAGATCTTCAAGAACAAATATATGTCTTCGATTAAAGCAGCATAATTCTTCAATGTGTGTTCTGTTGATGATCTGTTGTAAATAGTGATAAAAATGTGTAGATCATGAATATATAAATTTTGTAATACTAATAGTGGTTGTAAAATTAAAGTTTGATCTTTGTTAGGTTTCTCAAACAGACCTGGTTTCATGTATGTTCTACTGGGTTTACGTAGTATGTTATGATTCTTCGTAACTCTTCTGTTCAGCTGAAAAGATTTTTATAGTTGTTACTTGTTTGGTCATATAGAATTCTAAAGCCTACTACGTACGAATAATAACTTAAAGGGAGTTTGTCATCCCTGTATAGATATTACTTATTTGTCATCCCTGTATAGATATTACTTATTAGTGATGCATCTTTTTCTGTTGGTAGTTGGACGCACTTGTTCTTTTATACTTTTTCCTAGAGAATATACTTTTGTGATAGATTATTTGACATATTAGTTTTTTTTTTTTGAGGATCCAGTCTACCCTTTCCAAGAAATAGTCATCTTATGCTGTCCATTTTATGACTTGACTATTACAGTATGGATATAATTTGTCACTGTTTTATAATGTTCCTAAAGCTTTTCCCCTCAATGTTTTATGCAAACTTTCTCCATGTAAGTTAAAGATTTTGGATGGCACAGTGGAGTATTAAATATAAATAGAAGTTCAAGACTTATGAAGACATGATGGGTGTCTGGGTTCTGTTACAATAAATGTTGTGAAGAACTTCCAACTATAAATCTTTAAATGCAATATAAGCTTGTTCAAGTCTTTAGAGTAAACAAACGAGAGGAAAGTGAGCAAGAAGGGTTTCTTCTACATTCAGCACATTCCCTTTCCCAAAAAAATGTAAGACGAGGAGAAAACATTAATTCTTTCTCTTACCTGCTTTAATTTTGTTGCCATTAATCCGTTGCTCTAATCTTTTGCTTCTGTTTTGTTGTAGATTCTGAGTACCAGAAAGGGCCAAATACTTGCAGCAGCTTGATTGTAAAACTTCAATAATAATACAAAGGCTGTTGTTGCATCATGGCGGTTCCAAGATGAGGATATATCGACTCTACTTCCTTGTAGATGTACATTAGCTTTGCTTTGGTATATTATTATTATTAGCTCGTTGTGAGTTCATAGCTGCATGCATGCATGTATGGCTAAGATATTGGTTTGGAGCTTATCCTGTAAAATTGATCAAATGGTGTTTGTTACTATTATTTATCTTTTTGTTGCTCAACGACCGACTGGATTTGTTTTGCCTTTCTAAAATTGTCATGTATTTCAATGGAGAACTTTATACGTTCTACTCATAATAAAAAGCATTACTCCCGTTACAAATTCATTTTTCATAATAAAAAGCAAAATTTAGAAATAATTTATTTTTATTTATTAACTCGCAATCACTATCCCCCTTGAAATGCTATTTTATACGAAAGGAATCTTGTATAACTATTATTAGTTTTGTTTGTGAAATATTTAATTCTCATAATGTAAAAATGTAGTAAATTATGTTTGAATTCATTCAAAAATATCAAGCCCATGATTGATACCTCAAGAACATCATCAAAGAGAGGGTTAATTTCACAACAAATGAAGTGTTGGGTGATGAATCTTTCTCTTTTTCATCGCCGCCTTCTTCTGATTTTCTAAGACGAATATACGAATTAAGTTTATATCCCACCTAGTCAGAAATAGGCTGATAAATACTCACCCAAAATGAGGAGGTGAGGGGACATGAACAAAGTAGTGTAATTTGGTCACATTCAACTAAAAATTATTAGTAATTTTTTAAAAAGAATTTCTACAATTTGTAGATATCCTAGCCTAGCCCCAGGCTATACAACACATCTCCGTCTTTAAAATATCTATATTATAATCTTTCTTAATTAATCGACTTACCCCATTACTACTTGACATTATAGAGAGTTCATATATATATATATATATATATATATATATATATATATAAATTCTTTTTAGAGTTTGAATTCATTTATATATCGATTACAATCATTAAATAATGGCTCCCATAAACATTATTTTTTTCCTTTTTAAATTTTTCGTATTCGCCAAGAAAAATCAGCCTAGCAATTAAATACATTCTCAAACGTGTCAAAACATATATATATATATGTATGTATGTACAAATATTGTACCCATTTATTCGTGGAGACCACGTAATATAGTATAGATATATACTGGGTTTGGGGTTAGCACTATAATGAAGGCAATTTTCCCTCCTCATAGATTTTTACTTGGTCACCAAGAATTCAGAGAAAGAGGAAGAAAATCCCCCTGAAGAAAATAAGAGATCAGCAGGAAAATATAAACCCTTAAAAAGGGTCACCCAATTCTTCCAAAAGCAGGACTGATTGAAGTACAGAAGAGAAATCCTAACCCTTGATGAAAAAAGATTCAGGATATGGAGAAAGAAGAAGATAAACCCTTGTGAAATATATCCAAGAAAGAAGATAAACCCTTGATAGGGACACAAAAGACAAAAGCTTACTTTATCAACTCGCATGGCGATTGAGGTTTCACAGGAAAAGTGAGTGTTTCTTCTTAAATAGTTTTTGACTTCTTTTTCCCCTTTACATTTTCACCCTGAATTTGTTTTCAGTTTCTGTTACTTGGATTTGTTAATTATATTGGAATTAACAGGCTCCTCTTTGGTTAGAAAACTCTATTCTTTATTAAAATCTTATCCTATATATAAAGCTCACCCTTAATCTTTTATTGAAGATTTTGAAACTTCCCTTAATTTTATGTTCTTGTTCCTTTTGTAATTTGTATCTTGTGTATATCTAATGGGTAATTTTGGGTGCAGAAAAAAGCAAAGGAGGCGGATAGGGGGTGCTAGTTTAAAAGAGACCCCGTGGAAGTGGGAGAATATTAAGGGTGAGCTTAATTCCACCATAGATGATGGCAGGGAGAAGAAGCAAAAATTTCCGGCAACTGGATCAAGGAAAGGTCGTATGAAAGGTAAAGGTGGACCAGACAATTCAGGCTGCATATATAGAGGTGTTAGGCAAAGGATTTGGGGCAAGTGGGTTGCTGAGATTCGAGAACCAACGTATAATTCTACAATGGCTGTGAAAAAACCAAAACGACTTTGGCTTGGTACGTTTGATTCAGCAGTTGAAGCAGCCCTTGCATATGATAAGGCGGCAAGGGCCATGTACGGTGCCAAAGCCATACTTAATTTTCCTGTTAAACCAGTGGACTTATCTTGTGATGATCATTCATCTTCAGTTGTTAATATAATGAGCCAAATGTCAGCAACTGAGTCCACATTGTCCACAGCAACATCATCAGTGAAATGTGAGGTCGGTTTGTCTGAGTTTGCAAAGACTAAAGGGGAATGCCTTGTGGAAACATTGAACTCTAGTGATGATGCAATGGCTGATGCAGTCAAGATTCAGTATGAGTCCCCTATGGAGGAATCCATTTATTCTGAGGTTGCAAAGATTAAGGGGGAATGTTTTGTTGAAAGATTGAACAATTGTGATGATGCAGCCCTGGATGATAAATTAGAGATTCAGCATGAGTCCCCTGTGGGGGAATATGTTTGTTCCGAGTTTGCAAAACTTAAAGGAGAATGCCTCGTGGACGCATTGACCAATTTTGATGATGCAATGGTTGATGGTTTTAAGATTTTGTACGAGTCCTTTGTCGAGGAATCTATTTGTTCTGAGTTTGCAAGGATTGAAAGGGAATGTCTTGTTGATAGACTGAACAATTGTGATGATGCAGCGGTGGATCTATTAAAGATTCAGCATGAGTCCCCTGTGGAGGAATCTATTCGTTCTGAGTTTGAAAAAACTGAAGGGGAATGCCTTGTTGAAAGACTGAACAATTGTGATGCAGTGGTGGATCCATTAATGATTCAGCATGAGTCCCCTGTGGAGGATTCTATTCGTTCCTATTGTGATAATGCATTGGTTGATGCAGTAAAGATTCAGCATGAGTCCCCTGTGGAGGAATCTGTTTGTTCTGAGGTACGCAGTATAAGAAGAGAATGTAGGGATGTAGAATGCACTACAAGAATTGATAGTGAGCCTACTGCTACTTTTGAAGTTGGAATACCCAAAGAAGAAGTAAACAAGGTAGAACATTCAAAAATTATGAATTCCAGACACCTGAATGACAACAGTGTAGAGCTCGATTATGTGCTATTTGATGAAGATCCCTTAAACTATTATGACAGACCATGGGAACTTTCCTACTATACAAATCCTGATAAACCAACTAATTTGCTAAATTCGCCCTCAGAAGACTTTAGTACGAGTGACCAATTTTTTAATGACTTGTGGAGTTGAAAGTTATAAGTGCAACGAGGTGCTGAGGATTCACAGGTAGTTGGATACATCCAGATAAACCATACTCTTTTCATTGTTGAAGATTCAGCTTGGTCTTTCAACATTGATCAGATCAGTTTTGCTTATAGTACGTTGCTTCACATTTGGAGTTGTAGGAGGATTAGATAGGGAGTTTGAGGAAAATTTTGAGGAGTTCAATGAACTCGGATGCCCCGGCATATTTGGGTACTAGTAAGTGGTTACTAAAACTATGTTTGAGGGTATGAAATCGACATAGAACATATTGTAAATTTGGTTTTTGAGACAAAATATGACAAATCTATGTTCAAGAAAATTTAATTTGACCAAATTAGTGATTGATTGTGCTGCAATGATGCTAACTTGTAATTTAGTATTGATGGTGTTGAAGAAAGATATATGGAAAAGTATATTCAAAATCTACTAGGGTGATGATTAAGTTGCTGGACCTACTATAAAGGATATTTACACAAGAACTATATGTTAGCATACTGAGCGTGCCTATCAAGTAAATAACAAAATATAGTTCACCCAAAATTGCTCTACTTGATATTAATCATCCATATAACTAATTCAAGCTAGAAGCTGCTAAACTAAGGTTCAGCTCTTACCTAGTAATGAAAAGAGTCGGGAAAGAATCTATTTGTCTTGAATGAACTGTAGCCAACATCCGTTGTCTTAAATGGGAGATCATCTGCATTTTCTCGGAAGGGCTGCATAATATATTCCATTAACTTGCTCAGCACCTCACTAAAGCTTTCATGTGTGAGGGATCAGCATATTGTATACGTAATCCAAATATCAAAAGCTCTGGCTCAGGCACTGGTGCAGCTCATTGCATCATATCAATAAATTGTCGACTGCTTCTTCCATCATTCGCCATGAGCTTGATGGTGTCCTCCATCGTGTGCAGACAATGGAACTGCGTGGATCCAGATTCATACATGTCAGTAGCTCATTTATTCCTGTTCCTTCTCACACCAAATTGATTTCCATGGCCCACTTCTTGTGCTTAACCTGAAATTTGCAAGTTTTAATGAGAGGTGCATGATAAAAAGAAATTTAATTTAATAGCCATGACATAGACTCGAACATAGAATCTTGGTCAAACTATCAAAATCATTCCGTGCAAGAATGAATCTTTATTTAAACAGACCAATCCATATGAAAAGTTTTTAACTATCAGGTATAACACCATTAAAAGCCTGTCCAAGCGACTAATGGCACAAGTCACAAAAAATAAATGGTCATTCCGGCCGCACATAAGTTTAAGAATCACCATAAGGACTATTAAGAAGCATTAGTTTACCCGGGATGAAATATGTTATTATTGAGATTAAGAATCACAATAAGGCGATCACAAAATCTTTCAGAAATAAAGAAATGCTTAATGATGAAGAATGGTGGTTAGCTTAGTGTTACAGAGCATGAGGCTTTTTTTCACTAAGAGCCCTACTGACACGCCACTTCGCTACAACAACGTAAGCTAAATTCCAAGAATCAGCTTACCTCCAGATTCCAGCCACCACGCGCAAGGTCATGAAGAGATACAACCCTGTCCAGACCCCAGCAAGACCAAAAACAGGAGCAGCAACAAGTATGAACAGCGAGGAGATCATTCCAATCAAAATCTGCTCACGACATTAGGGTCACGAAAGATGGAAGTAAAATGAAATCAGAAGAAATCAAAACGTACCATGGAATATGCTGCGTATTCGAAGTCCGAGACCCCGTAATATAGTCCATCAAGAACAAAAGCAAGTGCATTCATTATCTGAGATCCCGCAACAAACTACAAAATAAAAAATGCCATATAGTTCATTATCACTGGCAACGGGAAATGAATCAATTCTGGAGGTCAGCAAAACCCAAAAGAATCAACTAAAAGCCAGCTGTTCCTTACATTATTCTATGGTATCAAACACAAACTCTTGTATAATACTCCCAGTTCAAAAATCCACAAAAAGAGTCTTCCATTTTTTTCCTGTCTTTTTTTTAATAGTAGGGAATAAAATGAAACAATGTCCTCAAGTTTGCTATCATAATTTGATTATCACGTCACCACTACTAAACTAACTACTAACTATATTTAGGGGTAAATATAGAACAAAAATACATCATTAAAGTTTGCAAAATTTTCTAATGAGACTCTTTTAGTGGAACGGGGGAGCATTAAACCATACCGGTTCTGAATATATACATACCCCACCTGATGCAGGACAAATCTAGGATGAAGAATTAACGGAAAATAAACTAGAATTTAAACTCCACATCTAAACCACTAAGATCTCTCAAGTGTATCAACACGATGGATAAAATACCTCTACGGTATGAATAATCCACTTCAATATCAATAGTTTGTAGTCTCCAAGACTAGTGAGGATTAAATCATTATTTAAAGAGACTCAAAACCCTAATATTACTTGGGGAATAATAAAAAATACTAAACTACTAAAATACCATTATTAATAATTCCTAAACACTAATTAATGTCATAAATCTACACTAATAAATAAATACATAAATCACATCAACTACTTTTATAGTAAACATAATAAAAACTCCAAATAATAAATAAAAAAAATCACTTCTTTGTTCTTGACTTGGAGTTCCCATCATTCTCCTCTTGTTCGAGAAAACTCGACCTCGAGTTCTGAGAGAATAAGCAATGAACTCCTCTGGAACGGAAGAACATCTTGAAATACCTTTGACAACATCATCACGCGGTATGGCTAAAAAACTTTTGAAAGAAAATTGATAAGAGCCTTGATTTTGTATTCAAAGGTGCTAAAAAGAAACTTTCTGGAACAACGAAATCAACAACGTTAACTTGAATTGGATCAACTTTTCGAATCGTTCTTTCTTCGGTAACAAACAACTCAAAAGCAACGTTAGAGGTTTTCTCAATTTGTTCCTCATACATAATCTCTGGTTCAACTTTAGAACTTTAAGAATTTTCATAGACACGTCACAATTGTCTGTAGCCCCAAAATTTGGAACATCCTCTTTTTCTTTCTCTTGCTCTGCTTGAAGATGTGCCCGCAAATCAATAAGGTCTTCTTTTATGGAAGATATGTCATCTTTTAATAAAGAGATGTTATCTTACATAGAACAACATATAGAAATCACTTCATGTGTAGCCTTTTGAAGTTCTCTTGCTTTAACTTGTTTACGTTTCCTTTCTTCAGCTTGTTGACGTTTACTTGCTTCAGCTTTTCTTTGTTCATCTTGATATCGACGTTGTAATTTTCCAAGGTAATCTTGTGCATCAACCATATCCCATCTAAGCTCTTCCTGCTTGTGTTTCAAATACTATGACCACATGTATTAATAAGGTAGTAAATTTGGTCATTTTCATTGTCAAGAAACCAAATATACTCTTTTGTTTTGACAATCAATTCTTTAGTGACTTGAGACATTGGGTATTTGGGACAATGGGTTATAAAATAAATAAATAAAATAGTTTTTTTTTATAACTTAAGGGCCTAATTGAAAAGAAAATAAAAATAGAGGCTAAAGTATGAATTCAGAAAGTGTAGGGGATGATCTAGAAAGGATGAAAGGGTATAAGTGGAAAGTGTATAAGCTACGGGACTAAAATTTAAAAGGTAAGAAAACCATAGAATATAAAGTGTAATTTTGGAAATATATTTTATAAGATTACTATTAGGGATAAGAGTAGCAGCAGCAAGGCAGAGCAGCAGCAAGACAAGTTTTTTTCTCTCTTTTTTTTTTCCAGCGAACAACCACCCCGATGAATAGTAACTCCGGTGATGAACAATAACTCCAACGATGAACATTTACTCTGGTGATGAACAGTTACTCTGGAAATGAACAATAATTTTTTTTTAATACCCAAGATCCCCCAAATCTAGGATGAAGAATTAATGGAAAATAAAGTAGAATTTAAACTCCACATTTAAATCACTAGGATCTCTGAAGTGTATCAACTTCACGTATCAACACCAAGATGGAAAAAATACCTCTACGGTAGGATGTATCTACGGTATGAATAAAATAATTAACTTCAATATCAATATTATGTAGTCTCCAAGACTTGTGAGAATTACATCACTATTTAAAAAGACTCAAAACCCTAATATTACTTGAGAATAATAAAAAATACTAAACGACTAAAATACCATTATTAATAATTCCTAAACACTAATTAATATCCTAAATCCCCACTAATAAATAAAATACATAAATCACATCAACTACTTTTATATTAAACATAATAAAAACTCCAAATAATAAATAAAAAAAAATCTCTTCTTGAAGTCCCCTTCACCACCTAGGTTGTGATGTCATACAATCTCAATATATAGCACAGTTTGGTTATGCTAAACAATGGTTAACTAGAAGGAATATGCCAGTGAAACTGTAAGGTTTAGCTGGTTTAGTTTAAGCTTGAGTAGTAATAAATTCCTTAAGGGAGTTAATTTCCAACTGATTCCAGCTAATGGCAGTGGAAGGATTTAATTGTCTTTTGGTTTGTTTAGTCAAGGGTAGATTGGGCTTAGTATTGTAAGGGTAACTTAGTCCTTCCTTCTTATTTCTGTTTTAGTCTGTTGAATGTTGTTCATGAGCTGGTGAGGGTAGTGAGGCAGGTCTTTATAGTGTGACTTCATCGTGTATTTGGGCATGCTTTTGATGAATGATAATTCTGTTTTCCTTCTCCTTTCTTCTGTTATATTCTCCTTTCTCCTGATATCCTCCTTCTCTGTTAATTCTTTGAATATTACTCACATTCACACTTCAACGCTTGATAGCTAATCACCGATCACTTCCGGGCCCACTTTGAATTCCTTACAACTTGATATCGAGCGGTGACTCCTCCATGGCAATCAACAATCAGCGCCTCGGTAATTTGGAAGAAACAGATGAGGGGAGCACATGGATCTCTACTGCAATTAAGAACTCAACTGTGTGATTTGGTGGTGAGTCTTAAGCGATGACTTTGGAGCACAAATGGATGGTCTCAAAGCAGGACTTGATGTGAAAATGGATCAAAAGATGCAAAGAGATGATGAAGGGTTTGAGGCTTTCTTAGCATTAAGGTTACCGAGTGGATCAAAACAATTCGGGTAATCCTAATCATCAATCATTCGATATTGGGTCCCTTGGATGGTGGAGGTAGTAATGATAAAATTTGAAACAAGTATTTTCAAAACCATTAAATTTGAGTTCCCCTAAATTTGATGGAACCAACCCTAGGACATGGGTTAGAAAGTGTAATAAGTTGTTTGCACATCATGTGGTAGTGAGGATCAAAAGTTGTACCTAGCAACACTAAATTTGGAGGGTGATCTTTGAGGAATGGTATCTTTGGATTTGTACGTGAAGGAGTAGATATGACATGGGTGGCCATGAGGCGAGATCATGGCGAGGTTTGGGCTGAGTCTCAAACTAATCCTATTGGTGAGCTTAAAAAATCTGCGTGAGAATGAATACGATTGGATGAATCTGAGGAGGAAATTTGAAGAGTTGAAAGGATGGACATTATTGAGGAATCCCACACTAAATGAATCCTTCTTTATGGATTGTTTCCTTGGGGGATTAAAAGAAGAAATAAGGTTGGGAATTCAGGAGCTTAAAGTGACTAATCTCAAGGAGTTGATCCGAGTATCTAGAGTTGAGGAGGCAAAATTGGAAGCATGGTTGAAAAGGAGTAGGCAAGGAAATAAATTCAGTATGGGTGGTGGTTATCAAAAACAAGTGACTGTTTCTTCTCCAAAACTTGCCCATCCAAGTGGTACTAATCATGCTACAATACCTGCAAATCAACTGGAACTTAGCAGGTCCTTGCCCAGTTGCCCATCAGAGGTTTGACCAGAGAGCAAATGGCTGAGAAAAGGAAAAAGGGATTGTGTTTTGCATGTGATGAGCCTTATACTTTTGGACATCAAAGTAAGAAGCCCCAATTATTCATGTTGTTACCTTCTGAGGAGTGTGAAGAAGTGAAGGAAGTGGACTGTTGTGAAGTGGAAGTTTCAGAGGTTACTAATGATGATGGAAAACAAGAGGCACATATAACACTTCATGCCTTGTCAGGGCATAGTGTTAATAATACTATAAGGATTGTGGGGATGGCTAATGGTGGAATCATGAGAATTCTGATTGATAGTGGTAGTACTAATAACTTTTTGGATCCCCAAGCTGCTAAAAGGGTTAAAGCTAAACTGCAGAATACTAAATCAGTCACTGTATCTGTGGGTGATGGCTTCAAGGTGAGTAGTTACCAGGAATGTGAGGGTTTCCAGTGGACAGTTCAGGGTGAAGAATTCACTATTGATTTCAAAATGCCATTGGGAGGTATAGATGTTGTTTTGGGAGTTCAGTGGCTCAAGAGCTTCAATCCAGTGACATTTGACTTCAGCCAGCTGCAATTAACAATCTACAAAAATGGGAGGGAAGTGGTGTTACAGGGGGAATCTGATGCAGTGACACCTTCACTTCAGATTATGAATTCTGGGGAACTTAAAAGGACTATACAAGCCACAACTCATGGATATTTTGGTTATCTGTTTGGTATGGTGAAGAATTTGGATTGTAACAAGCCTGCAGCAAAAGGATTGAAGGAGGAAATTGAGGATAAGAAGGGTAGGGAGCAGAATGAACAAATGGAGGTATTACTGAACCAATTCTCTAAAGTTTTTCAGGAGCCTAAACACCTTCCACCTAACAGGTCACACAACCATCATATAAACCTTAAGGAGGGTAGTCAACCAGTAAGTTTAAGGCCTTACAGATACCCCCATGTGCAAAAGGAGGAAATAGAAAAATTGGTGAATGAAATGCTAAATACTGGGGCCATTCAACCAAGTAACAGTCCTTATGCATTCCCTGTCTTACTGGTTAAGATGGTTCTTGGAGGATATGTGTTGATTATAGGTCTCTCAATGAACAAATTGTTAAGGACAGGTTTCCAATCTCAGCAATTGATGAACTGTTGGATGAATTGCATGGGGCAAGGTGATTTTCTAAGCTAGACCTAAGATCTGGTTATCATCAGATCAGGGTGCACCAACCTGATATCCCTAAAACAGCTTTCAGAACACACACAGGTCATTTTGAATTCTTGGTCATGCCATTTGACCTCACAAATGCTCCTGCAACTTTCCAATCTCTCATGAATGAGGTATTCAAACCCTATCTCAGAAAATTTATTCTTGTCTTTTTTGACGACATATTGGTGTATAGTAAGACTTATGAAGATCATTTGAAGCACCTCAAGATGACTTTGCAACTGTAACTAGATAATAAACTTTTTGCTAAAAGGAGTAAATGCAAGTTTGGGACTGAACAGGTTCAGTATTTGGGGCATATTATTTCACAAGATGGGGTGGCAACTGATCCTGAAAAGATTGAGTGTATGGTTAAATGGCCCTTGCCAACAAATATCAAAAGCTTGAGGGAATTTCTGGGTCTCACAGGCTATTACAGGAGGTTTATTAGAAACTATGGCACTATTAGCAGACCATTAACAGAATTGCTAAGAAAAGATGGGTTTCAGTGGAATGAAAAAGCTACAGAGGCTTTCTTGGTTCTTAAAGAGACTATGACTAAGGCTCCAGTTTTAGCTATGCCTAACTTTTGTATACCTTTTGTGTTGGAAGTTGATGCCTCATACTATGGGTTGGGTGCAGTACTTATGCAGCAAGGAAGGCCTATAGCTTATCTCAACAAGGTAATAGCTCCCAAACACCTTGGTTGGTCTACTTATGAGAAGGAATTGATGTCAGTGGTGTATGTTGTTGGGAAATGGAGACACTATTTGTTGGGGAATGAAGTCTTAATTAAAACTGACCACCAAAGTTTGAGATACCTGCTTGATCAAAGGGTGACCACAACTAATCAACAAAAATGGATAACCAAATTATTGGGGTTAGATTATGAAATCATCTACATGAAGGGTAAAGAGAATGTAGCTGCAGACTGTCTGTCTAGGCCATTGGGAGCAGAAGAGACTAATTATAATTACTCAGCTATCTCTGTTATGGTGCCACATTAGATTTCTGAACTAGCATTGACTTGGGAGGCTGATGAAGGATTAAAGAACATGATTGCTCAACTGATAATTGATCCCTAGTCCCTACCAGGGTACTCTTTCAGTAATGGAAGACTCAAATTTCAAGACAGATTGGTAGTTGGGCCAGATCTGGTTTTTAGAAACAAGTTGCTTAAGGAGTTCCATGACTCACCCTTAGGGGGACATTCTGGAATTAGAGGTTCTTATGAGAGAATCAGCAAGTTCTTTTTCTGGCCTACCATGAGGAATGACATTATTAAAATGGTAAGAGAATGTGATGTCTGTCAAAAACAAAAACATGAGACTATACCCACACCTGGTTTATTACAACCCCTTGCTATTCCTGAAGCTCCTTGGAAAGATATATCAATGGACTTCATTGAAGGTCTACCTAACTCACATGGATTCACTACCATCTGGGTAATAGTAGATAGGCTAACTAAATATGGCCATTTCATACCTCTAAAACACCCTTTCACAGCCACTAATATAGCCCAAGTGTACATTGCCCAGGTCTATAAGCTACATGGATTTCTATCTACCATTGTTTCAGATAGAGATAAACTTTTTGTAAGCCTGTTTTGACAGTCCCTTTTCAAGCTGATAGGCACTAAGTAACACCTAAGTTCAGCTTACCACCCTCAAAGTGATGGCCAAACTGAGAGATTGAACCAGACCTTGGAATGTTATTTGAGGTGTATGGTTGCACAAAAGCCAGCTGGATGGACTAGGTGGATTCCTTTGGCAGAGTGGTGGTACAACACACTACCATTGTGGACTAAAGACAACCCCATTTGAAGCCCTATATGGCTACAAACCTCCTTACTTGAATTTCCATCAATTCGGTAGGGTACATGATCCTATTACCAGAAGTTTCTGTCAAGAGAGAGCCAATCATCTTCAATTACTTAAAAAGAATCTTATAGCTGCTCAGTCTCGCATTAAACAGTATGCTGATAAATCTAGAAGTGAGAGGTCTTTCATGGAAGGTGATTTGGTGTATTTGAAAATCAAACCCTACCACCACTACCTTATCTCAGACTAGATATGGAAAATTGTCTCCTAAATACTATGGGCCTTATCCTGTAATAGAGAAAATTGGGCAGGTAGCTTATAAGCTTCAGTTGCCTATTGATGCAAGAATCCATCCTGTATTCCATGTCTACTTGTTAAAAAAGAAGATTGGACTTCATTGCTCCAGTTCTCCCACTCTTCCTGAAGTCAGTACTCAGGGACAGCTATTAGGAGTACCTGTGGCTGTGTTAGACAGGAAAATGGTGAAGAAAAATAATGCTGCAGCAACAGAGGTTCTAGTGCACTGGTCCAACACCCTACCTACTGAGGCAACATGGGAAGACTGGGAGCAGCTTCATCAGAGGTTTCCACATTTCCAACCTTGAGGACAAGGTGGCTTTTATGGGGGACAGAATTGTAAGGTTTAGATGGTTTAGTTTAAGCTTGAGTAGTAATAAATGCTTTAAGGGAGTTAATTTCCAACTGATGGCAGTTGAGGGATTTAATTGTCTTTTGGTTTGTTTAGTCAAGGGTAGATTGGGCTTAGTATTGTAAGGGTAACTTAGTCCTTATTTATGTTTTGGTCTGTTGAATGTTGTTGCTGAGCTGGTGAGGGTAGTGAGGCAGGTCTTTATAGTGTGACTTCATCGTGTATTTGGGCATGCTTTTGATGAATGATAATTCTGTTTTTCTTCTCCTTTCTTCTGTTATCTTCTCTCCTTTCTCCTGATATCCTCCTTCTCTGTTAATTCTCTGTTTTCTTTGAATATTACTCACATTCACACTTCACTGCTCCAGTAGCTAATCACCCGATCACTTCCAGTTCCACTGAATTCCTTACAGAAACATTGACCAAGGGGAGCGAAGTAGACTATAAAATCAGGCTGGCCGGCTTAATGGCATTCAGTGAGCCCAAACCAATTTTTAAAAAAAGATGTAATATACCTACAAATTACAATAGAACATTTCTACCCCATACTTGCATCTGTACATAGAGATGGGAAAAGAGCAAGAACCAGTATTTGTAGATCCTTCTAAAATTTTATCAAGAAGCTGCAAATATGTTCCTTCAGAAAGAGTTCAGTTTAATGATAGGTTCTTACCAGGGTACCGGACCTAGCAGTTTCCAGTACTTCTGAATCATTGCTAAATAAGCTAGAGATTTCTCCAAAACCGAGAAACAAGATCGCAGTCAAGGAAACGCCAGCTGTTATACCGAGCTGATGAAGTTAAATTATTAAAAAAAAACAAGAAGTGAGTGGATCGGGTATCGTTGTTTCAGACCGAAACATGAAGCCAACTTAGAAGGACAATGATACAGAGAACAAAGGGATAAGGTCAACCTGTAGAACTCTGTAAATCACATGGCGTGCTTGATCATAATTCCCTTGGGAGTAACTACTGGCAAGAAGAGCCTAAAGAAAAGTAAAAAGAGAGAACATAGAATCAGTCAATTTCAATTACAAAGTATATGTTTAGTGCAAATGACCTAAAACAACTTACAAAAAAAGCAGCGGCATAACTACTGTATGGTCTTTAAGGAGACAAGACTCGTCAACATAAGGACTGTTGGTTCCAATCTGATTCTGATTCTGATTATGATTCTAGTCGAGTCTAAAAGAGGATAAGATGCTACAAAAGATGAACAAGTCTTCCTCCTATACCTGTTATCCGATATTTCAACAAATTCATATTCTGGATTTCATTTCATCAGAGCTTCTCCAGCTTACCCAACCACCTTACTTTTCAGTTGGTAATAATATTTTCCCAAATTTTTGTCTTCGGAATATTTCCGCACTTCCCCCATGTTAGCACACATATTTTCCCAGTTAGTCATGCATATTGTCCCATTTTTTAAACAATTAAAGAGGAAGTCTACCATGGATTTTAGTTTATGGTTCTTTAAGCTTCAGAATGATTTCTTAAGCATATCATGTTCATGGAGAGTACATTTTTAGCACATTGATTATTGCGATTCTGGGGTTTAGGTGGTACTAAGAGACTATAATACAATGTTGGAAGAACTGAGATGTTTGAGTCCAAAAGACATGGTTGAGATCAGTCTAATGAACTGACGATCAGTAGCAACAATAGCATACTGCTCAATAATAAAACTTAATTACTCTGACTCACAGCAAAGGTAATGGATCCTAATATACAAGACAATGGCCAACTATACAGCTCGCTAGAATTTTGAAGTACAGTTCCAGTTTTAGAAACTCCCGCCACATACTTTCCTTTCTTGTACCCGTTATGGGACTTGTTCAAAAGATTTTCCCTTGATAACATTAGAGACAACTGATTGTAAAAAACAAACCTATATGTTCATCTAGGTGGTAAAATATAAGCACAGGACACAAAGATCAATCAATGTATACAATTTCTAAGTCAGGAAAATAAGCAAATAATGTCTTAAATATCACATCAAGCATTTTTTTAAGGGCAGTACTTATATATTCACAGTTTTACCTTCCAAGAAAGTACCAAACAATTTCTAATGATCAGTCAATTTCATTGCAGAGCAAACTCTTAACCGGACCTAATTATAACAGCCGGAACAGTAACAATGAAAAGGATCCTTTAGTGAGATTACATGAGCAAATGTTCTTTAAACCATGACTAAAGTTTATAAAGTCCCAAAATTACCAACTTTAAAAACCCTTATACGAGCTTCCACAAAACCTTTTATGAAGATCTTTCATTTTCTTTTTATTTCAGTATGAATGAAATAAGGCTTTCTCAAAAGTGTTTAAGGGTTTACTTGGCCTGCAAGTGCTAAAGCATCAGTAAGCAAAGATAGAGCCAACCAAACTTCCAAGCAGATCTGATAACCAGCCATTCGTATTGGGCCCTCCCTTGCTGCCATAGACGTTGCAAGTGTAACAGTTACAAGCACCGCTAAGGTCCTTCCAATTAGAAATACACCTACAAATAAGATGAACAGCATTCATATGTAAGATGAGTTTGCATTTCATACAAACTGTGGCATCCCATGATAGTCACAATCAATGTTTCGTGATTACATGAATAAATACAGATCAAGTGCTTAGTTAGGGCCCGCAAGTGTGAGAGGACTATATTCTGAATTGCATGTACTTTTTCATTGCCAAATTATTGATTTAAGATATACAGATCAAGAAAATACTAGCTAAAAGGTCTTTTCATCAAAATCATTGAATTGATATAACATGCTAATGTGAAGGAATTTAGCAATCACGGTAACACCTCAATCTCTTGAAATAGTTTGAGGTCTCCAAGAACAGTGCTTATGTTCTTGGCGTCTCTATTCAGTAAGTGAACCATCCTTCATGTTGGACTTCATTCAACTGTTATTTCATCGAATGATTGACAACATCTTTACAGATTGAATCCAAACAGGAGTTCACGTAAAACAGGAACCAGGTTTACTTATCATGCAAGGTCATTTGGTGAACATCAACTGATCTACTACATTCTTGTAGCATTAAACCAGATATCACATTATGATAAATTAATTCTAAGGGCATTCATGTGCAGGACAGAACCAGGATTTTTCTATTCAAGATCAAACATTTAAATGTTTTATTTCAATATATTGCAGGTGTAAATAACTGTGTTATGCAAGCAACTTTAATATGATCTAATATGTTTCAAATATATTTTAGACGTACTTAACTCGCATCTTTTTCACCTTCAACAACATCTTCAATCTATTTGGTGTTAAATCTCAAAAACCCTCTATTTTACATAAAAGTTTGATTTTGATATGATGACTATTTGCACTTGTATCAAAAGAATTTTGAAGCTTAAAAAATGTATGACATCCCTTGATAACAATAAGGAAAATGATTTTGTAGAAATATTTTATTTTGATGCTGAAAGGAGTTATTTTTGTGCGTTGTGTGAAAACAAATGTGCTTGAATCATAAAAACGAAATGGTAAGAGGGGAAAATTACAATTTTGTTCTGTGAGTATAAGAAAAAAAGTTCCATATTAATGCATTTAGAAGCCTCCTAAATAAATGAAAAATACAAACAAGAATCTCTAAAAGTCATAGGGATCAATTGCGCCCTTACAGTACATGGAGTTCTCCCCTGTTCTTGGTATTGCATGCAAAAGTGCCAATACAGAATATAAGTGAAACTGTTAGACATTGGTTTCTCAAGCTAGAGTATTAGGAGTTTATGATTAGTAGTTGTACCAACATCCCATGTTATAATTGAATTGGATATTTAAATAATACAACATTTTTGATCTGATACTTCAGTAACAAATTAGATTCAGGAGCGAGAAATTAAACGTTGCTATGCACTCTTAGTTAGTATGAAGATAAGTTCATTGGAAATTTGAAAATTTTGCCTTACATGAACTATATAAGGCATAGAGATGACAAATTGACTTTGTTAGAACACTCTTAAGTAAAGATGCATATTAGTTTTTTTTTAGAAAATTAGATTAATTACTCTTTATTTTTCTTTTGGCAGACATCACTGATCACTCTTTTAGCATAACCATTCTTTCAACTTTAAATCTTTTCTCAAACTCGTCCACAACATCATGGGCTATTAGAAAGTTATCGACATGAATCCTAAGATAACCAATATTTAAACTTTAAATCTTTTCTCAAACTCATCCTCAGCATCATGGGTCTATCAGAAAGTTATCAACATGAATCCTTGCTTAAGAGAAACAGAGAGCAAGACTACAGTTATTTACACTTTGGAGTTAGGAGACATACCTGATTTTAAGTATTGAACAACTTTTGTTCCTTCAAAATTTGGAGAAATAAGTAATACTTTGTCATTCAACTTCCATAAAAGGATAAAAGCAATCAAGTACCTGATATTGAAGTTTGCAGGGAATAAGAAGAAGAACATGACTGTAAATCACAGATATTTCAAGGAATCTAACATCCCGGGATGAAAATATGTGCATTAATTTTACCACAACATTGACGTACTCAGAAATCACGGTTGCTAGTGCAGCACCATCGATACCAAGACCAAGCAAAAGTATGAAAATTGTATCCAATATCGCATTCAGTAAGTTTCCAGCACCTAAATCCAGAGAATATTTGTGTTATAGATTGATCAAGTGATCTCAACATTACAAAGATGAAATTCATAATCACATCTCTAGCATGACTTTCTATTAGAAGATTTCAAGGAATTATAGTGACTTGATATGTTGATTGCCTTATGGATTTGTTTTCGTGTAGGGACTGATATTTAGCAGTGGTTTATTTTCTCAACTGTAGCTTGTTTCCAAGCTTTTATGTGTTGTATTAGGTATACTGGTTGTAATAAAAAAAACATTAAATTTATATAATTGTCGTCTATCCAACTAGGTTGGGATAAAAGGTGTAGTTGAGTTATATAATTGTCGTTCCAACAATTGCACGATAAATATAGGATTATGATGTCTCATCTGACCAGATTTACTTTTAGCAATTTCTTTTAAGGCTTTGAAGGATCTTTACGAATTCGTCAAGAAACAGCCAAGGTCAACTTAGTTAGCGAACATAGTCATGTATCTTTTCGGTCATGGCGTCCACAACCCTAATGTAGCGTCTTACATTTTTTTAATAGGTAAGTAGATAAAGTGTACCAATATGCGGCCAACCCCCAAAAGAGAAGGGCAATGAGTAATCGCACCCTGCCTATGACAAACAACTTCCAAGAAAGCCAAAAAAGATTTACAAAAGACTAAGATAGACCCCTTGGTCCCGAAAATAACCAAGCTTCTACCCAGTCCACTGCCTCAAATTTGAAATTCATTAACCCATACTTAATAAAAGAATATGAAAGTACATGCCCTGGATAAAATTTGAATAGTTCAACTCTTAAACTTAATTATGTGCGTGCACACATAGAAACATATGTATACCTACCCCGGCCTTTTAAATCCAGAACGAGCTAAGCATGGTACTTTTGAAGTGCATTAGTAGTTAAGCTTGACATAAGCCGGAGATAAGTTCCAAAGTAGTTTTGTGTATTTGTAAGGTCAAAACCAACATTTACTTTAATGGTCAAGTAAATAGATGCCAACGACAAATTGACATGTACCAGAATTCACAAGAATCATTATACTTCCTAATTCATAGTGATATATTAAAAACAATAAAGTGAGTTCACATTAAATAGGATGTATCTAGTATTGGTGCCAATTAAACTATTTGTAAAGGTTGACTGCCACTTGTTTTGACATCAATTGGTAGACGACACTAACAGAAATGTCTATAAATACCAATAAATCTTGTCCTAACTTATAGTTGTGAAGCAGCTAACAGAAAATTGTTCACATTATTATATACTTGCCAACAGCATATAGAGGTGTCTTCGTATCCTTAAGTCCACGAAAAGTGCCTTGTGCAGCTACTGCTATTACAATTGGTGGAGCACCAAAGGCCCTCAGTGTAATAAATTGCTCAGCTGGTATGCGCATAAGTGAATCCTGTAAAGCAACAATAAGAATTAGTCTCAATCAAATTAAGGCACAACATAGCATGTCCAACAAAAGTTATATTTCCCAAACAACACGATGACAGATAAACTTATTACTTAGCTTGTAGCTTAATTATATTGGCCCCAAATTAAATCCTCTGCGAGACTTTATTAAGTAGGTTCATATGTTCAAGCAAAATAAGATCAACCTATGTTATATGGACTCTTCACTATTCCCTAAAGTACCCGTGTCTAACATTCGACATTTAATACTTAGACAAGTGTGTGAGCGTTGGATACTTCATTTTATTGTAAAAAATTGGCAAAATTGAGGAGTACCCACGTTGGACTCTTCAAAATATCATGTCCAACCGACAATCCATCAGACTCCATGTAACTTAGAGCATAACAACTACATATATGATAAATTATTAGTAAGAAGCTCTACCTAAATCAAGTTTAAGAGCCTCATTGTTTTATGCTAAATGCCAAATTAAAATAGTGGAGGTTGATCTAGGTAGACAACCTTTATGACGCTCCTGTCAAATTTACTTTGAAAGTCTTGATCATAAGTGATGATAATATATATAAGTGACCATCCAGTCACCCACATGAAGTAATAAACGAGTAAAGGTAATTCTATGAAGTACCATGCACATAACTTCTCTTATAAAGAAGGCCAAGAAGATTTTTGATATAGTGTCTAGGTGGATAGAAGAAGGTCTAGAAGATCACGGGTTGAAGCATTTGAAGACATCCTCGTCTTGTATCAAAAATAAATTTTGCCCTTGTTACGTAAAAAGTTTAAGCATGTTTCATGTTGGTGACTAAAGAACTGGAATAAAATACCTATTGAATAGATTTGGTTTCACTAGGAAAAACTTGAAAAGCCCATGAAGTTTATCGTGATAACCAAAGCAAAAATAAATTGCATACTTTTGGATCAAGTAAAAAATAAAACAATCATAAGATACAATGCCTTTTAAGCATGAATTTCATTATTAGCCAGTATCACGTACAAAGGGTATACCCATGATATTCATTAAGAAACCTGAGCCCACTGAAAGTGCTAAAGCTTCTGCAACGCCAATGGTAGCAGCTAGTGCCAAAGAAGTCGACACTGAAGGTAGAAATTTCTTGTCTTGGATATCACCCAGGCAATCTAAATAAAGAGTAATGGAATCAGACTTCATTAAACAAATGACAATACTGTTTAGTCATTTAGGTTACTATAAACGATGGAAAGCTATGACCAAGAATACTTTGGTCAATATGGATAGACTCATCATCACCCTTGGTAACTAATGTCTGCTCTTCGGCAACAAAGGAGGTTGTGATGTTCAGAAGAGGAACATTGAACAACTTAGACACGAGATTAAACACTGAAGCAGAAACACCAACTGCGGCCAATTCAACAGACCCTACAATAACAAAAATATAAATAAATAAAGTGCACAAGCATGTGCTATATCAGATATTGACAAAGCAAATTAATATTGATCATTCAAGACATCATCATCCCCACCTAGGGATTCTAAGAGTATTATTAACATTAACTTGCATTTATAAATTGTAGGCAAAAAATATGATGATTCAAGATATATTACTAAAAATTACCATAGACAAAATATGAACATATTCCAACAGTAAAACCAAAAGGCTAAACTTTTTGGCTTTTGCAAACTAGTTCAAGATACTTGTCCTAAATCAATCATTTGTTGTGATAAAGGTAGAATTAAATCGCTATCAGTTTCATTTAATTGAACCATTTTCCTTTCCTTCACTCCATTACTTCAGCTGGCCATTGAAACCAAGTTAATGAATACTATTTCATCAGAAATTCACCTTTTCCCATATTTTCAATATGAAATAACCCACCCTAAAACACTCATTAAATAGACTAAATTGAAGTAAGCAAATAGCTTACTAGTGCATCATCACCAGCAGATACTAATTCGGCAGCTAAGAGTTGAAAAAACAGTAAATCAAATAACGTAGCCCCTTCAACAGTAGGAAAAAAAAGAAAAGGAAGGAAATCAGCTAAACTGAAGATGATGGAATCGAATCACTATCATGTCAACAATTAAAAAATGATTAAAATAGTAATATACCCAAATGACCGACAAATGCAGTATCAACCAAAGAAGTAATGGGGTCAGCAGCAAGAGCCAATGCAGCAGGCAATGCAATTGACAGAATCTCCCATCCAAGTTCATCTAACTTAAGCACCTCTCTGTAATTAAAAATAAAAACTCAATCCAACCCAAGATTTAACCATTAAACAAGAGAAAACAACTTCGATCAGAGATTACCGAAGACTAGAAAGAATTAAAGAGGGTGAGCTGAATAAAGATGAACCGGGACCCGATACTGAATCAGGAATCTCGACCCGATTCGTGGAGATTGGGGTTTCGAATTCTTGAGCTTGGGTTTCAATTGGGGTACTGGGATTTTCGTGAGACGATGATTTGACGACTGTTTGAAGACGAAATGCTGAATTGGGGTTTCGTATAAGCGATTGAGGTGGTTTGTAGGGAGGAGGGACGGCGGAATAGAAGAAATAAGGACGGTGGTTATGGAGGAAAGCTGATTCAATAGAGAGGAAATGATGGTGAGAGATCTGTAAACCACTCGTCATGGTTGGTTTCAGGCCTGTGAGAATCCCGGGAAGAATTCTATCTTTCTTTGTCTTGTTTATCACTTAATTTAACGGCTATGGTCTTATGCATAAAAGGAATTTTTTTCTTATAATTCTGATTTAATTTTTAATATTATTTCTATATTAAATATTAACTTTTTTTTTAATTTTTTTCGATGAGTTTTAAAATGATAGTATTGAGATTTTAAGTATTAATTGTATTTTTTAAAGGAACCTAGGGAGTATTGGGCAAAAAATAAGTAAAGAGTATAAATATATAATATCAACTACTAAGGTAAGGCGTAGAAAGTAAAGGATATTTAATTAAAAGATGAGCCAAATCAGTGCAGCATTGTGAGAGCAGTCTGTCTCATTTTTTTCGCTTAAATTTTGACACTTAATCTTTTAATTAATGTCAATTCATTTTAAAATTAAATAAAATGTCAAATATTAAAATTAAACTAGGAACACAAGCAAAAAGAAAAAATGATTGTGAACAGCCAGTGAGTTTCCCTTACTTAATTTCTTATACTCAGATGAGTTTGTCATTGAGAAACTTAATTGTGATCATATATATCTTACTTAATTGGATGCTGCGCGCTATATTATTACAAATCATTAACCGAATGAATACATAAATATATATATATATATATGGACAATATTATTCAGTTTGATGGGAAAACAATGAGCCGGCCGGCTAGCTAGTCATATATATATACGAGAGAGCACTATTTTCAAATATTTTTTTTAATGTTTTTACGTGATTTCAGATAAAGGTGAGACACGATATACTAACTAATATGAGAGAAGATGATATGAAATTATCAGTTCCCTATACATAATATTAGTACAAGGATAATTACAATTGGACAAACAATCCATCAATCTGTTAAAGTACAATTAAATTAAATATACATTTTGACTTCCAAATTAATTTAAAATAATCTGAATTATTTTCATTTAAATTTCAAAAACAAAATTACTCGTTATTAGTATTATTTTTTTTAACTGACTAATACTATACATGTAAAGAGGTGGCCTGAAAATCAGAGTGCCGACAATCAAAGCGAGATTACAGATGAAGCCGTAATATACACGAAGTTGAGAAATAGTCAACACCTTAATTTTCATATATATATATATATATATATATATATATATATAATTATAAATAAATAAATAAATTTTATATATACTGATCGATCATAGCGTTAAAAAAAGAAAAAGAAAAAAGAAGTTAAGAGATAAGAGTCCAAATTAACTTGTGCTCCATCCATATATGAAAAAACAAAAGGTATATTCTCATTAGCAGTGGAGTACCTGTTTGTCAATTCAAAGAGATCTCTTTACCCAACAATCACATACCAAAGATTTCATATTCAAATATTACCATTAACTACTAGTCCCATTTGCTTTTCATTATTCAACCAACCTACCTCCATACGTCTTAAATATTTCAATATATATATATATATATATATATATATATATATATATATATATATATATATAATGATTTTGCATACAGTCTACTAAACACAAATGACATTGATCATTAAAATTCAATTCTCTATAATACTTTTTATCACACTTATCATATTCTCCCCCTCTCTTATATGTAATATTTTCTTATGAAAAGTTATTTGAAAAAAATTATAATTAATTCTTTTAAATTATATAAAACTTCAAATAATATTTAAATATAATCATCTAAAATGTCATATATTTGTTTGACACCCGGGCATAAGAAAGCATTTCACCTTAACTAATCTAGCTAGCTAGCTAGCTTTAGAATTCCCAGTTGTAATGATAATAAAATGGTAAATATTCCCTCTCTCTCCCACTCATGATAATGCTTATGAGAATTAATACTATAAATGTGTATTGAACAATATTTTATTCATTTAATATACCCATGCTTATTATCATTAGCTTATTATAATTAGAGTGCTTCTACACAGACCGGTCAATTTGATCGATTTATTGGACAGGCCAAATTTTATTTTTTTTATTTTTTTTGGTTTGTGACTAAAAAATATATAGTATTTATTCTCATAGAAATTTTTGTAAAATATAGTGTTTTAAGAATTTTAAACAATACAATGATATATAGTATAAACTATTGAAACAAATATTATTTCATAGTTTTTAATAAAACATTTTAATTTTAAATTTAAAAATGTTATCGACTTTCAAAAGTAATTTACTATGAGGAGCAGAATTTTGATTGCAAACTAAGATGCAAGAAAATAGCCAATGAATATATATATATATATATATATATATATATAGATGTAGTGAATTAATTAATTAATGCAGCTGTACGTACCTACCTACTACTGAAGGGTCGGCCTTGTTAAATTGGGACTCCATTGCAGCCTAGCAGGGATATAGAGTATGAAAAATCTATGAAACTCAGGATGGATAGCGCAACAGATGATGATATAATTAGATCGTAAGTACATACGTAGCTATATATATATATATATATATATATACATACAGAGAGAGACTCAAAATCATGAAATCCATGGCGCTATCCCTCCTGAGCTTAACAGATTCTTTCATACTTTTTTCTAATTTATGCATTGAGTACGTATATATGTATGAATATTGAATAATGTAAATGAGAGAGAGAGGGAGAGAGATTCTATTCAACGGATGAGATGAATACACACACATATATACAAATGGTTATTGGTGAAGGGATGTCGAAATTAAGAACGAGAGGTGTAGTGTATTTATAGCTAGCTGTTAACGGGGTAGAGGCAACGTGGGGAAAGTCAGATATATAAGTCGTCATCATCACTCTCTCCTGGAGCCATGAAAAACCTTGACTAAGTTTGTTTAAAATCTACTCATTCCTTCCGTCCCTCCCTCCCAACCAAATCCCAATATTAATTAACTCCAATTTCTTTTTTTTAAATACTCCCTGCATTTCATTAAAAATGCAACACTCCCAATTACACATAATAACATGTCACGTGGCATAATAATTTAGTACTAGTACAATATAAGGACTTCAATTGTTATTACTAATATTACTTTTTAGGTGAATTAAAATGTCGACTTAAAAAAGAAATTAAAATGGAATAATATTTTTATTTCATTTTTATCTTGAAAAATAAATATTTAATCTAGTATTAATAGTAGTAGTATACATGATAATAATGAAATTATGTAGTGAAATTTGAATAAGCGGTGCTAATCATATAATTACTAATTAAATAATTGTACTAGTAATACTGTTTTGATAGTAATTAGTTAATGCACTTGCCGACTACGTCGCCTTAATTCTGTCTTGAAAATTGAAATACGGTACGGTGTTGGGTGGTTGCTATAATAATAATAATATCCTTAGCTTTTCTGTCTTTTTCTTCTTCCCTATTTCAGTTTTTCATTCCCTATACATTCTTTAGTTCAAGGTTTCATGCTACTACATGGAGTAATTATTGCCTCCTCCCATTCTAATGAAATAATTTTAAGATATTTCAAATGTATGTTTAGTTCAAGGTTTCATGCTACTACAATGATGTAGTACCATTTTAGTAGTTCTGCCGTTGCCATCTCCATTCATATATATATATATATATATATATATATATATATATATATATATATATTGATATCAGTGGTGATCAATTGGAGTAATAAATTTGCAGGCTGCAGCTAGCTAGCTAGCTCTCAAGTCTCAACAATGGAGAGCCATTTAATTAAAAGCTATGATTACTGACAATATTGTTTCCTAAATGTTTGGTGTCTGTCTGGGAACCTAATCAAACATTTCCCTTGGCATGAAAATCAAATTCATGATTAGAAATGTAGTACATCATATCGTGTCAGATATATTCTCATATATATTTAGACATCAACAAGCTGGACTAATCTTATCACAGTTGACCAATGCCAAACCATATTCTGGTAAATCTTACTAGTATTTTCGGCAGAATTTGTTCCACAAATATTCTCATCACCAACTCCAGTCGAAAAGTGGGTTTGAGATTATTTTATGAGTTCGGTTATGTATGACGATGATGATTTATGTTGATATTAAATATAAATTCATGCATTATTATATTTTATCGCTTAAAATTTCACATAAGTCGTAATGCAGATTTTTTCATAAAATTATCATTTTCATTATGAGATTATTTTTTCATGGAGTTGCAATACACTTTTGCATAATATTAGTTTTTATTCTTAACAAAATTCTTATGTTTTAAGGGGGAAAAAAAAAAGAATGATATTATTTCCAAAAATACAATTAAGAATCAACAACATGCAAAATAACATATTTAAAGGCGAGTTGGCAGGGATTTTCTTGGATTTTTAGAGTATCACTTACCTAAATAAAAATTTCAACCATTGACTAATGACTGCTACAATCGGTTTCAACCGCGTGGCGTGACAGTAGCAATGAGATTGAGGCAGTCGAGTTGACATAGTCTACTACTACAAACAGTCATGGTTAATGACGTATTTCTCTTTGAGGGGAGGGGGTGGAGGAGGAGGGAGGGGGGAGGAGGGGGAGGGTGGGGATATTTTAAGTATAGAATTATTGATTAAAGTATTTTATAAAAAAATAAAATAACTTTTAATTTTACACTTGAGAAAATAAAACAATATTAAATTATACGATTAACCTCCAGAACAAATAATAGATGATGAATACGACCTCTTTTCAATAATTAAATTATATAAACAATGTTTCAGTCAAAAGCACATTCGTCAAAAATATTAGTTGTCTAGTTTTATTTTAAATATTTTTTAATCAAAATTTGTACACGCCAAAAATACTTTTCCATTTTTATTAAATATTAAAACTTTTTTATATTTAATTAAAAAAAAATTGGTTCCGGGAGTCTCACAATTAAGGAGTTACATTCTCCGTAAAGATCTATATCAATATCTGTAACCTACCGTGTATGTATTCATTATTGATGTAGTAAATCTTAATTTCATCAACAATGTTACTATCACATAAAAAAGGGACACATAATGTTCACATACACACATGCATACGTAGATGGTTGTGTCACTATCACTTATGTTTTATCTAGTATTGGTTTGTATCACTATCACTTGTATACGTAGATTTTTTTTATTTATTTTTTACTAGTAATACTGTAAATACTTAATTTTAAATAAAAAGTGGAAAATTTATGAGTGAAATTAATTAGTAACCTTTAGTGAAAATGACATGTTATCAAATCATAAATTTTAATGATAGCCTTTATATACATGATATTGGTCCTTATATGTCTACCAAACAATCTGAGATAATACTAGCCACCTATTAGGTTTAACCTCACAATTGGATGGAAGTATCCCGGACGAACTTAATTTCGAGAGTCGAGTATATGACAGTAGCTTTGTGGGGAGACACAATTAATTTTTATTTTTTTTTATTTTTCAATTAAACACTTAATTTTCAGGTTTAACAAGCAAACTTATATATCACTCCAACAAATGTTTCATTTATAAATAAAAGTTGAAAATTAATTATTCTATATTTGGTTTTATAAAATAGGTTTAAAAACAAGGTCATTATCACATCAGATTGATATGATAGTAGTATATTAAATGTGATTAATTTAATTTGACAGATGTAATTAATTAATTGATGTTTGTTAAAGATGGTGCCAACTATATATACTGGCTGGCTCATTCAACAAACAAACAAAGGGTGGCCTAAGTATTAATTTAATGACAAGCTAGCTCTTAGTCATGTTAGTATTATTATTATTATTATTATAAATTTATTTATCTAACCCAGACCCAGTGAATCTCTAGCTATCTATATCTTTCTTGTAGCTGGAAATTTGGAGGTAAGTTTTGAGTTAGTCAAATGGGAGCTGGAATACTAATGGTGGCATAAATAGTGGATCCGCAGGCATATGGTCATAGTAGTATATATTTGGTGTGGGACAGTGGGAGGTGTAATGCACCCAACGCCAGACCCGGATCAGGCGCCCCGCCAGTGTCCCAAATTAAACACCACATTTGATTTGATAAAATTCAGTACTTGCGGCCCCTCCTGCTAGTTTTATAGGTTTATCATGCTTCATCTAGGGGTAACATTCTTATAGGATTCTGTTCAGGCAGGCTAATGTCATCATCCAAATTTATTACTCATATAAGATTTTAAGAGATAGTAATTGATAATAGTATTTTCACAAGGAAATTTGATAGTTTTCATGAATGGTAACTAGAGTCCACCTCATATGAGTGATTAATTTTCTAAATATATGGATATATCAGATTTACTCCTTCCTTCCGGAATGCACAATAAAAAGAAGAGAAAAAAAGAAACAAGCCGAATAAAGGTCCACTTATGAATTACTTCACTCTAATTTTTTATTTCTTTTTTATATTGCATTCCATTCGGAAAGGAGAGAGTAAATCTGATCCCCAGATAATGTATTTTGTTTTGGACAGACAAAGACCGCTTGCAAATGAGTGCAAAAGCTAAAAAAAAACTAAATATGGATAAAATTTGTTATAAAACTTTAACAAAGTATAAAAAGATATTCTTATAATTACTGTATAAATTTAGAGAGAATAAGAAAGAGAAAAAAAAAGAGAAACCTTCAGAGAATTTCTTGTATTTCATTCAGCAGCATGCACTGCTTTATATAGGCAACTCAGAGGAGGAAACTCACGGGGGAAAGAAGAAAGGGGGAGTCACAGAAGGGAAAGGGACAAAGTGATAGAAGTCACGGGTTAGTAGGGAATCTTTTTGTATAACACTTCCCCTGATTCCTTACGATAGAAGATTATGTCTCATTAAAAACCTTGTTAAGAAAACCCAGTGGAAAAAACTTAACGAAGGGAAAAAGAGTACATATCTTTTACATAAATATCTTAATTGACTGCCTCGTTAAAATCTTGTCAGGAAAAACCAATTGGGATAAAAATCGTGACTAAGGAAAAAGAGTACAGTCTTCCCCTAAAAAGGAATTCATTACTTGATGAAATGTTGTCATAAGTCTTTCAGTCGACACATTCCGATCCTTTTCCGAAGTTTTACAAACGTTGCATTTGGTAGCGACTTTGTGAATAAGTCGGCTAGATTATCACATGATCGAATTTGATGCACATCTATATCACCTTTCTTTTGTAGCTCGTGTGTGAAGAAGAATTTAGGTAAAATGTGCTTTGTTCTATCTCCCTTTATATACCCTCCTCTTAGTTGAGCAATGCATGCAACATTATCCTCATACAGAATTGTAGGAATGTCTTTGATTGATGGTAATCCACATGATTTTTGAATATGCTGAATAATTGATCTCAACCAAACACACTCTCTCTGCTTTCGCTTGTGTATGGCGAGAATCTTTGAGTGATTTGAAGATGTAGTCGTCATGGTTTGCTTTGTGGATTTTGAGGATATAGCAGTATCACAATATGTAAATACATAACTTTGTTTGTGATCTTCCATTATGTGGATCGATAAATATCTGCATCGGCATATCCAACCAATCATGACGTTGAATTTCTTGGATAAAATAACTCAAGATCTATACTTCCACGAGGTATCTAAAAAATGTGTTTGATCTCATCCCAATGTCTCTTAGTGGAGAAGAAAGCGTGATCTTGCTAACAAGTTGACAAAGAAAAGTAATTTCCGGTCTTCAGACAGGTTAGTAAGATACATAAGAGCACTTTATTGCACTTAGGTATGGAACTTGTGTCCAAGAACTTCTTCTCGACTTTCTAGAAGTCGAAATGGATCTTTATCAACTTCTAAAGATCGAACAACCATCGGGATAGTCAAAGAATGAGCTTTATCCATATGAAAGCAGTCGAGAATCTTTTCAAAGATATGTGGATTGATGAACAAAATTCCGGATGCTAAATGCTCCACTTGTATTCCCAAATGTAATTTTGTCTTTCCAAGATCTTTCATTTCAAATTCATCTTTTAAATAAGTAGCAGTTCTTGTGAGTTCTTCAGGAGTACCGACAAGATTCAAATCATCTACATATACAACAATGATGGAAAATCCACTTTGTGATTTCTTAATAAAAACACATGGACATACTTGATCATTTATATATCCATCTTTTATTAAATAATCACTAAGTCGATTATACCACATACGACCAGACTGTTTCAACCCATACAACGAGCATTGTAACTTGATTGAATATATGTGATGGGGCTTTTGTGATTCAGCCATTTTCAATCCTTCAAGGATTCTCATGTAAATCTCACTGTCAAGTGAGCCATATAGGTATGCAGTTACAACATCCATCAGACGTGTTTCCAAACCTTCCATGGTTGCCATAACTATCGAAAGTTTAAAAGTGACTCCATCCATTCTTTGGAGTATGTATCCTGATAATCAATACCAAGTTTTTGTGAAAACCCTTGAGCTACAAGTCGGACTTTGTATCTCACAATTTCATTTTTCTCATTTCGCTTTCATACAAATACCCATTTGTTTCCAATAGGAATTACACCCGGTGTGTTTGACCATCTTGGTCCAAATACTTCTCTTTCAATAGAGATTGTAGCTTTCAGTTTGAATAGCATCTTTCTATTTTGGCCAATCTTTTCTTTTTTGACATTCTTCCACGTTTTGTGGTTCAAGATCCGTGTCAGGAATCAAAGTAATATTTGGTGCTATAGAGAAAGCAAATATGTCATCAATCATGACTTTGCTTCAATCCCATATTTTCTCATCATGTACATAATTTATTGAGATCTCTTGGTGTTCATCTCTTATCCTTCTTGAGATTTTGAACCTCTCTGGGAAATTTATTCCCACTCTTGGAATGTCTACGCTTCAGGCGGTTTGTACTTGGGGCTATTTCCACTCTTAGAATAAGTGCTACTTCTAGAACGGGTATTCCTTTAGGGATTCCCTTATTTGCTTTTGATTTTCGTGGTACAGTGTCTTTTGCACCAACCGGTCTTCCATGCTTCTGGCGTGGTTTAGATTCTTCTATTACCTTATTCGTCAATTCTCCAGGAATTGATTTTTCAATAGGTATTTCTATCCTTGCTGGAGCACTCAACGCAGGTGTATGTGACTTTATCACTTTTTAGCATCATTAAATGCATCTTGCATTTGATTTGCAATATTTTATAAATGAATAATTCTTTGAACTTCAATTTCATATTGTCCTGTACGAGGATCAAATGAATTTAAATCTGATGCATTCCATGATATTTCAGAGGGTTTTTTATTTAAAACTTTCCCTCCTCCTAATTGTGGAAATACAGATTCATCAAAATGACAGTCTACATAACGTGCAGTAAAAACATCTCCAGTTAAAGGTTCAAGATATCTTATAATAGAAGGAGAATCAAAACCAACATAAATACTTATTCTTCGTTGGGCTCCCATCTTAGTTCTTTGTGGAGGTGCAATTGGAACATATACTACACTTCCAAAAACTCGAAAGTGTGATATGTTGGGTATCTGTCCAAGAACTAACTGTAGAGGAGAGAATTTATGAAGAGCCGTTGGTCTTACTCGAATAATGGTTGCAACATGAATAATTGCATGACCCCAAACTGAGGTAGGTAAGTTAGCCCTTAACATTAATGGTAGTGCAATTAGTTGAAGTCTTTTTATTAAAGATTCAGCTAAACCATTTTGTGTATGAATATGAGGAACAGAATGCTCAATAGAGATTCCACTAGTCATACAAAAATCATTAAAAGTCATTGATGAAAATTCAGTTACATTATCAAGTCGAATCGACTTGATTGGATGATCCGGGAACTGAGCCCGTAACTTGATTATTTGAGCAAGAAATTTTGAGAAGGTAAAATTTTGAGAAGAGAGAAGACAAACATGAGACCATCTAGTTGAAGCATCTATTAAAACCATGAAATATCGAAATGGGCCAGACAATGGTTGAATAGGTCCACAAATGTCTCCTTGAATTCTCTCTAGGAATTTTGGGGCTTCTTTATAAACTTTTACTAGTGATGGTCGAACAATTAATTTTCCTCGAGAACACGCAGCACAAGGAAATTCACTTCTAGGAAAAACCTTCTTATTTTTGAGAGGATGACCAGTAGAATTTTCAATAATACGACGCATCATAGAAGTACCTGGATGACCGAGTCTTTCATGCCAAAGCATAAAGGATTTAGTATCTATGATTTTTGGAATCATAACAGTATGAGACTCAATTACTCTAATTTTCATAGTATATAATCCAGAAGAAATTAAATGAAGTTTTTCTAAGATATTCTTTTTTCCAGAAATAATAGAAGTAATGAGAAGATATTCATTATCATTCTCATTAGTTGTTTCAATGTGAAAACCTTTTAGTCGAATATCTTTAAAACTAAGCAAATTTCTTCTTGATTTACTAGAATATAGAGCATTTTTGATAAAAACTTGTATCTCATTTAGTAGCATGAAACTAGCTTTTCTAAATTCCTCGATTAAATTTGATGTGCCAGAGATAGTTCCTACATTTCCCTTAGCTTTGATTAGTTGTGAAAAATATTTCTCACTTTGAAGGATTGTATGAGTTGTTGCACTGTCTGCTAAACATATATCCTCCATATCCATTAAAGATGGTCTGACACATATAAAAACATAAATAAGAAAAGTTACATTTCATATATAATTTTATTCATGATAAACACATACCACGTATAGAATGAAAACTAATAATATTATATATGCAGGATGTTTAATTAAAACAAGAAATTAAACGATATCCCAAAAGATACTTCCAGAATGTTCAGTAATATGAACAATCTTTTCCTCATTGTTGGTCATTGGTAGATCATCAACAATATTCAATTGATGATTAACAAAGTTTGTTTCTGCCTCCATTACTTTGTTCTTTTAAGACTCTTGGAATAAATTAGCCAGATGCCTCGACGTACGACAGGTATGCGACCAATGCCCTTTCATCCCACACCTAAAACAAACATCTGGTTTGTTCTTTATCATTGCTGCATTTTCTTTATTTTTAGCCGACCTAGACACTTGCCACTTCTGGTGGCCTGAATTGTCGCAGTTCTGGAATTTGTTATTATGATGGCCTCGTTTATTCTTTCGTCCCCAAGGCTTCTTTTTATATGACCATCTATTGTCACGTTTATTCTGCTAGAATAACGTGTTATTAATATCCGGCAATGAGGTAGCACCCGTTGGCCGTAGTTGATGGTTTTTCAACAACAATTCATTATTCTTTTCTGCAACAAGGAGGATAGACAATAAGTTACTGAATTTTGTGAACTTACTCTGTCTATATTGTTGCGACAGAATCATGTTGGTGGGATGAAAAGTTGAGAGTGTTTTCTTTAACATTTGGGTTTCAGAAACTGGATCTCCGCACAAAGTCAAAGTAGAGGTTATTCTATAAACATTGGAACTATATTCCGTAATTGATTTGTAATCTTGTTATGACGCCCCCAAAATAGGTATACATCACCCATCTTTAGTCACCAAATACATGGTACAAAATTCAAATACAACTTAATTATACAACAGTCATGTAAAATACGACAAAACATATGTTGTGAGTTTTAATACAAATATTGTCATCTAGACAATATCCACACTCAATTAAGTCCTCATTATATTTATTATCACACTATTTAATAGAATAGTGAGGACTACTAATACTATTATCTGGACCGTCACTCCGTTCCCCGACTAGTTCCTGCTACGTTCTCATTTCCTGAAGAGAACAATGAAAGTAAAAGGGTGAGCTCAACTAGCCCAATAAGAAATATTATGACTAAGATAATACATAATAAATTATCGTTAGCCTTCAACAGTGTTAAACTGATACAATATAACAAACATCAAGTTTAACTGCAACGGAACAAACAATCCATTAAAAGAGTCAAGTAGAGAATAAAATCTACTATCTTTTATGATTTAAAAGGTTTTTTCATCACTTTTATCGTTGGGACTCAGCTTAATAAATAATCCACATCATCCCCCAAGACTACTACCAATGATATTCATTAGTATCACAACCACAAATTATCCATGCACTACGGGCCAAGGATATTCGTGTATTCATCAATGGTCATGATCATGCGATCAACTGTCCATCAATGCACTACGGGCCAATTGTAAGACCCCGAATTTTTTTTAAATAAAATGGAATTTCCTTTATTTATTATTTTGAAATAGTAAGGGTTTATTTGATTAATGTGGTTAGTTGTGGGTAAAATGCACAAATATTTCAAATAAGCAAGTGGTTATAAAATATTCATTGTTGTCGGAGAATATTCGTTTGGTCGTGAAATATTCTTGCTGTCGAGGAATATTCGTACGACGGCGCAGCCTTGTGTGGGCCCCATAACGGAAAGCGATTGAATGAAGAAAATGACAAGTATAAGTTGTTTATAAATAACAGTAGTAGTTATTTCAATTAATATCTTGTTGGAATACCCGTTGGTTAAAACACGAAGCACAGTATTGCACCAATTATTGATTCTTACGTAAGAAAAGCACTACTCAATAATTGTTACGATAATTCTTATTCAATATTTTATTTTATTGATTCAATAATTGCTACGTTGATATTTTATATTATTGTTATTTCAATAATTGTCACTACACAATATTTTCATTATCATATCAATAATTCATATTATTTGAATAATATTATTAGATAGCATTATTGACAATGTCTAGAAAATTGCATCAAGGAGAGGTTTCGTCACCTAATTGCTTGTGGTAAGGAGAAATCCTTATTGGAAAGCCCCTCTCTTCAGGAAGCTATGCAGTTGTCATTATTGTGATTACGTAATATTATTTGTGAATAATTAATTATTGATTTATATGATAAGGAAAATATTCATTTTATGTGGATATAGATGGAGAAATTTTTAAAGTGACAATTATTGAAAAATTGATATTTTATCTTTTCTAATAAAATAATTTATTTAAATATATTATTATATTTTAATAATATAATAATGGTAATATTTTTGCAATGAATGTGGGATATATGAATATATGAGGAGGAAGAGTATTTTTGTTTCAATAAATGTTAAAAAACATGTTAAACATGCCGGTGGACCCCATTTTTGGTCGAAATTTGATTATAGCTTTGTAAAATCGCTTAGTTTGTGAATTTTCAATTCAATTTCATAGAGAATGAAATTTCCTATAAAAAAGACGTAAGGTTCTAATTTTTCTGATAAAAGGGCTATTTATTATGAATTATTGAAGTTCCGGAGTTCAAGAATAATTAATTTTTGAAGTTTTAAATATTTTTTTTAATAAAAACGTTTTTGTTATGATTAGTGGGTTGTTAAACATGTTGAAATCAACATTCAAAGGTTGGCGTAGGAAATTATAATATATATTAATATTTTATTAAATTTTCTGCTTTGGTGTTCTAAGCATTTTCCTATAAATAGGGTGCTTAGGTTAGAATTGAAAAATCACAACAAACCTGAAGTTTTTCACTCTTTTCTCTCTATATTATCGAGCGTATTCTTGTGAGTATTTTGATACTTTGAGTATTGCTATACGGTGCAAGTTTCCTTCAACGTTATATCTGATATTCCAGCCAGAAGTACTATTCTTTTGAGGTAAGGGATGTTATTTTTTTTATAAATGATATTATTTCTTTCAATATCATTATGTCGGAATATTGACAAGATTTTTCTTGTGAAATTCTTATCTTTTCATGTCGGGGTTACTATTCATGAGTTACTATTCATGAGTTACTACTCACGAGTACTATTCACGAAGCATGATAATGTTTCTTATGGAATTTCTACCTTTTAGTGTCGAAGTTACTATTCACGTATACAGCATTATTCATGAATACGACACTATTCACAGAAAAATAAAATAAAATATTTATAATATTTGTCAAAAACAAGTTGTTTCACCAAAAATAAAATAAAATAAAATCTTACTAGTCAAATTTTATCTTTCTGTTGATAGTAATAAAAAGACATAATGTCCGTAAGTGACTGTCCCAAATTATATTCCGTAAGTAAAATTTTATCTTTCTGTTGATAGTAATAAAAAGACATAATATATATGTTGATAGTGTTACGGACATTATGTCTTTTTATTACTATCAACAGAAAGATAAAATTTGACTAGTAAGATTTTATTTTATTTTATTTTTGGTGAAACAACTTGTTTTTGACAAATATTATAAATGACAAAGTGCATTGATGGACAAATATTATGAATGACAACGTACATCAGTAGTTTATAAATGATGTGGTAAAGTCCCTCATTGGCGAGAAGTGCGTTGATGGGACGATTGTTGGCATGATCATGACCATTGATGAATACACAAATATCATTGGCCCGTAGTGCATGGATAATTTGTGGTCGTGACCTAATGAATATCCTGGTAGTAGTGCGGGGATGATGTGAATTATTTATTAAATTCGAGTCTCGGCGATAAAAGTGATGAAAACCTTTTTAAATCATAAAAGATAATAGATTTTATTCTCTCTTGACTCTTTTAATGGATTGCATGTTCATTGTGATTAAACTTGATGTCTATTATATTTTATCGATTCGACCTTTGTTGAGGACTAATGATAATTTATTTTGCATTATCTTAGTCATAATATTTTCTTTTGGGCTAGTTGAGTTCACCCTTTACTTTTTATTCTTCTTGAGGAAATGAGAGCGTGCTTGGGGCCTAGTCGAGAGAGCGGAGTGATGGTCCCGAGATGGTGTCTTAGTAGTCCTCACTATTACATTAAATAGTGTGATAATAAATGTAATGAGGACTAAATTGAGTGTGGATATTATCTAGATGACAATATTTGTATTAAAACTCACAACATGTATTTTGTCGTATTTTACACGACTGTTGTATAATCAAGTTGTATTTAAATTTAGTACCATGTATTTTGCGACTCAAGATGGGTGATGTATACCTATTTTAGGGGCGTCACAGATAAAATTTAGCGGGACATCGATTCTCACATCTTACGGATGGATATTCGGGTATAATCAAATTGCCATATGCCGGAGGATCAAGAGAAGACTACATTCACATGCCCATATGGTACGTTTGCATTCCGGTGTATGTCCTTCGGTTTATGTAATGCGCCGGCAACCTTTCAACGGTGCATGATGGCGATCTTCTCTGACATGGTAGAGCAGAATTTGGAGGTATTTATGGACGATTTTTCTGTGTTCGGTGATAGTTTTGATTTATGTTTGAAAAATCGATTTTAGTGTTGAAGTTTACGCGTGGAGACTAATTTGGTGCTTAACTGGGAAAAATGTCACTTTATGGTGAAAGAAGGGATTATTTTGGGACATAAGGTTTCTGCAGCACGGTTAGAGGTGGATAAAGCGAAGATTGAGACAATTGAGAAATTACCCCCTCCATCATCTGTGAAGGGAATCCGGAGCTTCTTGGGACATGCGGGTTTCTACAGACGTTTCATTAAAGATTTTTCCAAGATTTCCAAACCCTTATGTTCCCTGTTGGTGAAAGACGTGCCTTTCAAGATGGATCAGTCATGTATCGAGGCATTTGAGGTCTTAAAGAAGAAGTTGGTCTCTGCTCCAATTATTGTGGCGCCTGATTGGTCTTTACCATTCAAATTGATGTGCGACACCAGTGACTACGCAGTTGGAGCAGTATTGGGACAACGTCACGACAAGATTTTTCATACTATCTACTATTCCAGCAAGACGTTAACAGATGCTCAATTGAACTACACAACCACCGAGAAAGAACTACTTGCAGTTGTGTTTGCCTTCGACAAATTTAGAGCATATCTGATTGGGACCAAGGTAATTGTCTATATGGATCATTCTGTCATTAAGTATATGATTGAGAAGAAGGACGCTAAACCAAGGTTAATACGGTGGGTGTTGCTGCTGCAAGAGTTTTATTTGGAGATTCGGGATAGAAAAGGTACAGAAAATCAGGTGGCGGATCATCTTTCTCGGTTGGAAAACGCAGAGGTCCAAAAGAAAGACAACGTGACGATCAATGAGAAATTTCCGGATGAACAGCTTCTCCGAGTAACCACAATATTGCCTTGGTATACTGATTACGTGAATTACGTGGTTGCTAAGGTATTACCACCGGATTTGAACTCACAGCAACGTAAGAAGTTCCTCAATGATGTGAAGCAATATTATTGGGACGAACCATTTCTATTTAAGGCCTGCACGGATAAAATGATTAGACGTTGTGTGCCACATAAAGAGATGGACAACATACTGGGTTATTGCCACTCGTCAGATTATGGAGGCCATTATTCCGGTGATCGAACAGCATCCAAAGTGTTACAATCGGGATTTTTCTGGCCTTCGCTATTCAAGGATGCGTATCTCTATGTGCTAAAGTGTGATCGGTGCCAACACGTAGGTAATATCTCCAAGTGCAATGAAATGCCACTCAACTCAATTTTAGAAGTAGAATTGTTCGACGTATGGGGAATCGATTTTATGGGACCTTTCCCAACATCTTTCAATAATTAGTACATTCTGTTGGCGGTCAATTATGTTTCCAAATGGGTAGAAGTCGCAGCTTTACCCATGAATGATGCCAATATTGTTCTCCGATTATTAAAGAAAAACATCTTCACACGATTTCGGACGCTGAGAGCGATAATAAGTGATGAGGGGACTCACTTCTGCAATAAACAATTCAAAAAGTTGCTCACAAAATATGGGGTTAAATCGTAAAATTGCGTATAGCGTATCATCCTCAAACCAATGGTCAAGCGGAAGTCTCAAATAGGGAGGTCAAGCGAATTCTAGAAAAGGTGGTCAATCCGTCACGAAAATATTGGTCATTGCGTCTTGACGATGCTCTATAGGCATATCGAACAGCGTACAAGAATCCGATCGGCATGTCACCTTACAGAATGGTATATAGAAAGGCGTGTCACCTCCCGGTTGAGTTAGAACACAGTGCACACTGGGCCATTCGGAAACTTAATTTTGATCTCCAAGCAGCGGGTGAGAAAAGGTTACTGCAGTTAAACGAGATGGATGAATTTCGGTTCAATGCGTATGAAAACGCAAAACTCTACAAGGAGAAAGTCAAAGCCTGTCATGATAAGAAAATTCTTGATCGGACATTCGAACCGGGCCAACAAGTCTTTTTTTAACTCTCGATTGCGTTTATTCCCTGGAAAACTGAAATCTCGTTGGTCGGGACCTTTCAAAGTTGTATCTCTTGCACCATACAGTAATATCGAAGTCGAGGAGCCTAATTCAAAACGCACATTTAAGGTGAACGGTCAACGACTTAAACACTATTGGAGTGGACCCATCGAACGCCAATCTACGGCCATGTACCTCTTCGAACTAGTGGACAATTGAACAACACAGCACAGTCGGGTTGAAGACTATAAACCAAACACTTTGGGAAGGCAACCCCATGTGTTCTAGTTTAAGTTGCTTTTGTTTATGGTAGTTAATTTTATTTAATTTCATGATATGATTTCGTGGTCTAATAATTTTCTTGTTTACTACCAGCCCGATGCACAAGCGTTCAAGGATATAAACAATTCGAACAACTTTGCCAAAAAGAAAAGGAACGGAAACTGACGTACAGCCCCCCGGCGCTCAAGCCTCAAGCAAAACCAGCGCCCGTGGCTGAGGTTTCAAGCGATCCACGATGCGCAAGCGCCCAAGGCTAAAATGAATTTCTGAAACCGGCGCCGACGGCGACAACCAATGCGGAACATCGACACTAAAGCGCCCGGCGCCCAATTCTATATACTTTCGGCGCCCGGCTTTTCTGATCTGTCTTCGAGCTACGATCTTTCGGCGCCCGTGGCTGGGATCGATTAAAGACCAGACAATTACACGATGATTTCTCTTCCCTCATCAATCCTACTCCTTTTAAACATCTAACTCCCTCCCACTCCTCTTGCACGTTCAAGTGTTATGCGGTCAAGTCTTCTGCACGCTCATTTATCTCATATCACTTATCTCATAGTTTCCTTATACTTAGCACCACCTATTGTGATTCCATCACTGCCTTGCAATAATTTCTTTCAATTCAAATTGTCACGACAAAAAGGTATGTTGCGTACTTAATTCCATTTCATACCATGGCCTGATTTGCTACATACTCTTGAAGGCAAGTGTCTATTCCCTCACTTTCAATGTGTGATTCTCGATATGTTCTTCTTCAGATGCTACGGTTATATTTTTTTTTTATAAGTCATGCATGCTTTTACATGTCAATTGAGACTACTATGTGCTAAATTGAATAATGGATGTTATGATGGTTTCTATCTTCTGAGTTATGTATATGATGAGTTCCCTATATATAAAATATCCAGCGATTTACACAACGCCCACAAGGTGTTTGATGTATTGCCTCAAGGAACGATAACTGAAATTTTTCGTCTGAAAGCATGTTTCTCTACTCGTGTGGAGATCTCTGTTTAGTAATCTACATGTTCCTCCGAGTATACGATATCAATGTTTTACATTATACATGTCACAAATGTATGCCGTTCTAAGCCATATAATTGATACAATTCACATCTTTTGGGAATATCACACACTTCTTTGATCACATATGATCTGCAGACATAGAGTGAGGATAATTAATCAAAATTTTACCTTTCTTGCTAGAAGATGTCTCATATTACCCCAACCATGTACTCACCTGGCACTTATGTTGAAGTTTGGGGGTTGTGATAATTTCTAATATATATGAATGTGCTTTTCAGCAGATTCTTATACATGGCTTCAAAGCGAAAACGTGGAGAAGGTTCAAGTGTCGTCTCGGCTCTACCAAAATTTGATAATCGACGGTTTGTCTCCGCTAAGGCACAAGAACGCTACAAAAAGATGGCTACACGATCTCTCATCCCCGAACGAGGTTTAAGGCCCGGTTAATCCAAAGACGGGGACATAGCGGTCATGATAGCTGAGAGGAATTGGTTCACACTCACCGAGCAGCCCGATCCAGTGATGATTGCAGTTGTAAAAGAGTTCTACGCCAACGTGCCCGAGCATTACCATTATGGGGTCTTGGTGAGGGGCAAAACAGTTGAAATTGGCGAAAAAGACATTAAAGGGTGCTATCAACTGCCGGTAAAGGGCCTGAATGATGAGTATACTAGACTCGTGAGTGATAGGCCGGACTATGAAAAGATAATTCGTGAGCTTTGTCAACCGGGCACCACATGGACCGTGCATAAACGTGGCAGCATGACTTTTCCGCTGTCTCTCCTCAGTCTATATGGAAAGTCATGGTATGCCTTTATTTGCGCCAAACTCATGCCATGTACACATATGAGCCAAGTCACCAAAGAAAGGGCTGTGGTGCTATATTCAATTATACAAGGCCTAAAGATTGATGTCGGCCACCTTATTTAGCAGTCCATTCTCCGAGCATCACGACGAGGGACCACAGGAGGGTTACCACATCCGTCTCTCATCTGCATTTTGTGTGCTAAGTTTGGGGTAAAATGGAAGTTGGATGAGATGATTCAGATGCCAATGCCCGTGTTGGACCACAAGTTGATAAGCAGGTATAAAGTGTGGACAGGTGGGGCAAACCACCCTAGGGGATTGGGTTTCATAATTCCCCAAGTCGAACCTTCTCAAGGTCCACCACCTCAAGCTCCACCTACTTATGGCCCTTCCTCCGTAGCTCACCGTGGTGTGGTTCCAGAAGCAGTCCAGCGTGAAATAGACGGATGGTTCTACAATCTCGAAGCCCAAAATGTTCGCATGTCTGAATGTCAAGATGTGATCTACAAGTACTTGGTTGACCCGGTTTACCGACCAAGAATGCTATAACGCCCATGTTGCTTACGGGTGTTAATCTCAATCAGTTCCCCACTGCTCCAATTCTGCCGGTGTTTCCCCCTTCTGATCTAGAGATGAGCGAGGATGATGATGTTCTACCTGAGGCGTAGGCTCATCAGGGAAGTTCTCTGTTTTATTTTGTTTTATTTTTCGCATGAGGACATTGCTCTAGATAAGTTTGGGGGTAGTTAATTTCGTTTTTCATTTAGTAGATTGTTAATAGTTTATGGATAATTTGAATTATTATTGTTGGTTAAATGTTGCATTTTAGATTGCATGTTAATTCCAAAACCTTTGATAAATACGTATGTTTAGGGCCGATGATGAAATTAAAATTGCATGAACAAGTCTAGTAAGGATTGTTAAGCTAGTGATATGATTTTCTTAACATGATTTAAATCTTTATACATTTGATAACGATATTATAAGGATAACACATTTTGAAAAATTACCATGGCCAATTTATGATAGTTTAAATGGATAGATAATAGAGTTCTAAAGGATGAATGCTAGTGAAATGAAGGAACAATTTAAATAGCTAGTGAAGACTGAATTTAGATATGAACTCAAGTTTGGGGGAAAAAATATTTGGAGTATATAAGCTTTGGAAAAAAAAATACCGTGGCGTGCTTGTCTAGTTTTGTGGCCTTTGTTACTTGAGTAAGTAAGCCCGAGGGGATTGTCTCTACACCTAGCGCCCTAAGGTCTTAATGGCTTGGGAGTCGTTGGTCGAAAGCTCGTTAAGGTAACACTGAAAAGCCTAAGGGAATAAGACAATGCATAGTCATGAGAAAAAAAAAGAGGAAAAAATATATATATAATAAAGCGGGAAAAGTGCAAAAGGCCTCCGTATTAAAAAAGAAGAAGCATAAGTATTCCTTTTTGACCCCTGGACTTTGGTGATTGTTTAATTACAGTTGAATCAAGTTTATTTGATGAGTTCTCGAGTTTAAACTGTATGATGCTTACTAAGAAATTTATTATCTTTCATATTTTGGTCATTCGTTTGGTTAGCGTGGTTGTTGAACACACTTTCACAATATCAATAATAATGATTTAGATTCATTGATTGTTGGGATATTATTGAAGCTGCTTGAGAACATGATGTATTAGCATGTTTTTGTGATTTTTCTGAGGCCTTATGAATATATTTGTGCTATTAGATTGCTGGAATTAAGAACATATAGATAATTTGCATATTGTATGGTTGTTTAAGTTATCTTTTGTGTCTTGTGTCTTGTTGCCTGAGGACATGCAATGATTTAAGTTTGGGGGTATTTGATGATTGGATTATATACCCATGAATCAGATACTTTTGGGTTTAAATTATTGCATTCTCAAGGTATTTAGGTTCATTTTTATTGTGTTTATGTTTTGATTTGCAGGTTTGGGAGCTGTAGGGCAGATTGGGGTAATTTGAGCAAAAAAATGGCATAATAGGAATTTCCTGTACCACAGCGCCGGGGCGCTGGGCCTCAGCTGGCGTTGACCAAGGCGCGTGTTTGACTGGACGTTGACTTGCATTAAAGGCTCTAAAGAGGTGGTTTTATGACAAAATTGAGTTGGAATTGGATTGTGGTTGGGCAAGTAAAGTATATAAGGATTATTTCTATTGAATTAGGGGACTATTCTACACAATTGGAGGCTGATCAAAGATTCAAGAGGAGAATTTTGCAGAACTTACTTGGAGTTCTTCTTCTTCTTCTTCTTCTTTATTCTTTCAATTTGTGTAATTCATTAAGGATGATTTTTCAAATATTGTTGGTTTTAATTTTTCGTTATGAACTAATTTCTTTAATTAAGATTCCAATTGAACCTTTTATGATTATGAATTAATTATTTGATTTATTCTAATTATTTATGTTGAAGTGAATTGTTCATCTTGCTTTGTGCGGATTATTTAATTATCTGGCCAATAATTACCTTGTTACTCTAGAAGGAATTGAAAGAGGAATTCTAGGGCTAGAATTGGGCAGGGTGACATGTGACTTAGTTATTTGCAAAGGGAATAATTAGGTTTGTGAATAGAATGAAAATATCTGTTCGTCGCATGTAACACATAAGGAATTTGGATTGAAAAGAGTTTAATTCAATTGTTTTGTATAGGAATATAACAAGATTAATATGGGTTAAATAGAAGGCAATTGATCACTTGGAAAAGGACTTTTGGCACTTGAGAATTCCTGTTAACAATTCAGTAGATATAATAATTGGGATAATTGGATAATTGATTTATAGTTCATAATTGGGGATATTGGAGTCTTAATCCTTATTTATCTGAATTCAATCAAATCTTAGTTTTGTTTATTTGCTTTAGTTTAGAATAATATCTTTTAGTTGTTTTAATTTAGTTTTCTTAAGTCGAAAAATCACAATTATTGGTTGTTTAAATAAAATTGAATTGATATAGTGCTAGTAGTTGGAATTTATTAATTAGAATTCTCTGTGGGATCGACACTCTATCTTATCACTCTATTACTTGTTGACCGTGTATACTTGCACGTTTGCTTTGATTGTGAAATCAACCAACAATATTCCACTAATTTCATGGAGTATAGAAGTCAAAACTTTAACCAACTGAGTATAATAAAGAATGGAATAACAAAAGAAATCACTGAGGCGTGCGATGTCAATCGCATGCATGAGTTATTCCAATGAGAATAATAAATAAATAACTGTGTCAGTCACGTGCAGAACGCATAGGCGAGGATATTCAATGAATAATAAATAACGGAACCGAGTCGAGCAAAATTCGACAAACAAGATGTTCCAATGAATAATTAAGAATGGAATAATAGAAGAATTTCACCATATATGCAGTCTTCGCATCGACAAGTTATTCAACATAATGATAAAGAATGGAATAACGGAAGAATTTCACCAAGTATAGGGTAGGCCAGCGATACAAAAGTTATTCCAAAGCAGAATAAAAAAAATAGAATAATGAAGTTCTCTTCATGAATACGAAAGAAATAATATCCCTTACCTTGAAACAACCGGATATAGGAGTAGTGAAGTAAGATAATACTTTTTCTTCTTTCTTTCTATAGTTTCTCTCTCTAGAGTTTCGGTGAATTAAAAGAAATAATGAAGGAATGAGCTTCTATTTATAGGAGAATGAATGAATAGTAGAATTAATTCTCGAGCGGTCTGAGATTGATTTACTTTTTAAGCGGATGGTCAGTATTGGTTTACTATAAAATATTCTAATAAAACAAAATCTTTTAAATAAAATATAATATATTATATTTATAATATAATAAAACGAATAACTTTATAAAAGTATTTACTTTTTATATAAAATAATTTTACTATGCAAAATACTATACGAGCCTTATATGCAAACACTATGCATAATAAAATATAATATATTCTATTTATAGTCTAATAAAACGTAATAACTTTATAAAAGTATTCATTTTTATATATAAAGATTTTACTATGCAAAATACTATGCATAATAAAATATAATATATTCTATTTATAGTCTAATAAAATGAATAACTTTATAAAAGTATTACTGCTTTTATTACATTAATAATACTAATAAAACAAAACTTCATCATCATTATTATAATTCACACTATTAATCGACTGGGTTGTTCAAAAGAAGCAGGGGCTTTCAATAAGGATTTTTCCTATCAAGCGCCGCAATTAGGTGACCAAACATCTCCTTGGCGTAACCTAGACATCGTTAATATTGCAAATAATAATATTTAACTTCGTCGTCTCAATTATTGATTTAATAATATATAAAATATCGACAATAATTGAATAAATTAACGTGAGATAATATGCAACAATTCATCAAGCAATAATTGAACAAAACCGAGTGACTTCTCACGTAAGCATCAATAATCAATCTTGTGCGCTATGCGCAACCACGCCGTATTCATGTACTTTTAACACCGGATGTTTCAACAGATTAACGATAAAACTTCCGTAGTTATTTTCATAAAATATTTTTGTCGTTTTCAATCCGAAAAAATAATTTCGTTGTGGGGTCCACCGATGATTGTGTTAGTCGTCACGAATATTCCCCGTTAAAAGCGAATATTTCCCGACCAATAGAATATTAAATAACAACTTGCGTACTTTGCAAACTTTATAACTATTACCCACAACTATAACATTATATCAAATTCATTCCATAATATTCAAAAAATGATCATTATAGAAAATTCATCTTTATTCATAAAAGTTGGGGTCTCACACTTATAGCCTTAAATTAAGCCACTCAAATTTGGCATTAGGAAGAACAACCAATTTTTGGTGGTCAAATCTTTCTTTCAACAGGTCCATAAAGATAAAAGATCTTTGGATCGTTAAATACTCGATCTTTAATCCTTCATCGATATGGTGACGAAGAAAAATTATGGCTTTTGCATTTTGTGTCAAGAAGTGGTATATTTCCGATTCAATGGTCTTTTTCTAACACATTTGCACTAAGGTGCGATTCTGCATCAAGTGCCCAAGCCAAATAGTTGTCTCCAAAGATTTTTAAAATAGAAAAATCTATTTTTGCCTAGTTTGTCATCTATTTTGGGTTAAAACACAATTTTATTATTTATTAAAATAATAAATAATTGCATGTATAAAATAGGAAAAATAAACTATACCATAACCTCAAGTGGTGATAAAATATAAATATTCTTATATTTATGTTATTAGCATATTATTTTAGTAAAAAGAATATACAAATGTTAATGTATATACAAAAATGCAAATAGATCTTCACCCGGCATGCGGAAGTTCACATAGACAGATTATTCTAACAGAATAATAAAAAATGTAATAACTAAAAGAATTTCACCAGGCATGCGATAAATCGCATGCAGTGAGTTATTCCAATGTAATAATAAATAATGGAACTGTGTCACGCGTAATCCGCACAGACAGAATATTCCAACAGAATAATAAAGAATGAAACCAGATCATGCGTAATCCGCACATAATATTTCAATAGAATAATAAAGAATGGAATAATGTAAGAATTTCACGGTGTACGCTAGATTCGCATATACAAAAGTTATTCTACAAATTAATAAAAATGTAAAAAGGTTCCCACCAAGTTTTGTAAGATCAACAAGGATAGATGATACCATTGTAAATAACAGAATTTAATGGCAATTATAAGAATAAAATTATATTATTGGTGGCACAACCAAACCGGTAGTATAATAATAAATTGCAACAATTTAATTTTACCGTCTCAGTTGGTTAGAGATTCGTGCTGATAACGTATTATAAAATTTTAGCAAAGTATAGAAAGATACTCTTATAATTGCTGCATAAATTTAGAGAGAATAAGAAAGAGAAAAAGAAAGATAAACCTTCAGAGAATTTCTTGTATTTCATTCAGCAGCATGCACTGCTTTATATAGGCAACTCAGAGGAGGAAACTCACGGGGGAAAGAAGAAAGGGGGGAGTCACGGAAGGGAAAGAGATAAAGTGATGGAAATCAGAGGTTAGTAGGGAATCCTTTTGTATAACAAAATTGATATTATGTGTTATACTGTTATTATATGTTTAATTTATATAGGCCTGTGAATTCAATTTAATCGAAAAATATTTTAATGCATGCTTGCCAAATTTGTACATTAAATTATTATATTCTAATTATCAGTGAGCTATTACACATTTTTTTCAAACGTGACTGTTTCTGATCAAAGTTCATATTTGTCTCTGTACCCTTACCTCCCGAACGGTGATTTAGGGGCTTTAGTTGTTGATTCGGACTATGAAACTTATCCCATTGTCTCACTGCTTATTTGTCAATCAAATAAGAAAGAATAAAGTACATTACAAGGAATTAATTGATTATTTGAATATACAAGAATTGTTAATATGTTATGTTACCTATAGACCATATAGTTATTTATACATTTTTATTCTTAATGAAGCTGGATCACTAAATACTTGGTTGGGCCACCTTTCTGATTTATAAATAGGAGTTGATTCTCTAAAGTGGGCTTTATGGGCTTTTTTAGTGTATTTATTCTTTGAATAATTGAAATGGTGAATTTTTCATTGGGCTAATTGTGGTATTTACTGGTATCTACGATAGACCACGGACTATAGAGTATGTTCCGGTAGCTCTTCTTTTTCCCCTCCTTAACTTCAAAATTTCCCGCCCCAATTAGAAGTATTTGTATAAAGAAGTTATATTTTCATATAAAAAATTGATATTTTCACGTAATTTTTTTAATATTGAGTGGATCTCATATTCATATGAAAGACGTGAAAATATCATTTTCCTTTGGGCTTTGTATATCAGCTAGAACGCCAGTCAAGAAGCCCTAAATAAAATAGGAACAATTACATTTTATAGTACATTTGAAAACATAATTACAAGAAAAGTGCACTCATTAAATATTTACACAACTAATATATTTAAAATTTTATTTTCATTATTAGTACATATTTATGGTTCCTTTAATTATGGGATGTGTTTTAATTCTCCCCCATCTCTCCCACAATTTTCTCCCCATCTCTCCGATTTTTTCTCACCCATTTCTGCTTCCTTCTTCTTCTCCTCCTCCATCTCCTCCTCCTCCTCCCGTCCAACCCTCCCCACCTCCGCCTCCCTCCGCCTCCCCCTCCTCCCGCCTCCCTCCTCCTCCTCCTCCTCCCTCCTCCACCTCCTCCTCCTTCCCGCCTCCACCTCTTCCCGCCTTCCCCCTTCCTTCCTCCTCCTCCTCCTCCTCCTTCCGCCTCCCTCCTCCTCCCTCCCACCCTCCTCCTCCCTCCTCCTCCTCCTCCTCCTCCTCCTCCTCCTCCTCCTCCACCTCCTCCTCCCGCCTTCCCTCTTCCTCCTCCTCCTCCTCCTCCGCCTCCCTCCTCCTCCCCTCCTCCTCCTCCCGCCTCCACCTCCTCCCGCCCTCCCCTCCTCGATCCTCCGCCTCCCACCGCCACCGGCCCACTCTTTATTTTCACCCAGAACGAAATCTTCCGATAAGGTAACCAATTCAGCTTTTATTTAGAGTTACTTAATTTATTTTGGATGTGATGTACGATTGGTAATCAAACTTCATATAGTTGGTTACCAAATCATTTGATAAGTAAACAATTCAGCTTTTATTAGCTTCTACTAATATATTTTGATTGTTTCTGGGTTGGTAACCAAAATTTATGCAATTGGTTACTAAACCTTCCGATAAGGTAACCAATTTAGTTTTATTAGGTTCTTAATTTATTTTGGATGTGATGCGTTGGTAACCAAATTTCATATAGTTGGTTACTAAACCATTTGATAAGGTAACCAATTCAGCTTTTATTTGATTACCAATTTTATTTTAAATGTGATGCGATTCTTAGTCAAAATTTGTATAAAGATAACCATTTCAAATTTTGTGGGTAACCAAATCGTTAAAAGAAATTGAATGAAGCAACTCGGTGGCGTGGCGGCGATAATAATGGCCGGCAATGATCATGGAGAGAGAGGATGATGAACATTAGCTCCTTCATAACTTTTTATTTTTAATTTTCTCATTTTGATTTGAATTTTGAAATATGAATTTGAAATTGTTGTTAGAGACAAGATTTGAATTTGAATTTGAATTATTAGTTATCCTTGATTTTAGGTTTCTTTATTAATGTGAATTGTACTATTTTTGTAATATGAGTCCTAATTACACTCTTTTTGTAATTATTTAGTTGATGCACTTTTCTTGTAATTACTTTATATTTGTTGTATACTTATGTAAAGGACCCAATAAAGTACTACTCCACTACATAGTCCATGCCATTGCCGGAAAATGTCTACTCAACTACATAGTCCACTACTTATTTTTTTCCAGTTATACTTAAAATTCTATAAGTTCTCTGGTTTGTTTTACTCATTGATGTTGCAGCTAAGGCTGTAAAATGAACAAATAGTTCTGGCTCGATTCTTACTCGCTCGACTAAAAGTTTAATTCGAGCTCGACTCGAAATATAAATGAGTCAAATATGAGAAAATTTTAAAGTTTGATAAATTACTCGAACCTCTTTAAATTATAATTTTCTATTGATACACGAATCATATTCGTTCAAAAAATTCAAATTGCTCGGGCTCGATTCGGAATTGTGCTCGACTCGGTAGCTAAATGAGCCTCAATCCTACCTTATTTTATACTGGATAAATTTTGATAACCAAATCTGAGCAGCTCAATATTCGGCTCGACTCGATTCGTTTACACCCTTAGTTGCAGCAACTAATCAGAGTTGGTTGAGGGGCAGACATATTGTTGAAACATTTCACATGAATTCCACATTAAATAAATTTAAAAGTATAGATGGATTAATAAGCATTGTGAGTCTTAACCTAATAGATTAATATTTTAGGTGAGGAGGTGGTCCAACATAAAATGGAAGGTGGAAATTGTTGGGATACACTTCGTACAGGAGGTATGATTAATTGATGGGTTGTGCAATTGTGTGCTATTGAAGGACTTGTACCATTAAGCTCAGATTCAGATACCCTTTACTTGTAAGCAAGAGGATCTACCTCCAAATGGCTTCCACTATCTCCCTCGGCCATTGAACATTTTCTGTGAGTCACATCTGCTTTTATCTATTTAGTAAATTGAATCCAGCTCACAAGTACTGTTTTTGGCAGGCCAGTCCCAATGTCCAATTTGGGTGAGGTTCCTCTCTCCAATTAAGCTTTATTTATTTATTTATTGCTTTTTCACAATTATTGTAAGTGGGATTCGATGCAAGATGTCAGGGTCTACGATTAATCTCGGATCGTCATTTGAATCACTGAGCCAACAGACTGTTGGGTTAACTTTTTTCCTCACTGTTTGTGCAATGCTTCCTCTTGTGAATTTGTGAGTGTTTTTGTTCACTCATTTGTCACTTGGGATTCTTCAGCGAATTTGATATTGCTGGACTCGTCGTTTTTGTGGGAGAGATCTAATGCGAACTCCATACTAAACCGTAAGGAATAGTCCCACATCGATTACAAATGCAACTTGATGTGAGTTTAGCCTCTCCACTTGAGTAACTAGCTTTTCAAGGTGGATCAAAGGGGCTAAGGTTTGTATCAAGATCTATACAGCTGCTCATAAAAAAATAAAAAGCAATGGGTTTTTGTGACAGATGGCTCAATATATATAACTTGTTGCTTGCAATCAGCTTCTGCTCATCAGACATTGATAAGGATTCATTTGTATCAATCAACTTTAACCTTGAAGGATCAACAGTGAGTCTTGATGGGTGTGCAACCCATCATATAACATACTCTCCCTTTTTTCTTTTATAGCCAATTAAAGAATTCTGAAAATATTGAATATGCTGTTAATATCCACTTCTTGACTTTCAGTAAAAAAAAAAACCATTTTCAAATAATTGAAAAAGTTATAATTTGCAATGCAGTGTAGGGACAGCTAGCATATTCCACTTTAGAACGCTTAAAAGTTTCTTCTATTGATGCTAGGAAGAACTACAAAGGAAATGCAGGGATATCTTGTCAAATATGTTTATGCATTGTGTCAATATTCTTCTGTTGATACTAGGAAGGACTACAAATGGAAATCCAGTGATCTCTTGCCAATATGTTTCTGCATTGTGTCAATATTATAGCTTACTTCTGAAAGTTGGGCCCTTCAGAATCATAGACTTATTGTGAGTCGTTTTTGAATTCTATGTGGCCATAAGTGGCTTCTCAGATCGTTCTTTACTTTAGAAACAAATGGAATTATTCACACCAAGACAAGAAGCTTTTCATTTAACACTTCCATGATCAAAAGTAAATATAGAAATGAGTAACTAATTAGTTTTATTTGAAAGTTGAAACCACTTTTATAAATCTGTTTTGCAGGTTGGTTTCTGTAATCTCATCAAGCCACCGAAGGACCAACTGAATCATCTTTGTGTGGCAGAAAGAAGCCACCGAAAATTCAACCTATTCTTTAACTTATGACCAAATACAATGTACTCACTTTAAAGAAGCCGCTGCTTCTGCTCAAATGGGGGCGAAGATCTCTAGCTTGGTATGCATTGTTGAATCTTGTTATTGGAATCGATAGGTTTTCTGGTTTCTGGTTCCTTCTACTTAATTCTGTTTCAACCTTGTTTTGCTGCTTGCAGACAATTGAGAAGCTTAAGGGGAAGATTTTATCTATTGTTGGTAACTGCATGCAAAGGTTAACATGTTGGAGGAGCTTATCTGAAGAAATTAAACCCATGTGAAAGTCTTTCTACCTTTTTAGGATTTTTTTTCTAATCTTTGACAACAATAAAGGGATTTTATGCTATGGCAATATATCTTTCCGGATTAAATTCTCTTTGTGAAGATAATGGAGAAAGAATCTGTCTAATCAGTGACAACAACAAAACACCCTGTTTATATATATCACAGATAACTTGTGTGAATTCTTGAATTGTTTCTCTTTAAAGAACATTGGTTCACATCCACTGCAGTAGCCTAATGGGGTCCCTCTAGTTATAAGGTTGAAGGGAGCATGCATCCAGTATCACACATCCTCCGGTCAAAAAACCAAATCCATATTTACAGTTCAGCCTTGTTTTCAAGAAGACGCTATTTGCAGTCCGAGGTAGCAACTCATTCACAATTTTCAAATAGCAGCTGAAGTTCTCATTGTAAGTTCCAGGTATTGAGCACTTGAGTCAGTTGACATAATAATATTGTTCAGCCTACCAAGATGAGCCCAAGGGTCCAAATTGGTTTTGGACTAAATTCAACTATTGATTGGCATTGCGTAGCAAGCTGGTACAGAAAGGTTGCTTCCACAGTTCCGTTCTATACGATTATACTTTTGTCTATAGTATGTCTCCCTTGGTATTTTTCTCGTATATTCTTTCCAATTTTCTGGGTATCATTTTAATGATGGGTTTGTTTAGTTTCAAATTCAGTTCCCAAAGTTTTAAGGGTGCAAGAGATAAAAAGGGTTTTTCCATACTGACAAAAAGTATGTCTGTAATTACTGGAACACAGTTTTATCAGCCCTTCTTTTACAGCTTTCATTTGATTCCCTCCAGTTTCTTGATGCCATGTGCCACATCTCTATTCTCTCCTGTACTGTTTCTTGTTTCTCATGGGTATGGACACCGGCGAAGCTAGAAGTTTTTAACAGTGAGGTCAACATTATTATTAAATTATAAAAAAATTTGGTCGGGGTTCAAAAAAGCGTGACTTCGGCATAATAATTTTTTTAATACTTTATATACTTTCGGATGTATATATATATATATATATATATATATATATTATATTACAATGAAAATATAATGAATAATAATATGTGGTATATATACATTATATTGACTCATAATAGATTTTTTTAATCACAACTGTTCATAAGTAAGTAATCTATTATTTATTTTTAAAAATAATATAAATTAGATTATTATTTAGTTTAAAATATTATAGAGAGATACATATATTGAAAGGATATGAGTCATATATGATTAAAATTTGATTGACAAAGTTATAAATTTTCAATTTGACCCCGTATAATAGAAAATTTATAAAATTTTAGTGGGATCAATTTATATATATTATTTAAAATTTTTAAAATTAACCTTACATTATAAAATAAATTTTGTTTTCAGTGGGGTCAATCTACCCACAAAATTAAGCCACTGGGTATGGAAATGATCAGAATATCGGCTCTGCCTAAAAGTGCTAATTTACTTTCCTAAAGAGGTTGATCCTTATTATGGGATTTCTGGAACACAACAGATTGCTTTAGTTATTCCAGTTGCCCAGATATTTCAAGATTCTCAACTAATGTTACAAAAACCAAAATGATAGGAATAAAAATTATTATGGGACTCGTTGATCATGATTATGTGGGTAAAAGTATAATGATTTTCATGAAACTGTATTAGCAAAGAACATTGAAGAACAAATTAAAGAACACTGACAGCATACCAAACACACCACTTAAAAAGCTAAATAAGGAATATCTGCTGTACACAAGGCCTTTTTGTTCTTGTCTCAATGCTGTTTTGTTTTTTTGAAGAGTACATAAGCGCATTATGTGTGTATTGTAAATAGAGAAAAAAGAGTATTATGTTGGGATAGAGAATGGTGATGGTGAGGAGAGAGGGAGAGTTGATTATGAGGGATGAAGAGAGGAGAAATGGATGCATAAAAACCAGCAAAGGGCCTTGGTTGGTTCACAAAACCACCAAAAATGGTGTAGTGACCAAGTTTCGCTATCCCACCGATAACGAGCGGCACAACAATCAGCAGAGGGAACGAAAGAGAAGATCCATAACCAAGAAAATCTTTGCGGGTCTTCGAGCTCATGGAAAGTACCAACTTCCCAAGCATGCTGATAGCAATTGCTTATTAATGGCTCTTTGTGAGGAAGCTGGATGGCATGTTGATGAGGATGGAAATGTTCATAGAAAGGTGTAGTATTCACATTTTTCACTGCACTTTCTTTTTTCCTTTTCGTACAAGTAAATTTAAAGCAAAATAATGAATTATTATTCATTTAGATGAACATGTTACGACGTTTGTGGAGCTAATTTTAGATGGTTATATATTGGATAAAAGTTTTAAATAAGAAATCTAATTTTATTTTCCCCTTTTTGCTAGAATCCTTTGTTGGAAATGCCAAGCTCGGTCAACATGGAGTCCAAACATGGTGATCAATCTAAAGATCAAGAGTATTGCAAGTGCAGTGATGATGTTATTGGCTTGGGAGTTGCTGCAAATTCTCAAGCAAAAACTAGTTTTTCCACGGGGTTCTCTCATGCAGAACATAATATGAGTCTTGGGCTCTCGCTTTCATAGAAACATAAGAAAAGAAAAAAGACAAGGTTAAAAATGAAAGACATATAAGTTTATTTATCCAAGAAAATATCAGTAGGTATGACACACAAATGTTATGATATGATATGTTAGTTTGTTTATATTATGAAAAGTTAAAAGTTGGATTATAATTTATATGATTGTAAGAACTTAGAATTGATTTAAATTTTATAAAGCATAGTTAAAAGTTAGATTGAATTGAATTAAATCCAACTAATTTTAGTGTGCGTGCCATTACCTTCCTTGATCTGGTTTAATTTATGGTCTGATTCATTATCTAGTTAGGAGCAAAGGAGTTGTATTTACTTCTATTTAGTCATTCATTTTTGTCATTTACCAGGAAAGAAATGATATTTTCACAAGTAAATTTGATAATTTCATAAGGACTCCACTTACCATTCATGTGAGAAATAACTTGTGGAACTATCAATTCTCTTACCTTAATTGTCACATGACTAAAAAAAAAAAAACTTATTTTCTCCGCGTGCTTCTGAAACCATCTCTTAAAAACTAAGTTGTCAAAAACAGATTTATTGTCACTCATCTAGTTTCAAACTTAGAAATATATTTTTAAAACGACAACTTTTAACGATAATTTTATTTTTTTCAAACATAACTCTAACATCAGCTAGCAATGTCATAACGAATACGGAATGTTAAGGATTTTATGTCATTTTATTGGTTAAATAAAAAAAAGCATATCTAATTTTGGAATTACACAAAAATAAAAAAACTTTTGTCTAATTTTGGAACCAAGAGAGTATATGAAAGATGTTGATCAATAGGTCAATTTGTCTTACGATGCAACATGATTAATTAAGGTGTAGATAAGCAAGTGTAAGATCATTTTCTATAGATTCTCAAAGGCTTTCATTAGCTTCTATATTCTTTTCCTCATAAAAAAAGATGAAAACAAAAAGGATAAAAGAAAAGATAAAATAGGATCCTATGACCTCCCATTTATTTGTAAATTGGGTCTTGTCCACCAAAGGTAGGAAGCTAATGAGCATCAGTCTAATCACTAATGCCTTGCATGTTCTAATTTCCAATGGGCCGTGCCCTAGCAGCTGAGCGCAATAGAACTCGATTAAGGCCATGTGGTCATTCATTCTTATTTCATGGTGTTTTTCCCTTGATAGACGAATCTTAATATACACTCCTTCCGATTCTCAAAATGTTGACAAAAGATAAAATTTTATTTGTCCTCTACAAAATGACTAAAGATACATAAAATGAAGGCTATATATCAATTAGTGGGGTCTATTAATATATTAAAAAAAAATATTCATTACTTTATATAATTGTGTGGGCCTACAAAGGATTGGGTATTATAGTGATCCCGTTACTGTTAACTTCATGAACCAATATAGTGCTGATATGAAGAGATATTATCTTTCGGCTTACAAGTCGATAATATTGGTCAATTGATCAAAGTTAACTTCATGATAACTCTCGTATTATAATGTGTTTTTACTGCGGAGCCGTGCGCTTTACTAGAGGGGTTTTTGATGGCATGGAGCCAACGAATCCCAAATCTCAAAATTGAAAGCAATTCTAAAAGAGCTGTGAAATTAATTAAAGGAGGTAATGTGATTAATCATCCAAATGAGGTTCTCATAAAGGACTGCATGAATCTTTTAAAGAAACCTTGAAACACCTGTCTCATGCGGGATTAGTTAGCATAAAGTTAACTTAAGTCAATTGATTAATACAGTGTCAACATACAGGTCGGAAGGTGATTTATCTATACGTGTTAGCACTATATTAATCAATTGATCAACTTACCATAATGTTTGAATCTATATCATGCATATAAGAAGGTAAGAAAATAAGCGTCCTGACTTCCTAGCGGAGATTAGACATTGTATTGATTATGTTTTATAGCTTGTAGATATTCCTCTACTTGACACTAACGTTATTAGAAGATGATGTAGTTTTGGCCTTCTTTGCACGAAAAAAAAAGAAGGATAAATTTAAAAAAAAATTGCTCCATTTCCTTTAAAGACAAAAGGAATAAATATTTAGTTTTAAAATTAAAAGTATGATTTATCTTTTTAGGTCAATATGACAAAAAAGAAAAGAAAAAGAAGTGCAACAACTAAAGAGAGCATTAGGGAGTGAAAACTGGACCTCGTTATTGATTCCCATGTTCCATAAATTATTTGGCTACTCTTCACCATATTATTTGTATTAAGCCGTTACTTTTTTGTGTTTGAATATAAAGCCAATTCTATTATGTATAAAGAGAAATTAACTAAAAATATATTCTTATTATTATATTTAAGAAAATTACTTGATAGATATCTTTTGAGAAGTTAATACGGTTGATGAGGGAAATTAATATTATGAAAATCGTTACTATAGATCTTATAGCGGCGATAAAAATCGCCGCTATACATCTATAGCAACGATTTTTATTTAAAAATATTAAAAAATTATGTAAAAATATCAATTTTTTGATGATATACTCCTTCTTGTTTAAAAATATATAATAGATATTGATATTCTAAAATCAATCTGACAAAATTTTAATTCAAATTTAAAATAAAATAATCTAGTGTTAAACGATATAAATATAAAATTTGTAAAATATCTACTAGTTATTATAAAATTTATAATTTTCAAAAATTATGCAAATTAAATTAATTTTAAATTTAAAAATATCTCAACCTCATTTTAAGAAATTAAACTTAAAAATTTTAATTTTAAAATTGTGAGTGATATATGTGTATATATATATATATGTGTGTGTGATTATCAGGTGGGGTGAGAGAGATAAAGGGAGTTTGTGGGTAGCGTGAAAGTAAGAAATTAAGAAAGAAGACAAGATATCACACGTGATCATTTATTAAAACCTTTCTCCTTCCTTTCTATCAATTCCAACTTGTGCAACCAACTTGCATGCAAACGATAGCAGATCTTTTCTCTAAATTCTGTCTTTCTTGTATTTTTTCACTTAAATTTTGACATATATTTTTTTATTTAATTTTAAAATTTATTAATGTTAAGTAAGAAATTAGGTATCAAAATTTAAATAGAAAAACACAAAAGAACAGAAAAATTAGAGACAGAAGATCTGTTCTCTATGCAAACCCCCTCCCTTCTTTACTCTATACGTATTATTCATTCATACATACATATATATATATATATATATATATATATGAGACTGATTCATAGTTAATATTATAAAAAAAAAATTAGCCTTACAACACATCATGACCTATATCTAATCAAATTTTTGTTTGCAGTTTAATTTTTAATATTTCATAGCTTTAATCTCATGGATTTGAATCTGATTACTAAAATACCCCTCATTTACAATTTCTCCGTCCACAGTATTAATATGCAGACACTGGGTATAAAAAATTTTGAGATCCGCATAAACTTAATTTATTTATTTTTTACATTCTTTTTTCATTTCTTTTTTTCTCCATTCTCTCTCCTCCCCTTACTCCTATCAAGCATCAAACTAATTTGGGAACTCAGGCGGATGGAAATACCCATCTACGAACTCAGCCAATCATGAAATTCGATCTAAAGTCATCCGCCATCCTGAAACCGAATCAATCCGTAAGAACCTGATTCCGAAACCAAGACCCGAAGACATTTGTTATCGTCGCCCGAACCCGATCCTGAAGCCACAAAAGAGTTCTGAAAAAAAAAAACATGATGAAAAATTATAAGATAATTTATGGAAACAAGAAGAAGGAAGAATGGCAGAAGTAAATTACGTCCAGTAAAATTTCAAGGGCATCAGTAGCACGACCAGAAGACCGGGAGATTTGTCTCTCTACCTCTTCAACAGTCACAAATCCTTAAGCTTGGGAAACAGCAAGTTCGGTGTAATTATAATAATTATTAGAGCAAAAGGCGTGCAGAGTAATGATATGGTGATTTGTTGTTCAAAATTTTATTTATAAATTATTTACCCTTTGGAATTGGCTACCAAGGACTTCAATGAAAACAAGATGGAAATAAAATTGAAAATCGTTCATGAAAGCATAGATCCGGCTAAAGCGTCAACTGATGGGGTGAATGATAAGAGTAAGGGGAGGAGAGAGAAGGGAGAAGAAAATTAAGGAATGAAGAAAGAAAAAAAATCAGGAGTTTAATACTACAGAGTCTAAAAAATTAAAAAAAAAATAATTGAATTTGGACAATAATACTACGTCATTTTTTAAATTGGTTAGTCATATTAGTGTCTGCGGTTTAATACTACGGACGAAGATTTTTATAAGGAGGAGTATTTTTGTAATATTTTTCATCCACAGTTTAATAAACTGTCGAATACTGTAAACGAAACTGCGAGCGGGAGTTCTATTAAACCATTCGATCTTAAAATGGAGGGTCACGATGTATTATAAGACTAGACTTTTTTTTACAACATTAGCTATGGATCGGTCCTTACAACATTAACTATGGATCTAACCTTACAACACATCGCGACCCTCCATTCGACAATCGAATGGTTAAATAGTGAGATCGTCCGCATTTTGGTTTTCAACATTTTGCAGTTTAATATTACGGATGAGACAAATGTCCAAAATACCCTACTTGCAAAAGTTCCACTTTTAAAAAAATACTATTCGCAATATTAACATGCGAATGCTATGTATGGCATGTCAATTAGCCAATGACGTCATATTGGCCAAATTCATATTTTTTTTTAGTTTTCTAGGTTACGCAATATCAAATTGCGGATGTCAAATGTCTTCAATGCAAATGAATTCGAGACTGAGACGATTACTTCGGACTATCAAAAATCCCTTCGCCAGAAGGATTCGACTATCAAAAATTCTTTCGGGAGAATGATTCAACTATCGAAAATCTATTCGAGAGAAGGATTCGGCTATCGAAAATCTCTTCGGGAGAAAGATTCGACTATCGAAAATCCCTTCAAGAGTTAGGGATCGAATTATTAGATCATAGTCATGTTCTGTTTTAACTTTTTACAGAGCCAAAGTACTTCCTGCCGTTAATTTCTCAATTGTTTCCTAAAAAAATGGATGAGTGTATATAGAGAAATACTACTATTACTTGAGAATAACAGAAAGAGGGAATCGATGAAGGAAGTCGATCTTTTGGGATACTTGAAAACTAAAAAAAATAAAAATTGAATGTGACATCTGCAAGGGAAATATTTGGCCATACCTAGCGTCCACAATTTAATACTGCGAACGAGAGACATTTATAAGGAGGGTATTTTGGTCATTTGTCTCTTCTGCAGTATTAAACTGCGAAATATTAAAAACTAAACTGCGGACGAAAGCTCTATTAAATCGTTCGTTCTTAACGTGAAGGGTCACGATGTATTATAAAGTTAAATTTTTTTTTATAATATTTGCTATGAAACGGTCCTATATATATATATATATATATATATATATATATATAACAACAAGAAAACACTTCCAACTTGCATTTCCTTTCCTTTATTTTCTTTCTTTCTGTTATTTCTACTATATATAATATTACTTTAAGCTAAATTGGGCAGCAATACATACATACATAGATATATATATATATATATATATAGAGAGAGAGAGAGAGAGAGAGAGAGAGAGAGGGAGAGGGAGAGGGAGAGGGAGCAAGTTGCAAGTCCCAATTAGCCTAGCAAGTAGCAATTAATTTGTCTAGTTTAGTTTAACAGCTAGCCAGTTGGTGATACATATATATATATATATATAACAAAAACTCATCATATGTATCATCAAGTTGCTAAGTACGCATGCTGTTGATTCCCATCCATCAGCTTATTACTAGTAGCCAGTAGGAGTACCACATACATACATACATACATAAATTTAATTAAATACTACAACATGGTTCTTATTTATTCTACCTCACCTACCTCCCTGCATTCAAATTTGTAGATTATCACTCCCACCGACGACACCATTTTGATACTCTGCATATCATATCATACTGGTTGAGGTGTAGCTTTGTAATTTTCATGTATTACGTACAACTTACACGGGTGTTTATGATACTCTATTTTTACATAATTTCTTATTATATTCTATCGAAATTAATTTATGACATATGGAAAAGTATATCGGTAATTTCATAGGGAGTAACTTGATTAAAAATAAATCTGTTGAAATTACTTAGAAATAATAACCACATGTCAACACTTGAATTACTTGCTCCGATTTATTTACCTGAAAATGACTTTTTTTTATTATAGTTTTTTCAATTTTTGAGGTTTTAGACACTAAATTTCAATAGATAACATTAATACACACAAGTTAATAAATTATAATAAACAATGATTTACAATGTAAAATATAGTAAACTAGAATTTATAACTAACTAATACTATAATTTACAACTTAAATTAACTAAAACTACAACTAGTACTACCATCGTTATAAGAAGGCTTATCGGGTGGGGGTCGATGTTGCTTGTCCGGTGTTTGAAAGTCAACGCCATCAACCCCGCTCGACATCGCTAGCATCTCCCCTTGGCATCGCCAACTTGTTAATACAATAAAAAAATATAACTTGTTAGTAAACATAACTGAGAATTAAAAAAAAAACTTTAAAGATAATTAAGTAACTTGCAAAGTATACAACTTAAAATAAATAAAATACATGAGTAATAGTCGAAGACCGACTCAGTAGCGGTCCAAAAACCTATAACAGTAAGATAACCAGCATATGTAGCACCATGTCGTGTATCTCGGTAAGCACGAAAAGATAAACGGAAAAATATACATTACCAAATATAAACAAACATAAAAATATATAAACCAAGAAATATACATTAAGATAGATTGATCAAGTATAAATATAGCTAGGGGATAAGATCGACTAATTGATAAATGGTGAGGAATTTGAGGCACCTCTCTTTTTGCTTTTCTTTTTTTTCCTTTAAAACATAAGAACAGTTAAACATTTTCTCTCTTCCTACTACCTCTTTATCGTAGTAGAGTATACCAGAAATGAATACAGTAAATATAAATATAGTAAAACTTATAGGAATACATTTGAGATCAAACTATTTGTATTTTAATTGAAAGATTATTATTAAATAGAAGTACTGGTACAAAATATTTTTTGAATACCCAAAATATCCACTTTAACAAAAATATAAATTTTATAACAAAAATTAAAGAAAACATAAATTATTTAGATTTTGAAACTAGGAAAATGTAGTCTTTTATAGGAAATGTAGTTTTTTATAGGAAAATATGGTCTTTTATAGGAAATGTAGTCTTTTATAGGAAAATGTAGTCTTTTATAAGAAATGTAGTCTTTTATAGAAAATATAATCTTTTAAAATTAATATTGTCTCTCATATATATATATATAATTATTACTATATAGAGGTATAGTTTTTCAATACGGGACTTAAAAAATCTATAATATATTACAATTTAGAGATTATTTCTATTTATAATTGGCCCAAATTGGGACCAAATTTATTTATAATATTGTAGAGGTTATTCTTATATAAAGTATTCTTAAATAAGTACAAATAATGGTTTTACTGTAAAAGTTGCTCAAATGAATTAAAATTCGACTAGAATTGGAATCTAATTTGAAATTTTTGAACCGACGCTGCTTGTCATCCCCTACACTAAATTAATATCATCGGTAATTACTCACGAACTAGTTGATGACATGTTGATGTCCCCGCGCGAGTTGAGCCCGAAATGTTGTGCCGAGACGAGACGAGACGAGAGGAGAGGAGAGGAGAGGACTGAGGATATATGAAATCGGCGATTCCACGTGAAACTCAATAAATTACTAATTCATCTCTAGACTTTATTCCTTCTTTCTCCATCCCTCCATCAATTCATCTAACACAAAAACCTTCCTCATTTCACACACAAACAACTACTACTACTAGTTAGTACTAGTACTACATACATTTAAAAATTAAAATTAAAATTAAAATTAAAATTAAAATTAAAATAGTGGAGCTAGGAAAATGTTGTATAATCTTATTGTTTGCACATGAGCTGAGCTGGGTTTAAAAAAGAAATAAAGAACATAAATGAAGGGAAAGGGATAATACCATTAACATTTAACAGGCTGTGCCATATGTAACTAACTATATATAGTCTTGAAAAACAACTCCGGCCGGCCGGCAGCCGAGAAAATCTTCCCGGAAGACGATCAAACACCTTCACAAATTACAAAATAGTTACACCATCAATGTTTTTTTTTCTGTCATCACAATTGAACAAAGTAACACCAGATACATTGTGTTGCGATTGATCCATCCATAGCTTCTCCAATTTTCTCTCTTCCTTTTCCTGTTCTGCTCTATTAATTTGTGGGTATTCAATTTCGCCGGGACAACTTCTCGGCGATCTGAGTTAACGAATGGAGATTACATTTAACGATAGTATCCACAAACACGCAGGTTTCTTCTTTAGTATTACCGGGCGGAATGTCGACAACGTATGATTCCACGACCACCGTCCCGTTGTCGCCCGGCGCTGGGTGGAGTGTGGTGACCGATCGGTAATTGGCGAGGCGGTGATCCCCGCCGACGACGCTGAAGCTGATGACGTGTTGTTCCTCGTCGAGGATCTCGAGGCGCTCGGTACTGTTCGCGGCGGGTAGGCCGGAGACGACGTGGACTTGGCGGAGGGTGCCGACGTTTCCGTCGCCGACGAGGAGATGGCAGCTCTTGACGAAGTGTTTGTAGGCTTGGGGGTTGTCGAAGCGGCGGACGACCGACCAGACGGTGGAGAGCGGGGCAGCGATTTGTTGGATCACGGCGGAGCAACACTGGTTTGGACCGACGGGGTGGGCGTGGTAGAGTGCGACGGAGTCCGGGAGCTGGGCGGCGCAGGGGAGAGGCGTTCGTTGGTCGAGGCAAGCAGAAGTCATGGAGGAATTAGGGGTGGCGTTGATTCTTTGAAGGAGAAGAGATGATGATGATCTTTGTGGATTGGAATGCATTTTATTTATTTTATGGCTTTTTTTAGATTAGTTGTTTGGTTTGAAGTTGTTCTAAAAGGGGAAAGAAAGAGATATATAAAAGTTTTTAGTTTTAATGGGGGTATAAATATTAGGAGAGGGATTTGTGTTAGTCGCTTTCCAAAGGTGGAACTTGCGGCTAAATGCTAATGCCTTCTTGTGGTGAAAAAAAGAGGAGGAGAGTGAGGACTGACGAGGGGTTGGTTGGTTATTTCGGATTGGATTGGATTTGTTTGGGTTTTTATTGGATGGATGGATTCAAACTTTGAAGAAGAAGAAAAAGAAACAAGGACAAGATTGAAGGGACCTACGGAAATTCATAGATCCGGTTAACATGAAGTTATTTTTTGGATAAGTTGATCAATCGGTCACTAAAATACTGACATATATACACCTTTATCTGCGTGTTAATATTCTATTAATCAATTAACCAACTTATTTCAAAATAAACTTCATACTAACCACTTCCGAAATTCATAAAATACGTCCAGGTTGAAGTTGGTGCACACAAAATGACCAAAACAACCCTTCACTCTTTTCTTATGACACCAACACCAAATGAACTACACCAAAGTTTTTTATGACAATCAGTTAATCGGTAACTCTTTATAAGTTGCTCAAATCGATTTATAAATAGTTTTTTATTATTTAAGTGTTCGTGTGTGGCTTATAAATCATTTTTGAGAAGTAAGACTAAATGTAATGACTCTTTTACTCATATTTTAGTTATCTTTACAATTCTTTTCAACTTATATATCATTTTAGCCACAACTTATTTATAAATTGATTAGAAAGGAAGGAAGAGAAATGAGGAAGTCCTTTCCTTTCTCGTGGTTGGAATCTATATATCCTTTTTTTTCCCACTTGACCAAAAAAGAAGGGGGCGACGATGTAAATAAAGTAGCCAACCTAAAACAAAACAAATAAAATTTGCAAATGGGTAATCAACTTGCTGCGCCTGCGCCAAGCAAGAGGAGGCGTAAGCCGGATGATAAGATAAAAGCATCCATCTTTCTTTTTCTCCACGCCCAGCTTCAAAAACAAATACTACTCTCAATTATTAAATTTTAAAATTTAATGAACTGTTTAGTTTAGTATTAATGACATAATAATAAATAATAAGGATTCCACTAGACTTTTTAACTTTGTTTTTTTAAAAAAGTTTTAAGAATAATAATAATAAGCTTAAGTCTAAAATGGACAAGTATTGATCGATTTAATTGGCTTTCTATTATTTAAGGATAATATTATATATTTAATATATAAAAAAAAAATATGCAACACTAAATTTAGGAATATGTGGATTGGCTTGGTCGGCCCAAACCTTTATGAGCTTAATTATTATGGTCTTATTTGTTTAAGTGAGATCCGATTAGTATGAAGTTTATTTTTTGTAGTAAGTTAATCGATCATCGATAGAATGTTGACATAAATACAACTTAAATCTAGCATCATCAAGACTTCTATTGACCAATTGACCAACTTACTCAAAAATAAACTTCATGTTAACCACTGGTTTAAGTGCGTTTGCAGTTGTATTAAAAAGATTATATTTATAAATTTTTTTTAAAAAGTTACTACAATGAATTGGGCACCAAAAATCATGTTTAAATTAAATCAATAAAATTTTCAAATATATTTAAAGCTCTAAATCGCTGCAAAAACTTCAACTAAGCCGTGATTGATGGAGCCACTTACATCCCAATTGCTAATTAATTTACATAAAATCCTCATTTGATGTGATTACTACAACTCCACTTGCACTCTCTATCTTTGCCTCTCTCTTTTTTCTGCTCAATCGCCTCGAGCAACTTCAAGTTGCGATAGAACCGTAGCTTTGTAGAATTAATATTGTGCTACCAGATGTTCTTAACATCGTCTTTATCGCTTTCATTATAATTGATTTATAAAATAATATATCTTCAGAACATATATCAAACTTTTTATAAATTATTCGTGATAACTATCACAAAATAATTTTAATATAACATTGCATTGTAATAATTATTTGTTTGTAAAAAAATTAGAGAAGATAGAAAAGAGAGGAAATATGTGTAAAATAATATATGTAAACTTATTTCATATATGTATATTTATATGTACACATATACATACATATTTGGAAATTACATAATATATTATTAAAATTTATTTTTAACTACCCTTATTAGTACTAAATATGTAGATTACATACTAGTATTAATTTAGTAGTTAATTAAAATTTAAATAGTTTTCGATATTCTACTTTTATTACAAAATAAATAAAATAGACAAATTAATAGTCTTTTTCTATTAAATAAAACTAAAAAAAGATAATTTTAATCAAACAATTTTACAGCTTATTAAATGTGATACAAAACAAATGAAATCTTCTTTTATGCATTTGGGAAATAAATGGCACATTTATATTTAGTTAAATTATATTAACAAATAAATTTTATTAAACTCAAACATGGAAATAATTAAAGCTCAAAAAAATAAAATAAGGTACGAAATATTCTAACCAGTTGTATATTCTTAATAGTAGTGTCACAGAAGTGCTCGGAAAACTCCAAAAACGAATAAGTAGTACAAGGACGACACCAGCTTTTGTTATCAACTTGACAAATTGACATTTAACATGCATGATGGTGCAGAAAAAAACAAATTTATGCATGCATGTCATGGAGCAGAAAAGACAAGTGGTCAATGGTCATCATCTAGAACTGTTAGACCAGTTCCATTTGTCTTTTCCTTTACTCAGATAAGCATCATGCTTACCATGCCACCCCCATCAATCTTTGTTCTGCTCTCCTTTTCTTTTTTATGGCCCACGTACAGAACGGGTCGCGTCAACTATTAAAATATATATATATGAATATATATGAAGAATTTTATGTGATAGTAATAAATTTATTTTTAAAAAAATTATTTTATTGATTTTTTCATTAATTTCATTTATTCAATTCAAACATAACATCAATTTTTACTAAAAATTTGAATTAGAGTCTCATCCACAACCGTCACATGCACATAATCTTTGAGAGAACATAAAAGAAATAAGAAAATTAAATTTTAATTTTTTTGAACATCTCATTACATTACAAATACATATTTAAAAAAAATAAATAAATGGACTCTTGCTGCATGATCAGGTACACTTGTATTTTAATGAGTAAACCCTAGTTCTTCTCGGCCAAGATGTCTAAAAAGGAGATTTAGAATATATATATATATATATATATATATATATATATATATATATAATTTTAACGAATCAAAAAAATGAATCAAGATTAAACCAATTATAACGACGATTCTTCAGTCGCTAAATCACAAAAAATCCGATTTTTTAAATTATAGCGGACTATATATATATATATATATATATATATATATATATATATATATATAATTAGCTAGAAATTAAAGGAGACGATGCAGCTTAAAGATGAATAAATAATTAGTAGTAATATGCCACCTCTAGGTCTCCACCGTGCATGAAATCACAACAACAAAAAATGTGAAAATTAAAACTGTCTCCTTTGGGATAAACATATTGGTCAGCTGGGTGGGTAACATTTTCTTTTGTACTACTACCCAGATAATTATTTAAATACTTTAATTATTTAAAACTGAAGTGTGGTTCTACTATAAGTATACTCTTATCATGTTTTTAGCAAGAAGAGAATTTTATATATGATATTACTAATATTTTAGTCCTGTCCAACTTCACGTCATCACATATGCTATTATTTTTTAATTAATCCTTGTGGATTTTACATTGTTTGTTCACCACTAATTTCAAGTTTATGTCACACAAAATTTTTAGGGGTTTGGTTTCTCGAATAATAATTTGATGTAATATTGCAATGTATGATAGTAAAAAATGGATCTGATTAGCACGAAGTTTATTTTTAAGTATGTTCGTTAATTAACCAATAGAATACTGACACACATAGAACATCGCCTGCATGTCAGTATTCTATTGGCCAATTGACCAACTTACTCAAAATTAAATTTCATATTAATCACTTCCATAAAAAATATATAAAATTGATGTAATTGTATTACGTCTGTAATAGACTAATAAAAATTATTACATTGATTTGATATAAATTAAATCAAGTGACACCTTAATGTTACTTTCTTGGACCAATCCTTTTTTCCCTCTAAAGCTAAATGTAGTAGTTTGGTACAATTAAGGCTCTCGGTTGAGTTTGAAAAAGACCCACATATTTTGTTCAAATACTTTTTTTTAATTAAATTCAAATGACGTAAATATATTTAAATTATATTTTTTTTAATAATAATAATAGTAAAATCACACATGAAAATTCTCAAAAATCTTTTGTGGTTGAGAATGGTTGAGAATGAGTTCGAGGAGTTAAGGTCCATAGGGCTTCACTTACACATGACATATATGAAATGATGATGTTATGGATTGAGTAATGCTACGCAGACAGGTTTATTGTATATGAATCTAAATTATATTTAAAATATTATATTTTATAAAAATTTATGTTAGAATAAATACTATACATTTTTTTGAGGGTCATAAGCAAAAAAAAAATTTTTTTTTTTTTTGAAAATGTCCAATATTCATGTCCAATAAAAATATTCTCCAAAACTTATTCTTTTATTTTATTGCAATTAATTTGGAAGTTGGGTATTGACTATTGGGAGTGATCGGTCACTAGGTAGTCTGTCTGTCTAATCACATTTGGATTTTTGTGGGGATGAATATTGATCCGAAATTTACGGACATGATAAGTTAATTAATTAATTAATATAGTGTTGATACGAAAAGAGATTATTTTTCAAATGTATTAATTAATTAATTAAAATTAATTTAATATTAATCACTCCCATAATTTGCACATAAAAAAGTAAAAAATAAAAATTCATCAGTAGTAATAGTAATAGTAATCTAATCTCCTCTTAGATATAAGTCTCACCTGATGTCATTTCCCCATCCTCACCACTCACCATCACGAACCGTTCTATAAAATCATGTGCACCTTTGACCATGGATATATTAGAATAAAAAAAGTTAAATGTTATTAAAATAAATATAATATATCGTTATATATACATATATATTTTATAATATTATTTTTACTATGACAATATATATCAAATATATAAAAGTATGTGTTTGAGTTCTTTCAATTTAAATAGTTGGCTTGAGCCTTAAAGGCAGTGATGATAAAAAATACATTTAATGGTAGATGTTTTTACTTGGTGCTTTGGATTCTAATTAATTTGCATTTGAATTAAACTTGTAACAATCTTTATAAGGTGTTTTTTACATTATTTATCAAATGCTTTGACTCTTCTTCTCTTTCTTTTTTTTTTTTATAAATAAAAATCAACAAAAAATTATATATATACATACATACTAGTAAACACATCATATTTAATCTTTTAAATTCATTTTTTTTAATTTTCAAAACCTTTTATCCTAATATTGTTAAATCTTAAATTATAATAATTGACAAATTATACACACGTATGATGTATCGCGTGTAAGGGTGTAAATAAATCGAATCAAACCGAGTATTGAGTTGCTCAGATTTGGTTCACAAAATTTATCGAGTATAAAATAAGGTTTGATTGAGGCTCATTTAGCTACCGAGTCGAGCACGATTTCGAATCGAGCTATAGCAGTTTGAACTTTTCGAACGATTATGATCCGAGTATCAATAAAAAATATAATTTGAGTAGGTTCGAATAATTTATCGAACTTTAAAATTTGCTCATATTTAACTCATTTATATTTGCTTGAATCGAACTTTAAAATTTACTCATATTTGACTCATTTGTATGTATTAGATACGCTATGTCATAAATCGTGGGAAAAGATTAAATAATTACCATACCAGAACTTAATTCAAGAATGTAATCCCTATGCATCACTCCTTATGTTGTGAAATATTTATGTGGACTCATTACAATGCGTTTTAGTTATTATAAAAATATTATCTCCTTGGGAAGCACCAGAGGGTTCCCGAAGTCAAGAATTCTCATTTTTATTTTGTATCAATCTGTATGGAGTTTAAAAAGGCATTATACTTTGCTATAGTGCTATCTTTGTTCCTTTCATGTATGAAGTATCAGCACATTCTTTCTTTGACTTATCTTTTTCTTTTGTATTGGGGGAAATTCTAGTCAGTTTCCAGCAGTATTGAAGGAGGAACAAAATGGTTGGTCAACAAAATAAAAGGTTTGTCTTTCTTCTGTGTGACTTAAGTTATGACCTTCCATTTTGATAACTTTCTTTTTTCATATTTTGCATGTGGACAATAAGGCTTATATGTTGATAAGTAAACCAGGTGTTAATTTTAACTTTAGAATTCACTAACTGTTTGATATCTTTACTTTTTACTGCTTAAATAGCCTTAAGCTGACTGATCATGTATGGAGATATCAGGAAATTGAAAGTTTTCTAGTTTCTACTGTTAAAATTTATGTATATAGATATGTCCACCTGTCGTCAAGTTTGCATTTAGCCAAATCAAATTGATTCATCTGTATAACTTGAACCATACATCCAACACAAGATTCTTTTTTTCCCTTTCTCGAACATTATATGCCTTGGGATTTGGATTTATCAAACTTATCTTTGTAAGCTAAAAGTTTTAAAATGTGGTATGGTTATTTCTAGTGTTAGTAGCAGTATGGTAGAAAGTGATTAGCTTATTTGAATCCAGTGGTTGTAGTGGAAATTGGGAAAATGAGAATCAATTCATCAATGTAGTGTTGGGACAAACGAAAACACAATGAGTAAAAAATAAGAATTTATCAAAGATATTGATTAAACTAGACTTTTATTAGAAGAACGATGAGAGCAATTGACTTTGCAGTGCTGCTGCTGCTGCTCCTGCAGAAAATATTCTTATATTATTGACTGCTAGACTTCCATTTTTCTTCTTTTTTTAATACTTCTTGAGATATATCAATCTCCTATTTAATCTAGGAGTGGAGTATTCTAGAATAAGACTTCAATACTCTTGAGAATACAAAAGACACTTATAGAACTCAGCAAACTTAATAACTGCAATTAATACTGCTTCTAGAAATATGAAATCCGAATTTTATGAAATAAAAATATTCAATTTTTCTATTTTGATAAATAGTTAATTGATAAAAGTTTAAAGTTAAGGGCGACATTTAAAATTTTTTCAAAGTAAGTGATGATGAAGTTTTGTTTTATTAGTATTATTAATGTAATAAAACAGAAAAGCTTTTTATATAAAACAGAATACTTTTATAAAGTTATTCATTTTATTAGACTATAAATAGAATATATTATATTCTATTATGCATAGTATTTTGCATAGTAAATTTTTTTTATATAAAATGAATATTTTATAAAGTTATTTATTTTATTAGACAATAATTAGAATATATTATATTTTATTATGCATAGTGTTTGTATAGTAAAATCTTTTATATAAAATAGAATACTTTTATAAAGTTATTCGTTTTATTAGATTATAAATAGAATATATTTTATTTTATTTAAAAAGATTTTGTTTTATTAGAATATTTTATTAAATCAATCTGGACCATCCGTTTAAAAGTGAATGAATCGATAGTTCATGAATTAATTCTTATTCAATCCATTCTTCTATAAATAGAAGCTCATTCCTTCATTATTTCTTACGAATTCACTGAAACTCTAGAGAGAGAAACTGTAAGACCCCGAATTTTTTTTAAATAAAAATTAAATTTCCTCTATTTATTATTTTGAAATAGTAAGGGTTGATTTGATTCATGTGGATAGTTATGGGTAAAATACGCAAATATTTGAATAAGCAAGTGGTTATAAAATATTCTTTATTGTTTGGGAATATTCGTTTGGTCGTGAAATATTCGTCTTGTCGAGTAATATTAAATGCTGACGGTAGCGATCTTTTATGGGCCCCATAACTTGAAAAGCGATTGGATGAAGAAAACGACAAATATAAGTTGTTTATAAATGACGGTGCGTAGTTATTACAAGTTAAAGCTGTTGAAATACTAGGTGGTTAAAACACACTAATCGTGTTGTCAACAAAAAGAAGATACTGGTATTGCACCAATTATTGATTCTTACGTGAAGGCACTACTCAATAATTGTTACAATGTAATTCTTTGTTCGATATTTTATTTTATTGATTCAATAATTAACGCATTGATATTGTATATCTTTGTTGTTTCAATAATTGTCATTACACAAGATTTTCCATTATCGAAACAATAATTCATATTATCTGAATAATATTATTAGATAACATTATTGGCAATGTCTAGAAAGTTACATCTAAGGAGAGGTTTGGTCACCTAATTGCAAGGCCAGAAGAAGGAGAAATTCTTATTGGAAAGCCCCCTCTTTCTGAACCGCTATCGATTATCGATATTGTGATTCGTAATATTATTTGTGAATAATTAATTATTGATTCATATGATGAGGAAAATATTGATTTTATGTGGATATAGATGGAGAAAATTTTTAATGTGACAATTGTTGAAAATTGAAATTTTATCTTTTTCGATAAAATAATTCATTTAAATATATATATATATTATTATTATATTTTCATAATATAATAATGGTGATATTTTTACAACGAATGTGTGAGATATATGAGTATACGAGGAGGAAGAGTATTTTTGTTGCAATAAATGTTTAAAACATGTTAAACATGTAAATTGGACCCCATTTATTGGATTTGAAATTTGATTATAAATTTCTAAAATCATCCGTTTGTGGATTTCGGTCAATTACATTTAGAATTTGGAAAAACTTTCTTACGCAAAGTTGTAGAGAATTGAATTTCCTATAAAAACTCGCGAGATTCAAATTTTCTGACAAAAGGGCTATTTATTGTGAATTATTGAAGTTCCGAAGCTACGAAATAATTGATTTTTGGAAGTTTAAATTATTTTAAATTAGAAAAACGTTTTTATTACTTTTTCTAGAAGGTGGCATGTGGTTATTGAACTGAAATCAGATTTCAAGTGTGCGTAGAAGATTTATTATATATATTATTATTATATTAAATTTTCTCGCTTTGGTGTTCTAAGCAATTTCTATAAATAGGGTCTTGGGTTAGAATTGAAGATTACACCATAAACTGAAGTTTTCTCTCTCTATATTATCGAGCGTATTCTTGTGAGTATTTTGAGTATACTTTGAGTATTGCTATACGGTGAAAGTTCAAGTCATAGCCTATATCCGGTGTTTCACTAGAAATACTGTCTTTCGAGGTAAGGGATATTATTTTTTTTCGTAATGATATTATTTCTTCAATATCATTATGCTGAAATATTGATCTGAAGTTTTTATCAAATTTGGAACTTTTGGTGTCGGAGTTACTATTTACGTATCTGATAATTTATTCACGATATCTGATTGGTATTATTCACGAATACTGACCACTATTCATCGAAAAATGAAAATTTTCTTTTCGTCCAAAATATCTATTGTGGATACTAGTTTTTATTGTATACATGTTTTGATCATTCTTGAATTTTACACCACTATGATTATTTTTGAGGTATTTTTGGACGTGGATAAAACAAAGTACGAATCCTTAATTGTAAGACCTCAACTTATTATAAATAAAATTGAATTTTCCTTTATTCATTATTCTAAATTAATAAGGGTTAATTTGATATAATTCTTTGGTTATGGGTGAAATGTGCAAAGTTTACAAAATAAGCAAGTGGTTATAAAATATTTATTATTGTCGTGGAATATTCGTTTGGTCGTGGAATATTCTTTTTGTCGGGAATCTCCAAATGACGGTAGCGATCATTAGTGGGCCCCATAACGGGAAAACAGTTGGATGAAGAAAAACGACAAAGATTGAGTTTTATAAATAACGACGTAAATTGTTACCGATTAACACCTTTGTTGGGTTACTCGGTGGTTAAAATCTGATGTCTGTGGTGGTTGCGATAAAGAAAGATTACCGGTATTATGATATTTTTGAATTATTGATCCTTACGTAAGAAGGCACTACTCAATAATTATTACTGATGAATTCTGATTCAATATTATATTTTATTGATTCAATAATTTTGCGTTGATATTTTGTATATTCTTGTTGTTTCAATAATTGTCATTACACAAAGATATTTTCCATTATCAAATCAATAATTCAAATTATTTGAATAATATTATCGAGATAACATTATTGGCAATGTATAGAAAGTTACATCTAAGGAGAGGTTTGGTCACCTAATTGCTACGCCAAGTAAGGAGAAATCCTTATTGGAAAGCCCCTCTTTCTGAGGAACTACACGGTTGTCAAGATCTTGTGATTCGTAATATTATTTTTAAATAAGTAATTATTGATTATTATGATAAAGAAAATATTTATTTTATGTGGATATAGATGGAGAAAATTTTTAATGTGACAATTGTTGAAAATTAATATTTTATCTTTTTCTGATAAAATAATTCATTTAAATATATTATTTTAATAATATATTAACGGTGATATTTTTATAATGAATGTGGGATATATGAGTATATGAAGAGGTAGAGTATTTTGTGGCATTAAATGTTTAACATATGTTTTGTGTGTCGGTGGACACAATTCTTGATCGAAAATTGATTATAGACTGTAAAATCGCCCGTTTGTGGATTTCGGTCAATTTTTGTTTGGAATTTGGAAAAATTTTCTTCTGCAAAGTTGTAGAGAATTGAAATTCCTATGGAAAGTCTCGAGTTTCGAATTTTTTGATAACCGAGCTATTTTCTACGAATTGTTGAAGTTTCGGAAAATAAAATAATTTTTATTAAATTGCGGGACCCACTTTTGGTTGGTGGATTAAACATGTGAAATTTCTTTGATTTTTGGTCCAAAGATGGCTAGTCTTATTTTCCAAAGAGGCATGCGTAGGAAAAGAATGAATAAATAATATTATTATATTAGTTTAGTCTCTTTGGCGTTCTAACATTTTCCTATAAATAGAGGCTAAGTTAGAATTGAAAATCACACCGTAAACAAAGTTTCTCTTTCTCTCTCTAAATTATTGAGCGTATTCTTGTGAGTATACTTTGAGTGTTGCTATATACGGTGCGGGTTTCACAAGACTACAATCAAATTCATCGTAAGACGGTTATTTTGAGATAAGGGTATTATTTTCTTCTTAAATGATATTTTTCTTCAATATCATTATGCCAAGTATTGGTGAACTTTTTTATCAAATTTAGAACTTGTTGTGTCGGGTTCTTATTCACGATACTCAAGACTATTCACGATAATGATTACTTATTCACTTATCACTTGTGACTATTCATTCTAAAAATAAAAATTTTTTTTTGTCCAAAATATCTATTCGGATACTAGCTTTGATTGTATCCATGTTTTGATCATTCTTGAATTTTACACCAATATGATTATTTTCAAGTATTTTTGAACATGGGTAAAACAAAGTACGAATCCTTAATCCTTAATCCTTGTCATTTTGTTTCTTTGGATTCGTTTCTTTAAAAATGTTTTCATCATCCTCGGTCCTAAATGGTGATATAAATGAATATCTTTGGCTTTGTAGTGCAAAAGATGAACGATTAATTGATGAATATCTTTGGCTTTCGTAGTAAAGATGAACATGACTAATTTGGTGATATAAAATGAATATCTTTTGGCTGTAGTGCAAAAAGATGATTAAAGATGTATATTGATTGTTATTACGTGGATAAATTATTGATGATGGACTTTTAAACCTTAGAAGGCGGTAGAATTCTTTCTACGTGACTCTTCTAATGGATTCTTTTTTCATTGCATTTGTTGATCTAAAACTTGTTATCTATTGTATTCTATTAGATTTTTCCCTCGTTGAAGACTAACGATAATTTGTTGTATATTATCTTAGTCATAATATTCTTTTATTGGGCTAGTTGAGCTCACCCTTTTCCTTTTTGTTCCATTTTTCTTCACAAGAGGTGAGAACATAAGCAGGATCGAGTGGGTATGGAGTGATGGTTCTAGGAAGATGTTTTAATTGCCCCTCACTATTTACGTAAAATAGTGTATGAATAATTAATGAGGACTTATTTGGGTGTGTATATTGTCTAGAAGACAATATTTGTATTTAAATTCAAAGTTGTATTGTCGTATTCTACACGACATCTGTATTATCAAAGTTGTAGTTTGCTTTCTATACCATGTATTTTGGCGACTCAGAATGGGTGTTGTATACCTATTTTGGGGGCGTCACAACCTTGCTTTCTTTTCGGATTGTACCTTCCCGGTTATTTCTTCTGTATCATGATCTTTCCATTGCTCATCTCCTGTGTTTCAGATATCATTTTAGAATATACTTCAAAACAAGGTTAATTGACATATCATAATTTGTCAACTTATTAAATAAACAATTTCAACCAGTACGCCACACACTAAATGAAGTATATTACTCGTCTCTTCCCTCCTAATTCTAGACTCATATCTCCGCCAGCGACCATATCCCTAAGCTCTGATACCAAATGTGATGCCCCCAAAACAGGTATACATCACCCATCTTGAGTCGCCAAAAAATACACTATAAAAAAAATCATTTACAACTTCATTTATACAACTCGTCAGCAAAAATATATTTAAATGATATCTGTGAGTTTAAATAAAAATACATATACCAACTCTGACTCATGTCACAATTGCACCTTACATAAAGGTACAGTCAAAAACTGTTTTAGAAATTATAATCTTTGGAAAGTGCTCAAGGAAACCTTCATACATAGGAGGCCATGAATCTAAGTTATGATAGATATTATATGTCCAGAGAATTATCCTTGGTTGACCCAATAGACCCCAAAAAAAACGAGAAGATTACTATCAAGTTCCTTCCAATGGTGAGTCTTCTCTTGACATATAACTATCTCCATTGTCTCCAAGTGAAAATTATATTTCAAATAAACTCCAAGATCATATAGGTAGTGCTCGTAGATATACTCAGCAAGTGTAAGTTTTCTTCGAGTATATCCTCGCCCTACCACTTGGAGTACGTACTCTTCTTTCAAAGGTAAGGGATATTATTTGTTGTACCTGTAAGGGGTATTATTTTTTTTGTATTCATAAAGAGTACTTCTGTTATTCCATTCTTTATTATTCTGTTGGAATAACCTGTATACGCGGACTACCCTATACTTGGTGAAATTCTTCTGTTATTCCATTCTTTATTATTATGTTGAAAAAACTTGTTTATACGAAGTACCTCATACATGGTGAAATTCTTCTATTATTTCATTCTTTACTATTCTGTCGAAATATCCGTCTCGTCGCGTTGCATGGGACCGGGTTCCATTATTTATTATTCCGCATTTATTATTCTATCTAATATCCTCGTTCGCGGCGCGTTCTTACGACTGCACTGGTTCCATTATTTATTATTCTCGTTGGGAATAATCATTCATGGTGCGGTCTCTATCGCATGCATGGTGAATCCTTTCGTTATTCCATTCTTTATTATTCTGTTGGAATAACCTGTCTATGTGGATTACCACATGCATGGTGAATGATCCTTTATATTCATTCCTTATTAAATTGTGAAAATGATCTGTTTACGAGGATTATAATAAAAGTCATAATAAAAGCATTGGACTGATAAAAATCATGGGTATATGTGGTATTAGTAAGTGTCATGATGAGTTATGTTGGTTATTATGTGAAAACATGAAAGTTTCTTAGAAATCACAAAGGATTGAAAATCAGATTTTGGTGAAAATGGAACATGAAATTCAATTGACCATATCTCCTATTATATTTTGAATTTTTGAGTGTGGTCAAGTTCTAGAGTTAGATCTATGAGTTTTGTAGCATCTCCAAGTGGAATCACTAGAAAAGGTGTTGTAGATTTCCGTGTAGACTGTTTTTAACAAAAGAGTCCAAAGCTGCAAAAGAGGAAAATGCTACTGCCCAGAAACTTTAAGGGACTGTTTTGGCCACTTAATTTGTGAGAAAAATTCTGGACTTTTGGGACATGAAAGTATATGGTATAAAGTACCTCCTGTCCAAAAATGAGCTCATTCCGACTTAAAATGAGCAAGTTATGACCATTTCAATATTTAAGTTTTTCCGACGAAAATCGCTATAACCGGAGTTCTATAACTCCGATGAACATGAAATTTAAACTGGAAGCTCACGTTAACATGTGTAAGATCCTGCCAAGATTTGGGAATTTCTAGAGTTAAACTTGAGGTAGCTAATTTTTTAAGGAATTAATTAGAAATTGATTTTTGAAAAATAGTAAATGAATTTTAAAAATTCCGAGAAAAATATATGTTTATTATGGGACTATATTCTGCTAAATTCCAGAAAAGAAATATTTTTGGGACTGATTTGGTATTTTTCATGAAAATGGTTTAGTTACGAACATATGAGTTAAATATGTTATGTGAAGTAACAAAATTGGAAAATATGATTTTATGGCTTGGAAATCCTATATAAGGTATATGCATATTTTTGATGAGGGATTTAATCATTGGTGATGAAATCTTATGAGTATGGTATTTTTTAATGATTAAATGCATTATTTGGTAAAGTGTAAACAATTGAAATAAATTGTTTATAAGTTTAAGAAGTTATTAAAATATTGTTATGATATTAATAATATTAGATTATGAGTGGTTGATAATATTTGCATAAATTTAAAGTCTTTAATATTTATCCTTATTTTCGTTTGATTAATACTTATATCATTGTCATCATCCTCATGTATATATTATGTTGAAAGTGATCTGTGGCCTATAGTGTATAGATGGACTTGGTATGATTATGACCAGAGATTATTCGGTATAATTATGACCGTAATATTATAAATAATGTGGAAAAAGTCTTCATTGGTCATAGTGCATTGATGGACAGTTTTTGGTATGATTATGGCTATGGATTCTCTTCGGCCAAGGGTGCAAAGATGAATTATTTTATGGCATGATCAGGACCGTTGATGAAAACACGATTATCTTTGGCCCGTAGTGCATGGATAATTCGTGGTCGTACTAAAAGAATATCCTTGGCCAATAGTGCAGGGATGAATTGATGATATGAATTAATTATTGAGCTGAGTCTAAGCAATGAAATATTAATTTATGGATGTGATAATAATGAATATCCTTGGCCGTAGTGCATGTGTGACGCCCCCAAAATAGGTCCAATCGGCCCAACCTATTCTGAGTCGCCAAATACATGGTACATAAACAACTACAACTTTATTAATACATTTGTCGTGCAAAATACGACAACATATATACTGTGAGTTTAAATACAAATATTGTCTTTTAGACAATATCCACACTCAAATAAAGTCCTCATTACAATTATTGATACACTATTTTACAAAATAGTGAGGACTACTAAAACCACTGTCTTGAACCATCACTCCACACCCCGACTAGTTCATGTTATATTCTCGCCTCCTGAGAAGAAAAATGGAACAAAAAGGAAAATGGTGAACTCAACTAGCCCAGTAAAGAATGTTATGACTAAGATAATGTACAACAAATTATCCTTAGTCTTCAACAGGGAAAAATCTGATAGAATACAATAGACAACAAGTTTCAGATCAATATTCGCAGCGGAAATAATAATTCAAAGAAGAGTTACGTAGAGAATGAAATCTACTACTATCTATGAATTTAAAAGTCCATCATCAATATTTTATCCCTGTAACATCAATCAATATACATCTTAAATCAAATATTCATCTTTGCACTACAGGCCAAAGATATTCATCAGTCGGTCATGTTCATCTCAATACCTGTTCATCTTTGCACTACGGGCTAAAGATATTCATTATAAAATTATTTATCTTTGCACTACAGGCCAAAGATATTCAATAATATCATCATTTTGGACTGAGGATGATGAAAATTATTTTAAAGGAAACGAATCCAGTGAAACAAAAGAATAAATATCAAGGATTCGTATTTCAGCTATTTCTTGTCCAAAAATACCTCATAAATAATCATAGTGAAGTAAAATTCAAGAATGATCAAAACATGAACACAATCAAAGCTAGTATCCATAATAGATATTTTGGACAAAAAGGAAAAAAAATTCATTTTTCGATGAATAGTGCCATATTCGTGAATAGTGTCGTATACGTGAATAGTGCCGTATACGTGAATAGTAACTCCGACATAAAAAGTTCCAAATTTGATTAAAAGTTCAAACCAATATTTTGGCATAATGATATTGAAGAAAATTATATCATTTAAAAAGAAAATAACATTCCTTACCTCGAAAAGACGGTACTCCTGACTGGAATACTAGATATAATGCTGAAGGAAACTTGCACCGTATAGCAACACTCAAGGTATCAAAATACTCACAAAAATACGCTCAATATATCGAGAGAGAAATAGAGAGAAAACTTCAGTTTCTGGTGTGATTTTCAATTTTAACCTAAGCATCAAATTTATAGAAAAATGCTTAGAACACCAAAGTAGAAAATTTAATATAATATTAATATATTTATCAAATTTTTCTTAGCCACCTCTAGACATCTGATTTCAGCACTTTTCACATGTTAATGATGTCCACAAAATACAAAAAACGTTTTTTATCAAAAAAATAAATAAAACTTCCAAAAATCAATTATTTCAGAACTTCAATAATTCATAATAAATAGCCTTTTTTATCAAAAAAATTCAAACCACATGTCATTTCCATAGGAAATTTCATTCTCTACAAATTTGCAGAAAAAAGTTTTTCCAAATTCCAAACAGAAATTGACTGAAATCCACAAACGGACAATTTTACAGGCTATAATCAAATTTTGGTCAAGAATTGGGGTCTACCGACACACAAAACATGTGTTAATCATTTAATGCAACAAAAATACTTTTCCTCCTCATATACTCATATATCCCACATTTATTGTAAAAATATCACCATTATTATATTATTAAAAATAAATATATTTAAATAAATTATTTTATCAGAAAAAGATAAAATATTAATTTTCAACAATTGTCACATTAAAAATTTTCTCCATCTATATCCACATAAAATCAATATTTTTCTCATCATATAAATCAATAATTAATTATTCACAAATAATATTACAGAATCACAACATCGACAAATGAGTGCGGGTTCCTAAAGAAAGAGGGGCTTTTCAATAAGGATCTCTCTTATCTGGCACACAATTAGATGAATAAACCTCTCCTTAGACAGAACTTTCTAGACATTGCCAATAATGTTTATAAATTATTGCTCGATAATAGAAAATATGTGTAATGACAATTATTAAAACAACGATAATATAAAATATCAACGCAACAATTATTGAATTAATAAAATAAAATCTTGAACAATAATTATCGTAACAATTATTGAGTAAAGGCTTCTACGTAAGAATCAATAATTGGTATAATCTGGTAATCTTCTTGTGTTTTAACCATAAAGGGTATTCAATAGTATTAATGGTAACATTTACGCTAATTATTTATAACCAACTTATTCTTATCGCTTTTCTTCATTCAATCGCTTTTTCCAGTTATGGGGCCCACAAAAGGTTCTTTGAAGTCATACGAATATTCCCAACGGTAAAAATATTCCACGACCAAGCGAATATTCTCGTTAACAATGAATATTTTAAAACCACTTGCTTGTTTGAAATAATTGCGCATTTTACCCATAACTTACTACATTAATCAAATCAACCCTTACTATTTCAAGATAATAAATAAAGGAAATTTAATTTCATTAAATAATAAGTTGGGGTCTTACAACATGGATAATTCATGCATGTGATATTAATGATGTAAGACCCCAACTTTTTATAAATAAAATCGAATTTCCTCTAATTATTATTCTTGATTAATAAGGTGGTAATTTGATATAATGCTTTAGTTATGGGTGAAATGTGCAAAGTTTACAAAATAAGCAAGTGGTTATAAAATATTCATTATTATTTCGGGAATATTCGTTTCGTCATGGAATATTCTTTTGTCAGAATCTCGTGATTGACGCACAAGTAGCGATATTTGTGGGCCCCATAACGAAAAAAAAATGATGGATGAAAGAAAATGACAAAGATTGAGTTTTATAAATAATTGGCGTAAATTGTTACCAATGCTAATAATCGTTGGGTTACACAGTGGTTAAAATCTGATAATATGCATGGTTCAGACATAAAGATGACACCAGTATTTGACAAGATTGTTGAATTATTGATCCTTACGTGAAAGCGCTTTACTCAATAATTGTCCACAAGAATTCTTATTCAATATTTTATTTTATTGATTCAATAATTCTTTGCGTTGATATTTTATATTATTGTTGTTCAATAATTGTCACCGCGATGATCTCTATTATCGGATCAATAATTCATATTATTTGAATAATATTATTAGATAACATTATTGGCAATGTTTAGAAAGTTCATCGAGGAGAGGTTTGGTCACCTAATTCTTGGCTTAAGGAGAGGTTCCATCAAGGAGAGATTCATCAAGGAGAGGTTTGGTCACCTAGGGGAGAGAACGCGCTTGAGTTAGATGTTACAAATGCGGAAGGAGGGACATATCGTAACAAACCGCATCACAACAATCCAAGGTATGTTACAATTGTGGAAAGGAAGGCCACATCGCTCGAGATTGTACTTATTGCGAAACCAAGTTCAAAGGAGGAGTGGTGATTCCAAGGGTCATCCGGATAAGTTGAAATCGTTGGTTCTGTAAAAGCGTTTGTCGTGGATCGCCAAAGCGTGAGGAACCCAAACGAGGTGATCACGGGTAAGCTAATCTTGAATTCTTGCGATGTTTATACCTTTTACTAGAATCACGGTTCTACCCATTCTTTTATCTCTCTCCGCTTGTGCTCAACGTTTAAACTTGACTTCGGAGAAATTAGATTTTGATTTATCTATTGAAACTCCATTGGGTGAAACCTTCGTTACATCTACAGTTTATAAATCTTACATGATCCAAGTTGGCACTATCACATTACCTGTTGATCTTATCTCTTTAAAGATACTTGTTTTGATGTGATTTTAGGAATTGATTGGTTAACCACTCATCATGCCAAAATTGATTGTTTTCGTAAGGTTGTTAGTTTTCATATTCCTAACCAACCTGTCATACAAATTCAAACCACTAAACCACTAAAATCAGTCACTGTCATATCAAACCACAAAGCTATTTGTTTATTGAAAAACGAATGTCAAGCTTTCTTAGTCATGTTATGGACTTGAACAATAATACGTTAGATTTGAATGATATTTTTGTTGTTAGTGAATTTCCTGACGTATTTCCTGAAGAATTTCTTGGCCTACTCCCAGAGAGTGATATTGAATTTGTATCGACTTTAAATCCCAAGACAAAACCCATTTCTAAAATCTCATATCGAATGGCTCTATTGAACTTCGGAGTTAAAACCCAACTATAGAAGTTGATACCCGAGAGCCTCTATCTTATGACTTCCTTTTGTGGAATGCATCAAAGCCAAACTCTCCGTAGGGGACGCCATATTCGTGCGATAGTAAACTGATAGGTGCTATTGTGATGTGCTTTATCCAAGATTGGGATATGAGTCACAATTGAGAGCAACCTAAGTCAGAATCGAAATACGTAGCTTTCAGGCTTAGTTGGTTATTATCGGAGATTCGTTGAAGGATATTCTCGAATCGCTATTCCATTAATGCAGCTGACTCGTAGAGATACAAAATTTGAATGGAGCAAAGAATGTGGGAAGAACTTCGAAGAACTCAAGAGGAGACTCATTTCAGCACATGTTCTGACCACGCCATCCTGGAAAAGCGAACGTGGTAGCTGACGTGTTGAGTAGAAGATCGTATACAAGTACGAAAACGATATTGTCAAAGACTAATTTCAGTATAATTTACAAATAATAGAGATGAAGATGAAAACTCTAGGTACCCACGTGATGATATACTTAGTATAATCGACTTTAATCGATAAAGTTAAAGTTGTTCAAGCTACACAATCAAGTCGATGAATTTGAAGAAGGAAGTGCAAGAAGTTGTTATTTAAAAAGCGAGAATCGGTGAGGTGAGGAAAGCTCAAACCTTCGATTTATTAATCCATTTGAAATTCTCGATCGAATAGAACGTGGCCTATAGACTCGCTTTCACCGCCAAGTATGAGGCGTGTTCATAACGTGTTTTATGTATCGATGTTACGTAAATATGTGGACGACCAACCACGTCATTGAGTTAGAACCCAGACGAGATAATGAAAACTTAACGCACGAAAGAGGTACCACAAGATCTTGGATAGGAAAGAACATGTCCTATGTACCGAGGTTATACCACAAGTTAAAGTTTTGTGGAGAAACCATGTTATTGAGGAAACGACGGGAGTTGGGAAATGAAATGAAAGCGAGGTATCTTCATCTTTTCAAACACACAGTACGTGCACGCCAATTTCGAGGACGAAATTTCATAAGGAGGGAGGTCAGAAGACCCCAACTTTTTATAAATAAAATCGAATTTCCTCTAATTATTATTCTTGATTAATAAGGTGGTAATTTGATATAATGCTTTGGTTATGGGTGAAATGTGCAAAGTTTACAAAATAAGCAAGTGGTTATAAAATATTCATTATTATTAGGAGAATATTCGTTTGGTCGTGGAATATTCTTTTGTCGTGAATCTCGCATGACGATTTACGCAAATCATTTCATGGGCCCCATAACGGAAAACAGATGGATGAAAGAAAACGACAAAGATTGAGTTTTATAAATAACGGCGTAAATTATTACCGTTAACACTGTTGGGTTACCTGGTGGTTAAAATACGATAATGCGCGTGTCACACAAGAAATATTACGGTATTATTGCAGATATTGTTGAATTATTGATCCTTACGTAAGAAGGCACTACTCAATAATTGTCACGATGAGTTATTGCTCAATATTTTATTTTATTGATTCAATAATTGTTGCGTTGATATTTTATATTATTGTTGTTCAATAATTGTCACCACCACAAGATCTCCATTATCGGATCAATAATTCATATTATTTGAATAATATTATTAGATAACATTATTGGCAATGTCTAGAAAGTTACATCAGGAGAGGTTTGGTCACCTAATCGCACGCCAAGAAGAGGAGAAATCCTTATTGGAAAGCCCCTCCATTCCAGGAAGGCGCCGGTTGTCAATAATGTGATTCTGTAATATTATTTGTGAATAATTAATTATTGATTTATATGATGAGGAAAATATTGATTTTTATGTGGATATAAATAAAGAAAATTTTTAATGTGACAATTGTTGAAAATTAATATTTTATCTTTTTCTGATAAAATAATTTATTTAAATATATTATTTTAATAATATATTAATGGTGATATTTTTTACAATGAATGTGGGATATATGAATAAATGAGGAGGAAGAGTATTTTTGTTGGATTAAATGTTTAACACATGTTTTGTGTGTCGGTGGACACAATTCTCGAATTCTTGTAAAATTTATTATAGACTGTAAAATCGGCCGTTTGTGGATTTTGGTCAATTTTTGTTTGGAATTTGGGAAAACTTCCTTCTGCAAAGTTGTAGATAATGGAATTTCCTATGGAAAGTCGCGAGTTTCGAATTTTCTGATAACCGAGCTATTTTTTATGAATTGTTGAAGTTTCGGAGAATAAAATGATTTTTATTAATTTATGGGTGGGACCCACTTTTTGGTTGGTGTGGAATACACATGTGGGCTGCTATTTTTGTTTAAAGATGGCTGATGGCTTTCAAAATTGGTTGGTGAAGGTTGGTGTGGAATAAGAAAAAGAAAATTATATTTTATTATTTTAGTCTCCTTTGGCGTTCTAACATTTTCCTATAAATAGAGGGCTAAGTTAGAATTGAAAATCACACAAGAAACAAAGTTTTCTCTCTTTCTCTCTCTATATTATCGAGCGTATTCTTATGAGTATACTTTGAGTGCTGTTATACGGTGCGATGTTTTTCGTTTAAGACTATATCGAAATTCAATGTACTACGGTTATTTTGAGGTAAGGGATGTTGTTTCTTCTTAAATAATATTATCTTCTTCAATATCATTATGCCGAAATATTGTTCTGAACTTTTGATCAATTTGGAACTTTTTCTTGTTTGAGAGTTCTTATTCATGAGTTACTATTCACGAGTTACTATTCATGAGTTCTTATTCATGGTACTATTCACGGCGTGAAGATGTTTTTTTTTGTGAAATTTCTATCTTTTTTGTGTCGGGGTTACTATTCACGTATATCAAGACTATTCACATATACGGATCTATTCACAAATACTGGACTATTCATTCTTAAAAATGAAATTTTCTCTTTTCTTCCAGATGTCTTTTATGGTTACTTATCTTTGATTGTATCCATGTTTTGATCTTTATTTGTGAATTCTACTTCACAATCGGGTTATTATGGAGTATTATTGAATTTGGATAAACCGAAATCTGAATCCCTAATATTTGTCCTTTTGTCTTCATGGATTCGTTCTCTAAAATGTATTTCATCATCCTCACCCTTAATGGTGATACTTGATGAATATCTTTTGGCTCAGTAGTGCAAAAGATGAATGATTAAATCGATGAATCTCTTTGGCCCGTAGTGCAAAGATGAGCAGTGTTGAGATGAACATGACCAACCTGGTGATACAAAATGAATATCTTTGGCTCAGTAGTGCAAAAGATGATTAAAGATTTGTATTGATTGTTATTACAGGATGAAATATTGATGATGGACTTTTAAATCTTAGAAGCAGTAGAATTCATTCTCTACATTGACTCTTCTAATGGATTGTTGTTTCCAATCGCATTTGTTGATCTAAAACTTGTTGTCTATTATATTTTATCAGATTTTTCCTTGTTGAAGACTAACGATTATTTGTTGTATATTATCTTAGTCATAATATTCTTTACTGGGCTAGTTGAGCTCACCCTTTTCCTTGATGTTCCATTTTTCTTCTCGGGAGGCTACAATGTAATGATAGTACTAGTCTGGGGTATGGAATGAAGGTTCTAGAGAGTTGTTTAGTAGTCCTCACCATTTTTGTAAAATAATGTATCAATAATTATGATGGGGATTTATTTGCGTGTGGATATTGTCTAAACGACAATATCTGTATTTAAACTCACAGTTTATATGTTGTAATAATAAAGTTACAGTTATTTCTGTACCATGTATTTGGCGACTCAGAATGGGTTGGGTGGAATGGACCTATTTTGGGGGCGTCACAAATGAATATCCTTGGCCGTAGTGCAGGGGTGATTCGATGATGTGGATTAATTATTGAGCCGAGTCTCAGCAATGAAATATTAATTCATAGATGTGATAATAATGAATATCTTTGGTCGTAGTGTAAAGATTATTTAATTAGTATGATTATGAGCAAAAATTATGATTTGGTATAACCATGATTTTTGATGTTTCAGGTGAAGATAGGTGATGAAAATTATCTTCGTCCTTGGTGCGAAAAGGAATTCAGAATCACAATTATGATTATGAGTTATTCATATGATTATGGACATGAATTGTTGATTGATGTTACAGGGATAAAACATTATTGGTGGACTTTTAACATGGAGAAGATAATTGACCTGATGGTCTATTTGACTCTTTTAATGGATTGCTCGTTCCGCTGCAACTATGGTTGAAAAGTTTTATCATTTACCATATGTTCTAAATCTCTGATTTATTATTGACAAAAGCTATTGATAATTTAATTATCTTTAGTTATGATATTCTTTTATTTGTCTTTAGATGTTTCACCCTTTTGCTTCACAATTCCTTTCGTGTAATAAGAGGTAAATGGGTCGAAATGAGGGATAACTGTGGGGAATAGAACGATGGTCTATAGTTGTTGAGGTTCTCCTAAATAGTATAAAAATAATTTTATCATGAACTTTAGATAAGTGTGTCGTATTGTATACGTCATTTGATATTTAATTTTGGTGAACCGAATAGGGTGAGGCGAACCCAAATTTGGAAGGGTGTTTTGTCACTATAATCTACTATAATCTATGAATTTAAAAGTCTATCATCATTATTTTATCCCTGTAACATCAATCAATGCACATCTTGAGTCATATATTCATCTTTGCACTACAGGCCAAAGATATTCATCAGTCGGTCATGTTCATCTCAACACCTGTACATCTTTGCACTACGGGCCAAAGATATTCATTATAAAATCATTTATCTTTGCACTACTGTGCCAAAGATATTCAATAATATCATCATTTTAGATGAGAATGATGAAAAATATTTTAAAGGAAACGAATCCAGTGAAGCAAAAGAATAAATATCAAGGATTCAGTATTTAAATTTATTTCATGTCCAAAAATACCTCATAAATAATCATAGTGAAGAAAATTCAAGAATGATCAAAACATGGATACAATCAAAGCTAGTATCCATAATAGATATTTTGGACGAAAAGGAAAAAATTTAATTTTTTGATGAATAGTGCCGTATTCGTGAATAGTGTCGTATACGTGAATAGTGCCGTATACATGAATAGTAACTCCGACACAAAAAGTTCTAAATTTGATTAAAAGTTCAAACCAATATTTCGGCATAATGATATTGAAAAAAATAATATCATTTAAAACGAAAATAACATCCCTTACCTCGAAAAGACGGTATTCATGACTGGAATACTAGATATAGTGCTGAAGGAAACTTGCACCGTATAACAACACTCAAGGTATCAAAATACTCATAAGAATACGCTCAATATATCGAGAGAGAAATAGAGAGAAAACTTCAGTTTCTGGTATGATTTTCAATTCAAACCTAAGCACCCTATTTATAGGAAAATGCTTAGAGCACCAAAACAGAAAATTTAATATAATATTAATATATTTATCAAATTTTTCTTAGCCCACCTCTAGACATCTGATTTCAGCACTTTTCACATGTTAATGATGTCCACAAAATACAAAAAATGTTTTTTATCAAAAAAAATAAATAAAACTTCCAAAAATCAATTATTTCAGAACTTCAATAATTCATAATAAATAGCCCTTTTATCAGAAAAATTCAAATCACATGTCTTTTCTATAGGAAATTTCATTCTCTACAACTTTGCAGAAGAAAGTATTTCCAAATTCCAAACAGAAATTGACCGAGATCCACAAACGGGCAATTTTACAGGCTATAATCAAATTTTGGTCAAGAATTGGGGTCTACCGACACACAAAACATTTGTTAATCATTTAATGCAACAAAAATACTCTTTCTAGACATTGCCAATAATGTTATCTAATAATATTATTCAGATAATATGAATTATTGCTCTAGATAATAGAAAATACTATACAAAGTGACAATTATTAAAAAATAATAATATAAAATATCAACGCCTTGACAATTATTGAATCAATAAAATAGAATCTTTGAACAATAATTCATTGTAACAATTATTGAGTAGTGCCTTCCCACGTAAGAATCAATAATTGGTGTAATACCGCATCTTCTTTGTGTTTTAACCACGGGTATTCCAACAAAGATAATTGGTAACAACTCACGTGTTATTTATAATCAACTTATTCTTGTCATTTTCTTCATCCAATCGCTTTCAGTTATGGGGCCTACACAAGGTCAAGGCCGCCGTCATTTAATATTTCCCGACAGTAAAAATATTCCACGACCAAACGAATATTCCCCGTCAACAATGAATATTTTAAAACCACTTGTTTGTTTGAAATAATTGCGCATTTTACCCATAACTTACCACATTATTCAAATCAACCCTTACTATTTCAAGATAATAAATAGAGAAAATTTAATTTCATTAAATAATAAGTTGGGGTCTTACATAAGTGTGTCGTATTGTATACGTCATTTGATAATTAATTTTGGTGAACCGAATAGGGTGAGGCGAACCCAACTTTGGAAGGGTGTTTTGTCACTATCATACAAGATGTCTAATGACATACAACATCGTGTTATCATAAACATGTGGTTGTGCACATCCACTTCTTTGAGTATATCTACGAAACACTACCTATATGATCTTGGAGTTTATTTGAAATATAATTTTCACTTGGAGACAATGGAGATAATTATATGTCAAGAGAAGACTCACCATTGGAAGGAACATGATAGTAATCTTCTCGTTTTTTTTTGGGGTCTATTGGGTCAACCAAGGATAATTCTCTAGACATATAATATCTATCATAACTTAGATTCATGGCCTCCTATGTATGAAGGTTTCTTGAGCACTTTCCAAAGATTATAATTTCTAAAGCAGGCTTTTTGTTTGTAGACTTTATGTAAGGTGCAATTGTGACATGAGTGAGTTGGTATATGTATTTGTATTTAAACTCACGATAGATTTCATTTAAATTGTATTTTGCGACAACAGGTTGTATAAATGAAGTTGTAAATGATTTTTTTATAGTGTATTTTCTGGCGACTCAAGATGGGTGATGTATACCTGTTTTGGGGGCGTCACATTTGGTATCAGAGCTTAGGGATATGGTCGCTGGCGGAGATATGAGTCTAGAATTAGGAGGGAAGAGACGAGTAATATACTTCGCTAGTGTGTGACGTACCTAAGCTGAAATTGTTTATTTAATAAGTTGACAAATTATGATATGTCAATTAACCTTGTTTTGAAGTATATTCTAAAATGATATCTGAAACACAGGAGATGAGCAATGGAAAAATTATGATACAGAAGAAATAACCGGGAAGGTACAATCCGAAAAGAAAGCAAGGTTGTGACGCTCCCAAAATAGGTATACAACACCCATTCTGAGTCGCCAAAATACATGGTATAGAAAGCAAACTACAACTTTGATAATACAGATGTCGTGTAGAATACGACAATACAACTGCGTGAATTTAAATACAAATATTGTCTTCAGACAATATACACACCCAAATAAGTCCTCATTAATTATTCATACACTATTTTACGAAATAGTGAGGATAAATTAAAACATCTTCCTAGAACCATCACTCCATACCCCAGACTTGATCCTGCTATGTATTCTCACCTCCCGAGAAGAAAAATGGAACAAAAAAGGAAAAGGTGAGCTCAATTAGCCCAAAGAAGAATATTATGACTAAGATAATATACAACAAATTATCGTTAGTCTTCAACAGGAAAAATCTAATAGAATACAATAGACAACAAGTTTTAGATCAACAAATGCAATGAGAAAAGAATCCATTAGAAGAGTCACGTAGAAAGAATTCTACCATCTTCTAAGGTTTAAAAGTCCATCATCAATAGTTTATCCCTCGTAATAACAATCAATATACATCTTTAATCATCTTTGCACCTTCTGAGCCAAAGATATTCATTATATCACCAGGTTGGTCAAGTTCATCTCAACACTGTTCATCTTTGCTTCTGAGCCAAATATATTCATCGAGTTAATCGCTCATCTTTTGCTACAGCCAAAGATATTCATTTATATCACCATTTAGATCGAGGATGATGAAAAACATTTTTAAAGAAAGCGAATCCAAATTGAAACAAAAATGACAAGGATTAAGGATTAAGGATTCGTACTTTGTTTTACCCATGTTCAAAAAATACTTGAAAATAATCATATTAGTGTAAAATTCAAGAATGATCAAAACATGGATACAATCAAAGCTAGTATCCGAGAATAGATATTTTGGACAAAAAGATAAATTTTTATTTTTGGTGAATAAAGTCCGTATTCGTGAATAGTGTCAGATATCGTGAATAAAGGCCAGATATCGTGAATAGTAACCCAAACACAACAAGTTTCAAATTTGATAAAAAAGTTCACCAATACTTTGGCATAATGATATTGAAGAAAAATATCATTTAAGAAGAAAATAATACCCTTACCTCAAAATAACCAAATCTTTCGACCGAATTTTTGCAGAAGGTCTTGTGAAACCCTTGACCAGATAAGCAACACTCAAAGTATACTCACAAGAATACGCTCAATAATTTAGAGAGAGAAAAGAGAAAACTTTGTTTCGGTGTGATTTTCAATTTTAACTTAGCCCTCTATTTATAGAAAAATGTTAGAACGCCAAAAGAGACTAAACTAATATAATAATATTATTTATTCATTCTTTTCCTACGCATGCCTCTTTGAAAAATAAGACTAGCCATCTTTGGACCAAAAAATCAAAATTTCACATGTTTAATCCACCAACCAAAAGTGGGTCCCGCAATTTAATAAAAATCATTTTATTTTTCGAAACTTCAACAATTCGTAGAAAATAGCTCGGTTATCAAAAAAATTTGAAACTCGGGACTTTCCATAGGAATTTCAATTCTCTACAACTTTTCAGAAGAAAATTTTTCCAAATTCCAAACAGAAATTGACCGAAATCCACAAACGAGCGATTTTACAGTCTATAATCAATTTTCGGTCAAGAATTGTGTCCACCGACACACAAAACATATGTTAAACATTTAATGCCACAAAATACTCTACCTCCTCATATACTCATATATCCCACATTCATTATAAAAATATCACCGTTAATATATTATTAAAATAATATATTTAAATGAATTATTTTATCGTAAAAAAGATAAAATATTAATTTTCAACAATTGTCACATTAAAATTTTTCTATCTATATCCACATAAAATAAATATTTTCTTTATCATAATAATCAATAATTACTTATTTAAAAATAATATTACGTAATCACAAGATCGACAAACGGTAGTTCTACAGGAAAGAGGGCTTTCCAATAAGGATTTCTCCTCTACCTGGCATGCAATTAGGTGACCAAACCTCTCCTTAGACAGTAACTTTCTAGACATTACCAATAATGTTATCGATAATATTATTCAAATAATATGAATTATTGATTTGATAATGGAAAATAATCGCAGTAATGACAATTATTGAAACAACAAAGAATACAAAATATCAACGCAGCAATTATTGAATCAATAAAATATAATATTGAATAAAGAATTCATCGTAATAATTATTGAGTAAAGGCCTTCTTACGTAAGGATCAATAATTCAAAAAAATCGTGCAATACCGTGCCATCAAGCAACTAATGCCAGACATCAGATTTTAACCACTGTGTAACCCAACAATGTTGTTAAGCGGTAATAATTTACGTCGTTATTTATAAAACTCAATCTTTGTCATTTTTCTTCATCCAACCGCTTTTCCGTTATGGAGCCCACTAATAATCGCTACTGGCCGTGCATTACGGAGATTCGAACAAAAAAAGAATATTCCACGACCAAACGAATATTCCACGACAATAATGAATATTTTATAACCACTTGCTTATTTTGTAAACTTTGCACATTTCACCCATAACCAAAGAATTATATCAAATTAACCCTTATTAATTTAGAATAATGAATAAAGGAAAATTCAATTTTATTTATAATAAGTTGGGGTCTTACAAAGGTATTCTCATCTCTTCGAAATACCAGGTACGTACGTAAATTTCGAGAGCTCATAAGGAGGGGGGATTGTGAGACTCCGAATTTTATGAAATAAAAGTATTCAATTTTTCTATTTTGGTGAATAGTTAAATTCAATTTCAAAATAAGTGATGTTGAAGTTTTGTTTTATTAGTATTATTAATGTAATAAAATAGAAAAGCTTTTTATATAACACAGAATTCTTTAATAAAGTTATTCGTTTTATTAGACTATAAATAGAATATATTATATTCTGTTGGAATAACCTGTCTATGTGGATTACCACATGCATGGTGAATGATCCTTTATATTCATTCATTATTAAATTGTGAAAATGATCTATTTACGAGGATTATAATAAAAGTCATAATAAAAGCATTGGACTGATGAAAATCATGGGTATATGTGGTATTAGTAAGTGTTATGATGAGTTATGTTGGTTATTATGTGAAAACATGAAAGTTTCTTAGAAATCACAAAGGATTGAAAATCAGATTTTGGTGAAAATGGAACATGAAATTCATTTGACCATATCTCCTATTATATTTTGAATTTTTGAGTGTGGTCAAGTTCTAGAGTTAGACCTATGAGTTTTGTAGCATCTCCAAGTGGAATCACTAGAAAAAGTGTTGTAGATTTCCGTGTGGACTGTTTTTAGCAAAAGAGTCTAAAGTTTGCAAAAAAGAGGAAAACGCCATCGCTTGTAAACTTTAAGAAAATGTTTTGGCCACTTAATTTGTGAGAAAAATTCTGGACTTTTGGGACATGAAATTATATGGTATAAAGTACCTCCTGTCCAAAAATGAGCTCATTCCGACTTAAAATGAGCAAGTTATGACCATTTCAATATTTAGGTTTTTCCGACGAAAAATGCTATAACCTAGGAGTTCTATAACTTGATGACCATGAAATTTAAACCGGAAGCTCGGTTAACATGTGTAAGATCCCCGCCAAGATTTGGGAATTTACGGAGTTAAACTTGAGGTAACTAATTTCTTAAAGAATTAATTAGAAATTAATTTTTGAAAAATAATAAATGAATTTTAAAAATTCCAGAAAAATATATGTTCATTATGGGACTATATTCGCTAAATCCCTTAAAAGAAATATTTTTGGGACCGATTTGGTATTTTTCATGAAAATGGTTTAGTTACTTAACATATGAGTTAAATATGTTATGTGAAGTAACAAAGTTGGAAAATATGATTTTATGGCTAAAAATCCTATATAAGGTATATGATATTTTTGATGAGGATTTAATCATTGGTGATGAAATCTTATGAGTATTTACATTTTGAATGATTAAATGCATTATTTGGTAAAGTGTAAACAATTGAAAAAATTATTTATAAGTTTAAGAAGTTATTAAAATATTGTTATGATATTAATAATATTAGATTATGAGTGGTTGATAATATTTAGATAAATTTAAAGTCTTTATATTTATCCTTATTTTCGCTTGATTAATACTTATATCATTGTCATCATCCTCATGTATATATTATGTTGAAAAGTCATCGTGGCTTGAAGTGCATAGATGGACTTGGTATGATTATGACGAGAATTATTCAGATAATCATGATCGTAATGTTTCAAATGATGTGAAAAAAAGTCCTCATTAGTAGTAGTATTGATGGGATGATTTTTTGGTATGATTATGGCTATAGATTCTCTTCACGGGGTGCAAAAGATGAATTGTTTTATGGCATGATCAGACCAGTTGATGAAAATACGATTATCTTTGGCCCGTAGTGCATGGATAATTCGTGGTCGTGATACTTAAAAGAATATCCTTGGCCTAAAGTGTATGTATGAATTGATGATGTGGATTAATTATTGAAATTTGAGTCTCAAAGAATGAAATATTAATTCATGGATGTGATAATAATGAATATCCTTGGTAGTAGTGCATGGATAATTCATGGATGTGATATTAATGAATATCCTGGCGGCAGTAGTGCAAGGGTGATTCGATGATGTGGATTAATTATTGAAATTTGAGTCTCAAAGAATGAAATATTAATTCATAGATGTGATAATAATGAATATCTTTCGTCAGTAGTGCAAAGATGATTTAATTAGTATGATTATGAGCAGAAATTGTGATTTGGTATAACCATAATTTTGATGTTTTGAGTGAAGATAGGTGATGAAAATTATCTTCGTCTTGAATGCGAAAAGGAATTCGTAATCACAATTATGATTATGAGTTATTCATATGATTGTGGACATGAATTGTTGATTGATGTTCAGGATAAAATATTATTGATGGACTTTTAACATGGAGAAGATAATAGACACGATGGTCTATTTGACTCTTTTAATGGATTGCTTCGTTCATTTGCAACTATGGTTGAAAAGTTTTATCATCTACCATATGTTCTAAATCTCTGATTTATTATTGACAAAGGCTATTGATAATTTAATTATCTTTAGTTATGATATTCTTTACTGAGCTAGTTGTGTTCACCCTTTTGCTTCACAATTCCTTTCAGGTAATAAGAGTGTAGCTGGGTCGAGCGGGGACAACAGGGGAATAGAACGGGGGTCTATAGCTGTTGAGGTTATCCCTAAATAGTATAAAAATAATTTTATTGAGAACTTTAGATAAGTGTGTCGTATTGTATACGTCATTTGATATTTAATTTTGGTGAACCGAATAAAGTAAGCGAACCCAAATTTAAAAGGTGTTTTGTCACTATCATACAAGATGTCTAATGACATACAACCTCGTGTTATCATAAGACAGGTTGTGCACATCCACTTGTTTGAGTATATCTGAGCACTACTTATATGATCTTGGAGTTTATTCGAAATATAATTTTCACTTGGAGACAATGGAGATAGTTATATGTCAAGAGAAGACTCACCATTGGAAGGGACATGATGGTAATCTTCTCATTTTTCTTTGGGGTCTATTGGGTCAACCAAGGATAATTCTCTGGATATATGATATCTATTATAACTTAGATTTATGGCCTCCTATGTATGAAGGTTTCCTTGAGCACTTTCCAAAGATTATAATTTCTAAAACAGTTTTTGACTGTACCTTTATGTAAGGTGCAATTGTGACATGAGTCAGAGTTGGTATATGTATTTGTATTTAAACTCACAGAGATACATGTCGTCAGTATTTTGCATTTACAACAGTATAAATGAAGTTGTAAATGATTTTTTTAAAGTGTATTTTCTGGCGACTCAAGATGGATGATGTATACCTGTTTTGGGGGCGTCACACCCCCTCTTAATTTGTAATCTTCAATTCATTTTTGAACTTCTCAAATTTCTCCCACGTGACTGGTTTGGTTAGAGCATCAGCTGGCTGATCGTTAGTGTTAACAAATTTCATGCAAATTTCTCCTTTGCTCACCAAGTCTCTGATGAAATGATAACGGAGCTCTATATGCTTATAGCGAGCATGAAAATCGGATTTTTGCCATTTTATTTTGACCTATTGTCACAATAGATTCTTGTAGGTTCATTTTGCTTTAGTTGCAAATCATTCAAAATTCTTCTTAACCAAACTGCTTCATACGCATAATCCGGCCGCTATAATGTATTCTTCTCACGAATATAACGCCTAATCGATTTTTGCTTCTTTGAACTCCATGATATCACATTTGAACCTAGGCAAAAAAGATAACCTGAGGTGCTCTTTCGATCATCAAGAGAACCTGCCCATCGCTATCAGTATATCCAACAAGCTTGAAATCTTTTTCTTTCACATAAGTGATCCCATATTTTTTTTTGTCCTGTAGATACCTTAAGATTCTTTTTGCTGTTGTATAATGAGACTTTGTTGGCTTATTCATGTATCTAGAAATCACACTCACTGAATGCATTATATCAGGTCTTGTGTTGGTGAGATAAATCAGAGAGCCAACCAAGCTTCTATAAAGCTTATCATCAACTCTTGGTTCTTCATCATTTTGCTGCAACTTTTCATTTAAAGCCATAGGCGTAGCCACATCTTTGCATTTTTCCATTTGAAATTTTTTAAGTAAATCTTCTACATACTTTTCTTGGGAGAGAAAAATATGCCCTTTGCTTTGTTTCACTTGAATTCCAAGAAAATATCTCATAAGACCCAAGTCAGTCATTTCAAACTCATTCATCATATTTTTCTTGAAATCTTCGAGCATTTTCATATTTGAACAAAAATAGATCAAATCATCAACGTATAAGCAAACAAGAAGGAAGTCTGTACCTTCTGTCTTCACATACAGTGAAGGTTCACTTGGGCTCATCTTGAATCCATTTTCTTTGGAAATAACCATCAATTACATTGTTCCAAGCTCGGAGGGCTTGCTTTAGGCCATACAAAGCTTTTTCAAGCCTATACACTTTGTCTTCTTTTCCTTCTACTTGAAACCTTGAGGTTGCTTAACATAGACCTCTTCCTCCAACTCACCATTTAAAAAGCAGATTTTACATCAAGTTGAAACACTTTCAACTCCAATTGAGCTGCCAAAGCAAGAACAATTCTTATTGTTTCCATCAGAGCTACCGGTGCAAACGTCTCGGTGAAATCTATGCCAGGCTATTGTGAGTAGCCTTTCGCGACTAATCTGGACTTGTGCTTTTGAATTGAGCCATCTTCATTGTACTTTGTCTTATAAACCCATTTTAATCCAATGACATCCTTCCCTTTTGGCAGATCCATAAGCTCCCAAGTTTTATTCTTTTCAATCATAGAGATTTCTTCTTTCATGGCTTTAATCCATACATTATTAGTTGCTGCTTCTTCAAAAGTGTGAGGTTAACATGAAAAAAGAGCAAATTCACATGATTCATAGACATCTTGTAATGATCGTACCTTTCTTGGAGGTGATTCCGAATCGGAATGATCATGAATTGATGATGGAATTCTAGAGGAACTTCTTGTTATTCACGTCGCAAGTTGCTTTCTTGATTTGCATCTTCTTGAAAAGATGATGATTCTTTAAATTGTATGACTTTTGATCTTGAGAAGAATCATCCTTCCACTCCCAAGCTGCCATTTCATTAAAAATGACATCTCTAAATACTACAAGCTGATTTGTCTTGGGATTAAGCAGTCTAAAACCCTTAGACTCATCACTATAGCCAATAAACATGTACTTTTCACCTTTCTTGTCTAACTTGTCCATGTTGTGTGATGTGTTCATGCCATAAGAAATGCATCCAAAAACTTTGAAGTGATCAACAAGTGGCTTCCTGTTATTCCATGCCTCAAATGGAGTTTTGTTTTGAACTGATTTTGTAGGGGATCTATTAAGAATATAGATAGAAGCATGAATAGCTTCAGCCCACAGATTGTTTGGAAGCCTTTTTCCTTGCAACATACTACGAGCCATCTCAACGATAGTGCGATTCTTTCTTTCTGCCACACCGTTTTGTTGCGGACTTCTACTAACAGTGAGCTGCCTTTGAATTCCATTCTCCTTGCAGTAATTCATGAACGGTGTATATATAAATTCTCCACCACGATCTGTCCGTAAAGTTTTCATTTGACATCCACTTTGCTTTTCTGCTAGAGCTTTGAATTGAAGAGAAATTAAGAAAGCTTCTAACTTTTTATTTAAGAAGTACAACCACATCATTCTTGTATAGTCATCAACAAAGAGAATGAAATATCTCTTATTGTTGAGAGATGGAGTCCTCATAGGACCACAAATGTCAGAATGCACCAATTCTAAAGGGGCTTTAGCTCTCCATGAGGTTTTTGGAAATGGAAGTCTATGCATTTTTCCATGTATACACATCCTTCACAAACTCTTCCATTATTCTCTATAGCAGCAATCCAACCACCATATTTTTTTCTTTCAACAATTTCATAACCCTGTAATTTAAATGCCCATATCTTAAATTCCACAAGTAGGATATATCTAAATTTTCACTTCTTAAAGCAAGGTTTTCCTCTATTGGTATGACAAGAGGAAACACCTTATTTTTAGATATTTCAACTTTTGTTACTGTCAAGTTATTTTTCTTGTCAACAATTTCGCATTTGCTATCATCAAAGATAACCTGATAGCCTTTGTTTAACAACTGACCAACACTCAAGAGATTTTCAGATAAATTAGGCACATAAAGAACATCAGATATCAATCTTTTGTTACCTCCTTTGGTGTGGACAACAATAACACCTTTTTCGAGAGCTTTCTGTAACTTTCCGTCTCCAAGCTTTACTTGAGAAGTGAAACTGTGATCAAGTTCTATGAAGAAGTCTTTATTTCCCGTCATATGGCTACTGCAACCGCTGTCTAAATACCATAAATTCTGCGACTCACTTTCAGTGAGTAAGTAAGAAGAGTAAAAAGGTGTTCATTATCACATTCCTTTGTGAACCGAAAGCTTCATTTTGCTCTTTTTGTTTTGAAACCAGCATCTCTTTCGAGAATGATTAGCACTCGACATCTTGTACATTTAAATCGCAATCTTTGGATTCATGGTTAGATCTTTTGCAGATGATACATCGAGAATTTTCATTATTGAAACTTTGTTGTCAGTGAGCTTCCACTTCTTTCTTTCTTTGAAGTTATGATCGTAAGTTTTCTTCTTCTTCTTCTTAGCTGTTGATTTATTCTTGAAAAAGAATTTTGATTTTTTTCTGTTGAATGAGACATGTCCCAAGAGCTGTTGGCCTTCTTTTTTGAAACTCTCAGTTTGGACTGAAAAGCTTGTTCCACAGGTTAATGTGAGGACCTATTAATCCTCTGTTCATGAGCTTGTAGTGAACCTGTTAACTCATGAAAGGACATTTTGGACAGATCTTTGGATTCTTCTATGGCTGCGACAACATGATCAAATTTGGGAGGAAGACTCCTCAAAACTTTTTCAATCACTCTCTTGTCTTCAATGGTGTCACCACAACCCTTGATTTGATTTACTATTTCAGCAACTTTTGAAGAGAAATCTCGAATGCTTTCACTTTCGTTCATTGACAGATTATCAAAATTTCTCCATAATGTCTGAAGTTTTAAAGTAATGGCCTTGGCAGATCCTTGAAATTCTTTTTGCAAAATCTCCCATGCAATTTTAGCTTTTTGACTACAAAAATTTTAGGAAAAATTGATTTGCTTACCCTCTGTCAGATAAATCTGAGTCTCGTGAGATCTTTCTTTTGTTCTCCTCAGACATGCCTTTTGTTGTGCTTGTGACCAATCTCTAGTTCCTGTGTGGTTCTTCATAACTAGTCTTAATAATATCCCAGAGGTCTTGAGATATGAAGACAGCTTCCATTTGATCGCTCCAATACTCATAGTGTTCCCTTCAAATATAGGGATTTGACTTGGAGAATATGCAAACAACGAGGGATGAATTTGAACTCATGATAGCAGGATGTGGTTTTAACAAAATAGCTCGATACCAAATTTTTTGGGACAAACGAAAGCACAATGAGCAAAAAACAAGAATTTATCAAGGATATTGATTAAACTAGACTTTTATTAGAAGAATGATGAGAAATAATAGACTTTGCAAAGGTAAAGGTCCGCCTCCCGCAGAACGTATTCTTATATTATTGACGGCTAGACTTCCTTTTTCTTCTTTTTTTTAATACTTCACGGGATACATCAATCTCCTATTTAATCTAGGAGTAGAGTATTCTAGAATAAGACTTCAATACTCTTGAGAATACAAAAGACACTTATAAAACTCAGCAAGCTTAATAACTATAATTAATACTGCTTCTAGAAATATGAGATTACATAATTACTTTCTAACAGAGATAAATACATTTTTGGTACCTTTACTGGGACCCAACTTACAATTTGGTACCCAAAGTGAAAAAACTTACAAACTGGTTATTGTACTCGAAAATTGTTGCAATCCGTTAAACAATAGGGTTTCATCCATGTTCCGTTTGAAAATTTGACAGGTCAGATGCAAAGGATGACATGGCGATGACTGGGCAACAAAGTTTAATTGATGTATATTTCCCATTTATAAAAGATGATCAGCAAAAACCGAAGAGATCCAAGCTCGATATTTGGGGGAAATTTTTTTAGGGTTCTTCTCATTCTTCCTTCTTCTCTCGCTCACCAAAAACCGAAGAGATCGAACAGCAAAAACAAAGAGCTCGATATTTGGGGGGAAAAAATTAGGGTTCTTCTCTCATTCTTCTTCTCTCATTCTTCCTTCTTCTTCTTCTTCGGGTTTTCAGTGTTTAATTGAAAGGATGAGCTCATCTTGGAGTGGAATTGTAAATGAAATCGGGGAAGAAGATTGTAGTTCATGCAACAAAAATGAATGGATTACACCGCACTTTCCAAGTTTGTGTCACTGTGGAGCAATGGTGCAAATGTGGGAGGTAAAAGAAAGATGGAAACAAAACATCTAGGAAGGCGATTCATTGGGTGTATTAATTATCGGGCAAGATTTTGGAATGATGTTTTTTTATTTCTTTTCATATGATTGACCGAAAATGGTCAGTGTGTTCACGTGTAATAGATGCGAGAGAGCTTATGCGGTTTCTTTAAATGGTACGATCCACCATTTACCGAACGAGCCAAAGATGTTATTGAAGATTTGACATTAAAGTCAAGATGAAAGCAGAAAGATGTTGGTTAAATTGAAGAATGAAAAATAGTGAGAAGACCAAGGATTGGAAAGAGTCAGCGAGAACTTAATTCGGTGAAGACATGGAGAAGGAGGTTAAAAAGCTAAAGAAGATTACCGCCAAAGCTCAACAAAAAGAAAAAATGTTTATGGTTTCTTTTAATTTGCTCATGGATGTTAGTTGGTGGTGTTGTTGGGGTTAGAATTTGAATGAATGATGCTTTGTTTTAATGTATTAGTTAAGTTGAAGGTTTATTTTGGTGGTGTTTCAATGGATTGTGATGTTTGGTGTTTTAATGAACGCAGGATGTTGTTGTTTCAATGAATGAATAATGTTCTTGCTTCAATGAATGAATGATGTTCTGCTTTTAATTAATGAATGAATCGCATGCTCTGCTTTCTTGTCTTTCTAGTTTGTTGTTGTTTCAATGCTCGCTTTTTTGCAAATTAAGGATGCTTTAAATGAAGAGGCCGGTGGCAAGTATTATGGTCACCATATCCCACAAGATATATAAATAAGACACAAAGCTTAATTAATCCGACTACTACATGCTCTGGAAGATTAAACTACTAAAGAATGTGTCTAGCAAAACTAAGTTAAAATTCAAGAATAAAGATAAGCTCCTCAAGTTCATCCACATTGCATCCTTGCTGATTGAATTAGGACTAGCCAACATCCATTAAGCTCAAATTATTTTCTTCTTCGTCATAATACAGACTACCGAAAGAGCACTTCATTGAAAGAGAAAAGGAAAGGGGTAGATATGTTTCTATTTTAATCGGAAAAAATGCAATCGCCAAACCTCACTCAAATTGACCAATTGGTGAAAATGTTAGGAAGGCCTTATTGGTACTTTGCGTAACATAAAAAATGTCATCATTCAATTCAACCATAAAATGAAAAGGATTCAAGCCAACCATAAAAGGATTCAATTCAACCATAAAATAAAAAAGTCGCCATCGGTCATGTTCTTAAAACTTGATATTAAACAATACATTGTCTTTAAACAAACTTGAAAAAGTCGCCATCACCAATCATTTCAATCAACACAATCTTGTCAAACTTGATATTAAACAAAGGTCATAAATATTAAACAAAGTTCTTAAAAATTAAACTTGGATATCTCATGTCCCTATCGACTTCCAACTTAATCTCTCATGTTCTCCATTGTGCTTGAAGTTGGTGGATTGTCATTGATGTAAAGTAGGGTTCTATACATTCTTGTAGCAGGAGGTGTGTTATTTCGCTGATCCATCTTGATATATGACTTCTCTCGAGTTGGCATCTCAGATTTGACATAACCAAGCACAAGTATGGTTACATATGAAAAATGACAAATAAAAGTAACATAAATACTTGCAATTTAAAAAAAGTTGTAACTCACAAAAACTAATCCAGAGTTTTGTCCATTCATATTATCTATTATGACTCCCCTCAGACTAACATAAACACCAAATCCTCGCTTTGGTACTTTAGCGCTGGTCTTTATCCTCTTAACTTGCAACTTTGGTGTAGTACCCCGTATAAAAGTAATGTCCAACTGAAACTTCCTCTTGATCTCATCTTGCATGTCTTTTAACTTCCAATCGAGGGTTTTTTCTAATTTCATTGCCATAAAACTCAAACCATGAATTTGACCGATCCCTTCCTCGCTTTTTGAAAGCCCCGCTATATGTATATTTTTTTTCCGGTATGTCTTAACTCGCAGATCTCGGGGATGAGCCATCCATTCCGCTTATAAACACCTCCCAATGACATTTTGGTTTTTACACTTTAAATGAAACTTTTTTCCCAAAGATTTCTAAGGTACCTTACATCCTTTCCTTTTCCCAAACAATATCCTCTAATAGCCTCTCCAATTCATGAGGCCCATCGAACATCATTCCAAACACGTAAGTCAATATCTTTTTCTCTTGGTCAGGGGGTCAAATGTTATCATCACTCTTTCCACATTCTTTTTCCTACTTAGCCTATCTGGTTGATTTACTTCTTCAGCATCTTCACTCTCTTCATCACTGTGTACATCCATAGACCTCATCCGATCCGAATCTTCATATTCACCAGTGACCACTCCTTATCAAGATTATCATCAGATCTCTTCCATCATCATCGAATTTGCGATGCGTTGTTCTTAACATTTTTCCGTAATGTACCGAGTGTAGATTAGTCTCATCTTCATGTGTACTTGTTTACACATTAGTCTCATTTTCACCTCCTTTCTCCCACCTCTGCAACTCATGTAGATCAATACCACCAAAGATCATCGTGGATCTCCAACCCTCTAATTTGTTTAGTATAATTCCTTAAATTTTGTTCTTGATTTTGGTACTCTTCATCATCGCTAATTGTTCATCATCACCGGTCAAGTCAGAGATCAGAGGCCTCGAACTTTCATCACTAGTGAAGTCACCATTCATAGCATTGTTCCCTCAAAGATTCACCCCATTGTTCTCCTCATTTTCATTTTTCTTGAGCTTACTAAGTAGATCAAGGTTCTTCGAGATAATCGGGTGATCCTTGTCAAGTTTATGATCCACAAAAACTTCTACTATCATATATCTTTCGTAAACTTTAATTAAATCTCTAATCGAATCATCATCATGAATTAATCTAAACACTTCACCATATTTAAAGAAAACCTTAGCAGTAGTATGGTACCTTAATATATGAGCCATTTGTTCATTTATACGCAGTAAAGGTACAAGAAATCGTGGATCACTAGGGACAACTTTTTCAACCCTCCTACATAATGTTCTCATGGGCTCACCGACAAACTCTCCACCATAGTGCACAATTAATGAAATCATATCTCACATTGTAAAAAAAAACAAAAAATAACATAGAAAGAAAAAGAATGAGAGATTAAGTAAGCAATCCGACAAAATATAAAATCTAATTCTCCAAAATAGAAAACTAATATATAAATGAATGATATAATTCAAATCATCAAAAACGGTGACAGAAGACAAGAAAGACAAGAAAGACAAGAGCACAAGAGGTGTTCTTATTTGCAGATTCAACACATATCATTAATTCAACACCAAGAGCACAAAATTTGGGGAAAACAACCACAAACATCCAACAAGGTGGGCATTAACCACATAAAGTATGCATAAATAAAGATTAAGTTCAAAATCGAGTGCACAGAACAAATCTTTAACACTCGAAATAAGGGTTTGGGTGCTTACTCAAAATGGAACACACCGAATCAAAAATAAGGGTTTGGGTGCTTACTTTTTGTTGTCGAACTGTACGGCTTGAATCTCTGTAAGGGTTGAATAGACTGTAAGGCTTGAATCTCTGTAAGGGTTGAATAGACTGTAAGGCTTGAATATCTGAATCTCTGGATGAGATCGACTTCGAAGCTCTTCTCTCTCTGTATTCTGTCTCTCGCGTTTAACCCTTATTTCTTCCTCACTTGGTCACGTGAGAAGTATTATTCCCTCCAAAACTGATGTGTCTAAGGCCTTATACATATCATTATCCGCGTCATATGAGGAAGCCACATCAGAATTTTCCATCTACTCCGTTAGTCAATTTTAAAGATTATTTCAAAATTGTAAAGTACAAGCACCAGATCTAAACAATTTTCGAGTACAATAACCGGTTTATAAGTTTTTTCACTTTAGATCAAATTGTAAGTAAATGGCCCCAAAGACAGTGCATCAAAAAGTGTATTTAACCCCTTTCTAACATGTAGCACCTTTATATTTAACGCATTGTTCTGAATAGCTGGATAAACATCATTAATGCCATTAGATGGCTGGCTTAAGTTGGAGGCTGTCCTGTTAACTTATTTAGTGAATTAAGTTGTCACTGGAAGTGAAATTTATTAGTTCTTGATCCTTCTCGAGACTCTTTACCTCAATGTTCTAAAATTTTCTTTCCCTTGTAATTTTTTGTACATTCTTCTTATAGTCATCGGAGGTTTTTTCCCCCTCTACAGGAAAAATGCAAAAGCCATTGCCAGAACTCCTCAAGGAGTATGACATGCCAGTAGGTATCTTCCCTCGTGATGCAAGTAACTACGAGTTCAATGAGGAGACGAGAAAAGTTACTGTCTACATACCTGCAATCTGTGAAGTGGGTTACAAGGACTCGTCTGTTTTGCGGTTTTTCACCACTGTAACTGGATATCTGGAGAAAGGAAGACTAGCTGATGTAGAGGGAATAAAGGCTAAAGTGATGATTTGGGTAAAGGTAACGTGCATGTCCTCTGAAGGATCAAAGCTCAAAGTAACAGCTGGACTGAAGAAAACCAGGAGTAGAAAGGCTTATGAGGTTCTCAGAGATGGAATTAGTGTAGATAAGTTCTGAGGTGGTAAGAATTGCTTTGTATATCATAATAGTCTAACACCTTCTTCAGGCTTTCTTGGCCACTTTTGCTCCATGTTTTACTGTTGTAACTATGACTTTTATTTGTGATTAAAATGGAATGCTTCATGTTTGAGGATTGCAGTGGGTGGAGACTGGAGTATTTAGATTTTCATCTAGAATTTTGTGATCAGAAGAAGCTAAAAAAGATTGCACCACAACTTGTGACAAGGACAAATGGGGTCTTTAGCGAAAGCATTGAGTAATGAGTCATCGTTAGCCAAGATTTATTGTAGATAGGCTGAAATGCTGAGGGGAAGTTCAAAATACATTTAGGAACAAAAAACTGGCAGAATGCAGCAGTTGAGAATCAAAGCTGGTGGCAGAATTCTCGTCTACCACTGGACGGTGCTCCTTGCTAAGCATGCGAGTTGTGTGTTTTTTAAAAAAAACTGGTCAAACAAAGAATATAAAAAGATTGTAAAACTGTTCCCTCTCTATGGTAATAGTCATGGGAGTCAAGTAACCATGCCTTTAAGAAATGAATGGAGAAAGGAAGGCATGGTTACCCTTTCTTTTTTCTTTTCTTTTTTTTGTTGTTGTCTTATTTACCTGTTATAGTTATGGAGTGTTTTGATAAAAATTGAATGAAAAAATTTGTTTGATAATTGACATATTTGAATGATAGATTTTTATTATTTTATCCCTCTAAAAAAGTAAGTGTTATAAATTTATTTAATATTACTTAATATACTCCATCATTCAGACCATTCAGCCAAAAAATAGGACTTAACCATTCAACTCAAATTGTGGTCAGCCATTTAAACGATTTTTATTCGAAATAAACGCACCGGTTGAATCAGTCAATCATTCAATACTAACCAAATACCCCCTTAGTCTAATAATTAACTTTTTCTTTTCAAACAATAAAAAAATAATCATATCAATTTTATTTTATAATGTTGAAGAGTGTGCTGGTTATTGGTTATCATCAGGTGACATATTAAGAATTATTAGCAACTAGTGAGACAGTTGCGTGTATAAATTATATAGGATAAAATATGAATTTTATTAAAATTTGAAGGACTTGATAAAAAGATAAATAAAAAACAAAAATAATAATATAACTCAACTTATGGGGGCAAAAGAAGAACAAAATATTGTGACACAATTACACCAAACAGCCCATGGCCACCTTTATAATATAGATTTAATTTATATTGGATGGTGTAGAATGAATTTATTAGGTATAATTCTTTCATATACATTTAAAAAATAAAGTTTATAAAAATTCATTTTGCAAGCATCTCTCATTTTTGTTGAAAAATTATATTTATGAAATAAGTCTAAGGTGTTGTTTGATTGCGTCTTAATGCATCTTAATAACTCACATCTTAATGCATCTTAACAAACTACATCTTTGTATTAAGAGGTCCTCTGAATAGTTGAGATGCAAATATGAGTCTAAACTAACTCTTAATATAAATATGTAGGCTCTAAAGATGTATTAAAAGGTGAACTATTAAGATGCATTACTTAAGTCTAGTATATAAAGATATAAACTTGTCTAACTCAAAATTAATTAGTAATAAGAAAAGTTGGTCCAACTGATTAATGCCATATGCGTAAGAATTATAAGAGAGTCTCACTTATTACACGTTTTTATAATTTTTTTTACCACTAATACTTATTTACGTAATTTACAATCAAAAAATTAACGTATACATTCGTAATATATATCATTACCGATATAAAAAATAAATATATAGGTGATGTTACTAAATTTTGTATGTATAAAATAAATATATTGGTTGTAGAGAAAATTTTGTATAAAAAATATATCTTACCCAAGTGTGTATATATAAATATTCTAAAATATCTCATTTTAAGTAAAAGATGGATAGTCAAAATTAAATGAAACTTTCATTTTTGAATAATCTACCATCACAAATAGTAGTAGTAGTAGTAATTTTAAAGTCAAAAGTCATTTCCAAGAGAAAGTAGCACACAAGGAAAGAAAATTTCCGAAATTAAATTCCAAAAAAATTAAAAACAGAAAGAACCGAGTTTCCCGCTCATTCTAATTGCTAAAAGTTTTCAAAAGATTCTGACACCCTCCCCATTTTCTCTCTTTCAATTCGTTTTTCTAAAACCCTCTCTTTTCTCTCTAAAACCCTCCCCTCCTCTCTGTTTTTTGGTAGTAATAAACAGAGAATGGGTGAAGGTGTAAAGAGAGAGTTCAAACAGCATGATACTTCGCCACCGGCGTCAGCAAAGAAGTCCAAGACTTTGCCCCCACCGGATGACGGCGAATCCAGGTTCTCCGGCGAACCAATTCCTCCTGAGGAGGCCTATAAGAAATGGCCTCAACGCTATATATCCAGGGTATTACTTCAATCTTAAACCTATAGACCAAAACTCTATAGCTTGCTCCTTTTTTAAATCAGTTTTCTCATTTTATCTTTTTCTTTATTTGTTTAATTTTTATAATTACAGAGCAGATACAAAATTGGAGGTTCATCTAGTAATTCAAAACCGTAAGTATATGGGTATTAGATTGTGACCTTGTGAGATAATTTTCCCTTTTGGCCTCATTTGTGCTTATGGTTTGATTGTAGAAGCGTATCTGCTGGGACGGAGATTTTACAAGCCAGGCGTCACTACACTCAAGCTGTTCTTGATGGCACTGTTTACAATCTTTATGATGACGTTTATGTCAAGGTGAGCTATCCCTATCACTCTCCGCATATATATGTATCAAGTTTGCAATCTTATGTCTATATATGTTGTTAGGATATTGGTTAAAATCAAATATGCATGATTGGTTTTCTAAAGGTAGGAATAGTGGGAGACAAGGAAATGAATATAAGGAATGCATGCCCAAAGTGTTGCATATTTTGCTCATCTTGTACCATGATTCAAGGAATAATGCTTCCTCTAGTTTAAGTATGAATAGAGCACTCATTTTGCAAGAATGGTGCACATATCGAATGAAGGATTAATTACATGCATGCTATTACTTGTTTACACAAAAACAAGAATTAAAAAATATACCTCTGGAAGCGTGTTAGCCTTTGGTGTGGAAAAATTCCTGTAATCCCACGTACTATACAGCCCAGCGGCGTCTCCGAACTAAAATTCTTGTGAGATGATAACATAGCTCAATTCCACGATTCGTAAGAACTAAGAAATCTCTTAGTAATTGGGAACTCTCTGTTGTCTAATTTCACAATAAACAATTACGTGCAAGTATACATGATCAACAAGTAATAAAGTGATAAGATAGAGTGTCGTATCCACGAAGAATCCTATTTAACAAATTCCAACTATTAGCTTTATATCAATCCAACTTTATTTAAACAACCGGATTTTGTGATTTTCTAATTAAAACGAAATTAAATTAACTAAACTAGTTTTAACACAAAGATTTGATTCAGATAATAAAGGCTTAAGACTACAATATCCTCAATTATGCTATATAAATCAATTACCCAATTTCTCTAATTATTAAATCCACTTGAGTTGTTAACAAGAATTCAAAGTATTTATAATCCCTTTTCCAAGTTATCAAATAAAAATATTCAATTCGATTAATTCTGCGATATTCCTATGCAAAACAAAAGAATCAAATTCATTAAGCATCAATTCCCAATTGTTACATGCAGTGAAAAGAGATATCCTTACTCAATTCACAACCCTAATTATTTCTCATGCAAGTATCTAAGAATACAAGCTATCACATTCACTTCTAACCCTAGATTTTATCTCCCGAATTCATCTAGTGTAACATGGTAATTGCTGGCCAAACAATTAATCAATAAACATAAAATATGATAGACAATTCAATTTGAATAAATAATTGGATAACTAAAGATAATCAATCCATAAGCATAAAAGGTTCCATTGTGGCCTTAATTGGAGTATTAGTTCATACATCACAATTAAATTACAAACAGAGAAGGAGAATAAAACTCAGTAGTTGACTCCCGTCTTCAATCTCTAATATGAAATCCTTGTCTGTTCTCTTGCAATCTCCAAGTCCAATCTCCAGTTTCTGTCTCAAATTCTGTGTGTTTCTCAATTAGTCTCAAGTTTCTTCCTTTTATATTTGTTATATTTGAGGTTCCCCTCTCAAAGTTAGGCTTTAATGAATCCAAACTCTACTAGGAATCACCAAAAATTGATCCAGCTGCAAAATTAACTTGTCAATCATTCTGCTCTTGGAAGCCCCTGCTCCCAAATGGAAGCCCCATCATCCAACTTCAACTTATTTACCAAAATGCCACCGCTTTCTCAAAAATTTCATATTCGTCCCTCCTTTGCATTTTCCTACAAAATAACATAAAAAACAACTAAAATGCACTACAATTACTTAAAGATAGCATAATACTAAGTCCAAAAGAACCTAAATAATAGGTATAAAACCCACTTATCCCTCTCGATTATGGCAGTGTGTTATTCCACTTAAACTTCTTCCTGCAGCTTCTTATATAGACAGAGAGTGGAAGAGGAAAAGCCTCTTGGAAGAGGAAAGGCCTCTTGGAAGATGAAAGGCCTTGGTTACCTCCATTTGCATAAATGGTTAATAAACCAAATGGGTCGGACCCTCTAAGGGCTCCCCATTTGGATACCCAAAATCCAACATCCAAAAATGTAGAATGATATGAGATATCCTCCAAAGCTAGAAGGATAAGAGGTATCTAAGAGTTAGAGAATTTTGTGCGGGGAAATTCTCATTATCCTTCTTGTGCATGTGAGAAAATTTCTTAGAGTGTGACTGACTGTAATATTATTCACATAGTAAATTTTCTATGGCTGTCTTTGGCAACGGAAATGGTTTTTTCTCCGGTTTTGGAGTTTTCACTACAATTCTTGTGTTGTGTGATTGTGTTCTAAATTCTCAAATTTCTATTTTTCTCTATATCATGAGACATTTATTCCCAACAATTGGTATCAAAGCTTTTAGTGGGAGACAAGGAAATGAATATAAGGAATGCATGCCTATAGTGCTGCATATTTTGCTGCTCCTTCTAGTTCAAGTATAAATAGAGCACTCATTTTGCAAGAATGGTACACCAATCCAAAAATGTAGAAGGATATGAGATATCGTCCAAAGGTAGAAGGATAAAAGGTATCCAAGAGTTAGAGAATTTTTTGTGGAGAAATTCTTTTGGGAAAAATTATCTTTCTTATCGGTGCGAGAAAATTTTTGAGAGTGTGCGACTAATATTATTTACATAGAAAATTTTCTATGGTTGTCTTTGTCAACGAAAGTGATTTTTTCTCCGATTTTGGAGTTTTCACTATAATTCTTGTGTTGTGTGATTGTGCTCTAAATTTTCAATTTTCTATTTCTCTATATCGTGAGACGTTTATTCCCAACATATGTTAACAATCATGTTTTCAATGTCCTATAATGGTATTTCTGTATGATTTCAAAGGTGTGTGTAAGTTTTTAATCTTGAACATGGATTGCAATAAAGTCTCTTAAAAAAATATGATCTTTAAACAGGTAATCTTATTTCATATTGGGGGGCCAAAGGGACATTTAGTTCGGTTCTAGTTATCTGTTAAAGATTTTTTCTAGTCTTTGTATTCATTTTCCTTTCTTTTTTTTTTTCTTTTCTTTTTCCTGAGAGAGAATAATTTTGACATTGCTGTTAACAACATTTCAGAAGAACAAATATCTCCTCCGCCTTTACGAAAGTCTTTAGTTCTCAGTTCTTACTATGCTTTGCAACATTGTAAATAATGAATACTCTCTGTCCTCAAAAGGATGACTTAAGTGATAAAAAATATTTGTCCTCTAAAGTACACAAATCAGATAGAATTTTTTTTACATTGCACAAATCAACTAGAATTTTTTTTAGGTTGATTAATTTACCCTTGGTCATATTACATCTTAGCGAAATAGTAAATCAATAACATCATAAATGAATGGCTCAAATTAATTAACTCTCTTTTCAAAAACCCAAGAGCTAATTAAAGCAACTAACACACACATACCAATATTAGGTAAAATGGAAACTAAATTTATATGTTCTCTTATTTAACTACCTTAATTTGTTTAAAATTTATATTTAAGCCATCCTTTTGAAGATGGAGGGAGTAACTGATCTTTGGGGCAGTTAGGTTTTTCATTGTCTTCATTTTCCTTTTTTTTGAGAGAGAGAATCATTTTGCCATTGCTGCCAACAACATTTCAGAGGAACAAATATCTCCTCTACCTGTACGGCTGTACGAAAGCCTTTAGTTCTCATTTTGCTTTGCAACATTGAAAATGATGAACTACAAACCTATTTTTGGCCAATAGTATTATTGTTCTCAAGCAAATGTGAGACCTCATTCCAGTACTGTAAGTTCCTTATAAGATCTAGATATTGATTAGCAACTAACTTTACACTAGGGTTTTGCGGGCAAGTAGTGTTCAACTTGTTGTCAACTTGGGTTATTAGTTGCTTGATTTGAAGGCATTTGTTCTCTAGTAGTTTGCCTCTCCCTCACTCTCTCCTTTAACTTTTATTCTAACAAAAGTGGAGACTATTGGAAAATTTTCCATTATAAATTAGTTTACATTTTGTACAATGTTTTCTCATATAAATAATAAATTGCTAGACTACATTTGTCTTGCTACTGAACTAATTCACAACTTGTTTTTACGTGAAGATTATGTATAGTTCTTAAGTTAGGCAGGAAGTAGTGCATCATTTACTAAAATAAGTTGAGGGCTATAACTTGTTATTTTGGCACAATGAATTGTTTAATCATTTATCACCTAAAGATACGTCATAGATATATTCTCAATATATCAGGCTGAAGAGGGGAAGCCCAACTATATTGCCAAGATCATGGAGATGTTCGAATCTACAGATAAAGAACTGTATTTTACCGCTCAATGGTTTTTCAGAGCTGAGGATACGGTAGCATCACTTATCCATCAAAGAGATAATAAAATCTATATACAAATCGTTTGTCATCTTCAATATGTTTTGATTTTTGTAGGTGATAAAACACAAAGATCATCTAATTGACAAAAGAAGAGTATTTTACTCAGAAGCAAGGGATGACAATCCATTGGATAGCATTGTAGCAAAAGTAAAAATTACCCAGCTTCCTATAAATGTATGACTTATGCATACTTCATGTTGTAAACATATGTATTTTTCCTTTTGATAGTTTTTAATCTTCTGACAATGTCTCCTAACAACCATTGTATTTGCTTAGTTACTTATATTTTTGTTTTCTATGTATGCGAATTTTCCTTTATGAACCAGGTTGATTTATCCCTAAAAGAGAATGCAATCTCATCTTCAGATTTGTACTATGACATGGAATATTCGGAGCAATTCTTCTCATTCACAACTATAAGTACAGGTCTAATCTATAACCTTGAGGTCTAATTGTATTGTTATATAATAAAAATAAACTTAGTTATGAAGTGATCAAACTATATGTATTAATTACAGTTGTTATTTTCTTAAAAAACTTTAGGGAATCTGATGGCAGATAGTGATATATCATCTACACTTTCAAGTGATATTAGTGAAAATGTTGTGGTTGAGGGCATCAAAGCAGATGTTGGAGAGTCCTCTAAAGTTTGCAAATTTCAAGAGTCAAAGAAAACTTTATTAGATTTGTATTCCGGTTGTGGTGCAATGTCTACTGGGTTATGCTTTGGTGCTTCTATGTCTGATATAAGGCTTTCAACTGTGAGTCAAAAGTTGATTGGTGCTATATCATTTTGACATTACAAATTCCATCATGTAAACTAACTTTCAATTTTTTTTTTGTTTGTTTGTTGATTCTCTGTTGCACTATCTATGAATGTATAGAGATGGGCAGTTGACTTCAATTCACATGCATGTGAAAGTCTAAGGAATAATCACCCTGAAACTCAGGTAATATACTCCTGCTTTTTATGTACTTTTCCCTCTTTCAATATTCTACACATTTTCCTTAAAACAGAAAGTTTAAAACTGATTCTATAGGTGAGAAATGAAGCAGCGGAAGATTTTCTGTCTTTATTGAAGGAGTGGGAAAAGCTCTGCAAAGAGTTTGGATTGTTGGGTTCAGATCGGGAGGAAGATGTCATTCTGAAACCTAACAACTCAGATAGTGATGAAGATGAAAATGGTTGTGATAATTCTATGGTTTCCCCCGATGAATTTGAAGTGCGGAGGCTACTAGATGTGTGTTATGGTGATCCGAATAAAGTCAAGAAATGTGGATTATATTTTAAGGTAATTAGATATGAAAGAATGGCTCATAAAGGAGACCTAATATGATTGGGTACTTTTATAATTTTGTTTGACTACCTAGCTAGCCTCTCAATCTCTTTCTACTAATTAGACATTATCAAGTTTGCCCTTGAATACATTGATTATAAACTTATTGACGTCGGAATAGATGAAAGTTCCTTAAAATTAAACAAACTATTTTTTTACTTTTCTAAGAATAGATTTTTTTTGTTAAATAATCTCTACGAGCAGAAAATAGTACTATCATAATTACTCTAACTTGCATTAGTTTTACCATGACGGCTGACAGTCTTTGATTGCATAGATGGTGTTTCTTTTTCATTCCCTAACGCAAATAGGTTGGTGGTACCGTTCCCATCTAGAAATACATAAAAATTCCAGAAGGTAATAATCTGCATTCAAGCATTTTTCTCCACAAACAGCCTCTAGTTAGTTTTTTGAGGAAAGAAAAAAGAAGCTCATTGACCCCATATTCCTAGAAAATCAACTAGAAGAAATGTAGTTTATGATAGTAAACAACTTGTTTGTGATTGGTGGGATGATGTCTTTTTAATTTTTGATTAACTTTTAGTTTTGTTGTCTTAAGGTCAACTTATTGAGCGATTTTGAAAATCAAACTCTCTCTTGTCTACACTTTTTCTTCAATTCAAAACTGGAAATAGTTTAGTATTGTTTTCTTGATATTTTTTTCAATTAGTAACACAAAATGTTGCTTTACTTGGTTACATATATTACATTGGAATGATGACAACTTTTCTGTTTTGTATATGTTGTTACTATCTAATTGTTTCAGATGTTATATGCAACAAGTCAAATTGGTTTCCTTGATTGTGATCCCATACCGTGGGAAATTCCTTTCATTTTGTTTCTATTTCTTCATTTTTCCCATTCACCGTTGTTATTATTGCTCTTTATTAATATTTAGGTGCGATGGAAGGGCTATGGGCCTAGTGAGAACACGTGGGAGCCTATTGATGGATTAAGGTATCAATTTGACAGTTTCTTGTAGTTATTTGATTTGTTTATATACTTGAACCTTTTCTCTTCTATAGAAGAGTATTCTTATGTTATGTTTTTATTTCCTTTAATAGAAATTGTGAAGAGAGCTTAAAGGAATTTGTATCTGGAGGGTACAAATCAAAGATACTGCCTCTTCCTGTAAGTTTTCTTGCTTTCTTGCATCCTGTGTATCTTTTCTTTCCTGTTAACAGTTTGCTTATGATGCATTCTGTTTTGTTTTTACTTTTTGTTTATTTAGGGTGATGTTGACTTCATATGCGGAGGCCCCCCTTGTCAAGGAATTAGTGGTTTTAATCGTTTTAGAAACAAAGAGGATCCTTTGAAGGATCAAAAGAACCATCAACTTGTGGTATTTATGGATATTATAGATTATTTGAAGCCAAAACATATATTGATGGAGAACGTTGTTGATATAGTAAAATTTGCTGAGGGAGCTTTGGTTTGCTATGCCATTGGGCGCCTAGTTTCTATGAATTATCAAGCACGTTTAGGTATAATGGCTGCAGGTTCTTATGGTGTTCCACAATGCCGAATGCGAGTTTTTCTTTGGGGTGCTGATTCAACGGAGGCAAGTTTTTATTGATTTTTTATATATCCAATTTAACAAATTACGTCTAACCATTTTTTCATGTTCCAGATTTTACCTCAATTTCCTTTGCCTACCCACGAGGTTGCTGGAAAGGGGGTTGTTACAAATGATTTTAAGGTACTCGTGATGTGTAATTGTAAGTTTAATGGAGTTCTCAGTGTTATAAGGTTTTTGTCGCCTTGTTTATAGGAAATTATTGTTGGGAGAGACAGTGAGCAGTCTTGCAAGTTGGAAAGGAGCACTTTACTTGGTGATGCAATCTCAGACTTGCCAGCGGTATAGCTATCGACTATTAGCATAATTTTGAGTTCAGGGTGTTTAATGCACCTTTATGAATGATTTTGAGTAAGGAACTTTTCCTTTTGTGTTGTGCTTATTATGCTTTATTGTTCAGGTTACAAATTTTGAAAATCAGGATGAAATGGAGTACAGCAGTGCTCCTCATACTGATTATCAGAAGTTCATTAGTTTAAAAAAGCAAGGTGCGCGTGACATTCTTTTTGTTGCTTAATTTTTTACATTATAGCACTTTTTAAAATAAAATCTTACTAATTCTCGATTGAGCTGTGTACACGAATATCTAATATACAATAGAAAATTATACACTAACTGGCTTGACATCTCTAGTACTTGCACTGTGTTAACTTACTTGTTGTTTGGAGATGCACTTCTCCATTTTATACACTTGATCTTTATCCCAGTCTCCGTTATTTATAACTCCTTGAGCCTTTCTAGAAAGACTAAACTGTGTGACATGATGTTTCAATACGTCTTTGATATGCCCTAATTACACTATTAAACTGTTCCAATGACAAGCATCCACATAAATGCACAGATTTGTTTGGTTGCAATGCTGCTTGGAAGAATGGATCAGAGAAAAAAATGCTATATGATCATCTACCCCTTCAACTGAATGAGGATGATTATGCAAGAGTTTGCCGTATTCCCAAGAAAAAGGTTGCATGGTTTCTAACATATATACATATATATATATATATATATATATATATATATTTAAACTTTAAATATCCTGTTGCTAATTTTAATAAGAATTGAAAAAGAATTACTGTAATCATTTTGAATATTGTATGGTAGGGAGCAAACTTCAGGGATCTGCCTGGTGTGCTGGTTGGTCCAAATAAAAGGGTAGAATGGGACCTGTCAGTGCCACGAGAGCTCCTCCCTTCTGGGAAACCTTTGGTATTGTATTTTGATTGAAGCTATATTTTTGGTGTTACTCTTGAACTAACCAACCATGGCTCCAGTCCTGTAAAACATAACCAATTTACACTGAATGAATTAGGTCCCAGATTATGCTATGTCCTTTGTGGATGGGAAATCAACAAAGTACGACTGTAGAGCTGTCTTTTAAATTCTATTTCATGGTACTTGAGATCCATTTCCCAAATGTCTAATGTTAAAACAAAATGCAGGCCATTTGGTCGTTTAGCCATGGATGAAATTGTAACAACGGTAGTAACAAGAGCTGAGCCTCATAACCAGGTTTTGGAACTGAGATTGTTAGGTGCTATTATATGTTGGCGATCATGCTCAGAATTTGACCATTACTTATTTTTTGTAGGTTATCCTTCATCCCCAGCAGGATAGAGTGCTAACTATCCGTGAAAATGCACGACTACAAGGTTTCCCCGACTGCTACAAGTTTTATGGTCCTGTCAAAGAAAGGTATTCTTAATACCTCCCACCCTCCATTTTCTTCCACTTTGCCCTTGATCATCCAGCTAAAAAAATAGGATTAGATTTTGATATAATTGCTCTTGATTTGAGGCTAAGCTCGCTTTCATCTTTGGTTTAATTTTGCTTTCAGGTATATACAGATTGGAAATGCGGTTGCCTTTCCTGTATCCATAGCTTTAGGACATAGTCTTGCTAAAGCAGTTCAAGGAGTAAGCAAGAGCCAACCTTTTACACTCCCAATCAAGTTTCCCAGCTGTCTTGGGCAGCTACTAGCATCGGCTGTATCCGATCAATGAAAGCTGGAAACCATTTTTCACCTCATTAATCATTAGTACTATTCTTTAATGTCTGCTTCATGCAGCAATCACACGATTCAGCCCCCACTTTTTCTGTTTTCAGTTTTCCCTATTTATGGGTTTCAAATGATATGACATGACATTAAATCTTTTAATGATAATTTATTGCATGAACCAATATATTATTTGAGATCAAAAATTTGAAATCCTCATTACAATCAAATTGTTTACAAGTGTATTTTATAATTCTCAATTATTACTCTTAAAATTTTAGCCAGGAGAGATTAAATTATTTTAGGACATAAATTACTTCTTTTCTTATCATGTCTACATATCGGACATAAATTCTTTTATTTTATTATTTCTAAAATAAAAAGAATATTCAAGTGCTATATTAGAGTATTATTAAAAAATAAAGGGTAAAAAAGAAATATAGGAGGCTACAAAATCTAGATTCTAGTCCTGCTTGCCAGTGTGAACGGAGATCAAAGTTCGGCGATACCCGACACTGACGTGGAATGAATATCTCCTCCAAATTCCAATATTTTATGATAGGGCACGAGCTCGCCACACGCCAGTAAACGAGGACAAATCGGAACCGCCCACGTGGCAAACATCAAACGGCCCAGAAAAGACTCGTACTCCGATTGAAGTCTCAAGAACCCTTTTCTTCTATATATATTTCCTCAAATCCTCATCTCAAATCTCCATACCACCATTTATTTCTCATTTCTTCATCTTCCCTAATCTCCAGATTTCATACCCTTTTCCTCCCTCTAAAAATATGGTTTCTGCAGTATCTTTTTCTGCCATTGAAGGGGCAAATCTTGGAGCTCTATTCAGCTCAAATACTAGCTCTTTATCACCTTCTAACATCATCAGCTCATCTTCTTCTTTCACCTCTTCCATGAATCTTATACCGACAAAAAGAAATGGGTTTGTGGTTTCTGCTTCAGTAGAAACCAGTAATAATAATAACTTGCCACTTACAGGTGTGGTGTTCCAGCCATTTGAAGAGGTAAAGAAGGAGTCTTTTATGCTCCCAATTGCTCCTCAAGTTTCAATTGCTCGTCAAAGCTTCTCTGATGATTGTGAATCAGCAGTTAATGAGCAAATCAAGTGAGCCCTGCCCCTTCTCTCTCCTCCTGTTTTCTCTTATCTATGCAGAAGTACTTCAAATATTTGAAATTAAATGCATTCTCTAAAATTTGAGAATGAAAATGATCAAGTGCAAGCAGCTAAAGTTGGATGATTCCGTTGTGGTCTAGGAATTGTTTTGTAAATGGACTGAGTCCCATATTTTTTTAGCATCAAATAATCCTCCATCTTGTGCTTCATTTTTATATTCTTACTTTCAACATTTTATTCTGTTAATTACCTTCTTGATGTCACAGTGTGGAATACAATGTCTCCTATGTGTACCACGCCATGCACGCGTACTTTGACAGGGATAACATTGCCCTTAAAGGACTTGCCAAGTAATATTACAAACCTCTGAAATCTCTGCAAAAAAAAATTCTTGTTAATTTGTATAAACTAATGTGTTACCAGATTTTTTAAGGAGTCAAGTGAAGAAGAAAGAGAACATGCTGAGATGCTAATGAAATATCAGGTGTTTGTAAAAATAATGTTAAGTTCATGGAGAGATATAATAGAGCTATTTATACTGGCATTGTTTTGTGTTGCAAGCAATTAGCATATAATTCTTTTTCTCTTTGGATGAAAAACAGAACATGCGTGGAGGAAGAGTGATGCTACATTCCATACTGATGCCGCCTTCCGAGTTTGATCACGTTGAGAAGGGTGATGCATTGTATGGTAAGTTTGTCATATCTATTCCGTAATTAAGATGTAGAGGCATAATTTTGTAATTTAACTGTCCTGCAAAGTGTAACATATCACTTTAACATCTGTACAGCCATGGAACTAGCATTATCCTTGGAGAAGCTAACAAACGAAAAACTACTGAGCTTGCACGCCGTAAAACATCTTTACCGCTTTTAGTTTTTCCTCTTTTCTATCCAATTCTTGGTAATATTAGATCTTAGTATGCATGCCTGGATCAGTTATGAGATATAATCTGTTGATCTGTTTCTCATGGATAATAGGTGGCTGATCAAAGCAATGATCCTCAATTAGCAGACTTTATTGAGAGCGAATTTTTGACTGAGCAGGTAAACTAGAACGTTATCTGTCCCTTCATTCTTGATCTGCCTGCTTTTAAATGCTTAGTATAGAAAAAGAATATGCTAAACCATGCAAGCTTATTCCTTTTTCTAGCAGACACTGTTAAGTTTGTAGCGATTAAGTAAAGATGCCATCTTGGCTTTGCACAATTGTCCAAACTCTAAATCCATCAATTGAAAGCCACCATTTAATACTTTTCCATCTTATAAAATTGTTCATCAAGTGCAAGGATAGTTTTATAATATTCATCTTTAGTACTTGAGAGGTAAAAAATAAAAGGTGGAATGAACATAGTTTGGATCTTTAAGCTTTGAAGAAAGAAACTGGAGAAGTAACGATAAAATGTCAATAAATTATGTAAATCATAAGCGACAAATAAAATCTTTTATGTCCCTTTGAATGTCATTAATATGGTTTCATTTGCTAGGTCGAAGCCATCAAGAAAATATCAGATTATGTTAGTCAACTGAGACGGGTTGGAAAAGGACATGGTATGAAATACTGTTCGAGAACGTTCATATTGCCTACTGTTTTGGCTCTGCCAATGTTAATGATTTCTCATCTAATGAAATAATTAATCCACTGCAGGTGTGTGGCACTTTGATCAGAGTTTCTTACTTGAGGGTAACGCTGCACTATGAACAACTCTACTGCTGATTTGTTCTAGATGGAATCTGTTCTTTTTAAATAGATATAAGATGTGTTGCAATTTACTAATTATGAGTACTAGTATTCATATCATATGTATGCATGAGTAGAACTTTAGCCTTAGGTGTAAAATGTTCTAAGTATGAAAGTGCATCAGATTATAAGCTACGAGTCATTATTTTCACTAGTGCAAGGAAAATTTACTGGAAGCTTAGACTTGCTAGCTTAGAGAGCTTATGTTGTGATTATTTAATGGAATATATGTGAGAAATATCTCGATTGATGCTTAAAGCTTTCTGTTGTATACTATCCTGGCGTTTGACAGATAAAATCTCTGAAAATGAAGCTGAGGACCAGAAAAAACTTTCTAAAATGAAGTCTTAGCCAACATTAAATTGTGTCAAATAAAAGAAAGATTGGTAGAAAATATGGTATATGGCCTCAACTGTTTATATTTACATGACAATAATCTTTTAATTTAATAACTAAAGAGGGGAAAATAAACTTTTAATTGAAGCCAAAAGAGTGACCAAAAAAAGAAAAAAGAATCTTTAAGTGAAAAAGGACAGACCATTTAAGTTGGCTTGAAGATAACTCTTTGGTGAAAAGGCATCTTCCTGATTTCATTTTTGTGGTTTGTGGGTAGAGATGAAGAGTGAACCATCTCCACATCACTTGGATATCTGCATATCCTGCACAAGCCTCCATGTCCTTGTAAAGACTCACCATTCCGCTTCTATTCTCTGCAATTATTATCACATAATGTTAGGAGAAAAAAAAAAGATAAGAGACTTCGTAATGATTTAAGCTTACCATTGGTCTTGTGTCTAAGGCGCGAAATGACATTAAAAAGTATGCTTTTTGATGGGAGGAAAAATGACTTCTTGAAGTTTGACAGCCAGCCCTTCCAACTCTTCATCTTCACAGGGCTTAATCCTCCAAAACCTCTCTACTATTTATATTTTCTCATTCACTATTGTCCTGTCCCTCTCCCAGAACTAATAAACCAATGCTGCATGCTAAAAAACAATTCATTTGACAAATCAGAAAGAGACATTCATAGGGACAGAAAAGTCTTATATTATGTTATCGAATTGTGTTAGTGCAAATTCACTTTATACACTCAAAGCAAAGACAAATAGATCAAGTAAAGAATGTTAATGAGGTCTGTCCAATCAAATAGAAGATAAATGTCTAATCTTTTCATTCTTTAAGATAAACTTAAGCCTATTGAAACGTTCGGTTAGGCTAATATATGAGATTTCCTTAAATTTGGAAAAAGCTGGAAGCAGAGATATTTTAACACTGGAATGTTATAAGAAATAATGACTGCGATTAAACTTTAAGAAGGGTGTCGTAGAGACTAGAAAAGGAAAGAGGTTATTGGTAGGGAATAAAGGGACAATTTTAGTAGGAAGAGTTTATTTGGACTTTGCTTTTCTCACTTATTCCTCAACTAAGGATTCTCATTTCTATGGCATTCTAGTCAGTAGTCAGGGGCTAATGGGGCCTCTGGTCAAACGGTTGGTTTGGCTTGGTTTTTCTTCAAGTGGCTTTCTGTTTGTATAGCCTCTCATCTCCTACATACATTTCATTAGTCTAATTAAAATAGTTAGTGTCAGCATTAAGCATAGGATACCCAAAAAGAAATGCTGCTTAGCTTAATTATCATATATCCATAATTAGATATTGTAACATGTTTTAATGGTGTGAAAATATGCTTAAAAAACTATATCACTGTCGAGAAACTATATTTTCTTATTATTCAATCACCACGTGTAACATGTTTTAATGGTATGGCATTGGCACCTGCAAGGAAGAGAGTGAGAATGCTTAATCTCCTTTGTTTTTTTAAAATGCTCTCGTAAATAGCAGTGTCTGGAAAGGTCAGATGTACAAAGCCTTACTTCTATTACTACACAGTTGATCAAAAGTGGGTGCAATAGAGGGCTTGGACATGTGCTCTCTAACTAATTCTGGTGGTTTTTATTACCAACTGCTGTTTGTATTGACACTTGACCAATTCTCACTTTTCTTCTTCTTCTTCTTCTTCTTTTTCCTTTTTCTTTTAATTTGGTGAGGCACACTAACAAAGAACTTAGAATTTTTAATATATCAACATTCTAGGAGGAGATGAGGTCCAGACAAATTAGTTCAGGAGGTTCTCTTCATCATAGTTAAACCTTGGTGTAGATGTGTAAACTAAAGCTAAGCTCCACAGCTATACATGCATGCATGGTTGGTTAGGTATTATTTTGTTAGTTTTGTTGTGTAGACTAAAACTAGCTCGAACTATTGAAGACCAATACAAGAACGCAAATATATAACTATATATATAAACACAACCTTATGAATCCTAGAGAACAGAGAATTGATTTTCAGTTAATGAACCCCTTCGAGTTGGCCACGGGGCAACAGCGCCTCTGACGCCCCCACACCATTGCGAGAGGAGGGGGCTTGCCCATCAGCCTACTTTGCCAAGAGGTGACAGGAGCTCAACGACCTAGCCCAACCTACTTAAACAACCTAAAGGCTTGGCCCGTACGTTCTGAAAGAAGAAGAAAGTAGACATTGTAGAAAAGCGGATAGGAGAGGTAGTCTTTCCAGCCACCGGAGCAAGGATTTTAGTATGCTCGAGTCTCAGTCACTAACAATCAGCAAGTAGGCGACAGAAATGCATTTCCTGTCTTAAGGTCAGCAAACAAGAGGGACTTTAGGCAAGCAGGTTCTCTTTTATTTGCCAAGTCGGGCAGGATAGTCAAGTAGGAAAGGAATGTTCGGCTTACGGCTTCTTTCTCTCTTCTAACTCTAATATTATATTATGAATCAAACTCACCTTGGCCGTCTTCTCCTCGTTTTCATTGGGTTACGAAGGAGCTAAGATTTGGCTAGCTTTTAGCTTGGAGTGGAGTAGCATTAGGAGCATTTTGATTTTGATGTAGAATTTGAAGCATAACGATGAGTCTCATCCCATCAATGCAAGTGTAGCCACATTTCAACCAACTAATTTTGTCCGCGAATATATTACCCTTTATCATTGACAAGAACTTATATCTCATCCGTCTCCAAATTAATCGCTTCGGTTTTATCAAATGACCATTTTTAAAACTAATCTTTTTATTATTTTTGTAAAAATAGGTGAAAGATTATAATCAAAAGAAAATATATACATTTTATTACTAACCCAATTTTATATTTTAGAAATATATTTATATATGCTTAATTATTATTTAAAAAGCTAATCAATTTGATTTCAAATGAAAGAATTAAATTATATATGTAGATTGTAATAAGATCGTTAACTTTGACCCTTATAAATGTCAAAGTTAATATTTGAAATCCAATGATTTCCTTAAACTTGCGATACACGAAAAAGAAAGAAAAGAGTGACTCGAATATAAAGAAGGTTATATTTTTGCCAAACCTATTTTTTACCCAAATAGCTCATTGGCAAAATCTACACTGCATAAAACAAGGAACTTAGTTTCAATTTCAGCCACATGCATGCTGAATAATATTTTCCTTCTATTTCTCTGTCAAGTCCTCTGAAGCACATTTATCTAAAGGGAGACGAATAAGAAACCATGGAGAGGGAACAAGAGGAAGCGCAGTACCTAGATTTGTTTGGCGTCGTCAGAGAATCAATCAACATTGTTTCCTCATGGCAGACAATTTTCAGCAAAATAACCTTCTTTCACATCCTTCCTCTTTCCATCATATTCTTATCCCACCTCTGGATATCCCAATGGCTTTTCGGAGAAATCTTGTATGATGAAGACAGATTATTATTTACCAGGGTTGGCACCCCTACATACAATGACCTACGCGACCTCATTTTAAACGAAGAGGTTCTCTTCTTCCTTTTTACAATTCTCTACTATATCTTCGTCATCATATTCTCTCTCATATCAACATCCGCGGTGGTTTATACCATAGCATGTATCTACACGGGAAAGGACCTGACTTTCAAGAAGCTAATGAGGGTGGTGCCAAAAGTTTGGCAGAGGCTCATGGTTACTTTCATATGGAGTTCTTTTATTGTTTTTGCATACAATATGATGTCATGCTTGGTCTTTGCTTCTTTGGTTGCCCTAGGTGGAAATATTGACTGGTGGGAATTCTGGGTTTTCTTTATAGCGTACCTTCTGGGGCTGATATACATAGGCATGGTTTGGCAGCTTGCATGCGTTGTCTCTGTGTTAGAAGACCTTAGCGGGATTCAGGCCATGATGAAGAGCAAAAATCTGATTCAAGGTAAGGCAATGGTTGCCGGTACCATATATATTTTGGTGCATTTCAGTTTTGCCGTAATTCAGCTTGTGGTGATTATTTTGGGGCCAGATCCCAGGGAGCAATGGGGCAATATATATGTTTATGGAATTCTTTGTTTTACACTAGTAGTTTTGATCCTGTTTGGTTTGGTCAGCCAAACAATCATCTACTTTGTTTGCAAGTCGCATCACCAGGAGACCATTGACAAGCCTTCCTTAGCAGATCATTTGGAAGAGTATGCTGGGGAATATATGCCCCTTATTGACAAGGACGTTCAGCTGGGGGTGGTTCAGGCTTAAAGGAATTCTATACCAGTTGTTGCTCTAGACGAAGTATTTGTCGTATCTGTACCCAATTAGGCTGGCTTGCATTTTATTTCACTTCCATGTACTTCAAAAGAATTTTTTTTTTGGAGATTAGCATCCTTCAAATATAGGCTTTACAACCAAAATCTTAAAACACCTTTCTTTTTAAAAGCAATCGAGGATTTTCGAACTTCTTAAATCATTCAAAATTTTATAAAGTTCTAATTTTACCCACATACACGCAGCCACTAGTACCAAATAATGCCAGCAGAAGACCTAGTCTAATGATACAGACCAACTTCAACTCTCATCCAAAGCACCTAGGTTATATACGATTGAACCTCTTGTTGAAAATTATACCATAATGTAGCAATAATTTGACAGTTAATGCTATCAGGAATGAAAAGTTAAATTCCAGAAAAGGGATTGTAGACTTGATAAAGTTGTCTATTTATTACCAGAACCCAACCAGTAGCGCAGCTCAAACAAATTTGTAACAAAATATCTTTCAAAATCGTACTTGAATGAAGGCCAAATATAATTTATCAAGCATAAATCCTAAGGTAGCTAGACCACAGCTCCGACCTGCAAGTAAGACTAGAACACAAAACTCCTACAACCCAAACCAGTTAAATTTTATTAAACTTTATGCAGTTGTAGCAGATTGGGCAGCATTCCTCTTCCTGGCCTCCTCAATGATGGTCAATTTGATACCCTTGCCCTTAGGAAGAGACACCCATGGCTTCGTACCTTTCCCAATGGTAAAAACATTGCCTAGACGAGTAGCAAACTCATGACCGAGGGAATCCTGAATGTGAACAGTTTCAAAGCTCCCCTTGTGCTTTTCCCTGTTCTTGATAATTCCAACTCGCCCAGTATTCCTTCCCCCAGTCACCATCACAACGTTTCCAACATCAAACTTGATGAAATCTGCTATCTTGTTTGCCTCCAAGTCAAGTTTGATGGTGTCATTAGCCTTAATGAGAGGATCTGGATAACGAATAGTCCGGCCATCATAGGTGTTGATATACGGAATGCCTTTCTGCCCAAACTGAACTGATCTAACTTTGCACAGCTTAAACTGCAATAGAGAAATCTCCAACAAATCAAGAGATGCAGTTTTATAATTTATGTCTACAAATTAAGTACATGAAAGAATGAATCGAATAGGCGCTCGTTGTCACAACCAGAAAAAGTCGTTGGCTTTTCTTCTCTTAGTTAGGGTTCGTTGTACTTTACAAATAATGTTTGCTAGACGTTAGGGAGAGAGAAAAACACAACAGATTCAATCTCACAAGGAAACTTTACCAAACCATAAGACAACTGAAAGAGTGTGTAAACCAAATTGGAGAAACATCACGTACTAGACCCATATATATTTCTCTTCTTGCATTTCATCAGTTTATTAGATAACAAATAATACATCATGAAAAAGCAGTTGTCCAACATCATACATGGTATGTTTGACTATAAGACTACAATATGATTGCAAATAATTTCACTAGGAATCTAGGATAGCAATTTCCCCATGTAATTAACTGACGGCTTAGCCCTGAATTATAAGTGAGAAAATGTCATGGAGAATAGGTAACAGACAGACCTTTGCCTCTTCATCCCTGACTGAGTGTAGGCGGAATCGACCCTTTGTGTCATAGAGAAGACGAAAATTCTCATTTGTCTTGGGAATTGATACAATATCTGGTGATAAAATAGAGCCAAGTTAATAAGGAACACTTCACCAGAACAGAACATAAATTGTAATATTACTAGAGATGTAAACATAATGATAAACCTTATTGTTACCTATCACGAGTCAAGTTGCTACATTAATATTGGCAAGTTATGCTTCATAAAATTATCAATTATTCATGCACAAAGTTTCTAACTGTTACTACTAAGTAGTATTAAAATATCAACCGAGTAAGCTATGATTGATTATGTATTGACACTGAACATCCACATCAGGAAGCCTCTTTTGTTAGATAACATGCATAAAATCCTACATTATTACATACAGGTTAGTTAGCATGCATCCTTCAAATCAGCTCCCCTGGACCAAACCACATGCGAAATAATTCAGTAGATTACTGTTCTATCTGCTGCTCATACAAGTTCATTTTTAAGGGGAATATAATCCAAGAATCATAATATGACAAAAGAACTGTGCATACCCATGAAGCCAGCTGGATAGGTCTTATCAGTCCTAACCTTCCCATCAACAAGAACATGGCGTTGCATCAAAATGGATTGGACTTCACGGTAAGTAAGGGCATACTTCAGCCTGTTTCGCAGAATAAGAATCAAAGGCAGGCACTCCCTGGATTTATGGGGTCCAGATGAAGGCTTGGGAGCCTGAATAAAAGAAAATTAAAGTGTGGTTCAAATCAAGTAATGAGAAAAAAGCTTCAAAACAAAACTGAAGCATTCAAGTTAATTACTTACAAATGCACCACCAAGTTTATCCAGCATCCAATGTTTAGGGGCATTGAGCCTCTTCAAATGTTTCTTCAACCCTCTAGCCTTTAATGCACCAAAGAATATAGGGTTCACTAGTTCAGTAACATAATATATTCAAAATAAATTGAAAAAAAATGTGAGCATGTATACCATAAAAATGAAGATAAAATTAAAAAAACGCATCTGGGATTTCATATATGGGTTTTACAATGTAATTTTCTAATATGTAAGCTTAAACTAATCTAACCCAATATCATAAATCAAAATCGTATTATCATCTTCTAGTCATATGCATTATCTGTGTCTTTTGCAATCGCTACAAAATGTTGAAATCCAAACCCTTAATCATACTGTAAGGTATTCATTTCCACCTTTAAATGAGCTGAGATCAGCATATAAATAAGAATACACAAAATTAGAAACAATAAACATTTGAAGGTCATACAGCATATCGATTGAGAAAGATACAGATCAGCAATTCTCACCATGGCTTTGTTGATCGATTAGAGTACCCTCCCTGCCTCCCTGCCTCCCTGCCTCCCTGCCTCAAACTCTCTAGCTTCAGCTTGGGGTATTGAAGAGATGGTTAAACCCTAGCGATGTGTTTATTATATACCACGTCATACGTTCTTACTAGCCCAATCCCCGTGCAATGCACAAAACAATAATTAAAAATAAAATAATAATACAATTAATCAAACAAATAAAGAATTTTTTTATTAATAAATTTTTTTGCTTTTATAATTAGATAATACGACTCTATTATTTTTTGACGTGGAAATTTTATCACATAATAAATTATATGTAGCTGAGCTCCAACAAGGAGAAGTAGGAAAAAACATAAAATTAAGCCTTGACAATAACAAAAAAATCGTAATTACTTTATTTAAGGAATTGATATTTTTACGAACTAATTTGATATTTTCACAAGATCAAATAGAACCTATTCGTAAAAATATTAATTCTCTTTATTTATTCTTCGTTGGATACTACTTTTAAGGGGAAAAAATTAGAAGAAAAAAATTGTTTTTAGTTTGTTTAACTTTTAAGTTAATACAATTTTAAATTTAACCTACCGATTAAAAAGAAAAAAAGAGAGGAAATTATTCTAAAATAATTGCTTACGGAAGAGATTAACAAATTAAATGATCACATTAATTTTAAGTTTAAAAAGCTAAACTTAATTTTATATTTAAACAAAAAAAAAGTATTATATAATTATAATATTATGATCAAACTAGTGCGATGTGATTTTTGATTTTTATTATTGAATTAGTGGTGTATTTAACTACATATAAGTTATTTAAAATTCCAGAGCTTAATTTTCCAATTTGTCTCTAGCCACTGTCCCATGATCTCTGGGATAGTTGCAAAAGCAATATTAAATTTCAAGTTTTCCCAATATTAAATCAAATACATGTAAATTCAGTGAAAATGAAGGTAATAAAATTTTAACTTTGATTAGGTAGTTATTTTTTTCCCTTTAATTTCTTGTATCTTTTTGTACTCCACTAATATCTAAATTTTAGGGTTGACATACCATTTATTTATTAATTATATACTGTGCAAAACACGGGTCTTATTAAAGAGTTATAATATTATACATATTTTATTAAGCTATTTTATAAATATATTATTAGACTTATTAGGTGATAAAAAAAAAATACTTTCCTTCAAAAAAAACACGGTCTTATTAAAATTTTGACTTTTTAAAATCAAATTATTTTTATAATCTTTTTATATTTTGTAAAATATAGGTAAAAATATATAACCAAAAAAAAAGTATATACAATTTATTTAACCCCAATTTTTATATTTTAAAATATTATATATGATTATTAAAAAAATAGTCAATTTGATTTTTCTTAAAAAAATTATATTATCTAACTTATAATAATTAAGATTCTACTTACATAATTACAAACAAATTCAAGTTAGTTAAAACGCGTAATGGATGTGAGAAAGTTATTTTATTCTCAAACCATATTATTTAAATTATAATAAAATTTAATTTAATAATGCTAACAAACTAATATCAAGTAATGTGATTACATAATTACAAACAAATTCAAGTTAGTTAAAAGGATTAGTGCTGGCACCTACCTTTGAATTAACGTGTGCAGCATATTGGGTATTAAGGTTATTTCACTTGCTGGTGGCCCGGAACTAAGATCAAAGGCTTCGCAAGGTTGTGAGGTTTTAATCACTAAGATCAAATATTTGTATGAATGTGTGTGTATGTATGTGTTCGTCTGTTATCCCTAAAAGCTGAAGACATCATCATATATCAATACCCAGATATCCTGTTTTAACTCTCTTTACATGAACTAGCTTCAATAAAAGGAATATAATTCTCTGAAAGCAGAATATTAGTAAGAACACACATTAGCCAATTCTGACACAAAATGTATAAGAAATTTAAGGTCTGAGAAATCAGAAAATTGACATACAAAGTTAAACTCAGTGATGGTATTGTGGTAATCACTGAACTGAATGAATATAAGAACAAACTGAATAGAGTCACTGCATATAGTCAAAATTATACAGGAGGCCTCATTTGGTTCTGGAGCAGCATCATCTGTTCATGAAAAACAGGGGGTGGGGAAATTAATATATATAAAAAAAAGGGACAAAAAGAAAAAAGAGAGGGTAACTTTGGCTCAAGACTGGATCAAATCCTAGATCAAACCAAATCAGTCCTATAGCAAGTTGAATCAAAATTCATAGCAAAACAATTTGCATCAAATCTTAATTAATACCAAGATCAGTCAAATATAAGAAAGAAATTAAGTAAATGTGAAATAAGGAAAGAGAATGGAAGAATATACATACCTGCTAGGGATGTAGGCAAGTGGGAAACAATGTTATCAATAATACCTCCGCCGCCTCCGGTATCTGCAGTTTGTTCTTGTTCATGGTGCTTCTTCTCTTATCCCCTAGTCTGCTTTCACTATGGTGAAAAATATTGGAAATAAGATTCTTGATCATACCTCCACCACCATTAGCAGCACTACTAGTACTCAAATCATCACCAGCTGATTCCCTCACTCTGGGGGTTGAAGATGGACAGACCAAGTTGGAGATAATATGATTAATAAACCCACCTTCTTTTTCCTTATCCTCTTTCTCTCCTTCACTTTCCACATGATCCTTCTACTCTAATTCATGGTCTTCCCTGATCCTGCAGGGACCAAGTTGGAAATAAGTTGATTAATGATTCCACTTGGCTCCTCCTCCTCCTCCTCTTCCTTTGTTTTTCCTCCTTTTTCTTCTACTTCTTCTATACTACTTGAATCCTCTTTTGAAGCAAATACTAGTATTTTTTCAGTTTCTGTTGCACTATTTTCCAACTCTTTCACTTGGGTATGTTTCTTTTTGGTTTTTTGGGGAATCTTTCACTCGGAATTTGTCACGATCTGGTTTCATGACTGTCGAATCATCAAGACCTGGAGGAGCTTGGACTCGGCCATGGCAGTATAATTATTAGGAAATGAGTTTGAAGAATTCATATAACCAGTCAAGCAAGGGTAATAACAAAGAAATTCATGAATTGACATTGAACAAGATGAAAAAGAAATAACAGACAAGGACAGGATAAACGAAATGAAGCAGAAAAATTGATATTTCATTCATTCCCCTCTCTGAATACAAATGTGTATATATAGAAAATTATCCTAACATCTATAATTCCTACTAACACCAAATTAACCTTGCATTTGGAGTAAATTACAAATAAACCTTGTCCACAAGGATTACATTTTGAGATCCAGCCATGTATCCTAAATTTAATGTGAGCTTCATTGTTCCAATACGAGTTGTCTTTCATGGGTTGCGAAAATTTGCAAACCTTCCAAAATCACCCTGGATCAAACACCAAGAGTGTTTTACCATATCCAATATCAAGTTCATCTTGCTTCAACATCTTAGTAAGCACTATAGCTCCACTTACTCTAGCCATTAGAAATAATGGCATGCACACATGCCTTCAAAGCATTCTAGATAATTTGAGAACCCATCTTTTTATCAAAATTGAAAATCTGCAGAATTTCAAACTCCTTTGAATCGTAGTGAACAACTACTTCACCTGGGATAAATATTTTTATAACTGTCTTTGTTAAACTCATGCCAGCAATGACTCCATAGAAGCAATGAAACAATAAAAGGATTGCATTGAACCATGTCAACTTATCAATATTGGATGTTCCTTGTTTCCGAATAAACCTTTAATTATAATTCTTCTAAATGTAACACAAGCTAGTCACTTTCGTGCTTTGATCTTCCTTTTCTTTCTTTTCCTAATTGAGGCATCATAATCAACGTCTTTAATAGGAATGGTGGACAAAATTTTTGCTACAGTGAAGCGGAATACAACAACCAACACCCATGATGGCCACGTAAGTTTTGATGCCATGAAGTCATAATTGGAAATGTCATCGGCAGAATGTCGAGCAACTTTAATGACCATAGAATGGTATGTACATGATAATGGAATTAGTAGCCAGATAAGATTATAGAATCCCAACGATAAACCATCATATGGAGGTATACCATTACACCTGTGGGGAGCTTCAAAGATTGTTTCATCATAAAACCAAATTGATCACAACACCAGCATGTGCATAAATTTGCCAAGGCTTCATCTTTGAGGTTCTTGACTTATCCTTGTTTAGAAGCATTGGATGAGAAATAGTCAAGAAAAGCAGAGTTAATTCCCATAAGAAAAGCATAATTGATTCGAAGAAATTTGTGTTTGATTTGATTCCCCAGAAAGCCTTCTCCCAAAAGCCACACCCAGAAAAATTGTCATTACAACCATACAAAATTGATGAATCACGTCCTCCTCCAAGCCTAGTTGTATATGTTTGAGTTTCTTATGTTGAGATCCCCGAAATAATGCCACACAAACAACGTGACCATTAATCTCCCGAGAATAACCAAGGAAAAATTTGATGTTTGACTCTTTTTCGTACAAAAAGAGTCAAATATAAGCCCACAACGGACGGATGGAGAACGAACAATGTTGGGGAGCCCTTGACAATAAGTTTAGCAGCACATACCACGACAACCAAACTATAAGCACCCACACCAACACTTGTGTGCTCATTCCACCTAAAGTCTTCCTCAACCATGCAACCAAATAACTTAGTTCCTTGCCATACCCATTTTTAGCATACCCCAAAATTAAAGTATTCAAGTAAACTGCCTTATTGGACTTCATCTCGCTATGAACAAGATATTGAGCCATCAACTCACCATTAACTGCAACATCAAAGGAACACTCAACGAATTCCATTCTTTCTAAACCCGTAGGTGAGATCTCCATCATCTTTTTGTTTGACATTTAGCCAACCATGCTTAAACCTATCAAAATATGTGCCTTCCAAATATTCTCCATGTTAGCATCCCAATCTTTCTTTTTCAGTTCCTCATCCTCATTCTCGTTCTTTAAGGCATAATGAATTTCCATATTTATGGGAATACCTTTCTCAATATTTTCCAATTTTTCATCACAATTATTCCCATTCCTCATTTTGAGATTAATTTCAACCCTTATACTCTCAATCTCATTTCCCAGACCATTTTCAATAACAAAAAGAGAGTCCAACAAACTGGTGTGATGATGATTGGAATCTTTGTCGTCAAAATCATCATCGCATAATTCCATTGCTCTAAAAGAATGGGATATTTTAGGTTGTATTTTGTCTTCTATGAGGAAAGGACTGGGAAAAAGAATTACATATGTCACCATTCAAAAAAGTTAAAATCATTGTCTTTACCTCATAAGCTAGCCAAAAGAGTAGAGACTGATAGTGAAGAGGTAGCTTAAATTCTTGCAAACATCCTACCATCTACTGAAAAGAGAGTCCTAAGTTATCACTACAATTGGTACTGGCAGCAACCTTGTAGTTATTGGATTTAAAGCCTTTTTTGTGACATGTTTCCACATCGATGACCTTATCATCTGTTAAGTTTTGCGTCCCTTCCCATCAATATTTGTTAACCTATTCTCACTCCTTGCTTCAATATCCAAAATGGAAACATGTTTTGCATCCATTTCCATTTCTAGATTACTTTTCAATTGTTTCAATTCATCAATTAATTTTTGCTCAGTTGCTTCAACAAGCAATCTGACCTCGCTTAGAGATTCCTGAAATTTTGCTAAATTGATTGACCCATGCAAAGTGGTGGGTGACCACAACATGAGGGCTTCTCGAATTTCCTCCTTGAGACTAAGAAAAAAGTGATGAACAACAAACTCTTCACTGAACTCAAATTTATAAAAGGTTTCTTCCCAACACTTAGTTTTTGAAAATTCCTCTGCATACTCTGCAATGGAATTAGATTTGATTCTTCACAAAGTGTTTCATCACACTAATATTGACGTTAGACTCTGAATTCAGAAGTTTTCTCTCAAGATTTTCTTCAAACACCTGGGCCTCATCGTTTAAGTTCAGTATTTGGTTAGTAAATCCAGAGTTAGGGGACTCTTGTGTTGTTGGTGTAGTAGTGTGAAAGGTACAAGATGGTAATTGTGTTAGATATGATGAAGAAACAAAGGGAATTTCAGGTGTAGTGTCAGAAATTAAAGTAGGAACAACTTGGTGAGATGAATTAAAGATGAGAGGTGTAATGTTTGGCTGATTTCCAGGTGAAACAAAGTAATTAGGTGCAGGCCATGTGTAATTAGAGATTGGAATCGATGATGTAGTCATGGAACCAATAGTTGGTGGTAAATAAGTGGACAGATAACTAGTATTTTGGATATGGGAGTGTTGAATTGAAAAGTTAATGTAGGAATTATCATCGATGAATCATATTCCCTTTCCCATGGTCGGAAGTCGAGGAGGAACGGTCGCTTTGATACCACTTTGTCACGATCTGGTTTCATGACTGTCGAACCATCGAGACCTAGAGGAGCTTGGAACTCGGCCATGGCAATATAATTATAAGGAAAGGGGTTTGAAGCATTCATATAACCGGTCAAGCAAGGGTAATAACAAAAAAAATTCATGAATTGACATTAAACAAGATGAAACAGAAATAACTGATAAGGACAGGATAAACGAAATGAAGGAAGTAGAAAAATTGATATTGCATTCATTCCCCTCTCTGAATGCATACAAATGAGTGTATATATAGGAAATTATCCTAACATCTATAATTCCTATTAAAACCAAATTAACCTTACATTTGGAGTAAATTACTCTCATGCCATTTATTAGCTACTGTGACAGAATTCATCTTCTGCTGTTTCATTCTCATCACCGACTATACAGTATACATACTAGTAAATATAATGGAGGGGCGCAGATTGAAAAAGTGCAAAAATTAGGGGACAAACGTTGGTTCTTTGGAAACTAGTTGTAGTTTCACTCCACGTATTTCCATACATGTACTTGTGCCTCTTTTCTTATTGAATTACATTACATGGTTCTATGTACGTGGCAGCTCCTTGGATACTTTCTCGCACTCCCGTAACACTACTTACAGGTAGGGGTGCATTAAATAATGCCATGCTTGATGCGACTGGATCCAAGCTAGACCCTACTGGTCAAAGCTCAGACCGGTCGGGCCCTACCTGAAGCTAACAATGTATCAAGAATTTTTAGTACAAATCCGACTTGACCTGGCCTTTCAAAAAGCCTGATCCGGCTGGCCTGAGGCTTGGTTCGACCTGAAACCTAGACAAACTTTAGAGGCACGGACTGCCCCAAAGTGTGACGCCCCCAGAAATAGGTATACAACACCCATTCTCGAGTCGCCAAAATACATGGTATAGAAAGCAAATTACAACTTTGACAATACAGATGTGTAGGTAGAATAGAATCGACAATACAATTGTGAGTTTGAATACAAATATTGTCTTCTGATAATATACACACCCAAATAAGTCCTCATTAATTATTCATACACTATTTTACGAAATAGTGAGGACACTAAAACATCTTCCTAGAACCATCACTCCATACCCCGACTCGATCCTCTTTATGTTCTCACCTCCGAGAAGAAAAATGGAACAAAAAGGAAAAGGGTGAGCTCAACTAGCCCAATAAAGAATATTATGACTAAGATAATATACAACAAATTATCGTTAGTCTTCAACAGAAAAATCTAATAGAATACAATAGACAACGAGTTTTAGATCAACAAATGCAAATGAAAGCAACAATCCATTAGAAGAGTCACGTAGAGAAAGAATTCTACCACATCTTAAGGTTTAAAAGTCCATCATCAATAGTTTATCCTCGTAATAACAATCAATATACATCTTTAATCATCTTTTGCACTACTGAGCCAAAGATATTCATTCATATCACCAGATTGGTCATGTTCATCTCAACACTGCTCATCTTTGCACTGGGCCAAAGATATTCATCGATTAATCGTTTCATCTTGCGGTGACTACTGGTGCCAAAGATATTCATTTATATCACCATTTAGGGTGAGAGGATGATGAAAAACATTTTTAAAAAAGCGAATCCGATTGAAACAAAATGACAAGGATTAAGGATTAAGGATTAAGTACTTTGTTTTACCCGTGTCCAAAAAATACTTGAAAATAATCATATTGGTGTAAAATTCAAGAATGATCAAAACATGGATACAATCAAAGCTAGTATCGAATAGATATTTTGGACAAAAAGAACAATTTTTTTTTCTATTGAATAGTGCCGTATTATTCGTGAATAGTGTCGATATCGTGAATAGTGTCAGATATCGTGAATAAGAACCCAACATAACAAGTTCCAAATTTGATAAAAAGTTCACCAATACTTGAGATAATGATATTGAAGAAAAATATCATTTAAGAAGAAAATAATACCCTTACCTCAAAATAACCGTCTTACATTTGAATTTAGATATAGTCGATGAAACTCGCACCGTATAAAGAACACTCAAAGTATACTCACAAGAATACATTTCGATAATATAGAGAAAAAGAGAAAACTTAGTTTACGTGTGATTTTCAATTCTAACTTAGCCTCTATTTATAGGAAAATGCTAGAAACGCATAAAAGGAGACTAAAATAATAAATTAATATTATTTATAAACCAATTTCTACGCATGCTTTCACCCCTCAATGCTGAAAATTTCAGCAGCCCATGTGCATTCAACACCCACCAAAAGTGGGTCCCACCATAATTAATAAAAAAAATTATTTTATTTTCCGTAACTTCAATAATTCATAGAAAATAGCTCGTTTATCGGAAAAATTGAAACTCATGACTTTCCATGGGAAATTCCATTCTCTACAACTTTGCAGAAGAAAATTTTTCCAAATTCCAAGCAGAAATTGACCGAAATCCATAAGCGGACGATTTTACGATTACATAATCAATTTTCGATCAAGAAATGTGTCCCACCGACACACAAAACATATGTTAAACATTTAATGCCACAAAATACTCTACCTCCTCATATACTCATATATCCCACAATCATTATAAAATATATCAGATTAATATATTATTAAAATAATATATTTAAATGTATTATTTTATCGAGAAAAAAGATAAAATATTAATTTTCAACAATTGTCACATTAAAAATTTTCTCCATCTATATCCACATAAAATAAATATTTTCTTTATCATAATAATCAATAATTAATTATTCAAAAATAATATTACTGAATCACGAGATCGACAACCAAGCCGCTCCTCAGAGAAAGAAGGGCTTTCAATAAGGATTTCTCCTTCATGGTAGCATGATTAGGTGACCAAACCTCTCCTTAGATGTAACTTTCTAGACATTGCCAATAATGTTATCTCGATAATATTATTCAAATAATATGAATTATTGATTTGATAATGGAAAATATCGTGTAATGACAATTATTGAAACAATAATAATATAAATATCAACGCAAAGAATTATTGAATTAATAAAATATAATATTGAATAAAGAATTCATCGTAATAATTATTGAGTAAAGGCCTTCTTACGTAAGGATCAATAATTCAACAATACATCATGCAATACCGGTGTCTTCTTGTCAACCACGCATATTACTGTATTTTAACCACCAGGTAACCCAACAGTGTTAACGGTAACAATTTACGCCGTTATTTATAAAACTCAATCTTTGTCGTTTTTCTTTCATCCAACCGTTTTCCGTTATGGGGCCCACCAATGACTGCGCCGTCGTACGGAGATTCCCGACAAAAAGAATATTCCACGACCAAACGAATATTCCCCGACAATAATGAATATTTTATAACCACTTGCTTATTTTGTAAACTTTGCACATTTCACCCATAACCAAAGAATTATATCAAATTAACCCTTATTAATTTAGAATAATGAATAAAGAAAAATTCAATTTTATTTATAATAAGTTGGGGTCTTACACAAAGCCTAGTCTTATTATATGGAAATAAATGACCTGAAACTCGGGCCTCTCTTGTTATTTCTTAAGCTGAGAACCCATAGTCCCATATTGGTGTGTAAATGTTTTTAAAGGATGCATGTTTTATTTATAATTTTAATACCTTATGATAAATTAGTGGTTAGGAGATGTGGGACTTAAACTAAGGTCCCATATGATCAGCCTAATAATAAACTTGGTCTCTCTTGTTTTGTCTAACTTTTCCCAACTCCCGTTCAGATTTTTAAAATGAGGAAGAGGGTTACAGAAAAAGGAATACTTCTGTAATGCACATATCCTTTCAAACAAGGTTGTAAATTGATTCAAGGTAAAGGTAAACTGATAATTAAAAACAAGAAACCTGTCCAAACCAGACAAGCTCACATTTTTCTAGTTTAAAAACTAGTAACTAGTGAATACTGAGTCAGCTCACTAGTTTCAATAAATTGATACACCAAACCCAAAAACTCGCTAGCACATTTACAAAATTCAAATCCAGGGAACTAACAAGAAAGCAGCATACATGAAAATTGGAACTCCATTTCTATTTACAAAGAAAAGAATTATAAAAATCCCAAACTTAGTGAAGTGTTATGCAGACATAAGTGAAGTGTTATAGTGCAAATTGGTGAAATGAATATTCAAGTATAGTTTTGCACTCCTTTTTCCAAGTGTGACAAAATCTTCAGTAAATAAAATTGATGAGGTGACTCTCGATCCAATTTACAAAATAATAATAATGGAATATACTCGAGGCCAAAGCTACCTTTCAAAAATAGAATAAACTGCAGGAAAAAGCTGTACAGTTTGAGGTAGAGGGCGAGAAACAAATTGAAAAAATATTGAATTTCATGACTGTAACATGCGGTAAACAAATACTCGAGCTAGAACTGAGCAAGGTTTTTCTGCCTTGCTATATACAGTTCTTGGCCCAAAGAGTGTACAACTAAACTTACAGAGGTGAGCTAGTTCTTGGATACTACGCATCATCATAATTCTGACTGGTGAGTTTCTTTCTTCTTTTGTTGCATTTAGTTCATTTGCATTTTTATTTCAAAGTCCCACATAGTTTAATTAACATCTCTTGTCCCTACTTTTCTTCTATAAATAGAGTAGAGGTCAAGTTAGAAATTTTCAAGTAAAGTGTACATGGGCTTGTTTTGGGTTTGGCTAGGCCTAGCATAGTCCCACATAGTCTAATTAAAAAAACTTATCCCTGCCTTTCTTTTATAAATGGAGGAGAAGATGAGTTAAATATTTTTAAGTGAAGAGCACTTGGGCTTACTTCGGCATAGCGAGGCCTGGCTTGACCTGGCCTGTAGGCCTCAACAGGTCACATTTTTATGTTCCAAACCTGGTCTGGCCCGGCCTTGCAGTCCAAAAGTCAAGGCCTGGTCTAGTCTACGATTAAGGCCTAGCAGGCTTAGGCCGGACCAAGCCAGGCCGGCCTGTTGTGCATCACTACTTACAGGTTTGTTGGTTTCTGTCTGTCCAAGAGCAAATGGTCGGTTGGAAATAATATTTGTTTACATATGTTTCCGGCGAAGTTCTGAAATTTTCATAAAGGCCCCGGAGTACTTTGTTTCCTCAACCTTGGATGCTGGCTGGCTGGCTGGCTGGCAGAGAATGGGGAGCAACAGTAATGCCCTTGGGCCTTAAACGTAAACAACTAGAAAATATGATAGAAGAAATCGTACACTATTTGAACAAATACGTGTCAAAATTCTCATATCCAAAGCTACACTACACATTCAGCAAAGAGTCATGAATTGTGAAAGTTTCTGTCGAATTACTATTGGTATATTTAGTCATATATATGGGGTTGAGTATGATTATGAGGTTGACACATTATATTAAATATTATAATTATTCACGTAATTGGCAACAAAAAGATTCACATATAAAAAATTATCATTTTTTTTAAAGAAAAACTACTGTGTAGTCGGATTACCATTGGACCAATTAAAAGGATGAACCAGGATTACATTTTTCAGATATATGCAAAAAATATAAAAATTTCGAGTTTCTTTTTTACCCAATCAATCTCCAATAAATTTGATAGAAGTGTATAGGTTCGATATACGAGGGTAATTCCATTAAATTCTAAATTCAAGTCTAGTCACTGTTGATGAAAACAACAAACTGATCTATCTATTCTTTTCGTTTTGAAATATAAGTTCAAGTTTGATTAACGTAACTTTTAACCACAATTATGCAGATGAATTATTCTAAAGAATAGGATAATCAATTTGGTAGTGAGTTAGGTAGGGGTCATAAAATCTAAAATCTAAAATTAGCCCGAGTTTATTTGATTTTGATTAATGTAATAATTACAATTGTAACTACTATTTAAAAGGTATGACCAAGTACAAAATTATTGTTTCAAAATTAATATAAATTTACGGTACACTTTAAATTTTATAAATTAAATATCATCAAACTTAAATGGGTTCTTTTTGCCAAAGAAGTCCTCAAAATCCACCAGGAAAAAAGAAGGGGAGAAGGAACACATGCCTGATCTGCAGTGGTTTGTAAAGGTCTCATGATCTATAAGTCATAACATCACTGATTCTGAGCACTGTTCTCTTTTCTTTTTTGTTCCTTTCCCCTCTTCATTTTGCTCCTTTCTTGATTTCTTCTATACCACCGCTACCAGATGAAAGACTTGTTATTTCTAAGTGTAAATATGAAACACAAATGAATTTTTAATATTGTAAAATTTTGAAAATAAAACTGTTTTTGTGCAACATATATGGAGTATGAAGATAATGGTTCAATCAACTGATAGGTGAACTCGTGCGAAACACATAGCCCATGCCTACCAGGTTTATACTGGCCGACATAGCCCATGTCTGCCAGGCTTATAGTGGACGGAACAGACCTGCTGCTTGCAATACAATGCCTTAGATCAACTCGCAAGGAAGAATGAACTTGACATCATTGCAACCAGAAGACGAAAAGGCAGGGTCATCAAACAATTCACCACCCCATAAAGGAGCGGCAAACTCCAACTTAAATAATATGAAGACTTTACAATCAATACAAAGATATACAATAAATTGAATGATGTATAATAACAGTTTAGCATATCCTGTCTGAACATTTAGAGAGATAATAAAGTGTTACAATATGTAATTCAAACATTGTATAATCATAGTTCTGCGAGTATGATTTATGAAAGCAAGTTGTTTTGAATTGACCCCTTCAAATTTCTTAAATGAGCAGATAATCATAGAAACTGAAAATGATTGATGCAAATCAAAACTTTGATTACAGGTACCCTGTTTGGCATAATGCTCCACATTCAAGTACTCAATAGGTTTCAGATTTCTTACAAAACTGGTTCAAACAAATTTTAAAATCATGTTTGGTGTGGTCAAATTCAGCATCGTTGGCTATATGTGTTATCATCAATTCAAATAACTGAAAGTAAACAAGCTTTTCTAACAGTTAGATCACCATCATCAAAAGATTGAAATAAGCTTCCGATTTGTAGATTGATCCTAACAAAGAAGAGTCACAAAGCAACACAGATTACAGCTTGAAAACACAAATGAGCCTATATTACCAAAGTAGAACAAGAAGCTAGTCAAGCTACTATATAATTATAAAAACACACTGGACTATATGTCTTCTAAAGGGAAGAATGGTAGGAATTAATCACAGATCGATCATCTTCCATATGTGATTACACGTATCAAATGCATTCATCTTCAGTGGATCAAACTCGAAATTCTGAACCACTTTCTTATCTCGTTCCACGATATCTGGGATTGACCGAGTTTGAGGAGAACTAGTCACTACAACATTTTAAACTGACTCAATTAAATGTGAAATTAGCAACAGAAAAGAGAAGGTAAAAGGCAAATGAAAATTGATCGAGTTGTCAAAGTAGTAAAGGATACGGCCAAATATATTAGACTGCTCATCCAAGTTTGGAATGATGTTTGTAATGGAAGCATACATTGAAAGCTTCATCCTACAAGATTTAAGGAAATGTTCAGTTCCAGAAGTATAGAACTCATCCGCCAATTAGATTAAGAAACATGAGTGACTTAAAATGAAAAGAACAAGAAAAGCCTGGAATTGACGGGGATCACGTTTGTATTTATTTATTTATGGATTTAATGTGTTTACTTATTTATGGACTTGTTTTAATTTTAGAAGATTTAATTATAGTAGTAGATTTTAATTAGGAGAGTTTTATTATAGTAGTAGATTTTAGTTAGGAGATTGTTTCCTTTTTAAATTGGGATTTTTATTTAGTCCCTAAGTATTGGGCTTTCTATTTAAGCATTGTAATACCTCATTAGATTACAAACAATTGATATTGAAGTTGATTATTATCATTAATACCGTAAAGGTATTTTATTATACCGTAGAGAGATCCTAGTAATTTAAACGCGGAGTTTGAATTCTAATTTATTTTCTGATAATTTTCTATCTCAAATCTGTCCTACATCAGCAATATAGTCCTCACAACAGGAAGACAAGAAAATAGCTTTGAACTAATATTATCATATTATGTGAACAGCAAAAAGACAGTAAAAAACATATTTGTCTGTCAGGCTGACAATTTTTGTTTCAATGCAACAACTATCATGTGCATCAAACTCCAAGAGATAGTTTGCCTTCAGTTTACAACAATTTAAAGGTGCACGTGCAAACCAATACCCTTGTCGCTGTTTGGACACACAACCTACTAAAACCCATATTATTTTTTCTAGGTAAGCAAAAAATAATTTAGGATGTAGTTTGGTTGTATTCATAGCCATAGGGGTACAATTTTATACACAGACTTCCATCCCCCATGCAGAGGCAGGTTTAATCACGAAAAACTCATCGCCTACTTGGAATATATGAATTATTACATTTAAATGCTATCAACTCTTCAAGTGACTGCTATTTACCCGCTAAGAGATTCTGTTAATTTGAAACATGACCTTTCAAAATTATTAAGGTGCTAGAGAAGTTAAATAGCAGTTCATTTGCAAACTTGAATATTAGTGAATGAGAATCAACAAATTCTAGAAGAGATATGTAGAACACAATAAGCATATTATACTGCACAGCATAAAAAATATGTAATACTTAGATGCTCTTATCAAGTTTCAGTCAAGAAACTTACTGCGACCTCATATCATGTTTCTCAAGTTTCTTCAAACTTTGTCTCTGTTCTTCGACAGAAAGCCTTTGACATTCTAGACCATTGATGTTACTCGTAATAACTGTGTTGATGTTATTGACAGATAAATCAAGAATCAATATCATTGGCATAAACCAATAAATCAGTAAATATGCAAGTCAAAAAAATGGCCAACTACTTATCTAAGCTCCTCTCGAAGCAAACTCTCTCTCTGAAGTTCCTCTTTCAACTCTTTCTGAAGCAAATCTAATTCTGCATCATCAGCAACTTCAGATTTTGCGGCATCTGTTCTCTGCTTGCACAGATCTATCTTTTTCTGATAATCTGATACATGTCAAAACCACAGAAAACTATATTAATAGAATATTTGTAATGACCTTTATGGCTGTATCAGCTTACATATATCTATCTTCTAATAATCTGGTGCATGAAATTGACTTATTAACTACATGGAAAACATAAGGCACAATAAAAACAGCAAATAAACATAATATCGGTGGAGGCTCTGAAATAAGCACTGTTAAGCTTTTTATTTTACCAATGTGGGTTGCATATGGTAAGTAACTTTGGGTTAAGAGAAATAATATGACCAGGATTCAGGCGTTCTTAGTGTTAGACATCAATTTTAACATGTCAGCTTTATAAATGCCTAAAGCTCAAAGGAACAATAAAAAAAAGGGAAGCTTATGTGGGACTAGATAGCCCCAATAATACTCCAAGCAAGTCTGTCTCACTTCATAAGCAAATTCATGTAAAGGGTATGTTGTTTTCACACGCTACCCCACCCCGGCGCCCTTTTCAAACAGAAAAACATATTTGATATTTTGTTATACTCCCCTCTAAGTTTAGTACTTCACAAATGAAATCAAATGGCATTAACTGAATGTTACTGTTTTAAATTGTGATTCTCTGTTAAGTTCTAATCTTAAATTTACTTACCCAAATAAAGAAATGGCCAAAGCTCCACCCTTTACGGAGACCATGACAGTTATTTATTCAGTAAGAACAAGTGAAAATCAATTTAACAATATATATACTTAAAAAATTAACAAACAAAAAATAAATAATCGTATCAAATATGAACAGACAAGAGTATATAATAAGGAGATTATTTGACGATTAAAGAGTGAGGTTGGGATCTTCACCTTGAAGAGAGCTCTGGACATTATTAAAATCCGCATCACATTGCGACTGAAGGATCTTCGATTGTTCCAAACATTGCTTAAAGTTGCTGCTGTCTCTTTCGTTTTTCAAACAGTCAATTAAGTCGTCACTATAATTTATCAGCTTTTCTACCTCGAATTTTCTTGAAATTTCTCCCATAGATGGAGAATCTAGTAATAGATGGTCCACTAGCTGAAGAAATATAGGGTTTCTTAATCCCTTTCAAATGTACAAATAGAATTACAAATGTATACTGGAGTGAACGAAGAATTTTACCTCCGATTAGAGTCAGGATTCTTGATACTTTGGGTGATAAAGATTACTCTCTCGATCTATATTATTCCATTAGATTCTTCCTTCAGCTCGCCAATGTGAGGGAGGGAAATGAAAAATTAAATTTCTCTGTTCGAAACTAAACATAAATATTTGCAATATTTACTAATACGACATCGTGCCTTTGTCCTTTCATTTCCTCCTTGAATATTGTTTGCGGGCTAATTTTATCAAGCCAATTTTGATTTTAAAATTGATATATCCATTTAAATTCAATAATTCTACATCGACCGGGTTTTGGCGACATTTTAGTGACCGGCTGATGTGGGTGTGCCACATCAGTATGAGAGAAAGTGAAAGAAAAAAAAGGGTCAATATCAATCAGTAGTATAGCAACTTCAGGTTTCCTCTCTCCCCTTACCATTTTACCAATATCACACTTTCTTTCCCGCTTTACCAATACCAGTCGCCATCTACAAATTTTTGCCCAAAATCGGAAGTAAAATTCAGCAAAATCAGCAACAAGAGAGGTATGCATACACATATTGTATATATGATGTACGAATATTGATAATATATGTATATATTTTTGCCCTAAAACTGATTTCAAGATTTTGAAACACATTCTTTCCATGATGCTCTTCTTCTCCCTGTATGCTTCAAAAATCTCAGTTTTATCATAATTTCATTTTTTTCATGGTCCTGTTGTAGAAAGTTATTCGCTTTGTGTTATTGAGTCTGTCGTTCAAAATATGAGTTTTGAGCTGCAAAAGTCTGATTATTTCAAGATGTGTTAGTTGTATATAGATGTTGAAATGCACTTTATAGTTCTTGTGGCTTATGACATAAGCATCTTTCCTATCTCTTCTGTGTCTTTGATGGCAATATAGTTCAAATTTGCTATTAAAGGATATCTACCGCCTTTATTGATGTACAAGTGGCCTAAAGTGATCAAGTTCATTGCAATTTAGAAAGTGTGATCTATCAAAAGTGATCAAGAATTGTCTTACAAGACCTGAGGTTCTCGCATGAAGAAAGTGTGATCAACTACTTATTTTATTGTTGCAAGTAGTATTTTGTTCTCAATTAGAATTTGTATTGAGGAGCTCTTTGTAGTCCCGGTACATTGTTACGTTGTGGAGTTTGAGCTTAATTTTATAATTTGACATCTATACGTGTTATAAGAAATCCCATCATTACTAATTGAAACACTTTTGGTGATCAAATATACTTCATGACATGTATAATGAATTACTTATCTTCAAGTCGATTACAGGCATTAAGAAGTATGTCCATTCTAGATAATGCATTCCATGTTCAAAATCATAGCAATTTCTTACTTCTCACCTTTGCAAACATTCAACATGCATTCATTAGTTAATAGATTCATTTACTACTTTTGAAGAGAGATTGTACATATTGTGGGTTAAATTGTCCAGAATCCCCTGATGCTATATAAATTTTATCTGGCCAACACGAAGTGCTGAGTTGTGGAGCATAGTTCGATTGTGGAGTTTTGTTCATGCTATATAGCCATTTTTGAATGAAGATTGAAAAATAGAATGACAACATACTATCAGAAAATAAAAACATAGGATTCTACGGTTTCATTACTCTCTTTAAGGCAGTAAAATGTCCTGCATAGTTCGTTAGTTACACTATTATAGAACAGTCTCACAAATTCACTAGTTACACTATATAGTAAAACCACCTCACAGTAGGGTTACTAGCAGTGAAAAGTTGAGTTCATTAATTATCTGCCAAGTATAAACTGACAAATAAAGTGACGGTACATTGTGAAGCAAGTTTAATAGCTTCATCTCACTAATATTTACAAATGCCAGATGTGACGACCCCAAAATAGGTCCATTCCATCCAACCCATTCTGAGTCGCCAAATACATGGTACAGAAAATAACTACAATTTTATTACAACAATTGTCGTACAAAATACAACAACACATATGTTGTGAGTTTGGATACAAATATATACCAAATGTGACACATGTCCCAATAGTGGACAAGACACCTCAAATGACACCTTACATAAAGGTATAGTCAAAAAACTGCTTTTAGAAACTAAAATCTTTGGGAAGTGCTCAAGGAAACCTTCGTACATGGGAGACCATGCGCCAGGTTATGATAGATATCATATGGCCACGTAATTATCCTTGGTTGATCTAATAGACCCCAAAGAAAAACAAGAAGATTACTATCATATTCTTCCCAATGGTAAGTCTTCTCTCGACATATCATTATCTCCACTATCTCTAATTGAGAATTATACTTCAAACAAACACCAAGATTATATATAGGTAGTGCTCAGATATATACTCAAAGAAGTGGATGAGCACATCCTCGTCTTTATGATGATACGAGGTTGTATGTCATTAGACATCTTGTATGATAAAGTGACAAAACACCCTTCCAACGTTGGGTTTGCCTCACCCTCAACAAATTTATAGACCACCGATTCTATTCCCCGTTATCCCCACTCGACCCAAGCCTACACTTTTATTACCCGAAAGGAATTGTGAAGAAAAAGGGTGACACAACTACTCAATAAAGAATATTATGACTAAAGATAAATAAATTATCAATAGTCTTCATCAAGAATAAATCGTAGATTTGTAGAACATATGGTAGATGATAAAACTTTTCAACCATAGTTGTTACGTGGAATGAAAGTAATCCATTAGAAGAGTCAAATAGACTATAAAGTCTATTATCTTCTTCATGTTAAAAGTCCACCAACAATATTTTATTCTCAGTAACATCAATCAACAATTCCTGTCCACAATCATATGAATAACTCATAATTGTAATTGTTGTTCTAAATTCATTTTCTCATCCAGGACAAAGATAATTTTCATCACCTGAAACATCAAAGATCATGGTTATACCAAATCACAGTTCATGTTCATAATCAAACTAATAAATTCATCTTTGCACTACGGGCCAAAGATATTCATCAACAGTTCATCTTTGCACTACAGGCCAAAGATATTCATCAACAGTTCATCTTTGCACTACATGCCAAAGATATTCAACAACAAGTCATCTTTGCATTACAGGCCAAATATATTAATATCTCAAAGAAATATATAATCATTTCAGAATTTATATAAACAATAATTATAACCATGTTGATTAATTCACCTTTGCACTTAAGCTAAAGATATTCAATTATAAATTCAATGGTCATGATCATACCAGTCACAATTCAACTTTTCACTACTGGCCAAAGAGAACCCTAGTCATGATCATACCAATAATCTATCCATCTTTACACTCCAGTTGAAAAGAGAATTTCAACATCGTGGTTATAAAATGTTATATATGATAATAAAATCAATATAATCAATATATAGTTTTAATCTCCGAGTAATATTCATAAATCAACTATAATTTGGTTAGAAAAAAGAAACCAATTTTGTCATGAATAAGAACTCATGAATAGTAAGAATTTCGTGAATAAGAAATCATGAATAAGAACTCGTGAATAGTATCTCATGAATAGTAAACCCGACTCAAAAAGGTAGAAATTCCACAATAAAATCCATACCAATATTTCAGTATAATGATATTGAAAGAATAATATTTTTTTTTAAAGCTTATAAACAATTTATTTTAATTGTTTACACTTTACTAAATAATGCATTTAATCATTCTAAAATGCCAAACTCATAAGATTTCATCACCAATAACCAAAATCCTCATCAAAAATCTGCATATACCTCATGTAGGATTCTCAAGCTATAAAATCCTATTTTCTAATTTTCTTACCTCACATAACATATTTAATTCATTTACTCATAACTAGTCCATTTTCATGAAAAATAACAAATCAGTTCCAAAAATATTTCTTTTCTGGGATTTATCAGAATATAGTCCTATATTGAACATATATTTTTATCAGAATTTTTAAAAGTCATTTACTATTTTTCACATGGCCAAAACCACCGAATATTTAAACATTTATCATAAATTGTACTTTTATCCAAAAATTCCGAAATTTACAGAGTATACTTATATAATATAGATGTACTTCCAATAAAAATTTCATCAATTTTGGAGTTAACCACAAGGAGTTATAAGCGGTTACTTTTAAAATAGTCTTTTCCCATAAAATCCATAACTCCTAATCTATACATCCAAAAATCACCATTTTTGGACACAATCAATAAAACTCATCAAAGTATCATTTCAAATTTTTCCAGAATTTTGAAGGTCTGAAAAGTTACGAAACATGAAAAACATAACAACCCTTAAAATCCCTTACCTCAAAGGAGCAGTATTTCTGACTGGAATAACGCTGAACGAACTTGCACCGTATAGCAACACTCAAGATACAAGAATATACTTGATAATATAGAGAGACAAATAGAGAAAACTTCAGTTTCTGGTGTGTTTTTCAATTCTAACTTAGCCCTCTATTTATAGGAAAATGCTAGAACGCCAAAGGAGACTAAAATAATAAAATATATTATTTATTTTTCTTATTCCACACCAACCTTCACCAACCAATTTTGAAGGCCATCAGCCATCTTTGAACAAAAAACATCAGCCACCCATGTGCCAACAACCACAAAAACGTTTTTCTTAAATAAAATAATTAAAACTTTCAAAAATTAATTATTTCGGAACTCCGGAACTTCAATAATTCACAATAAATAGCTCTTTTATCAGAAAATTCGAATCTCGTGACTTTTTATAGGAATTTCAATTCTCTACAACTTTGCAGAAGAAAATTTTTCCAATTTCCAAACAGAAATTATCCGAAATCCACAAAAGGATGATTTTAAACACCGTTTCAACACCTTTTAAAATTCATAACAAATTATACGTTCAATTTTAACGGTTCAAAATTTGTGGACATATACTCTACTTATATATGTATAACATATCCAAAAATCACAACGATCCAACGGTCGGATTAAAATTATAACTCACACAAGAAAGCTTTTAAGAACACCGATTTGAGTTTTAATACCTCCAATCCGACAAAATACCGATAAAATACTTCAACAAAGAATTCCACATAAATAAATCCATCATCTATATCCACATCAAATAAATATTTTCTTATCACATAAATCAATAACTAATTATTCACAAATAATATTACAGTAATCGCAATAATGACAACCGGTGATTCCCAGGAAAGAGGGGCTTTCAATAAGGATTTCTCTCATCGACGTGCGCAATTAGATGACCAAACCTCTCATCGATGAGTAACTTTCTAGACATTGTCAATAATGCTATCTAATAATATTATTCAAACAATATGAATTATTGATTTGATAATGAGAAATACTACGCGTTGACAATTATTGAACAACAATAATATAAAATATCAACGCAAACAATTATTGAATCAATAAAATAAAATATTGAACAATAATTATCGTAACAATTATTGAGTAGTGCCTTTTTACGTAAGAATCAATAATTCAAAAATCGTAATACCGGTGTAGTGTCTTCTTTGTCAAGCAACAACGCGTAGACATCGTATTTTAACCACCGTGTAATCCAACAATGTGTTAATTCAGAATAATTACGCTCGTTATTTATAAAAATACATACTTGTCGTTTTTCTTATCCGATAATTATTACGTTATGGGGCCCATAAATGATCGCTACCGTCAGACGGATATTCTTCAACAAAAAGGAATATTCCACGACCAAACGAATATTCCCCGACAAAAATGAATATTTTATAACTACTTGTAAAATTTGAAAATTTTATATATATCACCCTTAACTTTAAAATTTATCAATTTAATTATTTACTAAATAGAAAAATTGAATACTTTTATTTCATAAAATTAGGGTCTTACACTGGATCTCTTTCACCTTCCGATGTATAGATCTATTGCCAAGGTTACAAATATATAAACCCGTATAAAAAAATTATCTTTACAACTCGGTTTCAACAAATCAATCCACCCCGAAACCTATCTTCACAAACGTCCGAGTGACACATCCGCTTCAATAACTTGAAAGAACCCTCCTTGTTAGCTTTTGGACCAAGAACAGAGGAAAGCAACGTTTCTAAACCAAGCAAAATTACTTTCTTCAAAGACAATAGGGTAATAAGCAGTTAATCGACCGAAAGACCCTCGATCGTGACTACGCTACCATCACTAAAATTACTTTCTTCAAAGACACCAAAGATCCACATAATGTTGTAAAATTTTAATTACTAATCGTAATTTCCCCAACAGGTTATATCATATATGGAAAACAAAAATAACAAACTTCAAGGTTAACTACACGATTTTTAAAAGGATTACTCAAAGTCGTGGAGCATTTTGCCCAACCAAGAAGAAAACAATGAATCCCTTTAACATGTAAATTAATAGAATATTGCCATCTATAAAATTGAATGTTTAGGTTTATCATCTCGATAACACCATTTTGTTGTCAAAATGGTAATAAGGTGATAATAATGGTGAAAAAGTCAGTATATATCGATAATAATGGTGAAAAAAGTCTGAATGGAGAAAAATGAAATGTTATAAATGTAAAGAATCACTACAAAAATTCATTTTGCTTCTAAAGCTTACAAATATGTCCTTTCCTTACAATTTATCCGTCAACTACCACCTAATCATTTTAGGCAACACCAAACTACAAAGTAAATCGCCTATTGTTCAATTGTTTATTCCAATCTTAATAAATTAATCACGCTAAAATTTGTGTTTGTGAGTTTTGTTTGGAGGGAAGGAAGGGAAAGCGATGAGTTTTGTTTTGGAAAAAAGGAACTTTCCCTTTCAAACCCTTTCCATCCCCCAAAATAAAACTCACAAACAGGGAGGGGGGGTAAGAGTCTAAGAATACACCCATTACACATACTCCAAACTTCTAGATCTTATGGTTTAACAATTTGCAAGCTTTAATTCTAGCGTGATTCTCATTCGCAAGAATTTCACAAAATAAATGAAATGAAAATGCCTCCAAACTATGTTACCCGGAAAACATATCAATTCGGTTCAGTAGAACAAATACGAGAACACAAGACACTCAGACAGCTTTAGAAACAAATTAGTATAAATTTGATACTTGAGAATTCAATACTAAGTCGCTATATATAGAGTATCGGCCTGTACGAGTACTATGTTTGGGACGAAGGACCTCAAAGAAGGAAGGTATTGCCAACCAAATTTGTGCACAACGTATCCATTTTCATCTAAATCTTGTAAAGCAAAGTAAATCCTTTCCCTTTTAACGCATCTCTACAACATAACAACGAAAGTAAATGGAAATTTTGAAAATATGGCATTTTATTTTCTCAGAACCAAACAGAGGCTAAATATAAAGTGCATTTCAACATCTAGATACAACTAACACATCTTAAAATAATCAGACTTTTGCAGCTCAAAACTCATATTTCGAACGATAGACTCAATAACACAAAGCGAATAACTTTCTACAACGGACCATGAAAAAAAATGAAACTATGATAAAACTGAGATTTTGTAAAGCAAACAGGGAGAAGAAGAACATCATGGAAAGAATGGGTTTCAAAATCTTGAAATTAGTTTTAGGGCAAAAATATATACATATATTATCAATATTCGTACATCATATATACAATATGTGTATGCATACCTCTCTTGTTGCTGATTTTGCTGATATACTACTAATTGATATTGACCCTTCTTTTTTTTTTTTTACTCTCATCATATCGATGTGGTCGTGCCACGCCATTGATCATTAAAATGTCGCCAAAATTCTAATTGGTAGAATTATTGATTTAAATTTTTATCAACGACGATTCTATTTAATTAATTCATTTTTAAATTAAAATTTCAGAAATTTGTCGGCTTTTTTCCCAAATCACCCTCACACGATTTTCAATTTTAAAAAACAAAGAAATCCCAATGTCGTCATGATATGAACAAATAGAAGAAAAATTATATAAATAATTAAAATTAAACTTGCAACAATTAATCATGAAAACACTTTCAAATATTAGGTTAGTAATTATATGTTAGAATTTTACCTTACATATAATTATGTGTGAGTTTATGTGCATGCGCGTGTTGTTACTAAATGTACAGTTTAATTTTTATGGGTTACGGTATTTTGTGGATTTTTTCCTATTTTTTCGATTTTTAATTTTTTTTTTGGGTCACCTCTGACTATAATTATAAATTTATTTTATTATTAAATATTTTATATAAATACATGAGATAATAGGGTGAAAAAATTGTGACGCCCCCAAAAATAGGTATACATCACCGATCTTGAGTCGTCAGATATATGGTACAGAATACAAATACAATCTTTAATATACAACAAGAGAGCTGTGAGTTTTAATACAAATATTGCCTTCTAGACAATATTTACTCTCAGAATAAGTCCTCAATACATTTATTGTCACACTATTTAACAGAATAGTGAGGACTACTAGCTAACACTATCATCCAGAACATCACTCCGTTCCCCGACTCGTCCGAGCTACATTCTCATTTTCTGAAGAGAACAGTGAAAGAAAGGGTGAGCTCAACTAGCCCAGCAAGAAATATTATGACTAAGATAATGTAGAATAAATTATCATTAGTCCTCAACAATATTAAACTGATAAAATACAATAGACATCAAGTTTAACTGTAGCGGAACAAACAATCCATTAAAAGAGTCAAGTAGAGAATAAAATCTACTATCTTTTATGATTTAAAAAGTTTTTCATCACTTTTATCGCTAAGACTCAGCTTAATAAATAATCCACATCATCAAATCATCCATGCACTACAGGCCAAGGATATTATTTAGTTTCATGACCACGAATTATCCATGAACTACGGGCCAAAGATAATCGTGTTTTCATCAACGGTCCTGATCATGCCATAAAATAATTTATCTTTGCTCCCTTGGCCGAAGAAAATCCATAGCCATAATCATACCAAAAACTGTTCATGTGACGCCCCCAAAATAGGTATACATCACCCATCTTGAGTCGCCAATACATGGTACAAAATTCAAATACAACTTAATTATAAAATAGTCGTGTAAAGTACGACAAAATACATGCTGTGAGTTTTAATACAAATATTGCCTTCTAGACAATATCCACTCTCAGAATAAGTCCTCAATACATTTAGTCACACTATTTAACAGAATAGTGAGGACTACTAGCTAACACTATCATCCAGAACATCAATCCGTTCCCTGACTCGTCCCAATTACATTCTCATTTCCTGAAGAGAACAGTGAAAGAAAGGGTGAGCTCAACTAGCCCAGCAAGAAATATTATGACTAAGATAATGCAAAATAAATTAGTCCTCAACAATGTTAAACTGATAAAATACAATAGACATCAAGTTTAACTGCAGCGGAACAAGCAATCCATTAAAAGAGTCAAGTAGAGAATAAAATCTACTATCTTTTATGTTTTAAAAGGTTTTTCATCACTTTTATCATTGGGACTCACTTAAATAATCCACATCATCCCCGCACTACTACCAAGGATATTCATTTAGGTCACGACCACAAATTCCATACACTACTACCAACGATATTTGTGTATTCATCAATGGTCATGATCATGCCAAAGAATCGTCCATCAATGCACCACGCCAATGAGGACTTTTACCACATCATTTGTAACATTACGGCCATGATTACAATCGAATAATCCTCGGTCATAATCATACCAAGTCCATCCATGCTTTCTACGGGCCATAGATGACTTTAAACAAAATATAAACATGAGGATGATGACAATGATATAAGAATTCAATAAAACAAGTTTAAGAATTAAGTTATTCAGAACTAATAACGCCCAAATTGTCAACACACGATCTTTCGCTTTGTAGAGTAAAATTCAAGAACGCTTCGAAAAAATATTTTCATGAAAGATCTTTGGATGAAGCCTTTAAATATCGAGGATATTCCACTAATTTCATGGAGTATATATAAGTCAAAATTTTAACCAACCGAGAATAATAAGGAATGGAATAATAACAGAAATCACCATGCATAAGATTGCAGATGACAGATAAAAGTTATTCCAACAGAATAATAATAACGGAACCAGTCAGTGAAAATCACACAAGCGGGATGTTCCAAATGTAATAATAAAGAATGGAATAACAATAGAAATCACCATGCATGCGGTACTTCAGATAGATAAAAGTTATTCCAATGTAATAATAAATCTGTAATAATAAAGAGGCGGAACCAGTGGGGTGTAAAATACATGATACAAGATATTCCAATGTAATAATAAATACTGAGAATAATAAAAAGACGGAACCGGTCCGGCGTAAAGCATGCAGAGCATGGATGTTCCAACGGAATAATAAAGACGAATAATGAAGAATGTCACCAAGTATAGGGTAGTGGCAGATACAAAAGTTATTCCAGAGTAATAATAAGAAATGGAATAATGTAAGTTCTCTTCTTGAATACAAAAGAATAATATCCCTACCGTAAAAAAGCTGGATATAAGAGTAGGGAAGTAGCGAATACTTTTCTATAGTTTCTCTATAATTTATCTCTTTGGAGTTTCAAATTGAATTAAAAGAAAATAATGAAGGAATGAGCTTCTATTTATAAGAAAGAGCAGATTGTATAATAACTAATTCGTGAACTGTTTGATTGATTTACTTTTTAATCTGGACTATCCATATTTAAAGCAAAATCTTTTAAATAAAATATATTATATATAATATATATATTTTAAATATATATATATAGCATGTGTTAAAACTTCACGGATCCACTCTTGTGATCCGTTTTTCCTTACTGCCCCATTTGTCAACAAAGCTATACATTTATATATATAATAATAATAATAAATGTACTTCCCCACGTGAAAATCAAAAATCCTTCCCCACCCACTTAAACAACTTGACAACTTACATTTATATATAATACATATAGTACACCCATCATATATATATATATATATATATATATATATATATATATATATATATATATATATATTATAATACACACCCATCATTCCATCACTCCACCATATTTTAGGTTGAAAATCTCCCACCAAAATCTTTCCTCCCACTAGTGGTCCCAACAAATATATATATATATATATATATATATATATATATATATATATATATATATATATTAGAAAAACATTTACCGATTACTTAAAAAAATGGGTAAATGGAGGTCCATAAAATAAATAAAACTTCATAAAAATCACCTTAATAATTTTAACAACATTTATTACCTTTATTAGTATTCACAATATTAATCGACCAGGTCGTTCCCAGGAAAGAGGGGGCTTTCCAATAAGAATTTCTCCCTATTAATAGCAGCAATTAGGTGACCAAACCTCTCCTCGATGTAACTTCAGACATCGTTAATATTGCAAATAATAATATTAATAACTTTGTCGTCTCAATTATTGATTTTAACAATATAAAATATCGACAATAATTGAATCAAATAACGTGAGATATTATGTAACAATTACTATATCAATAATTGAACAAAACTGAATGACTTCTCACGTAAGCATCAATAATCAATACAGTATGCTACTACGCAACCACGCCAGACATCAGACTTTTACTACCGAAAGTAGTTCAACAAAGATCAACCAGAAACTTCCGCCGTTATTTTCATAAAAATATTTTTGTCGTTTTCTCAATCCGACAATAATTCGCATTAGGGGTCCACCAATGATTGCGCCATTGCATTTAATATTCCCTCGCTAAAACGAACATTCTTGACCAATCGAATATAATATAACAACTTGCATACTTTTGTAGAATTTATAAATACTACCCACAACTATAACATTATATCAAATTTATTCCATAATATTCAAAATGATAATTATAGAAAATTCATCTTTATTTATAAAAGTTGGGGTCTTACAATCCATCAATGCACTACTGTGTCAATGAAGACTTTTCTACATCATTTGTAAAATTACTACCATGATTATACCGAATAATCCTCGGTCATAATCATACCAAGTCCATCTATGCACTACAAAGTACATGATGACTTTCAACAAAATATAAACATGAGGATGATGACAATGATATAAGAATTCAATAAAACAAGTTCAAGAATTAAATTATTCAGAACCAATAACGTCCAAATTGTCAACATGATACTTCTTTGTAGAGTAAAATTCAAGAATGCTCGGAAGAATATTTCCATGAAAAGATATTGGATGAAAGCGCAAATATCAAGGATATTCCACTAATTTCATGGAGTATGAAGTCAAAACTTTAATCAACCGAGTATAATAAAGAATGAAATAACAAAAAAATCACCATGCATGCAGATTGCAGATGTATGCAGATTATTCCAATGTAATAATAAATAATGGAACTGTGTCAAAGTGTAATACCTTGACCGACAAGATATTCCAACAGGATAATAAAGAATGAAATAACAACAAAATCACCATGCATGCGCAGACTTGCGTAGACGGTGTTATTTCAACAGAATAATAAATAACGGAACGTGTCAAAGTAAATTCAAGCACCGAGCTGGATGTTCCAACAGAATAATAAAGAATGGAATAACAACAGAAATCACCATGCACGCGCTATTTCTTCAGATAGAGAGGTTATTCCAATGAATAATAAATAACGGAACCCGTCCCACAGAAAACGCATGTATGATATTCAATAGAATAATAATAAAGCGGAATTCAGTCCCGGCAGTAAACGCACATATTATGTGATATTCCAACAAAATAATAAAGAATGAAATAATGTAAGAATTTCACCAAGTATAGGGTAGGCAGATATAAAAGTTATTCCAAATGTAATAATAAATAATTGAATAATGTGAAGTTCTCTTCATGAATACGAAAGAAATAATACCCCTTACCTTATAAAGAAGAAAGATCTCACCAGTAGGCGGAGATATACTTGAAGAAACTTGCAGACTATGCTCAAAGCTTTCTTAAATGCTAAAGAAATACGCCAAGATAAAAGAATAATTCTCTCTACAGTTTCTCTCTCTAGAGTTTCAGTGAATTTGTAATAAATAATGAAGGAATGAACTTCTATTTATAGAAGAATGAATCTAGCATAGTAACTAATTCATGAATCATCCAGATTGATTTACTTTTAATCGGACGATTCCATATTTAAAGCAAAATATTTTAAATAAAATATAATATATTCTATTTATAATCTAATAAAATGAATAACTTTATAAAAGTATTCTATTTTATATAATTTTTTTTCTGTTTTATTACATTAATAATATCAATAAAACAAAACCGAGTGACTTATCACGTAAGATCAATAATCAATACGTAAGTGCTTCTACGCAACTAATGCCAGACATCAGACTTTTAATAACCGAAAGTGTTTCAACAAAGATAATCAGTAAAACTTCCGCTGTTATTTTCATAAAAATATTTTAAATCGCTTTCTTAATCCGACAATAATTACATTATGGGGTCCACTAATGATTGTCTTGTCGCATTTAATATTTTCCGACATAAAGAATATTCCCCACCAATCGAATATAATATAACAACTTACATACTTTTGCAAAATTTATAAATATTATCCACAACTATAACATTATATTAAATCCACACCATAATATTCTAAAAAAAAAAAATTCAAGAAATTTAAATCTCTATTCGTAAAATTTGGGATTTTACAAAATACTACTACATTTAGTAAAAAAAAAAAAAATACTACTACTATATTTTATAATTTTATGTAACAATTTTATTAATTCATATGAGTTGTAACAATTTTCAAAACAATGATCTTACAATTTTCTATTATAAGATGATTGTTAATTTTAAAAGTTAAAATAAAATATTTTCAAATTTAAAATTAAAATAATTCATTAAAAATTATAAAAAAAATAAATCTTACAGTGAATAGTACATTTTATATAGTTTACAATATTTATCATTATGAAAAATTTCAATCCGTACAATTATAATTAAAAAGAAAAGTTTGGGTAATAGAATTAAAATATACTGAAATTTGGCAAGAAAATTGCAATAGTAGTATATACTGGCTCTTATGATTATAATTATTAAGTGAGTCCTAGGAACAAGTGTCGATATGTCCGAGTGGTTAAGGAGACAGACTCGAAATCTGTTGGGCTGGTCCTGCGCAGGTTCGAATCCTGCTGTCGACGCAACAAAATTCTTTTTGGGTTTCACTTTTCCTGATATTTATGGAAAGTAGATATCTATAAAACCCCATCAGAAAATCCCCTTCACACTCTCACAATGAACTGATCATCATCTCTTTCAATTCATTCCTTTCCTCCTTCAAAGTCCTTGCAGGTAATGTACCATTTATCTGTTCCTTTTTTATATTTCACTCATTCTTTACTACCCGTTCCGTTCTTGTCAAGTATATGACCTTCCATTTATATACATCTTCTAATCGGATACGTATTTCATATATTTCTCTGTTTATTTACATACCCTTTGTTGTTCCTTTTTTATATTTCATTCATTCTATAGAGTAATTTTCAAGATTAGACTAAATCAGATTCAAGTTTTTAGTTAAAAAAATTTAGTTAATTTGTTCTCCAACGCCATTTCAAGTGGCGTTCAAAAAAAAAATCTTATCCCTACGTCTCTCGTCAAATTTGTTTTATAATTTTTTTTTTGATTCAAACGTCACTTCAACTGGCGTTTTAAAAAAACTTATCCCTGCCATCTTTTTCCAAATTTGCTTTACAAAATTATTTTTTTGGTTCAAACGTTCAAAAAAAGATTTATCCTTTTAAATTTGTTTTATAAAAAAAATTGAAATATCAATTCAAAGTCGCACGCCAATTCAAGTGGCTTTCAACCGTCTCTTTGTTTAAAAAAATGATTCAAAAGTGACTTTCAACTCTCTCTCTCCCTTTGAAACAAAAAAGTAATATTGAATTAGTGGAATCAGTACCCAGATATCTTTGTCTTAATTCTCTTCAACTAAACTAAAAAGATGTAGCTTCAATATAAACTTTTGCACCTAGCCAGTTTCTCCAAAAGCTAGCAAACACATTAGCCAACAATGGCTAGAGATAATTCTGACACGTACAAAAGGTCTCAGAAATCAGAAAAATGACGTACGTACAGTACAAAAACAACCATGGTAAGGTAATCACTCAACTGAATAAAAGAACAAACTAATAGAGTCACACTGAATATAGCCAAAATTATATTATAAAGGAGGGAGGGAGGAACATCTCTATCTGGGCTTTAGTCATGGATAATAGAGTGGATTAGAATGGAGGCCTCATCTGGTTCTGGAGCAGCATCATCTGTTCATGAAAAACAGGGGCACAAGACTGGATCAAATCCTACCTCAAACCAAATCAGTACTACCTATAGGCTATAGCAAGTTAAGTTGGATCAAAATTCATAGCAAAACAATTTGCATCAAATCTTGATTATGAACACCAATTAATTAAGATCAGTCAAATATAACAAATTAAGTAAATGAGAAATAAGGCAATCAAGAATATATATATATATATATATATATACCTGCTAGAGGTTTAGGCAAGTGGGAAACAATGTTCTTAATAATACTCCCGCCGCCTCCGGTATCTTCAGTTTGTTGGTGCTTCTTCTCTTCTTCCCCTAGTCTACTTTCACTATGGTGAAAAATATTGGAAATCAGATTGTTGATCATCCCTCCACCACCATTAGCAGTACTAGTACTCACATCATCACCAGCTGATTCCATCACTTTTTGGGTTGAAGATGGAGGAGGGACCAAGTTGGAGATAATATGACTAAAAAGCCCTCCTTTTTCCTTATCCTCTTTCTCTCCTTCACTTTCTACATGATCCTTCTTCTCTAATTCATGGTATTCTTCTTCTTCTTTCCCTGATCCTGCAGGGACCAAGTTGGAAATAAGTTGGTTAATGAACCCACTTGGCTTCTCCTCCTCCACTTCCTTTGTTTTTCCTCCCTCTTCTTCTTCTACAGTACTTCTTGCATCCTCTTTTGAAGCAAATACTAGTAATTTTTCAGTTTCTGTTACACCATCTTCCATCTCTTTCACTTGGGTATGTTTCCTTTGTGTTTTCGGGGAATCTTTCACTTAGAATTCAGCTGCTGCTGTTTCATTCTTATCACCCTACTATTTAGTATATATATATATATACTAGTAATATAGTGGAGGGGGCAGATTGCAAAAGTGCAAAAAATTGGGGGACAAACGTCGGTTCTTGGGAAATTAGCTTGTAGTTTCACTCCACGTATTTCCACACCTGTACTTGTGCCTCTTTTACATGGCCCAATTGTCTCTCTACACGTGGCAAGCCCTTGGATACTTTCACGCACTTCCGTAAATACTACTTACAAGGTTGGTTGGTCGGTTGGAAATAATAGTTTACATATGTTTCCTACGAAGTTCTAAAATTTTCATAAATGCCCCTGAATACTTGGGGGCATTTTGTTTCCTAAATCCTTTGATTCTGGGCCTTCTGGCCGCTAGAGAATGTGGAGATGACCTTGGGCCTTGGCTCAACAATCACTTAAAAACAAACACACAAGAAGGTTAAGAGTTTATAGCCACACATCCAGGGATGAATAATGGGTGAAGGAGAGGGTAATTTTTTTTAAGAGAAAATAGAGAAATGATAGGAGTTTTTAATTCAGTCTCAAGATAAGATAGTTATTTTTTTCTCTCATTGTATAATAAATATACGAGTGGAGTTCCGAGGTGTGAAGTGAGAATCAGACCGATTCCTAAAATGTCTTTATGGATATTCCTTAATAGCTCAGCTATTCACGGAATGTAAGAAGCAGTATCAAATTTGAAAAAAAGTATGAAGAAATGGTTCAATCCTCTTATTTTGATTTCTTGAACGGAGAGATCCATGAATCGGGATCATATAGATACAAATGGTCCAATGGGAGCAAGTCATGCCGCTATCTATCACAACGCTCCACCGCTATTCTAGAGAATAGATTCTTTCTCTCTTTATCCTATAGTAGGAGTTTGTCGAAATAATATCAAGAAAAGAACGTTTTTCTATGCTTTCAGACATGTTGAACTCCACGTATTCTTGTAGAGTTAAAAGTGAATCGATTCCATAAAAGACGATATCAATAAATGAAAATTTACTAAAACTCAATACTTGTGAGATCTTTAATATTTGTACACATTCACTATAGCTATCCTTCTTCTGACACAACAACGCATTTGGTACAATAAAAACTCTCACTTAGATAGTGTTAACCAGATGCTGAACACCAAACCCAGGGAAAAAAAACATGCAGGTCACATGTAATGCATGTCCACCACTAAGCCCATCACAATTATGCAGATGAATTATTCTAAGAATAGAATAATCAATTTGGCAATGAGTTAGCCATCATAAATTTTAAATTTTAAAATTAGTGTGAGTTTATTTGATTTTGATTAATGTAATAGTTACAGTTGTAAACTATTTTAAAGGTATGACTAATTACAAAATTATTATTTCAAAAAATTAATATAAATTTACAAAAAATGCATTCGATTTCCCAACTTTAAAGATTTTACTATAATTATCTAGAAATGAACTGCAGTGGTTTGTAATGATCTCATGATTTATAAGCCATAACATCACTGATTCTGGATAATTATCCAAAAGATTGCCCACTTTATACACCATTCCTCCCATCCTATTTCTCATTCTCTTTTATTTTTTGTACCTTTCCCCTTTTCATTTTGTTCCTTTCTTGATTTCTTCTATACCACCACTACCAGAAGAAAGACTTGTCATTTCTTGGTGTAAATATGAAGCACAAATGCATTTTTAATATTGTAAATTTTGCAAATAAAACTATTTTTTGTGTAGCATATATGGAGTATCAAGCAAATCCATATAGGTGAGCAAGAAGGAAGAACATATATACATATAACAATAAATGCACCAGAAGTAATTAAATTTCAACCAACCTATTTATTGGAATAATTCCATGCCCATCTACAACAGTATGCCTTTCTGGAACCGAAAGTAAACTTATCATATCATAAAGCCATAAAGTTGATTAAAAAAAAGACTATTAAATGGATAATCAAAGAGGGAATGAAGAGAAATGACATCCAGCCAATAATCCAACTCCTATCAGGCAGCAAAAATGGCCTATGCTGAACCAGTTTCTACATTCTTTATCTCCTTTGTATTGCTGTTTTTGTTTTTGTTCTCGTCTCCATCTCATTCTACTTCAGACAATGATGCTGCTGCTGCTGCTGCTTCTTCTAAAGTCAACTTGTCTCTGTACTATGAATCTCTCTGTCCATATTGTGAAAATTTCATTGTGAATCAACTCCAGAAGGTCTTCGAATCAGATCTCATCTCCATTATAAATCTCCGGCTAGTCCCTTGGGGTAACGCTCAGCGCATTACCAACACCAATTGGACATGCCAGGTCAAACTTGATCTTATATTTTTAAACGGAGCGATTACAATGTGCTTGATTTTGCTTATTCTAAACTGCAATCTAAAATTTGTGGCATAAAATGCAGCATGGTCCGAACGAGTGCAAGTTTAATACAATAGAAGCCTGTGCCATTTACCTCTGGCCTGCTCCGGTAAACCTGCAATTTTGTGTGTGTTTGGCAATATGCCAACTAGTTCTTACGATCTTTTTTTCTAATGCAGGAAGTGCATTTCAGGTTAATTCATTGTATTGAACGACTGTCGTTGGAGGGCAGGCAAAATCAGTGGCAATCTTGTTTAGGAGGACTGCAGCTGAATCAGGAACTCATGAATCATTGCTACACTTTAGCAACTGGAACTGAAGTTAGTAATCTTACATTCTCAGTAACAAACTTGAATTTTGTTCACAATTTGCCTTCAGCTATATTTATATTCTTTAATTTATGCAGCTTGAACTAAGACATGCTTATGAAACCGAGCATCTACAACCGCCTCATAGATTTGTACCATGGGTTCTTGTCAATAATAAAACACTTGAACAAGTTAAGTTGGTCCATTTTCTTCTCTCTCTATTCCCTTTCTCTCTCTCTCTCAACACATTCAACTTCTCCGGATGCAGGATTACGGAAACTACATAGCCCATGTCTGCCAGGCTTATACTGGCCGGAACAGACCTGCAGCTTGCAATCGGCCGCCTGAGATCAGCTCGTCAGAGATTGCAAATTCTGTCCCTCAAGTTTGCTATCCAAGGAAGAGTGTGAACTTGACATCATTGCCACCAGAAGAGGTAAAGGCAGGGTCAGCAAAAGATTCATCACCCCACAGAAAGAAGAAGCAAACTCCAACTTAAATCATATAAAGGCTTCACAATCAATACGAAGAAATACAATAAATTGACTGCTGTATAACATACTCTGTCTGAACATTTAGACTTGGAAAATGATTATTAATCTTGTTTGTTTTCAAATTTAGATTTTGGACTATTAGTCTAAGGTTTTATAGCCTTGAGATTATAATACCAGAATTATAATCTTTGTTAATAAAGTGTTATAACCCATAACCCGGACACTGTATAATCGTAGCTCTGTGTATGATTTATGAAAGTAGCTTGTTTTATAAATGACCCCTCCAAATTTCTTATGAGCAGAGATTCATACAAACTGAAAATGATTGTTGCAAATCAAAGCTTGAGTACAGGTACTCTGTTTGGGGTAATGCTCCACATTTATCTACTGAATAGGTTTCAAATTTCTTTCATTACAAAAGAATGAGTCATTCCATTCCCACCTTCATTACCCTAATCCAAACGTAACATGATCACCATCATAGCAATATTGAAATAAGCTTCACATTTGTAGATTGATCCTAGTAAAGAAGCATCACAAAGCAACATATATTACAACTTGAAAACACAAATGAGCCTATAGTACCATAGTAGAACAAGAAGCTGTCAAGATACTATAGAATTATAAAGAATACACTGGACTATATGTCTTCTAAAGGAAAGAGCAGTCAAAATTAATCACAGATCAATCATCTTCCAGATGTGATTACATGTATCAAATGGATTCATCTTCAGTGGATCAAATTCGAAATTCTGAACCACTTTCTTATCTCGTTCGACGATATCTAGGATTGACTGAGGTTAAGGAGCACTAGTCACTACAACGTTTTGAACTGACTCAACTAAACTTGACATTAGCATTGGAAAAGAAAAGGGAAGAGGCAAATGAAAATTGATCAAGATGTCAAAGTAGTAAAGGATACGGCCTGATATTTTAGAGTGCTCATCCAAGTTCGGAATGATGTTTGTAATGGAAGCATACATTGAAAGCTTCATCCTACAAGATTAAGTAAATGTTCAGTTCCAGAAGTATAGAATTCTTCCATCAAATAGATTAAGAAACATAAGTAAATTAAAATGAAAGGAACAGGAAAAGCCAGCAATATAGCCTCACAACAGGGAGAGAAGAAAAGAGCTTTGAAATATATCATGTAAACAGTTAAAAAGAGGGCAAGCATGGCATATTCATTTGTCAGGCTGACAATTTTTGTTTCAATGCAACAACTATCATGTGCATCAAATTCCAAGAGATAGTTTGCCTTCAGTTTACAACAATTTATAGTTGCAACTGCAAACCAATACCCTTGCCGCTGTTTGGACGCACAACCAGAAAACCCATATTATTTTTCTTGGTTAACAAAAAATAATTTAGGATTTAGTTTGGTTGTATTTATAGCTATAGGGGAACAATTTTGTACAGACTTCTATCCCCTATGCAGGCAGGTTTAATCATGCAAGACTCCTAAGGTGATCAATCACGTCTACTTGGAATATATGAATTGTAAAGTTTAAATGCTATCAACTCTTCAAGTGACTGCTATTTACCCACTAAGAGATCTTATTAGTTTGAAACATGACCTGTTAAAATTATTAAGGTGCTAGAGAAGTTAAATATCAGTTCATTTGCAAATTTGAGTATTACAACAAACTTTAGAAGAGATATCAAACATAATAAGTATGTTATACAGCACAGCATAGGAAAATATAACACTTAGATGCTCGTATCAAGTTTCAGTCAAGAAACTTACTGCGACCTCATATCATGTTTCTCAAGTTTCTTCAAACTTAGTCTTCGTTCTTCAACAGAAAGCCTTAAATATTCTAGATCATTAATGTCACTGGCAATTACTGTGTTGATGTTTTTGACAGATAAATCAACAATCAATACCATTGACATAAAACAATAAATCAGTAAATATGCAAGTCAAAAAATGACCAACTACTTATCTAAGCTCCTCTCGAAGCAAACTCTCTCTCTGAAGTTCCTCTTCCAACTCTTTCTGAAGCAAATCTAATTTTGTATCATCAGCAACTTCAGATTTTGCTGCATCTGTTCTCTGCTTACACATATCTATCTTTTTCTGATAATCTGATACATGCACAACCACAGAAAAGTATATTAATAGAATATTTGCAATGACCTGTATGGCTATATCAGCTTACATGTATCTATCTTTTAATAATCTGGTGCATATAATTAACTTATCAACTACATGGAAAACATATGGCACAATAAAAACAGTAAATAAACATAATATCTGTTAAGCTTATTATTTTACAAGGTGGGATGCATAAGGTAAGTAACTATGGGTTAAAAGAAATAAGAAGACCAGGATTCAGGTCTCATTAGTGTTAGACGTGAATTTTAACACGTCAGATTTATAAATGCCTAAAGCTGAAAGGAACAGCAACACAGAAAAGGGAAGCTTATGTGGGACTAGTGATAAGTGCATATTATTCATTTATTTTGATTCCATTATATTTAGTTTTATTGCATGTTTCATGTGTATATAAACTTATTAAGGTGTTTAATGATTTTAGGAAGAATTGGAGCTGAAATGAGGAAAAAGAGAAAATTGCAGGGTTTTTAGCATTAAGTTGGATGCATGGTCTAGGCTTGGGACTTGAATTTTATTGTAGAGCTCTTCTTTAGCTTTCCAGAACATTTTGAACCGTCTCAATTGGAGTTCATATGAAAAAGTTATGATCTTTTTAATAAACGGACGTTGAACCTCAAAGTTTGAAAGTTGTAATTTACACAGCAGTCACTTGGAGCCTGATTTCGACCTTGATTCAGCCAGAATCTGTCAATTCTCAAAGCATGAAAGTTGTAGATCTCGTCGATATCTTCGTTTTGATAGGTAGCAGGCCCCGTAACTCCTCCCGGATCAAATGTTATGATTGTTTTACCAAAGGACGTCGCAGCAGGAAATAGAAATTCGCCAGCGAATTTGAGCAGGAAAATTGAGAAATCTTGGATTTTTGGAAAGTTTCTAAATGCAGATTTTGGCAGACTTCTACATGGAATTGGATTGATATTTCTATTTGAATTAGGATATCTTTAGACTAAGATTTATTTCCAAATTGGATTCCATTTCTTTATAGAAACTAGTTATGATTTGTAATTCCTTTTAGGATTTGGATTTCTACTTCCTATAGGATTTAGGACTTTGTCTAGCACTATAAATAAAGGATGCTAGTCAGGGTTTTATTCATTCAATTATCTACTACATTCTCTCATCTACAACATTGGAGGATTGAAGATATGAGCTAAGTTCTTTTTATTCAGTTCTAAGGGATGTTGAACCTTATTTATAATTAATGATTAATTGAGTATTCATTATTTATTCCTTCTCACATGAAATTCATTCTTGATAATCGATTTAATTTTCGAATGCTATTTTTGGCTTAAGCGATTTGATTTGCGAGATTGAGTTGGTTAACGAATATCATATGCTAGATCGAGGAATAATATTACGATGTAATTGATATTGTTTCTAATCACAAGTAGTAATTAGTAATAACGATTATGGACAAGCTTTTGAGTATTGCTATGATTATCGAGAAGACAAGTTAAACAATCCGAGCTTATGTGTTTGTTGCTTGGAATAATCTAATTCCCTAGTTCTTAATCTTCTTTATTATATTAAATCTAGAGAGCTTGTTCTAGGTTATATAATTGTTAGAATCTTGTGAAGAGCTTGTTTCATTGAGTGACAATCTAAGGGAGTTTTGCAAGCAGAGCTTGTTGTTACTTAGGGCTATTAGTTTCATTGAAGGGTAAATAATGTTGCACTTTATTAATCTATTGTCATAAAAAGGTGATACTAAACTAAAGACCTGAAGCTTTTTATTCATTGTTTATTCTTATTAGTTTATTCTTGTTAATTTAATTAATTAATTCAAAATCCCCTTTTCATTAGAAATCATAGGATAAATATAAAACAAATCACTCTCTGTGGGATCGATCCTTGCTTACTACTATGTTAATTGTTTAAATTTGTAAAGTGAAAATGAGGTTAATTTAGGAGTGTAAACGACAGCTCCCAAATTTTGGCGCCGTTGTCGGGAAGTGTTATTTGTTTTGTTTATTCTTTGTTTTTGTTTATTTTTATTATTTATTATTTTGTTTTTGTTTTTATTTTATAACTTAATCCTCACTCTATTGACTTAAATTTTGTTAAAGAGATAGAGAAAACTGCAGATATAGAAGAAACTCTTGTTCCATCACTTGAAGAGAAAAAGATGGTGGTGCCAAACAAAAATAGGACTTTAAAAGAACTGGATACTCTCGATCTTGATCAATCATCATTTTGTATTGAGCATCCTATTTTAGATGTTGCTTTTGAACTTAACTCTAGACTAATTCATCTTTTGCCTACTTTTCGTGGTCTTACAGGTGAAAATCCATATAAGCATCTAAAGGAGTTCCATGTGGTGTGTTCCACGATGAAAGCACAAGGAGTGGCAGAGGAGCAGATCAAGCTTAGACTTTTTCCATTCTCATTAGCAGATTTGGCTAAAGATTGGTTATACTATCTACCTTTTGGATCAATACGATCATGGAGTGATATGCAAAGGTTATTCTTGGAGAGGTATTTTCCTGCATCAAGAGTTACCGATATAAGAAAGGAAATATGTGGAATCAGGCAGTTCAATGGAGAGAATCTCTATGAGTATTGGGAAAGGTTCAAAAAGTTGTCTTCCAGCTGTCCACCTCATAGAATTGATGACCATTACTTGATCCAGTACTTCTATGCTTGGGGTTCTTTACCAATGGAAAGAAGCATAATTGATGCACAGAGTGGAGGAGCCTTTGGTAGACAAGACTCGAAGCTTTTAAGGACTTTAATTGCAAATATGGCAGCTAACTCACAGCAGTATGGAACTAAGAAGGATCACACACTACAAAGGGTAAATGGGGTAAGCACGAGAGATTTGGAGCAGCAGATTTCTGATTTAACTGCTTTGGTTCGACAAATGGCTGCAAAGAATACGCAAGGTATTTAGCAAGCTCAACCTCAGTAACACACAGAAAATCAAGAAGTACCTGCCAATTCTGGGACATCTATTGAGGATATGTTTAAGGTATTCATGAACCAAACACAACGGTTCATGTGTGACAGAACAATTCCAATTCCAGGAGACAAGAACTACGCTCAAGATCTCGAGGGACCAAGTGGTCAACTTGCAACCACAGATAGGAAGGTCACTTTCACTGTTGTTGAAAATGTAAGTGCCATAACATTGAGATGTGGTGCAGAGGATCAACAAAGAAGAAAAGTCAATATAAAGCAAATCCAACAATAGTGAAATAAGCGTGATGATGTACTCAAGCACAAATTTCCACCTCTTTCAATTTATGAACCATGAACTACCTTTTTCCCAAGTTCTAACAAGGAATTGTAAAGTTGGAAAGAATGCAACGTGGTATCTGAGTCTAATGAAAAATTCCTTGAAGAAATGGTGAATAGGAACAAGAACTTAAAAATGATAAGGAGTTCACTAGTGGAAACCATTTGGATGTGCTCGAGACTATCGCTAAATTTGAAGAAATCGGTATTCAAATTCGAAAAGGATGAACAAGAGGCAAGAGATGGAAGAATTAATAATTCCCTGCAGATTTCTATAAGGAGGACATAGATGATGATACTTTCCTTGTGCAAAGAACAACACACAATGATAAACACCATGGGACCTTACACATGGAATTAGGCAATATGAAATGTCCGATTTAAGCATATATAAAGTTAAGAGGTATCTTGGTAATGTTAATTTATTTTTGCTATTGATGTTGTTGACTTTTACGGTCTTAGGAATCTCTTGAGCAAATATCTGAGAAGGATTTGAGAAATTTGGAATGGAGCAAAATCGGGATCGAAGGATGCTCTAATGAAGAATTGAAATTGTTACCAGTCCACTGAAGTACACAAGTCCAATTACATAGGATGGGAAGGATGATGTCGAGCCAATGACAATAAACAAGGTAGTAGCTACTTGGGAGGCAACCCAAGATCTCGATTTGATTTTTCTATCCCTTTACTTTTTAGTTTTTATTGCATGTTAGCTAGTAGTATTTTCTTCTTTGATAATTTTCTTACATTGGGGACAATGTAAGGTTTGAGTGTGGGGGAAGATTTAGGTTTTTATTTTATTTAGGAATATTGATCCGATTTTGATGGGAAATTTAAAAAATTAATGATTTTGAAACTTTTTGAAAATTTTGGTTTCATGGTTCTATTTGCCTATGTGTTCGAAGGTTAAAGTCAAATATTGAAAATTGATGCTAAAATTCAGAATCTGTTTGATGCTTAATTTGTTAATGAATGATGACAACTAAGCCATGATCCATAGTAATTGATTTGAATTGAATTTGTGATACATGAGTACTTGAATATGAGAATCATGTTTATTTGGCTAAGTTATTTGTGGAGTTGTCTATGTACACTAATTCACGACTTAGAACTGTTTAACTTGCTTATATTGTTGCAGAACCATGTGAAATAATGATGAATGAAAAAAAAAAAAAAAGGAAAAAAAAGAAAATTAAAAATCGCTTTAATGTCCATCATGCTTGAAATAATGGGTATCTAAGCCTCGGGAAGCTTATCGGTATTCATTTGAAAAGTGCGATGGATAAAAGCGGCTTGACTAGTCGACTTTTGTGGCCTTTGTTACTTGAATAAGTAAGCCTTAGGGGTGTCTCTACACCTGGCGCCCTAAGATCATCCGGTTTGGGAGTCGTTGGTAGAAAGTTCGCTAATGGGTAACTCGAAAAGCCTAAGAAAAGGAGACATTGCACATGTCAAGAAAAGAAAAAAAATATCTGAAAAAAAAAAGAAGCATGAAAATACATTCATCGTGCTTAAAAAGAAGGTTCTATGAAAAACTTAAAAACAAGAAAAATTTGTTCTTAGTTGTGGAGTCGATTGTGCACGGTTTTTGCTCCATGGTAACTAAGTTAAGTAAGTATGATGATTTTGGGAAAGTTACTTATGTGGTTATAGTCGATTTAATGAAATTCATTGGTGAAATGGTAAGGTTGGTAATTGTGAGTTGATTGATAAAGGCGTTGATTAGATTTTTTGCAAATTTAGTGTTCATAAGCATGATTTGTACCTTGAAATCTTTTGACATGATGGTTGAATAGAATTTTTTGGAAATCAAACTTTTGGTTTTACGAGGGGCGTGTAAAGGCTAAGTGTGGGGAATTTGATAAGTGCATATTATTCATTTATTTTGATTCCATTATATTTAGTTTTATTGCATGTTTCATGTGTATATAAGCTTATTAAGGTGTTTAATGATTTCGGAAGAATTGGAGCCGAAATGAAGAAAAGAGAAAATTGCGTGGTTTTTAGCATTAAGTTGGATGCATGGTCTAGGCTTGGGACTTGAATTTTATCAGAGAGCTCTTCTTTAGCTTTCCGAACATTTTGAACCGTCTCAATCGGAGTTCATATGAAAAACTTATGATCTTTTTAATAAGCGGACGTTGAACCTCAAAGTTTGGAAGTTGTAATTTTACAATGATCACTTGGAGCCTGATTTCGACCTTGATTCGGCCGAATCATCGATTCTCAAAGCATGAAAGTTGTAGATCTCGTCGATATCTTCGTTTTGATAGTACTTGAGGCCCGTAACTCCTCCGGATCAAATGTTATGATTGTTTTACCAAAGGACGCCGCAGACGAGAAAATAGAAATTATTTGAAAGGTGAAAATTGGGAAATCTTGGATTTTGGAAAGTTTCTAAATGCGATTTTGGCGGAGACTTCACATGGAATTGGATTGATATTTCTATTTGAATTAGGATATCTTTAGACTAAGATTTTATTTCAAATTGGATTCCATTTCTTTATAGAAACTAGTTATGATTTGTAATTCCTTTTAGGATTTGGATTTCTACTTCCTATAGGATTTAGGACTTTGTCTAGCACTATAAATAGAGGATGCTAGTCAGGGTTTTATTCATTCAATTATCTACTACATTCTCTCATCTACAACATTGGAGCATTGAAGATATGAGCTAAGTTCTTTTTATTCAGTTCTAAGGGATGTTGAACCTTATTTATAATTAATGATTAATTGAGTATTCATTATTTATTTATTCCTCACATGAAATTCATTCTTGATAATTTGATTTAATTTCGAATGCTATTTGGCTTAACCGATTTGATTTCTGCAGGATTGAATTGGTTAACGAATATCATATCGCTAGATCGAGGAATAATATTACGTGTAATTGATATTGTTTCTAATCACAAGTAGTAATTAGTAATACCTGATTGTGGACAAGCTTTTGAGTATTGCTATGATTATCGGAAGACAAGTTAAACAATCCGAGCTTATGTGTTTGTTGCTTGGAATAGTCTAATTCCTAGTTCTTAATGCCGCTTTATTATATTAAATCTAGAGAGCTTGTTCTAGGTTATATAATTGTTAGAATCTTGTGAAGAGCTTGTTTCATTAAGTGACAATCTATGGGGAGTTTGCATATGAGAGCTTGTTGTTACTTAGGGCTATTAGTTTCATTGAAGGGTAAATAATGTTGCACTTTATTAATCTATTGTTATAAAAAGGTGATACTGAACTGAAAAACTGAAGCTTTTTATTCATTGTTTATTCTTATTAGTTTATTCTTGTTAATTTAATTAATTAATTCAAAATCCCCTTTTCATTAGAAATCATAGGATAAATATAAAACAAATCACTCTCTGTGGGATCGATCCTTGCTTACTACTATGTTAATTGTTTAAATTTGTAAAGTGAAAGTGAGGTTAATTTAGGAGTGTAAACGATAGCTCCCAACTAGCTAGCCCCAATAATACTCCAAGCAAGTCTGTCTCACTTCATAAGCAAATTCATGTAAGTTCAAAGATGATCAATCATCAAAGACACACAACCCTCCCCCCCTTTCAACAAAAAAACATATTAGATATTTTGTTATATTCCCTCTAAGTTTAGTACTTCTCATTATGCAAGTATTTGTTTAACATATCTCATGAGAGAAAAGGATATGTTGTTTTCATTAGACTAACCAACTTAACGCACATGATTTTACCAGCAATGACGAGAACATGAACTCCTTAACATTTATGATTTGGAGAGATATTTTCTTATTTTGCCAAAGCAATTTATAAAGCACGGGTGAAACAGATGAAATCAAATGACATTAATTGAATGTTACTTTTTTAAATTGCGACTCTCTGTTGAGTTCTAAAATATTAAATTTACTTGCCCCCTAAAGAAATGGCCAAAGGTCCATCCTTTCCGGAGACCATGACAGTTATTTATTCAGTAAGAACAAGTAAATATCTATTTAACAATATATATACCTAAAAAGTTAACAAACACAAAATAAATGATTGTATCAAATATGAACAGACAAGAGTATATAATAAGGAGCTTAATTTGAAGATTAAAGAGTGAAGTTGGGATCTTCACCTTGAAGAGAGCTCTGGACGTTATTAAAATCCGCATCACATTGCGATTGAAGGATCTTCGATTGTTCCAAACATTGCTTCAAGTTGCTGCTGTCTCTTTCGTTTTTCAAACACTTAATTAACTCGTCACTGTAAGTTATCAGCTTCTCTACTTCAAATTTTCCAGAATTTTCTCCCATGGATGGAGAATCTAGAAGCGATGGTCCACTAGCTGAAGAAATCTAGGGTTTCTTAATCCCTTTCAAATGTACACACACATATATATATATATATATATATATATATATATATAGAATTACAAACATATATATTGGACAGTGAACGAAGAATTTTACCTCCGATTAGAGTCAGTATTATATATATAGATTCTTTCTTCAGCTCGACAATATGCAAGAGAGGGAAATGAAAAATCAAAATTTTCTCCGTTCGAAACGTAACATAAAAGTTGCAATCTTTACCAATACGACATCGTGCGTCTGTCCTTTCATTTTCTACTTTAAATTTTGTAAATTGAATAGATGTACTAGAAGAAAGCAATAAACTTCTTTTTATTATATTATGTGACTTTCAGATACAAGTGTCAAGAAGTCGAAATGTCCGAGTGATAAACCCGAAACCTTCTGGAATTGTCCAGCGCAGGTTCGACTCCTGTTGTCGACAAGGAAAGTTTCTATAAAACCCCATCAGAACAACTTTTCCGCCCTTTTCGGCCCACTCTAACAATGAACTGATCCTCATCTCTTTCAATTTTGTATTCAAACCCTAATCAGCAACCAATCACGATCGATTCCTTCTCTCCTTCAAAGTCCTTACAGGTATGTACTATTTATCTGTTCTTCTATTTTTGTTTCACTCATTCTTTACTTCCAGTTCCCGTCAAGTATTTGACCTTCCATTTATATATATCTTCAAATCGGATACGTATTTCTATATATTTACATACCCTTTGTTGTTCATTTTTGTTCCTTTACATATGATTTGAGAATTTTTGAAAATGGTGTCAAACAGTTCATCATCGCACTTTATGCTTCCTGGGAAGAGAGCTGCCGAGGGAGAGGTTGTAGTCGAATCTTCTTTGATCAAAAAGGCTAAGCTCGATTCTCTGATTTCGACGGCCACCACCACCATCACTTCAGAGACGGTACCTACGGCGGCGACTGAGGCAGCAGTATCAACCATGGGAGGAGGGAAGAGTGTTAACGGTAATAGCAACGGTAAAGCTCCGTTTGAGAGAAATTCACCTGATATTGATGAGGATCTGCACAGCAGACAGCTCGCGGTTTATGGCCGCGAGACAATGAGGTGGTTTTTGCCTCCAACATCCTTGTATCCGGGATGCAAGGCCTTGGAGCTGAAATTGGTATATACTTTAAGTCATTTTATATACAGTTGTTTTTAATTATTATTTTGATACATGTGAGGATTTGAGGCTTTTGTCATGGAAATGGCAACTGATGGTTAACATGTTCTGTTTTGTGTAATTACTTCATATTCATATTGTTGTTCTTTTTCCTCCCAGAACACGCCTAGCATAATTTGGAATGCTAATCTGCTTTATTATTTGAATAAACTCGCATACTAAAATGATATATTTGTGTTTATAGCGAAAAACCTTGTTCTTGCTGGGGTCAAGTCTGTGACTTTGCATGATGAGGGGAATGTGGAATTGTGGGATTTATCAAGCAGTTTCATTTTCTCGGAGGATGATGTGGGCAAGAATCGGGCACTTGCTTCGATGCAGAAACTGCAGGAACTGAACAATTCTGTGCTTATTTCTACTTTAACAACTAATTTAACCAAGGAACACCTTTCTGATTTCCAGGCAAGTAATCTTCCCACGTCTTAGGCATTGTTTATATGCTACTTTGTAATTTTGTAATGGGATTGTTCAAGATTATTCAATATGCATAAACTTGATTACCTATTTACTGGTTGTCATATGTGTCCAATAAATATTAAGGATTTCTTTTTGCACTTAATATTTTTTGGTGTTCAAGTTCATTTATGTATTTCTTTCACAACGTGTGTATCTAGTAATTTCATGTGTGTTAAATGATTACCTATGGAGAATCTGTCTTCGGTTTTTATATTACAGTAATTTGGTAATGAACTTTCTAGGTTATCATCATCATCATCATCTTTTTGGTCTGATAAGAAATCTGGGAAATCCTAGGAGAATAATCAGGTATTCATCATCTATGCATGCATTAGAGTTCTGGAGGCAGACTGCATGGAAAGATGAAATTGTCTGCTAGCATGTCAAACATGGCAGAACATGTTAATATGGAGTGTCTTATTAAGCTGAGATGCATATGAAATTTCAAATTGATAGAATATGTGCTTAGAAAACCAATATAAAACTCTTGTTTATGATTGATTGGATCTTAATCACCATTATAATTTCTCAACATGCAAAGTTTGTTTGGAAGTCAATGGTTGATTCCATTTGCTCTATTAATTGGGAGATTTTAGACCATTGTATGCCTCAGTATTAATAACCTAATTATAATTGGCTGTTGTATCATATTATGTGTTAATAGGATGCTAACCTGAGACATATGTCAATTGTTTGATATTTTTGCAAGACATTGATATGTAATGGTATCTCCAACTTTTAGGATACCTTAGTTTTACTTCTTCCCACCCTCTAACTCCTCCCCCCTAAACTCGACCGATATTATGTCTAAACTACGTTCCACAAAGTTTCTTTTCTATGGCACATGCACATCTTCACAATCTTCCCCTAAAGGGACTGATATGTGTCCCCAAGAAGACTTGTCTGTCTTTGATTATCCGTTTAAAATTGTATATAATTTGCAAGATTTAGATTACTTTTTACTACTTAAGTCAGGCAGATACTGAATGTCCTTTTGTTATGCTTCTACTTTGAATAGCTGGCTTTTGCTGGACTCTGATTTTTTACTTCTAGCGTGGGCAGTTGGTACAGCATAAAGACCTGATTTGTGGTATATTGATTTTCATCTTTGCATAACGTGTTGGTTTATGCGCTTTATGTTTGATCATGAAAGTTTAAAATGATTTTTTTTCCTGAATGCATGTTTCTTGAAGGGTGCAATTATGAGAAAATATGTGACTTTGAAACATTTGCGAACTCTCCATTTCTCTGTGTGTGATATATCTGTTTGGTGCAAGTTTTCTGTTTTAATATGTATTGTGATTCGTATGTCTCAGTTTGCAATGTGCAACTTTGGAGGTTAATTGTATGAAGCGATTATATTGTCCTTGTATATCTTTAGTTTATGTGTTTGCTATTGACGGTATGAGTCATTGCTGCAGGTAGTAGTATTTACTGATATCAGCCTAGAGAAGGCAATTGAATTTGATGATTTCTGCCATAAACATGAGCCTCCAATTGCTTTCATCAAATCTGAGGTACGAGGTCTTTTTGGTTGTGTATTTTGTGACTTTGGCCCAGAGTTTACTGTGTTTGATGTTGATGGTGAGGATCCACACACGGGCATTATCGCATCTATTAGCAATGACAACCCTGCACTGGTTTCATGTGTTGATGATGAGAGGCTTGAATTTCAAGATGGAGATCTAGTTATATTCTCTGAAGTCCACGGAATGTCAGAATTGAGCGATGGAAAGCCAAGAAAGGTTAAAAATGCGAGGCCGTATTCATTTTCCATTGAAGAGGATACCTCAAATTATGCTGCATATGAGAGAGGTGGTATTGTCACACAAGTGAAGCAACCAAAGGTGTTCAAATTTAAGCCACTGCGAGAAGCACTCAAGAATCCTGGCGAATTTCTTCTGAGTGATTTCTCCAAGTTTGACCGCCCACCTCTTCTACATTTGGCATTTCAGTCACTTGATAAGTTTTTATATTGGAGCTGGGAAGCTTCCCTGTTGCCGGATCAGATGAGGATGCTCAGAATCTTATATCTTTGGTTACTGACATCAATGATAGCTTGACAGATGGGAAAGTTGAAGATATTGACAAAAACTTCTTCAGTAACTTTGCATTTGGTGCTAGGGCTGTGTTAAACCCCATGGCTGCAATGTTTGGTGGCATTGTTGGACAGGAAGTGGTGAAGGCTTGCTCTGGGAAGTTCCAACCACTTTTTCAGGTTAGTTACTTTTTTTTTGAACTGGTTATAGATTCAGCTGTGAGATAAATATGATTTTGTAGTGATTTATTTGTTATATGACCATTTCGGTTATTAAAGAAGACTACCCATCTAAAATAAACATTTAACCTTGCTGAAATTGTTTTTAATTCTTGTATATATTTAAGCTGACATTTATTTATTGTTTTTATGGGCAGTTCTTCTATTTTGACTCTATTGAATCCCTTGCTGTTGAAACCTTGGATCCGAATGACCTAAAGCCCTTAAATAGTCGTTATGATGCCCAAATTTCAGTATTCGGATCTAAGCTACAGAAAAAACTAGAAGATGCAAAAGTTTTCATGGTGGGATCTGGTGCGCTAGGGTGTGAGTTTTTGAAAAATGTAGCTCTAATGGGGGTCTCTTGTGGTAATAGTGGGAAGCTAACAATTACAGATGACGACGTCATTGAGAAAAGTAACCTTAGCAGGCAGTTCCTTTTTAGGGATTGGAATATTGGGCAGGCCAAATCAACAGTTGCTGCCTCAGCAGCTTCTTTGATAAACCCTCGTCTTCACGTTGAAGCACTACAAAACCGTGCAAGCCCTGAGACTGAAAATGTATTTGATGATACATTCTGGGAAAATTTGAGTGTTGTCATCAATGCACTAGATAATGTGAATGCCAGGCTTTACATTGATCAAAGATGCTTGTATTTCCAAAAACCGCTGCTGGAGTCTGGAACCCTTGGTGCCAAGTGCAACACTCAGATGGTCATCCCTCATTTGACAGAAAACTATGGTGCCTCAAGGGACCCACCTGAGAAACAAGCACCCATGTGCACTGTGCACTCATTCCCACACAACATTGATCACTGCTTGACCTGGGCTCGTTCTGAGTTTGAGGGGTTGCTTGAGAAGACACCAGCTGAAGTAAATGCTTATCTAACCAATCCAAGTGAATACACAAACGCAATAAAAAATGCTGGTGATGCGCAAGCCCAAGACAATGTGGAACGTGTTCTTGAATGCCTTGATAAGGAAAGATGTCAAACATTGCTAGACTGCATAACTTGGGCCCGTCTGAAGTAATATGATACTTTATTTTACTTATGGCATTTGTCACAACAGCCTTTTAGCACATTTTCTTCAGTTAGCTCTAATGGTATGCTTTTTATCAAACCAGGTTTGAAGATTACTTTGCTAGTCGTGTGAAGCAATTGACTTTCACTTTTCCCGAGGATGCTGCTACCAGTAATGGCACACGATTCTGGTCTGCTCCAAAACGGTTTCCCCACCCACTGCAGTTCTCTGTTGAAGATCCAAGCCATCTTTACTTCATTATGGCAGCATCTATCTTACGAGCAGAGACTTTTGGCATCGCAATTCCTGACTGGGTCAAATCTCCTAGTAAGTTAGCTGATGCTATCAACAAAGTGGTAGTCCCTGATTTCCAGCCCAAAAAAGATGTGAAGATTGTCACGGATGAGAAAGCAACTAGTCTTTCTACTGCATCTATAGATGATGTTGCAGTGATCAATGAGTTGGTCATGAAGTTAGAAATGTGTTACAAGAAGCTGCCACCAGGTTTTAAGATGAATCCAATTCAGTTTGAGAAGGTCATCTCTCTCTCCCCCTTCATACACAGTAATAATTAGCATACATATCTTCCTATTATTATTATTATTATTTTGTGATATATAATCATCCTCTGACCATGATATTTTATAATTGGTCTGCTGGTATAGAATGGAATGTTGGTAAACTGGACAGTTGCATCATTGGGTGACAGTTGCAATCATATTGATTTATGGGGAGTTTAGAGGATACAATCGCTCGGCATTGTTGTCAGTTACAGTTTGCCAAAGTAGTGTGATACTGTGATTTAAAACTTGGGACGAGTGATGAGATGTGTCATAGGAAGAAATAAATCCTTGAGTGGTTCTTTATAAATTTAGTTTTTTAATGATGATTTTAAGGAGGATGGATGAAATTTAATTGTCCTTTTGGCCGTTAATATGCATTTATCTGTTATTAGCACCTTCTAATCAGTTCTTTGAATTTGCAGGATGATGACACTAACTATCATATGGAGTTAATAGCTGGACTTGCCAACATGAGGGCTAGGAATTATAGCATCCCCGAAGTTGACAAGCTCAAGGCCAAATTTATTGCCGGAAGGATCATCCCTGCCATTGCAACCTCGACCGCTATGGCCACTGGTCTTGTTTGTCTGGAGCTATATAAAGTTCTGAACGGAGGTCACAAGGTGGAGGACTACCGAAACACATTTGCCAACCTGGCACTCCTTTATTTTCAATGGCGAGCCAGTTCCCCCAAGGTGATCAAGCACCAGGACATGAGCTGGACTGTGTGGGATAGGTGGATCGTGAGAGACAATCCATCTTTGAGAGAGCTTCTTCAGTGGCTGAAACACAAAGGGTTGAATGCTTACAGTATTTCCACGGGAGTTGCTTGCTTTATAACAGCATGTTCCCCAGACACAGGGATCGCATGGACCGGAAGATGGTGGATCTGGCAAGAGGAAGTGGCAAAAGCTGAACTGCCTTCATACCGCGGCATTTTGATATAGTAGTGGCTTGTGAGGACGATGAAGACAATGATATTGATATCCCTCTGGTTTCTATATACTTCAGGTAGGTTATTTATGCTGATTAGTCATGCGATGCATGATGCATGCACCGTTGGGACGAAAATATATCCTTATTGTAATCCTTGATCTTGGTGCCCTGTTGATTTGAACCACCAAAATTAGATACCTTTTTATAACATTACATTTATATATCTGAAAGCAACTTTTAAAGTGCAAGTTCAAATTATTACACTTTTTAATGCTGGTTTTCTTTGGTTTCTGACCTATCTGTATTTTTGTTGTACCGGTTTTTCCATTTCAATTTTATGATTATGCATCTTGAGGACATCTTGAATTCTGATGAGACCTTGTGAATATTATTGTCAGGTTTGGTCATTGATTAATTTACAAAGAAACCTTGTAGATTTGTTTTTCTCGTCTGATTGTGTACTTTTCCTTCCGTTTTCATTTAAATACTATGAGCATATTTGAGAGTAAAACTATTGCTGTCTAACAAATATTAAAATAGTAAATCATCTCAAATGGATTTAAAAGAGTTAAAGACTCATTGCAGAAGGAATATATCGTACAGTTTCTTCCATCATAACACTAGCATACATACTCCCTCCTCCCCTATCGTGCAGAGACTTTCAGATGGTTCAATCAAGTTAGTTTTCTTTCTTTCCTTAGATTTATTTTCATACATAATATCTCTACATCTGTTTATAAGATTTTACCTTTCTGAAATTTTGGGGGAAGATCTACAAAGTAGCTACTTAGGTTTTATTTGGTGTGCTGATTGATCAATTTCTCATGAATTGATATGTTGTTTAGATTTAGTTTTGACGTCCAATATGTTTGCAAATTTCAGAAAAATATGAACAAGTAGTCTTCGACTTCACTCTTCCTCTCTGATTTTGAGAGAAGAAACATAGGCGGGGAGGGTATGGGATCAGTCTAGGCGGGGCGGGGGGAGTGTGGGAAGTGACCATACCCGCCTTGTTGCCAGGTCTATTTGAGAGTAACACTTGTGTACTACAAGGAATGTATCCAACTGCGAAAAGTTTCAAAACGAAAAGAGTTATCACATGAAGAATCAACTAACCGAAGAATAAATTGATTTCATTTCAAGAGGGCAGCGTTTCAATGGATGAGAAAGCCTATTATTCCTTGATGAAAAATGTGCAAATAGTTGATCTGCACAAACAGGTTTGTTCTCAAATAATAAAATGCAAAAAACAGCACTTTTTTAGACCAGCCATTAATACACACACACATATATACATACATATATATATAATTTCTTTTCTTTTTTCATAGGTACTGGCCATCAAAATATTGTATCCTGCATTCATGATTCAACTTAAAGTGGTAGTATACAAAGTTTAGGACTTTTTCTTGATATTCTCTTATCTATAAGGAAGTACAATGCTGATGAAACTGCTTGTTCTTGTATAATCAATATGGTACATTGGATATGAAACCTTGGCTGTTTGTCAAGAAAATTGCGACCTTTCATCATCCATGTATCTCTTGATTTTACTTGCATCTTTTCGTTCTATCGAAGGTATACAAATTAAGAGTAAGAATGTTAGAAATATAGTAATAGACCAATATTTGCTTATATAATATTTGATCTTCTAGTTTGTACAATAATTTACAATAAAATACATGTTACACGTCCATTTCTTTACTGGGGAAGCTGAAAAACTGTCCTCTTCTACTTAACTGTCTCCTGTCTACATCCATGTCGAAACTCTCACTAATGGACTGCCTCTCCATTCAAGGATCATCTCATTCTCATTCTGTCCTTTTGTCCTGATTTTATAAGAAGTCTCTCCTTCCTTCACCATTTCTCGGGCTTCCATTAAATTCTCTTTGCTCAGTCTCCAACCTTCTAAGCCAATACCTGCCTCAAAAACAGGGCCATTCATGATTTCCATCCATCTTTGAAAGCAAGAGAGAGAAGAGACGTAGGGCGCGAGGAAAAGGCTTTCCATGGCTAACCTTGCTTCTGCAAAATAAGCTGGAAAATTGGACTCCATAGACTCATATAGAGCTTGGTAGTGCCTCAAATTTTCATCGAAGAATGAACTATATCCAGAGCAATGTTTCATTTTCTCCCCATCTTCTCCCTGACCAAAAGTTAATAACCCTTTATTGGTTGTAGAATTGGCTAATACTGCCTTGGCTACCCTTAGAAACTCCAGAACATCACTTCTGCTTCTCCTCCTCCCCATGTGTGGAAGGTTAGTCATACAATTGAAGGCTAACCATTCTCTTCCATTTGATCCTCTCTTTGATTCCTCTATATCATTCACTAAATCCACTAATCTCATCTCCTCCACCTTGAGATTAAGTCCGAAAGATCTTGCATACTCGTGGAGCCTCCACTTTGTCTCCTCAAACTTCCACCTTGAAGGATTTAAAACAGAGTCTTCCTCCATTTTTACTGATGTCAATCGTAATGCCTTCTGTTGACTGCCTATAGCTTCAATGATTGGAGGCCATTGAATACCTGCTCCCATGTCGAAATCTACTATGTGTATCGTCTCTGCATCATCTGCCATAGCTTCAAGAATAGCGGAATTAGCTGCAAAGTGAGGAATCCTGCCATAGGGGAAACCTTCATAGAACGCTCTAAATGCTGCCTCAAAGTTCTTGCTTGATTCTTGCTTTATGTAGTTTCCTTGGTTTTCCATGGATTGAAATAAGTTGAACGATACGCGTTCAAGTGTCTCACCACCTGGACTTGCTTTCTCGTTTATGCATCCCACTATGACCTCTGCAAGTTGTGAGTGTCCCTGATCCATGGCTTCTCCATAAGCCTTAAGTAGATGACAAAGGCTTAAACGGTTATCAATTTCCATGTCATCAACTGGTAATATTAATGACAGGTCTATTGATGGTAAGAACTCTGAAGCATCATATAATTTTGTTGAGAGGTCAGGACTCCATACATCTTGTTCCTCCATAGAAAGATGTGATGAAAAATTTCCCTCACCTTCATTTTCGTCCAACCATCTACACACATCCTCAATCTCATCACTTGAAATTGCCTCAAACCCCTCCATGGTATGCGCAATATTCTCTATAGGCAACATCTCTTGCATCTCATCATCTAAAAATGGAAATTCGACAAACTCAACGGAGGAAAGAGCTGGAAAATATGAGTCTGAGGAATTTGTGGGGGAATTTTCAGTGGTGGTGATTGAGGGTGAGTACTCATGGTTGTTTAGACCAAATAGTCCCGGTTGATCAATAGTTGAGTTCATGATGTTGTATTGTGGCCACGAGGGTTGAATAAGCTGAGTTTGCATCATCTTTTTAGTGATACTATATTACTTATAGGGGCCAAGAGGAGTTCTGATTTGGAGAAAAGCTCTACTAGGTATTTATATAAGATTGTAAAACTTTTATTTTATTTTTAATACAAACTTATAACAACTTAAAAGATAAAAAAATACTAGGGAGAAAATTACTCAGGGTTCTTATTATGGCCTGTAGTGAATACTATTCCAGCAGAGTTCCCTGTTGAGTCCTCTTCCTTTCTTGGAGTTTTCTTGGAGGTTGGTAAGCTTTACACATTACACTGCATATATTATTAATTAAATCAAGAGTTTTCTTAGATAGAGCTATACGTGTCTTTTCAAGTAAATCGAGTTTCACACGAAGAGAAATTGGCTTCTAGGACTTGTTCAAGGTTAAGGAACACCAAATGGTAATTTTCCATGTGGGGTCATAATTTCGGCTCGCGCTGCTATAAAATGACTCCTTGATCCAAATAGAATATCCTGATTATCCATTAATTATCATCTTTTTCCTTGTAAAGAAAGGACAACCAGATATAGTTGCATTATTTGTCACATTTTTATTTATTATTTATTAAAGTCTCAAGTGATAAATTTGAAAATATAAACAGATCAGCATTAACCATCAACATGATTCTGCAATTTACCAGTAGGAGGATTATTAGGAAGTCTACATTTACTCCAAATATAGTGAATTCCAGCCTGATAACTTTGAGCTGTTCTTGTGTTGTTCTTCATTGAAATCAACTAGAAATTCATGATGTCTATCTAACATGGTGTATAAAGATCATTGTTGGACATTAGTACATTAAACTGCCGTGTATCAGTTAAAAAAGTAAGTCTTGAAGGAAAGAGTTGGAGGTAACTTTCCTACTGGATAGCAATTATATGAACTACTTTTGTCCTATAATTGTTCGTTTGTTTGTGTATTTATTCGTATAGGGGTGTTACTCATATTTTAAGACTTCCACTCTGTTTGATTATTATAATAAGCTTAACATAATATCATTTTAGCTCATTCTATGAATTCAATCTTGAAAGATATGGATATCTTTGAATCTTTTTTATGCAACTACATTCCATGAGGCTGATGCAATTTAAATAAAAAATTTAGTTCATGGGATGCTTGGACATTGGTGACAGAAATTTTGGACAACATGAAGAGAATTAATTTATCAGTTTTCTGTAATGCCCAGGGGTGGTGTTTTTTTGCCATGACATCATATGAGCATTAATTAATGAGGTATTCTTAAGTGCTTGTTAAGTTATTGATTAATTACTTATATTGTCGTTAATTGCTGTCGCGAGGTTTTCAAAAATGGACATCTTTCAGTTGTTGCAATGCAAGTGTGCTGCATTTTCTAATAATTCTTTGACCCGAATAGAGACATTATGCAGTTTGCTTAAAATGTCTGTTACAATGACATGTCCGGTGTTTGGTGTGTTACCCTCTCTTCATGGAATTATTAATTTTATAGAATGTGATGTGGATGGAGTTTGGTGTTTATTGATATTAATTTAATCTATGTCCCATCTCAAACTCAGCGTCGCAAACTTGTAACTTCTTTGATGGTCTTCTTTTCAATTCTATTATGTCTTGCTTTGATTTTTTTTTTTTTGGGTGCTAATTTTTGCTTTGAAGTTTTCATTTTCATGGAGCTTAAATTTTTTTCAATAGACTGTATTTGACGATTGAGAATTTGCCTAGTTGTTGAGTAGTAAGTGTTTGGGATTATTTTACCGACCTTCATCTGGGCCGAAGATCTGATATTAGAAGGGCTTTAGGAGGTTACTGAGTTAAAGCCCATGAAGAGGTTGGAACTGGTCGGGTCGGCGTCCGAGTCCTTTTGGGCCGGAGCCTCACCTTAGGGGATACTCTTCGGTTTGATGTAGAATCCTTTCGGTACGGACATCGTTACCTCGTCGTGTGAAAATGCTTGGGTCGGGCCTTCGAGTCCTTTGGGTCGAAGCCCAGACCTGATGGTGGGATTGTTTGGGCCTGTACAATGGGCTTTCTGCAAGTGCGAGAGTTGAGTCTTAATCATAATTGAATAAGAGTAACTCCAAAGCGGTGGTTGGATTGGATTCCACTTGCACTTTTTAAGGAAATTGTGTTGGACCCAAGTTATGGTAACTACCATGGCTAGGAGTCCTAATCCAAACTCGGAGAAGGATTCTAAGGTGGAGAAATCTTATAAATATAAGGCCAATGTTACAATTAACAGTGTAATACCTACTTTTGAGCACTAAACACTCGGCCTCCATTGTTAAACCTTGTGAACAAACTCAGATTTATTCTCACACCGGAGTTATCCCCCGTGACACAAGTCCGTCAAGCCTGTGTGATCTGTTATTTATGCGTGTTCTAGCGTGGATTACGTGGTTGACGGCATGGCGAAACTTAAGCGTTAACATTGGGCGCTAGAAGGAGGGGGGTTTAGTGTTCTTACAATCACAACTCAACTTTTTTTGATAAAGCCATGGCAAGTAAGGAGAACAAAGGCTCTAACGAGAAAAGGCAAAGACCCACCAAATCACACCTGGTAGAGGGGTCGGTGAAAGATAGATCGATCTCTCGAGTCCGGGGTGATCGGGAGGAACCGACCGCTTCTCTCCGTGAAGACTCTTCCATGTGACCACCCATCATACCCCAATCAGCTAGTCTATGCGGATGAGAACCGTTCAGGCGTTGGAGGTTCACAGGGAAGGACCGAGGGAGAACAACCGAGATCGGAGGGAGTTCATTCTCTTTGAAAAAGATGCAATGAACAAGGACGCCTTATCTTTGGCCCTACGCCTTCAAAGAAGAGGAACTCAATGCAAGATGACGAAGGTGGTAGGAGAATGTGAAGCCACCTCAAAAGGCGTAGCATCGGAGCCGATCCTTGGCCACCTCGACGGGAGAGGTTGGAAACGAAAGGAAGCAGTATCGCATTTTCGGTCCACGAGAAGGTGGAGTAGAATGAAGAGCCGTTCGCCAGATCAAGATCGGACCATCCGAAAGCAGCGGTCGGGACATAGGAGAGAGGACGCGACCCCGAATCTGGGAGGATGCAGACCCGATCGTCCCCTCGTGGGAGGAGTCCAACCCCTCGCTCAAGGGTGGTTGAATGGAGAGATTCTTTGTCCATTTAAAAATACGTTGGGGACACCTTGAACTTGCTTAGGTCACCTTTCTCACGGAGATCAATCGGAGACAGTAGAACCTAAAAAAGAAGATGCCCCGATAGAGACCTCACGATGGGATGGGGATCCAGATGACCACTCGGAGATGGTATGACAGTCGATGACATACTACAGCCATTCTGATGCGGCCAAGTGTCACATGTTCGCAACCACTCTGAAGAAGAGCGCCAGAGAATGGATGGGGACCTTGGCGATGGGTTCAATTAATTTATGGAATGATCTTCGGGAGAAATTCTATGCTCGGTTCGGGAGTAACAAGAGGCGGGGAAAGATCACAACTTCACTCATGCAGGTCAGACAGAAGTCAGATGAAAGCCTGTGTCAGTATGTCAAAAGGTTCCGAGGGGCTGTGGGATCGGTAGCAGAGCTAAATTACCCACAAGCCTTGGGATTCTTCACTACAGGACTAGACATTAGGAAATCAAAGAAGTTGATGAAGGATCTGGTGATCAACCCTCCGGCAGATTTGACAGAGGCCTTCCACCGAGCCGAAGGTCACATAGCAATTGAAGAGGCAATGGGAAACTTCAAACCGCACTCCCAATCTTATGAGAAGTCCAAGGATCGAGATAAGCAGAGTTATCAGAAGTCAAATAATCAGGGGAGGTCGGATAATTATAGTAAGAAAAGTTACAATAGGGGAGGGTCGGGCAGCGGGCGACCACCTTTCCCAAATAAAAATATCAACAAGGTATATACCGCACTCAACACGGACCGAGCTAAAATACTGGAGGAGATGCGGAACAAGCCCTTTTTCGAACCATGCCAAGCGATCCCGAAGCCTGGGAAGAGGGGTCGGGACAAATATTGTGCATATCATCAGTGTCGGGGGCATACGACATAAGAATGCAACAACCTTCAAGATCTAATAGAGAAGAAAGTCCAGAATGGGCAGCTGGTGTAGTATGTGGTCGGTCGAGAAGGTTCAGAAGTCCCCTGGGAGGAGAATTCGACTCGGGAAGCACAGCCGTAACCGCATCCACAAGCCCGAGGGGTTATTGACGTGATATGGTGTAGTATGTGTAACCGGTAGGAAGAGGAGCGGGCACCTCGAGGCCGTGTTGTCGGTAGCTGGTTCATCGCCTAGAAAGGATAGGGCATATTCAGGAGTATCCATCTCTTTCTCGGATGAAGACTATCCTACCGACCATATTGAACCACATGATGGGTATTTGGTAATAACTTGCGCAGTCAGCCGATGAGACATGAAAAGGATGATGATCGATAATGGATCTTCGGTAGATATATTGTACACGCATGCTTACCAGAGGATGGATTTAGAAGGTAAGAAGATGGAATTGGGTGGAGAAAGCCCATTATACGATTTTAGCGGGGACCCGGTGCATGTCTCAGGCACCATCGAGTTCTGCGGTCAAAGTTTAAACTGACCCTCGTGACGAAATAATGGTGAAATTTTTTTGTAGACAAGTGGATTCTACTCTACAACGCCATCTTGGGGGAGGCCGACATTGCAAGACAGATTATGAGGCGATGACGTCTATACCTCACTTCAAAATCAAGTTTCTGACACCGAACGGGATCGGGGAGGTAAAAGGTGATCTGGACATTGCCCGAAGGTGTTATAGGAATACTTTGATTTCCTCAGGAGTCGGGGGTCAAAGAAAGCGTAAAATGAACAATGGCCATCGAGATAGAACCATTCACCGAGAAGCGAGATCAACCCATGGCGCTGCCGATGAAGAAGAGAGAAGATGTGGAGTTGACACGGGAATCGAAAAAAATCGATCAAAATTGGGGCGGGATTAGCAGAGCTCGCTGCGAGCAGTCCGATGGACTTGTTTTGTGTGTCGCCGATATCTTGGCGTGGGAGCCTAGTGATATGCCGGAGTATGGCGAATCGATAGCGCCGCATAGATCGTGCATCTGACTCGAAGAAAACCCGTGATATAGAAAAGAAGGATCTTTGCCCTGGAAAGACAGAGGATCATAGATGAAGAGATTGGTAAACTGCTGGAGGCGGGATTCATCTTCGAGATCGACTATCCCGAATGGCTGGCGAATGTGGTTTTGGTTCAGAAGGAAAATGGGAAGTGGAGGTTGTGCATCAACTACACGGATCTGATTAAGGCATGCCCAAAAGATTTCTATCCTCTGCCCAACATAGACCATCTCATTGATGCCACTTCAAGGTATGGAATGTTAAGTTTCATAGACGCTTTCTCGGGATACCACCAAATTTCGATGAGCAAGGATGACATCCCGAAGATAAGTTTCATCACACATCGGGCTATATATGCGTATCGGAAGATGACATTTGGATTACTGAACGCAGGGGCAACTTATCAACGGATGATGAACTTCGTATTCAGAAAGCAGCTGGACAGAAGTATGGAAGTGCACGTGGATGACATAATCGTAAAAAGCATGTCAGTTCGAGATCATTTAGAAGACCTAGAAGACCTAGAAGACTGCTTCGAAACAGTAAGGAAACACAAACTGAGATTGAACCCGACCAAATGTACCTTCGGTTTGGGCTCAGGAAAATTTCTGGGATACTTGGTCAGCAAAAGGGGAATCGAAGCCAACCCAGAGAAGATTTCGGCGATCTTAGACATGAAATCTCTAAAGACATTCAAAGATGTCGCAGAGGTCGACGGGCGGATACCGCCTTCGGAGATTAAATGTCAAGGTCGGTAGAAAGATGTTTACCCTTTTTTGACACCCTCAAGGGGCCGAAGAACGAAAAAAGTTTTCAGTGGACGTTAGAGTGTGAAGACGCGTTCCAAGGGATCAAAACATATCTGTCTTCGGCACCATTGCTGATGAAGCCAATCCCTTCGGAACCCTTATATTTATACTTGGCTGCAAGCCCGATAGCGATAAAGCGTGACCTTTGCCACGTGACAAAGGAGGAAAGCGGTTCAGATACTACGTCGACCACGCACGGGATACAGAGATAAGATACCCGAACCTGGAAAAATTCGTCTATGCCTTAATAATTGCCAGCAGGAAGCTCAGGCACTATTTCCAGGGTTGGCTAATAGTGGTATACACGGATCAGCCGTTAAAGAAGATTTTACATAAGCTAGAGGTATCAGGTCGGTTGGCCGCATGGGTGATGGAATTAACACAGTTTGCTATAGAATATCATCCCCAAACGGCAATCAAAGGGCAGGCCTTAGCAGATTTCGTGGTAGAATGTTCTTTCACAGAGTCAGATATGAACACGGTGGCCGAAACTCAACAAAGGCCGACCTCGTGGACGTTGTACGTGGATGGGTCATCGACTTTGGACATCAGTGGAGCAGGGGTCATTCTGACAAGTCCCGAAGGGTTCAAAGTCCAGCAGGTGATCCGATTTCAGTTTAAGGCCACGAACAACGAAGCAGAGTATGAGGCCATCCTAGCAGGAATACGGTTGGCCCGGAACTTGGAGGTACAAAAGTTGGTCATCTATAGTGATTCTCAGCTGGTGGTCAAGCAGTTGTCGGGTGAGTATGAGGCTCGGGGGCAAGAATGTCAAAGTATCTGGCCGAAGTAAAGGATAAGCTCGCATACTTCGCATCGCACATTTGTCAGGGGGTGGATCGTTCAGATAACACAATAGCGGATGCCCTAGCGAGATTGGCAACCACCGAAGCAAGCTCCTTCAACGAATCGGTATACCTGGAGGTTTTAGAATGGCCTAGTGTTCCGAAGACAGAAGTGCTAGCTCTGGACCGACTTGACTGCTGGCTCACGCCTTATATTTTCTACCTGGCAGATGGGATCCTCCCTTCGGACCGAATCCTAGCAAGATAAGTCAAACACCGAAGCTCAAACTTCGTCCTCATCGATGGGGATCTATACCGAAGGGCTTTCAGTTCTCCCCTACTCAAATGCTTAACTCCCTCGGAAACAGACTATACAATCAGGGAAGTACATGAAGGGATTTGTGGGGATCACATGGGGGCCAAGTCACTGGCGCACAAGATTTTGAGGCAGGGGTATTACTAGCCGACTATCTACACTGAGGCCAAGGAATTCATCAGAAGGTGTCCCAAGTGTCAGCTGAACAACACCATCCCACATCAGCCTCCCGAAGAGCTATATTCGGTCCTATCCCCGATTCCCTTCGCTGTATGGGGAATCGACATCCTAGGGACTCTGCCGAAGGCTAAGGGACAAGTTAGTTTTGTGATCGTGGCTATCGACTATATGACGAAATGGGTCGAAGCCAAACCACTACAGAAGATCACCGAACAAGAATGCCAAAAATTTTTCAAAGAAGGAGTGGTTTATCGTTTCGGCATCCCGATGGCGGTGGTCTCTGATAATGGCAGACAATTTGTCGGATCTAAGTTCGAAGGTTTTCTAAAAGAGTTGGGAATTCAGCATCGCAAGACCTCGGTCGCTCATCCTCAATCGAACGGTCAAGTGGAAGTGACAAACCGAACCCTGCTCAACGGGATAAAGCGAAGGTTGGATGAATTGAAGGGTCGATGGCCCGAAGAGCTGCTAAGTGTTTTGTGGGCATATCGGACTACTCCGAGGACAACAAACGGGGACTCTCCGTTCAGACTGGCATACGGGACCGATGCACTCATACCAGTTGAGATCGGATCCCCCACTCTTCGAGTCAGTCAGTACAAAGAACTATACAATGATGACAGTCTGAAAACAAATTTGGATTTATTGGAGGAGGTTCGGGACTCTACTATGTTAAGGTTGACTGTCTATTAGCAGAGAACAGCACGACACTACAACCAAAAGGTGAAGCCGAGGAGGTTTGCACTAGGCGATTTGATCCTCCGGGAGTCGGAGGCATCAACCCCCAGAACACTGGCAAGCTGATGCCTAACTGGGAGGGACCTTATGAGGTGGTAGAGGTGCCGAAGCCAGGTACATACCGGCTTTGAGCAATGGATGGTTCGTAAGTAAAGAATACATGACATGTTGGAAGACTTAGAAAATTTTACCAGTAATAGTTGTGTTATTCTTCTCTTTATCCTTGTAACAGTTTCAATCTTAAATGAAATAAATGAAAGTTTTCTTTGGAGATGCTTAACTTCATCTATACTCATATAACTCTTAATACTCGAACAGACAAACTTCGGACACAATCCGATCAGAAGGTTCGGAAAGACACCACTGATCGAGATAAGTCACGAGTATAACTGAACGAGAAAACTGTAAATTTTTTATTCAGGAAAGCTTCGGGCACTATCCGATCAAGAGGTTCGGAAGGATACCACTGATCGAGATAAGTCACAAGTATAACTGATAACAAAAATTTATGAACAAAGATACTCTATTTATACTTTAAAATTTTTATAAAACCCGATCGCTTACGATTCGGGCGAAATACAAATAAAAAGTACAATGGAAAAAGCATAAAAAATATTGCAAGTCCTAACATTATCTATTCAGGAGGAGGGTCGTCCTCGGCTTCAGATTCTTCATTAGAGGAATCAAGGATGGAGGCATTGAGCCCAGCAGCAGTCAATTTGGCCCGAGCCTTTTCACGATAAGCTTCATACCCATCACCAAACTGGGATATGACCTTCTCGTTCAAGGCATCAGACTCTTCATATTCGGCAACAACTTGCTGATGGGCCTCGATGATCTTTTCGGGAAAAGTGTTGACGGTAGCGGTTAAAGTGTTGTTCGCCCCGATCACTTGCATTATCTTATCGTGCATCTCGGAGAACTTCTTGGTGATGATGTCAACAACATTTTCCCGATCCTTGACCTCCTCGGTCGAGATGATCCTCTCCACGGAAGTGAGGCGTATTTCTTCTCGAGCTCCTCATTTCGACGTTAAACTCGGCTTCGCCTTATTAGGGTCTCTCGTGGAGGTCCCATTCCTTCTTCAGGTCCGAGGTCAGACCCCAATTTGAAACCTCGAGGCTTTCACATTCGCCCTCAGCTGAACTTCCTTTTTTGTGGTTCGGGCCAAAAGAGGGATGACTCGGGCGAGAATGGCGTTGGCCTACAACAAAGACAGATGTCAGCAAACGAAGTAAAAGTACAAGTTATACGAACAAAAATAATGCTCAAAAGCTAGCAGAGTAGATGAAACTGGTGAGGTTTGGAGAAGAAATAAGCTCGCCGAAAATCTCCCTTGCCGGATAATTTGAATACAGAGAGTTTGGGATGAAGAAGTCTGTAAAAGTGGAAATGATGGGGGGAAAGGGGGTTTTTATAGGCTCGTCGGCACAGAGCCCAATGGCGGCTATTAAATGTCCAAGGTGGGACCTGTCGTAAAAAGGAGTGTAACGTTTCAAGGAACGAGTGCAGACCGTTTGGCTTCCCCGGATAACTCATCATTAGCTTTCGTGACCTTTCGTATACCTGACCTTTCAAGTCTCCAATTATTAGTATCTTACAATCAGAGACTGGGGGGCAATGTTCGGGAGTATTTTACCGACCTTCATGTGGGCCGAAGGCCTGACATTAGAAGGGATTTAGGAGGCTACTGGGATGAAGCCCATGAAGAGGTTGGAACTGGTCGGGTCGGCATCTGAGTCCTTTTGGGCCGGAGCCTCACCTTAGGGGATACTCATCGGGTTCGGTGTCCGAATCTTTTCGGCCGGATACGTTACCCTGTTGTGCGAAGTTCGGGGTCGGGCCTTCGAGTCCTTTGGGCCGAAGGCCAGACCTGATGGTGGGATTGTTTGGGCCTGCACAGTGGGCTTTCCTGCGTGCAGAGTTCAGGGTCTTAATCATAATTGAATAAGGTAACTCCAAAGGCAGTGGTTGGATTGGATTCCACTTGCACCTTTTAAGGAGATTGTGTTGGACCCAAGTTATGGTAACTACCATGGCTAGGAGTCCTAATCCGACTCGGAGAAGGATTCTAAGGTGGAGAAGTCTTATAAATATAAGGCCAATGTTACAATTAATGTGTAATACCTACTTTTGAGCACTAAACACTCAAATTTCTCATTGTTAAACCTTGTGAAGCAGATGTACTAATTCTCACATCTGAGTTATATCCCGTGGCATGGCCGTCAAGCTTCAATGTGATCTGTTATTGTCTTGTGTTCTAAAGCGTGGATTCGTGGTTGGACATATGCCGCAAAACTTAGCGTTAATAGTAAGGATATTATCAATTGAAATACTCGATGGCAATGGTTTTCTCGCAAGATACACCTATATCTATATATCCGCTTTTCATTGCACAAAACTTGTACTATATCTCTGTATCTATAGAGTCATTCTAGACCATCTTCTGCATATCTGCAGCGACTTCAAATTGCCATAGATAAAAGGCAATGAGCTTTGATGATAACTTAATTTCTCTGCAATGTTATAGATTGAGTTTGAGGCTTTGCCCAAGTCTGGAGCTGAACAAAATCTGCCGACAGATATGATAACAATGTTAACCCCTTGGTGGATAAGAATGGATAAAACGAGCTACGTGTTCATAAAATTCTGCTAAAGCTAGGTGTTTTGGCTTCTCATCTTGGAGGGACTTTCACCCAATGAATTTCCTTGATTTGTGGAGATTGATTCTAAGTATGTCGTTTTTATGAATTTGTGGTAATTAATAAGATACAATATAGACCCTTTCTCCAAAGTATTTGTCTTTTCTTGCTTTTGTTTCACATTCTACCTTCCAAAGAAAGATTAGTGTTTAAACATTCAAATTTATGGACGGATCATATCTACTGGTTGGGCTTTGTTTTAGAGTCTAAATACTAGCTCTAGCACAACCATTCTATAACTACATTAAGAGTGAGAAAAGGGTAGCCTTTTTTCAAGAGAAATATGCAATAAGTTATTAGCATCCATTGACAGTTCCCTAGGGTCATCATCTGTAGGACTCAATTTGATGAATCAGTTTCTTTAGTATGGAATGGCTTACATGAATATGACTATTTTGAAAATTTCATATGCTAAGTAAAAACTCTTCATTTTGGCATGTTCTGTTCTTGTGATGAGAAATAGTCTCAATATATAGCATGAATTTTTAATGCTACATACATAAATTTTTTGTTGCTAAATTTAGGATTTGTATTAAAAAAATACTTACAATAGCAAAAGGCACATTGTGACACCCCCAAAATAGGTATACATCACCCATTCGAAAGTTATCAATACAGCATGTAAACAACTACAACTTTATTATTACAACAAGAAAAAGCGTGAGTTTAAATACATATATTGCCATCTAAACAATATCCACATACAAATAAATCCTCATCATAATTATTGATACATTATTTTACAAAATGGTGAGGACTACTAAACAACTCTCTAAAACCATCATTCCATACCCCCGACTTCAGACTTTCGCTACATTCTCGCCTCCCGAGAAGAAAAATAGAACAAAAAGGAAAATGGTGAGCTCAACTAGCCCGAAGAAGAATATTATGACTAAGATAATATACAACAAATTATCGTTAGTCTTCAACAGGAAAAATTTAATAGAATACAATAGACAACAAGTTTTAAATCAATACTCGCAACGGAAAATATTAATTCATAGAAGAGTTACGTAGAGGATGAAATCTACTAATATCTATGAATTTAACAGTCCATCATCAATATTTTTATCCCTGTAACATCAATCAATATATATCTAGAATCATATATTCATCCTTGCACTACAGGCCAAGGACATTCACCAGTTGGTCATGTTCATCTAAACACTGCTCATCTTTGACTACGGGCCAAAGATATTCATCGAAATCATTTATCTTTGCACTACAGCCACATCGAAATCATTCATCTTTGCACTACAGCCAAAGATATTCATCGAAATCAATCATCTTTGCTTTACTACTGTGCCAAAGATATTCAATAATATCATCATTTAAGATGAAGATGATGAAAAATATATATATATATATTTTTTAAAAAACGAATCCAAGTGAAACAAAATGACAAGGATTAAGGATTAAGGATTCATACTTTGTTTTATCCACGCCCAAAAATACCTCAAAATAATCATAGTGGTGTAAAATTCAAGAATGATCAAAACATGGATACAATCAAAACTAGTATCCATAATAGATATTTTAGACGAAAAGGAAAATTTTCATTTTTCGATGAATAGTCTTAGTATTCGTGAATAAGATCAAGTATCGTGAATAAGTGTCGTATCACGTAAATAGTAATCTCAGACACCAAAAGTTCCAAATTTGATAAAAACTTCAGATCAATATTTCAAAGATAATGATATTGAAGAAATAATATCATTACGAAAAGAAAAAAAATATCCCTTACCTCGAAAAGGCGAGATTTAACTGGAATAATCGGATATAGACTATAACTTGAACTTTCACCAGTATAGCAATACTCAAAGTATACTCAAAATACTCACAAGAATAAACCGATAATATAGAGAGAAAACTTGATTTACGGTGTGATTTTCAATTCTAACCTAAGACCTATTTATAGGAAATTGCTTAGAACACCAAAGCATAAAATTTAATATAATAATATATTTATAAAAAATTTCTACGCCATCCTTTGGGAATCAAATCAGCCACCTAGCATGTGATTACATATAAAAAAGCGTTTTTGTTATTTTAAACAATTAAAACTTCCAAAAATCAATTATTTCAGAACTCCGTAACTTCAATAATTCACAATAAATAGCCCTTTTGTTAGAAAATTCGAATCTCGCGTGTTTTTATAGGAAATTCAATTCTCTACAACTTCTACGAATAAAGTTTTTTCAAATTCCAAATGAAATTGACCAAAGAAATCCACAAACCAAGCGATTTTTACATTTATAATCAAATTTCACCAATAAATGGGATCCACAGAGCATGTTTAACATGCTTTAAACATTTATTGCAACAAAAATACTCTTCCTCCTCGTATACTCATATATCCCACATTCGTTGTAAAAATATCACCATTATTATATTATTAAAATATAATAATATATATTTAAATGAATTATTTTATCGAAAAAGATAAAATTTCAATTTTCAACAATTGTCACATTAAAATTTTCTCCATCTATATCCACATAAAATCAATATTTTCCTCATCATATGAATCAATAATTAATTATTCACAAATAATATTACAGAATCACAATATCGACAACGAGGCGAGTTCCAGGAAAGAGGGCTTTCCAATAAGAATTTCTCCTTCTTTGGTAGCGCAATTAGGTGACCAAACCTCTCCTTAGAGCAGAACTTTCTAGACATTGCCAATAATGTTATCTAATAATATTATTCAGATAATATGAATTATTGCTTCGATAATGAAAATATTGTGTAATGACAATTATTGAAACAATAACAATATAAATTATCAACACAGCAATTATTGAATCAATAAAATAAAATAATTGAATAATAATTATCGTAACCATTATTGAGTAGTGCCTTCTTACGTAAGAGTCAATAATTGGTGCAATACCGGCGCTACTACGCAACAACGCCAGACATCGTGTGTTTTAACCACGGGTATTCTAACAAAAAAACGGTGAACAATTACGTAGATTATTTTTAAACAACTTATATTTGTCGTTTTCTTCCTCCAATCGCTTTCAGTTATGGGGCCCATACATGGTCGCTACTGGTCGCATTTAATATTTCCCGACGATCTGAATATTCCACGACCAAACGAATATTCAAACAATAATGAATATTTTATAACCACTTGCTTATTTTGAAATATTTGCGTATTTTACCCATAACTATCCCCATTAATCACATCAACCCTTACTATTTCAAAATAATAATTAAAGAAAATTAAATTTTATTTATTAATTATTTGGGGTCTTACAACCTCCCCTCCTTATAAAATTTCGTCCTTGAAATTGACATACGTACCTGGTGTTTCGAAAAGATGAGGATACCTCGCTTTCATTTCCGCTTTCCAATTCCTGGTCATTTCTTCTATAAGATGGTTCCTCCACAAGACTTTAACTTGTGGTATGACCTTCGTCGTAGGGACATGCTCCTTCCTATCCAAGATCTTGACAGGTAGCTCCTCATACGTTAAGTCTTCATCTATCTCGTCCGGTTCTAACTCAATAACGTGGTTGGGTCTTTCACATATTTACTGAAATACGATATGTGAAACACATTATGAACACGAGACATACTTGGAGGTAAAAGCGAGTCTATAGGCTACATTTCCTACTTCGGTCAAGAATTTGAAATGGACCAATAAATCGTGGATTGAGATTTCCTCTCTTCCCAAATCTTATAACTCCATTCCATGGGGCAACACGCAACAATACATGATCCCCTATACTAAACTCCACGTCCTTTCGATGAAGATCCGCATAACTCATTTGTCGATCCTGTGCCGTTTGTATGCGTTGTCTAATCATTTGGATCTTTTCTGTGGTCATACGTATCAACTCGGGTCCCAACAATGTTGCTTCACCCACCTCATCCCAACATCTTGGGAAGCGACATTTTCGTCCATATAATGCTCGAATGGGGCCACACCTATACTTGCTCGATAATCGTTATTGTAGGAGAATTCCACCAATGGTAAATACTTATCCCAATCGCCCTTGAAATCTAGGACACGTAGTCTTAATAAATCTTCAAGAGTTTGAATAGTCCTCTACGATTGTGCGTCTGGATTTGAGGATGGTATGCCGAATCGAATCGTAAATCCGCACTCCATAGCTTTTTGCAAGCTAACCCAAAATCTTGAAGTGAATCTTGGGTCACGATCCGAAACTATGGATACTGGTATGCCATGCAACCTCACAATCTCATTTACATATATACTAGCAAGACGTTCAAGGGAATAAGTCTCCCGTATCGGCAAGAAATGAGCAGACTTGGTTAATCTATCAACAATAACCCAAATGGCATTGATGCCTTGAGAAACCGTGGGAAGACTCGTAACGAAATCCATGGTAATGTGTTCCCACTTCCATTTCGGAATCTCAAGTGGTTACAATGGTCCCTTAGGCACTTGATGCTCCGCCTTTACACGTTGACAAGTTAAACATGTTGAGATAAACTTTGCAATCTCTCTCTTCCACCAAAATATATGTCGAAGATCACGATACATTTTAGTACTTCCAGGATGGATTGCAAATGGTGTATTGTGTGCCTCCATCATAATCTTGTACTTTTAAATCAGTCGTTAGAACACAAAGTCTAGAGTGGACTCAAGTATTCCTTCTTCATCGATTCTCGCCTTCGAGAATAGCACCTTCTTGCACTTTCTTCTTCATATGCATCAGCTCGGCCTGGGTGGCTTGAGCAACCTTAACTTTTTCTATTAAAGTCGGGTTCTACTCTGTCGTATACTTGACATCATCGCACCTGTTCTCGCATATGATCTTCTACTCAACGCGTCGCCTACTACCACGTTCGCTTTTCCGAATGGTATTGAATAAGTGTGGTCGTAGTCTTTCAATAGCTTGAGCCAACGTCATTGCCAAGATGTTAAGTTCTGTTTGAGTGAAGAAATATTTAAGGCTTTTTATGGTGCGAATATATCTCCACTTTCTCCCCATAAAGATAGTGCCTCCGGATCTTTAGTGCGAAACGATCACGCTAACTCTAGATCATGAGTAGGATAATTCCTCTCATATTCTTTAAGTTGTCGCGAGGCATAGGCTATAACTTTCCCATGTTGCATGAGAACACATCCTAACCCTTTGCGGAAGCATCAGAGATAACAAATCCATCCAAGAACCAGATGGTATTGTTAGAGCAGTGTCGAAATAAGTCTCCTCTTAAGCTCTTGGAAACTCTTCTCGCATTCTTCACTCCAAACGAATTTTGTATCCTTCCGAGTCAACTGAGTTAACGGAGTAGTGATTCGAGAAAACCCTTCCACGAATCTCCGATAATAACCAGCTAGACCCAGAAAGCTACGTACTTCAGTCACCGTCTTCGGTTGCTCCCAACTTTGTATTGCTTTAATCTTCGCCGGGTCAACAGATACTCCATGTTTTGACACCACGTGCCCAAGAAATGCTACTTCCTCAAGCCAGAACTCGCATTTCTTTAACTTTGACATATAACTTATTTTCACGAAGCCTTTGTAGTACCAGCTTCAAATGGTGCTCATGATCTTCACGACTTTTGGAATATATGAGGATGTCATCAATAAAGACAACAACGAACTGATCCAAATATTCCTTGAATACTCGGTTCATCATATCCATGAAAAGCCATGAGGGCATTAGTCAATCCAAAAGACATGACTAAGAATTCATAATGCCCGTCTCAGTTCTAAAGCGATCTTTGGAATATCCTCGATTCTAATCCTCGGTGATGATATCCGAGCGAAGATCGATTTTTGAAAAGAATTATGCTCCTAATGGTTGGTCAAACAAGTCATCAATACGAGGTAGAGGATACCTATTCTTGATAGTGACATGGTTCAATTCCGATAGTCAATATAAAGTCGCATACTCCCGTCTTTCTTCTTTACGAATAAAATAGGAGCACCCCGAGGAGATGTACTAGGATCGAATGAAACCGATGTCCAACAACTCCTCGTAGTTGGACCTTTAACTCTGAAGTTCAATAGGAGCCATTCGATATGGGGTTTTAGAAATGGGCTTTGTGCTGAGTTCAAGGTCAATAAAGAATTCAACTTCACGTTCTAGGGGTAATCGGAAGTTCTTCAGAAATACGTCGAGGAAAGTTAATAACAAATGAAATATTATTCAAATTTGACGTGTCTTTATTCAAATCCATAACATGGGCTAAGAAAGCTTGACATCCATTTTTAATAAACGAATAGCTTTATGATTAGATATGAGCGGTGATTGATTTTAATGGTTTAGTTGCTTGAATTAAATACAATGAGTTGTTTAGGAATATGAAAGCTAACAACCATTTAAAACAATCAATTTTGGCATGATGAGTAGTTAACCAATCAATCCCTAAAATCACATCAAAAGCAAGTATCTTTAAAGAGATAAGGTCAACAGTGTAAGGTGATGGTGCCAACTTGAATCAAACAAGATTTATAAGCGTTGGATGTGATGAAAGTTTCTCCTAACGGAGTTTCCACATAGGTCAAAGTCTAATTTCTCCTGAGTCAAGTTTAAGCGTTGAGCACAAGCGGAGAGAGATAAATGAATGGGTAGACCCAGGTATCTAGTAAAGTATAAACTTCACAAGAATTTATAAATAGCTTACCCGTGATCACCTCGTTTGGGTTCTCGCATTTTGACCGATCCACAACAAACGCTCTTCCAAGAACCGTTGACTTTGACTTTTCTCGGGATGTCTTTTGAGTCACCGCACCATTGAACTAGGTTTCGCTTCTCGTGCAATCTCGAAAGCGATATGTCCTTCCTTTCCACAATTATAGCATACCAAATCTTTGTGGGCGGTTTGGACCGATATGTCCTTCTTTCCCGCATTTATAGCATATGACCGGTGGTCGTTCTCCTCCTTGGAACCGATTCTTTGTTTGCGCTGTCTTCTTCACGGTCGTTGTTGAATCTCCTCTTTTTAAAATCTCCTCCCGACTCGCTTCTTCTATTTTCATGGCCATGATTACCACCCAGTGGTTACCATTTTGTCCGTCTTTTTCTTTCTCCTTTGGTTATTGTTGTTTTTGTTGATCGCTATCTCCTAAGATGATCCCCGATTATGGTACCTCGGTTGACCGTACTCATTATCTCGCTTCTAACAATTGAGCCTCATTAACAACATCTGAATAGAGAGAAAATTTATGAGAGATGAGATAATCGACGTATGCCGGGTTTCAAACCTCTCGAGAAACATCCGCGTCATCGTTCCTCATTCTCCACCAAATGAGGTGCAAAACTCGATAACTCGCAAACTTCGCCTCGTCTTTGAGACACCGCCATGTTGTTACTCTTTCAAGTCTAATAAACTCCACTTCCTTCATATGACGTGAACACTTTCGTGAAAGTATTTGTCATTAAATAGTTTCAAATGTCTCCCAAGACATGCCGAAAGCGGTGGATGGGTACGCCTACATGACTCCCACCAAGAGATTCGCCTTCGCCACGGAACATAAAGGTGGAGAATGGAACCATACATTCTCTGTGCATCCCAAGACATCGAATATCTTGGTAATTTGCTTGACCCATGTTTTCGCCATGATCGGATCCGCTTTCCTTTAAGTCTGGTGGTCCCGACTCTTTGAAGCTCGCTTGGTTGTGACAACCCGTGAATTGCTATCATTTCTCCTATGTTTTGAACACGAGTCTCCTCGTCTCGATTTTACATGAACCGCAAAAAGCTTCTAAACATTGCGTGCGTTCATCGTCGTTCGATCAATGGTGTTGTTCACGGGAGGAACATTGCCACTGTTGCACGTTCTCCTCGTTAGTGAGTCAGCGCGTCTCCACGGTCTCATTTCTCTTTGTTAATATTCGATTCAACATTCTCATTCATTGCTATAAAACAAGGGTTAATTAAGCAAATCAATATATCACATAATATCCTTATATCTTGACCAACTAACAAATAAGCTTAGGTAGGACACACTAGCGAAGGATTTACTCGTCTCTCCCTCCTAGTTCTATTCCCGATCTCCGCCAAAGATCATATCCTAAGCTCGATACCAACCGTGACACCCCAAAATAGGTATACATCACCCATTACGAGTTGTCAATACATGATATGTAAACAACTACAATTTTTTATTATTACAATGATGAAGCGTGAGTTTAAATCTGAGATATTACCATCTAAACAATATCCACATACAAATAAATCCTCATCATAATTATTGATACATTATTTTACAAAAATGATGAGGACTACTAAACAACTCTCTAAAACCATCATTCCATACCCCCACTGCATCTTTCGCTACATTCTCGCCTCCCGAGAAGAAAAATGGAACAAAAGGAAAAGGGTGAGCTAACATTAATTTCAAAAAAATATTATGACTAAGATAATATACAACAAATTATCGTTAGTCTTCAACAGGAAAAATTTAATAGAATACAATAGACAACAAGTTTTAAATCAATACTCGCGTGAAAAATATTAATTCATAGAAGAGTTACGTAGAGGATGAAATTTACTAATATCTATGAATTTAACAAATCCATCATCAATATTTTTATCCTGTAACATCAATCAATATATATCGGAATCATATATTCATCCTTGCACTACAAAGCCAAGGACATTCACGATTGGTTATGTTCATCTAAACACTGTTCATCTTTGCACTACTGGCCAAAGATATTCATCAAAAATCATTCATCTTTGCACTTTACTTTCTGCCACATCGAAATCATTCATCTTTGCACTACAGGCCAAAGATATTCATCAAAAATCAATCATCTTTGACTACTGGGCCAAAGATATTCAATAATATCATCATTTAAGATCGAAGATGATGAAAAATATATATATATATTTTTAAAAAAAGCGAATCCAAGTGAAACAAAATGACAAGGATTAAGGATTAAGGATTCATACTTTGTTTTATCCACGTCCAAAAAAATACCTCAAAAATAATCATAGTGGTGTAAAATTCAAGAATGATCAAAACATGGATACAATCAAAACTAGTATCCACAATAGATATTTTGAGACTAAAAGGAAAATTTTCATTTTTCGATGAATAGTCTTAGTGATTCGTGAATAAGATCAAGATATCGTGAATAAGTGTCGATATCACGTAAATAGTAACTCAGACACCAAAAGTTCCAAATTTGATAAAAACTTCAGATCAATATTTCAAAGATAATGATATTGAAAAATAATATCATTAAAAAAAAAAAAAAATATCCCTTACCTCGGAAAGACAAAGATTTAACCGGAATCTTTCGGATATAGACTATAACTTGAACTTTCACCGTATAGCAATACTCAAAGTATACTCAAAATACTCACAAGAATACGCTCGATAATATAGAGAGAAAACTTGATTTTCGGTGTGATTTTCAATTCTAACCTAAACACCTATTTATAGAAATTCTTAGAACACCAAAGATAAAATTTAATATAATAATATATTTATAAAAAAATTTCTACGCCATCCTTTGGGAATCTGAAATCAGCCACCTAGCATGTGATTACATATAAAAAACGTTTTTGTTATTTTAAACAATTAAAACTTCCAAAAATCAATTATTTCGGAACTTCGGAACTTTAATAATTCACAATAAATAGCCCTTTTGTCAGAAAATTCGAATCTCGCGTATTTTTATAGGAAATTCAATTCTCTACAACTTTGCAGAATAAAGTTTTTCAAATTCCAAATAGAAATTGAATAAAATCCACAAACGAAGCGATTTTACAAATTTATAATCAAATTTCGATCTAATAAATGGGGTCCATCGACATGTTTAACATGTTTTAAACATTTATTGCAACAAAAATACTCTTCCTCCTCGTATACTCATATATCCCACATTCGTTGTAAAAATATCACCATTATTATATTATTAAAATATAATAATATATATATATATATATATATTTAAATGAATTATTTTATCGTAAAAAGATAAAATTTCAATTTTCAACAATTGTCACATTAAAATTTTCTCCATCTATATCCACATAAAATTAATATTTTCCTCATCATATGAATCAATAATTAATTATTCACAAATAATATTACGAGAATCACAATATCGATGACTGGCGGTTCAAGGAAGAGGGCTTTCAATAAGAATTTCTCCTTCTTTGGCGCTTGATTAGGTGACCAAACCTCTCCTTAGAGGCAGTAACTTTCTAGACATTGCCAATAATGTTATCTAATAATATTATTCGAGATAATATGAATTATTGCTCGATAATGAAAATATTTGTGTAATGACAATTATTGAAACAACAACAATATAAAATATCAACACGGCCAATTATTGAATCAATAAAATAAAATCTTTGAGCGATAATTACTATAACCATTATTGAGTAGTGCTTTCTTACGTAAGAGTCAATAATCAGTGCGATAATCTGATGTCTTCTTGTACAACAACGGCAGACATTCGTGTTTTAACCACGGGTATTCCAAAAGTATAAAGCAGTAACAATTACGCTCGTTATTTTTAAACAACTTATATTTGTCATTTTCTTCCTCCAATCGCTTTCAGTTATGGGGCCCTACATCGGTTGCTACTGGCCGTCATTTAATATTCCACGACCAAACGAATATTCCCAAATAATAATGAATATTTTATAACCACTGCTTATTTTGAAATATTTTGCGTATTTTACCCATAACTATCCACATTAATCACATCAACCCTTACTATTTTAAAATAATAATTAGAGGAAATTAAATTTCATTTATTAATTATTTGGGGTCTTACACACACCCCAGATCAAAAATAGTGGGAGCCTCATATGCAGCTCATATGAGATGTCAACTAGAAATCAAGAGCATACTATACATCCCAAACAAGAGAGAATTATTAAAAAGCTTAGCTTTTTGAAATTTAACAAAAGAAACTAATGCATTTGACTCTATTAAGAATAATAGAAGAGAGGATCTCGGATGGTAGCCTTGGGTTGGAGTGGAGCATGAAATTGCGCTCAGCCAAGCCCAAATGGAGTAAACTGTCGTTGCAACAAGTAATTTCAAAATAAACTTGTGAACTCCTTTTGCTGAATTGCTAATAGCCCAAATAAGCAAAGCATGCCAGTTGGTAAGCACATTTGTAAGACCCCAATTTTTATGAATAAAAATGAATTTTCTATAAATATCATTTTTGAATATTATGGAATGAATTTGATATAATGTTATAGTTGTGGGTAATATTTAGAAATTTTGCAAAGTACGCAAGTTGTTTATAATATTCGATTGGTCGGGGAATATTTGTTTTAACAGGGAATATTAAATGCGACAAGCACAATCATTGGTGGACCTACAACGGAATTATTGTCGGATTGAGAAAACGACAAAAATATTTTATTAAAAATAACGGCGAAAAGTTTTATCGTTATCTTGTTGAACTACTCGGTAGTAAAAGTACAACGAATCTGGCGTGGTTGCATAGTACACGGTATTGATTATTGATCTTTACGTGAAAAGTCACTTTCGGTTTTATTCAATTATTATTTGATAATTATTGCATAGTATTTCACGTTATTTGATACAATTATTGTCGATATTTTATATATTATTAAATCAATAATTGAAATGATGAGTTATTAATATTATTATTTGTAATATTAACGATGTAGAAGTTACGCAAGGAGAGGTTTGGTCACTAATAATTGTGTGATAGGAGAAATCCTTATTAGAAAGCCCATTCTTTTCTGGGAACGACCTGGTCGATTAATATTGTGAATTATAATAATAATGATAAATATTGTTAAAATATTGGGGAATATTGTATATGATAATTCGTTGGTACATCACCCAAATAGGTGTATAATAGTAATATATTATGTTATATTATTATATAATGGGTGATGATTCTCTTGCACATGGGTAACAATATTATGTTATTAATATTATATTATTATTCATTTATTAGTCATTATATGCATTGGTCACCCATTCTAATCATGTAAAAAATGGAGTTTGCCTGGGGTGGGGGGAATGTGTTGTCACGGGTGGGTGGAAATTTTCAAATAAGCATGTGTTTTATAAATATAATTATATATATTATATTTTGTTGATTTGTCTTGTTATAGAGATTCAATCGCCAAATATGCGTATGAAGTCCGTGACTTTGTATGTTGAGTCCGTGAAAATCTTACACAATGCATTTCCATTCTCCTATAAATAGAAGCTCATTCCTTCTTTATTTCTTACGAATTCACTGAAACTCTAGAGAGAAAATTATAGAAGAAAAAGAAAAAGTCTGCTACCTCTCTTTTCCTATATCCAGATTTCTTCTAAGGTAAAGGGTATTATTTCTTTTGTATTCATGAAGAGAACTTACATTATTCCATTCTTTATTATTACATTGGAATAACTTTGTATCTGTGAATACCCTATACTTGGTGAAATTCTTTTGTTATTCCATTCGTTATTATTATGTTGGAATATCCACATCATCATGCGCTTTTGCATCGTGGGACTTATTAAATTCTTTATTATTACATTGGAATATCACATGCATGCGTTTACGCATGGGACTGGGTTAAATCTTTATTATTCTGTTGAAACATTCTGCCGGGTGCGAATTTAAACCGACTGGTTCCGTTATTTATTATTACTTCATTGGAATAACTTTTATGCATGCAAAGTACCACATGCATGGTAATTTCTTTTGTTATTCCATTCTTTATTATACTCGGTTGGTTAAATTTTTACTTTATACTCCATGAAATTAGTGGAATATCCTTGATATTTTGCGTTTCATCGATATCTTTTCATGGAAATATTCTTACGAGCATTCTTGAATTTTACTTTACAAAGAAGTGTCATGTTGATAATTTGAGCGTTATTAGTTCTGGATAAATTAATTCTTGAACTTGTTTTATTGAATTCTTATATCATTGTCATCATCCTCATATTTATATTTTATTGAAAGTCTTTTGTAGCCTGTAGTGCATAGATGGACTTTGTATGATTATGACCAGGAATTATTCGGTGTAATCATGATCGTAATGTTACAAATGATGTGGTAAAAGTTCTCATTGGCGTAGTGCATTGATGGATGATTGTTGGCATGATCATGACCATTGATGAATATACGAATATCCTTGGCCCGTAGTGCATGGATAATTTATGGTTGTGATCTTAATGAATATCCTTGGTAGTAGTGCGGGGATGATGTGGATTATTTTTTAAATTTGAGTCTCGGCGATAAAAGTGATGAAAACCTTTAAATCATAAAAGATAGTAGATTTTATTCTCTACTTGACTCTTTTAATGGATTGCTTGTTACCGCAGATTAAACTTGATGTCTATTATATTTTATTAGTTTAACATTGTTGAAGGCTAATGATAATTTATTTTGCATTATCTTAGTCATAATATTTCTTCTTTGGGCTAGTTGAGCTCACCCTTTTCTTTCTTTATTCTCTTGTGAAATGAGAACGTGGCGGGACTAGTCGGGGAGCGGAAGTGATGGTCCGGATGATAATATTAGTAGTCCTCACTATTCTGTTAAATAGTGTGATAATAAATGTAATGAGGACTTATTCTGAGAGTGGATATTGTCTAGAAGACAATATTTGTATTAAAACTCACAGCTATCTTGTTGTATATTAAAGATTGTATTTGTATTTTGTACCATGTATTTGGCGACTCAGAATAGGTGATGTATACCTATTTTGGGGGCGTCACAACATTAGCCTAGATCTGGATCCTCTATGAGGATTTCTCTGTGAGGATCTTGTGAAGGTTTTACTGTGAGGTTGACAACATATTAAAAAAAAGATCCAATGACTCACAATTCTTTTTTTGTCTGTGTATCAAAACGACGTCGTTTTGATAGTAATTCTTTTTTACAAGTTAACAGAAAATTGAAAGCCACCAAACGCCGTTAACTTCGTTTGTTTGCTAATTCTTGTTAGTTATGAGCGGCATGACTTTTTTCATGATTGTAATGGGTCTAATCTAGTTGGGACGTTTTATTAATCATTTTTTTTTGTGCTTTAGAATCGATAGGGTTATTAATCTTTGTATCTTTGTCAAAGGCTAATAATATTATTCTTTTCTCTTCAAAAAAATAAATCCAACGGACAATTTTTATCCTATTAAAAAAAATTGAGTTTCCATTGTGATTCTTTAAGTGAACTGAAAAAAATTAAAGAAAAAAAAATTTAGGTAAACAATCTGGGGAAAATTTGAATAAAGGAAAAAAAAACAATTGAAATTTGGCTAATCCTAAACCTTGGCGTGCTCCAGGAAGAACAAGAAACGAAGCAAAGAAAGAAAGGAGAAGAAAATGGAAAAACGAAACAAACAAACAAACGAAGTAAACGGCGTTTGGTGGCTTCCAATCTTATATCAACTTGTAAAAAAAAATTCCTATCAAAACGACGTCGTTTTGATACACAGACAAGGAAAGAAGTTATGAGCCATTAGATCTTCTTTTTAATGTGTTGTCAACCCCACAACAAAAACCTCACAAGATCCTCACTCATAGAGGATCCGGATCTCATTAGCCCAACCTCCATAATTGAGAGAAAACAAAAGGATGGAGCGAGAAAAATCACATTCAAACAAAAGATGAGCATGATTTTCATTGTAAAAAGTGCAAAGACAACATCTAGGATATTTCTTTCTACTTTATATGGGGAGATGCTAGGGTCTCAGATTGGTTGGGTAAATCTTATGTGATTGGTTATGCCATAAATTATCATTAAATTTAAGATCATGGGTATATTATTTAAAGAAGTGAGCCTCTTGCCTAGCTTCTTACAAGTTAATGATATCCAAACTTTTGTGTGGTAGTGTGTTCTAATCGTCAATCATGCATATGTAGATTGTGTATTATAGTCGTTCTGTTCTAATTCCTTTTCTGACATTATTATGTTAATGTCTATCAAAATCATTTGTTTTTAGGATAATCTAGTATTAGTGTTTGATTTTTTTTTTAATTTCCTCATTATATATACCATTACACATTGTACTTCTCTCCATAGATGATGCGATTGGAGTGCAAAAAAGCAGTTGCGTAGATTGCTGGCAACTAAATCAGATACTACTTTCTTGGAAATACGTGGGAAGGTACCGTAAGATTTAACTTGTAGATTCCTCTACCACTTAAACAGACAGATTCGTACTAAGATGATCTTAACCACATCTTTTCTATACTCTGCAATAAAATTACTGCATAGTTTCTAACGAAAGAAAGTACAAAGGATGTTCTTAAATTAATTAGATAGTATATAACTTAAATCACATCAGTTGTCTGATGCTGCTTGGGAGTGAAATACAGTGTTCCGGATTTTTTTTACTTCTATTTTGAGTACAATTAATCTCTCTCTCTATATGTACTTTTTCTTTTTTGAAGTTACAGTTTTATGTCCATAATTTAAAGTTAAGTAACATTTCATAAGAATGGTCAAACAAAATCCATAAATTTGTCATTACCCTATTTTCAGAAATGACATATGTGGTGATGTTTGGTGGATAATAAGAATGGAGAAAAAGAATAAATCTGCTAATATATGCGTAGCGTAGTAGAAAGATAATCAGGGAAATTATGGATAATGCTTTCTGTAATATTGCTATTGAAGGTCTGATCACCTTCAGGCACAAGATTAGGTAACTCTTTCAAAGTTAAAGCACAATATTCTGTAACTTCAACAGCCAATTAAATTGCATAATTTTCTGCTAGCAGTATAAACACATGTCCTTGTGCATTTTGATTCCCCCTGTATTTTTTCAAGATAACAAAAACTGGAGCAGTATTAAATTCTATCAATGTTAACATGACTAGTGCTGTGACTTTAACATTGTCTTATGTGCACACTTATTTTTATTGTTAGAATAACCTATTTTAATATACTTTTCCATTTTCTATTTCTTTTTTTCTTCAACTGCACTTTTAAACTCGTTAAAGAATAAGAAAACTTGTTTTCATCAAGAACAGTGAACTCACTCATGTTATATGGTAGATGATACCATTTGTTTAAAATATATTTGTTTTCAATAGCCAATTTTATCATATTACTTGATTAGAAAATATGGGGTTGGTGAGACAATCACTCACAGTTCTGCTAAAGATTCTTATTCCTGGTCCTTGCATGAAGAAAGAGCCATAAATTAGTCCAACTGAAAAGCTTAACATTCCAAAGACTGGATTTTTATTAGTGTTAAGCTGTCACAGAATATTATATCCTTTCATCAAGGACAAAAACAAATGCCCCATACGCAGTTTTGGGATATCTAAGCACTAATAAACTCCTGTTCCTGCCATTACGCGTGTCAGTTAAGGATACAGTTCTTGAGTTTCGGACAAAATGACATACAATCTCTGAAAGTGTGACTTAAATTTTATATGAAATCTACGTTTACATGGGCAAGAACCTCTTTATTCTTGTATTTTTCATCCTCGTGATCTGATGATTAAGGTTTTACTTGATTTATTTATTAAATTGACAGGCGTCTATGTTCGTTTTGCACTGATATCTCAAATCTTATATAACTAATTACCCTCCTTTAGAAACTGCCAGGAGGAAAATGACTAAACTGGGAATTGTGCTGTCATCAAATTATTTTGTTTGGAAGTAACTATCTACATAGTCTCTACATTGTTACCGCATCATATAAATACTTGCGAGTCTTAGAATTAGGACTAAAACTCAAGAGTTTTCAAGTCCAACTCAATATATAACTATTGCAATAATGTTTCAACCTGAAATTCTTCAACCTTCATGGCCATATTCTGATAAAATAACTTCATTACTGGATGATGAGGTTGAAGAATATGGATTCGGATTGGTTGCTGAAATGAGTAGCCATGAGTTTTCTTCTATGGACACCACACCAGATGCCTCCACTGACTTTTCCTTCTCAATCCAATATCTCGCAAATATATTTCCTGATGAGTATACGGATTTTCAAGTTCCTCTTGATGAACCAAGTTTCACAATATCAACCAATGATTTCCCACCAGATTTAGAGGAACTAAGAAATACTATGTTTACTGGTGAGATTGATGGCATGCCTTTATATTTGGAGGACAATGAGGGAAGTTTTCATTTTCAACAATCACAACTTGATGGAGAAGATGAATGTAACCTCAGTCAGTCCATGAATACAAGTGACATTTCTATGGAAATGACATCAATCCAACCTACGCTAAGCTTTCCCACAGGGGGCATGGAGATTGATAATAACCCGAGTTTACTTCATCTTCTAATGGCCTATGGAGAAGCTATGCAGAATGGACAGAGAGAGCTTGCAGAGGTGATCGTTAAACACATTAGTTTGACAGTTAGCCCAGTTGGTGAAATTTTGGAACGCCTGTTGTACTACTTATTCGCTTCTTTGGACAAGCAATCAGACTACCTAAAAGTAGAGTCCAAGAAAAACTTCCATGCAGCTTTTAAGGCATTTTACCAAATATTCCCATACGGGAAGTTTGCTCATTTTGCAGCCAATTCAGCAATCCTCGAGGCTATGCCTAAAGATGCAAAGATCATCCACATTTTTGACTTCGACATGGGTGATGGGGTACAATGGTCTTCGATGATTGAGGCCATCAGGCATCAGAAGAGGGAACTCAGGTTGACATCAATAAAAAGGAGCGAGGGAGATTCTCGCTGTGATCCCTTAAAATGGAAATTTGAGGAGACAACGAGACGGCTACATGATCATGCAAGATCTTTCGATGTAAATTTGAAGGTGGATGAGATGGACCTCCATGATTTGAGTGAAATGAAGAATATAAAGAAAAGGGGTGATGGGCAAGAATGGTGTGCTTTTAATTGCATGGTGAGTCTTCCACACATGGGAAGGGTGAGAAGTAGAAAGGATGTTATTGAATTTCTGAGGGTGGCCAAGGAATTTGTTACATATACAAGTTACAAGGGCATTATAACTTTTGGTGATGGGGATGCTTGGGAGAAACTTAAAATGTCATCGAGTTTTACTTCATTTTTGGATGGGCATTTGGTACATTACCAAACTTTGTTAGAATCTCTAGAGTACAGTTTCCCAATTCATTTCGGAGAAGCAAGAACTTCCATGGAATGTCTATTCGTGGCGCCTTCTGTATCTTCTCTTGCATGGATTCAGAAATGGGAGGAAACAAGAGAATGTTGTGACCTTCAATCAACTGCAGGGCTAGGGCTTGGGTTGTGGGGTTGGGAAGTAAGCAAAGAGAGCTTAATGGAAGCTAAAGAACTGGTGAGAGAAGGAGAGAGCCTATACGGAGTGAGGATTGAAGGTGAGCATAACAATCAACTGGTGTTGGACTGGAGGGGAACTGAATTGGTGAGAGTCTCTTGTTGGCAAAGCTGAAAAGAGGTGGAAATTTAAAAATAAATGGAGCAACAACTTAGGAATAACAGAGAAAAGGTGTAAACTTCCACCGATATATACATAACATTTTTCTTCTTTAAGTTGTTAGTACTGTGGATATTGTATAACTATCAATCAATCACTGAAATATATAAAAAACAATTATGGATTAATTGATTTTTTTCCCCTTCCCTTGCTTAGTTTGCTGCTCCTTCATTTTAATTGCATGTGTTGCTTGGTACTAAAATGAGAAATTAACACTTGCAAATTATAATTAAGAAAATCAGGAGGTTTTAATTTTAAAGAGTGTACCAAAAGCTAACGCAAATGTATTCCACTCCTACTTAATATGCAAAATAATAACATTGGTTGTTTTATAGAAAACTTTATAGGAATCCAGGTCAAGTCCAACCCTACAGACAGCTATAGATCTTCCCAATGAACCTCAAAATTGTGACTACCTGCAGCATTCTACTGAAATTAAATAAACAACAGAGAAATTGAAATCAAATGAATCAAAGAGGCAACAAATCACCCAACAGAGCATTGCATAAACTGCTAAAGTTGCATAAGAAATAAAGGCCACTGACATCTAGTGACCTTAATGCTTACAATCAACTAGGACCCTTTTGACCCCCATGGAGACGGGTCGGATCACATAACATTTCTGCATTTCAGAAACTTACAACCGAGATACAATGCATACTTGACCTGAACCATCTTTTGTTGACCTTTACCAGAAAAAAAATTTAAAAAAAAAGGGAAAAAGAGAAGAAAAGAAAAGGAAGGACCATTTCCATGAATAAAGAAAAGAAGCAAACAAATGGTCATAATTTCACCCACAGACACGCTTAAGCATCCCTTGAGTCCAAGTTGCGGTCTCCTTCAGCTGTTCATCATCAGATTGAAGACACTCTCCTAATAGTTCAACACAGAATGAACGATCCTTGAACAACATCTTCACATTTGAACCAAGTGCATCTGCTACATCACCCAACACTGCAACTGCTGCTTTGGTCACACTCTCGTCCCTACAAAGAAGCACAGCAAGTAAAACAAGCACTTGGTAATTACATCCTTAAAAATACAACGTAAAATGAAGGACGCTAACAGAAACCAATACCTTGGTCTATCTTTAGATACCAATTCAATAAATTGCAATAGATGAGGGGCATGGGGCAACATCAAATCAGCCTTTGTATTCTTAAATCCTTGCAAAATACCAGAATAAGCCTCAAAGATGCTGCGCCTCAGCTGATTGCCATATTCCATCATCTCCTCATCACTGTTGTCCAACTGCGCACACACCTCTGCGGCTCCCTGCATCATTTGCACCACATATTGGATGTACTTTTCGAAGTGTTCTCCAATTGCAAGAGCAATATCCCCAAAGCATGAGAATATAGGAGGCTTGACAGAACGGTGTAGTTCACCACTGGAGAGATCCTTGAGGAGAAGAGTCATGATCCCATCACAGTATGGCAAGATCTTGTCATCTAAAGCACGGCAAATGTCGCCAACCACCCCAACTGAGATTGCACAGACCTGGTATTCCTCAAAATTTTGAAGACCCATCTCTAGATACTTGTAGAATTCCTGCATATACTTCAAAAACTCTGGTCCAGTTGCATAAGCCAGAGCACCAATAGCAAGCATTGCTTCTTCATGTACTGTAGAGCTACGACAACCAAAAACCATAAGGAACAACATCATAATCTGGTTGGCAGCCTGGAGTATAATGGGCTCCGTCTCATCAGCACTACTAAGTTTCTGAATAATAACCTGGAGGACACCACAAAGAGAAGCCTGCAAATCTCCTTGTTTTTCCCTATCATCTGATGATCCAATTTGGAGCTCAGCTGTCTTTGCCAACTTTGTCATGATAGCAGGAAGAAGTTGCGCAATGATTTGAGAACTTTCTGCAAGATTAGAACATCTAACCACCTCGTTTAAGGTCTCATAAGCAGCAGTCCTAAGCTTAGAGTCACCCCCATCTGTTCTATCAGCAGTTGCAATGAGACAAGTTATTATCTCTAAGAGATAAGGTGTGAGCATAGAGGAACTTGTACCAGCATCCTCATACCCCTGAGCAAGGTAATAGATAGCCCCACATACCTTCTCAGATATATGGGGTGCATCCTTTATGCTCTCCAACAAAACCTCCAAAATTCGTTGGAGGTTGGCCGGAGAAATAACAGAAAATCCAGTAGAGGGAGTGTGCAACAACTCAAAAATACGACTAAGAGTCCAAGCAGTTGTGTCCTTCACATGGCTGTTTTCATCCTTCATTGCATTAAGCAGAAACTCTAATCCTGTATTGACCATAGGGGAGAGCTTCTCAATGCTTGGGCCTTCAAGGATTGAACCGAATGCATATGTAGCTGCTTCACGAGATCGCCAATCAGGCTTCAATATGTTAGTTTCCACAAAAGGCATCACAAGTGGTACAAGGGCATCCCCAACAGTTCTAGCCACAAGACCTAGACATGTGCCACCAGCCATGGCAAGATTCCAAATCCCATCATCCTGGTCCTGATCCTCATCCTGCTTGAGTAAAGTTTCCAGTAACATTGGAACTAAAGATGACAAAGCCTTCTCGATGAAGCGGGAATGAGGGGCACTGGAATCACCACTATCAGGAACCTCAAAATCTTGAAGCTCTAACTCTTCATCACAGATAGAGCTCCAAAACTCAATTGCTTGAAGGGCAACACCCTCTTCATCTCCTTTAACTGCATTAGCTGTTAGTTGAAAGATAGTCTGCATATAAGGTTCAAGCACATCATAGTATGTTGATGCTATTGAAACAAGACATTCAAAAGCAGCCTGTCTAATCTCTGCCTCTTTGGCCATGGCTGTCTGACAAACCACCTTCATAATGAAATTGCGCTCCATCTCATTCTCAAAGTTAGTCTGTGCAAAATCAAGGGCGTTATATAAAGCCCTGGTAGCTGCAAGGCGGACTTCTGGGCTTGGCTCAGTTTCATTCATTCCCTGAACAACAGCAGTAAGGACAGAGTTTACTTCATCTTGCACAAGATCATTGTGTGATATCTCCTCACACACATACCCCAGCGTTTCCAGTGTTGCTTGTTTCAAAGACGCGGGCCTATCTTGCTGAGTCATATTGACAAGCAATGTTCCAACGAGTTCAGGCCACACCTTTTGGGGAATTTCAATTGAAGCAATTTTGGCTATTACTTGGGAAGCAGTGTGCCTTGCCTCATGCACAGAAGATCCAAGACTATTCAATAGCAAGCCTTTAATTTGGGATTTGATTGAAATGTCGGTTCCCAACCACTGTTGAACAAGATGTTCTTTCCTAGTGGCATCTTTAGCATCCAATGAGTTCTTAAGTACAATACCAGCCAGGCTTCGACTCTCAGATGGTTTTCCTTCATTTGAGAGTTCAACCGACAAGGACAGAAGAAAACCAGGTAAGTTTTGCTCTTGGAACTGCCTAAGTTTACCCTCTGCTTCAGTCCGCTCCGTTGCATTTGCAGATTGAGCAGACAATAGAAATTGGGTGATATCCATTGCCATTATTTTGCTCTACAATACCAAAAAATAATAGAATCAGTAATACAATAATAAGATTAATAGAAAATTGATTAATTTTGAATACAAGGAATAAGTAGAAGTAGATAATATGTGCCACTAACCTACCATTCAAAATAAAGATAACAGAAATGGTATGAAAAATAAGCTACTACGCAAGCAGCAGAAATATTTCAGCTTTTAACTGTGACACAGAAGTCAAGTCATTTTCCTTTTACAACAAAACCCCCACCCTGATTAGAGCGACAATGAAATTTCAGTATCCCATTAAATACAAATTGTTTGATGCATCACCATCAAACAAGCACAATGGCATGCAGACTGTTCTCAGTAAATGATTTACATTGAAAAAATAAAGCCAAATGATGGTAAATCGATAACTTTACTAGAGCAGATTAATAGATAATAAATAGCATTATTCATAGAAAAATCAAAAACTGTACCGATCAATAATCAATCTGTTAATTAGCAAAAAAAAAATCAATCTGTTTCAATAGCAAATTACATCATAGCCTCAATGGTTCAGTTCCATAGAAACCTTTTTCAACACAAAAACTTACTCTACATTCCAAATTTATATATAAAATCCCAAACTCTAAAACTAATTGAAACATCATTCAATAAAAACATGGCCTTGAAAAGCTCCTGGATATAATTTTTGAGACAGAACAAGTAAATTAAATTACATGGTCCGTTATAAATCCAGAAAATACAGCCTTCAATTTTAAACCCAAACCCATGAATAATAGCTAAAATAAAACAATCCCAAATGTTATACAAAAAAAATTATCAGAGAAAGCAAAAAGCTAGCAAATTCTCAGATTCAAGTATAAATGACAAGTTATACACTGAGCCCTAATCGCCTAAATTTCAATAACAGAAAATGAAAAACCCTTTAAGCGAAATAAAAACTGTAAACATGCTATAAACATTAGATTCATACAGAAAACAAAAATCTAAACGGTAGATTGAGATTATAAGCAAAAATCATTGCTGAAACAAAAATCTATCAAATCAGAGAACCTTTAAAGGCAATTGAAGCAATCAACTAGGCAATCAGAGATCTCTCTCTTTCTCACCTTGCGTTTAGACTCTGTAGAGAAGCCAAATCGCAGATAGAGGGAGAGAGCGTATATATGTAGTACTATATTTCTGTGTGTTGTACCATAAAAATCTATTTATTTCGAATGTATAGAGGAAGCGGGAGGCTTGTAAAAGGATGAACGGGTAGCCTTCGTCGTCTGCCCGTTGCCCGAGATTGCCGACCCTCTAAAACCCTAGCTTTTTTGAAATTTCGCACGTGTGAACAGAGTGGGTTGTTTCTATGCGACCTATGGCTACTTGTTGGGCTATATATTGGCTTTCAATGTGCAACAACATTGACTTGGGCTATATATTTTGAAAACCTTTCAATACATGGCTATAAATTTAAAAAAAATTTTGGAATTTCAATTCTATTTAAACGACGCCACAAATATTAAAATAATGATTAGAAAGCATTATCAATGACTTGGGCTATAATACCCTTAAATTTTTTTTGAAAACCTTTCAATGGGCCGAAGAATAATGAGGGGTAATTTTGAAAAAAATCATTAATTTCCTAGATTTTGTCAAAAATTAGGGACAAATTCTAAAAATCATTTTGACGGAGGGAGTAATATTTAATATTAGTACAAATTATTTTGTTTCAAATTTTCGAAATTGATTATAATTCACTATACATTTCGTGGGTTTGGGAAGAAGTTTACGTAATTTTATTACTAAGAACGAGAAATCTATTATGATATAACTTAATTACTTAAAATCATCTCGTCATAATTATTAAAATGCGTGAAATAAAAATTTTCTTTACACATTAAAATTGTTTGGTTAACATAAATGCGCAAATATAGAGTAATGCTTCTTATCATATAAAATCGCGATACATTCATACATATTGGTATGGCACATGACATGTTTCATCAGACGTAGTGGGTCATACCAATATACACATGAATGTATATAGCCGACCCATTTTTATGTGATAGTAGACTTATTAATGTGAATATGCATATTAAAAGTCTATCTCAAGGGAAATTAGACATTAATAAGTGTAATTGTTATATATATATATATTTCAATTATTTTCTTGAAACGAAACAAAATAATACTCCTTATTAATTTGAATATCATGTTATAACCAAAAAGTTATACCCTTTCATTAAATATCTTATACTTTCTTAAGGGAAATTCCATATTAATAAGTATAATAAGTGTTATATATGATTAATGAAATATTTCAATTTTATTTTCTTTAAATGAATGAAAAACAAAAAAGACTTTTATAATAATAATAATTTTATTAATTTAATTTGCTGCTACTATGCTTTAGTGAATCAAATACCAATACTCATAACCAACTCAATTAATTTTCTTTGCATTTGAATATCATTAATTTAGATACAAAATAAATAATGTGAACGACAAAAACGTATAAAATTAATATCACCATCTCCTGGACTTAAAGGAAACACATTGAATTTATATTACATCTCTAGTACAGTGTAGTTACAAGTGCACCAAATCTAAGAGTTTGTAGTGGTAGACTTAATTTCAGTGGCATGAATCAAAGCCAGTTTCAGCTAATGAACGTACAGTTGTGCTTTCTTCTAGTAGGTTTCACTGGGCTCTTTATACCACACAGCTTGTGCTTCATGCGCCAAGGGAAGAAAATGTCCAGGCCACAGCTCTTTGGTGAGGAATAAGGCTGCCCGACTGATTGATGATGATTATTATTGCTTGTATCAACTGGAAGTTGAGCAGCAGCCAATGCTTTGGCATCCGAAAGATATCGTTGAATAATGAAACTTGGAGATTGAATAGAAGAAGAATCTCTAAAGTTCACACCTACTGTCTCAAAAATGTCTATCGACTCGGATAATGAGAAAATATCAATAGCGTCCGAGAAATTTCCTTTATCGTAATCATCATCAACATCACCGTCACAACCATCATCCACATTATCATGATCATTCCGGTCGATTTCTGGATGCCATCTGCCCGGTGGGAGCTTTGGAGGCGGCACATCCGTGTCATAAGTTTTACGGCAACCCTTTGGCTTGCCAGGACTTTGCTCCCAAGAAAATGGTACCCTGTTAGATGTGTCCCATGAAGGGTGTCGTCGAGAATTTGGATGAGGCAATTCTATAGTGGTGATTCCAGTGGGGCGTCGTGTGGATAAAAATGGCAAGTTCAAGTCCAGCTTCCTAGGACATGATTTTCTCTCCATAGCTGCTGAAGAAAAGTTTCAAGTTGAGGAAAAGGTTGAGGAGGTAATGTTATAAAGGTGGTTGAGTATGTACTAGAAACAGTTGGAAGTATAGGTATCTCGTGCAGTCGATTAAAAGATTCACTTTAAAAGCTCACAGGTAAGGTAGGAAAAAAATCTAGCATTATGTGGCCGTCATTACTGTAACACGATCAACAACATAATCACCAGCATTTATGTCTGGATTTGGTTACAAGGAATCCGACTCCCCAACCCCAGGAGACTAGGAGAGTGCAAAAACCACCACCACTCCGAGAGCACGTGCTCTCTTATTTGTTCTCTCAGCTTTTCATAAAATTACACTATATATCAACACAAACTATCCAGACGCCAGAATGAATGAAGACTGAACACTACCAGAAGTTAGAGCAAGTACTGTTTGAATTGAGAAGTTCCATTTGCTTTGATTGTGTATGGAGATTACATTTAGAGAATCAAGATAAATGAAAATTGTACAGAATTGAAATGCAGTAGCACTTAATGTCTTTCATGAGGATAAATACAGAGGGAGGAAACCATACAGAAATTACACTGAACCTCACTGATCAGACCTTTATCACAACTCACAAGCTGGAATGTAATGTACAAGTTTCATATGGTTGTGGATATGTTACAATACCATCTCCATTTGTGCATTCGATGCTCTAACAGGTAGTACCATCTTGAGCGTTCTGACCTACAGATTTCATCGTTTGATTCACTATAATTGCCAAAAAAATATGTATATACAATTATACTTTAACAGGCTAGCTTTCTCCTCTTTTTCCATGTTATTTATCTGAATCCGGGTATTTCCTCTTGGACACCACTGCCATAACCAATCTAACCTGAATTTTAGAAACACGTTTCAGAAAATAAATTGAACAGGCTAGATTGGGCCACGTGTGTACCAAAACCAATTGGGGAGCAACGAATCAATTGCCCACACAGATATCAGGAAAGGAAACCTAAATGTTGCTCTCTGGCTCCATTACGTTTGTTGTTGTTCTTTTGCCCGTTCCAATGCTTTATGATAAAGCTCTATTGTATCTGCATGGCTGGGATCAAGACAGAGAGCTGCCTCACAATCTCGGACAGTGGATATGTTGTCACCCATTGACTCATGAAAAGCAGCTCGAAGATGGAACAGTTGTAGGTCTGTCTTGAAAGCTATGGCCTTTGTAAGTTCTGCTATGGCTTCATCCTCCTTATGGTCATCCATGAGAACTGAAAGGCACATTTTTACAGCGTTAGCTCTGGAAATCAGCAAGGCATGAGTAACACCTAGATAAGATCCATAATGAATGTAACAAATGAGTAGCTCCTGGTGGTTGTCTGAAACTATCTTATCTGACTTCCCTCGATAAAAAAAAAATAAACGGTGTTCCGCATTCATAATTTTTGTATTCAGTTAGTAACTGAAAATCCAAGGCTTCAAATAACATCATGTAATCTGAAATGTATTGCCTGGCACATCCAAACTTTACACTACTATGAAAAGAATCATGAAAAAACTGGTCACAATCTAGTCCTAGAAGCACAACAGATTTCAAGTCAGTATATTTGTAAAACAGGGTATTTATGCTGGGCCATTCTCTGTCTATATTTATGTACTTTTGCAAGAAATTATTTGCATTATGTACTCCATCAATGCCAGCCTATGCAACTGGACACGTATCACTATTTACATCAGACAGAATGCCATGTCAGTGATATTACACTAAGTTACATGGACTCAGATGGAGTGTCCGGTCGGACATGGGAGTCCGACACAGGTACTCCTCAGTTTTATGTCTCACCATTCATATCAGACAGAATACCATGTTAGTTATATTACACCAAGTTACATGGACTCGGATGGAGTGCACGACACGGGTACACCTCAATTTTGCTAGTTTTTACTCTAGAATAAAGAATCCAGTACCCATACCCCGAGTGTCGAGTATCACACGGGTAATTGAAGGCAGAGTGAAGAATCCATGTAACATAATATTACATACCAATCTTTCCCAAATATCCAAATATCACCTAATATGAAACTAAATCATGCTGTAAAACCATAAGATAGAGAATCCCATCAGGATTTCTTATTATTTATTCATTTATTTATTATATCAATTTTTAGTGTCAAATACCAATTAGAAGATTATAAAGATTTTTTTACAAGTAACAAATAGGTACCATGATTTTAAGGGAATCAGCTTAGCAAAACTTATCATCCTAACATTTTACCATTTCGGCAAGTAAAGCAAACCATAGTAGTAGCCCAGCCCAGCCATCAATCCATCAATCTAGAAACAGTTCAATTGGTTAGAAATGGAGTGTCCTTAGTATGAAGTAATTTGCCAATTTTTTACAGTATTCAAGATATCCAATTTTTTCATCAGGACAAAGTGAAGAGTCCGAGTAACACAGGTTGAAGTAATAGTTCAATTCAGATACCTTCATACGCTATACTCAAATACCTACAATATAAATCAAATCAAATCGTAATGGTAGCCAGGCCAGGCCAGGCCAGTCTTCAATTTAACAGTCAATACTAGAATTAAGTTCCTTGTTAAAATTATACTTCACTCCAACCACCTCAAATGCTAGAACACTATTATCACATAAAACATCTATAATATACCCCAAGAATCTAATTTGCTTCATTGATTTTGTACAGTTATTTTATCTATCAAAAGTAAAAGAAATAATAAAAAAGCAACAAAAATCTGAATTTCATAGAAGTTGACGTACATTGCACAGCAGGCACCATTAATACACCAGTGCAATATATATCCTTGCTTGCATTTCATTCCACATTGAGTCAAGTCTAGAGAAGAGAAGTTGAAGCAAAAAGTAAGAAGATACTTAACTACAGGTTTTGGACACCATAAGAGCTCTCTTTTTGGTTCAATATGTAGCACAATGATGCTTCATCCGAATATTCTTGGATAGTTTAGGCACTTAACAAAGTAAAGATAAAGGAACCTCAATAAGATCTTAAAAAATGCTACACACGCACATCTTAACATATCTAGACGCCTAAGTTATATGGACTCTGAGGGAGTGTCCTGTCGTACACGGGCACTTTCAAGATACCAACAAGGATACTCCTCAATTTTGCCAGTTTTTGCACTAGAATGAAGTATCCAACACCCATACCAGTGTCGAGTGTTGGACACGGATACTTGAAGGTGACACACCCTTTTTGAAACATAGATCCTCAATTCAAAGGCAAGCCCATGAACTACAAAGCTATATGATATTACGATAATGTTGATAATTAATATGCTACTGTTATTTTGAGGAAACACGATGAAAGGAACAAACTCAACAAAAAAGAAAGAGTGCAGCCTGTGAAACATTTTGGAAACTAAAAACAACTCAGAGATGTCACAAGATTGAGCAGTGAGAACCACTTAAACGGCAAGTAGATTGTATGACCATAAAGATATAGAAATACATAACTGTCACCGATCATTTTGGCATCTGGCTCTCTATAAATTCATAACAAGAATCAGATTAGTGTTGAGATTTAAATACCAATCCCTTCAACCTTTATACTAAACATAGCATTTTGAACTGCCCAATATTTAAGACATATGTAGTATGATATGGAAGAGTCCCCACAACATAATTGAACTGATCATATAGCTGCATAACGCTTGGTAAGCAAGGAAAGGTTGGTTTGGTTGGCAGCAACTCAACTTGTTACATAAAATGCCAAGCATGTGTTGTTTTCTATTATTAAATCAATAAAGGTCACGAATATTCACCAAAAGTTTTAATAATAAATATAATAATCCCTTAGAAAGTTGTCCTTGGAATAACAGCTGACAGACTGAGAAAATAATATTTCATAGCACAGAACATAAAAAACCAGCAAGATCTCTAATTCTCATATGAAAATAATTCTTCACAAAGGATTAGAGTTTCAGCCAAAGAGAATTAGAACTCTACAAGCCACAAAAAACAATGAGCATTGTATTAACCACAAACTGTCGTATACATTAACTTTTGTTCATTGAACTTGAAAGAGTAAATTCGGATTCACTAGATGCTATGAGATATTTACACCCAAAAATGACTTTTGAAATTTGCATTTTGTGATAGTAAAGGTATAAAAATAATTTTCTACACTTGGTATACTTCTTGTCATTATGTAAATTTGAACTTTTTGATAGGTAACAACAAAAATAAATGTTTACGAAGATAACAAAAAATGGGCTGCCACCAAATGGATCAAGTTTGAAAGAAGGAACATTACAGCATAACTGGAGTACCTAAAATGCCAAGAAAACTGAGAAGGTATCCAGCTAGCTATTTTCATCTAATGAAATACAGTACTGAAATGTTGGTGCTGAAGGGTGGGGACGTAACCAATATGCAGAATAAAGAGAGGGAGCAACATATAATTTTGAACATTGAAAATTCATTTTGAGCAAGTATATAAACTAAGTGGTCAAAAGAGAGTTATATAAGTAGGTGAAAGAAATGCACAATCTGGTACCAAAGTATTGAACACAAACTAAAAGTCTGAAACACACGAACAAAGATTTATATAAAATAATGCCTGGAAAAAAAAACATTGAGACTTCCCACATCGGAAGAGGGGCCACAATTAGTTTGATACGGCAACTTTGGGTAGTAAACTTTTGTTATTTTTAGATAGGTTGGGTACTAAATTTTTGTCTCCTTCAGGAAAAAACTAGAGACCAGAACTAAACTAAGAGGAAGAAAATGAAGCAAAAAGTATGGAAATTCACTCATCTCATATAAGCTACAGATATTCGAGATCTAGTGTTTGATCTGAAAGGAGATCTTCTATAATTTCGCACATGGTACAGAATCTCAACAAGCATGATGACACCGCCAGATTAACTTCTAAACCAAAACAGTGATATGTCAATTCCAATAGTATCTCTTAACAAGTAATATGACACAAAAGAAACCACAAATGAAAGGTCATGTAACTTACTGGCTGCCCTGTATCTATATGGATATGTCCGCAGTGGATCTAGTTGAGTTGCCATGCTAAGATCACTTTTTGCCATGTCCCGGTCACAGTACTCTGATCGCTTCTCATAAGCAGATGCATTATACCTGGCCTTCTCTATTAACTTTGTCATCTCGTCATATGCAGCTTTTCGCTGATTTTTTAGATTGTATACACGTGCCAGACCTTGATGTGCTCGTGAATGCTTGATGTTGAGAGCATTCATGTAACAATCAGCAGCAAGATCCAGCTTACCACAGTCTACATAGATGCTCCCTAGATTACTTAATGCCTGAAATAACACAGTAGATTAATGTATCATCATGCATAGGATATTGTATATATGCTATTTATGAAGCAAATACTCACTTGTCCTTTTCTAAGGCCATCTGATGGACATCTAAGAGCTTCCTCCAGAAGTTGGATAATATAGGTAGAATTAGCAGAATCAAGATTTGAATCAGGATCAGTCAAAGCATATGCTTTTAGGAAAAAAGCTTCAAATGATCTCTTGATGGCGATCGCATCTTCAGCCTTAGCTAAAGCTTCTTCATGATGACCTGTGTCATACGAAATCCAGCCTTCATAGACAAGTCTTTCATGATCAGACGAAGCATGGTTTCGAGCCATTCGAAGACTTCGCATTGCAGCCTTGTGGCAGTTTAACCTAAAATGATCAGGTATCATGAAAAAATCCTCTCAATACACTCAAAGGTTGGATCTTAATCTCTTAATTAGCATTTTATAAATTCCAATCAAATGTTTCAGAGAAAAGTTGGACTGATATAATTTAAATTATTTATTGATGTCTGATATAATTTAAATTATCTATTGATGCCTGATATATTACATAAATCAAAGCATTAATTATTTCGAGCCATCCATAGACCATACACTTAACATTGCAGCTTTTTAGCAGTTTGACCTAGAAGAATCAGGTAACTTATCCCAGGAAAATTAAATAAAAAAAGAAATAGAATAATCATGTATCACAGAGTTAGAACAAGAAAAGACACTAAAGAGGATGTTTATGAAAAGAAATCCCTTATGGTCTCAAAGGCTGGACTTTATCTCCTAATTAGTATCTTATAAATTTGAATCTAATGTCCTGAGAAAACTTGAACTGATATAAACAACATAAATCAAAGCATTAACACTATATAGACGATAGTGATACTGCAAGACAAAGTGACGAACAGCTCTAGTTAAAATGTCATTAGTAATTAACCTCAGTAATACACAATGCCAAGCAATTAGAGGTATCAGTAACCATCGATAGTCACATGAAACCTTTTGTTGCATTCCACCATTAAGTTTCCAATGTACATTTTGTTCTTCAACCCCCTAAGACTCACATATTTACTTCTTTTTCATTAAGTCAGGAAATTCAGGGAAAACATTACTCAAACAATATCTCAATAAACTAGTTTATACAAAACCGTAAATAGTTATGCATTAATTATTCAGTCTGTGAATGGCAATTCCATCTCCTCCGAAGTAATTTATCCCTATCTTTTAAACCACATCACAAAATGGCAACCTGACAAGCCTCCTCAGATGTACTACCCCTGATAGGAAACCAAGTAATTGAGCATTGGCTCAAAATAGAACCCATGGGGCAAAAATATACTTTACCCCATCCAAGTTATCACGTTTTGTGCAATAGACCATTGAAGTAAAAAAAAAATTATTGCAATTAGGTAACTGAAAAACTTTAAAAAAAAAACTGCAATTGTCCCATTATGTATTGACTTAACAAATTCCTGAGTGACTGACTTGAAAAAGAGAGAGAGAGAAGATAAATGAGTCAATAATTACGTGGCTTTTGGGGTCCAACTCATCGACGATGAAGCCGTAGTTCGGACTAATCAAACTTTACCTACTCCGGCACATTCTCAAAAAAATACCACAAACCTCTTAGTGCCACCACCCTCCACCACTCTAATCACCACTTCGGTCCACCATATGTCCCGAGTAGACCCATCAACCACCTCGTAAAGTAGACAATCTTCATCATCTTCTTCAGGGGGCGGCAAAGGCCTCACGAACGAAACATCAGCTAACTCTTTGAACAGCCTTTCTTTATCTTCTTTTGCCAATAGAGTGCCGTGCTCCACCAACACCTTATTCCGTCGCCAGATGATTATGGTGGCCAAGTACCATAAGCCTCTAAACCCAACCTCATCGCTGCTAACTTTGATCCGGGAACCCGACAGCGAGGAGCTGATGATCCGCCATCTTTGTTGTAGAGGGAGTTAATTAGGGAAAAGTTAGGGTTTTTTTGGTTTGGTGGGGGGTTTGGGGATTTGGCGGGATGATGAAGTTTAGCTATGGAGCATAAGAATGGTGCGTGAAAAAAAGTAGCTTTTTGGAGGCGAGGGAAACGGTTTTTTTTCTGTCGGTCAGCCACGAGGGAAATTTGTTAAGTCAATTTGACGTACATTTAAAAATTTTGACAGAAGGGAGAATTGTAGTGTTTTTTTTAGTTCAGTTGCCTAATTGCAGTTTTTATTTATTTATTTTAAACTTTAGTGAGCTATTACACAAAACGTGACAACTTCGATGGGATAAAGTATATTTTTGTCGAACCCATGGCAACCAATAAGATTTCGCATGTAATATCAATACAAGAGCAAAAAGAATTGGTGAGCCCACATTAAAAACTTAAAAGAAATAGCATCTTTGAGCACCAATACAAAAGCAATAAAAGCCATGTTACATGGACTCTTCTAAATAGGTGATCTACCAATGTTGATACCCAAACATGGGTGTCGAGGCATTTCAACCGTGTCAGACATGCCACATCATCGATAGAGGAATAAAAATGAGAAGGAAAAAAATTGAGGGAAAGAAGAAACAGATTTTCTGCGAAATTTATGTCTCTAAGATGTCCTAATGTTCATGTAGATGCTTATTATAATGGAGTTTTACTTAAGGAAGATAATGTAGTTGCACGAATAATCGTGTCTATCTACTCGTATAGAACTATTAGACACTTTTCAGCCTTGTCCACAAGCCTGAAGAAACTGATTTTACTGAGTTCAACACTTAAACAGGTCTGTTCCTTACAACCGTACTCGAGTCATTGTAACAAAGATTAGAAGAACTGAAAGATTAACTTATACCAACAATTCATACTCACCGTAAAAGGAGGAGAGATTGCCGAAATAGTAAGAGGCTCTTCCCTGGGTCATTTTCTAACATATGGTGTACAACAGCTAGAGAGCCAATGTCGTCAACAGCGGACCATCGATCATACAGTTGAATCCAGCAATCAGCCTGACTCCATTGTTGAACATGATGGCGAAGGAGCTCCACCAAATGGTCACCATGAAACTTCCCATGGAACATCATGTAATTGGGATCCAAAGTCAAGATTGCCCGGACATCTCTTAAAGCTCCGTCATAATCCTCTTGGGAAAGCAAAAGCCAAGCACGTAGTTCTAGGCAGTCAGTAGAAAACTTGAATCCAATAATTTTCTCAATCTCCGTAATGGCAGCTGCCGCTCTATTCTCCTCCAACATTAATACAGCCCTGTACTTGTATGGATAAGAAAGAGTTGGGTCCAATTCAGTTGCAGTATTCAAATCCATCATCTTCTCTTTCCCATTACAGTATAAGGATCGCTCCTGATACATCCAACCAGAAGGTGTATAATCAGAAATGAGTGAGTTCATAAGCTTATATGCCGAATATGTATGACCACGCTTGTATTTGGTCCGTGCAATGCCAACGAAGGAATAAATATGACCTGCTTCCACGGCTGCCTTAAACCACTTCTGGGCATCCTTGTACTCTTTCCTCTCAAGCATCACACAACCCAACAGGTGGAATGCAAGTTGTTTTTGCCAATCTAGAGTTGCACACTCTCCCAGCCTCTCCAGTAACATTACTGTCATGTTTGCTTTCATGTCATCGTCCATTGCAACCTGTCTCAAAAAGTTGTACAACAGAAATGAAGCATGTCCTGCCAAAGCCAATCTTTCCCTAGCCTCTGAACTGCAAAATAATTTCAGCACATTCGGACTGTTCATTGAACTTGGGAGCTCTCTCAATATAACCTGCAAGCAAGCTGCCACTAGAAGATATGCAGTCTCCTCCAATCCATAGTCAATTAGTAACATAGCAGTATCCATGTCAAAACCATATTTGCCAAATATGCATCACAAGCAGACTTCATCTCGTCACAGCAAAACTTGTTTGCCAAAGAGAGGAGCTCCAAAACAACATCTGTATCGAAAGAATCTACAGATTTGGTGCGGCTAAATATCTCAGCAGCTTTCATCCCTTTATAGATATCCCATTTCGTAAAATTTATCTTGTCTCTTTTGACTCCATGAAACTACCATACAACATTGCCTTAAACGGCCTGGAAAGGGACGCTATGCTATATCTATTGCACCTGACTTCCTCATCACCTATCCAAAATGACATATCACAGTCTTCCTCTGAAGTTGAGCATTCCTCTTCCCCCATACAAAATTCAACGTCGCCATTGTCTTCCCTTGGGGTTCGAAGACAGTTACAGGAATCATCGACAGATTCAGGATTATACCCAGGTACCAAAGCAGCCCTAGGGCATTCAATAAACCGTCCACAACAGTCCATGGAGGATGTCCCGAGAAGCTCGTAATCTCTCCTTGCATACCGTAACCCCGCTGAAAGAACAATCTTAGAATGGACATCCACGGCATGCTGCCTCGCCAACAGAAGGCTCCGCCGGAACAATTTAGGATCAGGTAGCCCACGGAGTAACGCACCTTGCTCAATATACATCCCTGACCTCTCAAATTGGGGACAATTCTCGAGTCTACGGTAAACATCAGCTAGGAATTCTATAAAATTCACCGACTTTAAGCAAGGTTCAATTTGGGGCTCAATGAGATCCGTTTGGGGTAGACCATTAATACCAAGAGCTTCAGCTAAAATAACACTATTATCAACTTGATGATTCTGAAAACTTTGCGTAGATTTTGACCTAATGGAATTCACTCTAAGATGATCTTGGAGGCGTTCTAAAAACTTCTCTCCTATACTACCTCCACCGGCAGTACCGCCGGACGGATTGAGAGGATAAATTGGCGTCCCTTTACATCCTTCCAGAATTTTCAGACTTCGCATTTTGGTAACTATATTGTTGTTCTGCATTTTTTTTTCTGTATATTTATCTATATAACTATCCACATAATAATAATCAAAAGAAAAAGAAAAAAATGGGAATTTTAAAAAAGAGAAAGTCTTCCACGACAGGCCTGCAAACACCACCGGTTTAGAGAGAGAAATAGAAGAGGGATTAAACGATAGTGTTGCAAGCTGTTAGGCTTAAAATGGCGGAATTCTTTTACAATTGTTTTCCCAAAAAAATTCCCTCTGGTAAATCGGAAAAGAAAAAATAAGTTTAACTACAAAATTAAAATGGGAAGATTATGGAACCTGAACAGGGATGATCGGTGGCCGTTGCAAAGGCCAGTGTAAGTCTCTGTTTCTCTCTAAAAATATATATATATATATATATATATATATATATATGTGCAATTGAGATTTTTGGGTTGCAATTATCTTTCTAAAATCTGCTGATTTTTTCATTTTCATTTTGAGATGGAAACCCGTTAGACATGGATTGCCGCTGAACCATGCCGTCTGTATTATTCAGACCCGTATCTGTCGGACCTATCACTGTCGACGAGTTTCATCTAACGGTGCGTGGTACGTACGGCAGTTTCTGATTGGAGGACGTTGGCCTAAATTTCTTAATGCGCGTGAGATCAATTTTAAATGACAATATTTTTGTCAAACACGGGTAATAATATTATTTTGCACGCCAATTATTACTCCTTTCCTTTAAAAAAAAAAAATCTCATATATACAAAATAAAAACTTGAAAAAGAGCATATTTTTTTAATCTTTTAAAATAATTTATTCTGATTATATTATCTTGCACGCCAATTTATGCTTGAAGAAGATATCAAGCTTTTTTTAACAATTTTATAGTTTAGTTCAACATTCCTTACTTATTTCGACCCGTATCTGAACAGATTTTAGATATCCAATAGAGCTCTAAAAAATTGTTTATATTTATTAGTGTTCATTCTGTTCACAAAAAAAATGTCTCATTGCCAAAAATTATAAATTTATATTTTTTGATTTTCTCTAAATTTATTTAGTGTTTAATTTGATAATAATGTCATTTCATGATTAATTGAACTTATTTAATTATTTTTAAACTATGTTTAAAGCAAATAAAAAAACTCTTTTTTATTTTATTTTAAATATTGCAAATAAAAATATTTTTCATAGAAGTAAGTCATCCACCGGGTCTAACGAAGTTATCGACTATTGTGAGTAAGAAGAGTGATGGGTGGAAAACGAACTACTATGCAGATAATTAACTATATGCAATACTATATTAAAATGTCTTCAAATTTAAATTAGACATTATTCTTAATGGCTGAAATATAAAAAAATAAAATAGAGGATTTTCCTGAAAATATAGCAATCTTCCTCATTGTCCACTAAGTTTAGAGAATAGGCTAAGCACAGGAACAAATTGGGCAACACACTTGAATTTGACTTGAATAACCTGTAAACCATGATAGAAATAATTTTATTAAATTCTAAATAAATGCAAATTCAAAACTACTAATACAAAACTTAATAAAAACTAAAAATAAAAATTAAACTTGGGTTGCCTCCCAATAAGCGCTTGTTTTATAGTCTCAGCTTGACTTCTTCAATTTCTCATCCAATTCCCTATTTAAAATTGAGGAACCCTCCATCCATCAGTAATAATGTCTCTTTTGGAAGGTTTTCATTAGTAATGACCCTAGAATGAAAGTCACCTAGCATGCTCTTTGAAGATATGTTCCCCATTAAGAACATCCAAAAACTAGGTGTTTTCTCTATTATGTCGATGATCAGATTAGGGCATTGAAGCTTAATAAACATAATGGGATCTTCCTCTATCTTCTCCTTTTCATCAAACCATGACTCCACAATTGTACTATCTCTTATGTAACAAAGAGCTTTGCCGACGACATGACTGTCAATTGGGCATGGTTTTGCAAAACTGTCCGGATTATTGAACTTTGGTGGAAGAGGCACATGGGATACTAATGAAATTGGTTCATCTTCGTTGAATATTACAATTAAATCTTCACCGATCTCCTTTTCTTGGTTCCCAATTGTTTCCTCTCTTTCAACATCTTGTGGCTCATCTAGTTGCAGATTTTTTTCGGGATCTCCATCAGTCTCGGAATCCATGTCATAGAGCCAAGTGTATTGAGGACAAATGTTCGAGGCATTGGTTAGTTGTTCCGTTTAGTTCGTAAAATTTTGACTCAATATCTCTTGATTAATCCTCCTCACCTCACATGAAGCTTTGTACTTGGACAAAACTTCCTCCAAATTTGAATGTTCTTCCTATTGTAGTGGAAGTGGACACGAGAAATCCGATGGGTACGTTGGATTTGGAGCATAAAATTGATCTTGATGAGTATGGTTCCATGAAACACCTTGGCTTTTCATATTCATATCTACTTGACTCAATAACTTATCTTCTTCACCGATCCTTTTGTCAGTAGCTAAAATGAATTTTTCCAAAGCTTCTTCCAAACTTGTTTTCCTCTCTGGTCATTGTTGAGTCTCGATTTTGAAATCCGGATGTGTTTTGTTGTTCAGGTGCTTGAGCTTGATTGTTACTCCATGAAAAATTCGGGTGATACCCCGATCGATAATAGTTGTTAGGATAGACATAATTAATGGGGTAATCACCACCATATCGCATCTATCCAAAAATCGGCCGATGCGATCGATAACTCATATGATTTCCAGCATAATAATCACAAGTAACCGCCACACTTTCACGACGTTGAGATTCAAAAGCGTCTAACTTCCTCGAAATTGTCTCAAGCTGTGCTGACAATGTAGAAAGTGTCGCGAGTCAATCAATCTTCGCTCCCCTTGGCTGAGTCATTCTTGTCATCCTTCAACTCCGTTGGGCTGCGATAACCTCTAGCGTCTTCGAAGTTGCCTCAATTTGTATTGGCTCTATAGAAGATGTATTAAGTCCATCAATCCATGTTTCCCTTGGTTGAGTTATGTAAGTGAATGGCCATTGATACACAAAATCATCCATGGTACTTGAAAAGAGAGAAATATAGGAAGAGAATTAAAAAAAAAAAAAAATATTTAAATTAAGACTAATTTGTTTGAAATTAATATTGTTAAATAATTATTAAATTAATTCTAAGACAGCTACGCCAAAAACTTGTTGGTCGATTTCAATCAATGAATACGTGCAAGTATACACAATCAACAAGTAATAAAGTGAAAGTAGAGAGTATCGTTTACGAGGAATTATTTAATAAAATTACCAAATACTAACTCTTAACCAAATCAATTTTATTTAAACAATCAGTAAATTGTGATTTTTCTAATTAAGAAAACTAAATTAACTAATTAAACTAATTGCTTTATAAATGAATTCAAATAAATAAAGGTTAAGACTACAATATCCCCAATTATGAACTATAAACCAATTATCCAACCATCCCAATTATTATGCCTACTGAATTGTTAACAGGAATTCTCAAATGCCAAAAGCCCTTTTCCAAGCGATCAATTGACTTCTATTTAATCCAGATTAATCTTGCTATATTAATATGCAAAACAATTGAATTAAACTCCTTCAATCTCAATTCCTTATGTGTTATATGCAGTGAACAAATATTTCCATTCAATTCACAAACCTAATTATTCACTTTACAAATAAGTAAGTCACACGTTATCGTGCCCAGATCTAACCCTAGAATTCCTCTTTTAATTCCTTCTAGAGTAACAAGGTAATTACTGGCCAAATAATTAATCAATAAATACAAGGCAAGATAAACAACTCACTTTGACACAAATAATTGGAATAAATCGAATAACTAATTTATAAACATCAAAGATTCAATTGGTAGTTTTAATAAAAGAGTTTGTTCATAATTAATGGATTCAAACCAAGAATTCACAACTGAATAGACATTAAAAGATAAAAGTATGATAAGAGAAGAGAAGAGAATCTGTTGTCAGCAAATCTGATGTTCCCCTCTTGCTCTTGCTCTTGCTCTTGATCTCCTGTGTTCTCCAAGTTGTTTCAATCTCCAATGGCTAATTAAGAACTAGGGTTTATGTTCTAATCTAATCGAGTGTATCTCTAATCTAATCTATGTATTCTCCCTTTATTTTATGCCTTACATCATATACTTATAGGTTACAAGTCCAATTTTTAGCTTAGGAACAAACCCAATCCAATTTGGAGTCAAAAAGGTGTCAAAATTTGTCCCAAAACGCGTCCAAGCCTCACCAGACCCTTCTCCAAATACTTCCAATACATGGGTATGGCCATTGTGATTGAAGCCCCTTAGCGCCTTTGCACGCAAATAGGCATGAAATGGGCGCCCCGACGCTGGCCACTTTTCTGACATTTTATGCTCTGACGTCATTTGGAAAAATGGCCATAACTTCTTCGTCCGAACTTCGATTTTGATGATTCAAGATGTTCTGAAAAGAGGAGACGTAGATCTACAACTTTCCTTCTTTGAGTTTTTCGAAATAAGGTCCGAAAAAATACTCAAATTGGCTCTGAAGTGACAGTCGTGTAAATGGCAAGCCGAAAACGCGAATCTAGCCACCCCGAACGTCGATCCAAGTAACTTTTGTCTCAATTCCTACAAAACAACATAAAACATGCATGAATAGACACAAACACTTAAAATCAACCAAAATATTAAGCTCAAACGCACTCAATTATGAGTATAAAACTCACTCATCAAATACCCCCCCAACTTAAACCCTCGCTTCGTCTCAAGCAAAAACACAAAAGAACTAAAAATAAAAAAACTAACTCAACTACATGAATGCATATGCATGATCTACTTCCTAATATACCTACAAATCCAGTAATAAATCAGTATGATATATAACAACATGCCTCAAAGATACTAATGATACTCAAACAATTTATCCAATCAAGTCAAAATTCATAACTCTAACCAATTAGTCAATCCAAACCAGTCATCACCCATGTTGTGTGTGTGCTTGTTAACCATTCTAACCAACCACAGTTCAAGATAATCACATAACAAACTTCTTAGAAGGAAAATTTTAGTTCTAATTCAATTACTTTTGTGAACATGACAACTCCGGTTAAAACTAAGCAATTACCAAGTCTTAGGGTAAATACAAGATTTATTTATACTTTTATTCAACCACGAGGGCATTGAACAGTTTCAGGAAAGTACTTGTCATTGAACAATTTCTGAAACGTTTCCCAAGACATGCTGAGTGCAGCTGGATGGGTACGCTTCACAGATTCCCACGAGTAATCTGCCTCATTACGGAACATAAAAGTGGCGAATGGAACATTCTGTTCCTCCGTACATCCCAAGACATCGAATATCTTGGTAATTTGCTTAACCCACGTCTCTGCCTTAATCGGATCAAGACGTTTCGTAATTCGGTGGTCCCAACTCTTTGAATCGCTTGGTTTGTGATAAATCGTGCGTTGCTTTCATTTCCACTTTGTATTTTGAACACGAGTCTCCTCGTCGATTTTGCATGAAGCGCAAAAAGCTTCTAAACATCTCGCTGTCATACATCTCGCTTTCATTGGCGTTGTTCACGGGAGGAACATTGCTCACTCTTGCTTTGACGTTCTCCTCATTGGTGAGTATATAAGCGTCTCCATGGTCTCATTTACTCCACTGTTAACATTCTCAGTCGACATTCTCAAATACTGCCATAAAACAAGGTTTAATTAAAGAAATCAACATATCACATAATATCTCTATATACTGACCAACTAAGAAATAAGCTTAGGTAGGACACAAGGATTTACTCGTCTCTCCCCTCCTAGTTCTATTCTCCGATCTCCGCCAGAGATCATATCCCTAAGCTCTGATACCAACTGTGACGCCCCCAAAATAGGTATACATCACCCATTCTGAGTCGTCAATAACATGGTACAGAAACAACTACAGCTGTAAGACCCCAAATAATTAATAAATGAAATTTAATTTCCTCTAATTATTATTTTGAAATAGTAAGGGTTGATTTGATTAATGTGGATAGTTATGGGTAAAATACGCAAGTATTTCAAAATAAGCAAATGGTTATAAAATAGTCATTATTGTGGGCAACATTGGTGGCTGAGTACAGTTGCCAAAAGTGGGCGTAAGAATTTTGTTTATATATATTAATATTATATTAAATTTTCTCGCTTTTAGTGTTACAAGCATTTTCCTATAAATAGGTGCTTGGGTTAGAATTGAAAATCACACCGGTAACCGAAGTTTTCTCTCTATATTATCGGCGTATTCTTGTGAGTATTTTGAGTATACTTTGAGTATTGCTATATCGGTGAAAGTTCAAGTTATAGCTTTATATCCAAGATTCCGAGTTAAATCTTGTCTTTCCGAGGTAAGGGATATTTTTTTTTTTTCGTAATGATATTATTTCTTTGATATCATTATCTTTGAAATATTGATCTGAAGTTTTTATCAAATTTGGAACTTTTGGTGTGAGAGTTCTTATTCACGATCTATCTTGACTATTCACGATATCTGATCTTATTCACGAATCTGACTATTCATCGAAAAATAAAAATTTTATTTTTCGTCAAAATATCTATTCGGATCTAGCTTTGATTGTATCCATGTTTTGATCATTCTTGAATTTTACACCACTATGATTATTTTTGAGGTATTTTTGGACGTGGATAAAACAAAGTACGAATCCTTAATCCTTAATCCTTGTCATTTTGTTTCACTGGATTCGTTTCTTTAAAAAATATTTTTCATCATCCTCAGTCTTAAATGATGATATTATTGAATATCTTTGGCCTGTAGTGCAAAGATGAATGCTTTATGATGAATATCTTTGGCCTGTAGTGCAAAGATGAATGATTTCTGATGAATATTTTTGGCCCGTAGTGCAAAGATGAATGATTTCTGATGAATATCTTTGGCCCGTAGTGCAAAGATGAGCAGTGTTTAGATGAACATGACCGGTGATGAATATCTTTGGCTTTGTAGTGCAAAGATGAATATTTGATTCGGATATATATTGAATGATGTTCTGGGGATAAAAGATGAGGCGATGAACTTTAAAATTCATATCGTAGAAGATAGTAGTTTGCATTCTCTACTTAACTCTTCTAATGAATTATTATTTCATTGCGAATATTGATTTAAAACTTGTTGTCTATTGTATTCTATTAGATTTTTCCCTGTTGAAGACTAACGATAATTTTTGTATATTATTTTAGTCATAATATTCTTTACTGGGCTAGTTGAGCTCACCCTTTTTCCTTTTTATTCCATTTTTCTTCTCGGGAGGCGAGAATATAGCGAAGTGCAATTAGGGTATGGAATGAAGGTTCTAGGGAGAGTTGTTTAGTAGTCCTCACCATTGTTGTAAAATAATGTATCAATAATTATGATGAGGATTTATTTGTATGTGAATATTGTTTAGATGGCAATATCTGTATTTAAACTCACAGTTTTACTATTGTAATAATAAAGTTGTAGTTGTTTCTGTACCGTGTATTGACAACTCAGAATGGGTGATGTATACCTATTTTGGGGGTGTCACAACAGCTTTATTAATACAACCCATAAACTGTGATTTTAAATACAAATATTGTCATCTAGACAATATACATACCCAATTAAGTCCTCATTATAATTATTGATACAATACTTTACAAAAATGGTGAGGACTACTAAAACAACTTCCTAGAACCTTCATTCCATACCCCGACTAGTACTCGCTACATTCTCGCCTCCTGAGAAGAAAAATGAAACAAATAGGAAAAGGGTGAGCTCAATTAGCCCAGTAAAGAATATTATGACTATGATAATATAGAACAAATTATCGTTAGTCTTCAATAGGGAAAATCTGATAGAATACAATAGACAACAAGTTTCAGATCAACAGCGAAAATAATAATTCATAGATGAGTTACGTAGAGAATGAAATCTACTATTATTTATGAATTTAAAAGTCCATCTTCAATATTTTATCCTCAGAATATCCATCAATATTCATCTTGAATCAAATTTTCATCTTTGCACTACAGCCAAAGATATTCATCATCGGCCATGTTCATCTCAACACTCGCTCATCTTTGCACTACTACGCCAAAGATATTCATTATAAAATCATTTATCTTTGCACTACTGCCAAAGATATTCAATAATATAATCATTTAGGGACCGAGGATGATGAAAATATTTTAAACGAAACGAATCTAGTGAAACAAAAGAATAAATATCAAGGATTTGTATTTCAGCTATTTCATGTCCAAAAATACCTCATAAATAATCATGGTGAAGTGAAATTCAAGAATGATCAAAACATGGATACAATCAAAGCTAGTATCTATAATAGATATTTTGGTGGAAAAGAAAAAAATTTCATTTTTCGATGAATAGTGTCAGATTAAGTGAATAAAGTCTTAGTATATCGTGAATAGTAACTTTCAGAACACAAAAAAACCAAATTTAATTAAAAGTTCAGATCAATACTTCGACATAATGATATTGAAAGAAATAATATCATATATGAAAAAAATAACATCCCTTACCTCGAAAAGGCGGTGCTTACTTTTGAAATATTGGATATAGTCTTTGAAGGAACTTCGCAAGTATAAGAACACTCAAGGTATCAAAATACTCACATGAATACGCTCAATATATAGAGAGAGAAAGAGAGAGAAGTTTTCAGTTTCTGGTGTGATTTTCAATTCTAACCTAACCACCCTATTTATAGGAAAATACTTAGAACACCAAAGCAGAAAATTTAATAAAATAATAATATTTCTTAAAAATATTCAAGCCCACCTTAGAAATCTGATTTCAGATCATTTATAACACATGTGAGCCCACTCAATTGCAACAAAAAATATTTTTCTTACAAAAAAACATTTTAAACTCCAAAAATCAATTATTCCAGAACACCGGAACTTCAATAATTCATAATAAATAGCTCTTTTATCAGAAAAATTCAAACCACATGTCCTTTCCATAGGAAATTTCACTCTCTACAACTTTGCAGAAGAAAGTTTTCTAAATTTCAAGCGAGTAAATTGACAGAAATCCCACAAGCAGGCGATTTTATAAATTTATAATCAAATTTCGGTCAAGAATTGGGGTCCACCGACACACAAAACATGTGTTAATCATTTAATGAAACAAAAATACTCTTCCTCCTCATATACTCATATATCCCATATGTGATGCCCCCAAAATAGGTATACATCACCCATCTTGAGTCGCCAAATACATGGTACAAAATTCAAATACAAACTAATTATACAGCAGTCGTGTAAAATACAACAAAATATATCTTTGTGAGTTTAAATACAAATATTGTCTTAGACAATATCCCTTCTCGAATAAGTCCTCATTACATTTATTGTCACACTATTTAATGAGAATAGTGAGGACTACTAGCCTATCTTATCATCAGGACCATCACTCCATTCCCCGACTTCGTCCCATTACGTTACTCATTTCACGAGAGAACAAGCGGTGAAAGAAAAAGGTGAGCTAAACTAGCCCAAATGAAGAAATATTATAATTAAGATAATCCGAGAATAAATTATCATTAGTTGCTGCAACAATGTTAAAGCGATAAAATACAATAGACATCAAGTTTAAGCTGCGCTTGAATAAGCAATCCATTAAAAGAGTTAAGTAGAGAATAAAATTTACTATCTTTTATGATTTAAAAATGTTTTTCATCACTTTTATCATTTGAGACTCGACAATAATTAATCCACATCATCCCCCGCACTACGACCAAGGATATTCATTAGGGTCACGACCACAAATTCCATGCTGCTGCGGCCGAGGATATTTGTGTATTCATCAATGGTCATGATCATGCCAACAATCATCCATCAATGCACTACTGACCAATGAGGACTTTTACCACATCACTTGTTACATTACGGTCATGATTACAAGAATAATCACCTGGTCATAATCATACCAAGTACATCCATGCTCTACAGGCCATAGATGACTTTAAAAAAAATATAAACATGAGGATGATGACAATGATATAAGAATTCAATAAAACAAGTTCACGAATTAATTTATTCAGGAACTAATAACGTCCAAATTGTCAACATGATACTGCTTTGTAGAGTAAAATTCAAGAATGCTCAGAAAAATATTTCCATGGAAAATACTGGATGAAGCGTAAATATCAAGGATATTTCACTAATTTCATGGAGTATAGAAGTCAAAATTTTAACCAACTGAGTATAATAACGAATGGAATAACAAAAGAAATCACCATGGATGCGTATTTCAGATAGGATAGAGTTATTCCAACAGAATAATAATAACGGAACCGGTCGGTGAAATTCACTGCAAGCGAGGATGTCCCAATGTAATAATAAAAGCGGAATAATAAATAATGGAACCGTGTTAAATTGTAAAACACACGCATGAGGATATTTCGACGAGAATAATAAAGGCGGAATAATAAATAATGGAACCGGTAAGGTGTAAAACACATGTATGCGAGGATATTAAAACGAGAATAATAAAGGCGAATAATAAATAATGGAACCGGTCAAGGTGTAAAACACATGAGACGAGGATATTCAACAATGAATAATAAAGACCGAATAATAGAAGAATGTCACTAAGTATAGGGTGTAATGGCGTGATACAAAGTTATTCCAATGAACAATAAAGAAATGGAATAACAAAAGTTCTCTTCTTGAATACAAAAGAATAATATCCCTTACCATAAAAGAACTGAATATAAGAGTAGTTAAATAGCGAGAAATTTTTCTTCTTTCTCTATAATTTTCTCTCTATAGAGTTTCAAAAATTGAATTAAGTAAGAAATAATGAAGGAATGAGCTTCTATTTATAGGAGAATGGAAGTATCTATCAAAGAAAAAATAATTCTGCAGATTTATTTCTTCAACCAAATACAATAAAGTCAATCAACTAACCAATAAAATCACAACAAAAATTAAAATATATAATATATATATAAACACATGTTTTCAACTTATATATATCAATATTATATATACACCACTTAATTTTTCTCCCCCATAACCAACATCAATCCCCCACCCACCCAATAATCAAATTCACTACACTCTTACACATCATCACTATCACACTACTACTTTTCCACCATTTCCCACTCACACACACACACACATCACACCTATCACTTTCACATATCATTTTCTTCCACTATATACTCAAAACACACATATACTTCCATACGTATACTCTTCCATTTCCAAAATCATTTCCCAACACATATGGGCCCCACATGTGGCCCCAACATGTGGTGTGGGCCCCACCTTTAAATAATTTTCTACCGATTATTTTGAAAATGGGTAAATGGGAATCCACAAAATAAGAAAAACTTCATTAAAAAAACACCTTAATAATTTTAACAACATTTATCATCTTTATTATAATTCACAATATTAATCGACCAGGTCATTCCCAGGAAAGAGGGGGCTTTCCAATAAGGATTTCTCCCTATTGGCGCGCAATTATGTGACCAAACCTCTCCTTGGCAGAACTTCTAGACATCGTTAATATTGCAATTTATAATATTAATAACTCTGTCATTTCAATTATTGATTTAATATTATATAAAATATCGATAATAATTAAATCAAATAACGTGAGATACTATGCAACAATTACTATAACAATAATTGAACAAAACTGAGTGACTTCTCACGTAAGTATTAATAATCAATCTTAGTGTGCTTTATTATGCAACCATGCGTATTCTTGTACTTTTACTCTAGAGTAGTTCAACAAAGATCAGCGGTAAAACTTTCGTAGTTATTTTTCAATAAAATATTTTTGTCGTTTTCAATCCAAATAATAATTTCGTTATTAGGGTCCACCAATGATTGTGTCGTCGTACGAATATTCACCGACACAAATAATATTCCCCGACCAATCGAATATTATATGACAACTTGTATACTTTGCAAATTTTCAAATACTACCCACAACAATAACATTATCTCAAATCCACACCTTAATATTCAAAAAAAATATTTCGAGAAATTTAAATCTTTATTTATAAAATTTGGGGTCTCACTACATATTCATTGTAAAAATATCACCATTATTATATTATTAAAATAATATATTTAAATAAATTATTTTATCGAAAAAAAGATAAAATATTAATTTTTAACAATTGTCACATTAAAAATTTTCTCTATCTATATCCACATAAAATCAATATTTTCCTCATCATATAAATCAATAATTAATTATTCACAAATAATATTATAGAATCATAAAGTATTGACAACCAGCAGTTCCCGAAAAGAGGGGCTTTCAATAAGGATCTCTCCTCATTTTGGCGATGCGATTAGATGACTAAACCTCTCCTTGAAGCGTAACTTTCTAGTCATTGCCAATAATGTTATCTAATAATATTATTAGGATAATATGAATTATTGTCTAGATAATGGAAAATATTGTGCGTTGATAATTATTAAAACAATAATAATATCAACGTAGCAATTATTGAATCAATAAAATATAATATTGAGCGAAGAATTACCGTAACAATTATTGAGTAGTGCCTACTTACGTAAGAATCAATAATTGGTGCAATAATGCAAGTATCTTCTTGTGTTTTAACCACGGGTATTCCAACAAGATAATTGTGAATAACTACTGGCAGATTATTTATAACCAACTTATTCTTCGTTTTCTTCATCCAATCGCTTTTCGTTATGGGGCCCATTATAAATTTCGCTTGCCGCATTTAATATTCCCCGATCGTAAAATATTCCACGACCAAACGAATATTCCCTAACAACAATGAATATTTTATAACCACTTGCATGTTTGAAATAATTGCGTATTTTACCCATAACTTACCACATTAATCAAATCAACTCTTACTATTTCAAGATAATAAATAGAGGAAATTTAATTTCATTAAATAATAAGTTGGGGTCTTACAGAGGACTTCCCTGAAAATATAGCAATCTTCCTCATTGTCCACTAAGTTTGGAGAATAGGCTAAGCACATGGAACAAATTGGGCACCACACTTGAATTTGACTTGAATAACCTGTAAACCATGATAGAAACAATTTTATTAAATTCTAAATAAATGCAAATTCAAAACTACTAATACAAAACGTAATATAAACTAAAAATAAAAATTAAACTTGGGTTACCTCCCAATAAGCGCTTGTTTTATAGTCTCAGCCTGACTTCTTCAATTCTCTATCCAATTCCCCTACGAAAATTGAGGAACCCTCCATCCATCAGTAATAATGTCTCTTTTGGAAGGTTTTCATTAGTAATGACCCTAGAATGAAAGTCACCTAGCATGCTCTTTGAAGATATGTTCCCCATTAAGAACGTCCAAAAACTAGGTGTTTTCTCTATTATGTCGATGATCAGATTAGGGCATTGAAGCTTAATAAACATAATGGGATCTTCCTCTATCTTCTCCTTTTCATCAAACCATGACTCCACAATTGTACTATCTCTTATGTAACAAAGAGCTTTGCCGACGACATGACTGTCAATTGGGCATGGTTTTGCAAAACTGTCCGGATTATTGAACTTTGGTGGAGGAGGCACATGGGATACTAATGAAATCGGTTCATCTTCGTTGAATATTACAATTAAATCTTCGTCGATATCCTTTTCTTGGTTCCCAATTGTTTCCTCTCTTTCAACATCTTGTGGCTCATCTAGTTGCAGATTTTTTTCGGGATCTCCATCAGTCTCGGAATCCATGTCATAGAGCCAAGTGTATTGAGGACAAATGTTCGAGGCATTGGTTAGTTGTTCCGTTTGGTTCATAAAATTTTGACTCAATATCTCTTGATTAATCCTCCTCACCTCACATGAAGTTATGTACTTGGACAAAACTTCCTCCAAATTTGAATGTTCTTCCTATTGTAGTGGAAGTGGACACAAGAAATCCGGTGGGTACGTTGGACTTGGAGCATAAAATTGATCTTGATGAGTATGGTTCCATGAAACACCTTGGCTTTTCACATTCATATCTACTTGACTCAATAACTTATCTTCTTCACCGATCCTTTTGTCAGTAGATAAAATGAATTTTTCCAAAGCTTCTTCCAAACTTGTTTTCCTCTCTCGCTATCATTGAGTCGATTTTGAAATCCGGATGTGTTGTTTTGTCAGCTCAGGTGCTTGAGCTTGATTGTTACTCCATGAAAAATCCGGGTGATACCCTGATCTCGATAATAGTTGTTAGGATAGACATAATTAATGGGGTAATCACCACCATCCGCATCTCAACTCGGCCGATGGCGACCGATAACTCATATGATTTCTAGCACAATAATCAAAAGTAACCACCACACTTTCACGACGTTGAGATTCAAAAGCGTCTAACTTCCTCGAAATTGTCTCAAGCTGTGCTGACAATGCAGAAAGTGTCGCGAGTCTGTCAATCTTCGCTCCCCTTGGCTGAGTCATTCTTACCATCCTTCGACTCCGTTGGGCTGCGATAACCTCCAGCGTCTTCGAAGTTGCCTCAATTTGTATTGGCTCTATAGAAGATGTATTAAGTCCATCAATCCTGTTTTCCTTGGTTGAGTCGTATGCGACGTGTATGGCCATTGATCATGTGAAAGTCATCCATGGTACACGAAAAGAGAGAAATATAGGAAGAGAATTAAAAATAAAAATGTTTAAATTAAGACTAATTTGATTGAAATTAATATTGTTAAATAATTATTAAATTAATTCCCCGGCAACGGCGCCAAAAACTTGTTGGTCAATTTTGCAATCAATAAATACGTGCAAGTATACACGGTCAACAAGTAATAAAGTGAAAGTAGAGTATCGTTCCCACGAGGAATTATTTAATAAAAATTACCAAATACTAACTCTTAACCAAATCAATTTTATTTAAACAACTGTAAATTGTGATTTTTCTAATTAAGAAAACTAAATTAACTAATTAAACGGAATTGCTTTATAAATGAATTCAAATAAATAAAGGTTAAGACTACAATATCCCCAATTATGAACTATAAACCAATTATCCAACCATCCCAATTATTATGCCTACTGAATTGTTAACAGGAATTCTCAAATGCCAAAAGCCCTTTTCCAAGCGATCAATTGACTTCTATTTAATCCAGATTAATCTTGCTATATTAATATGCAAAACAATTGAATTAAACTCCTTCAATCTCAATTCCTTATGTGTTATATGCGGTGAACAGATATTTCCATTCAATTCACAAACCTAATTATTCACTTTGCAAATAAGTAAGCCACACGTTATCGTGCCCAGTTCTAACCCTAGAATTCCTCGTTCAATTCCTTCTAGAGTAACAAGGTAATAACTGGCCAAATAATTAATCAATAAATACAAGGCAAGATAAACAACTCACTTTGACACAAATAATTGGAATAAATCGAATAACTAATTTATAGACATCAAAGATTCAATTGGTTGTGTTAATAAAAGAGTTAGTTCATAATTAATGAATTAAAACCAAGAATCCACAACTGAATAGACATTAAAAGATAAAAGTATGATAAGAGAAGAGAATAGAATCTGTTGTCAGCAAATCTAATGCTCCCCTATTGCTCTTGCTCTTGATCTCCAGTGTTCTCCAAGTTGCTTTAATCTCCAATGGCTAATTAAGAATTAGGGTTTATGTTCTAATCTAATGGAGTGTATCTCTAATCTAATCTATGTATTTTACCTTTATTTTATGTCTTATATCATGTATTTATAGGTTACAAGTCCAATTTTTAACTTATGAACAAACCCAAACCAATTTAGAGTCAAAAAGGTGTCAAAATTTGCCCTAAAATGCGTCCAAGCCTCACCAGACCCTTCCCCAGTGCTGGGCACGGCACTGTGAAGCTGCCCCCTAGCGCCCCGGCGCTGCAAATAGGCATGAAATGGGCGCCCCGACGTTGGCCACTTTTTTGACATTTCTGCTCCGACGTCCTTTGGAAAAATGGCCATAACTTCTTCGTCCAAACTCCAATTTCGATGATTCAAGATGTTCCGGAAAGAGGAGACGTAGATCTACAATTTTTATTCTTTGAGTTTTTCGAAATAAGGTCCGGAGAAATACTCAAATTGGCTCTGAAATGACTGTTGTGTAAATGGAAAGCCGAAAACGCGAATCTAGCCACCCCGAACGTCGATCCAAGTAACTTTTGTCTCAATTCCTACAAAACAACATAAAACATAACCAAAAGATTAAGTTCAAACGCACTCAATAATGAGTATAAAACTCACTCATCAGTGATCTCAAAATAATTAATAGACCACTTATTTAGTTTAATTTTATTTTGTTGGCAGCAAGAGTATATGAAATATTTAACTTTAGTTAATTAGTTTGCAGAAGGGAAACATACATTTCATCTGTTTAAAAAAGAAAAAGGGGAAAAAGATAAAAGAAAAACAAGGACATATATAAAAATGAGCAGGAAATCTAATAGGTAAAATTTTCCTAATAAATTAATGTAGTCCATGCTGCCATATGTCAAAGGGGGAAAGCTGCTTAATTCTAACTTTATCATACATATTCCAATAAGCTACTGTACTAATTATTTTCATTTTTAATCGATCTGCACATCACGGTCTTATTCCTTAATTAGCTTGCTCAATTTATTTATGAAACATGATGGGGATCGCCTTCATGCACCTACCAGTTAGTACACTGGAGCAGTTGGAATTGAAGCTTACTTAAATTGTTTTTTATATTTTCAGATTTGTCTTATCAAAATTAAATATTACATGCATGCATGTATCATCTAATGTCATGCATGATGCATGCATCATCATGCTTATGGAAGTATGGAAGTCTCGAGCTAATAACCATATACATACATACATACATACATATATAAAAGGACAGACATGCTCATTCTGAAATTAGCTAGATCCGCATTATTAGGCACACATATTCCCATGAAAAAATAAAAATAAAAGTATCGGGCGTTGACTTCATAAATTAAATTCACAGGTTTGGGGTCGGGGGTGTATGTATGTAGTGAATCTTTTCAGACCAACCCCTCTATTTTTAATCTCTTATTTCGTTTTCCTCTGCCCGGGTTGTGTCTTCTCTGCTATATTATCAATTTACTCTTTGTAGATAAGCATAATATTATTTCCTTTCAATTCTATGCTTTCAGCCTCTCTCTCTCCCCCCCAGCCTATATATAATTTCTGTGTGCAGGATTCTGCAAGTGATTTTGACACCTTTGTTAATTAAGAGCGGCAAACTGCCTCCATTCCAATATATATATAAGAGTATTTTCTTTTGCACTCTTATATATATTTTTTGGAACAGGTGAATAATATATAAAAAAGTCCATTTCAACTATAAAAGTTTTAGCCTCTTATCTAAATTAAATATTTCCCATTATGCATTTACAAATATTTGATGGTAATGTACAATTTGATCCCTGCCATTTCATTGAAATTAATTGTTAGGTGTAATACATCTTTTGAAGTCATGAACCCAAGAAGAATGTGAATAAACAACAATATGCATGCATGCATAGTTGTTAAAGAAAAGAATAAAAAGAAAACTATTTCGAACTTTTCTTTATGAATGGTACTCTTTATTAATTAATATTGATATGATGTGTCACAGGTCCAAAACTCCAAATATAATTCAAATACACGAGGGAAGAATGACTAGTAGTTCGGCTTTATAACTTGTCCAATACGTACTACTTTTCTTTTGTTTCCCTCTTTGCTTATCTAGTTTTCAATAATTTGATCTAGATCAAAGCTATTATACAAAATTATTAGAAATACAATTAGATTTTTGGCGTCAAGTGACGATATTAAATTTTAAAATAATGCAAAATTATTTAATTTTTGTTGATAAAATTATTATTATTGTGTAGTATATAACAAAAACTATTAATTATAAATTTTATTTTATTTTAAATTTTATGAGTCACATTAATTTTAAAGTTTAATATGTCGTTGTTTGGCCTCAAAAATTAAATTGTATCTCTAATTTAGGAATAGAGAGGGAGTATTATTATTGTTTAAACTGAGTTAATTTATACATTTAATCGGACATTGTTATCTTAATTTAGCGCTAACCTTATATCTATTAATTAAGAACTGAGGCTATATATGTTTGTTTATAAAAAATATGTTTGGGATTAGACTATTCTTCTTAATTTAACACTATTTCAGATTATTTTATCTTATAATTGGGGGATTAATAGTCTTTTAAATAGTCATATCATATGGACTATTTTTTGTTATTCCTAAGCCTATTTATGAGGGATTATATAATTCTATGATAAATGCAAGATTAATAATCCTCCCATTTTCAGCTATCAAATGACTTTATATATAGGACTAATTAAATATAGTCCCACATCAAGAGACTAATAGTACATCGTCAAAGAATTAAATAGTTCAATATAATGTTAAATTAACGCAAATAATCCAATTCCCAACTTGATTTTTACAAACAAATATGACCCGAGTCATCCTGATTAAACTTCATATATCCCTCGCTTAGATGCCATGCCAACTTGCCAATGCGTTCGCTATTCTGAGTGACTTTTTATAAATACAGAAATAGCAAGCATATATATGGCAAACTGTACAATAATTGATTAGAATATTTTATTTTCTTATCTCACCTTTACTATTTATAGAATTTTTGAATCTATGTATTTTATTAGTTTAATTACCTTATTTATGGGTTTGGTAACTATCTGACTCATAAATATTATTACTAATATTAATTTGACATAATGGGCCCTAGGGTTCATAATCTTGATGGACAATTTTGACCATTAGCTATTCTATAAATAAAACAGTTAGGTTTTAGTTTTAATGGTCGTCTCAAGAACTTTATACACACCTATACATGCATCATAAGATTGAGAGATCGATACAATTGAAAACTTTTATCTTTAAGCAGAGCGAAAGCGTGATACATACAAGATGATTTCTCTCGATTCATGTAAGTAATTAATTTATTAGTTAATTTTATTTTATGTAATTAGTCAACAAATTCCTCCAACAAAAACATGAAATATAAAATCAAAATGGCTCACCAACTATATGTGTGTGTGAATATAATTAGAACTATATATGTATATCAGAACTTATATCAATATATTTATATATACATGAGTTGGGAGTTGGGAGCATTAATATTATTAAGTACTACTATAAAGTCTCGACTCCCAATTAGGAACAAGAAGCTAGCCCGTGATTCTCGACGTAAAAGAAGCTGCATGCGATTTTTCCTCCACTAGTTAGGGTCGCCATCAAATTAATACAGCGAAGCATGTATATACTGTATACAGACAAGAATAAAACTTAAAACAGTGGTTAAGAAAGACATTTCTATTTGAGTTCGGAGATCTAGTCTTTTCAAACTCATATTCTTGTTTTAACTTCTTAAAAATTAAACTAAGTAATAGTAAGAAATTTATTTTTGAATAAGTTGGTCAATTTATTAATAGAGTATTGACATACATTTGAGACTCTGTGTATTAATATTCTATTAATCAATTAATTAACATACTAAAAAATAAATTTTATACTAACCGGATCCAGCAAATTTGGAGAACATCTCTATTTTCTTTTTTTAATGTACTTTTTTCAAAACAGTCAATTTACTGTGCTTTTTTTTAACATTTTGTGCATCCGGTCTCTGAAAAGAGTTGTAAGAAGTTATAAAATTTACAAACATTAAGTATTTACTTTTCTGATATTTTTGCTCCGAGTCAAGTTGACATCAATTTTATCGTATTAAGTTAATATAGTTTTTAATTGTATCCGTTATTAAAAATATTGCATTAATTAATACAATAAAAAGTTATAAAACTTATCAATGTAATATTATTTATAATTTATGCAATAAAAAGTTATAAACTTGTCAATGTAATATTATTTTCTATAACTCATGCTTTGTGAAAATTTGAGGATATCTTGTAATTTTATATTACTATCAATAATAATAATAAAAAACACTTATTATGGAATCAAAATGATAATAATAAATGAAACTCTTGTTTGTGGAACAGAGGACGTACTACTTCTCTTAAAAAAATCAACAAAAAAAGTAGATATGCAAAGCAGATCTAAGCTGAGAACAAAAAATAGAAAGAGGAGATGATAACCATTAGCGTTCTCAAGAGAAACAGTTTCATAGTAGAATAAGTAATATTGAACTTATTTGGGAAATGAGTCCAAGCCTCCTCTAGGCTCTAGCTAGCTAGCTCTCTCTAATTCTGGGAATTGGTCAGCGTCAACCTTTAGGAATTAATGTCACAACTTCCATAATTGACATGAATCCACGACAATTTTTATTAATCTAGTGATGAAACAAGTAAGAACAAATGTCACTTTGGACTAATTTGGACTTATTCAATAAACAAAAACTGAAATTTCTTGGCCTTCGCATTTCCGTTGAAATTGGTGGCCTGCAGAGGCCCGCACACACACACATATATATAAGTCATTATATCTATACAATTAGGGATAAAAATGAATCGAATCTCAGCGAACATTCTAATGCTCAAATTCGATAAGAAATTTATAATTTTGCACCAGATTCGACTCAAATCATTACTCGGACCTACTCGACTCGTTTACAAAATGAGTTACTCATGAGTCTTCAAATCGAGTTTCGAATATGAACCATTTCACTTAATACTGAACCACTACATACTAAATTGATTATTGAACTAATGTTTATATATAAAAGTCTTTTACTTTTATTTATGTAAAGAAATTACAAAGAATGTAATACGAATTGAAAATCAATTCACTAATTTATTTAAGTTCAAGCTTACACAATTTAATACTACACTTTATAAATTATAAAGATTGATACAAATATCACATATTTAGCTTGTTAGTATGGATCAGATTAGTATTTGAATATGATTCATCGAGCAAAGTATCGAGTATGGTTCGAGAAAAAATGAAATACTTGAACCCTAATCTGAACGAATACTGGTATACTTGAATTCAACTCGTGTATCATTAAACAGAAAATGAGTATGGATCATATTCGACTCGAATTAAGTTCGAATTCGAGCTTTGGATCATATTTTTGAACCGATCTCGAGTCGAATATCGAGCTACTATGCTCGGCTAACGCCCCTATATACAATTCGTTTCGCGAGTTAAGAAAAAAAAATAGAGAAGAAGGTAATACATACATAAGTAAATTGCGTTTTTAAATTGTGGTCGTCAAATTTTATAATAAACCGGGCAAGATGTGGTAGCCATGTAAGGTTATAGTTATCATTAATTTATTATGAATTAACTCTGTAATATATATATATATATATATATAGTATAATATAATATATTATAATTATACCGCCTTTTCAAAAAATAGATTTTGTTGAATTCAAATTGAATTTTATTTTAATTGCATGCACATACACAGTGTCATGTGACAGAAATACTAATATATATAATCACACCGTCTTTTCAAAAATAGAGATATATTTTTTTTATTTGTTTTAAAATTAAAGATTAATGTCTTTTTAATTTTAGACTATAATAAAGCTCTAAACATATCGTGAGGTATTTTAATTGAATACAATTATACTATCACTACTATATTTATTAGGAATATATTTAGAAAAAAATAAAATTATCTTAAAAATCGTTGTGATTAAATGTATCTATAATTTTGAAAATTAGGCAAAGTACTACTTCATAGTTTTCTTTTTATGGAAGGATTTTGTTTTCTACCCACTGAATAGAAAAGCTTTTAAAGAGTTGGGACCATAAAAGATCTGGATTCACATGATTAAGCAAATTGTTTTTCTCCGTTTATATATGCATACATACATTCATACATATATGTATTGCTTTGTGTATATATGCGAATGTAATAGTGAGGGTGCATAAAAATTTAGCTGACCAATAATTGTTGACATTACCCTACATACACACACACACACAGAGAGAGAGAGAGAGAGAGAGAGTACTCTCTCTTTCTTCTTTGTCCAGGTTTAGGGTTTTATTTCCCATCTGTTGTACATACATATAGTTATTGTAAGTATTCGATCGATCTTCTCTCTGTTCAATCTTGATCTCGATAGAGTTCTCATGGTAGAATTTGTGCCTCTTTTTCCGCTATTATGTCTATGATCAGTTAATAAGAAGGTAGGCTGTATTTGGATATATATATATATATAACCAATTAAGGAAGCCCTAATATAGCTAATTAATGTGTCATTTCAATTGTTTATAGTACTAGATTATATATGCTTTGGTCCTTTTCAAGTTCAACTGATAAAATTATCCGAGCTAAAATAGATATTTAGAGAATTAATTAAGGCCTATGATCAATATTGGAAGTATGGAGGAAAGTAGTGGGACTGATGAGTGTTCTAAGGCAAACCCTTCGAATCAAAATGGGGACGAAGAAGATGGAAGCTCAAGCAACAGCACAGTTGATGAAAATGAGAAGAAGTCGTCGGTGAGGCCTTATGTTCGGTCCAAAACACCAAGACTCCGGTGGACGCATGATCTTCATCTTCGCTTTGTTCAAGCGGTTGAGAGATTAGGTGGACAAGAAAGTAAGTTAATTCTCAATTTAATTTACTTAATTCAACGAGTTAATTCATTAATTAATTATCATCAACATAATTTAAGTACTGCTTCAAATTTTGCTTATATGGATGGAGGTAACATGATTTCAATTTTTACTATTTTTGGTGCAGAAGCAACCCCAAAGTTGGTTGTTCAACTAATGAATATCAAAGGACTTAATATCGCTCATGTCAAAAGTCATTTACAGGTTTAATTCTGATGATTTGATTAAGAAAATCCCCTTTAATTAGCTACCAAGTACTATTTTGTTCATTAATTTGATATTACTTGGCATTTGTAGTTGTTTTAGTTCAATCTAAATTCTAATTTCCTTTGCTTCTTTATTTGTTTATTTTTACCTCAGATGTATAGAAGCAAGAAAATTGATGACCCTGCTAGTCAAGGTACTTGGGCTGATAATTCCTAGTCTTAACCTTGTTTAAGTTCTCATTTCAACATAATTAGGGTTTCATCTGGTGTGTGAAGTATAAACATGTAAAGCTAATTATTTGGTATATATATATATCCTTATATATGACAGTGATAGGCGATCATAGAAATTTGATGGACGGTGGAGATCGAAATATCTACAACCTAAGCCAACTGCCAATGCTTCAAAGCTATACCCAAAGGCATCCAAGCTTAAGGTACGTATAATATGTAAAATAGAAAATCTTTTTTCTTCTTCTTTTTCCTCAATGTGTTTTTGAATTATTTTAGTTCAATAAGATGTCAAATTTTCTTTTTCTTCAAGATATGGAGATGGCCCGTGGAATATTAGGCATGACAATTGGGTGCAAAGCTCTTTTATGTCGCGAAATGCAATTGATAAGGCCATACCAAGATTTTATGCTTCAGTTGCGGAGAGAATATTTGGAAGAAACTCATCAAATTGTAATCTCCATTTCGATGTTTCATCTTCTACATGGGAAAATCATGAAAGAAAAGATGGATTCGGATCAATTTATGATCAAGGGCGCTGGCGAGGTGATCAGTCGTCCCTATTAAACACGATGGAGCATAAACCCTCAAGCAAGCTGCAAGAAAAAGTTCTTCTAGAATTGGAAGCCACGAGTCTTCAGAAGCGGTCAGTGTTAAAAAGAAAAGTTTCAGATTCATGTGATGACCTTGATTTGAATCTAACACTTGCTGTAAAAGCAAAGAATGAAGAAGGCCAAAGAGATAATTTGGAGGATGAAGATAAGTGCTTATCCCTGTCATTGCACTTTCCATCTTCCTTTGGTAGATTGAAAGAAGTTGATGGGGAAAAGAATGCAAGAAGAGCAAGTACTCTAGATCTGACTATATGAATGGGACAATATTATTCTAAGTGAGATCTTGAGGTACTTGTACTTCCAGATAATGCATTTGCATTTTGCTTGTACTATCAGGCAAGGTGAAAACACAACAACTACTATTTACTCTTTTTGGTATGAATTTGATTACTCAACTTAGAAGTGATGATTATATGTATAATGATATATCTGGCATTCGATAAGGATATATATATATATATAGATGTTAACGCCAAGATCTTTCTCCACGTCCCAATCACATAAGACGTCACGATCCCCGATAAGAAACACAAATAACAAAGCGAAAAGCTTGATTAATGTTCACGGGGATAGCTTCGCGTGAGAATTAAGACGTGTTCACAAGGTTAACCATGGAGGAATATATGGTCTAGTGTATTGAGAGAAATAAAATCTACATCGTGTGTATGGGAGAATATGAGTAATCAATATATGAGAGAGAACATACCTCCATACGATGGCTTCCTTGCTAAGTTATATTACTTTTGCTTGGATTATTGTGCCACCCACTACTACTTGCGACACCCCCTACGGTCGATGGACGCCGCCATGGGGTAGAACGATAAATGGGTACGCCATCGAATGGCAATGAGTCTACCATACCTCCTTACACCATAGTGACCATAGGACAAAATAGGACCGGGACCAATAATGACCATTGATTTACCACCACGGTAAAATCAATATAGGATCTTAATCTCACCACTCGGGGTAGAACGATAAATAAATTCGCCATCGAATGGCCAGCGAGTCCTACCATACCTCCTTACACCATAGTGACCATAGGACAACATAGGACCAGGACCAATAGTGACCATTGATTTACCACCCTAGTAAAATCAATATAGGATCCTTGTCGAAGTACTTTGTAAGCCAAAGATTTAGCGACAATATGATCATAAATGCCCTCGTGAACTTCCCGAAAAGCATATTCCGCCTCAGATGGGACCAGACACTTCAGTAATGGTGAAGAAAAGGCCAATCGGTAAAGATCGCCATCAATGAGAACAAAATGGACACTCTTGTACTTGGTCTTCTTTGCCCGAGATCTCGATCAGAAGAAATGACATCATCTCGTCGTCAAAGTTATAAGCATCTGTAGTGGCCGACCGATAATGCCGGCGGTGGAATTGTTATTGTGATCGACTCGATGATAGATGTCAGATTGATGTGCGAAATAGAATATCCATCTGCATGCAATGTCCATGAACTCTGCTTCTGTTGAAGAACTGCAACGGCTTTGTCGGACTCCTCAGCTTCTTTTTAACTATTATTAGCTTCAGAAAATAATTGTCCGACCACAATGTCAACCGAGCCTTGGAAATGTTTACTGAAGTGTTGGATTTCGAGTCATGACTTATAAAATCTACTTTGTTGACGAGTCTTTCATCATGCATGCGAGAACACTCGAGCAGAGTGCCTTTTTTTGTATTCTCGGATGAATATCCTCTGGTACGCTCTTTTTATGCACTGCGCCATAGTCCAAGAACCCCAGGATGAGGTACCTTCTTCGGATGCTTAGGAATATGGGTGCATTTTGTGTCTTTGAATCTAAACTCGACGACCTTAAGCGGGCATCTCCAGAAGACAAAGTGTCTGAGGATGTGTGCCTCGGTGGATTCTTAGGAATATGGCTTACGGATCTACTCCACCATAATCTCAAGACCGATAGGCGAGAATACCATCTTGATTAATCGGGAAAATGGTACATTGGGTCTTCATCTACTCTGCTTGACCATGATCCGAAGACAAACGAATAGGGGAAACCCTCTTGGTCAATCGGGAAAATGGTACATTGGGTCTTCATCTACTCTGCTCGACCATGATCAAGAAGACAAATAGGGGAAACCCTCTTGATCAATCGGGAAAATGGGCATTGGGTCTTCTTTTGGTCGTGAGGATTACCTTGAGATATGTCCTCAAAGTGTATAGATTGCTTTCCAACTCATGGTTGTCCATCTTTAGGCGTACCACATCTTTCGGTGGGCATAATTGAATGCTTTGTTCCTCATCTTGGCAATCAGAAGAATCACTTGCACAACCAAATTCTTGCTTCTCTGCCATTTACATCCTCGCTCAAGACAAATTTACATCCTCGCTCCGCCTCCCGGTAGGACCTCAAAGATCTATATGCTTCGTCCACCATCTTCATCACCGACCACGCCCGGTCATGGAGTTCTAGGCGGGATGCCTTTTACTTGCCTTCTCGCCACGATCATGCTCTTTGTCGCTAAAGAAAGACCAACTATCTTTGAGCTTCGTAGTGGGATCTCGAACGAGAACCCTTGATTTGTGCCAGTAACCGATGTAGAACAATGGAAATATTGTGATTGATAACTCAAAACACTAGAAAAAGCCCTCCTTCTAGCATGATGTTAACGCCAAGATCTTTCTCCACGTCCCAATCACATAAGGCGTCCGATCACCTGAAGAAACACATCGGTCGAACATCAAAGCAGTTACGGTTCCGTCGGGGGATAGCTCAGGCGTGAGAATTAGTACGTGTTCACAAGGTTAACCATGGAGGAATATATGGTCTAGTGTATTGAGAGAAATAAAATCTCTGTCGTGTGTATGGGAGAATATGAGTAATCAATATATGAGAGAACATACCTCCATACGATGGCTTCCTTGCTAAGTTATATTACTTTTGCTTGGATTATTGTGCCACCCCACTACTACCGACACCCCCTACGATCGATGGACCTGCCGAAACTATATCAGGTTTATCTACTGCTTTTGGCCACTGTTTTCTACCGTCGGCCGGTTATGATCCCATCCACATTAATGCATGGCAGGATCCTTGGTCAACTGTCATGCTTTTTCATCATCACAAGTCAAAGTAACTGATATTAAAATATCTAATGGATTCGATCCATTGGGTGGCCGGTCCAGCGAGATTAAATAAAGTTGACCTGATAAATGGGCTCAAAGAGTCCCATGGTTTAATAATAAAAGCCCAACAGATTATACTGATAAATGAGCCCAATTTATCCGGCCCAATAGGAGAAATATCACGACCCAACAATAAATATATGTGTGTATATATATATATATATATAGAGAGAGAGAGAGAGAGAGAGAAAAAAAATGGAGATGAGGGGATCTACAATATATATAATTTGGTCAAAATTAATGGTTCTATACACATGATATATGCAGAATATTGTAAGAAATTTAGTACTAGCTGTCCCAAACTCTAGAACCCTAGTCAGATTAAAGATTGCAAGAGCTCTTGTATATTGCTGGGGTTCTTTTTCTTCTCCCATTTCATCAATCCTTCTTCCATTTTTATGGATGACTTGCTACCTAAGGTAATAATTAGGAAATGTACGTACTCCAAGGTAAGGATATTATTGGATATATAAAACTATATACTCCATGATATAAGAGCATTCACAGCAGTTTTTTTAATCAACTTTCTATCCTTAATTTTGGAGAATACATCAATAAATCATTATCCAATAGTTTCTTTATCCTTATTTAACTCTCTATTTTAATCCCTATATATGATTTTACTCCCTAGTATGAGAGAGTCAAAATATCGTTCTCTATATATATAAAATGACATTTCACACTCTCATTTAAGTGGATAATTCATCAATAATACACATATTGACATTGTTTTACTACTTCATTTTCAAATTATAAAATTAATATTGACTTATTTTTAAAAATTATTTTCAAACATATTCAAATTAAAATTAATATAAATTTATTTAATTTATGTCAATATAATTATAAATATTATAAAAGTACTATTAATTATAAAATTTATTATTTTTAAAATTTAAATGAATCATATTAAATTTAAATTTAAAAGTATCACAAATTAACTTTTTAAAAGTTAATATTGATCTTATGTATATTTGCGAGATACAATCCATTCAATACTCAATCCATAAATAATTTAAAATTTAAAATAAAATAAAATTATTTTACTATGAGATACAATTGATAAATTTTACTCTCTTTTTTATAAATTATAAGATTATTATTAATTTGATATTTTGACTATTGGAACTTTCAAATTTCAACTTTTAAATTTTAAATTTCATTATTTAAAGAATCAATATAAGGAACCTGTTGGGTACATAGTAAAAAAATTGAATCTTTATTTTGCATAATGACACAATAAACTGTAAAATAGGGATAGAAATAAAAAAAATGGTTATGAATGCTCTAAGGATAAATATATAAGATGCATGTGTAGTAACATCTTGCTTTCAATACTGTTAGGAGGAAAAGTTCCAACTACGTACGTGCCATATATTAGAATTCGGGTACATTGTGCAGTCACCCCGTCCCATGGATACTAAGCATTTACAATCATATTGACTTTGGAAGTTGCAATATGCGGTCATCATGACCCCTAATTTATTAGGACTGTAAATAGTAACCGAAAAATTCGTATTTGTCCGTATCCGTATTCGAGAAAAATCGGATATTATTCGTATTCGAAAAAAAACGGAACGAATACGAATACGGATATAGGCGTATTCAGTATTCGATTAACATCCGTTCAGTAAATATATCCCAGGATACGGATATCCGGATTAGATATCCGGAATCAAGTATCAGAATAACTTATATATATATATATATATATACTTATATATATATATATATATATATATATATATATATATATATATATATATACACACACATACACACTTAATATTTACATTAATTAATGTAAATTATTAATTAATAATTTACCTATATAAGTTGTTAATAATTTAATATATACATATATATATATTAATATATATGTATTTATTAATAACTTACATTCATTGATTAATTTATATAAGTTATTAATATATACGTGTGTATATATATATATTAATAAATCATAACTTAGATTCATTAATTAATCACTTTAACTTATATTCATTAATTAATAACTTACATATACATTTATATATATAAGTTATTATATATATATACACATATATATTAATAACTTGCATTAATTAATTAATAACTTACATATATATATATATATATATAGTAACTTACATTTACATATATATATATATATATAAGTTATTATATATATATATATATATATACACATATATATTAATAACTTACATTCATTAATTAATCACTTACATTCATTTATATAAGCTATTAATATATATTTATATATATATACACACACACATTTAAGGACAACGGTCGAGAGGCGGGAGTAATGGACAATATAATTTTATTGTTAAAATGTGTTAAGTCTGAATTAATTTAAAATTAATCTAGAAGGGAGAGTTAAATAAATTAATTCACGTTTATGAATTTTTGGGTGGAGAGTATTTATCACTTTCATTTGCCTAATTATTTAGAAACTAGAAGTCCAAATATGTAAAATAAGTTCAATGTCAATTTTGAATCAAGTTAGATTAACTAGTTGTCACACATACATTATAACTCGTACTCTCCATAAATATAATGAAATCAAATAATTTCTTATAACCATGAAATTTATTTATTGAGGATAAATAATAAATAAATCTCCATAAATATTACTATTCATTTATTAAATATTAATTTATTTCTCTTTTTATTATTTAATAAAATTTGAAAGAATAATATTGAGATTTTAATTTCAATTTGATCCATCAAACAAAGTATCGGTTACATTATTGAATCTTTTTTTATTTTCACCCAAAGCGTCAATTAACATGTTCCTCCCTTTATGATTAGGATGTTTAATTAATATGTATGGTTTAAATATTAAATTGTGTTTAATTAATATGTATGATTTAAACTATAATTTTTTTTTTCGTAAATATTTTGAATGAATTTTATATTAGATTCTTGATAAACGAATTGGATATTTGGATATCCGAATAATTTGTCTATTTCGGATAAAATAAGCAGTAGCGGATATTATCCGTATTGAATATTTTTAGAATCTGGGATCGGATAATAATATTTTAAAATCCATGGGATCTGGGATCACGGATCTGATAATAATTAGTTTTCCGGATACGGATACAGATATACTTGTATCTGTATCCGTTTAATACCATTTACACCCGTACCTAAAATACTCTTTCGATATAGTATACTATATACGCATAGCTAGCTACGTTTGGACCGGAGGGGACCATGACCCCTAAAATATATTTTGAACTTAGCACTCCCTCTGTTTTTAAAAAATTGTCATTTTAAAAAAAATATTTGAATTTATTTATTGTTTATAATTTTTTAAGAGGATAAATTATTTACTTTTCTATATCGATCACTCCTACTTGCTTTCATTGTCCCGAGAAATTTTTTTTATTTATTAATAGTTTTTAAATTTTAATTGTTAAATGATAATATTAAATGATTTTTTTAAAACGATAATCTCTTAGAAACATTATATACTTATAAATTTTGTTAGTAAGTTATATTGACCCCTTCAATTCGAAATTGTGTAAATTCTTTTTTTGTAATAACGGCTCATGTTTTTAGAATATAAACTTATGCTATATATATTAGGCCTCAAAAAACAAATAAAATTAATTCAATGTCTAAATACATATCAAAGTCCATTCATAATTTTGAAAATTAAGTAAATAAATTTAAAATCAAAAAGTTCACTTATAGCGCCCCCCTCTCTCTCCATTTTATAAATTCACCTTATAATAATCCTATATACAATACCTACATAGCTACATTATAAATACACACAATAGAATGCAGAAGGCTAATTTCTTTACTTTCTCAATCAACTTAATTTTTATTTTGCAATTAATAAAAGTAAGTTGTAAAAATTTAATTACATACATATTTAAGATTTTAAAATTTAATATTTGTTTGGAACTCAAAATCTCGAAAAAACAATTGAAGGAAAAAAGTGAAGTGTAATTAAAAAAAGGGTAAAATTTGTAGCATTACACTACATGAATAATTTGAACTTGTAAATTTTTCTATAAATATTCGACCCCTCTCTTACTTAAGTTTATGACGAGACGCCTTGCAAATAACTAATTAAAAAGTAATACTTTTAAATTTCTCACTTTAGTTCTACTTGCATCTGAAAAACTAAATGTATTAGTAAAATAATACTTACATTAAATGTATTAGTATATTGTTAGATCATCAATTGATTATAACTTGGCCTTATTTTCAAAGTAATTTTGTTAAAAAGTGTAAAGCATACTCAAACTAGTTTGGTTAAAAAGTATTTGAGAATTTAAATTAAATATTAATTGTTTAGTTTTTAATGTATTAAATAATATAATTTTATTTCTTTTATTATTTTATGTTCAATAAATAACATTAATCATGTATGTAATTAATATTATATTTAATGCTTACAATTATTTATTTTAATACTTACATAAAGTAAATGAAATTAAAAAAAGAATAATGAAATAAAGTATAATAAATTCTTAATCCCAACTGGCAAACAGAGTAGTGGGAAGAACGAACGATGAAAGGCAAGGAGTAACAATCTAAATTTCAATTGACAAACAAAAGAGTTGGTCTCTATCTCTGATAAGGAATTTACTACTATTTATCATGATCTCATTCTTGAGAGTTTGTTTAATGTATATGCCATTGGAGTAGTGCATAAACCTCTTCTTCTCCATCGACAAATTCAACTACACCGGTAATTCACGGAGTTTGAGGGCGGCGTTTTGCAATCGCTTTACATAAAGATAAACGACAAGAGAGACGATGAAGAGCCCGAAAAGCGTGAGAATTATAATCATCATAATCTCGCCGTGAATAGCAAATTCCCGATCACGGGAAGAGGGAGTCTCAGCTACGACCGGAGATCTAGAGAAAACCGGAGCAGAGGAGGCCATCATTGAGACTGAATTGGTGAAGTCTGGACACTTGAATTAAAGAGGAGGATGGGGTAAGATTAGGCCTCGACATGATTGGACATTTTTTGAAAGGTGATCCTAAATTCCTTGTTTCTTCTGCCCCCATAATTCTTGTCTTATTATTTGTTAATGAATGAGTTTTTTGTAGCCACATATGGCACGGCACGGCACGGCACGGCACGGCACTTCTTTAGAAATAGACGATTGGATATTTCACAAACTCGTGAACAATTTGGAGATGTTTCGATATAATTTGAGTTCTGTCAAAAATTTTAATTAAATTATAATTATTACGGACATAAGATAAGTAAAAATTAAAAATAATTTCATTCTAATAAATTTTATTTTATCACAGTTCAATTTTATCATATATTAGTCAATATATATATCATCTCCTTGGATTTGGATCATCTATAAGGATTTCTCTATTAGAATCTTGTGAGAATTTTACTGTGGGGTTGACAACACATTAAAAAAGAAATTTAATGTCTCATAACTCTTTTTTTTGTTTGTGTATCAAAACGATGTCGTTTTGATAATAATATTTTTTACAAGTTAACCAAACGCCGTTTATTTCGTTTGTTTGCTAATTCTTGTTAGGTATGAACGGCATGGTTTTTTTCATAATTATAATGGGTTGAGTGTTAATTTAGTTGGGACGTTTTATTAATCAATTTTTTTGTGCTTTGGAATCGATAGGGTTATTAATTTTGGTATCTTTGTCAAAGGCTAATAATATTATACTCTGCTCTTCAAAAAAATAAATTCAACGGATAATTTTTATCCTATTAAAAAAATTGATTTTCCATTGTGATTCTTTAAGCCAATTGAAAAAAATGAAAGAAAAAAAAAATTGGGGTAAACAATATGAGGAAAATTTGAATAAAGGAAAAAAAATAATTGAAATTTGGCTAATGCTAAATTTTGGCGTGCTCTAGGAAGAACAAGAACCGAAGCAAAGAAAGAAAGGAGAAGAAAATAGAAAAACGAAGCAAACAAACGAAGTAAACGGTGTTTGGTGGCTTCCAATTTTCTATCAACTTATAAAAAAAATCATATCAAAACGACATCGTTTTAATACACAGACAAGGAAATGAGTTGTGAGCTATTGGATCTTTTTTTTTAATGTCTTGTCAATCCCATAACAAAACCCTCACAAGATCCTCACAGAGAAATCTTCATAGAGAATCCGAATCCCATCTCCCTTGTGATTTTAGAATCAGGATTCTCTGTGAGGATCTTGTAAGATTTTGTTGTGGAGTTGACAACACATTAAAAAAAAGATCTAATGGCTCAAAACGTTTTGATATGAATTTTTTTTTACAAGTTGACAGAAAATTAGAAGCCACCAAACGCGTTTATTTTTACATATAATTTTTTAAAATATCTTGATAAAATTTATAAATCATTAGATCTCTTTTTTAATATATTATCAACTTCACAACAAAATCCTCACAAAAAAATCTTCATAGAGGATGCTGATTCGTGATTTTATGACTTTAGAATTTTTATTGTTAGTTGTTTTGTGGGTTGACATCATTTACCCCCAGGCTAGCTAGTTAGTGTGTCTAACAAACTAATTAGATTTTGGTGAAGTTAGTCCTTGCCACGAGTCATGATTGGCCATTCTGAGAAAAGTTCTTAAATTTCTAATATAAATTGAACAAATTTTGTTTAATTTATATTAAAATTATAACACGTTAAAAGATAAGTCTAATTTTGTTAAATACATTTATTTCATTAATAATGTGTCATAATCTTAATATATATACACAGTCATTGTGTTAAACTTTAAATCATCCAACCAAAATATGGAGCGTAGGAATAGTTGAAAATAAACTTCTCCCTTTTATTGGCCACTGTACAAAATTAAAAGACAGATTCAGAGGTTGAGAAAATAGTGCGGCTATTTTGTTAGAGTAAATTTCATTAAACAGATTAAAGAAAAATAAATCTGTATTTTAATATTTGGGACAATACTAAGAAAACTAAATAGTTCTCCTTCAAAATCTACAAACCATTAATAAAATTAAAATAAAAAAATAAACTTAAAAGGAAATGAGGGAGTAATATTCAGTTGAGTTGTTCATTACTTCAATGTTGAGTTAAATTGGTATTCAAGACTAGATTTAACTTTCTTGGTGTTGATTAATGGTTGGTTATTTGACATTCTTTTAATTCTTCGAACATAATAATTAATGATTGCAAGCTTTCAAAATCTTAGACCATTACCAAACTTGTACCAAATCTAAGTAAGTAATATATATATATATATATATATATATATATATATAGTAAGGGATACAGTGGGAACACGATTTTAAGTAAAATTCGAATTCACAATTTCAGTCATAGGATCCCATCCAAAGGTTCAGAAAGAAATTGCTTGAAGAAAAAAAAAACACGAATCTTTTTGGGTTAAAAGAGAATTGGTCGGGTCAAAAAATAAATCACTTCTCCCCCCTCAATTTCCGATCGCCTCTCTCTTCTATCATCGTGGCAATCTTTGACGGCTTTTGAAAATAGAAAATGACATAGTTATTCGCAGGCGAATTTAGTATCAAAGCTGCTTAAACATATAGCCTGTGTAGTAAGTAGATTCAACTTTCTTGGGTTTAGTATCAAAGGTGCTTAAATAATCGCTCATTACTTCAATGTTGAGTTAAATCGGTTTCAAGACTAGATTCAACTTTCTTGGTGTTGATTAATGGTTGGTTATTTGACATTCTTTTAATTCTTCGAACATAATAATTAATGATTGCAAGCTTTCAAAATCTTAGTCCATTACCAAATTTGTACCAAATCTAATTAAGTAATATATATATATACATATATATATATATATATACTTGATAGTAGTATCATATATAACTCTATGGCCATGTTTGTTCGTAAAAATTATAATCTCAAGATTATTAATTTTAGAATTAAATAGTCATAGTCACGTGTTTATTTTTTTATAGAATATAACTTAAAATAATTACATGTTATGTTTGTTTTTGTCCAGATTAATTAAAGTATTGGATTAAAAAATATCATTTGGACTATTATACTCTTACCAATAATAACATATTTTAAACTTATTTATACATAAAAAAAAATAATATTTACTCATTATATATACACCTCACCCCCACCCCCAAAAATAATATTTACTGATTATGTAAATATTCTCACCTCCGCCCACCCCCACCCCCCCCCTCCAAAAAAAAAAAAATTGATACTTACTTATTATGTATACACCCAACCCCTAGCCCCACTTCCTCCTCAAAAAATAATATTTATTGATTATGTATACACCCCACTCGCCCATATCCCACCCCCACCTCCACCTCCACCTCCACCTCCACCTCCCACCTCCCATCCTTCCCAAAAAATAATATTAAGTAATTATATATACACCTCACCCCCATCTGTCTACCCCAACCCCCCTCCCCCTGCCACCCCCCCCCCCCAAAAAAAAATAATAATACTTAGTCTTTATACTAGTAAGTTTTAAGTTGTCAGTAATAATAACAGAAATTACAGAATATTATTGTCATTTAAAAAAAAGTTGAGGTTAATTTTGTCTTGTAATTTTTAATCCCAAATAATAAGAGATTATAAATTATAATACTAGGTAGAACATAGTATTAAATAATCCCACATCTTAAGTTATTTTATAATATCAGAACTAATAGTCCCAAACTCAAATTTAAAATAAATAAAACACTAAAAATTAATAATTCTATTCCAAATATAATCCTTACAAACAAAAAAAACCTATATGTATATCATATTGACAACATACCGCGTAACACACCACATGGAACACTTGGAAATTTGACTTTTCAAGAATTCCACAAGAAAATCATTAAATATAATCCACATACATTACATACACGTACACTGGGACAAATTAAAGGGCAAAATGGGACAGACGACTTCAAAGTCTCCTCCTATCCTTCTCTCTCCTCTTTACACAATGACTCAACCCACCTACCCACCCATTATAAATCTTACTTGCTAGTAGAGTTTGAGAGAGAGAAAACATAAACAAAAACTAGCAAATTAGTCATGGCAAGCCCAGGAGCATACCAAGAACACCTCCCAGCAGTCCCCTCATGGCTAAACAAAGGAGACAATGCATGGCAACTCACCGCAGCCACTCTGGTGGGTCTCCAAAGCATGCCAGGCCTAGTCATCCTCTACGGCAGCATCGTCAAGAAGAAATGGGCTGTCAATTCCGCCTTCATGGCCCTCTACGCCTTCGCCGCCGTCCTCATCTGTTGGGTCTTGCTCTGCTACCGCATGGCCTTTGGCGATAAGCTTCTTCCTTTCTGGGGCAAAGGCGCACCCGCTTTGGGCCAAAAGTACCTGATCAACCGAGCCAAGGTCCCTGAAAGCACACAGTACTATAATAATGGTTCGGTTGAGAACCCGACCAACGAGCCCTACTACCCGATGGCCTCCTTAGTTTATTTTCAGTTTACTTTTGCTGCAATTACCATGATTTTACTAGCTGGCTCAGTCCTGGCTCGCATGAACATTCGGGCCTGGATGGCTTTTGTTCCGCTTTGGCTCACCTTTTCGTACACGGTTGGCGCGTTTAGTCTTTGGGGCGGCGGATTTCTTTTCCACTGGGGTGTCATCGATTACTCTGGCGGTTATGTCATTCATCTTTCCTCCGGAATTGCTGGTTTAGTAGCCTATTGGGTAATATATATATATATATATATATATATATATATATATATATATATATATTCAACCTTTTAATTTATATAAATATATACTGTCAACCTTTTAATTTCAAAAATATTTTTATGAACTATATCATGTCATGTATTATTGTACATGTGTATTTTATTTATTTTTTTATAGTTAATTTTTAAATGTGAATAACATTTATTGGTACACTAATACTTGAGAAATATCGATCCTCTTTTAGTTTAAAAGAAAAGATGACCCTCACATAGCTAAAATGTTAGTAAATAAGAGTATACATATGTATATTTTCACCGTAAATAATACATGATTGTTCCACCTATATAAAAAATCATAATGGAGTATTAATATCGATCATCCCCTTAAACCAACAACTTTACTAACTTGTTTGGCTTGTCAATTTTGTTTATATTGTATAGGTTGGACCGAGGTCGAAAAGTGATAGGGAAAGGTTTCCACCAAACAATGTGTTGCTGATGCTTGCCGGAGCGGGGCTACTATGGATGGGTTGGTCAGGTTTCAACGGTGGGGCTCCCTACTCCGCCAACATTGACTCTTCTATAGCGGTGTTAAACACAAATATTTGTGGGGCGACAAGTCTTCTAGTGTGGACATCCCTTGACGTTATCTACTTCGGAAAGCCGTCGGTCGTTGGAGCCGTCCAAGGGATGATGACCGGACTTGTATGCATTACTCCCGGAGCAGGTATATATGGTTGAATAACTATAACTCTATAAGTCTCGTCCTCCGGTCTGGTCTGGTCTGACTATTCAAAGTGCATGTTGTAATTTTAATATGAATGTGACAAGTCATCAGGGGGCCGGGGTCATTAATACATACACTTCTTGTCCTACATGCACGTTTCTTGAATTTGTAACAATCAATTGAGTTTATGAGTGAAATTATATTCAAGTTGATCAATTATATCTCATGCATTTTCTTTGGTGGTGGTACGGTGTAGTTTTTGGATTTGATGGAAATTAATTAAGGGTGTTGAAATATACGGCAGGTGTGGTTCAATCTTGGGCGGCCATAGTGATGGGGATACTTTCCGGTAGCGTTCCATGGTACACAATGATGATTCTTCACAAGAAGTCTATTTTGTTACAAAAGGTAATACTCTATATATTATGCTTTATAAATTTCAACACACCTAATATAATGCCGCACTATATATTTTAATCCTTTCGTTAGTCAAAGTTTATGTGTGAATTCATTTGGAAATTTTAAATACCGCACTATAAACTTTTGTTTGGCTAACAATATATATATATATATATATTCCGGGCTTATTAACTCACTCCTCCTTTTATAGCGGATCCGTGACGGATATATATATATAGTGTATGCTATAAAAAAAAATTATGTGATTTGAATTAAAATAGGTTGATTATTCATTATATATATATATATATATATATATATATATATATATATATATATAGTATTGTTTTAAAATGGGTGGGACGTCGCTTTAGGTGAAAATTCCAATGATCAATATTTTCCCTCAGATAAGTACCTAACTTTCAAAGTCAAAGAAAATTTTAGATAAAATGGAGCTCAGTATGTAAGCAAAGTACAATTATTAATAAATGTGCTCACATATCGGACCCCACTTATTGATTATTCTAGATCATTTGTGATTTTTTTTATTTTTAATATGTGAATGAATCGAGTCGAGCTAAGTATTGAGTTATTTAAATTTAGTTCACAAAATTTATTGAATATAAAATAAAGTTTGATTGAAATTCGTTTAGATACCGAGTCGAGTACAATCTCAAATCAAGCCCGAGCAATTTGAATTTTTTGAACGAATATGATCCGAGTATCAATAGAAAATTATAATTTGAGAAGATTTGAGTAATTTATCGAATTTTAAAATTTGTTTATATTTGAATAATTTATATTTCGAGTCGAGGTCGAATCAAACTTTTAGTCGAACGAGTTGGAATCGAGTCCGAAGTGACCATTTATCATGCTAATATCAAATCCACAAAACTCAAAATTAGAATTTAATTATGATCTAATCCTTTTTTTTTCTAATGTGTAACTAGGTGGATGATACACTAGGTGTGTTCCACACACACGCAGTGGCAGGCCTACTAGGTGGGCTTTTAACTGGGCTATTGGCCGAGCCAGCCCTTTGCAGTCTCGTACTGCCAGTAACGGATTCAAGGGGTGCATTTTATGGTGGGAAAGGTGGAGTCCAATTCCTAAAACAATTGGTAGCAGCCTTATTTGTTATCGGTTGGAACATCATTTCCACAACCATAATTCTTCTATCCATAAAGCTGTTCATTCCTCTAAGAATGACGGAGGAGGAGCTCATGATCGGAGACGATGCAGCTCACGGCGAGGAGGCGTACGCGCTTTGGGGCGACGGAGAAAAATATGACTCAACAAAACACGGTAATTGGAATGGATCATTATTTACAGAACAAACAGCTCCTACAGGTTATGTCAATGGTACTGCTGCTGCTAGAGGTGTAACAATTAATTTGTAGGAAAGGCATTGTTTTAGTACATCAATTTAAAGTTTAATATGTCATTGTTTAATCTCAAAGATTTTGAAACGGAAGAAAGGAGTATTTTAGAAGTTGATGTTCTACCATTCATTAATTATTATTACTTAGGTAATGAAAAGGAAATGAGACTCACGCCTGGTCTGAATTTGTTACCAACTACTTGATAAACAAGCATATATCATATATGGATGCAAATAAAAAGTTATATAACAAGTAATGCTGGCGGTCTCAAATTTTGTTCTGCTTAATACACTTTGTTGTACTATCATATCATAACGTCTAAAAGCAAATCACACGTCCAACTACAAGTGAAACATATAAAAGGAGTACCACCCAGCACCTCATATTCTGTAAGTCTATGAGCTTCACAAAACACATTAATAGACACCGGCTAGTCAAAGACTTCCCAATCTTTAGTCACTTTTGTAGAAGAGGGCGAAGGTTGCCCACTAAGAGTTCCAACATCAGGCTCGGATGTCTCACAATTTGTTGTTGTCGATACAAGCATCACTGCTATTGCTATTTGGACGAGAGTTTCTTTTTTTATGATCATCAGCTGTATCCAAGAGGCTCTGGACACGGCACACCTGAAGATGGAGTTACAAAGTGATACTAAAGGTTTTTATTGTCAAGAAAGCAACTTCCACAGTCACATATCAAAAACGTAACCATGGAGTGAATAAAAGACCTTGAGACAAGCTAATCGTCAACTTATTAACCAGGAAACAGGGACCCAATTTAATACAGAAGTGTGATCCAAATTCATGCTAAGATGGAATATACATAGAATTTACGTCCACAAAGAATTTGAAAGTAGAACCATAATAGATAGCTCAGTACAGTAACAAAATTGAAGTTGAGAGTGAATATAGAAAAAATCTAAATTTCTTACATGTCAAACAAAATCATAGACATGGCTAAGATCTTTCAATAAAAGCCTTGCACTAACAAATGATAGCGCAGTTAGTAGTGTAGACTGTAAAGTGGTGAGTGATTAATAACACAGAAAATGAAGTAATAAAAGAGCAAAGAAATAAGCGTTAGTACTGACCTCCATCTTTCGCTGAATTTTGCCTTCTCCTTCAGCCTTGATGTTGTCCAATTTCAGCAGCTGTCTTTCAAACATCTCCAATAAGAAATTAATATCCCTCTCAGCAACCTTGGTCCCATCATAGATGATTGTTTTCAAAGCATCTACCTACAGGAAAACAAGTTGTAATGAGCCGCCGAGATATCAAAAGATCATCATGATGATGATTACAATAATAAAAAACAATAGACTTGCCTGTTCAGCTAGCTTATCATCTTCTGCTCTGACATCAGCAACAGCCTCAATGCCTCTTGATATTTGAGGCACCTTAAACTCTTCAGCCATCTCTTTAACAGCTGAATTCTCCTTGAGTAACAGCTTCGAATTGTTCTTCACGCCCGCCATGTGTAAATATACCTGATCCTCTTTTTCAATTCCTCTGAAGAACAGTCTTTGATTCTTGGGCTCCAAACCAATTTCTTGCGCAATAATCCTTTTTAGGTCCCCTTCAATTCATATAGGTAAGCATCAATGAAGATGCCCCTCCATACATACAACTATAGGCATTTGTGAAACTAAACTTTTTAATGCTATTAGAAATAAATATTGATATCTCATCTAGTTCCATTAATTTGCCATTAGAATTGTACACATACATGTAGGAGCGACAAGGAATAAGAAGGTAATGTAAAATGCCACCCGCACCCGTCGTTCCTTCCAAATAAAAATAAATAATGAAAACCATAATGATATTTGTCACGCCTAAAATAGATCAATATCTCATAATAAGACAAAAGTATAATAAATCCCAAAACGAAAAAATGAGCTTACACTGAATGTGACAAAAAGTACATCAACCAATGATTATGGGATCGGGAGTCTTGGAATGAGCAGTTTAGTGTTATTAAGTTCCACTAATTTAGTAATTTGCCACTAGGATTGAAAATCTACATGCAGGAGCTTATGTTGAATAAGATAAAAAGTATGTCAAACAACACCTGGAAAAAACTGTCGGACAAAGACATCATACAAAACAAAATGGAAATGACATTCCCAGATCATTCTCTGTAGTTGCCACAGCAATGTACTGATATCATACGACAAACTACAATAACATGATGTAGAACTTTCTCCACTAATAACAATATATGCCCTGGTATACTACAGACTAAAAAGTAAAGACTATTGAAACCATGTACACATTCATCACACACACACAAATTAGATCATATAACATCTAGGATAAAGACAACACATATCTAGCGAATAGGTAAAAATGAAACTTAAGACTCCTGCTGCTCAGGGAGTTTGCAGGTACATATTAGAAAGATGCATGCATCAGTCCATCAAATACATGTATATACAATATGCAAATATCACTCATCAGAGAATTGTATTCCAAATAATATTATATCACGAAAATATTGCTGATTCATTACCCAAAAGGCTATGAGGTAAAAATCAGTTCTATAAGTTCCCAGCGCTTAAATTTTATCTAATATGATAAGATAAAAATAAATAATTTTGTAAATAACAAAGGAAGGGCTGAATCTAAATACTAGATATTACGTTTTCATCGAAATATACGACCACAAAAAAATTCAAAAGAGAATGATTATAAAAACCGGATAAAGAAGCTACACCAAGAGTATACAGGTTAAAGCCATGAAAGAACTTTCTCTTTATTGTGGATCCACAAACAACACAAATGGGTCAATTCAGGTTCCGAAAAAATGAGAAAGGAAACATTTCATTTGGTTTTAAGAGCAGTGACTCGCAGGTTTTTCATTCCTCACATGTTTCCAAAAAAGTGGAATAAGAATTAAAAAGGGTATTTGCCAAATTCTAAATGTTATACACTGTGGGTTCCAGATACATTACAAATTCAAGTTTTTTGCTCCATATTATTTTTCTTGGAACTCCAATCTTAACTTAGACCGACAATTTACAAATTGCTGACTAAATCAATAATACCTCGTACCTTTTTCTCTTTCTGCGCATTTATCTTTCTGCACGACTACATAAATTTCATGTGCTCTATCTGTGGAAATTGTTGTTTGCGATCACTTTCCGAAAGACATGACAAGGAGATGCCCCCTACCACATTGACCAAGCAGTTTCTTGGGCAATAAAATTATTCAGATCCCCTTCCAGTGATACAGATCATATTAAATAAGCATATAACATGCCAAAACTAAACATACTCACGATATAATGTTCTTATTATGCCGAATAAATATGCTAAAACACTTAAATTAGAGTTACGCACTTGTGTGGAACATCATTTGGAGGAACATGCACTGGACCTTTCACCTTTCAACTGTTAAGATTCAACTGTTAAGATAAAAATAAAAATAAATAAATAAAAAGAAGGATGGGAATAATTGAAGTGTTCTTCTTCATCCAGGTCTAGGTGGGATAAGGTTTAAAGTAGGGGAAGGGCTTATTCTCATAGTGAAACCAATTATTCTCAATGGGCTTGAAACAAAATAAAATTGATGGAAACAAACTAATTAAGGATCAAGAAATCAAAATTATATGGTTCATTCCATATACACAAACACGGGGGTGAATGAATCCAGAAAAAGAATGAAAAATATATCTTGTAGGCTTATACAGATAGATCCAAGAATATGTAGATTCAGCCATATATCTTCAAGTTCGATGCAACTTCCTTTTTATACTGGATAATGTCCCAATTATACATTGCATTGAACTGGTGGATTCACCCTCTTGCACACTCATCAGGTAATTAAAGTCGCATTAAAAGAGAATTCTTAGTGATGAATGAGTAGAACAAAATTACATACGTTGACATAGATTTCACCCAAAATCCTTGAAAGATCTATCTATAAACCTGATCGACTAGGAATACTTAATCTAACTGAGGCTGCTGAGTAATGCATTTATGAAATCATACATTTACAACTGCACTTAACAGATAGATACAGATACATTGATTGATCATTTATGTAGAAATAGCATTAAACTTGCAGGATAAAAAAAATACCAAAGTAGTTTAATCGGCAAACATGAACATAAAAAACAATAACCAACCAAATTCAAAAACAAATTATGGAGGTACACTCTGGTCTTCAAATAAGTATGAATTTGGCTGTCCATGTAAAGCTTGTTCTTATGCTTATGAAAAGCTTTCCAACAAGGAAAGAATAACGGAATTCAAATTCATCAAATGACTAACAAATCTTATTACCATATTAAATTTTATTATTCTCTTGATAATTTACAGTACCCAGAAAAGGAAATTGTTTTTCTTAAGTGGTAGAAGGATTACCAAAAGTGCATTCAGAAGGGACTCTAAGGTCGAACCAGTTGGATCCATGAGAGACCTTAATCTTTACAGTGGACCCACCAGCATGATCACTTTCATTGTTCTTGCTTCCATTTTCACCTGTGAGATTCGAATCGTTCATATCTAATAAAATTTTGCGAATGAATTAAAAAGAAACGATTTCTATGGAAGAATTCTAGGGTTTAAGAGAGGTGTTTTATAGAAGTGTTGGAATACACAATAATTTTCACCCACAGGTGTCGTGACAAAACACAAATCGATACCAACTCCGTTACTAAAATATTGTAGTTTAAGATTTTTTTTAATTAAAAAATTTAATCTTATCATTTGATAATTAAATTTTGTTTGAAAATTTTTTATTATTTTTTTATATTAAAAATTATTAATATAAAGAAAAAATTTTTTAAATAATGAAAGAAGATAAGAATAATATAAAAAAATAAATTATTTATTTTTTAAAAAAATTATAAACAACAAATAAATTAGAATAAATTTTTTTTTTTACAACGAAATTTTTTTAGGTTCAGAGGGAGTAGTATAGTAGTACTATGGAAGAATATAGGGCCTGTTTGGCAAATCACATAACAATACATCATTCGAGAACTGTCTAGTAGCCTAAAGTTTACTACTTTCCCATCCCCCCATCCTCCATCCCCCCTCTAATTTCTGGACATAAATTTAGTTGATTTCTAAGCTTCTTAATTTTATTTTTCTTTTTGTGAAAATTAATATATATATATATAATAGATCTAAAACACTTCTCTTAAATAGCACTTTCTTTTAAATAATATTTTTTTATTAAAATTATGTCATTTTGTAGATTCTTTTAAAATATAAAATAATATATTAAAATAGAATAATCTCACTTACTTTCTTTTTATTTATAAAAATATCATCCACTACCCCACTTGTTTTTTGAAAAAATTTCTAAAATAACATAATTTTAATAAAAAATATTATTTTAAAAAAATATTATTTAATAAAAATACTTTAAATCCGTCCTCTATATATATATATATATAAAGTTACTACTATGTGGAGTAAATTTTAAGAGAGGTTGTAGTCCTGGTATACCTTGCAAACTTGTGACTCCTCGTATCACATACTATCTAAAACTATTACTAACATTTATACACGTGACGCTTTAATAAAATTGTTTTATACACGTAACGAGTAAGTAGTACTCCCTCCCTCCTATGATAAAAATTCTTATTATTATTTTAGATAATTTTATGTTAAATGTTTATTTTCCTTTAATAATCAAACTTTTACATATATTTTCCTATTATACTCGTAATATTAAATATCTCATACTTTTCTTATTCTAATTCTCTCTCCATATTTAATGACATTATTATAGGCAATTTTGTTATTTTATTCATTTTCTTAATATGCGTGAAAAGTCCACTAAGACTTTTATCCTGGGACGGAGGGAGTAGTAAAAAAAAAACATTTATATATATATATATATATATATAGAGAGAGAGAGAGTCCAAATCAAGTCCGGACTTTCGGACCATAACAAAATTCAGACTTTATTTTTTTAAACAACTAAAAAAAATTATGAAACTTGAATTTTTACATAATACAGTATTTTGGGTGTGATTTAAATACATACAACAAAACATGTATTTACAGACCCAAAACACTGTATTATATAAAAAATTAAATTTCATAATTTTTATTTTTTTTTAGTTGTTTTAAAAAAAAGAATTCGGATTTTTTCCCTTCCGAGAGATCCGGACCTGATCAATTCTTTATATGAATATATATATATATAATATATCGACTAATTAATTTTCAAATAGCTTTTAAAATACTTACATTTTTTTATGTCGTGTTTAAAAGTAAACTCAAACTTGTTACTTTAAACTGTTTTTTACGACTTTAATTTACTTTGTAGAATAATTAGTTGGGGTGATGAAATGAATTAAATGATTACGATTCTACTTATAAAATCGTTCTTTCTGATCAAGTTGAAGTCGTTTAAATATTACTCTGATTTATTACTATCCAATGTAATGAAACTTACAATTAAATACTGTTACTCAACTCCTGACGACGTTCCTAATTACTAAAATTTTCAGTCTTGTTACTTTTACTTTTATTTATCACTATATATATATATATATATATATATATATATATATATATATATATATATATAACCAAACAGATCTTCAACTTTTATATATATACCAAGGCAAAAACCACGCGGATCGGAGAGAACTCTATTTTCTGAGTTCAATAAGAGACGCATTTTTTTTGCTTTGGTTTTTTTTTAAAAAAAAGTTTATTTTTTGGTCTAAATTTTTTTCATATATAATGTTTGGAAGCGTGGATGAATAGCATTCAAAAAAATAAATATATTCGAATCTGACATAATATTACATTTATCCAAATCAGCGTAGTTTTGGTATTAGTGGTATTTTTCCATAAATATTAAACCACCGCGTTTTTATAAAAATGCCAAAGCAAAAAAAAAAAACTACTTCATTTTTTGAAAAAAGAATGTTATTTAAGCGATCCCTAAATTATATATATATATAGTTAAAGATTGTATCTATATAAATATATATATATAATCTTCTTCTTTCCTTTTCTCTTTTATTTTATTTTTAAGCCAAAAAACTGTTTGGTATCCAAAGAGATCTTCTTTGTCTTCACTGACCGACACAATAATTGAGAAAAAAAAAATATACTCAAACCACCACTAAAATTTAGTAGAAATGATGTGTTTGTTTATATCGAATATTTTTAATTTGATATATAGCATCTAAAAGAAAAACTAAAAAACACCCTTAAAAAAAATCATAATTATATATATATATATATATATATATATATATATATATATAGTCACATTCTCCCAGCCATTTCAGATTTTGTTTAGAATTTAGATAATAGTAGTACATGGGGTTGCAGTATTGAAAAGAAAGAAGAAAAAAAAAACACAATAAAGTCGCATTAATGGAGGATTCAACATAGTGAGTATTTGTTTTTCCTCAAAATATGGCCATCAAAACCGCCTCCCCAAGCACATGCCCTTCAATTGCTTCCAATACCTTTTATTTTCTCACCTGCAATAACAACATTAATTCTACCAATTACGTACTACTCTCACATAATAATAATATTACTTAGTTATATATATATACACACATAATTTAAAAGCAAAATTATTACTCTATTAATTACTCGAAGAAGTAGTCTCATTAATTTGCAAAAATTTAAGGATATATATGTATTTAATTGTACGTAGTTGGCATGGTAATAAAATTATTATAGTAAACTTGTAATGTTGTGTCATTTTATATGACTATCAATAAAAAGATAACTTTGATATATACTGACAAAAAAAAAGTACAAAATAATTAAGACTGTTTGTGATAGTGAGGGAGTAGTAATTAACATTCCACCGTAAAATTGATCGAGCCTAATATAAGGGAGTAGTGATTAACATTTCACTTCTAAAACGTAGTTTTAATAAATGAATGATATTTAAAGAAAAAAATTAGATAAAAAAAATGTTTTTGATCCTTGACCTCTCTCTATATATATATATGCTTAGAAATTGTTTTTTATTTATATATATGTAATGAAATTAATTGAAATAAATATATATGTAATGAAATTTGTCTTCTTCAATTTGCATTCTTTGTGGGGTCTTTGTGGGGAGAGAAGAAATAATATCAATAAGTTTACAATCACATTTAACCGCTTGGCTCACGTGATGTATAATATGCATGCATGCAAAACTACATATATTAAAAGTCAAAACGTAACAACCAACCTTATTTCCTAGATGCAACTCATCATCCAAAGCATAGAGCTTGAACTCAAACCGGTGCCCCGGTGATGGAATCTTCGGCGCCCCCCACCCAGGCACCTTAAGATCGTTATTCCCTTCTTTAATCATAATAGCATAATCACCAACCTTTTCCTCCTTACCGGAGAACCCCTCCGGCGGACCCTTCAACGTCGGCGGAATGTTCACCACAACCCAACATGTCCACGGCACAATGGGGCCATTAGGGTCCGGTGCATCGATATCCTGCACCACCAGCGCCAACGTCTTGGTCCCCTCCGGCACGTTGTACCATTTCACCGGCGGCGATAGGTTTTTCTTGGCGCCCTGACCGTCGCCGGTGTATTTTCTTGGTAATCTTCCTTCGTGGTCAATACCGGGAGATACTAGCCTGAACTCATCGGCCATTTTTGGGGCTTTTTGCCTTTATTTTGAGCTGAATTTCACTTCTTCTTTATTATTAGTATTATTGCAATATTATTATTATTATTGCAATATTATTTGTGATGCTGGATGATGAATTCTGAATTTTTTGTGTGCATGAGATTAAATTAATTTAGTTACTCCCTTCGTTCCTAAAAGTTATCGTTTTAGAAGAAAAAATTTGTTCTAAAAAGTTTATCGTTTACAACTTTTAAGGAGAATAAATTATTTACTTTTTTATATTGTCCCTACCTTTTTTCATTGTCCTAAAAAATTCTCTTCCTTATATTAATAGTTTTCAATTTCTCATAAAGGGGTAGTGATGGAATTTCAAATAAATTTTATTTGAAAAATGATACTTTTTTAATTTATGTGTCAAAACTTTCAACGACAATCTTTTAGAAACGGATGTAGTATCTTACAGTATGGGTTGAGTGACAGGTGTTAGTAAGAAATGGTACGTGTTGCATGGGGTGGTAACACGTAGTGTACACATGGAAGGATTTGACGGTTGTGGACATTAAATGCGGTAATAAGAGGAACAATTCTGGCAGATTAATTTGCATGCTCGAGGGAGAAAGAAGAAATTCGAAAGACATATTAATTATTTTCTTTAAAATGAGGATTAAAAACAGTAAAATAATGTTCTTTATAAGATTGTAAATATTTACGAGACATACTCTTAATTATATAACTCCCTCCCCCTCCTATGTTCTTAATTTTTTTGTTATATGTATATTATTATGTGTGCTATATATATTAATTAGAAAGTTTGTAGAAACATATGAACTCATCAGAGCCATTCTTGAAAATTTGATTGTTCGGGAGAAAAAAATAAAAACAAGACTATTTTCGAAATATTATTTTCATTATAAAGATAAAAATAAATAAATAAAAAGTACAAGTTGTATTAAAAAAAATATATTTTCGGAACTTAAAACATAATAATTTGATTACAATAAAATATATGAGAATACATTATTAAAAGATATTTTTTTTAGTATTCTTAAAAATAATCCGTCAATATATTTTAAAATTCATCACTATAAATTGTTCACATACCAAAACTGAATGGTGGTGGTCATTGTAAATCTCAAATTTTATGAATAAAGAATTAATTTTTTTAAAATATTTTTTTGAATATTATGGTGTGGATTTGAGATAATATTATAATTATAGATAGTATTTATAAATTTTGCAAAGTATATAAGTTGTTGTATTATATTCAATTGGTCGGGAAATATTCGTTTTAGCAGGGAATATTCGTACGACGGCACAATCATTGGTGGACCCCACAACAGAATTATTGTCAGATTGAGAAAACGACAAAAATATTTTATTGAAAATAACGACGTAAGTTTTATCGTTAATATTGTTGAACTACTCTGTAGTAAAAGTACAGTAATACGCGGGGTTGCATAGTAGTACACGGTATTGATTATTGATGATTACGTGAGAAGTCATTCGGTTTTATTCAATTATTGTCGATATTTTATATATTATTAAATCAATAATTGAGATGACAGAGTTATTAATATTATTATTTGTAATATTAACGATGTCAGAAGTTCTTGAGGAGAGGTTTGGTCACCTAATTACGCTACTGATAGGAGAAATTCTTATTGGAGCCCCCTCTTTCACGGAACCACCACTGGTCGATTAATAGTGTGAATAATAATAATGATGATGAAATTTTGTTTTATTAGTATTATTAATGTAATAAAGCAGAAAAGCTTTTTATATAAAAATGAATACTTTTATAAAGTTATTCGTTTTATTAAAGCTAATAGTAAAATCTTTTTATATAAGCAGAATACTTTTATAAAGTTATACATTTTATTAGACAATAATTAGATTATATTATATTTTATTATGCATAGTGTTTTGCATAGTGCTGCATATTATTTGCATAGTAAAATCTTTTTAAAAGTTATTCGTTTTATTAGATTATAAATAGAATATATTATATTTTATTGCAAACCAATACGGACCATCCGTTTAAAGTAAATTGATCCGAATCGTTCATGGATTGGTTCTTATTCATCCATTCTTCATAAATATAAGCTCATTCCTTCATTATTTCTTACGAATTCCTTTGAAACTACAGAGAGAAGCGTAGAGAATTATTCTTCTATCTTGGCGTATTTCTTTAGCGTTTAAGAAAGTTTTGAGCGTAGTGCAAGTTTTCTTCAAGTATATCCCGCCTACTACAGGTGAGTACTCTTCTTTATAAGGTAAGGGATATTATTTGTTGTACTTTCGTAAGGGGTATTATTTTTCATATTCATGAAGAGAATTTACATTATTTCATTCTTTACTATTCATTGGAATAATCAGTATCACGTGGTCTACCCTATACTTGGTGAAATTCTTACGTTATTTCATTCTTTATTATTACATTGGAATATCACATGCATGCGTTTCTTGTGGGACTGGTTCCGTTATTTATTATTACATTGGAATAACTCATACATCATCAATCTCGCGTGCGTGGTGATTTGTTGTTATTCCATTCTTTATTATTACATTGGAATATCACATGCGTGCATTTTGTAGGACTGGTTCCGTTATTTATTATTACATTGGAATAACTTGTCATGTGAAGTACCGCGTGCGTGGTGATTTACGTTGTTATTCCATTCTTTATTATTATTCGCCGGAACATCACGCTTCGGTGCAATTTCTTTGACACGATTTAGTTATTTATTATTACGTTGGAATAATCATACATCTGCACCGCATGCATGATAATTTACATTGTTATTTCATTCTTTATTATTACTGTTGGAATATCACTTGCAGTGCGTATTACGCGCTCGACTAGTTCCGTTATTTATTATTACATTGAAATAACTTTTGCATGGCGCAACGCACCGCATGGCGTCATGGTGATTTCTTTTGTTATTCCATTCTTTATTATACTCGGTTGGTTAAAGTTTTGACTTACATACTCAATGAAATTAGTGGAATATCCTTGATATTTGTGCTTCATCCAGTATCTTTTCATGAAAATATTCTTCTGAGCATTCTTGAATTTTACTCTACAAAGAAGTATCATGTTGACAATTTGGATGTTATTAGTTCCTGGATAATTTAATTATTTAACTTGTTTTATTGAATTCTTATATCATTGTCATATTCCTCATGTTTATATTTTGTTAAAAGTCATCTGTGGCCTGTAGTGCATAGATGGACTTGATATGATTATGATCAGGGATTATTCGATATAATCATGACCGTAATATTACAAATGATGTAGAAAAAGTCCTCATTGGACCGTAGTGCATTGATGGACGGTTTTTGGTATGATTATGGCTTCTCTTCGGCCAAGGGAGCAAAGATGAATTATTTTATGGCATGATCAGGACCGTTGATAAAAATACAATTATCTTTGGCCCGTAGTGCATGGATAATTCGTGGTTGTGATAGTAAATAATATGGGATGAATTGATGATGTGAATTATTTATTAAGCTGAGTCCCAGCGATAAAAGTGATGAAAAACTTTTTAAATCATAGAAGATAGTAGATTTATTCCCTACTTGACTCTTCTAATGGATTGCTTGTTTCGCTGCAGTTAAACTTGATGTCTATTATATTTTATCAGTTTAACATTGTTGAAGGCTAATGATAATTTATTCTGCATTATCTTAGTCATAATATTTTTTACTGGCTAATTGAGCTCACCCTTTCTTTCACTGTTCTCTTCAGGAAATGAGAACGTAGCCGGGACTAGTCGGGGAACGGAGTGACGGTGTGACGCCCCCAAAATAGGTATACATCACCCATCTTGAGTCGCCAAATATATGGTACAAAATTCAAATACAACTTAATTATACAACAGTCGTGTAAATTACGACAAAATACAAGCTGTGAGTTTTAATACAAATATTGTCTTCTAGACAATATCCACTCTCAGAAAATATCCTCATTATATTTATTATCACACTATTTTATAGAATACTGAGGACTACTAAGACACCATCTCGGACCATCACTCCGTCCCCCGACTAGGTCCAGCTACATTCTCATTTCCTGAAGAGAACAGTGAAAGAAAGGGTGAGCTCAACTAGCCCATCAAGAAATATTTTGACTAAGATAATACAGAATAAATTATCATTAGCCTTATACAATGTTAAATTGATAAAATACAATAGACATCAAGTTTAACTGCAGCGAATCAAGCAATCCATTAAAAGAGTCAAGTAGAGAATAAAATCTACTATCTTTTATGTTTTTATAAGGTTTTTCATTACTTTTATCGCTGGGACTCAGCTTAATAAATAATCCACATCATCCTTGCACTACGGCCAAAGATATTCATTAGGGTCACGACCATAAATTCTATGCACTACGAGCCAAGGATATTTGTGTATTCATCAATGGTCATGATCATGCCAACAACTGTCCATCAATGCACTACGGGCCAATGAGGACTTTTACCACATTATTTATAACATTACGATCATGTTTACACCGAATAATCCCTGGTGTGACGCCCCCAAAATAGGTCTATTCCATCCAACTCATTCTGAGTCGCCAAATACATGGTACAGAAAACAACTACAACTTTATTACAACAATTGTCGTGCAAAATACAATAACACATATACTGTGAGTTTGGATACAAATATATACCAAATGTGACACATATCCCAACCGTGGGAATGACTCACAAAGTTGACACCTTACATAAAGGTATAGTCAAAAACTGTTTTAGAAACTAAAATATTTGGAAAGTGCTCAAGGAAACCTTCGTACATGGGAGGCCATGCTTCTAGGTTATGATAGATATCATATGGCCACAGAATTATCCTTGGTTGACCCAATATACCCCAAAAAACCGAGAAGATTACTATCATATTCTTCCCAATGGTGAGTCTTCTCTTGATTTATCATTATCTCCACTGTCTCAAATTGAGAATTATACTTCAAACAAACATCAAGATTATATAGGTAGTGCTCAGTAAATATACTCAAAGAAGTGGATGAAACAACCACATCTTATGATGACACGAGGTTGTATGTCATTAGACATCTTGTATGAAAGTGGCAAAACACCCTTCCAACGTTGGGTTCGCTTTCTCCTATATGATTCACCAAATATAACTACTAAAAGATGTATACAAACACACTTTGTCTATCTTGTTTAGGAGAACTCCACACCTAGAAACCACCGATTCTATTCCCTGTTACCCCAGTTAGACCCAAATTTACACTCTTATTACACGAAAGGAATTTTAAAGCAAAAGGGTGAAGCACAACTAGCTCAATAAAGAATATCATGACTAAAGATAATTAAATTATCAATAGCCTTCATCAATAATAAATCGTAGATTTAGAACATATGGTAGATGATAAAAATTTCAACCATAGTTCTAGGTGAACGAAAGCAATCCATTAGAAGAGTCAAATAGACTATAAAGTCTATTATCTTCTCCATGTTAAAAATTCACCAACAATGTTTTATCCCTGTAACATCAATCAACAATTCTGGTCCAGAATCATATAAATAACTCATAATCATAATTGTAGTTCTAAATTCCTCTTCTCATCCAGGACGAAGATAATTTACATCACCTGTATTTACCTGAATCATCAAAGATCATGGTTATACCAAATCACCGTTCCTGTTCATAATCATACTAATAACTTCATCTTTACACTACGGCCGAAGATATTCGTCAACAGTTCATCTTTGCACTACTGGCCAAAGATATTCATCAACAATTCATCTTTGCACTACAGGCCAAAGATATTCCTCAACAGTTCATATTTGCACTACAGGCCAAATATATTCATCAATAGTTCATATTTGCACTACATGCCAAATATATTATTATTTCAAAGAAATATATAATCATTTCAGAATTTATATAAACAATAATTATAACCATGTTGATCAATTCACCTTTGCACTTAAGCTAAAGATATTTAATTATAAATTCAATGGTCATGATCATCATGCAAATTCAACAATTCAACTTTGCCTTTCTCGCCAAAAGAGAATCCATAGTCATGATCATACCAAAAATCTACCCATCTTTACACTCAAGTCAAAGAGAAATATCATCATTAGGGCTATAAAAATGTTATATATGATAATAAAAATAATATGATCAACATATAGTTTTAATCTCAAGAGTAATATTCATAACTCAACTATAATTTGGTCAGAAAAAAAAACCAATTTTATCGTGAATAGTACCCGTGAATAGTAACTCGTGAATAGTAACTCATAAATAGTAAACCCGACTCAAAAAGGTAGAAATTCTACAATATAATACATACCAATATTTTGGTATAATGATATTGAAATAACATTTCTTAAACTTATAAACAATTTATTTTAATTGTTTACACTTTACTAAATAATGCATTTAATAATCCTAAAATTTTAAACTCATAAGATTTCATCACCAATAACCAAAACCCAAATTAAAAATCTGCATATACCTCATATAGGATTCTCAAGCCATAAAATCCTATTTTTCAATTTTTTTACTTCACATAACATATTTAATTCATTTACTCATAACTAGTCTATTTTCATGAAAAATACCAAATCAGTTCCAAAAATATTTCTTTTCTGGGATTTAGCAGAATATAGTTTCATATTGAATATATATTTTTCTCAGAATTTTTAAAATTCATTTACTATTTTTCATATGGCCAAAACCACCGAATATTTAGACATTTATCATAAATTGTACTTTTATCCAAAAATTTCAAAATTTACAAAGTATACTGATATTATATAGATGTACTCCCAATAAAAATTTTATCAATTTTGGAGTTAACCACAAGGAGTTATATGCGGTTACTTTTAAAATAGTATTTTCCCGTAAAATTCATAACTCTTAATCTATACATCCAAAAATCACCATTTTTGGACACAATCAATAAAACTCATCAAAATATCATTTCAAATTTTTCCAGAATTTTCTGAAGGTCGAAAGAAGTACGAACTGAAAAACATAATAACCCTTAAAATCCCTTACCTCAAAAAGAATGCAGTATTTACAATAGGAATATCGGATGAAAAGTCGAAGGAAACTTTGCTAGAATAGCAACTCTCAAAGTATCTAAATACTCACAAAAATATGTTTGATAATATAGAGAGAGAAAACTTATGTTTCTGGTGTGATTTTCAATTCTAACTTAAGCTTCTATTTATAGGAAAATGCTAGAACGCCAAAGGAGACTAAATTAATAAAATATATTATTATTATTTTATTTCTCCTACACCACCTACCAGCCACCAGCAGCCCAGCCAACTTGGAATAGCAGCCCACATGTTATTAACACCAACCAAAGTGGGTCCCACCTATAAATATAATAAAAATTATTTTATTCTCCGAAACTTCAACAATTTATAGAAAATAGCTCGGTTATCAGAAAATTCGAAACTCACGGCTTTCCATAGGAAATTCCATTATCTACAACTTTGCAGAAGGAAGTTTTTCCAAATTCTAAACAGAAATTGACCGAAATCCATAAACGGATGATTTTAAATACCGTTACAACACCTTTTAAAATTGATAACAAATCATGCGTTAATTTTCAACGGTTTAAAATTTATAGACATATACTCAACTTATATATGTATAACATATCCAAAAATTACAACGATCCAACGGTCAGATCAAAATTATAACTCACGCAATAGAGCTTTAAGAACACCGATTTGATCTTTTAATACCTCCAATCCAACAAAATACTGATAAAACACCTCAACAATAATTCCTTCATTTATAACCACATAAATAAATCCATCATCTATATCCACATCAAATAAATATTTCATTATCATATAAATCAATAATTAATTATTCATAAATAATATTACGAGAATCACAATTATGACAACAGTAGTTCGTGAAAGAGGGGCTTTTCAATAAGAATTTCTCCTTCTTGGTGGCAGCAATTAGGTGACCAAACTTCTCCTTGCAGAACTTTCTAGACATTGCCAATAATGCTATCTAATAATATTATTCAAATAATACAAATTATTGATCGATAATGAGAAATATCATGCGTTGATAATTATTGAAACAACAATAATATAAAATATCAACGCAAAGACAATTATTGAATCAATAAAATAAAATATTAAAACTAACTATCGTGCCTTCTTTACGTAAGAATCAATAATTCAAAATATTGTGTAATACCGTATTATTCGCGCAACAACGCGTATTACTTTATTTTACCAATAGGGTATTCAACGAGTGTTACTTGAGAACGATTACTGTAGTTATTTATAAAAACTTAATTTTATCGTTTTTCTTCATCAAGCGGTTATTACATTATGGGGCCCACAAATGGTCACTGGCAAATTAAATACGAATATTCCCGATGAAAGAATATTCCACGACCAAACGAATATTCCCCGACAACAATGAATATTTTATAACCACTTGTGTATTTTAAAAAAAAAATTTATATATCACCCTGAACTTAACTTTTATCAATTTAACCATTTACTGAATAGTAATTATAAGAAAAATTGAATACTTTTATTTCATAAAATTCGAGGTCTTACACCTGGTCATAATCATACCAAGTTCATCCATGCTCTACAGGCCACAGATGACCTTAAAAAAAATATAAACATGAGGATGATGACAATTATATAAGAATTCAATAAAATAAGTTCAAGAATTAAGTTATTCAGGAACTAATAACGTCCAAATTGTCAACATGATATTGCTTTGTAGAGTAAAATTCAAGAATGCTCATAAAAATATTTTCATGAAAAATACTGGATGAAGCGCAAATATCAAGGATATTCCACTAATTTCATGGAGTATAGAAGTCAAAATTTTAACCAACTGAGAATAATAAGAAATGGAATAATAACAGAAATTACCATACATGCGGTACTTGATGTAGACGAAGTTATTCAATGAATAATAATAACGGAACGGTGGGTGAAAATCAATCTGCAAGCAGGATGTTCCAATGAATAATAAAGAATGGAATAACAGCGAAATCACCATGCATGCAGTCTTGCAGCAGACAAAGTTATTCCAACAGAATAATAATAACGGAACCGGTCGGTGAAAAAAAACACCCAATGGGATGTTCCAACGAGAATAATAATAAAGACGTAAACCAGTCCGATGTAAAAACACATGTACATGATATTCCAACAGAATAATAAAGCGGAACCCGATTAAGGCGTAAAAGCACATGTACGAGGATGTTCCAACGGAATAATAAAGACAGAATAATAGAAGAACGTCACCAAGTATAGGGTATTAAGCGTGATACAAAGTTATTCCAACATAATAATAAAGAAATAGAATAATGAAGTTCTCTTCTTGAATACAAAAAAGTAATATCCCTTACCGTAAAAGAAACTGGATAAAGGAAAAGAAAGTTAACAGACTTCTCTTCTTATTTCTCTCTATAACTTTTTCTCTCTAGAGTTCAGTAAATTCGTAAGAAAATAATGAAGGAATGAGCTTCTATTTATAGAACAATGGACTGCATAGTAACTAATTCATGAATGGTCCAGATTGATTTACTTTTAATCGGACGGTCCATCTTTAAAATAAAATCTTTTAAATAAAATATATATATATATATATATATATATATAATGATAACAATAATACTCCCTCCGTATAAATCAAAAATCAAAACCTCCCACCTATTCAATTTTTAAACCGTGGGCCCCACATGTTCCCCTCCCCCCAACATGTCATAATCACAGGGGTCCCATTATATTTAAATAACTTTCTATCAATAATGTTGAAAAATAGGTAAATGAGGGTCTAAATTATACGTCAAATTTACAACAACTACCACATAAAAATCCTTTCAATATTTTTAACAACATTTGTCATCATTATTATAATTCACAATATTAATCGACTAGGTCGTTCCCAGGAAATAAGGGGCTTTCCAATAAGGATTTTTCCCTATTGGCGCGCAATTAGGTGACCAAACCTCTCCTTGGCATAACTTATAGACATCGTTAATATTGTAATTTATAATATTACTAACTCTGTCATTTCAATTATTGATTTAATAATATATAAAATATCGACAATAATTGAATCAAATAACGTGAGATACTATGCAACAATTAATATAGCAATAATTGAACAAAACTGAGTGACTTCTCACGTAAGCATTAATAATCAATCTTGCATGTCTCTTACTTATGCGACCACGCAGCAGACATCGTATTTTTTACTACCGAGTAGTTCAACAAAGATAATCGGTAAAACTTCCGCCCGTTATTTTTATAAAAATATTTTTGTCGTTTTCTCAATTCGACAATCATTCCGTTGTGAGGTCCACCAATGATTGTGTCGTCGTACGAATATTTCCTGACTAATCGAATATAATATAACAACTTGCATATTATATAAAATTTATAAATATTACCCACAACTATAACATTATATCAAATTCACACCATAATATAAAAATATTTCGAGAAAAATATTTATTCATAAAATCTGGGGTCTCACAGACGGTCCAGATGATAGTATTAGTAGTCCTCACTATTCTGTTAAATAGTGTGACAATAAATATAATGAGGACTTATTCTGAGAGTGGATATTGTCTAGAAGACAATATTTGTATCAAAACTCACAACTTTGTTGTTGTATATTAATGATTGTATTTGTATTTTGTACCATGTATTTAGCGACTCAGAATAGATGATGTTAGGAAATCATATATTTGCTTTGAGTTAACTACAACGACAATTTATGCTGATATATATATTTAGCATAATACATTCAAATTTTTTTATGCTGCTCCAGGAATTGTTTTTATTTCCTAACTTTTTTGTGAAATGGTAAATCTTTGATAAAAAAAATAAAATTGATTTTATCGAATCAATTGGTTTCAATAATTAACCGAACTTACCGTTTAATTTGCACAAGTGGAATATGTCATATCCGTTGGTCATAGTTAGTGGGGACTGGGGGGAGCAACCAACGTGAGAAAGGCCATGCCCGTCCCATCAGCTGGTAGGAGCCACCTCTTATGGTCCATGGGCTTATTGATCCTAAGCCTTGGGTCCCTATACTGAACTTATTAGGATTTGGGCCCATTCTATCTATATTTAGATTACTTAATTATAAGTAATTAATCTAAATATATTATAAGCAACAGCGTGTATCACGTGAAACTAGCATATTATGTTTATTTTTCAATTTGATCAAAAAAAATTATATTATATTATTTTAATTTTAAATATATATATAACGTGTCGTATGAAAGTTAATATATTATAAGAGTTATGTAACAATTCAATCTCGTATTTAAAGATATAAGTAATAAAGTTACTAACAACAATATTTTCAGCCAATTACCCTTTGGGTGAGCTTGTAGTAGGCTAAGATAACTTAATAAGAGGTTGTAATTGTACAAAGGGGTAAAGGTGTCCAACAAATTCGAAACTATTTGTATAGAATTATTATTTTAATAAAGGTATGTATCTTGTAAGTGTGCACATACTAAATTGGTCACATAATCTCGTTCTCTATACCAACACTTGATTGGCATGGCACAATAAGAGCCGATTGGATTAATACAATTTACAAACATACAATTATATCAACTGTCGCATGTTTTTGTTTTGCAAATCGAGATATCTCATTTCCATTTTATTTAGCATTGTCTAATCCAATCACCGCCAGAGTGTTGGACCCTTAGGAACTTACTAAATCCATGTGTTATGTGTGGGATAGCTAGCTAGCTTGCTATACGTATACCAGGTGGCAGATGTTTGGTGCTGAACAAGAAGTAACTCTCAACTGTGTGCCATTGACAGTCATTTCAAATAAACCTTTCTTGTAGCCCTGTTTGGACGATACTAGGAGTACTCTCTTTCATATTATTATTATTTTTTTTTACTGCAAAATGATTTTTTTACCAACTCCTCCTGCCACTACTGATTAGCTTTGTTCATCTATATCTATATAGGTCTAATAAAGGCCAGCCCAATAACCTGAATGCGCAACTTTTAATGGGAATAGTAAAAAAAATTGACTAGTGTATGTTTCAAGTAGTCAAGTTGTACTGTTATATTATCATCCCAAGCATCAAGTTGTGACTGATGGGAGTGAGTTGACAGTTAAAAGAAGCAGCTAGGCGTGGTAATTTCAATTCAACAAGTAACAATAATTAGCTTCTACCCACTCCTAACAGTGAAACCCAGATCGACGACATCAGATCCTTTCTCCTTAAATTCCATATTTTTCTTGTATTCTCCAACTTAAATTTTGATATATATCTTTTTATTTAATTTTAAAATTAATTAATATTAAATAAAAAATTATGTGCTAAAATTTAAGTAGAAGAACACACAAAAGAACAGAAAAATTAAGGACAGAAAATCTACTCTCCAGATTGACATATATGTATATATGCTTGCCCCTTTTCCCTTTTCCCTTTTCAAAGGTAAATAAAGAAATATATTCATTTTTCAAATTAGACACGCATTTTATAATTTAAAGTATATTTTTTTGGTAGAATAATTAAATTTATTGTTATCTTTTTATTATTATCATATCTAAAACATCATATTATTTTAAAATGTATTTTAAATTTTGGAATAAAAAGAATACTTTGATAATATATATTTTAGGTTGAAAATATCATTTCTAACTGCCAATATAATGTAAACGTTTAGTAGGAGAGACGAGATTGTTCCAGTAAGATTTGGACCGAAATGGGCTGTTGAAAAGGAACAAAATCAAGCTTTTTAGGTAAGTAAACTAAAAGATCGATCATGATTTGGTAATTAAATATAGATAGCTAGTTGAATAGTACTCCTTCCATCCTATTATATCTGACGTTCTAGAAGGTTTTTTTCTTCTCAAAATATTTGACGTTCTACAAAATTAAGAATATTTTGCCTATTTATTTCTTTTTCTACCCTTCCTTCTCCACCACCATTAATGGTTATTTTCTCTATTTTCAAAAAACAGTTCAAATTCTATTCTTTAATTAGGAGAGAAAATTAGGAGAGAGAGTGTGAAATCAAGTTTGGTGTTAATAAAGAATTAAATGAGATCAAAATATTAATTAAGGGTAAAATAATAAAATTATATCTATTCTTAATTTATATAAAAATATCTAGAAGGTCACGTATAATGAGATGAAGGGAGTAGTTATTAAATTGAAGAGAGGAGTAATTACTACATTAATAACTGGTAGTACAATTAATTAATAAATGCCCCCGTACGATCTGATTGTCCTTGGAATCAGACACACCTGCAACATATTTAAATATACATCAACTTCGAGTTCTGGGGAGGCCCCTACTCATGTTTTTTCATATATTTCATTTACTACCAGTACAATACAATACATAAAGAACCAATTATAAACATCTTCATATATATTCCCTTAAAAATACGTAAAAATAGTAATATATATATATATATATATATATATATATATATATATAGGGTCAGGATCAGGTAAGGGATCCTTTATTTTCTTAAAATGAGGGACTTTTTTTTTTTGCTTTTTTTTTGTTTTTTTTTTTAAAACAACTAAAAAAAAAGTTTAATATTTTATAGAACTAATTTTTTTCATAATACAGTGTTTTGGGTGTGATTTGGGTACGTATAATAAAATATGTATGTACAGTATGGGCAGACTGTACCACCACTTTTTGGTATAGGTATTCAAAACACGCACTATTCTATCTATATCTGATGTTTTTGAGTGCATTATAACAAAAGCATGTATATGTACGATCTGAAAAGACTGTATTCATCACTTTTTTAGTATAGGTATTCATTACATTTATTTTCACACTATTTAATGAGAATAAGTCCCTCATTTTAAGAAAATAAAAGATCTCTTACTTGATCATTTCTGAATATATATATATATATATATATATATAGCCGATTCTTCGGATTTGGTCCAGTTAATGAAACGATCTTTAGCGACGATTGTCTGTCGCTAAAGCCCATAATATCGCTACTGTTATGAGCTTTAGCGACTAATGATCCATCGCTAAAGGTCTGGTCAGATTAACAGACCAAATTGATCCTCGAACCTACTTGTATATATATATATATAGAGAGAGAGCAAAGATCAAGTGCACACCCCTTATCTTACTCACTCGTGCTTACCCGGTTGTATGATGGAACCATCGTCGGGTCCGTCGCTAAAGAGGGGTGAATACGGGTGAGTAAGATTTTGTGTAGTACAAAGTCTACTATAGTGACGGTTTTCTAAGTTACGGCGAATGTTATTCACCCGTTGTCATAGTCCAAAAAACTTGTCACCTAACTCGACTATATAATACACAGTTGTGTATTTACATATAACTCATACATGTTTTGTTATACGTACCCAAATCACACCCAAAACACTGTATTATGAAAAATTTTCAGTTCTATAAAATATTAAATTTTTTTTTAGTTGTTTAAAAAAAAAAACAAAAAAAAAGCAAAAAAAAAAAGTCCCTCATTTTAAGAAAATAAGGGATCCTTACGATCTTGACTTATATCTGAAATGATCAAGTAAGGATCCTTATTTCTTAAAATGACTTTTTTTTTGTTTTTTATAAAAACTAAAAAAGTTTAATATTTATGGAAGCTGAATTTTTTCATAATACAATATTTTAGGCGTGTTTTGAATACCTATACCAAAAAGTGGTGAGTACGATCGCCTGCATCATACATACATGTTTTGTTATAATGCACTCCAAATCACACCCAAAACAATTTGTATTATGAAAAAATTTGATTCTATAAAATATTAAACTTTTTTTTAGTTGTTTTAAAAAAAACAAAAAAAAAAATCCTCATTTTAAGAAAATAAAATATCCTTACCCGATCGATCCTATATATATATATATATATATATATATATATATATATATATATATATATATATAGTATCCTGATGGGTCACAATGTTGGAGAATCCAGTAAAGCAAAAAAGAAAAGTAAAGGTTCATTACCTGGGTGGCTTAGGTACATATACGATGAGAAAATATGATGAAGCCTCATTTGTTACCTACTAGTACAGCTCTACGAATAGAATAGGTAGCCTAGAAAATAGACAAGAGATAGGTTTGGCTAGTTGGCTGGAGCCTGAGACTCAAATGACGATGTCCTCGTCCTCGTCCTCGTCTTCGTCTATGCCCTTTTTCTTCGCGGCCTCATACTTGCACAATTACAAATTAGGAGAGTGTTTATTATGAAGTTAATTTTAATTAATTAATTAATATAATTTTAATATGTATCTAGGTGGTGATCTCTATATGTGTATAAATATTATATTAATCAATTGACTAATTTATTATGAACGGATTCGGAATTCAAGATCTTAATCATTTTAACTGTATGAACACAACATTCATGTAGGGAAAAATAAAATAGAGCCTAACATAAATTCACCAAAACGTGTCTCCTCTCTCTCTCTCTCTCTATATATATATATATGTAATTAACCAATTATATACTCATCCCTTTACACAAAAACAATCCCATTTATAAAAATTAGAAATATATTAATTTACATTTTATGTTTATTTTTAATATAATTCCTGATTAGTTAATAATCCTCCAATACTAATAAAATTATTAGTGCGATATCTACTAAACTTCAGCTCTTCAAATCACACGTGATGGAAATTAACAAATCACATCTTTTAATGCATATTCGATGCTCACAAGTTTAATAATACAAATTTACTCAAATGAAATTCTGATGGAAATATTTGGCAAAAAAGTAAAAGAAATAGTAATGAAAATTGACATATTTTACGATAACTTTTGTTATAAATTATAATTACACAGATAAATTATTCATTTATTTGTAATTATTTATATATTACTGTGACTGAATGCAATAAAAATTACATTATTTATCACTTATAAGTTGTAATATAATTAATACTCCCTTCATTTTATTTTATCGGTCACTAAAAGAATTGAACTGCGCGCTTATCAAGGATAATACTCTTCTCATTCCATAACGACGAGTCTTTTTAACAGCTCTATTAGTATGGATTAAGAAAATTATTTAATATTGTCATTTTATAATTGAAATATATAAAATATTATTACAACTATTTTATGAGAAGTTGAAAACTAATAATGCAAGAGAGAATTTATTAGAAAAATGAGAAAAATTATGGATAATATAAAAAAGTAAATAATTTATTTTTCGAAAAAGTTGTAAACGATAAATAAATTGGAACATAATTTTTTTTATCTAAAATATCTATTATTATGGAATGAAGGGAGTAATTAATAAGAAACTGATATTTCTATATGTATTTTTGATATTTTTACGTGGTTTTCTCTCACATGAACATATAACGAGTCTCACCTTTATCTGAAAAAGAAACATCTGGAAATATAAAAAGATAAGTCTTTCTACGGCGACAGGTTTGCACCAACCGGGGTGGTGATCAGCTGGAATTTTAAATTTTTTTTTTTAAAAAAATTGCTTTTAACTGCCAAATAATTAATGTGATTTATTGGAACTGAAATTTTTTATAAAATGCAGTGATTTAGGTATCGTTTGGATACATGTAAAAAATAAAATTGCACAGACTATACAATCCTATTTTTTACATGTATTCAAATAACACATAAATCGCTGTATTTTGTAAAAATTTCAATTTAATAAATCACATTAATTATTTTGGAGTAAAAAACAAAAAATAAAATAAAATTTAAAATTCCTGCCGATCGGTACAAACATATCGCCCAAGATTTATTGATAAAAAAATATATGAAAAAAATAGTGTTTCCCTAATTAATATCTTAGTTATAAGTGAAAAATGACACTAGAATCTTTTAATGAAAAAAAGGGGCAGAATGAAGAGTAGTTGTTTATTTGCAATAAATATTCTTGGAAAGATATATAAATATGAGTACTATAAAAAAGAGAATTTAAAATTCTCCTAAATATATATATGCAAACAATAATTATTTTAAAATATAGAACAAAATAAGCTAAAACAAAGGTTATAATGGACTGGAGGGAGTATTAAACTTGAGAATCAAGTGTCATTTTTGCATCTCTCGTGCCTATTTCGGTTGATATGTATAAATGAGAGTGATTATTATTAAGTTAATTTTAATCAATTAACTGTCGATACGTAAATTGAAAAATAATATGCATGTCATTATTACTACTATATTAGTTAATTAATCAATTAAAGTTATGATAACCCGTATAAATAGTTTATTCTCCCTCCTGCACTCCCTCTATATATATACACCACCATCTCATGAACATCTTTCTCCAGGTCTTCTAGTCATTAATGTGATAGCTTTAGCTAGTAATACATTGAAACCTGCGCAAATTAGCACATATAGGAATCAAGAAGAAGGAGAGAGAAAAGCAATGGATTACTTTCTATATGGTAACAACCCTAATAACTTCTTCTGTTATAATGAGCACTCATCATCTTCAAATGGGATGAAATTAGAGGAGAAGAAGAAGAAGAAGAAGAAGAAGAAGAAGAAGAAGAAGAAAAAGGAGAAGAAAATCAGCGGCAGCAAAGAGGTGAAGCTGTCGACGGATCCACAAAGCGTAGCGGCAAGAGAAAGGAGGCACAGGATTAGTGAAAGGTTCAAGATTTTACAGAGCTTGGTACCTGGTGGCACCAAAATGGACACTGTTTCCATGTTAGAGGAAGCTATTCACTATGTTAAGTTCCTCAAAACTCAGATTTGGTGGCTTAATCATCAGCTGTTTGATCATGACCCAACAACATTAATGCCCTTGGGAATAAATAATTCTGATGAGCAACAGCTGAGGATCATGAATGAGCATGACAAGGTCTGCCTACAAGCTACTGCTCATCATGATCAGATGATGCCACAAGTTGGGTATCCAGCGGATTATTGGTCCCAATTATGTGAAATTGATCAAAACATGCATTTTCGTATCGGTGCATCTATTATCTGATCATGGTGGACGTACACTTGCTTATGTAATTAAACTAATCCCTTCTTTCTTTTAATTAGGGTATCCAACTATTATTTAGTTAATGAATTAACGTTAGTGTAGTATATATATAATGTAGTAGTATTGCTGAAAGTGAGTGATATAGGTTGATTTCATCAAGGTCCAACTTGGATATAAAGTCTATTGGAGGTTGCTTATTGGATCTTAAGGAATTACCTAGCTACCTAGGAAATTATGTAAGATTTTTTAATCACAAAGATTTTAATTGCATGACATCATTTTTATTGTTGGAAATCTATTTTAATATATCTTGTCAAAAATTAAAGTAATAATATCCAAACTGATTTGAGTGGGAGAGTTTAGTATGGAAAGAGATTAAGCCATGCAAACTGACTGGGGTTGGACTCTAATTACTTTATCATATAAAATCTTTTACTGATATTACTCTCCTTTAATTAAGCTTTTTTAAACTGCTTTATTTTTGAAAAGATATTATATCCGTTGATTAATAACTAGTTGCCGAAATCATGATCTATTCCGACCAAAGTCTGTGTCCTTTTATGCTAACAGTTTTTATAGTTGTTGGTCTCCATATTATATATGCTCATCCTTCTCGGCAAAAGTGGACAGAACTCTTGAGGCTCTACCCAGCTTAATACAGCTTAATACACACAACTTTTCATCGAAAGCTTTCAAAGAAAATTTCTAACAATCAATTGTCTTGTTATTAATTATTTTCTTTTGGCTGAAAATTCATAATATATTTGTAATTATATTCCTTTATATTGAAATTTGAATTCAATCCTTCCTAATTTGGTTTGGTCGATCTACTAGTGGATAGGGACGGTTTAAAAGAAGGTCTTAAGATTGCTGAGCTGTAAGGGAACAGTCGTGTCCAATTCATAGCAGAGCTTATTTGAACATGGAGTACTTGTTTTTTATTGAACGTTTTATTAATAAAAAGAGTCTCTAATAAAAATTGATATTGAAGGTGGATTAGGTTACTATATTAAAAGATAGGGCTGATGTGACGTTCTCAAAATAGATATACATCACCTATCTTGAGTCTCCAAATACATGGTACTAAATTCAAATACAACTTGATTATACAACAGTCATGTAAAATACGACAAAATACATGCTGTGAGTTTTAATACAAATATTTTCTTACAGACAATATCCACTCTCGAATAAGTCCTCATTATATTTATTATCACACTATTTAATGTAATAGTGAGGACTACTAATACTATCATCCGAACGAGTCACTCCGTTCCCGACTAGTAGTAATGCCACGTTCTCATTTCTGAAGAAAGCAGTGAAAGAAAGGGTGAGCTCAACTAGCCCAGTAAGAAATATTATGACTAAGATAATGCAGAATAAATTATCATTACTCCTCAACAGTGTTAACTGATAAAATACAATAGACATCAAGTTTAACTGCAGCGGAACATGCAATCCATTAAAAGAGTCAAGTAGAGAATAAAATCTACTATCTTTTATGATTTAAAAAGGTTTTTCATCACTTTTATCGCTAAGACTCAGCTTAATAAATAATCCACATCATCCTTGCACTACAGCCAAGGATATTCATTAGGGTTACGACCACAAATTATCCATGCACTACGGGCCAAGGATATTTGTGTATTCATCAATGATTATGATCATGCCAACAACTGTCCATCATTGCACTTCGGGCCAATGAGAACTTTTACCACATCATTTGTAACATTACGGTCATGATTACACCGAATAATCCCTAGTCATAATCATACCAAGTCCATCTATGCACTACAGGCCACAGATGACTTTCAAAAATAATATAAACTGTTAGAGTTTATGCCCTAGAGACCAATTATTTGATATAATTGCTTAACGTTTTGATATTATATTTGATTGAATAAATGAATGATTTTATTATGGTTTTATTTACTGCGTTATATAATTGTTAACATAATAAAATTCCTTAGAATAGTGATACAAATTATATGGTTTCAAGTATGTGACTTGAACATGAGATTATATAATTACAATTAGTATCATTGTTCTTAAATGTTCCTAGTCGAGTATCATTCTTGATAGGACAACATTGATGCATTGAGACTAGTATGTGGATTGACTGATGACCAAATCTCATTAGTCATAAATATATGAGATATTAAGTCAATGCATATGTACATGTTAGAGAACGATGTCTTTGGACGGACCCACCATGAGAATTCTATGTGGAGCATTATGCGCGAAGTGTCATTAGAAATTCTCATAGTGATAATGATGTAATAGTCCTCCCAGGCACGAAATTACTATATTACTACACGGAAATTTATGTACTTTGATATCATCAAATGTCACCTTTAATAGGTGGACTATAAAGGTGATTATTGGGTACATCATGAATCGTGTGAGGAATATGAGTGATCTAGATGGAATTTAACCCTCCTATATATTAGGGGTGATATCCATAGGCCTCTTGATTGAGTAGGACTATGAAATGCATGGCCATGCTCAAATAGTGATTTGTTTCATATAGTCTACTCATTGATCAAGAAAACTCAGATTAAATTATGAAGAGTTGACACATTCCATGACTCGAGTTTAATCTAGGATATTAAGGTTAAAAGGATTAAATTGCATTGAAACATTGGTCACGAAAAGGTTGCATCGAATCATCGATCTTATTATTACTTGGGTAGCAGTGATGCAATACTAGATGCCGCTCACTGTTTATAATTTTATAATATGATTTTAAAATTATTGCCAATGTAATAATAACCTATAGGGTCACACACATAGAACATAATTTAAAATGGAATTAATTTAAATTTTTAGAATTTAAATATATTAATATGATTAATAGTATTTAAATCACGAATTTAAATTAAAAGGATAATTTGTATATATGTATATTAATTAAGTAAGACTTACGTAAGATATATATATATATATATATATATATATATAAATTCGGATTTTATGAAATTAGGTTTTGATTAATCCCCTTTTTAACTACTATATATATGATATAGTAGCCACTTAGGGTTATATCATTACATCATAATCCTAGCCGCTCTTAGATAGAGACTAGAGAAAGCAGTTCTAAAATCCATTCCTTTTGGTAATAGTACATCATAGCCTGTTTCATCGAATATCGTCTGACGGTTAGGTCGTATGTTCGTGTGGATACCGTAGAGGTACGATTCGTTTGGATTGCGTTGGAGATTTGAGTGCATCAATTTTAGAAGCATTTTAATATTCGATATAATTTCTAACCATTGAATTAATTATTTTCGCATGGATCTTGTTTAGGGTTTCGGAAATTGCTTTAAATTGTTCTATTTTCGCTGTGCGTTTCTGTGTCGAAACCCTACATAAACATGAGTATGATGACAATGATATAAGAATTCAATAAAAACAAGTTCAAGAATTAATTTATTCAGGAACTAATAACGTCCAAATTGTCAACATGATACTTCTTTGTAAAGTAAAATTCAAGAATGCTCAGAAGAATATTTTCATGAAAAGATACTGGATGAAGCACAAATATCAAGAATATTCCACTAATTTCATGGAGTGTAGAAGTCAAAACTTTAAAACCAACTGAGTATAATAAAGAATGGAATAACAAAAGAAATCACCATGCATGCGGTACTTCGCATAGACAGGTTATTCCATCAGAATAATAAATAACGGAACCAGGTCAGGCGTAATATACACCGACAGGATATTCCAACAGAATAATAAAGAATAGAATAGAACAGAAATCACCATGCATGCGGTACTTCGCATAGACATGTTATTCTAACAAAATACTAAATGACGGAATCAGGTCAGGTAAAATTCACACCAACAGGATGTTCCAACAGAATAATAAAGACGGAACCAGGTCCGGCGTAAAGCACACAGACAGGATATTCCAACAGAATAATAAAAAATGGAATACAAAAGAATTTCACCAAGTATAGGGTAGCTTGGCGATACAAAGTTATTCAATGAGAATAATAAAGATGGAATAATAGAAGTTCTCTTCATGAATACAAAAGAAATAATACCCTGCATAGTAAAAGAAACTTGATATCGGAATAGTGAAGTAATGAATACTTTTCTTCTTTTCTCTATAATTTCTCTATCTAGAGTTTCAATTGAATTAAGTAAGAAATAATGAAGGAATGAGCTTCTATTTATAGAAGAATGGAATGAATAAGAATCAATCCATGAACGCCTCAGATTGATTTACTTTAATCGGACGATTTATATTTAAAACAAAATTTTTTAAATAAAATATAATATATTCTATTTATAATCTAATAAAACGAATAACTTTTAAAAAGATTTTACTATACAAACACTATGTAAACACTATGCAAATACTATGCATAATAAAATATAATATATTCTTATTATTGTCTAATAAAGCAGAGATAACTTTATAAAAGTATTACATTTTATATAAAAGATTTTACTATTAGCCTAATAAAACGAATAACTTTATAAAAGTATTACGTTTTATATAAAAAAATTACATTTTATTACGTTAATAATAATGAATAAAACAAAACGTCATCATCCTTATTATTATTCACACTATTAATCGACTGTGTCGTTCCTGAGGAAAGAGGGCTTTCAATAAAATTTCTCCCTATCAGTAGTATGATTAGGTGACCAAACCTCTCCTTGGCGTAACTTTTAGACATCGTTAATAATGCAAATAATAATATTAACAACTTCGTCATCTTAATTATTGATTTAATAACATATAAAATATAAATAATAATTGAATCAAAATGAGTGATTTCTCACATAAGCATTAATAATCAATACCACAGGTAATGCTACTATGCAACCACGCCAGACATCGCATTTCTTTACTCGAAAGTAGTTCAACAAAGATCAATGGTAAAACTTCCGCCGTTATTTTCATAAAAATATTTTTATTGTTTTCTCAATCCGACAATAATTTTGTTGTGGGGTCCACCAATGATTGTGTCGTCGTACGAATATTCCCTGACCAATCAAATATTATATAACAACTTGCGTACTTTGTAAAATTTATAAATATTACCCACAACTATAACATTATATCAAATTTATTCCATAATATTCAAAAATGATGTTTATAGAAAATTTATTTTTATTCATAAAAGTTGGGGTCTTACAATCTCCCCTTCTTATGAAATTTCGCCCTCGAAATTAGGGTACGTACCTGGTATGTCGAAGAGGTAAGGATACCTTGAATTCATTTCAGATTCTAACTTCCAGGTCACTTCCTCAAGATCGTGGTTCCACTATAACACTTTGACTTGAGGTATAACTTTGGAGCGTAGAATATGTTCCTTCTTATCCAAGATTTAAACAGGAATCTCTTCATACGTTAAATCTTCCGCTATTTCGTCCGGTTTTAACTCAATAATATGGATCGGGTCTTTCACATATTTACGTAACATGGATATATGAAAAACGTTATGAACACGAGACATACTTGGCGGTAAAGCAAGTCTATAGGCTACAGTCCCTACTCGATCGAGGATTAAAAATGGGCCAATGAATCGAGGATTGAGCTTTTCTCTCTTTCCAAATCTCGTAACTCCTTTCCATGGAGCAACACGTAACAACACATGATCTCCAATATTGAATTTCACGTCCTTTCAATGAAGATCAGCATAACTCTTTTGTCGGTCTTGTGAGGTTTTTATACGTTGTCGGATCGTTTGAATCTTTTCCGTAGTCATACGCATTCAACTCCGGTCCCAACAACGTTGCTTCATCCACCTCATCCCAAAGATACCGAGAAGCGGCACTTTCTTCCATACAACGCCTCGAATGGAGCCATGCCAATACTTGCTCGATAATCTGTTGTTGTAGAAAAACTCCACCAATGGTAAGAACTTGTCCCAATGTCCCTTGAAGTCAAGGACACAAAGTCTTAGTAAATCTTCAAGAGTTTGAATAGTCCTCTCTGATTGTCCAGGTCCGTCCCGAGGATGATAAGTCAAGTAAATCATAAATCTGTGCCCATAGCTTTTTGCAAACTAACCCAAAATCGTGAAGTGAATCTTGGATCTCGATCGAAACTATGGATATCTTGACATACCATGCAATCTTACAATCTCTTATTTACATACATCTGACGAGCAAGACGTTCAAGTGTATAAGTTTCTCGTGACAGTGAAAAGAAATGAGCAGACTTGGTCAATCTATCAACAATGACCCAAATTGCATTTATGCCTTGAGAAACCTTGGGAAGACCAGTAACGAAATCCATAGTAATGTGCTCCCACTTCCATTCTGTAATTTCAAGTGGTTGAAATGGACCTTTTGGTACTTGATGCTCCGCTTTGACTCGTTGACAAGTTAGACACCTTGAGATAAACAACGCTATCTCTCTCTTCATATTGCTTCCACCAAAATATATGACGAAGATCACGATAAATTTTGGTACTCTGTGATGGATTGCAAACGGTGTGTTGTGCGCGATCCATCATGATTTTATACTTTAAATCGTGGTCGTTAAGAACACAAAGTCCGGAGTTGACTCAAGTATTCCTTCTTTATCGATTCTTGCTTCCCAGATAGCACCTTCTTGTACTTTCTTCCTCATATGCATCACTCTGAGTCTCAGAAGCTTGAAATTGCTTTTAACTTTATCGATTAAAGTCGGCTCTACTCGTGATATTCGCCATCATCACATGGGTCCCCAGAGTCTTTAATTCTATCTCCATCCTTTGCAAGTCATACAAGATGGGCCTCTACGTTGACAATATCGCGACTTGTACCGCGATATGATCTTACTACTCAATCGTCGGCTTACCACCACATTTGCTTTTTTCGGGATGGTATTGGATGGTATGATCATAATCTTTCAACAGCTTTAAGCCAACGTCATTGCCGCATGTTGAGTTCCTTTTGAGTGAAGAAATATTTGAGGTTTTTATGATCCAGTAAAGATCTCCACTTTCTCCCATACAAGTAATGCCTCCAAATTTTAAGTGCGAAGACAACAAATGCCAACTCTAGATCATGAGTAGGATAATTCCTCTCATATTCTTTTGAGTTTTCGAGAGGCATATGCTATGACTTTCCCATGTTGCATGAGAACACATCCTAACCCTTGCGCTTAAAGCATCATGTAGATGACAAATCCATCTCGAGTAGGAAGGTATTGTCGTAACAGTCTTTGAAATGAGTCTTCTTTTGAGTTCTTGAAAACTTTTCTCACATTCCTCGTCTAACCAATTTTGTATCTTTCCAAAGTCATTTGAGTTAAGGGAGTAGCGATTCGAGAAAACCTTCTACGAATCTCCGATAATAACCAGCTAAGCCGAGAAAGCTACATACTTTGGTCACTGATTTAAGATGCTCCCAGCTTTGAATGGCTTCAATCTTTGTCGGGTCATCAGATATTCCATGACTTGATACCACGTGCCCAAGGAATGCTACTTCCTCAAACCAGAACTCGCATTTCTTCAACTTGGCATAAAGCTTATATTCACGAAGCTTTTGGAGTATCAGCCTCAAGTGTTGTTCATGATCTTCACGACTTTTGGAATAAATAAGGATGTCATCAATAAAGACGACCACAAAGTGATCCAAATATTCCTTGAATACTCGGTTCATCATATCCATGAAAGCAGTAGGAGCATTAGTCAATCCAAAAGACATGACTAGAAATTCAAAATGCTCGTACCAATTTCTGAAAGCCGTCTTTGGAATGTCATCGGTTCTAATCTTCAATTGGTGATATCCGGAACGAAGATCAATCTTTGAAAAGAATTTTTGCGCCAGAAGTTGGTCAAACAGTCATCAATACGTGGCAATGGGTACCTATTTTTATGGTGACATGATTCAACTCCCGATAATCAATACAAAGTCGTGATACTCCCATCTTTCTTCTTCACTTAATAGAAACCCCAAGGAGAAATACTAGGACTTAATAAAGCCGATGTTCAACAATTTTTAATTGGGTCTTTAACTCCGAAGTTCAATAGGAGATATTCGATATGGGGCTTTGGAAATAGATTTTGTACTAGGTTCAAGGTCGATACAAAATTCAATTTCACGCTCTGGGGGTAGGCCAGGAAGTTCTTCAGGGAATACGTCAGAAAATTCATCAACAATAGAAATATCATTCAAAACTGACGTATTTTTGTTTAGATCCGTGATATGAGCTAAGAAAAGCTTGACATCCATTTTTCAATAAACGAATAGCTTTATGGCTTGAGATGACAAATGATTGATTTTAATGGTTTGGTTGCTTGAATTCGCATAATAGGTTGATTAGGAATATGAAAGCTAACAACCTTACTTAAAATAATTAATTTTTGCATGATGAGTAGTTAACCAATCAATCCCTAGAATTACGCCAAATACAAGTATTTTCAATGAAATAAGGTCGACGAGGGTAATGTGAAGTGCACCGATTTGAACCAAACAAGACTTATAAACCGTGGATGTAATGAAGGTTTCTCCCAACGGAGTTTCAACAGATAAGTCAAAGTCTAATTTCTCCAGAGTCAAATTTAAACGTTGAGCGCAAGTAGTCATGATCATGCCAACAACCGTATATCAATGCACTTCGGGCTAATGAGGACTTTTACCACATCATTTGTAACATTACGGTCACGATTACATTTGAATAATCCCCTCGGTCATAATCATACCAAGTCCATCTATGCTTTCTACAGCCACAGATGATTTTCAAAAATAATATAAACATGAGGATGATGACAATGATATAAGAATTCAATAAAACAAGTTCAAGAATTAATTTATTCAGAACTAATAACGTCCAAATTGTCAAACATGATACTTCTTTATAAAGTAAAATTCAAGAATGCTCGGAAGAATATTTTCATAAAAGATATTGGATGAAGCACAAATATCAAGAATATTCCACTAATTTCATGGAGTGTAGAAAGTCAAAACTTTAACCAACCGAGTATAATAAAGAATGGAATACAACAGAAATCACCGTGCATGCAGTATTAGAGATGACAAAGTTATTCCAACAAAATACTAAAACGGAATCGGTCGGTAAAATTCACACCAACAGGATGTTCCAATGAGAATAATAAAGAGCGGAACCAGTTACAGAAAGCAAAAGCCTGTGAGGATATTCCAATGTAATAATAAAAAATGGAATACAAAAGAATTTCACCAAGTATAGGGTAGCTCACAGATACTGAGTTATTCCAAATGAATAATAAAGATGGAATAATAAGTTCTCTTCATGAATACAAAAGAAATAATACCTCGTCTTAGTAAAAAGAAACTTGATATCTGAGAGAGAAGAAGTAACAGAATACTTTTCTTCTTTCTCTATAATTTTCTCTCAGAGTTTCGGTGAATTCGTAAGAAATAATGAAGGAATGAGCTTATTTATAGAAGAATGGAATGAATAGTAACCAATCCATGAACGCTCCAGATTGATTTACTTTTAATCGGACTATCTATATTTAAAACAAAATTTTTAAATAAAATAAAATATATTCTATTTATAATCTAATAAAACGAATAACTTTTAAAAAGATTTTACTATACAAACACTATGTAAACACTATGCAAATACTATGATAATAAAATATAATATATTCTAATTATTGTCTAATAAAGCGAGATAACTTTATAAAAGTATTACATTTTTTAAATAAAAGGATTTTACTATTAGCCTAATAAAACGAATAACTTTATAAAAGTATTCTGTTTTATATAAAAAGTTTTTCTGTTTTATTACGTTAATAATACGAATAAAAAAACGTCATCATCATTATTATTATTCACACTATTAATCGACCGTGTCGCTCCGGTGAAAGAGGGGCTTCCAATAAAAATTTCTCCCTATTGGCGCGTAATTAGGTGACCAATCCTCTCCTTGATAGAACTTCTAAACATCGTTAATAATGCAAATAATAATATTAACAACTTCGTCATCTTAATTATTGATTTAATAACATATAAAATATCGATAATAATTGAATCAAACTGAGTGACTTCTCACATAAACATTAATAATCAATATTGGTGGTGCTCTTATGCAACCACGTGTATTATTGTACTTTACTACCGAAAGTAGTTCAACAAAGATCAACGGTAAAACTTCCGCCGTTATTTTCATAAAAATATTTTTGTCATTTTCTCAATCCTACAATAATTCTGTTGTGGGGTCCACCAATGATTGTGCCGTCGTCTGAATATTCCCTGACCAATCGAATATTATATAACAACTTGCGTACTTTGCAAAATTTATAAATATTACCCACAACTATAACATTATATCAAATTTATTCTATAATATTCAAAAATAATATTTACAGAAAATTCATTTTTATTCATAAATGTTGGGGTCTTACAGCTGAACCACGTAAAAATCTTGATGTATGTGGTTTACTAATTTGTGTGATTTACTTAATTCTATAATTTAAATTTTTACTCAACATTTGAACAATTCGTATATATATCTGCATAATATTGTTCTGCTGATATCTAAAGTGAACTTACATAATCCAGACACCAACACTCACAAGTTTTATCTATTTGAATTATAATTAAAATAGAACTTAATCTAAAGCATACACTAAAAGACAAGTTTTACCAATCTAATTTAATCATGTAGCATAAAATTTAAAAATTGTCATTATTAATTACTTTGAACATATATATACACCTATTCACCCTTCCCCTCTAGGTGTGCTCATACACGGTATTACAATGTCTGTATGAACTTATGCACAAAATTTAGAATCGAATGATTTTAGAATTTGTATTTTGGATAACCTTGAACCTTTCTTTAATTTTATATTTAGTAGTTTTAATTTGGGGCAAAGGTGAAAAAAAGCCCCTGATGTTTACACGGCTGTCTCACTTCCACCCTAAACTAATTTGTTTTCCAAAAGTACCCTTAACATTATATTTTTTGGGTCAATTGTGTCCATCCCGTTAAAAAAAATCCAGCTAGACAAACGGACATGCTAGGCGATATAATTGACACGTGGCAAAAATAAAATTTTTTATTCTCTTAATTCTCTCTTCCTTTCTTCTCCCTCTTTTCTCTCTCTCTCTCTCCTTTCTTCTTCGTGTATTCTAAATTAACAAAACTGAAATCACCAATTAAAATCACCAATCTCCAAAGACCAAAGACCAAAGACCAACATACTCATAAGAAGAACAAACAAAATATCGAACCACTATGAACACCCGGTAAGGATAAACAAACCAAATATAGATCCAAACAACATAAAGCAGATTACTCACACCTGCATCAAACACTATCAATTAGATCCAAAGGGTGGGCCAATTAACGGTGATGGGAATGGAAGAGATAGTAGTTCACAACATAAACATCACAAAATTCACCAATTAAACCAAACAAAATCGATGAAGAGCCGAGAAAAATAAATGCCGAAGATTCCAACCTCGATCGGCCAAACAGATCCGGGTACTTAACTAACAGAGCAAAGAAAAGACCCGCGAAAGCAAGAAAAGACCCAAAGATCACACGATCGAAGCCAACCCATCTTTCCCAAAATAAAATTTCGGTGCCCGTTCTGTCTTTGCCGCCTCCATCAATCTCGTTTGGGTTTTGTTAAAAAAAAAAGCTTTATTCTTATTATACCTATTGAAAGCAATTTACTTAAACCGAGTAGTAGCCTGTTCGCAAATTACCGTCATTCAACCACACTCCAACAACCATAGAGGAAGACTCTCTAACCGCAATTTCATAAACACTCACGTAAGAGACCTCACAAACCGTAATCAAGATTATTCAAGAAAATAACATGCAAAGTAAAAAAACCTAATCTTCACAATTGATCCAACCAACAAAACCCTAATAACTGGAATTGATTAATCTAACAAAATAAATTGATTGAATTAATATAAATACCTTTTTTCGGACGGTGAGGCGTGAATGGAAGAAGGAACTGGTTCGGGCTTCAAGACCTTCGCGACACTTCTTAAGCAAGCCTTCTTCGCGCTTGATCTTTCGGATCTCAACCATATTATCCTCTCTCCGCCTCCGACCTTCATCCGCATCGACGGAAACCTTGTGCGGAGTCCATTGTGTTTTTGTTTGCATTAGAACAGAGGACGAATAAAGGAAAGAGAGAGAAAAGAGGGAGAAGATAAGAAGACAAAAGAGAAAGAAGAGAATAAAAAATTTATTTTTGTCACGTGTCAATCGCCTAGCATGTCCGTTTATCTAGCTAGATTTTTTTTAACGGGAGGGGCACAATTGACCCAAAAAATGTAACGTTAAGGGTACTTTTGAAAAACAAATTAATTTAGGATGGAAGTGGGATATCCGTGTAAATATCAGGGGCTTTTTTGTACCTTTGCCTTTTTAATTTGTTTCACGCAGTATGTGTAATCTCATTTCAGTCAACCCGTTTGTGGGTCAATGGGGTAGCATGGCGTGGCGTGGTATGTAAGCGGAGTTAATGTTATTTCCAAATAGATTGAGCACTTGACAAAATAAATAAATACCCAATATACAAAAAATTGAGCTAATGACTTTTACGTTAATAACGGCCCTCAATTTTGTCCTTCATTTTAATTAAGAATGTAAAGGAACTAAATAGTTTGATACGAATAAGACCCGAATTTGTTAATAATATAATCTAAATATGAGTATAAATAATAGTTCAAATAAAAATATGAATAGAATCTGAGCAAGGTTATACTCAACTCGTTTAAGATTCAAACTACTTAAATTTTCGATTGTAATTTGATACATACTCGATTGATACATATTCGATTAGATACTTGATACATTCTCTTATAATATATATAAAATTAAATCAAATTAGGATAATTAATTATTATTATTTTATTTAATTTTTATTTTTAATTGTGATTTTATATTTGTAAAATGTAATAATAAATATATTTTCTCATTTCTAAGTAAAATAACAAATTCAATTTATAATTATATTTATTATAAAACTAATTATTATGTGGTGACTCGAATCCGAACTTGAATTTGAAGCTTGAAGCTTGCGAGTAGTTTAAATATAATTAAATATGAGTCTGATCAAATTCGATTAATAAATATTCGAATTGAGTTTAAATAAAAAAATTTAAATACAATTCGAATTCGAACAACTATCTTCGTTTCAATTCAACTTGTTTACTCTCCTTAATTTCAATATTTCATTAGATTTTGATTTATTATCAAAACTTGGTAAGTTAAGTCCAAGTCAGAGTCATAGGTTCTGTGACTTTCCAAACCCAAAATTGCAACCACAAAAACAATTATGGTTTGGTCTTTGGACTATTTCTTTCAAAGAAAAAGATTACAAAACTATTCCTTTCAAATATGCCAAGTCCAGATCATATTTGTTCAAGTGGTTAGAAATACCTCTCTGTAACTCTCTTTATTCAATAATCCAAAGGGGTGGCCAGGTTGTCAAGGAGGTTTGCTTTCTTTTTTGATTTTTTGATTTTTTTGATTTCCAACCTTAGGATCAATACCCATGAAAATTCACCTGAATGCACCAGACCGGTGTTGCTTAAATCTTACAATATATCATGTTCTTCCTGATTTTTAAAGTTTGCCTGATTGATTTTTAAATTCTGCCTAATTCATTTACTACACTATATACACATTTGACATTTGTAAGGAATTATTGGTGAACTGAGGTGTTAATCGATGTTGCAGACTATATAATCTCTACCTGTCATTAATTGTGTTGAATGAGTATATTTAAATGAAGGTTTGCAATTAATTGGCAGTTTTATTCTACTATACCTGTTTGATAAAATTCCTCAATGACTACATAAACTAGAAATCACCAAAGATACTATAATGAATCATGTGCTTCTTGGTGTGTCCATATAGATTAATTAAAAAGTATATAAGAGAAGATTAACAGAAAGAAAATTATACCCAGATCGCAAAATGTATAAAAAGGCTATTATTTTTTTGTAAATATTTGTTCTTAGCATCCCCGTTCTAGATTTGATGCTATACAAACTTTGGCTAAAAAGAGAGTTATTACTATGAAGAAGAAGAAGAAAAAGACGAGGAACTAGAATATATGGGTGTTGAGGTATGACATTTGCAGTTTGGGTTATGTACAACGGTCTTCCGGAACATGTCTATTTTTGAACAAAACACACAATATCTTCCTCCTAACTCTCCATCTTCCATCTCATCCGAGTCTTCTGGTGACTCTTCTCCAATATCATCCTCTGATTCAACCGTTACATCATCATGGGCGTTGTGATTTATTCGGAATGTTGGAAGAATCATAATCAGAAGTTCATCAATACATTTGTCCCACCAATGTCTCCCTTGCTTCGATAACATAACAAGCCCAAGAACAACACCTGCTCCTACCCCGAATCCCAACCCAGTGAATATGAATTGCCAATCAAAGGCTAAGGCTGGATCTGAATCTGTCGCTTGAAAAGTTGGTGCCGATGCTGCTGGTACAATTTGAGCTTCACCACAAGTTGTGTTCACTCGAGGCACACATAATCCCTTGTTCCCTTCAAAGGAAGTTTCCGAAAATGTTTGGATTTGGGAGCCTATAGGGATTTGTCCGGTGAGTTGATTATATGACAAGTTCAAGAATGCAAGGAATGAAAGATATATGAGCTCCTCTGGGATTTTTCCAGTTAGCTTGTTCACAGAGAGGTCTAATGATTCAAGCTGTCTCAGGTTTCCAATTGATGGTGGGATTGAGCCTGTAAGTGCATTATGTGAAAAATTGAGCGATAAAAAAGTGATTTAAGGTCACCAACTTTGAGTGGTATATCCCTTGAAACTGTTGTTTGAGATATCAACAGTGGTGAAGAGAGTCAAAATTTTCACCAGCTCCAACTCTACCCCTTTGGTGGTAACTGTCACCGCATCCTGGTACGGAAAGGTACTAAATTGAAGGACCTCAAAACTTAGGTGATTGACATTATTCTTGTCATCCTTCATAGCTTTCCAATTAAAGAAGTTTGCTGACAAACTCCCGCTAAAGTTGTTAGAAGCTATATCGATGATCTGAAGCTCTGCCCAGCTGTTAATTTCCTCTCGACATTCAGTACCTCCATGGAACATGTTGGAGCGCAGAACCAAGACACGCAGATTTGAAGAGTTTTTCAAAAAGCATGGGAAGGTATCATACATCCTGTTGTTCCCCAGGTTTAACACCTCTAATTTGGTACAATTGGCCAAAGATTCTGGAACCTTCCCTTCTAAGAGATTTCCGTGAAGGTCTAGGGTTTCTAGAACACAATTTGTCGGTAATGTTCCAGAAATACTGCCGGTGAATTTGTTCTTTCCAAGATTCAGAACCCCAAGAGTCTTGCTCAAGTCAAATATACATGATGGTATCATGCCAACCATACTATTGTTGGATAAGTCAAGAACTTGAAGATAAGTAGCATTGCATATTGATTCAGGGATGAGCCCAGTGAGGCTATTGTCTGAAACAGAAAAGAAAGAAGCATAGGTGAGGTTGTAACCGATATTAGTAGGGATCGAAGAGTTGAAGAAATTGGCGGAGTAATCCACGTAGATAGCAGTTTGTGGTGGTATTGGAATCCCCCCGTGGAGTTTGTTGGAGTGTAAGTCGAGGACAGCTAGATTAGAAATAGCATATGGTTCCTGGAGATTCACTAGCCGGTTTGAAGAAAGATTTAAATATGTGAGAACTCCATTCCCAATATTCCAGATCCAGTTTGGTATTTCTCCACCAATTTGGTTGTCAGAAAGGTCTAAATAATTCATCTTTGATTGGTTTCTTAGATTAGGAAAGCTTTGGAGTTTGCAGGAAGCCAATTTTAATGTGCTAAGCTGGGGAAACGGAGAACTGCTAGAATTATTACGCCTTGATTCAACTGATAAGTTGTTGTATGAAAGATCGAGACTTGTGAGATTCCCGAGTTTCTTAAGATCTTCTAGCTGAATTTTGCCAGTGAATTTGTTAGAGGAGAGGGAGAGGAAGTTAAGACTTTTGAGATCAAACAAAGACATGGGAATAGACCCATTCATATTATTGCTACTTAAATCAAGCGTGTTCAACTTGGTGGAGAATGCATTGGAAAAATTAGCTGGTAAACCATCGAAGTGGTTGTGGGAAAGCTGAATCTTTCGCAATGATGGGAGGGCAAACAAAGTTGATGGAATAGTCCCTCGGAAATCATTGGATTGCAGATCGACATTTACAAGATTGTCAAGCCCTTCAAAATGAGTGGAAGGGACTGCACCGTGTAATTTATTATGGGAGAGGTCCAAGTAGGTGAAATTCTTGGATTTCTGAAATGATGGGATAGGACCAGAAAAGTTGTTGATTGAGAAATCCAAATAAACAAGTTGCGTACAGTTTGCCATTGAATTTGGGATCTTTCCACTGAAATTGCAACTGCTCAGCTCCATCCTAGACAACAAGCCAAGGTCACCAATAGAATCTGGCAATGGACCTGAAAATTTTGTCAAGCTGAGCACCAGGGTTCGAAGGGATCCATTTTCAGGAAATTCTGGCAAAGAACCCTCAAGTAATTTGTTGTTTGACAAATCCAGAGTCTTTAGAGTTGGAACCTTCAAGATTCTTTCTGGGAATGTTCCACTCAAGTTACATGAACTGAGATGTAAGGCTGTCAAGTTTTTGAAATTTGCGAAAAATTCTGGAACTGGAGCATTCAGATTGTTCTGACTGAGACGGATCACTGAAAGAAACTGAAGCTTTGCAAGAGAGGAATCAATAGGACCAGAAATATAACAATTTGACAAACTCAACACTTGCAAATTATGCAATGAAGATGATATGGCCTGGCACCAATCATGTATATGGGCTGAAATATTCACACCGTCCAGATAAAGTTCAGTAAGTTCAGTGAGGTTCTGAAAAAACATGGTTAAATTCGGATTCTCAAGTTTCAGCGAAGAATTCCCAAGCAAATAAAGGGTGGAAAGATCAAGAGTAACCAACCTTGTCATTCGTGAGAATCCATTCGGAATTTGCCCAGCAAAACCAGAGTTTGACAAATTCAAATATGTCAAACTGGTGAGGTTGAATAACCCAGATGGAATTTCGGTAGAGTTGAAGCTGTTATAAGCCAAATTCAACCTCTGAAGAAACTGAAGACTGAAAACAGTAGTGGAACTGTTGTTTACACCAGAGATGGACTCGCTGTTCAGGTCTAGTCCAATTACTTGACCAGTACTTTTGTTGCAAGTTACACCTCTCCAATTGCAGCAGTCTGTACTTTGATTCCACCAAACCAGCTTGGTTGAAAATGAAGACTCGAACGTAAGACCGTTCTTCAACTGGAGCAACAAAGATTTCTGATTGTCGATACATTGGCCAGAAACCAATAAAATATCAATGCCTAGCAAGATTTGGAACAAGGGTATCAAGAAAAGCCACGAAAAGAGACGAATTTTCATTGGTAACTATTTTGAGACTGAAACATAAACACCAAGTCTTGGATTTTTACTAGTATCAACTTGGCGTTCTTTTTGCTTGCGAGTCTAAATTACTTCAATTTTGGGAGTTCAGATGAAGGAGAGAAGTGAATGGTGAGAGAAAGAACTGGGCGTCAAAGTAACCGGCACTGCTTGTTTTTATGGACGCGGTTTGTTGGTGTTATTCTTTGGAACCATTTTTATATACAGGAGACCCGATACAATTACTTTACCGTTTGTTGGAATTTTATATTTAAGTGCGGTTGGCACTTTACCATTAGAATCTCTTATGAAATTTCTTCATTTGACCACTAAATTCTCACGTACTCACTGAGGCATAAATCTCCAGGAGGTCAGAACTCCATCGATCTAGACCATATAACTCTCTCTTCAGCAGCTAGTAGGGGTGTTAACCGAGCAGAGTAGCTCGATACTCGACTCGAGATTGGTTCGAAAATATGATACAAAGCTCGAATTCGAAATAGATTTGAGTCGAATATGATCCATACTCGTTTTCTGTTTAATGATACACGAGTCGAATTTGAGTATATCAGTATTCGCTCAGATTAGGGTTTGAGTATTTTATTTTTTCTCGAACCATACTCGATACCTGCTCGATGGATTATATTCGAATACTGGTCTGATACATACTAATAAGCTAAATATGTGATATTTGTATCAATCTTTATAAAAGTATAGTATTAAATTGTGTAAGATTGTACTTGAATAAATCAGTGAATTGATTGTCAATTCGTATTACATTATTTGTAATTTCTTTACATAAATAAAAGTAAAAGACTTTTATTTATAAAACATTAGTTCAATAATCAATTTAGTATGTAGTGGTTCAATATTAAGCGAAAAGGTTCATATTTAAAACTCGATTTGAAGGCTCGTGAGTAACTCATTTTGTAAACGAGTCGAGTATTTACGAGCTGAGTAGAGCCGAGTAGGTCCGAATAATGATCTGAGTCGAATCTGGCGCAAAATTAGAAATTCTTTATCGAATTCGAGTCGAATCCGAGCTTAATTTTTTCAAGTCGAGCTGAATCCAAGTATTAAAGTATTCGCTGAGATTCGACTCGTTTTCACCCCTAACAACTAGACTAAATATAGTCTAAGACATATTTGTTTGCAATCCCAGGGATCATTAATTATTTATGTTAGGCATAAATCTCCGGCAGGCCACAACTCCATCAATCTAGACTATATAATTCCGTGTGCAACAGCTAGACTAAATATAGTCCAAGGTATGTTTATTTATAAAAATTATAATCCCGAGATTATACTATTAATTCTAGAATTAAATAATGCTATTTATTTTTTATAGGATTATTCATGTAATAACTTAAAATAATCTCTTATTTTTTTAAAATAAATTAAAGTATTGGCGCCTCCACTCACTTTAAAAAAATAATATTTTTTGATTATGTATACACTCTCACCCCCGTCCACTCTCCGCCCAATTTGACGTTTTGAAATATTATTTCATCTCCTCCAACTCTAGTACTGCTACTTTTTTAATTTACTACTCCATTCATCCGTTCCTTAATATAAGACGTTTTAGTGAAATATTTTTCTCTTAATATAAATCCAAATAAATATTATTTCATTGTTTAGTTTTTAATATTACCCCATGTATTAAATATAACTTTAGTTCTCTCGATATTCTCTTTTTTTAATATAAAAATAATAAAAATAATTAATATTATATTTAATGATATACAATTATTTTCTTAAATTTGTGCATAATTTTAAAACGACTTATATTAAAAAACGGAGAGAATGATATTATTGTGGATGAATCTTGGACAAATCACCTACCGCCGAAAAAAAAAAAAAAAAAAAATCGGTTATCATGAAGTTAACTTCATGATAAATTGGTCAATTGACCAATATAGTGTTGACACGTAGAAAAAAAGATCAACTTTCGACCTGCGTATCGACACTGTATTAATTAATTGACCAAAATTAATTTCATACTAACCGCTCCTTAAAAAGATACTAGTAGTAGTTAGGAGTCGTAACTGAGGCTGTTTTTTCTAACAAAAAAAGTAAATATCATTGATTTAAGAAACATCATGTAGTTATTAAAGCAATTAGGTCCCATCCCAACTCGAAATATATGTTGAAAATTAACTACATTTAGTAGTGCTGTTGTTGAAAAGGGTGATGCCAAAAAACTATAAGTCTTTTAATAAAAATATTTACAGTAATTTATGAAAATATTTTGGTAGATTTAGTATTAACATAATTTATTTTTATTTTTTTTGGATATTGTAAATATTCTTTCAAGCAGATTAAATTTTAGTTTCTCTTAATCAAAAATTATATAAACAACATTTTCATTATGTTATTAAATACTACTTTTAAATATTATTTTAAAAATAACAATATTTCTAAAGAATCTTAGTAGCCTGAACAAAGCTAAGCTAAGCTTATATCGTTCCGCCAAAGGAGAGCTGAAAGATGATGTTTACTGAATTAACACTTGCCAAAGGAAAATGGATGTACCCTATAGTTGAATGAATTTTAATTGAAGTGCCTAAACTAAAGTATTGTGTTTTAATTTGTGTGGGTAAATTTGTGTGTGTGTTTTAATGGTCATTTTAATTTATGTTCTCAGGGTTAAGATAACCAAGTCCATTGCATCGTGTCCCTTTCATTCACCTCCCAAACAAAAGCACTTGCTCATTTATGAAAGTAAACAACAAGTAAAGATGCAAAAACAGCAGTAGATATTATAAATGGAGGAGAATATTAACCACCACCAAGAATTCTATGCAAAGTAACAAAACTCAGTTATGACTAAACATAATCATAAGCATCATGAATTAAGAAACTTAAACCGATCAGCTTAACTCAGAACCATCAGAATCCACTCGTGTTTGTAGCAACGGCATAAATTTACTGTGGGTTTGGTGGGCGGCTATTAGCAGCAGAGACCCTAGACCCCCACTCGAGTAGCTCTTTGCTTGTATCATCCTTGTGAGCAATCACTTCAATGAAGCATAGGCAGTCTTTCTTGGCACCGTTTGCAGTCTCAATTGCTTCAATTAGTTCCTCTTCGTAACGGACCTACAATCAGATTTTATAGAACAGTGTAAATAAAAGGAATTTGATTGTCCCACTGTTCAGTGTGATCCATTACAAAAAGTGAATTAAGCTTCTTGACTCACCTTAGTTGTCCAGCATTTGCCTTCACCATTATGGATTGCATCGACCAAGCCAGTGTAGTTCCAGTTCTTGATCACATTGTAAGGTCCATCATGGATTTCAACTTCAATGGTGTAACCACCATTGTTTATCAGAAAAATGATAGTATTCTGGCCACATCGCAGCATTGTGGACACATCTTGTGCAGTAACCTGCCAGGCATCAACCAAGGTATTAGGTATAACCATAGCAAATTGAGCAGTGTAATAGGTGAATACAACCGGTAGTCCACTTGTAGTCTACACTTTCAAGTTGTGAATGATGCAAGGTTACTTAAAGAGTTACTATATCAGCAAAGTTTCATTGCAACAAGTATACCAAAAAAAAGGGAAAAAAACTGTGTACTACTTCAAGAAGTTCAAGATCTTTCTATGGAGATCATTCTAAACTACCACAGTAATTACTTAAGATTAGGGGCTAGATATGTACCTGGAAGCTGCCATCACCAATGCAAGCAATCACTCGCTTATCCTGAGCAGCCTGTGCATACCCAAGAGTTGCTCCCACTGACCAACCAATCGATCCATATTGCATTTGGAACTCGTACCTGCAAACCCATTTTTCACAACCATAGTTAACATATATGAAAGCCAAAATAATAAGTAAATAACCAAACTAAGATGAATCCAATGCTCACCCGCATCCCTGTGGCAATTTCAGCTTCTGGCAATTGAACCAAGAATCCCCCGTCTCAGCAATCACAGCCGACTCACTGGACAACATATTCTGTATATGCTGGAACAGAACATTAACCCTTAAAGGCTCATTGGGCTCACATTTGAGGGGATGTCCTTCAGGAACATAAATCCTGTGGTAGTTTTCATAGGCAGTGGTGTTGCACTTAAGCCTCTTAGCAAGTGCTTTCAGGAAATCCTTCATCAGAATACACCCAAATGTAGGACCATTTGCAATCGTCACACGATCAGGCTGCACAATGATTGCCTTCTCCTTCTTGAGCAGCAAAGAATACCCAACAGAGCTGTAATCATTGAATATTGGCCCAGCAAACAAGTAAGCATCGGCTGATTCAACAATCTCCGCACAAAAAGCTGTGCTCACCGCACCCCAGTAAGTACCAATAAAGTGCGGATGATGCTCAGGCACTAGTCCTTTTGCTGATGGCATCACAGCAAGTGCATAACCACAAGCATCTGCTAATTCAACAAAAGCATCACTAGCCTTCGCCACACGTAATTTTGGGCCACCCACCATCACTGGCTTTACTGCCTTGTTCAAGAACTCTGCTGTTGCCTCTACTGCTGCTTCTAAACCCATTTGATTGCTCAATCTACACCCCAAAAGAAAAAAACAAAGTTGATGAAATTGGACATGAACCGACAACAAAATACATGAAAACAATATAATTACAACTTTATTTAAACTCAACCCAACTTAATTACTCTATTATTTTCACAAGCAATCGGAATTATATTAAAGTGTGCCCAGAAAAGGGGGAAAGCCTTACTTGGGAGAGAGTGAAAATGGAACTGGCTCCCGGTTAAATGTAGGATGTGGAATTGCTGGCAAGTTGCAGCTTATGCTTATATATACAGGTTTGCTTTCTTTCAAGGAAGTCGATATCGCAGTGTCAATTTGTTCATGTGCATCTTCCAAATTGTTCACCACAGCCTACAACCCACCCGCACACCATTAACAACAGATCCCACAAATCATTCAAACCTGAATGATGCATATACTACATAAACTATCACTCACTAAAATCAACATGCATACGCGTATACATATACATATACATTATATTATAAATAAATATAAACACAATAATTAAATATATTTGTTTACTATATATTTCTTAAGAGAAGTTAATTATGGGACTACCTGAAAGCAAGTGACAGTTTGAAAACAGTGAAGCTCTTGACTGAAGTCTGGCAGTCCGATCGTGTGGTGGAGAATTCTGTTAGTCCCATAATCATTCGAATTGGGTCCACCGACGATACAAATGAGGGGGAGATTCTCACTGTAAGCGCCGGCGATCGCGTTGAGCACGCTCAGTCCGCCGACGGTGAAGGTGACGACGCAGGCGCCGACTCCACGAGAGCGAGCGTAGCCATCGGCAGCGTACCCGGCGTTGAGCTCGTTGCAGCAGCCTATAAGGTTGAGCCCAGGCTCGGCTACAAGATGGTCGAGTAAGGTGAGGTTGAAGTCGCCGGGAACGGAGAAGACGTCGTTCACGCCGATCTCGACCAGCCGCCGAGCCAAGTGGCTGCCAAGGGTGGCTTCGGCGGAGTTGAAGCAAATAGGAGTGTTGTGAATGGTGGAAACGAAGCCGTTACTGGGTAGGCAGCCGACATCGTGGCTAGTGGACTTGCAAGCATCAATTGCCCCGATCTTAGTATCCATTTCTGAGTACTTTTAAATGATTGAGGACCAAACACTATATACTAAACACCTGTGCTTGTGTATATATATATATATATGTATAGATATAGAGAGAAGGCTGTGTAGGTTGATGATTTTTTGTTTGAGTTTTGGGTTGATTTCCAGTGAGATAGGAAGGGCGGTTTCAGAGGTGAGATTTATAGCTGGGGTTTTGGCCGTTTTGCAGTGAGTTTTGAGTTTTGCGGTGAGATTTATAGCAGGGGTTTCAGAGGAGAGTGGTGAAGAAGAAACCAAGGGCGGTTTTTCTCGAGGGGTGGCGGTGGGGTCATTGTGGTCATTTTGTAAAAATGTTTTAATTTTTCATTTAAGTTAAAAAGGTTCATTTATGGATGGATGGATGGATGTGTATAATATATATTCGAATAAATGTGTGTTCAAAAACATCCCCATGGGGGGGTGTCTTTGACTCGCTCAATACATACGTATTATAACTTTAAGAAGTGATATTGTCACAATTAAATTTAATAAATTTATTTATAAAAATATTAATTCTTTATAAATTTAATTTTATGACACATGAAAAAATAAATAATTAGAAAATTGATATTATCACGTAAAAATTGATATTTACACATAATTTATTTTACATAAATAATGAGTGAGTCTCATCTTTATGTGAAAGACTGATATAAAAAGATCATTTTAATATAATATATAAAAATATAAATTTCCTATAATTACTCTTACAGTTGAATAAACACAGTATATATATGTATTTAGAATTTGACATTTCCTCCCCTTTCCACCATGATCGAAACTAGTTTGTTTTGACACGCTTTTTTTGGTGTGTTTGTTTTTCATAATGTTACCAAATTGGCTTCTAATAAGGGAGTTATGGACCGCTCTAGATTTGTGCTTACAATTACATGAATTGTGTTGTATTATTTATAAGATTTTTGAGACCAAACTTAATCCTTATATAAAGTTTAGACAACCGCTATCGGTGTAAATAATAAGTGGGGAGATATTTTAAATATATAATAACGAGTTTTCAGTCAAATTTAATCAAATAGTTAAAGTGTATTCTAATTTATTTAATGATCCGAATCTAGTGTTAATTTATATATATTTATTTTGACAGCTTGCTCAAATAGTGGGGAGTACCTACTAAACTAAGATTGTATTTTCTTATTTGGTGGAATAAGGATATCTAATTTGGGAAGTAATCTATCAACATTAATTACAGTGATAAGGTGATTCTAAAAATGACTCCTACTCATAATTGAATTCATAAATAAACAATATGTACCCCGTTATTATTTTATAGTAGATTTCTTATCTCTTTCTTAATTGGGTTTCCACATAAATTATTGTGTTTATTTTTTATATCTTACAATAATGTGTGTATGTTTATTTGTGTGTATTTTGTAAGTTTGATTTTACAACAATACAATCTATTATTCCAGTAACGGTTAGCCTGCTGTTTTGATAATTTCACATGTTATTTTGATAATTTCGTCAGGCGTACGTTAACGATCCAAACATGTCATAATTGTGTACGGAATCAGTATTAGAATAATTGTAGACAACTTTATTCCACAATTCTCTTAACAAGATGACCTCACTAAAAGCTAATTCTCCTATAACTAGAAATCAAAATATTGCTGGCTAGTTTGAAATTGACTACAAATATAGAACAAAAAAACGTTATACGTACTATAAATAAGTTCCCGGGAGGCAGTTTTGTTGTAAACTGGTTTTGAATTTTTGGTGTTTGTTAGTTTCAATTATTCTTAAAATATTACTAGTAGGAATTAAAATCTGCGAGCGTACCATGGTTTTATATAACGCGCTGGATACAACTTGACTGGACTCCACTTCAAATGTTTGATTAGCCGCTAATACGACAGCGGACCGACTCTTTGTGAATCTTAACTTTATTAATATATACATTGAACTTCCATTACAATTTACTGCTTATGTTAGACCAAAAAATCATTAGAGTTTGATCATAATTAAAAGTTTTAAATATAAATTTATTTAAATTAAAATGATATTGCTATGCTTACTAATACTTTTTAAATATTTTTTAGTACTGACAGTTAAATTAAACAGAAATATCTTTACTTATTCTTGATGTAAAATTAATTTAGATGAATTTAATTGTTAAGAATAATTATAATTATAATTATAATTATTTTATTTTTTTTAATAACCGATAGTTTCTTTGGTTGCAGTTGGACTAATCTTTACGAACCCGGATCAGTCTTTTTATACGAACTTACGCTCACATCCTGCGATCCCATAAACTATTTTTGACCTTTATAAATTATTGTTGATGATATTCGATCCAGAACGGACGTATGAGTCCCAGAGCCTATTAAGAATAATTACTCACACGAACAGCAACAAAAATTTGAATGCCAGGTAGACCTAGCAAACTGCAGTCCAAGTCCGCGGGTCGGCTCGCCTCACCCACCACGGGTCAGACTTTGGGTTGTAATTTTTTAACCCAATAAATTTGGGCCTTTTTGATTCGCTCGTTTTTGGCCAGGCCCGGCCTGTTTGGGTCAAACCCAAAAAAATAACATAAATAGGCACAAAAATGGTATTGGCCCACAGACCGAATTTTGGGTTATAAAATTTTAGCCCAATAAAAATTGAATCTTTTTAACCCGCCCATTTTTTAGTCTGCCCATCACTCGCCCAACTTATTTGAGCTGCACCCGCTCGTTTGCCAGGTGTAATGCCAGGTAAGAGTATCAATTTAAAATTAAAGTCAAAAACAGACAGAAGGTATTTTTGCTACATTTAACAAAATTAGTTGCTGGTTAATTTAAGATCAAGAATTTTCTGAGTTCTCTTCACTCAGTAGTTGGTTTTATGAGCCTTACGTACGTGGCGTGCATGCAAACGTCCGTACACCCGACAACTAGTTTACACCACACCTCCTAATTTTATACTATCCCGTGACATTATAATCTTGTTTTATAGTAATAGCAGGCAGCAACATATTGTTATTAAAATGTTAGTAATTTTTATGAAATAACATAATTATATATACATAAAATGTGTATATAATCGGACGGAAAAGCTAAGCGAATTGTAACTAATTTTTTTTTTTGTTGAAATTAAATATAAAAAAATTGAACTAATCATAATAATATTTACAAATTATAATAAATATTTATAATTTAAATTAAAAAAATTTAGATACAATTTAAAATTTTATTTCGATTAATTGTTATAGTTCAATTTGAATGATTCACCAAATGCTCAAAACCTAAAACTAAATTTATTTTCTATATTCAAACAAAACCATTAATTAATTTCAAAGTATAAATTAGTTTTGTACTTCTAAAATTTCACCAAGTCTTAAAATTAAGAAGATTTGTGTATTTATATTTAAAATTCGTTTATGAAATTTATTTTGTGACCTTCAAGTTTAACTATTTCATTAATTTGCACGTTGCACCTTGAATTTATTAATTTATATCTGTCATGCCCCTATTTCTATATATAAAAAATTCAACAGAGACAACCGCCTATGATACTCCGTATATATAGATTCGCCCTTGCTCCTACTGAACCTTAAACTTGGTATAATGATCAATCGATGGATCTCATCAGTATACAACTATATAATAAGTCAAGAAAAAAATTAATTCAAATTAATTTAGTTTATCATTTTAAAAGTAATTTAAATATCAATTTATAATTCTCAAATAAAATTATATAATTATAATAATACATGTTTAAATTCAATAAATATATAATTATAATTTGATATATATATATATATGCATACATGAATCTCACAATAAAATAAAAAAATTATAAACAACATTTATGAAATAAATATATAGTCTAAAAAAAGAATTTACAATTAATTTAGTTTAATAAATAAAAAAATATAAAAAAAGACAACTCGCAGCTCACACTGTTATAAACTTGTTATTTAACAATACGAACAGATTTTGGTCTCCAAGAGTCTTGTATTTAGTCCATACTTCACTCTAAGGACTTTAAAATTTATTTTATTTAATAAGACCAACAGACTTTAATTCTGTTCAGGCGATAGGGCCTTTGGGAATCAAGGCCTTGTTTAAGTTAATAAACTCAACAGCCAATTGGCAATTTATCGACAACAAAAAAATAGTATAGGTTTCATTTATTATATTTTTAAATAATGAATTTGATTATTTAAATTGAATATGTTAAATCAACCCCCCTCCCCCAAAAATAAAATAAAATAAAATAAAACTTCGTCTAAATGAAGGAAAATGCATTCTCCTACGATCCTAGTACAATTACAAACTGGGCCAAGAATTGTCGGCTGTAAAATAAAAGGATGAGAAGTATGTGTTGGTTTGAGACTTTGAGGTTGTTTGATAAAATTAAATAAAAAATTTTGAATGTATATAAAAAAAATTAAATGGGTAAAAGATCTGAATACGAAATGAAATAATGTGTTTAATAATTGTATGTCTAAAATATCTAAATACGTGTATTATCCTATTTTAATCTTTTAAGTTGTTATAAACAAATTTATTATGTAATTATAAATAAATAATGTTATCTAAGAAAAATTAAATATAAACGAGTTATGTAATTATAAATAAACAATGCTATCTGTTATGTGTTTGTCTATTCATAAAACTTATTTTAGAACTGAATTTTTTTAGTAAATAATGAAGGAGAGTTTTCAAATTTATATTTTGATGTGCATAGATAATATTAATTAATTAATTATTTGATAATGCGGGTTGTTTCACCATGTGGTGCCCCGTTGAACACGAGTTGCAATCATGAAGAAGCAGCACAACATTTGTATTAACATTGTTCGAGTGTCACATTTATCTCACAAGTATAAATGCAAGCTTGTCCACAAAATATTAGATCATCAAGTTAAATATGAATACATATATTTCATTTGCATATCATATTCGTCAGATATGTATATTAAAATTTATTTTTAAATACAAATACGGATATATTTATATTCACAGTATTAATTATATGTTTACTGCACTATGAATAACATATTCTGAACCACTTTATTAATTACTTGGATCACAAGTGCAAAAATTTATACATGTTAAATGATACATAGCTTGCAATATAAATTTTTTTTAAGAATGATATTTTTTGTACTACATTGTGAATACAATAACCTTAATATCATGGCCAACTCTAGTTTATAAAAGTAGTAACTATTTTCATATAATCATTAGTAGATTATTCACACACAATTGGAGATGATGTTTGTTGGGTCATGATATTTTATTTATTGGACCGAATAGATTGAGCCTATTTATTCGATTAGTTTATTGGATTATCATTATTAGGTTCTAAAGTTATTGGGCCTAATCATTTTATTATCCTTGCGAAGTCTTTATTGTATCGGGCCAAATCAGTGGGTCGACCCATCGGATATTTTAATATCTTCATCTTTGACTTGCAATGATGAAAAAGGATAGTTGTTGACCGAGAGTTTGCAGATCATTAATGTGGATGGGATTATAGTACGGTACGGTGGGATAAGCGGTGCATGAAAGGTGGCGACTGCATGCTAAATTCAAGCAGAGGTCACCTGCGTTGGGAAAGCAAGCGTCTGGCGTTGGTAGGTGGTACTGAGAAAATTTGGGGAGGATATCATAGCAAGGGATTCTTCTAGTAATTTTATCTCTCTCAATACACTAGATATTTTATCCTCCATTGTTAACTCTTGTGATCGTCTGTCTTGACTCTCACGCTCTGAAAGCTATCCCCACTCTGATCGAAAATCGAGCTTTTGGTGTTGATCGTGTTTACTGTGCAGGATCAGGACGTCTTACGTGATTGGAACGTGGCAGAAGATATTGACGTTAACATTGGTGCTAGAAGGAGGGGTGTGTTCTAGTGTCTTGTAGTTTTCAATCACAAACTTTCATTTGTTCTACGTCGGAAAAGATGGTGAGAGAGAATAGATACACGGTAAGGACGGTCGAGGGCTGTGAGCTCATCTGTCCAACATATTTCTGTTAAGGATCGTCTGGGTCCTTCAAAGAGTGCTTATGAGAGTGAAAGCATTGCTTCCAAGCATGATTCTAGGGGTTCTCGTTCAAGAGCTCAAGGTGAAGCCAGACGGAGGTTGGTATTTGCTGCTGATAAAGGTCGTGACCAGGACCGGAGGCAGGTGGAGGGTTCACCACCTAGAACTCATCACCGAAGTGATTGGGATGATAAGGCTGCCAAGTTGGCAAAGATGGCAGATGAAGCAGATAAGGCTTTAGAGGTTCTTCTGAAGCAGAGAGAGGATATAGCTGTGCAGATGCTTCGGATGGCCGATCTGAAGGATGAGGCGTCCACTTATGTGCAGTCCGAGAGGCATAGTAGGCCTAGGGATGTCCAATATCGAGAAGGGAAGGAGCTGGAGCATTCTATTCGTGTCTCTCGAGGACGACCTCAGGAGCGAAAGAGATCAAGGAGCAGAACCCCTGAGGTGTCGAAGAAAGCACTTCTGGTTATCAATTCTCAAGGTCGTGATGGAGGCAGACAGAGGAGCCGGTCAAGAGAGCATGTACTTGAGAATAGAAGGAGAGACCACCAGAGTGAATATTCTCATCGTGATGACATGGCCACACGCTGAAGTAGATCCAGAAGTCCATCAAAGGCAGTGGGGTCTGATAGAGGAGGTCGGTCCACTCAGAAGAAGAAAGTATCTCCAGAGAAGGAAGTCTCCTCGGAACCGGAAGGTGTGGATTTCTTGGTGAAGGAGTCGAAGGAGCTTCGGAAGCAGTTGGCTGAAGTTCAGCAAGTGAAAGACACTCCGGGAAAGAAGGCGTCTCCTTTTTCCTCGGATATTCTTAAGGAGAAGGCAGATACCACCAAGAAGTTGCCTCATATGGAGAGTTATGATGGATCAGGGGATCTTTACGACCACAGCCAAGAATTTGATAGGCTGATGGATTATTATGATTTCACTGATGCTTCCAAGTGTCACACGTTTGTCACAACGTTGAGGAAAGATGTGAGGCAATGGATGGGAACTTTGCCTGCAGATTCAGTATCTTCATGGTCCGAGCTGTGTGACAAATTTCACGCTCGTTTTGGGAGCAACCGAAGGAGGGGAAAGCCTACGGGTTCTTTGGCTCAAGTCCAACAGTTTTCCAATGAGTCTTTGGGTCTGTATGTGAAGCGATTCAGAGAAGCAGTTGGCCAGGTGTCCGACCTTAATGATCTCCAGGCTGTAGGTTTATTTCAGAATGGGTTAGATCTGGTGAAGTCAGAGAAGCTGGTGAAGAAGCTGATGTTTCACCATCCGAAGAGCTTGGCCGAAGCCTTTGATAAAGCTGAAGGCTATATTGTAGTGGAGGAAGCTATGAATAGTCTGAAACGTCCTTCTTCAGACTGGATGAAGGATACAGATTCTTCTAAGGCTGAAGGCGATCAGAAGAAGGGGGGAGGGAATAATGATCGGCCAGAGGGCAGCTCGAATAAGTATAATAGCACATGACGATAGGGAAGTAATCGCCCACCTGCTCCTACCTAGAAGGTGAATAAGGTTTACACCAAACTGAACATGGATAGGTCGGTGATATTGGATCAGATCAGGAACCAACCATTCTTTGAACCACCTCGGGATAATTTTAAGCCAGGACAGGGAAATGCTCGAAAATTTTGTGGCTATAATCAAGCTGTAGGTCACGACACTAATGAATGTTGTAATCTAAAAGACTTTATGGAGAGGAAGGTTCAGAGCGGTATGTTGGTTCAGTATGTGGCCGGAAGGGATCATCAGCAGGAACAGCAGAATGCAGATCGGACTGTTCAAGTGATTCAACCGGTTCCACCCGTACAACCTGCTCCAAATCAACCAACAAGGCACGTCGTTGATGTAATAACCGGTGGGATGACAAGGAAATTGGCAGGGAAGAAGAAGAGGGGGTATCTGAACTCGGTCATGTCTGTGGCGGGTGTTCTCTCGAAGATCGACAGACCTTATCCAGGCACAATTATATCTTTTACTGATGCAGATTATCCTTCGGAACCCATCGAACCCCATGAAGGAGCATTGGTGATCACAACACAAGTGGGTTCGGTGGATATGAAGTGGATGATGATTGATAACGGGTCTTCTGTGGATATTCTGTATGCCCATGCTTATCAGAGGATGCATCTTGATGGACGAAAGATAGAAGTGGGGCAGGAGGCTCCTTTATATGGCTTCAACAATGATCCGGTTAAAGTGGGTGGAACTATTGAGCTACCAGTCATCTTCGGTACTGCTCCACAACAGGTAGAAATAACGTGTAAATTTTATGTTGTGCATGTAGATTCGGCCTACAATGCCATATTGGGATGACCTACCTTGACTGCCCTTCAAGCAGTGACTTCCATCCCTCACTTTAAGATTAAGTTCCCAACAACACATGGAGTTGGCGAAGTAGCAGGGGACTTAGATCTGGCCAGACGATGTTACCGGAATGCTGTGATTGCCTTGGGAGTGGGGGTCAGCAGGCAGAAGCAGACTATGGCGATAGAAATCGAGCCATTTACCGAAAGAAGTTCGGAGCCCTTGGTTATGCCTACAGGAGAGACAGAGGAGATCGAGCTGGTTATTGGAAAGAAAGACAAAACGGTGAAGATATGTTTGTGTCTGTTGGAACCTCTTTGGACAAACCTTATAGAACTTCTTCGTTGCTATGTAGACATTTTTGCATGGGAGCCACAGGATATGTCTGGAGTCAGCCGAAAGATTGCTGAGCACCATTTGGATGTGGACCCATCAAAGAAGCTAGTTCGGCAGAAGAGACAGATTTTTGCACCTGAGCGTTAGAGGATCATCGATGAAGAGATTACGAAGTTGATAGCTGCTGATTTCATCTTTGAGATTGACTATCCGGAGTGGATGGCAAACGTGGTGCTAGTCCAAAAGCAAAACAGAAAGTGGCGAGTATGCATCGACTACACGGACCTGAACAAAGCTTTCCCGAAGGACTTCTATCTCCTGCCCCACATTGACCAACTTATTGATGTGACTTCGGGGTATGCATTACTAAGCTTTATGTAACACCCCCTTTCCCAATAGGAAAAAGGGATGTCACGCACAAACATAATAAATACAAACCTCAAATAAATCTCAAAATATCTCCAATAAAATTGAACACTAATTGTCACATACTCCAATTTAAAAAGAAGGAACTCCACACTTACATAATCTCTACTAATAAGAAATAAATGCCAAAATGGCCCAAACATCCATTAACAAAATATTAAGAGCACCAAGTCTAATAATAATTCTCAAAAACTAATCTACTCATTTGGATCAAAGGTAGCTCTCATTCCACATATTCGATTACTCCCACGATTACTGCTTAGAAAAAAGAATACTGGTATGAGCCAATTGTCCAAATCTGAGATATTAAGATGAATAAATATATCACAATAAGTAATGAATCTAAAAGAGTTGAATGAATGAACACATATGAATTACAAACGAATTACGAATAGATCAAAATTTGAGAGTCCATTTACAAATGACTAACACTGTCAATCGAATAATTATATCCAAAGGAATCCCAAACAAATAAGGCTGAATCAAATAGTTGTAAGATAACAATTTCATACTGAGCTCAAATACAAATAATTAAAGGCTAACAAAATACATCGGTACCATGATGTATACAAATCAAATCGGATAAGACGCTTACGACACATACGTCACTAATCCGCCAAACAAATCGAATCAAATCAAATCTTTGGGTCGACCCATACGTATCCAGGAACAAATATATCAAATGGCCAAAGCTCATACTCAGAAAGCATACTGAAAAGGATACGCCGTGGGATGATCACATCGCCATACGGAAGGTGTCATGCCCCTTGTGTCAAGAGGATATGCCTATGGGTATTCTACGGTGGTTAGCTCAAGTATACCCTAATGATCAAACTACAAAATGTAAGCCAAAAGGGGTTCAAATCACAAGGCTTACATGACTATATTCAATGAAATCGAATTATCAAATACGAACATTAATAATTATCACAATATATCAATGATCAAAATAACTCCCAAATATGAACGAAAATATACGAACAATGGTACAAACGAATAAAGTCTCCAAAATATATTGACACGATTAACTAATTCAAAGAGTACAAATACGAATTCAAATATCAACGCCAAAACGAAACTATCTCAATAATTTTGACAACAAGGAATAATCCTGAGAGGCAATACCAAATTTCTAAACGAGTAACAAAACGAACGAATTAAATTTAAAGGAGTATCGCTGAAAAAGTACGGAATCCGTACCTCAATATAGTACCAAAATAATTCGCCGAATCCAAATATCACCCGCTAAAGTCCCCCAATCCGATCTAATTATCAAAATAAAATATAACGCATATAATTAAATTACGAACTCATACAAATTATATTTTCATAAATTCAATAATTTTAATATACTATATTCAGTTTGTACTCAAAAGATATATTTTAATGATAATAACAATATTATAATATTATTTATTCTTGTCCGCTTTTAAATTTTTGCACATCTTATATATATATTATATATAACTAAATCCATCATAATATATATATATATATATATATATATATATATATATATATATATATATATATATATATATATATATATATATATATATAAATATGGTATTAATTAATCAATCATTTGCTGATTTATATATATAAACTAATCTTCGTATTCTTGCTAATAAAATTTTAGCAGCTTATATATATATATATATATATATATATATATATATATATATATATATATAAAACTAATCAACAGTGACTATATATATATAATGAATCAGGTATAAGTATATATAACTAGAATCTAGATATTCACAAATCAGGTCTACATATATATTAGAACAATCAAGTTTCCCAGGTTTATATATATCAAGCTTTGCAGGTATATATATATATATATTAAAGTAAATCCGGAGGAGTTGGTCTAGAGTACCAATTTCTGGTAATACTTGTGTTATTAACAGTTAATTTATTTAGTTGTTCATTAAGGTTTGAGTGATTAGAGTGATCAGAAGAACTTTCGTTATTATCATCAGTTTCCACTTGATCGATAACAGCAATAGTTCAACTTGGACCGGGTTCCGTCTTGAGTTTTTTAAATAATTTTTCAATAGATTGGACCAATTCACTTTCTTTATTAGGTAAACTTAAATTATATCTGTTTTCTGGTAATTTAATTAAAGGTTGTTCAATCTTTGAATCAGGGTTTTTAATAAATTGGTCAAAATCTTCAAAATTTCTTAGATTTTGTAAAAAAAAATTGTTTAAAAACAAATCAGACTGAAATCTGAAACAACGGATCACTCGATTGGTCCTGATCTATCAGTGAAATCGATCTAAACAGAAGACTAATTTGTTAACTGTTTAAACAAAAATTCTTTCTCTTGAAGGTCCACTTAGACTCTAACCTTACTTACCTTGAACACATACCCGTAGATCTAAAAGATTTCCTTTAGCCTTACACTGCTCCCAATTGAGACTTACAAACGGCATTAGTCGGGACTTAAGGCGATCTTGGGTGTTTCACGGCGAAGGTCGGGCGATTAAAAGCAGAGCAAGAAAAATGAAAGTTTGAAAAAATATTTAAGTAAACAAATCAAACTGTTTTCAATCGAAATCGCCGAACAGAATCAAGAACCAAAAGAATGGCTCTGATACCATATAACAACGGGATAAGTTTTTAACTGAAAAACTTAGACAGAAAAAGAAAAGATTAAGAAGATGACCGGTGAATCGGTAAAGTAATCTCTTTCTTTTATTTATAAACATTTGAGGAAGGGATTACATTAATTCCTAGACTAAATGTTTAAGGGAAGAGAGAAGTATTGAAGACTTCTTCGTCATCTTTAAGTAAGAAGATCGAAGTTGAAAGCTTTCGTCTCCTGGCCAATTAACAAGAGAGAGGAGAGAGGACCTCGGAAGAGCTTTACAGAGAGAGAAGCCCGAGGCTACATTGAATTAAGCCTAAAGAAACTCTAACACTTGAGTTTCTTTAAATAGAAAACAGAAAAGTAAATTACTATTGATTCACGCAGGAATCACTATTACATTAACTGAATTAAAAGTAATTTACTAAAGTAAAAGTAAAACGTAAGAAATATTTTACATTTACTTTTACATTGGTAAATGTAAGAAACATTTAACTAAAGTTAAAAATATTTAACTTAAGTAAAAGCAAAAGTTATTCTTTTACTTTTACTTTTACATTTACTAAAGTAAAAGACTTTTGCTTTAAGTAAAAGCAAAAGCTGATGATGGCTGGGGCCATCACTGTCGGTTGACTGAAGATGCCTCTGGCGTTATTAAGTTACCTATGAAACCCAAGAATGACCCAATTCAGTTGGCTGCCCAGTTTTTTCCTTCTGGATGGCATTTCCTCCCTCTTGCTCCTTATAAGTCACTTGTGTATTATAGGGATATTCTTATTGAAACAGAGTCAGTCTTCATTAAACCAATTTATGCCAACGATGATAAATCAAAACTCCTTTATCATTCATTGTATATCAAACAGGTTCTCAATCTGTCCGATTGGGGTAGTCATCCTTCTGATCTCAAGTCACTTTCTAATCACACTAGCTCCTTTTGCTATTATGATTATATTGAGGCTTGGCATAAAATCATGCTTCATCAAAATGAAGATCATAGTCATTCATGATTTTTTCAGTTTGACCACAATTTCAAGAGTCAATTCCCCAAATGGTTCATCCTTTGGTGGACAAGGTACGGTTTGTGCCATGATATTTTCCCCAAACCCCTCATTGCCCAGTTAGAACATTTTTGTCATCATAGTAATTATCATTCCAAATATGAGGAAATTCCTGTCTTCCTTATATTTTGTAGTAAATACAAAATCCCTTGGATTCTCAAATGGCAATATGTCGTTTCAGCTACCCAAGAAGTCACAGTATTTCAGTCTCCGTCGTCCATAGGAATTAGGACTGCTCAGACTTACCTTTCCCCTATTTCTTGTGTCTCTCGCCGTTTTTTCATTAAATGGTGGGATAAATTCGGTGTTGATAGGATAGTTGGCCAAGTTCAGAAAGAATTTCCGTCTTCTTCTTTATTGACTCCTCCAGTTAACACTCCTTCAGTTACTACGGCCTCTGCCATTGCATCCTCCAGTAAATCAGTCATTAAAACAGCAGATAAGTCAAAAGAAAAATTAGTTGTGTCACCTGCTTCTGATAAAGTTACTAACGTTTCTAGCTACTCTAGTTCTGAATTAAGGCGTCTTGCAGATGCTATTCATTTAAGACTTGACCAATTACACGAAGAATCAGACAAAGCTTCTTCTCAGTCCAGAGGAGAAAATTCTAGTCAAGATCTTGAAGAAGATGCTGATTGTGATCCTTATGGCACGATCAGTCTTCAGGATGCCCAAGATCCATTTTCTTGAATCCTGTTATAATCAATCAAAGTGTGATGTGGCATCTTCCGCTTCGGCCACCAAGATCGGCACTTTCTTTCGTGACCAAGATCGGCACCTACCTCAATAGCAAAGATCGGCCCCGACAAATTTCAAGTGACCTCGGTCGGCGTAGAAGATCTTCGCTTTTCCACCAAAAGGCCATCAAGATCGATTTACGTACCCACATTAGTCAAAGAGGCGTCCGCTTTTCCAATCAAAGCGATTCTTTTCCTTTTACTTTAGTAATATGTTTTACTTGTACTTTACTTTAGTAAAATGTTTCTTACTTTTACTTTTACCCAGTTATTGCAATAGTAATCTTGTAATGATTCATTTCCTTGTTTATAAAAGGAAATCGAATTCATTTAGTTCAGCGGACTTAGAAAGACTCGAGTTCCTTCTCTGATAAATCTTTAGCCTCAACCGCTGATTAAGCCTACTCAACCCCTATTCATCTAATGTTCTTATTCTAGTAAACTTTTAAGTTATAATTCTCTGTATTTAAATCTGAGTATCATAAATAAAACAGTTTTATTTAGTAATTTAATTGTGTTTGAATGCAACACTTGTTCTCTATTTCTCTATTTCTCTTCTTCCTCCTCTCTCTCTCTCTCTCTCTCTCTATATATATATATATATATATATATATATATATATATATTACTTAATGAATTTGCAGCAAGTTTTTCTCCCAAAAAAAAAAATAACTTACCAATCGAATTGATTACCTTTCCCTTCCTGTTCTTTTTCGTCTTACACCCAACTCTTTTCAAACCGCAGCAGAACTAATGAATATAGGGTTAGGTTTTGGTTTATTTATTAATTAATATATTTTATTAATACTCTTAATTTAAATAAGATTTAAAATTAGACAAATATAATTTAGACCCAATTAATTGCAATATTACTTATTATGGTCCAAATAAATTAAATAGAATCTGACCCAAACATAAGGAAAGCCCAATTAAATATTTTAAAGCTTACTTAATTATTTTATTATTTTATTGGGTATTACACTTTATGGATGTTTTTTCAGGTTATCATCAAATCTCTATGTGCAAAGAGGATATTCCGAAGACATCATTCATCATGCACCGTTCGGTGTATGCCTATAAGAAGATGACATTTGGCTTGATAAATGTTGGGGCCACTTATCAGAGAATGATGAACTTTGTCTTCCAGAAGCAGCTAGGACGGAATATGGAGTATATGTGGATGACATGATCGTGAAGAGCATGATTGTTCAAAAACACTTGGATGATCTAGAGGAATGCTTTCAGACGGTCCGTCATCATAAATTGCGGCTTAATCCTACCAAATGCACCTTCGGGCTTGGTGCAAGGAAGTTCTTGGGTTATTTGGTCAGTCAGAAGGGCATTGTGGCCAATCCAGAGAAGATCCAGGCTATTCTGAACATGAAGACTCCTCAGTCATTCAAAGATATTCAGCGTCTGACTGGGAGGATTGCAGCTTTGAGGAGATTCATGTCCAAGTCGGTAGAAAGGTGTTTGACGTTCTTTAGCACGTTGAAGGGACTGAAGAATGCGAAGACGTTCCAGTAGACTTCGAAGTGTGAAGATGCCTTCCAGGGGATAAAGACGTATTTGTCTTCGGCTCCTTTATTAGTCAAGCCAGTTCTTGCTGAACCACTATACCTGTATCTGGTAGCAAACTCGTTGGTGGTCGGAACAGTTCTAATTCGAGAAGTTGGGGGGAAACAGCATCCAGTCTACTATGTCAGTCATGTTCTGAGGGATGCTGAAACCAGGTACCCGAATATTGAGAAATTTGCCTTTACTTTGATAATAGCCAGTCGAAAACTTAGGCAATATTTTCAAGGTCGGCTCCTGATCGTTTATACGGATCAACCGCTGAAGAAGGTGATGAGCAAACCAGAAGTTTCGGGGAGATTGGATGCATGGACAATGGAATTGCCCCAATTTTTCATTGAATTTCATCCCCGAACAATTATAAAGGGGCAAACCTTGGCTGATTTTATAATGAAGTGTTCATTTTCCGAAGCTGATGCAGATTTGCCAAAGGCTGAAGTGTCCGACCAAGCAGTTGCAGTTCTTCAGTACAACTAGAGTTCATGGACGCTGTGTGACGCCCCCAAAATAGGTATACATCACCCATTTTGAGTCGTCAATATCATGGTACAGAAACAACTACAACTTTATTAATACAACATAAAAACTATGAGTTTAAAAATAAATATTATCTTCTAGACAATATCAACACTCAAATAAGTCCTCATTACAATTATTGATACATTATTTTATAAAAATGGTGAGGACTACTAAAACAACTCTAGAACCATCATTCCACACCCCGACTAGAACTCGCTACATTCTCGTCTCCTAAGAAGAAAAATAGAATAAAAAGGAAAAAGGTGAGCTCAACTAGCCTAATAAAGAATATTATGACTAAGATAATATAGAACAAATTATCGTTAGTCTTTAACAGGGAAAAATCTGATAAAATACAATAGACAACAAGTTTCAGATCAATATTTGTAGCGGAAATAATAATTCATAGATGAGTTACGTAGAGAATGAAATCTATTATAATCTATGAATTTAAAAGTCCATCATCAATATTTTATCACTGTAACATCAATCAATATACATCTTGAATCAAATATTCATCTTTGCACTACAGGCCAAAGATATTCATCAGTTGGTCATGTTCATCTCAACACCTGTTTATCTTTGCACTACGGGCCAAAGATATTCATCAAAAATTCATTCATCTTTGCACTTTCTGAAAGCCAAAGATATTCAAGAATATCATCATTTAGGGTGAGGATGATGAAAAATATTTTAAAGAAAATGAATCCAATGAAACAAAAGAACAAATATTAAGGATTCGTACTTTAAACAATTCGAGTTCAAAAATACTTCATAAATAATCATAATGAAGTAAAATTCAAGAATGATCAAAACATGGATACAATCAAAGCTACTATCCATAATAGATATTTTGGAGAAAAACGAAAACTTAATTTTTTACGTGAATAAGTGTGATATCGTGAATAGTGCCGTATACGTGAATAGTAACCCCGACACTAAAAGACAAGAATTTCACAAGAAAAATCTTACCAATAATCCGGCATAATGATATTAGAAGAAATAATATCATTTTAAAAAAAATAGCATCCCTTACCTCGAAAAGACGGTAATTCTGACTGGAATACTAGATATAGTGCTGAAGGGGACTTGCACCGTGTAACAACACTCAATGTATCAAAATACTCACAAGAATACGCTCGATAATATAGAGAGAGAAAACTTCAGTTTCTGGTGTGATTTTCAATTCTAACCTAAGCACCTATTTATAGGAAATTGTTTAGAACACCAAAACAGAAAATTTAATATAATATTAATATTTAGAAAATAAATCATACGCAAACTTGGAAAACTTATATCAGCACATTTACATCACATTCAAGACCCACTCAACTCACCAAAAACATTTTTTGTAAAAAAAATATTTAAAACTTCAAAAATTAATTATTCTGGAACTTCAGAACTTTAATAATTCATAATAAATAGTCCTTTTATCAGAAAAATTTGAACCTTATGTCTTTTCCATAGGAAATTCCATTATCTACAACTTTGCAGAAGAAAGGTTTTCCAAATTCCAAACAGAAATTGACCAAAATCCACAAACGGGCGATTTTACAGGTTATAATCAAATTTCAGTCAATAAATGGGCTCACATACATATTTAACATATTTTAAACAACTTTTGCAACAAAAATATTCTTCCTTCTCATATATTCATATATCTCACATTCATTGTAAAAATATCACCATTATTATATTATTAAAATATAATAATATATTTAAATGAATTATTTTATCGAAAAAGATAAAATATCAATTTTCAATAATTGTCACATTAAAATTTTCTCCATCTATATCAACATAAAATGAATATTTTCCTTATCATATAAATCAATAATTAATTATTCACAAATAATATTACGAATCACAATATGACAACGAGTGCGGTTTCCAAGAAAGAGGGGGCTTTCCAATAAGGATTTCTCCTTATTGGCGCATAATTAGGTGACCAAACCTCTCCTTGACAGAACTTTCTAGACATTGCCAATAATGTTATCTAATAATATTATTCAAATAATATGAATTATTGATCTGATAATGGAAAATACTGTGTAGTGACAATTATTGAAACAACAATAATATAAAATATCAAGCAGCAATTATTGAATCAATAAAATAAAATATTGAACAGTAACTACTGTAACAATTATTGAGTAGTGACTTCTTACGTAAGAATCAATAATTGGTGCAATATCGTGTGCTATTATGTTTTAACCACCGAGTATTTCAACAAGAAGATTAATTCAGAATAATTCACGCCGTTATTTATAAACAACTTATATTTATCGTTTTCTTCAACTGTAAAACCAATAATGCTGAGACTCAGCTTAATAGTATCACGACCACGAATTATCCATGCACTACAGGCCAATGATATTTGTGTTTTCAATTACGGTCATGATTATACCGAACAATCTCTGGTCATAATCATACCAAGTCCATCTATGCACTACGGGCCAAAGATGACTTTTACTACATTATTTGTAATATTACGGTCATGATTATACTTAGAATAATCCACGGTCATAATCATACCAAGTCCATCTATGCACGTAAGCCACGAGATGACTTTCAACACTGATATAAAGCATGAGGATCATGACAATGATATAAAGAATCAATCAAATGAGATAAAGGATAAATATTAAATATTTATAATATAATTTATCCAGGATTCAAGAATATCCCAATGTTATCAATCACTTAATAATCTCATAATCTAATATCATTAATATTATAACAATATTTTAATCACTTCTTAAACTTATAAACAATTTATTTCAATTGTTTACACTTTACCACATAATGCATTTAATCATTCAAAAATGACATACTCATAAGATATCATCACCGATGATCAAATCCCTCATCAAAAATATGCATATACCCTATATAGGATTCCCAAGCCATAAAATCCTATTTTTCAATTTTGTTACTTCACATAACATATTTAACTCATATGTTTGTAACTAAACTATTTTCATGAAAAATACCAAATCAGTTCCAAAAATATTTCTTTTCTGGGATTTAGCAGAATATAGTCCTATAATGAACATATATTTTTTCGGAAATTTTAAAATTCATTTACTATTTTTCAAAAATCAATTTCTAATTAATTCCTTAAGAAATTAGCTACCTCAAGTTTAACTCCAGAAATTCCCAAATCTTGGCAGGATCTTACACATGTTAACGTGAGCTTCCAGTTTAAATTTCATGGTCATCGAAGTTATAGAACTCTGGGTTATAGCATTTTTAATTGAAAAAACTTAAATATTGAAATGGTCATAACTTACTCATTTTAAGTCGGAATGAGCTCATTTTTGGACAGGAGGTACCTTATACCATATACTTTCATGTCCCAAAAGGCCAAAAATTTTCTCATAAATTAAGTGGCCGAAACAACCCTTACAAAATTATGGGCAGTAGTTTTTTGCTATTTTCCAACTTTTGACTCCTTTGCAAAAAATAGTCCACATGAAAATCTACAACACCTTTTCTAGTGATTCCACTTGGATAAGTTAGTAAACTCATAGATCTAGCTCTAGGACTTGACCACACTCAAAAATTCAAGATATAATAGGAGATATGGTCAATTGAATTTCATGTTCCATTTTCACCAAAATCTGATTTTCAACCCTTTCTGATTTCTAAGAAACTTTCATGTTTTCACATAATAACCAACATAAATCATTATAACACTTACTAATACTTCATATACCCATGATTTTCATCAGTTCAATGCTTTTATTATGACTCTCATCATAATCAACATAACCAGATCCTTTCCACAATTTAATAAGGAATGAATACAAAGGATCATTCACCATGCATGTGGTAATCCACATAGACAGGTTATTCCAACAGAATAATAAAGAATGGAACCAGGTCCGACGTAAACGTACAGACAGAATATTCCGACAGAATATTAAAGAATGGAATAACAACATAAATCACCAGGTATACGGTAATCCACGTATACAGGTTATTCCAACAGAATAATAAAGAATGGAATAACAACAGACATCACCAGGTATACGGTAATCCACGTATATAGGTTATTCCAACAGAATAATAAATGGAACCAGGTCAGGCAAAATTAAGAATTTATGACAGGATATTAAAACCGTAATAATAAAAAACGGAATAATAGAAGAATTTCACCATGTATGTCATCTTAGATAAACAAAGTTATTCTAACATAATAATATAGAATGGAATAATAGAGGATTTCACCAAGTATAGGGTGTCCAGCGTATCTGAGGTTATGTATAGGGTATGTTTTGTGTATCTGAGTTATTCCATCGAGAATAATAAAGAATGGAATAATGAAGTTCTCTTTATGAATAAGAAAGAATAACAACTTCTTAGTACATAATAATTAATATCCCTTATCTTATAAAGAAACTGGATATAGAAGTAGTGAAGTAGCGAGTAATACTTTTTCTTTCTCTCTATAGATTTTCTTTCTATAGCTTCTCTCTATAATTTCTCTCTATAGAGTTTCAATTGAATTCGTAAGAAATAATGAAGGAATGAGCTTTATTTATAGAAAAAAATTGAGAGTGGCTCTTGGTCTTAACGAAGGGTCAAAATGACTCTTGGTAATATTGAAGAGACAACTACTATTTGCGAAGGGCAATTAACCCTTGGAACAAGAAGGAAAAGTAACTCTTGCTAATATTGAAGAGACAACTACTATTTACGAAGGGCAATTAACCCTTGGAACACCGAGAAAGGCAAGTTACTATTAAAACTTTAAATCAACGATCCATATTGATTTACTATTATAATTTCAACCAACGGTCTGAAAAATTAGCACATCTCCTCATGGAATAATATTGTACCCAAAAATGATTTGGACTGAAAATAAATATATTGTTCAGGTGAATAGTACCTCGTAAATAGTACTCGTGAATAGTAACTCATGAATAGTAACTCGTGAATAATAACTTATGAATAGTAACTCATAAATAGTAACTCGTGAATAGTACTCCGACACGAAAAGTGCCCCGATTACCCGATTGAACAATATAACCTTCAGACATCAATTATTATCGAAATAAATGTCCATTTCTACTAACACAAATAATTTTAACATAATGGAACTATCAAATTCATCTTTAATCAACACGAACTTATCCATCATTAATATCATAATTCACAATATTTAACAACCAGGTCGTTCCTAGGAAAGAGGGGGCTTTCCAATAATGATTTTTCCCTATTGGCGCGCAATTAGGTGACCAAACCTCTCCTTGGCAGAACTTCTAGACATTGTAAATATTATAATTTAATAATATGAATAACTTTTTCGTCTCAATTATTAATTTAATAATATATAAAATATTGACAATAATTGAATAAAACCCGAGTGACTTCTCACGTAAAGCATCAATAATCAAAGATATTATACAATACCGTGTGCCAATTGTGCAACCACGCCATTCATCGTATTTTTATCAATTTAACCGTTTACTAAATAGAATAATAATTATAAAAATTGAATACTTTCATTTCATAAAATTCGGGGTCTCACAATGGGGCCCACATAAGGATGCGCCGTTGTATGAATATTCCCCGACAGTAAGAATATTCCACGACCAAACGAATATTCTGCGATAAAAAAATGAATATTTTATAACCACTTGCTTATTTGAAATATTTACGCATTTTACCCATAACTAACCACATTAATCAAATCAACCCTTACTATTTCAACATAATAAATAGAGGAAATTTAATTTTATTTATAATAAGTTGGGGTCTTACAACCTCCCCTCCTTATGAAATTTTGTCCTCAAAATTGACGTATGTACCTGGTGTTTCGAAAAGGTGTGGATACCTCGCTTTCATGTCCGTTTCCAACTCCCAAGTCATTTCCTCAATAGCATGGTTCCTCCACAAAACTTTGACTTGTGGTATGACCTTTGTGTATAGGACATGCTCTTTCCTATCCAAGATCTTGACAGGTACCTCTTCGTACGTTAAGTCTTCGGCTATCTCGTCCGGTTCTAACTCAATAACGTGGTTCGGGTCTTTCACATATTTACGTAACACAGATATATGAAAAACATTATGAACACGAGACATACTTGGAGGTAACGCGAGTCTATAGGCTACATTTCCTACTCGGTCAAGAATCTGAAATGGACCAATAAATCGTGGGTTGAGCTTTTCTCTCTTCCCAAATCTTGTAACTCCCTTCCATGGAGCAACACGCAACAATACATGATCCCCAATACAAAATTCCACGTCCTTTTGATGAAGATCCGCATAACTCTTTTGTCGGTCCTGTGCCGTTTATTTACGTTGTTGAATCATTTGGATCTTTTCCGTAGTCATACGTACCAACTCGGGTCCCAACAATGTTGCTTCACCCACCTCATCCCAACATATTGGAGAACGACACTTTCGTCCATATAATGCTTCGAATGGAGCCACACCTATACTTGTCTGATAACTGTTGTTGTAGGAGAATTCCACCAATGGTAAATACTTATCCCAACTCCCTTTGAAGTCTAGGACACAGAGTCTTAATAGATCTTTAAGAGTTTGAATAGTCCTCTCTGATTGTCCGTTTATTTGAGGATGGTATGCCGAACTGAATCGTAAATCCGTTCCCATAGCTTTTTGCAAGCTAACCCAAAATTGTGAAGTGAATCTTGGGTCACGATCCGAAACTATGGATACTGGCATGCCATGAAATCTCACAATCTCATTCACGTACATACTAGCAAGACGTTCAAGGGAATAAGTCTCCCGTATTGGCAAGAAATGAGCAGACTTGGTTAATCTATCAACAATGACCCAAATAACATTTATGCTTTGAGAAACCGTGGGAAGACCCGTAACGAAATCCATGGTAATGTGTTCCCACTTACATTTCGGAATCTCAAGTGGTTGCAATGGACCCTTAGACACTTGATGCTCCGCCTTTACACGTTGACAAGTTAAACACCTCGAGATAAACTTTGCAATCTCTCTCTTCATATTGTTCCACTAAAATGTATGTCGAAGATCACGATACATTTTGGTACTTCCAGGATGGATTGTAAATGGTGTATTGTATGCCTCCATCATGATCTTGTTCTTTAAATCAGAATCGTTAGGAACACAAATTCTAGAGTGGACTCAAAGTATTCCTTCTTCATCGATTCTTATTTCTGGAATAGTACCCTCTTGTACTTTCTTCTTCATATGCATCAGCTCCGGGTCTGTGGCTTGAACAACTTTAACTTCATCGATTAAAGTTGGTTCTATGCGTATACTTGACATCATCGCACTCGTTCATACATATGATCTTCTACTCAACACGTCAGCTACCACGTTTGCTTTTCCAGGATGATATTGAATGGTGTGGTCATAATTTTTTAACAGCTCGAGCCAACGTCGTTGCCGCATGTTGAGTTCCTTTTGGGTGAAGAAATATTTGAGACTTTTATGGTCTTAATATATCTCCACTTTCTCTCCATATAGATAGTGCCTCCAGATCTTTAGCGCGAAAACAACTGCTGCCAACTCTAGATCATGAGTAGGATAATTCCTCTCATACTCTTTAAGTTGTCGCGAGGCATAGGCTATGACTTTCCCATGTTGCATGAGAACACATCCTAACCCTTTGCCTGAAGCATCGCTATAGATAACAAATCCATCCGAACCAGATGGTATTGTCAGAACAGGTGTCGAAATAAGTCTCCTTTTAAGCTCTTGGAAACTCTTCTCGCATTCCTCGCTCCATACGAATTTTGTATCCTTCCGAGTTAGCTGAGTTAAAGGAGTAGCGATTCGAGAAAATCCTTCCATGAATCTCCGATAATAACCAGCTAAGCCCAGAAAGCTACGTACTTCGGTCACCGACATCGGTTGCTCCCAACTTTGTATTGCTTCAATTTTCACCGGGTCGACAGATACTCCATGTTTTGACACCACGTGCCCAAGGAATGCTACTTCCTCAAGCCAGAACTCACATTTCTTCAACTTGGCATATAGCTTGTTTTCACGAAGCCTTTGGAGTACCAGCTTCAAATGGTGCTCATGATCTTCACGGCTTTTGAAATATATGAGGATGTCATCAATAAAGACAACAACGAACTAATCCAAAGATTCCTTGAATATCCGGTTCATCATATCCATGAAAGCCGCAGGAGCATTAGTCAATCCAAAAGATATGACTAAGAATTCATAATGCCCGTACCGAGTTTTGAAGGCGTCTTTGGAATATCCTCGCCTAATCTTGGTGATGATATCCGTAAGCTAAGATCGATCTTTGAAAAAATTGTGCTCCTCTTGAATCGGGTCAAACAGTCATCAATACGAGGTAGCGGATACCTATTCTTGATAGTGACATGGCTCAATTCCGGTAGTGAATACAAAGTCGCATACTCCCGTGTTTCTTCTTTACAAATAAAAGCAGAGCACCCCGAGGAGATGTACTGGGATTTAATGAAATCCATATCCAACAACTCCTCAGTAGTTGGACCTTTAACTCCTAAAGTTCAATAGGAGCCATTCGATATGGGGTTTTAGAAATGGGCTTTGTACCAGGTTCAAGATAAATAAAGAATTCAACTTCACGTTCTGGGGGTAGATCGGGAAGTTCTTCAGGAAATACGTCAGGAAATTTACTAACAATAGGAATAGTATTCAAATCTGACGTATCTTTATTCAAATCCATACATGGGCTAAAAAAGCTTGACATCCGTTTTTCAATAAACGAATAGCTTTATGACTAGATATGACAGTGATTGATTTTAATGGTTTAGTTGCTTGAATTCGTATAACAGGTTGGTTAGGAATATGAAAACTAACAACCTTACAAAAATAATCAATTTTGGCATGATGAGTAGTTAACCAATCAATCCATAAAATTACATCAAAAGCAAGTATCTTTAAAGAGATAAGGTCAACATGTAATGTGATGGTGCCAACTTAGATCAAACAAGATGTATAAACAGTGGATGTGATGAAAGTTTCTCCTAACGGAGTCTCCACAGATAAATCAAAGTCTAATTTCTCCGTAGTTAAGTTTAAACGTTGAGCACAAGCAGAGAGATAAATGAATGGGTAGCACCGGTATTTAGTAAGGTATAAACTTCGCAAGAATTTATTATTAGCTTACCGTGATCATCTCGCTTGGGTTCTCGATTTTGACCGATCACAACAAACGCTTCCAAGAAACCGTTGACTTTGACTTTCTGGGACAGCCTTTTGAGTCACCATCCCCGCTGGACTTGGTTTCACTACTGTACAATCTCGAGCGATATGTCCTTCATTTCCACAATTATAACATACCTTAAACTGTTGTGGGTAGTTTGGACTGATATGTCCCTCTTTCCCGCATTTATAGCATATGACCGGTGGTCGCTCTCCTCCCTTAGAACCAGTTGCTGCTGGTGCTAACGTCTTTGCATTGTCATTGTTAAATCTCCTCTTTTTATAATCTCCCCCCGACTCACTTCTTCTATTTTCATGGCCATGATTACCACCAGAGTGGTTACCATTTTTGTCCGTATTTTTCTTTCTTCGCTGGTTATCGTTGTTTTGATGACTGCTATCTCCGGTATGATCCTGGTTGTGGTCCCTCGGTTGAACGTACTCTTTATCTCGCTCTAATAATTGAGCCCTGTTGACAACATCTGAATAGAGAGAAAATTTATGAGAAATGAGATATTAACGTATGCCGGGTTTCAAACCTCTCAAAAACATCCGTGTCATACGTTCCTCATTCTCCACCAAATGAAGTGTAAACCTGGATAACTCTGCAAACTTCGCCTCGTACTGGGACACCGTTATGTTGTTTTATTCCAATCTAATAAACTCCACTTCCTTCATATGACGAATATTTTCAGGAAAGTACTTGTCATTGAACAGTTTCTGAAACTTCTCCCAAGACATGCAGAGTGCGGCTGGATGGGTACAGAACATAAAAGTAGTGAATGGAACCTTCTGTTCCTCCGTGCATCACAAGACATTGAATATCCTGGTAATTTGTTTGACCCACGTTTCTGCCTTAATTGGATCCGATTTTCCCCAGAATTCTGGTGGTCCCAACTCTTTGAACTGTTTGGTTGTGACAAACCGTGCGTTATTATCATTTCCACTGTATTTTCAACACGAGTCTCCTCTAAATCGATTTTTGTATGAATCGCAAAAGCTTCTAAACATTCCGTCGTTCATCATCCGCTCGGTGGTGTTGTTCATGGGAGGAACATTGCCACCAACCACAGACGTTTCTCCTCATCATGGTGGGTAAAGATGTCTCCACGGCCTCATTTACTCCCTTTGTTAACATTCTCGATCGACATTCTCAATCATCGCCATAAAACAAGGGTAAATTAAAGAAATTAACATATCACATAATATCCCTATATATCGACCAACCAACAAATAAGCTTAGGTAAGACACACTGCAAGCGAAGGTTTTACTCTGCTCTCCCTCCTAGTTCTATTCCCGATCTCCGCCAGAGATCATATCCCTAAGCTTTGATACCAACTGTGACGCCCCCAAAATAGGTATACATCACCCATTTTGAGTCATCAATATCATGGTAAAGAAACAACTACAACTTTATTAATACAACATAAAAACTATGAGTTTAAAAACAAATATTGTCTTCTAGACAATATCAACACTCAAATAAGTCCTCATTACAATTATTGATATATTATTTTATAAAAATAGTGAGGACTACTAAAACAACTCTCTAGAACCATCATTCCACACCCCGACTAGAACTCGCTACATTCTCGCCTCCTGAGAAAAAAATGGAACAAAAAAGAAAAGGGTGAGCTCAACTAGTCAAGTAAAGAATATTATAACTAAGATAATATAGAACATATTATCGTTAGTCTTCAACAGGGAAAAATCTGATAAAATACAATAGACAACAAGTTTCAGATCAATATTTGCAGCAAAAATAATAATTCATAGTGAGTTACGTAGAGAATGAAATCTACTATAATCTATGAATTTAAAAGTCCATCATCAATATTTTATCCATGTAACATCAATCAATATACATCTTGAATCAAATATTCATCTTTGCACTACAGGCCAAAGATATTCATCAGTTGGTCATGTTCATCTCAACACCTGTTCATCTTTACACTACGGGTCAAAGATATTCATCAAAAATTCATTCATCTTTGCACTACAGGCCAAAGATATTCAGTAATATCATCATTTAAGACTGAGGATGATGAAAAATATTTTAAAGAAAACGAATCCAGTGAAACAAAAAAACAAATATTAAGGATTTGTACTTTAAACAATTCGAGTTCAAAAATACTTCATAAATAATCATAATGAAGTAAAATTCAAGAATGATCAAAACATGGATACAATCAAAGCTAGTATCCATAATAGATATTTTGGAGAAAAAACGAAAACTTAATTTTTTCTGTGAATAGTGTCGCATACGTGAATAGTAACCCAGACACTAAAAAACAAGTATTTCACAAGAAAAATCTTACCAATAATCCGGCATAATGATATTAGAAGAAATAATATCATTTTAAAAAAAATAACATCTCTTACCTCGAAAAGACGGTACTTCTGACTGGAATACTATATATAGTGCTGAAGGGAACTTGCACCGTATAACAACACTCAAAGTATCAAAATACTCACAAAAATACGCTCCATAATATAGAGAGAGAAAGTGAGAGAAAAATTCAGTTTCTGGTGTGATTTTTAATTCTAACCTAAGCACCCTATTTATGGGAAATTACTTAGAACACTAAAACATAAAATTTAATATAATATTAATATTTATAAAATAAATCATATGCAATCTTGGAAAACTTATATCAACACATTTACATCACATTCAAGACCCACTCAACTCACCAAAAACGTTTTTTATAAAAAAATATATTTAAAACTTCAAAAATTTATTATTCTGGAACTTCAGAACTTTAATAATTCATAATAAATAGCCCTTTATCAGAAAAATTCAAACCTTATGTCTTTTTCATAGAAAATTCCATTTTCTACAACTTTGCAGAAGAAGATTTTTCTAAATTTCAAACAGAAATTGACCGAAATCCACAAACGGGTGATTTTACAAGCTATAATCAAATTTCAGTCAAGAAATTGGCCCACAGACATGTTTAACATGTTTTAAACAACTTTTGCAACAAAAATACTCTTCCTTCTCATATATTCATATATCTCACATTCATTATAAAAATATCACCATTATTATATTATTAAAATATAATAATATATTTAAATGAATTATTTTATCGAAAAAGATAAAATATCAATTTTCAACAATTGTCACATTAAAAATTTTCTCCATCTATATCCACATAAAATGAATATTTTCCTTATCATATAAATCAATAATTAATTATTCACAAATAATATTACAGAATCACAATACTGACAACCAGGCAGTTCCTAGGAAAGAGAGGGCTTTCCAATAAGGATTTCTCCTTACTAGCGCGTAATTAGGTGACCAAACCTCTCCTTAGATGTAACTTTCTAGACATTGCCAATAATGTTATCTAATAATATTATTCAAATAATATGAATTATTGATCCGATAATGGAAAATATCGTAAAGTGACAATTATTGAAACAACAATAATATAAAATATCAACGCAGAATTATTGAATTAATAAAATAAAATATTGAGCGAAAGAATCATGTAATAATTATTTAGTAGTGCCTTCTCTACGTAAGAATCAATAATTGGTGCAATACTGGTAGCTTCCGTGTTTTAACCACCGAGTATTTCAACAAGATAATCAGAATAACTACGCTGTTATTTATAAACAACTTATATTTGTCGTTTTCTTCATCCAATCGCTTTCCGTTATGGGCCCACACAAGGCTGCGCCGTTTTACGAATATTCCCCGACAGTAAGAATATTCCACGACCAAACGAATATTCTCCGATAAAAAAATGAATATTTTATAACCACTTGCTTATTTGAAATATTTGCGCATTTTAACCATAACTAACCACATTAATCAAATCAACCCTTACTATTTTAACATAATAAATAGAGGAAATTTAATTTCATTTATAATAAGTTGGGGTCTTACACGTTGTATGCAGATGGATCTTCTACTACGGACGTCAGTGGAGCAGGGATTATCTTGACAAGTCCGGAGGGATTCAAGGTGCAGCAAACCATCAGATTTGGGTTCAGAGCAACTAATAATAAAACAGAGTACGAAGCCGTGTTGGCAGGAGTTCGGCTGGCGAAGAGTCTCGAAGTTCAGAAGCTGATCATTTACAGTGACTACCAGTTGGTCGTCAAACAAGTTTCAGGGGAGTATGAAGCTTGAGGTTCCAGAATGATCAAGTACTTAGCAGACTTGAAAGATCGACTTTAGTATTTCCTCTCTGATAAATTTTAGGGTGTGGAGCGCAATGACAATTCTATTGCCGATGCACTCTCAAAACTGGCCACTACGGACGCCAACAATTTTGACGGGTCAGTCTATTTGGAGGTTCTGCAGTAGCCGAGTATCCAGCATGAAGCAGTGATGTGTATTGAACGTTCTAACTGTTGGATAACTCCGTACATAGAATATCTGGCAGATGGCGTCCTTCCTTCGGACCAGATGCTTGCAAAGAAGATCAAGTATAAGAGCGCCAATTTTGTTCTCATTGATGGGGATCTTTATCGAAGGACTTTTTCGTCACCATTGTTGAAATGTCTGGTTCCATCCGAGGCTGAATATGCTCTTCGGGAGGTTCACGAGGGCATCTGTGGCGACCATATAACTGCTAAGTCATTAGCCTACAAAGTACTTCGGTAGGGGTTCTACTGGCCTACCATCTTCAAGGAAGCTACGGAGTATGTTAGGAAATGCGAGAAGTGTCAGCTCAACAGTCCGATCCCACATCAGCTACCAGAAGAGCTATACTCGATTTTATCTCCTATACCCTTTGCTGTCTGGGGGGTAGATATATTGGGTCCATTGCCGAAAGCTAAGAGTCAGTAGTGTTTCGTTTCGAAATTCCTAAGGTGGTGATATCGGACAACGGACGCCAGTTTGTGGGATCGAAGTTTGAAAGATTTCTGAAGGAGTTGGGGGTTCAGCACAGAAAGACTTCAGTGGCTCATCCATAGTCAAACGGGCAGGTCGAGGTGACCAACAGAACGCTGCTGAATGGGATCAAGCGCAGACTGGATGAAGCTAAGGGGAGATGGCCTGAAGAGCTTCTCAGCGTGTTGTGGGCTTATCGGATTACGCCGAGAACTACTACGGGGGACTCACCTTTCAGATTGGCTTACGACACTGATGCCTCAGTCCCTGTTGAGCTTGGATCTACCAGTCTTCGGGTTAGTCAGTTCAAAGAGATCTACAATGATGAAGGGCTGAAGGTCAACTTAGATCTGTTGGAAGAAGTCGGAGAGACAACTTTGATCAAATTAGTAGTCTATCAGCGAAGAGTGGCTAAACATTACAATAAAGGGGTAAAACTTCGTAGATTTGAAGTGGGAGATTTTGTCCTCAGGGAAGTCGAAGCTTCTACACCTCAGAACCTGGGAAATCTGATGCCGAACTGGGAAGGACCGTATGAAGTAGTTGAAGTTCCGAAGCCAGGAACTTATCGGTTAAGGGTATTGGACGGATCCGAGATCAAGAACATTTGGCATGCTGGTAGACTTCGGAAGTATTTTCAGTAAAGATCTAGTCAGTCTCCCGGAAGTCTGTAAATGATGGATCATCATCAATAAAAGATTCACTTTTTCACAATTGATCTTCTTCCTATTGGTCCTAAATTCACAATGGTGTAAAGAGGACGGGGGGGACTCGCTGACCATTCGATGATAGCCTTTTTGGCAGGTGGTCCTTATGAATTTGTCAGGCCCTTCGGGGTAGGCAAACTTCATCGGTGTAAGAAGGACGGGGTGGACTCGCTGACTATTTGATGGTAGCCTTTTCGGTAGGAGTGTCCTCATGGGTTTGTTATTCCCTGCGTGGTAGACAAATTCTATAGTCCTTTTATGATTTGTTTTACCCTGAGTGGTAAACAAATGCACCGAAGTAAGGAGGTTTGGGTGGACTCGCTGACCATTCGATGGTAGCCTTATTGTTAGGTGTGTCCTTATGAATTTGTTTTACCCCGAGTGGTAAACAAATTCCATGGTCCTTATAAATTTGTTCTACCCCGAGTGGTAAACAAATGTCCTTATATACTTGTTTTACCCGAGTGGTAAACAAGATCCCGATGAAAAGGAGGATCGGTTAATTCACCTTATACATGATCTATCTCACACTTCGTAAACGATAAGTATGCATTACTTTATTTTGTTCAAGTGTTGAGTTTGGTTCCTTAAGTTCAGTTCATGTCATTTCTTAACTTAATTGTTATATGCCTTATCTAATTCATAATTTAAGTTAAGTTCAAAAATAACTTGTGCAATTTTTAAATTGATTGACTCTGAATTATTGACAAGAAACGAATTAAATAGAAGTCGTGATAAAGAAAGTTGAAATTTCATTCATAATTAACTATTCATAATATTAACCGATTACATAAAGATAGAAATTTTTACAAAGATTCTTAACAATTTCAAAGAAAACAGAAATATTCACTTCAGGCATTATTCTCGCCATCTGAAGAGTCGAGCAGGGCCGGATCTACTTTGGCTGCAATCAGCTTTTCCTTACCTCGACATCGACAAACTTCATACCCTTCAGAATATACCTTCAGAATTTCTGCATTCAACTCATTAGATGCCTAATACTCAGTTTGTATCTGCTTACGCAGTTCTTCAGTTAAGGGAGGACCTAACTCCTTCAGAGCCTTTAACTTATTCTGAAGTTTACGACGTCTGGCCAAATATACTTCCTTATCATCTCGGGCTTTTTCCTGGAGATTATCAACTTGTATTGCCAGGATTTGGTTGGTTATGGCGAGTTCTTCATTTTTAATCCTCAGAACCTCATTTTTCTCAACCAGGTCGACATTCATATTGGTCAGATCTTGTTGACTAGACTTAATCTTCTTTAGATCTTCCTTGGTTGACTTCAGCTCGTCGTTGGATGCCTTCAGATCCTCTTTGGTTTGAGCCAATTCTTTCCAAAGACCTTCATTGGTGTGAATGACACTTTCATGTTGACTTCTTTCCCGAGCCAACGCCGACTTTAGGATGGCGTTTTCTTTTCTTATGGCCTCCTCTTCGGCTTTCGCTTTGATAAACCTTTGACGTAAACGTCTGAATACAGCATTCGCATGTACATATCCAATATTATTCAATCAATTTTACACATCTAAAGCATAAAGATGAATACAAATTTGGGAAAGTTACTTACCTTTGTTTGATAACTCATTCCTTCATCAATTAGGTCTCGAATTGAGCTGTTACCGAACCTATGGTCGTCAGTATCCCGAACGAATGAATTGAACAAGTGAAAGGGGAAGTTCGCATTGAACTGAGGCCATAAGGTTGGTGATGCCAGGGCATCATTCTCAAACTCATAAGATGAGGGCCTTGGAGGAGAAGGTATGGGTCGTTCAGGAGAAAGTACTGGTTGTTCACGAATTGGCGAGGGCTCTGTATAGATATTTTCAGGAGAAGGGGATCGAACTGGAATGGGCTCGTGAGGTGGTGATGGAGCTGATGCTGAGCTTGGGTGGCTATCAGAAGGGTGTTTCCTCTTCCGGGATAGTGCTGGCACGGTTTCGACTTGTTCTTCCTCATCAGAAACTTGTATCTCGACGGGAATTACAGGGGGTCGATCGGTTGAAGGCGAAGGTACTCTAAGTTCATCTGCTGATAGTGGGGTGATTTTGGTTCCTAATTTCTTGACTCGAAGAAGATTTTTTCGATCATTTACAGGTAGATCGAGTAAACTTCCTCGAGGGGGGGGGGGACGGTTAGTGCAGTGGTTGGTTCAGGTTCTGGGATAGGCTCAGGAGAGGTTGGAGTGGGAATTGATCGGGGTTTTCGGATGGCCCTCTTTTTCCAGCGAGGCTCTTCTGGTGGGGGAGGTTCATCAGATTCTGGTTCATTTATTTGAGGTTTAACAATGGGTGGGTTTTCTTCAAGAGAAACTTCTATCGAGGATGAGACCCAAATTTTATGAAATAAAAGTATTCAATTTTTCTATTTTGGTGAATAGTTAAATTGATAAAAGTTTAAAGTTAAGGGTGACATTTGAAAATTTTTCAAAGTAAATGATGATGAAGTTTTGTTTTATTAGTATTATTAATGTAATAAAACAAAAGTTTTTTTTATATAAAAATGTAATACTTTTATAAAGTTATTCGCTTTTATTAGGCTAATAGTAAAATCTTTTTATATAAAATGTAATACTTTTATAAAGTTATCTATTTTATTAGACAATAATTAGAATATATTATATTTTATTACGCATAGTGTTTCATACAAGGCTCGCGATAGTATTTGCATAGTAAAAAATTTTTTATATAAAATGTAATACTTTTATAAAGTTATTCATTTTATTAGATTATAAATAGAATATATTATATTTTATTGTAAACCAACTGGACCGTCTCGCTTAAAAGTAAATCAACTGGACCGCTCATGGATTGGTTATTATTCACCCATTCTTCTATAAATAAGCTCATTCCTTCATTATTTCTTACTTAATTCAATCAAACTCTAGAGAGAAGAAACTATAGAGAGAATTCTTCTTCTATAATCTTGAGCGTATTTCTTTAGCGCTTAAGAAAGCTTGAAAGCGTAGTGCAAGTTTCTTCAAGTATATCCCCGCCTCTACCATCAGAGTAGTACTCTTCTTTATAAGGTAAGGATATTATTTGTTTTTTGTGGGTATTTTTTTGTATTCAGAACTTTTGTTGTTATTCCATTCTTTATTATTCTCATTTGAATAACTCATATATACACGGACTACCCTATACTTGGTGAAATTCTTCTATTCCATTTCTTATTATTCTCGTTGAATAACTCCTGTCTATGCCAAGTACCGCATGCATGGTGATTTCGTTGTTATTCCATTCTTTATTATTCGTTTGAACATCCGCGTTTGGCGTAATTTCGCTTCGACCGTTCCGTTATTTATTATTCGTTAGAATAAACCCGCCTATGTGAAGTACCGCATGCATGGTGATTTTTTATTGTTATTCCATTCTTTATTATTCTCGTTGGAACATCCCGCTTGGTAAGTAAATTTCGCACCGACCGTTTTTTCTTCTTTATTATTCGCGTTTAATATCCCGTTCGCATGCTTTTACGCCGACTGGTTCCATTATTTATTATTCTCGCTGGGAATAACCGTCTGCGGCAAGCCTATCGCACGCATGGTGAATCCTTCGTTATTCCATTCTTTATTATTCGTTGAATAACTCGCCTATGTGGATTACCACATGCATGGTGAATGATCCTTTATATTCATTCCTTATTAAATTGTGGAAATGATCTCGTTACGCTGATTATGATGAGAGTCATAATAAAAGCATTGGACCGATGAAAATCATGGGTATATGAAGTATTAGTAAGTGTTATGATGAGTTATGTTGGTTATTATGTGAAAACATGAAAGTTTCTTAGAAATCACAAAGGGTTGAAAAATCGATTTTGGTGAAAATGGAACATGAAATTCAATCGACCATATCTCCTATTATATTTTGAATTTTTAAGTGTGGTCAAGTTCTAGAGTTAGATCTATGAGTTTCCTAACTTATCCAAGTGGAATCACTGGAAAGGTGTTGTAGATTTTCGTGTGGACTGATTTTAGCAAAGCACAAAAAAGTAAGAAAATGGGAAAACAGCTACTGCTAGAAATTTTAAAAGGGCATTTTCGGCCACTTAATTTGTGAGAAAAATTCGCCTTTTGGGACATGAAAATATATGGTATAAAGTACCTCCTGTCCAAAAATGAGCTCATTCCAACTTAAAATGAGCAAGTTATGACCATTTCAATATTTAGGTTTTTCCGATAAAAAACGCTATAACCGAAAGTTCTATAACTCCGATGACCATGAAATTTAAACCGAAGATCACGTTAAAATGTGTAAGATCCCGCCAAGATTTGGGAATTTTTCGAGTTAAACTTGAGGTAGCTAATTTCTTAAGGAATTAATTAGAAATTGATTTTGAAAAATAGTAAATGAATTTTTAAAAATTTCGAGAAAAATATATGTTCATTATGGGACTATATTCTCGCTAAATCCCGTAAAAGAAATATTTTTGGGACCTGATTTGGTATTTTTCATGAAAATGCACTAGTTATGAGTATATGAGTTAAATATGTTATGTGAAGTTGAAAATTTGTAAATAGGATTTTATGGCTTGGGAATCCTATATAGGTATATGCAGCATTTTTGATAAGAGATTTGATCATTGGTGATGAAATCTTATGAGTATGGCATTTTGAATGATTAAATGCATTATTTGGTAAAGTGTAAACAATTAAAATAAATTATTTATAAGTTTAAGAAATAATTAAAATATTGTTATAATATTAATGATATTAGATTATGAGATTATTAAGTGATTGATAACATTGGGATATTCTTGAACCTCGGATAATTTATATTATAAATGTTTAATATTTATCCTTTATCTCATTTGATCGATTCTTTATATCGTTGTCATGATCCTCATATATATATTATGTTGAAAGTCATATGGGTCAGAAGGCATAGATGGACTTGGTATGATTATGACTGTGGATTATTCTAAGATAATCATGACCGTAATGTTACAAATGATGTGAAAAAAGTCCTCATCGTCAGAAGTGCATTGATGGACAATTTTTGGTATGATTATGGCTATGGATTCTTCGCCAAGGGTGCAAAGATGAATTGTTTTATGGCATGATCAGACTGTTGATGAAAACACGATTATCTTTGGCCCGTAGTGTATGGATAATTCGTGGTGGTCGGATACTAAAAGAATGTCCTCGCCTATAGTAGTGTGGATGAATTGATGATGTGGATTAATTATCGAATCGAGTCTCAAAGAATGAAATATTAATTCATGGATGTGATAATAATGAATATCCTCGTCAGAAAGGTATGGATAATTCATGGATGTGATATCAACGAATATCCTCGTCAGAAAGTGTGGGTGATTCGATGATGTGGATTATTTATTGTCGAGTCTCAAATGATAAAATATTGATAATAAACTTTAAATTGTAGAAGATATAGAGATATCATGCTCTACTGACTCTTCTAAAATACAGCTTGTATGTCTTTTGGCCCAGTAGTGCAAAGATGAATTGTTAATGAATATCTTCGTCAAAAGTGCAAAAGATGAATTTATTAGTATGATTATGAGAAGTAGGATTGTGATTTGGTATAACCATGATTTTTGATGTTTCAAGTGAAGATAGTGATGAAAATTATCTTCGCCCCGGTGCTAAAAAGGAATTCGTAATCACAATTATGATTATGAAAGTTATTTATATGATTGTGGACATGAATTGTTGATTGATGTTACAGTGGATAAAACATTATTGGTGGACTTTTTAACATGGAGAAGATAATAGAACCGATGGTCTATTCGACTCTTTTAATGGATTGCTTGTTCTACCGCAACTATGGTTGAAAAGTTTTATCATCTACCATATGTTCTAAATCGATTTATTATCGACAAAAGCTATTGATAATTTAATTATCTTTAGTTATGATATTCTTTATCGGGCTAGTTGTGCTCACCCTTTGCTTCACAATTTCTTTTCGTGTAATAAGAGTGTAGCCGGGTCGAGTGGGATAACAGGAATAGAACAAGTGGTCTATAGTTGTTGAGGTTCTCCTAAATAGTATGGAAATAATTTTATTGAGAACTTTAGATAAGTGTGTCGATTGTATACGCCATTTGATATTTAATTTTGGTGAACCCTAATAGGTGAAAGTAACCCAACTTTGAAGGGTGTTTTGTCACTATCATACAAGATGTCTAATGACATACAACCTCGTGTTATCATAAGATGTGTTGTGCACATCCACTTTGTCGAGTATATCTACGAAAGCACTACCTATATGATCTTGGAGTTTATTTAAAATATAATTTTCACTGGAGACAAGTGGAGATAGTTATATGTCAAGAGAAGACTCACCATTGGAAGGAACATGATAGTAATCTTCTCGCTTTTTCTTTTGGGGTCTATGGGTCAACCAAGGATAATTCTCTGGACATATGATATCTATCATAACTTAGATTCATGGCCTCCCATGCATTTAAGGTTTCTTGAGCACTTCCCAAAGATTTTAATTTCTAAAAAATATTTTTTTGACTGCATTTTTATGTAACGCATCATTGTAAGGTTGTGGTCGAGGCACCATGAGAGTTATATACATTTGTATTAAAACTCACAGAAGATACCTATTGTGGGGGCGTCAGATTTTGCATTTAATTTTATATAAATGAATAAGAAGTGAGTGTAGGTTAGACACCTATTTTCATGGCGTAAAGCGATGAACCCAAGATGGGTGATGTATACCTAACCCACGTTTACGCCTTTAATTGGATCCGGTTTTCCCTGCACTCGTGGTCCCAACTCTTTGAATCGCTTGGTTGTGACAAACCGTGCGTTGTTATCATTTCCACCTGTATTTTGAACACGAGTCTCCCTCGTCTGATTTTGCATGAATTGCAAAAAGCTTCATATGAATAAATGAAGAGGAAGAGTATTTTTGTTACTAAAAATATTTAAAACATATTTTTCATGTTTGTGGACCCCATTTCTTGATTGAAAATTTGATTATAACCTGTAAAATCGCTTCATGGTTTATGGATTTTTGGCCAATTTCGTTTGGAATTTGGAAAAACTTTCTTCTGCAAAGTTGTAGAGAATGGAATTTCCTATGGAAAGGACATGAGGTTCGAATTTTTCTGATAAAAGAGCTATTTATTATGAATAATGAAGTTCCGGATTAATTAATTTTTTTTTTGGAGTTTTAAATGAATTAATTGAGAAAAACGTTTTTGTGGTTGTTATTGAGGTGTGGCTGATGTCTAGACTATATTGGTGTGCGTAGAAAATTTAAGAAATATAAATTATTACTTTATTAAATTTTCTGCTTTGGTGTTCTAAACATTTTCCTATAAATAAGGTGCTTAGGTTAGAATTAAAAATCACACCAGAAACTGAAGTTTTTTCTCTCTTTCTCTCTCTATATTGTCGAGCGTATTCTTGTGAGTATTTTGATACTTTGAGTGTTGTTATACGGTGCAAGTTCCTCGCAAAGACTATATCCATAAGATTCCAAATCAAGACTCGCTCTTTTCAAGTAAAGGATGTTATTTTTTTTAAAATGATATTATTTCTTCAAATATCATTATGCCGGATTATTGGTATGATTTTTCTTGTGAAATTCTTGTCTTTTAGTGTCGAGGTTACTATTTACGTATACGACTATTATTCACGATACTGATTATTCACGAATACTACACTATTCACAGAAAAATTAAAATTTTGTTTTTTGTCCAAAATATCTATTATGGATACTAGCTTTGATTGTATCCATGTTTTGATCATTCTTGAATTTTACTTCATTATGATTATTTATGAAGTATTTTTGAACTCGAATTGTTTAAAGTACGAATCCTTAATATTTGTTCTTTTGTTTCACTGGATTCGTTTTTTTTAAAAATATTTTTCATCATCATCAGTCCTAAATGATGATATTACTGAATATCTTTGGCCTGTAGTGCAAAGATGAATGAATTTTTGATGAATATCTTTGGCCCGTAATGCAAAGATGAACAAGTGTTGAGATGAACATGACCAACTGATGAATATCTTTGGCCTGTAGTGCAAAGATGAATATTTGATTCAAGATGTATATTGATTGATGTCACAGGGATAAAATATTGATGATGAACTTTTAAATTCATAGATTATAGTAGATTTCATTCTTTACGTAACTCATCTATGAATTATTATTTCCGCTGCAAATATTGATCTGAAACTTGTTGTCTATTGTATTTTATCAGATTTTTCCCTGTTGAAGACTAACGATAATTTGTTCTATATTATCTTAGTCATAATATTATTTACTGGGCTAGTTGAGCTCACCCTTTTTCTTTTTGTTCTATTTTTCTTCTCAGGAGGCAAGAATGTAGCGAGTTCTAGTCGGGGTGTGAAATGATGGTTTTAGAGAGTTGTTTTAGTAGTCCTCACCATTTTTATAAAATAATATATCAATAATTGTAATGAGGACTTATTTGAGTGTTGATATTGTCTATAAGACAATATTTGTTTTTAAACTTACAGCTTTTATGTTGTATTAATAAAGTTGTAGTTATTTCTGTACCATGATATTGACGACTCAAAATGAGTGATGTATACCTATTTTGGGGGTGTTACACTACTGTGCAACAACGCGTATTACTGTACTTTTATCACTGGGTATTGAGCCATCGTACGAATATTCTCTGACAAAAAAAATATTTTATGACAACTTGCTTACTTTGTAAAATTTGCACATATCACCCATAACCATAACATTTATTAAATTACCACCTTACTATTTAGAATAATATTTAAAAAAATTAAATCTTTATTCATAAAAAATTGGGGTCTTACATTGCAAACCAAAACTATAAATTATTCCATCTACCTAAAAGGAAAATAAGTTCACACTTTAGAAATACAATCTTATACTTCTTTCGTTCCAAATCATTATTAACTTTTGAAAGTCAATTTAATATATTTTCATACTTAAGTGAGATGATTAATTAAAATTATGAAAAAAATAAACTTTACAATGAGATAATTTATAATATTTATCATTGTATTAAATTAAAACTAAAAAATTTATGTCAATTTTAATTTTTAAAATATCTTTAGTTGACTTTAAAAATTAATAATGATATTAAATTTTAGAATCAAGAGAATACTAATTTTCACTAAAAAGAAGAAATAGATAAAAAGGTTAACTCAAAAATTTAAAACTATTTTTTTAGAAGAAATTATATTGCGTTATGGCACATTCATTCACCACATAAAATATCAATTTAATGTCTTTAAAAGAAAAGCATGACTCTAATTTTATAAAGTCTAAGTAATGAATATGCAGATGTAGCCATGTAGGCAACGAACTTGCCTATTGAAACTATATATATAATATAAATCAATTATATATTACAACTTATTAAAAAAATTAAAAAAAATGAACTCCGTATCTCCCCTCCAAAAATATACAGGACAAAATTAGAAAACAAACCAAAAATGAGATACGAATATGAAGGTATAAATACAATTCACTCCTCAGGCGAATCAAGCCCCAGGACCAGGGCTTTTAACTAGGCTGTGGGCGACTACCGCTAAAACCTTCTCCTGAGACAAAAATAAAATAAAATATTTCATTCCAAAATCGACTTATACCAATTCATCGTCCCCGTTATTTCATTTAGAAATCAGTTTCTTCTTCCTCAGACAATCAAAATCTTATATTTTAAGCCATACTTCACCGATCTGGATTCATTGTTGAAGCTTCAGTTCATTGATTAATACAGTATTTGTTAAGCAGTCATGGCGCTATCAGTATCTGACCTTCCTGCCATGTATACACTGCTCGCAAATTCGCTCAGTGGCGATGATAGCTTGCGGAAGCCAGCTGAAGCCACACTCTCTCAGTCCGAAAACCGACCTGGTTTCTGCTCTTGTCTAATGGTGATGCACTTCTTCATTATCCATTTCTACTGTTTTAATGGCATGCTAATCTCATTTCTAGGTTTTTAGATGTTATTTTTTTGTTTTTTATTTAATTTTCTGAATCTGATTCAGGAAGTGATAGCTGCAAAGGATTTAACAGCTCAGGCGGATGTTCGTTTATTGGCGTCGGTCTACTTTAAAAATAGTATTAACCGATATTGGAGGAACAGGCGCGGTTCTTCGTAAGAGATAATCTCTCTTTCATCAAGTTATTCTATTATTGCTCAAATGTATTTTTGATGATACTTTTGGTACTCTTCATGATGACTTTGATTGTCTGTAATGTATTCTTATTCTTAGGCATTTAGTTTAGGATATTGCATTGATCAGAACTTAGTACACTTGCTTGCTTGAGGTGCCTTATATTTTCACATATGACTCCAATATACCTAACAAAAAGGAATACTGTTTCCACAATGTAAAATAATGATTGACATCTGTATTAACTAGTATGTTATATGTAAGATTGAAAGTATGGCACCTAATGTGCTGCACATAAGTTATACTTTCTTGAATAGAAAATGCAATACCACTTTCATGTGCTTTTAGTGCAAGAGATTTGCAGGCATTATTAGGATTGTTATGCAAGCTACAATGAACTTGATGAAATAGGTAGTGGATGAGCCATAGTAGTATGAGCAGTTGTGCATTTGTTATGTTTTCTCAAATCTCAATAGGAATTTACACCCGGTGATGTTCAACATCTACATATTCTTATCATTGATTTGGTCAGTGCTTGGGAGCTGGGACTACAGCCTGGTGGTGGAATGTCTCATGTTGTAATTTTTTTTCCGGTGTATTAATAGTGGCATTAGAGATGCTAATGTATTTTCAAAGCTACAATTACTGTTAAAATGACTATGCAGTGGAATTAGCAATGAGGAGAAGATACATTTAAGACAAAAACTGTTGTCACACTTGAGAGAAGAAAATTATCAGGTAATTCCTTATCTTATTCAGCCAATATTGTTCGACAGGTACGTCTGCTTGTTTGTATGCCTGAATCTACATTAAAGCAAAACATCTGATTCTTTTATTACTTTCGTGGATTAAAAATGGTTGATAGTGTCATCAATGTACTTATTTTTTTGGATAAGTAACAAAGTATTATTTACCAAAAAAAGTAAGTTTTTTGTTCTACTTGTGATTGATCTCTTATACAATTAAAGTTTATTTTCTGGCCTGTTTCTTTGTTAACTTTTTCTTTGGGGACAATGCAGATTGCTCTTACATTGGCTGACCTCATCTCAAAAATTGCCCGAATTGACTATCCCAAGGAATGGTATGCTTCTCACCCTTTCCTATCAACCCCTGTTCCTAATTTTATGTGCAAGAATTATTGAACATAATATATATTGCATTTATTGCTCTTTTTAAAATTTGAACTCATTTTTACGTTCCTTCTATCCAGAAAGCAAAATATAAAAATATCTCAGTTTTTCATAACTCTACCATTTCGCTATGCTTGTCTTGTTAGAATATGGCACACTAGGTTACTAACTATAATGTAGGCCTTCCCATAGAGTTTTTAATACTGATTAATGGACACTAAAGTGGTTCTGGTACTAATTAATAACAGTATAACATTGACAATCAATTAAAATTACTAATCGGTCTATTCTGATCTATATGCAAGCAGCGGTGATGCCAGAAATTTTCACTATGGGAGGCTAAAGTAATACTCTTTCCATTCCAAAAACTGAAACAAAATTCTAGTTTGTTGATTTTTTGTTCCAAAACAATAGTCTCATATTTATTGATTGTGGTATAAAAAGACATCATATCCTCGACCGCAATTCCATTATCATGTCATCTCTATTAAATTAAACATTTAATAAATTCAAGGTTTAACATGGAACGTAAATGTACCTTAAAATTTGTAAATTTTGCTAATGGTAGAATTTTTGTGGAACAAAGGGAGTAATTAAAAAAATTGCTTGTATAAGTAAGAGCCATAGATATTAAAAATGATAGTTTAAAGATCATAATCTAAATTTAGATCAATAATTTTTGGAGAAATATATCATAATTTAAGGACTTGTAGTATAAATTTTACTTGAAATGTTGTTAAATTTTTTGGTCTTTGTATAATAATAGATAAAAGGGAGGTGATTAAGGTTAAGATATGCTTGACTTTTCATTAGTTTACCAATAATTTTTAGTTTTTGTCTTTGAGAGGCTAATGGGGGCTATATAGCCCACCATATGCATAAGGTGGCGCTGCCCCTGCTTCAAGCAAACACGGTTTTCGTGCATTTAGCTTGGCCATTTAAATAATTTTACTGTATTCTTATACTTACCCATTTTTTGCTGCATTCTTTAGTGTCTGTTGATATTTTTACTGGTACATGACAAGTAGTCACATCGAATCTTTGATTACAAAAACTTCTCTTGTTCACCAGCTAATTAGTTGCTTAGCTTTTGGATTGTCAATATGGTTGATCCTTAAACTAGGTTTCAGTTTGAAATATTAGAGAAATGAGGTTAACCCAAACGAGACTATTGTTGAGCATAAGCAGAGATTATCATGTAAAGGTGTGTGTATTTGCTGCCATTCTCAAAATAGGTCTTTTATTGTTCTTGTTAATTGATGGAGCTTACCTTGTGCTAATATATTCCTATTCAACTATCTTACTGAGCATTATTATAAACTTTTGATACCTTGCAACTATCACATCTTATGGCATTTCTTTTAGCATGTTATGGTTTTTGAGTCGCAATGATTGTTTTAGGTGTACTTTTAGCTAGTTTAGCTTTATTTATCGGTCACTTGCTTGATCACTTATTCAGGCCAGAGCTATTTTCTACTTTAGCACAGCAGCTTCAGTCGGTGGACGTTCTTACTTCACACAGGATTTTTATTATTCTCTTCCGAACTTTAAAGGAGTTGTCTACTAAACGTCTTGCTTCAGACCAAAGGAACTTTGCCGAGGTATTGTCTGTATACCATTTTATTTCATAAATATGTATATTTCCTACCAACAAGTTGGCATTTTTCTAATTCTGTGAGTTATATGCTCCATGGTAATATAGAAGATAATTGTGATTATTCCAACAGCTTAATAATTTCTTTTCCCTTGTGGCATGCCTGAGTGCTTTAAACTCTGATGTCCTAGCTATATATGCATGCTATCAGTGCTATGGTTACAAATACCATTCCATTCCATTCCCTACCATACTGGCCGGTTTTAACAGTTCCAAGTTCCAACGCAGATTAGATACCGGGATATTCATGAACAAGAAATGAGTCTATCTTATTTATGTACTATCTAAGTGGGAAATTTTAATGCCCTGAAACAGTCACTCAAACCTCATCTAACATCAACACGTCTCCAACTAGAACTGTAAGATCAAATAATTTACTTGGAACTTTTCGTCATAGTATAGACCCATAAGCCCCATAACACTAGTCACTAGTGCTTTATTCTGAAATGTTTTTTAATTGTTAAGAAGTTTACTTGGGTTGTAATGGTTTATTACTATTACTATTATTATTACACATATTTTTAAGGGGAAAGAAATCCAAATATGATACATGTATTATACAACTTGTATACGAGTATTTTAGATAATATTTCAACAAATCCAAAATGGTATCTTTTTTACCAATCCATACTGGAGTCACCATACTATTGAGCAAAGCAAAACCCTCCCCAGTTCGGTGATTATAGTTGTTATATATGCTAAATTATATTGCAAATAAAATGGGAGAGATAATATTCTTTGATTTTGCGGGAACTTTCGACCTTTTAACCGCATCTCAAATGCTCTCTGGTGTTATAATGGCTCTTTTCCATCGTCTCTTTCTTCCATTTGTCTTCCAGAAAGTAATACTTTTTCTCAACTTCTTTGGGCTGTTGTAGGGATCACAGTTTTTTTTTTCTGTCGGTAAAGGGATCACACTTTCAGTACTACTATATCTTACTATGTGCATTTGGTGAATGCTCTTTTTGGCAGATATCATCTCAATTCTTTGATTACAGCTGGCAGCTCTGGCAGAGGGATGCACAGACTATACTGCATGGTTTTTCTGCACTTGGTCAAAATTTAGTCCCAAATGCTTCAGAGACGCATCATGATGATCTTTATTTAACATGTGAGAGATGGTTTCTCTGTTCCAAGATAATACGTCAATTAATAATCTCTGGGTATCGAGGTGATGCACAATCTATGCAGGTACCGATGCAGTTAACTTTGTCCGTTATTGGGTTTCAGATTTTTGTTTCACCTTTTTTTCTAGACTTTTGGATCTCTTATTGATAAAGCGAAGCTATTTAACTTTTCTTTCAGGAGGTTCGACCAGTCAAAGAGGTCTGTCCTTTGTTTTTGAAGGCCATTGAATCATTTCTCCCACACTGTGAGATCTCTTGCTTCTATACATTTGTGAGCTATTAAGTTCTACACAATTCGTTACTGTTCTTTTACCATGTGTATCATTACCCATAAATCATAGGTTTCTAATAGTTTTCCATCCGAGTAACCTACAATGGAGAACCCAATTAAGCACTGTTGATCGATTTCACAATCAAAACATACGTGCAAGTATACACGGTCAACAAGTAATAAAGTGAAAGTAGAGTATCGTTCCCACGAGAAATTATTTAATAAAAATCACCAAATACTAGTTCTTAACCAAACTAATTTTATTTAAACAATCGATTTAATGTTGTGAATTAAAATATATAATTAAACTACTACTGCTACCACTAGTTGAAATCAGGTTATGGAGATTTAAGATCACAACTTCACTTATTGTTTCACTTATATTAAAATACTTCTTATTAATTATGCCCACTATTCTGGATTGTTAATCAGGGACTTATTAGTATTTATAACCACCTTCCGATGCGTCACAAACATATTAATCCAAATCTACAGTTGATAGAATTTAATCAAACACCCTAATTAACTAATTCACTATATTCCTATGTGAATTACAATTAACGAGGATTTAAAGCACATGTTCCCTTATTAGATTACATGCGGCGTAAAGGCATATCCCTATCCTAAACACAAATCATGAATTCCATCATCATGCAGAAAACACAATCACATGCTATTATGATCAGATCTAAATTTATATTTCATCTCCCGAATTCATATAAATTATCATAGTAATTGTTAGCTAGACAATTAAACAATTATACACAATTATAATAGACAAACCATAGAATAGATCACAATAATTAACAGAGAAGCATACTAAAATAAGTTATGCAATAAGATCCGTTGCAATCTTAAACAAAAATTTAGTCCATTGTCATTGAATTAAAATCAAGAATCCACAACTGAATAGACATTAAAAGATAAAAGTAAAAGTAGAGGAAATAATGAAATCTGTTGTCTGCAAATCTGATGCTCCCCTCTTGCTCCTACTCTTGATCTTCAATGATCCTCCGGTTGTTTCAATCTCCAACAATCCAATATAAACTAGGGTTTATGTTCTAATCTAATGGAGTGTTTTTTCTAATCTAATCTATCTAATCCCCCTTTATTTTATGCCTCAAACATGTATTTATAGGCTACAAGTCCAATTTCTAGTTTAGGAGGAAACCCAATCCAATTTGAAGTCAAAAAGGTATCAAAAGTAGCCCCAAAACGCGTCCCAACTTGATTTGGTTCGACCTCAGTATCCCGGTGTTGCTTACAAGATCGAAAATCTGGCTTCTCAGACGTGGAAATAGCCTTTGTAGAATGCACTAGAAATGGGCGCCGAATTTTTGTGCTCTTTTCGAAAAATGGCCATAACTTCTTCGGCCGAACTCTGATTTCGATGATTCAAGATGTTCCGGAAAGAGGAGACGTAGATCTACAACTTTCATTCTTTGAGTTTTTCGAAATAAGGGCTGGAGCAATGCTGAAATTGGCCCTGAAGTGAGTGTTATGTAAATGGCAATCCGAAAATGCGAATCTAGCAACCTCAAACGTCGATCCAAGTAATTTTTCTCCCAATTCCTACAAAACAACGTAAAACATGCATGAATAGATACAAATACTTAAAAACTTTCAAAAGATTAAGCTCAAACACACTCAATTCATGGGTACAAAACTCACTCATCAAATACCCCCAAACTTAAACATTTGCTTGTCCTCAAGCAAAAACACAAAAGACTTAAAAATAAACAAACTAACTCAACTACATGAATGCATATGCATGATCTACTTCCTAATATACCTATGAATCTTGTAATAAATCAGTATGATATATAGCAAAAGGCCTCAAAGATACCAATGATACTCAAACAATATATCCAATCAAGTCAAAGTTCATAACTCTAACCAGTCAGTCAATTCAAACCTGTCATCACCCATGTTGTGCGTGTGTGCTTGTTAACCATTCTAACCAACCACAGTTCAAGATAATCACATAACAAACTTTTTAGAAGGAAAAGTTCCAATTCAATTACTTCTGTGAACATGACAACTTCGGTTAAAACTAAGCAATTACCAAGTCTAAGGGTAAATACAGAATTTATTTCTACCTTTATTCAACCACGAGGGCATTTTTGTTGTTTCTCGTTTTTTTTACAATTGACTATGCAATGTCTAGTTCTCTTAGGCTTTTTAGTGCTACCCATTAGCGAGCTTTCGACCAACGACTCCCAAACCGTCAGGCTTTAGGGCGCTAGGTGTAGAGACATCCCCTCGGGCGTACTTACTCAAGTAACAAAGGCCACATAACCAAACTATTCAATGTATTTATTTTTATATATATATATATATTTAGATTTTCTATTTTTTCCCCTTTTCACTTTTTTTTTTCAATATATATACCCCATAGATTCCCTCAAACTCAAGATTTTACGTCATTCCAACTTTTACTGCCAGTTCACTAATTTCCATAAATTTTAACTAAGATTTTCCCCCAGAAACAAATTATGAAACCCTTGAACCAATTGGATTAAAACAGTTAAACTTTAAGTGCTAACCGGTTACATAAGTTTTAGACGGGCTCATTCATGTTTAAAATTAGAACTCATCATCAATTATCAACACTGTTCAAGATAACATGCAAAACCAATCATATCATAGGCCGAGCTACGACCACACCAACCGATCACACAGATTCATGGAAAAAAATGCAATTATACTACATGAACACATACTAATGCAATACATATATGAATATGCAATTAACTACCATGTATTATATGCACACTAATGCAAAAACACAATGCTAACACGTAAAAATAACGAACTACAATACAAATAACTAACTATATGCAATACGACACTAAAATGCTCCAAACTTGAACTAGACATTGTCCTCAATGGCTGAAATAGGAAAAAGTAAAGCAGAGGACTTCCCTGAAAATATAGTAATCTTCCTCCTTGTCCGCTAAGTTTGGAGAATAGGCTAGGCACATGGAACAAATTGGGCACCACATTTGAATTTGACTTGAATAACCTGTAAACCCACAATAGAAGCAATTTTATTAAATTATAAATAAATGCAAATTCAAAGCTACTAATATAAAACCTAATAAAAACTAAAACTAAAAATTAAACTTGGGTTGCCTCCTAATAAGCGCTTGTTTTATAGTGTCAGCCTGACTTCTTCAATTCTCTATCCAATTCCTTTACGAAAATTGAGGAACCCTCCATCCATCAGTAATAATGTCTCTTTTGATAGGTTTCCATTAGTAATGACCATTGAATTAAAGTCACCTAGCATGCTCTTTGTAGATAAGTTCCCCATTAAGAACGTCCAACAACTAGGTGTTTTCTCCATTATGTCTATGATCATATTACGACATTGAAACTTAATAAACAGAATGGGATCTTCCTCTATCTTCTCCTTTTCATCCCACCATGACTCCACAGTTGTACTAATTCTTACGTCACAAAGAGCTTTGCCGACGACATGACTACCAATTGGGTATGGCTTTGCAAAACTGCCCGGATTCTTGAACTTTGGTGGAGGATGCACATGGGATACTAATGAAATCGGCTTATCTTCGTTGAAGCTTACAGTTAAATCTTCGTCAATATCCATTTCTTGGTTCCCAATTGTTTCCTCTCTTTCAACATCTTGTGGCTCATCCAGTTGTAGATTTTGTTCGGGCTCTCCATCAATTTCGGAATCCATGTCATAGAGCCAAGTGTATTGAGGACAAATGTTCGAGGCATTGACTAGTTGTTCTGCAAAATTTTGACTCGATATCTCTTGACGAATCCTCCTCTCCTCACTTGAAGCTATGAACTTTGACAGAATTTCCTCTAAATTTAGATTTTCTTCCTGTTGTAGTGGAGGTGGACATGAGAACTTCGGTGGGTATGTTGGACTTGGAGCATAAAATTGATCTTGATGAGTATGGCTCCATGAAAAATCTGGGTGATACTCCCAATCCTGCTGATAGTTGTTGGGATAGACATAATTGTTAGGGTAATCAACGCCATACTGTACCGGCTCGAAACTGATGACACATTGATGACTCAGATGATTTTCAGCACAATAATCACAAGTAATCGCCACACTTTGACGATCACAAGTAATTGCCACACTTTGACGACGTGCTGCAAAAGCGTCTAATCTCCTCGAAAGTGTCTCAATCTGTGCTGATAATGCAGAAAGTGTCGCGAGTCCATCAATCTTCGCTCCCCTTGGCTGAGTTATTCTTGTATACGACCATTGATAATTAAATTCCGCCATGGTACCTGAAAAGAAAGAAAAATAGAAAGAGAATTAAATTAGATAAAAATAAATAAAAACACATTTAAATTAAAACTAAATTGATAAAAATTAATATTGGCAAATATTATTAAATTAATTCTCCGACAACGACGCCAAAAACTTGTTGATTGATTTCACAATCAAAACATACGTGCAAGTATACACGGTCAACAAGTAATAAAGTAAAAGTAGAGTATCGTTCCCACGAGGAATTATTTAATAAAAATCACCAAGTACTAGTTCTTAACCAAACTAATTTTATTTAAACAATCGATTTAATGTTGTGAATTAAAATATATAATTAAACTACTACTGCTACCATTAGTTGAAAATCAGGTTATGGAGATTTAAGATCACAACTTCACTTATTGTTTCACTTATATTAAAATACTTCTTATTAATTATGCCCACTAGTTTGGATTGTTAATCAGGGACTTATTAGTATTTATAACCACCTTCCGATGCATCACAAACATATTAATCCAAATCTACAGTTGATAGAATTGAATCAACCACCCTAATTAACTAATTCACTATATTCCTATGTGAATTACAATTAAAGAGGATTTAAAGCACATGTTCCCTTATTAGATTACATGCGGCGTAAAGGCATATCCCTATCCTAAACACAAATCATGAATTCCATCATCCTGCAGAAAACACAATCACATGCTTTTATGATCAGATCTAAATTTATATTTCATCTCCTGAATTCATATAAATTATCATGGTAATTGTTAGCTAGACAATTAAACAATTATACGCGATCATAATAAACAAACCATAGAATAGATCACAGTAATTAACAGAGAAGTATACTAAAATAAACTATGCAATAAGATCCGTTGCAATCTTAAACAAGAATTTAGTTCATTGTCATTAAATTAAAATCAAGAATCCACAACTGAATAGACATTAAAAGATAAAAGTAAAAGTAGATGAAAGAATGAAATCTGTTGTCTGCAAATCTGACGCTCCCATCTTGCTCCTACTCTTGATCTTCAATGATCCCCCAGTTGCTTCAATCTCCAACAATCCTATATAAACTAGGGTTTATGTTCTAAACTAATGAAATGTTTTTTCTAATCTAATCCCCCTTTATTTTATGCCTCACAACATGTATTTATAGGCTACAAGTCTAATTTCTAGCTTAGGATGAAACCCAATCCAATTTGGAGTAAAAAAGGTATCAAAAGTAGCCTCAAAACGCGTCCCAACTTGATTTGGCTCGACCCCAGTGCCCCGGTGCTGCTCACGGCGCTGGAAATCTGCCTCCCAGCGCCCCGACGCTGTAAATGTACTAGAAATGGGCGCCCTGGCGTTGGGCTCTTTTCGGGAATTTTCTGCTCTGACGCCCTTTGAGAAAATGGCCATAACTTCTTCGTTCGAACTCCGATTTCGTTGATTTAAGATGTTCCGGAAAGAGGAGACGTAGATCTATAACTTTCATTCTTTGAGTTTTTCGAAATAAGGGCTGGAGCAATGCTGAAATTGGCCCTGAAGTGGCTGCTATGTAAATGGCAAGCCGAAAATGTGAATCTAGCAACCCCAAACGTCGATCCAAATAACTTTTGTCCCAATTCCTACAAAACAACGTAAAACATGCATGAATAGATACAAATACTTAAAAACTTTCAAAAGATTAAGCTCAAACGCACTCAATTCATGGGTACAAAACTCACTCATCAAGCACTTGCCAAGGTACTTTTGGAATGGTGAAAAGGTTAGATCACAGATGCGGTGCTCTAGGACAGTGCTATATATGGTTGACAAGTCTATACTGGTGAATGTATTTGAAATCAATCAAATCTTTGAGTGAGAGTAGAGTTCCTCAAATTCTGCAAATATTGGTGCCTCTCTGTCCAAATATTTCAGAGTTCTTCTGCACACAGTTCCTGGCCCAGAGTTTCCTGTAAAATGCTTCCATGCTGTAACGGGGTACACTTTCAGAGCTGTCCTGTTGGAATAATGTTGTTTTAGGTCTACCTATTATTAAGATTTTATTGCCAACGGTCTCACTTCCCAATGTACTTGGGAACATTGGTTCCTACTTTGAGCAATGATGGTTTCAAGGAATTGTTGGGTTGATGGATAGGAACTAAATTGATCATACCCTGTGACAGATGACTCAATGGAACTTTTTTCAGTCACGCTGTGATAATATCGTGGCTTTGCATAAAAATTCTTAATTCTCTTTTTGTATTAAGGTAACATGCTGATTTTAAAATTTATTGCAGATTCATCTTTCCAAGTGAAACATCCCAAGTTTTGGGACTTCTTGAAGAAGTCATGTACTAAATTGATGAAAATTTTAGTCACAATTCAGAAGAGCCATCCTTATTCCTTTGGTGATAAATGCGTCCTCCTGCCTGTCATAGATTTCTGTTTGAATAAGATCACAGACCCTGGACCAGAGATAATGTCATTTGAGCAATTTCTTATTCAATGCATGTCAATGGTGAAAACTGTTTTGGAATGTAAAGAATACAAGCCAAACTTGACTGGTCGTGTGATGGGTGAAACTGGGGTTACATTTGAACAGATGAAAGAAAACATGTCTAGTCTCGTAGCTGGTGTGCTTACTTCCCTTTTGTCGAGTGACCGGGTGGTACTCTTGTGTAACGTGTTGATAAGAAGGTATTGGCATAATAATCTATCATTGGTTATTGATTTTGTTGTACAGCTTTTGTCCCTTGTAATTTAAGTTACAATTTTCTGAGTCTGCAAACTAATCAAGTTTCAAAGCTGTCTGCTAGCTGTATTTCTCTATGAGAACATTATCCCAAGTTTTTACCCCACCTTAATTGAAGGCCCTGTTTGACAATCTTTCTTTTAAATTCGTAAAATTTGAGTTTAAGATTCTTTTTGTGGTTGAAGAATTTCATCATTTGGATAAAATATGACGTGCTCTATAGCTTTGTTTTGTTGTTTTTCTGCTAAGCCTGATCTACTGCTCCTAAAACAGGTATTTTGTTTTGGCAACAAGTGATGTGGAGGAATGGTACCAAAATCCCGAGTCCTTTCATCATGAGCAGGATTCTGTTCTGTGGTCTGAAAAACTAAGGCCATGTGCTGAAGCACTATACATTGTTTTGTTCGAGAATCATAGCCAAGTATGCTTCGTTAATTATTGGAATTATCTCCTCCTAATTTTCCAGATATGTTTGGATTGATTTGCAGTAAAACTTTTGCTTGATAAAGGTCAACCTGTTTGATTTTCATTTTCAGCTGCTAGGTCCTGTTGTGGTTTCAATTCTTCAGGAGGCAATGAATGGGTGTCCCTCTTCAGCAACTGAAATCACTCCACGGTTACTTCTGAAAGATGCCGCTTATGGTGCTGCAGCATATGTTTATTATGAACTATCAAATTACTTGAGCTTCAAAGACTGGTGCGTTTATTCTTTTAGAACGTTAACTGCTTATATATGAATATGTTTTCTTATATACTTATTTTGCTATCTCCTAATTCTGCGTGATTTACGTATTGAGCCTGGATTAAGCTAATGCTAGTCCTTTTATGCTTTTGGAAAGTTCAATGCATATTTTTTGGTTTGTGTTTTCTTTTAGTTAATGTCAACTTTTTTGAGCTTGAGAGATCAAAATCATACTTCATCCGTCCTAAAATGTGAGTTCACTTTAAAAAATCAAAGTTTTGAGAAAAGTATTAACTTTTTTGCATAATCAATGACCAAGATGACAATTTACTTAAATATGATGAGATTTGGTACTTTGATTTTGAAAGAAGATTCATTTTTGGGACATCTCAAAAGGAAAGGTTGACTTCATTTTGGCCGGAGTATGTTTTTATAGGAAGTTCGCATTTTGTACCCCCTAGGGTTAATAGCACCAGTACTAAAACTCCTTATGAATATTTTGTCAATTAACCTCCTTATGTTTCTTACTGGAGTGAAAAAGGATGACTTCTGTCCAAATTAACAGTGTGTCGAGTTCGATAAAATAGAAACGCCACAACACATGATAGTTTGAGCGGAAGTTAATTAGGGTCAAACTAACCTCTATCATGGGCCACATGGCTTGTGCAAGTATATTGCATAAAATATACAAGCATTGATTGGATAATGATCTGTGATTGGCTAGGCATGGAATGCTTTGCTTTATCCTTCATTTTCTTTGATGATGATGGAATTGTTTTGTAGATGTATTTTGCTTTGTCGCTACGTACTTACTTTAGTGATCAGATAATATGTTTACAATGCAGTGGATTCTTAACCTAACTTCCTCATGTTGTGTACTTTATGACCTTTTACATTTTACCTTTTACCTTTTACCTTTTAAAATATCTTGTAGGTTTAATGGTGCATTATCTCTAGAACTGATAAACGACCATCCAAATATGCGGATCATCCATAGGAAAGTTGCACTTATTCTTGGACAATGGGTTTCCGAGGTAATTTGAATTTGTTAGCTGGCTCATAAGGATGTCCTTATTGGTTTGTTATTGCCCATAGTGTCTTGTATGTCATGCCAGCTAATCAAGCATTTGTGTACTTCTCTGTCCAATGGAATTTAAGTCTGATGCTTGCTTGATATTATGTATAAAGAATAATCTGTAATCAGAATACTTTTTTTTCTTAAATGTCAGAGCCAATGTGTCAACACAGCTATTTTATAAAAAAATCTCACACAGATATTATATGTTCTGGACCTGCTCCCTTGATTGTTTACATATCTATATATATATATACATGTTATATAAACCTTTACTAAATTATTTGGTGAAACATTCTAATTAAACTATTTTAATCGTATCCCTCGTTGTGGTTTTGCCCAAGAGAACCTATTAAGAACAAAAGTAAGTTAGTAACTCATGAAAAGAAGAGCTTGAAGAAGTTTGGACATTAGGCTAGTTTGGCCAAGGAATCAGAGGTAACTTCTCATTTCTGTCTTTGTATAATTGTTTTTCCTTCTCATTTCTGCCTTTGTATCATTGTAGATATACACAGTTGAGAACACAAATTCTTTTAATAACTCATTCTATTTTCAAAAGTGGTCAATAATACTTTAACATAAGAGCAGAATGAGAGTGCCTGATAATCTTAACATGTTTTTCTTTTAATGTCTCAATTTTTTTTTGTCAAGACAAATGCTGGCTAATTAATTTGATGAACATAAGTTTGCTTTATACCTTGCTTAAATATTCCTAGTATTGATGCTAGCTTCTTCACAGATTAAAGATGACACGAGAAGAGCAGTTTACTGTGCTTTGATTAGATTGCTTCAGGACGACGACATATGTGTCAGGGTATGTTGTAGAGATCACAAGACTCCCATTTTTTTGCAGTTCCCTTACATTTTTCCAGTCCAAATTCGTAACGGTCGATCCCCTTTTACTCACTGAAGTTGTTCCTTTACTATTTCAGTTAGCAGCGTCCCGGTCTTTGTATTTTCATATTGAAGACGCAACTTTCTCAGAGCAGGACTTTTCTGATCTTCTTCCAATATGCTGGGATTCATGTTTTAAATTAGTAGAGGAAGTTCATGAGTTCGACTCGAAGGTACAAATTGGTGATGTCTTATTTTGCTGTTTATTGCTTCATTTATTGTGAATTGACATCACTCCTGCTACAGGAACTTATTTCCATAAGGACTTTCTTCCAATAATGATAGCTTATGGTAGTCTTTCCTTTCCACTTTTCCAGTCATTATGTGAGGATAGATTTTTATGTATCCAGAGGGAGCACCTCAACGAATTAAGAACACACCTGTTACCTCCACTTCTACTTCCACCACTCAATCTTTACCACCATAGATCTCTACCAAACAGAAGGTGACATTTACTTGATCCGTTTCAAAGCCCTATTGATTTGTACCTCTTAGTTGAGCACAATATCAGTATTGAGCCACAGAAGTGAGTCAAATTGTTTACGGCAGTTTTTTTTAACCTAAACTCCATCGAGTCGGGATACATTGACTTCAATGCAATTTTCTTAAGTATAAACTTTAACATATTTGTATCCTAAGAATCCTTGTCAAATTATGTAAGCTGACTCCATGGGAAGTCATTAAATATTCTAAATTCACCTATTAAAAGTGATTTCAACTTCAAATTTGGATATGTTCTTGAGTTGGTAAGTGTCAATGTAATTTATTAATCTTGCAAGTTGATAGCTAACTTGAAATAAGTTTGAAGAGACCAATCACCAAAAGAGAGAATATTGTACTATAGATGAAAACATTAACATCCCAAGGGATCTAGGAAGCAACAAACTATATACTTAAAAGTAGCAATTAATCCCCACAAGCCACTAAGATATGTTATTACAAGCTTCATAAATAAGATTAAACTGGAGTGTTTTTTATTTTGTATCAGCTTACATTTTTATCATTTCTCTTTTGAGTCTTAAGATGCGTATAAATTGGGTAAGTTTGATTACTCGTTGATAAGAAGCTTCTGTTCTCTGCTATTATTACATTTGTTTCAGGTTCAAATTTTAAATACCATTTCTTCTCTAATTGCACATGTCGCTGGAGTCATTCCATATGCAAACAAGTTGGTGCAGTTTTTTCAGAAGGTATTATTGTTTTGTTGGTTTATTTTCTATATATTTTATTGCTAGATATGGGTGAACGAACCACTTAAAAGGGAAGTATCATCTTCAGCTACTCAAATTGAACATAAGTGAGTTACTTTTAAAAATAAAATAATTAGTAATTAGCTACTTTTATCATACCTATTTGTATTAATTCTAAAAGAATATGTCAATATGTTACGAAAAATATATTAATATGATGCTTTTGAAAAGAGGACATAATGTTTGGAGAAGGACCATGACTTGCATTATATGTTGATGCTTTATTATGTTTAAAAATTTTGCCTTCTCGGGTTCCCCAAATTTCACCAGCATCTCCTTCTGTGTCAGCGCCAATATACATCAATCCTTTGATGATTTGATATGACTAAACTGGAGTTTTTTTATTACTCGCTGATAAGAAGCTTCTGTTCTCTACTATATTACATTTGTTTCAGGTTCAAGACATATGCAAACAAGTTGGTGCAGTTTTTTCAGAAGGTATTATTGTTTTGTTGGTTTATATTTTATTGCTAGATATGGGTGAAACGAGGGAAGTATCACGAAGTGAGTTTAGATTCGTGACAATATGGATCACATGGATACACATGTATGTTAATGTGTTTGCATTGAGATTTGTATGGGTTCTGTAATTACTATTGTTTCACTTATTGTGTAGATAAGTAGCATATATAGTATGTTTTGGTGCGTTACAAACTAAACGTAGTGCCCAAAAGAAAAGGAGAATCTTACTATGGTGAATGTGATTAAAGAGGAAATATATGCTATTCTAAGATGTGAACCTATCCACTTGAAGTAAATATGTATATTGCAGATCATATTGGTCTTTGTAGCATGCCAAGTGACCAATATGGTCACGTAGCAGTCATGATCATTTCTAATATTGCACTTTTTATGTAAGCACATTATACATAGAAATGTGCCCAAAGGGGCAAAACCCATATGCTAATTTAAGGTTTAAATTTTCAAGATAGTATTCTATTGGGATCTAGTGTTATGAAATAGTTTTCTTTTAAATTTATTGTATTGGGTTTGCTAGGGAAGTCATTTTAAAACCCTATCAAGCCTATGAAACAGATGCTCAGAATAATATATGATGTGTAAATGAGTGTACGAAATTACTGCCTAATCAATGTATCTCCCCTACAATGCTTTTTTGTGCTAAATATTGGAATACATAATTGATGTTATTCTAATAAATCTAGACTATATGGTCATCTGGAATCTATAGATAATGTAGATATATACTCTAATCAATAAAAGTGAATCATGGTTGAAATAACCTCTAATAAATAGAAACAGCCAATAATACTTCATTTCGGAAGCTGTGGTAGTGAACACAAAATTCCATAAGCTGAGTTACTTCAATAGAAAAAGAAACGTAGAGAATTCCTGAAGCTGAGTTTTAGAGTCAGGACGCGTTAACTAGCAGAGATGTTTGACTTCATTAATTTAGTTTAAATGGGTGTATTTTGTTATTTCACTCGTAGTTACACCAGAAAGTGGAATGCATCATATTTGCTTCTTTGTTCTTGTTTTAATTCATATTCTTAATATTTTATAATTATCCTTTGTTTAATATATGATGGATATATATTATCACATTTTTTTACACTGATTGAAAGTACCCTTTCATTTCAAGGCATGGGAGGAATCTTCTGGTGAAAACCTTCTGCAGATTCAGCTTCTTACTGCACTAAAGAATTTTGTTGTTGCACTCGGTTATCAGTCACCTACGTGTTACAACATGCTATTGCCCATTTTGCAAAGTGGGATCAGTTATAATAGCCCAGATGAACTTCTGGAAGACAGCATGCTGGTTAGTCAAATTTTTTGTTTTCCATTGAAAAGGCAAAAAGTCAAGCCAGAACTTCCTTAAAGTCACTCCCTTTATGTCTTACTAATTCTAGTTCATGCAGTTATGGGAAGCCACAATCTCTCATTCCCCTTCAGTGGTTCCTCAGTTGTTAGGACTCTTCCCATGTCTAGTGGAGATCTTGGATAGAAGCTTTGATCATGTGAAGGTTTGAAAGAGTAATGTATAGAGAGTACTACATTTTTTTTATAACTGCAATAATTTTATAACACTGGAGTTTATTTGTTGAAGTATAGGTTGCTACCAATATCATTGAAGGATACATAATTTTGGATGGGAATGAATTTCTCAGGCTTCATGCTTCTAGTGTTGCCAAACTTTTAGATTTGGTTGTTGAAGGTATCAATGTTAAAGGACTGCTTTCAGTTCTTCCAGTCATTGATCTTCTAATTCAGGTATTTTTTTTCTATCATACAATGGAAATTCGCTTAGAGAAAACACTCCACAACCCCCCTTTTGGCCCTATCCATTGTTATATCGTTTGATTTAAGCCAATGGAAAAGTCCGCCTTTCTGCATTCTTCCTAACATTTGAATATATAATATGCGGTGAAATAATTTCATTTTGGTAATTTTCAGTGGCTCAGTTCTTTAGAATGCTTAATGATTTAGTCATTTCTCGAAACATCCGTCTTCTTTTGTATTTTGGAGTGCTAAGAATGGATTCAGAGCAGTGGGCCTTCATTGATGTTAAAGACCAAATTGTTTATTTGCTTCTGTTGTGTGGCAGTGTTTCCCTTTGGAGGTGCCCCAGTTGATCAGCAGTACTCTTCAGGTAATTGGTTTCTTCATCTTTGCTTGATTTTATTATCATGTACCCAAATCTCTTGCCATTTTCTGCATACTATGTACAGTTTATGGACTTGCATTTTTGCTGGATATTGCTAGAAATTGATCGTTATATGCTTAACTGGGGGAGATGGCCATGATCCTTCTAAAACAGCTGTAAAAGCATCTTCAGCAGCCATTCTGGCAAGAATTTTGGTAATGAATACCAATTACCTTGCCCAGTTAACATCACAACCATCACTATTGGTAGTTCTCCAGCAGGCAGGATTTTCCGTTGAAGAAAACATTCTCCTTTACCTGGTTGACATATGGCTTGACAAGGTCAGCTGCTCCTGAACATAAATTAGCTACTAATATGCATTTTCCCAATCCCTCTGTGGGGGTTACCTGATTTTTGTTTTATTTACAAATTGAACTTTGACTGTAGGCCAATAGCTATCCCATATCCTGAACTGGAGGCTCATGATTATTTATTTATGGCTAATATATTACGGTAAAGACAAGGATAAATTATTCTAATCTGAAAATGGGTTTGGAGAAATATTATGTCATTAGAAACTTATGATGAAGGGGAAGTATCACCCATATTTAAGCCGATAATATTCTCAAGATAATCTCCTTTGCATCCAGTCTAATATAATTCTGTCTCTTTCATCATGAGAAGACAAATATGATTCCAAAATTGCATGTCTAACATACCGCCTGGCCTTTCAAGTGATTAGACAATATAGTGAAGAAAAACAATGGCTTGGGAGTTTGCCGATGGTTGCTTTGTAAATATCAACCTTGACCTTAATGAGTAGGGAATTTGGACCATGGTTACCACGAACATTGGGTATTTGGAACAAAATTGGGTACGAGAAATGTTACCGTGGTAGAGTGCACAAGGCATCTAAGTTCTTGTACCATGATTAGGAACGGTAGTACCTAGTACGCGGAACAAAGGGAAATAAGAATAAGTTGGTAACCCTGATTTAGACACAGTGAAAGAGAGTAGGATTTTGAATCAACCAAAAAAGGAAGAAAAGGAAAGAGAAGTGGATTTGGTATGTGTACATTTCCACGGAGCAGCTGTAATAGAGAGCTAGACGCATAATGGCTTTTCCTTATATCAGCATCTTTGCTGGTTAGAAAAGATTATATGATTAATTGTTATGAAGTCTTATTTTTTGGCAGAAGTTGTTTCCTTGACCCTTGTTGATCAATTTGATGACAGATTCTGTATTGCAGTGTAGCTGTCGGGTTTTCCCCTTGCAAAATAACTGTCGATTAGCATTTCTCCTACGGGCGTTGGGAGGTGGTTTAGACTGTTAGAAATCCCTAAATATGCAAAATCACAAACTATGATTGCCCTCATAGTCAAAACATATAAAGTCACACTTGATATAGTGAGCTCTTATTACTATTTCAACCAGAACTATGCCACTATTTTACACTTCAACTGAATTGTATAGGAAGATGATTTCTTGACCTTCTTTAAGTGCCCCTTTCATAATATTTATATAAATATTTTTAGAGTTGAGATTTTTGATCCAAACCCTTGAGCTTTCTTATTTACTGAAGGTTGAGGTAGGACAGGCATGTACTCTGTGGTGTCCAGAAAAATTGTCATCCTCATGGTGATTGTGTCTGAATAGGATTCAAGTTTTTAGCAATCAAGTAACATACCACTTTTCAAAAGTCATATCTATCGGACGCTTTGAATGTGATCCAAGTTGTCATTCTTGCCCAATCTTGGTTACATCATAATTTACAGAAACTAATAATTTGGAACACTCCCCCCACATCAATAACCTTCAGGACAGTTGATTAGCAGACCTCAAAATTGGAAATTGACTATCCAGTGTATACATAGAGGAAATTGTCTAGAAAGGATTAAATTAATGATTCTAATATCAACTTCCCGAGTGCTTTTAGAAGAAACTAATTTTGCTAATTATAAAGTAACCTTTTGCTAAAGTTGTAACTTCCATTTTCACATTTGTGGAAACTTCTTTTATTGCAAGTCAACATCCATGTTATGCCATGTGGTATCTATGTCCTGTCCTATATATCAGTGTCGCCAGGTCAATTTATCTTTTGATTAGAGTTATTCTAATATTGAACTCAACTTCTTAGTTTGCAATTTCATATGCAGTGCTGTCTTAAGTAATGCTTCATTAAGTTATTTTAGATTTTTGTACATTTTACTTGGTTGCAGGTAGACACTGTAACTTCTATCCAGAGAAAGACATTCGGTTTGGCCCTTTCTATTATTTTGACATTAAGATTACCTCAAGTACTTGACAAGCTTGATCAGATCCTAAGGTATTTACTCAACTTCTGATTTGATGCATCATCTGCAATTCAAGCATCAGATGACCTTTTGTAATAACTTTGTGGAATTTTGACTTGTAATAGTGTATGTACAAGTGTAATCTTGGGTGGAAGTGAAGACTTAACTGAAGAAGAGTCCAGGTTAGATTAGATGTAAAAAGATAATTTTATATGATTTTTCAACCTAACTGATGTTCGAGTGACTCCAACTGAAACACTCCTCTTTCTTTTCCCAATTTAATAAAAATAACAGTAATGATCATATAAGCTCTACCCGGCCTCATTTTCCAAGCAAAGAGTTCAGGAAGAGACAGGTGACTTTCTGGAATTTTCCCAATTCAGAATTTAAGATCTCGAGTAATGCACTGATGGAATTGTCCTTTTCTATTAGATCAAAATCTCTGACCCTGTAAATCAGTCATCACTGGAGAACTCGGTGAGAGAAAACCTTCAAACATGTGCTGCCCTTCATGGGGAATCTTTTAATTCTGCAATCAGTAGAATGCATCCTGCAGCGTTCGATCAATTAAAGCAGGCTTTGAAAATGACTTGGGCTTGAATTGATTCACAATTTTCTGATGGTGTTATGTTTTCATGTCTCAAGTCCAGTTTTTCTCTACATCCTATAAAAGGAGAATATATGGGGTAAGTTGCGTTCTACTTATTTATCTTGAGCTGTTTCCAAGTTTATAGTCTTGTTGGCAAATAGCTTTAAACAAATATCATCATTTTTTCCCAATATAAATGTGGGGTTGATTATGTCATATGATAATGATATATAAATGTGTTTTAGTTGGTTTGACCCTTTCCCTCTCTGACTTGTGTTGTCCAGCTGTGGATAATCATACATCTGACAAAATATTTGTTTTACCAGGTGACATTGGGGTTTCTTTTGACTTTTGCACGAGTTCATTACACATTTTCTGATGTCCATTAAATTGGTTAGCCTTGGTTTCTTTTCCATTCACCAAAGTTGCAGTTGTTGTATGTGTTCTTGTTGAAAATCACAAAACATTGTAAATAGTGCAATCCTTTCATGTTGTAGTTTTTTAGGCACAAGGGGATTTGCACACTTGAGTTTATCAAGTTTGATATGGCATGAGGGGTAGAAAAGTTGAGTGTACAAGATTTTCGAATTGGTTTTATGATATTTGTTGTGCATTTATGTACTCAAAAGAGAATTGACTACTGTTGGATTTTATAAGGAAATAGTGATTCAATATTGAAAAGATATCTGATCATTTATCTTGTAATTTGCTGTTTACTTTTGCTTCTTTGTCACTGATTGTATGACAATTTTGAGTACTAGATTGATGCACTTTCAGATCCTGATCTTAAGGTTGGAGAATATCATCAAGGTAGTTATAAACCAGGTACATTTTGCAGTGTCAAAGCTAAAACTTACTAGGAAAATTATTTGCCTGCTCCAAGGTGGGCTGGTGTATCTGTTGGTTAATTGGGTTTGGGAAGTGGGAAACATAATGATCAACTGCTTATGGTCAACTGGAGCACCACATTGAAAGGAAACTACTTCCCAATCTTTTTCCTCTATTCAGTTCTCTCAGTAACTGGAGAAATATGTCCAGATAGTGAAAAAGTAAGGTGTGTCCTAACATGTAGCCATCTGAACTTCCATTTCAGAGGTGGTTTAATTTGTTCCATAATTGACATAAATAGCTGTCAATAAAATATTACTCCCTCTGTTCCACCAAGAGTACCATTTGTCATTTTTGTATTCCACATTTTTTTAATTATGTAGTATAAGATGACGCAATGTTAAGTCGGGTGGACTCTGTACTTCAAGGGAAATTGAGTTGGTTCACTACTTGTGGTCCTGGAGGAAGGTATAAAGGTGACCAAGTTACTCTTGTATTATCCCCAACTCTTTTGATGAGCTGATTGTTTAAGTTGAACAAAAACATGGCCTTCTGGGGTTTATTTTGTCATTCAAAATGACATGTAGGGTGATGAATGGTTTCGTTTAGTAAATCTCGAGTTCGCCTCTATTATCTCCCACAAAAAAGTCACAAATCGAGAGAAGAAATCATCCTCCAATATTATGATCTGCAAAAAATCGGTAGATGTTGGAGAAGTACAAAAAATGAAAGCTGTTCGCCTTTCATATTGAGGAAGATTAAATTTAATAGAGGATAACTCGATATAATTAACTACATATGCTATGCCTTTCAGCCCCAAAGATGGATGGATTAGCCTGGCCAAAATCAAAATTATTCTACGGCCTAAGCTTTCAATATAAACCGAGATGCTTCTATTTCAAAATATTCCTACGATGGACAAAATGCGTACACATAAGATTGAAAACAAATTTACATTGTTAAAACCTATCAGACAAATAAAATACTCTAAAACTAAACATAAACTTGTCTTCAAGAACACCGTTCAAAAAGAGCTTTAGTTTATTCTTTCTCGTTTCAGATATACTAGTTCAAATTCCTATTATGAATTTGACTAGTTAACAATGTTTATAAGAGTGGCATTTTAAAAATGAAACTTAGGCCAAGAACCAAAATTGTTCTATTCAGAGTTCAACTAATATTAAGGTGCCTAATTATGTTAATTGTTGCTTGAAAATTTTTGTAATTGAAGAACAAAAACCCATGAAAGGTACTGTATAACTGTGTACAGGCTTATAAGGCACATCTGGTACACCCAGTTAGGACCTAAAATTGATTACCATCTTAAAGAATTCATAATCAACACCACCAGATACATTGTAGTAGCCCAAAATTGGATAAAAGCAAGAATACAAATAAAAATTAGATTTTAAACTGAAGTTGTCTCATTCTTGGGGTGCACCACCATTCATTGCGTCATCCATAGGCTCAGCTGTATCCTCAACTTTGTCACCCTTCTTAGCTGGATAAAAAATACAATAATCAAATGTGAGGCTTGTAGTTGTACATAACAAGAGATTAAATTGTGTTCCAGCTTCTATTATATAATATTTCTATAATAGGGGATGAAGAATAAACTTTGTGCCACTCAAAATTTTGCCTTATAAAAAGGGGAGGGATTATGTTGCCAAAAAAGAGGGCAACACAAGTTGAATGAGAAGGATTTGATGACATGATTCTCGGTTGTTTTTAACCTATTGCTATATGTTTCTCCTTTCAACTAAAACTTCATGCAAGCATACCTTTCTTTTTCTTCCCACCACCTTTCTTCTTTGTCTTTGTGCCCAAAGCTAACCAGGCCTTGATTTCAGGGTCATCTATAGTTTTTGTGGGCTCCAACTCTTGTAAGGGATGAGAAGTGATCCTATCTGATCCATTCGGCATCAGTAAAACAGTGAATTTAATATGTGCAACATAATCACCTGCACCAGAAACAACCACAGCTTCAACATAAGGAGCAGACTCCTAAATTTTCTTGAGTAACATCCACCAAGAATTCTGCAATCTGAATCTTCCTAAATTTTCTTACCAGGCTTCTCGTGAAGAACAGGATATGGCTGCAAGAGATCATGATTGACACATTCCACCAACCCCAGGCGAGCACGTTTCTCTTCCAAAGCCCTGGTGAAGACATTTCAAATTTGCCACTAGAGTAAAAAACTGGTGACAGAACACCTGTGAAGAGAGATGAAAAAATAACAGACCTTGCGGTAAACGGCATAATTGGGAACTTCTGACTTATCTCGCTGAAAATGAACCTTGATGCTTTCATTTTCAAGTGATAGTTCTTGTCTACAGCTCTTTTATAGACTGTTGTTTGCCTTTCATCTAACAGCTTGGGCTGCGATTTGAGCAAGCATTGTAAGGGGAAATGTAAGAAGCTATACACTATGCAATAGCCTTAGTTCTATAAAACAATCTTACCTTTCCATCACCTGTACTTGTCACTATATCAATTGCATAAACTTCATTCTCCTCAAACTCCGCATCATCAACTCTTGTATCTGGGTTTGAGACACTCAGTACAACTTTGTTTCCATCAATCACAAACTGCTTGAGCTGATGACCAAGAACACCTTCAACAATTTTGCAGTCATAGGCAGCAGCAACCTTCTGAATTGCTTCGGTCACATCTTTGTTCTGCCATGAAGAATATAGAGAATTAGCAAACAAGTGACAGGATGAGAGAAAATAAAGAAACAATTTTGTTCTATTAATTGATTTCATTAGTCTCACTTAACAAGATCAAGAAGTAGTTTCTAACTATAGACAGGAATTCATAACGATGCAAGCAATCATCGATTTTAGATAATGAAATCTCAACGACACAATTTACAAAATAGTGAAATTAAGAGGCTAACTGTCAGGTACAAAGGTAGATGCATAAAATGGCTTAAGCATTTCACTTTAGACTGTGGATGACAATCTGCAAACATGGACCAGCATTGAGGATTGTAAAAACCAAAACCCAAAAAATGTAGTACCTCTTAAAAATGCCAAATACAAGTATACTCCCTGAAGAAACTAGTACAAGGCACAGCCATAACAATCTGCTGTGCCTTGTGCGAACAGTCAACCAGTCTGCTAGATTTCATACCTATGTAGATAATGGAACCCTTTCCAGCCAGAAGCTAATGACAGAAGTCCTATCAGAGTAACCATCACTTGGAATTTCTTCCATAGCTTATGACAAGTATTCATCATGTAGAAGCATATTAAACTTCTGACCAGTAATATAAAATACAAGGCACCACATCAAGAACTCCAAAGATGTGCACATTAGTTTTATTTCTTTGAGAAGTAAGAACATATCGTGCTATGATGCTAAAAGAAGAGAGAAAGATGATAACAATCACTGACAACATAAAAACAAATCAAATACAATCTCTTTAACTGAAATAATGACTTGCTTTCTAACAGTTATAGTTCATAGACTGACTCGGTTTTATGGCATTTAACAATATAGATCACAATTTGTAGACCATAAAGAGGAGAATTTGTTGGGGAAGTAAAGAAAGGGAAACAAAGAGGCACGATGATCTATCAGTGTAACTATGACATTAATATGGCTTCACAGGAGTAACACTCCATTGCCAGTTAGTATCTTCTTCATATAGAAATCATGCTCTAGTTCCATTAGAAAGAGTAACAAAACGACTAAAAACTGCCCATGCGAGTGCATCACTTGAGAAACTAAAAACCAAAAGGGAAACTTTGACTATAAATGGCACACATACAGACAAACAGAGGAACTGAAAAGCAGCAATTAAAGTTAAGAGAGGAAAAGAATCCGTGGAGAATAGATAAATCTAACAAAAATAGATGGAATGAAGAGGAAAACCTATCTGTCAAAGGCAAACAACCAATAAGGTCAAGCCAATATACCTTCAGCATAATTTAGTTGACTAATATAGTATGTCACTAATTATAGAGAATAGGTCAACATGGAGCACCCTTTGTAATGGCCAAGCAAAATATAAGCAACAGGGGACAGAAGAAATCACAGAAAGCATATAATCACCACACAATTTGCAAAACTACCTCTTCTAGGAATACTATGCAGTTTTGTGCATACGTAAATTGCCATTATATATCTAGCCTATAAATCAAAATGTTTGCCCACAAGGGAAAGTTAATGTCAACCACAAAAGAAGTTGATTAACATGGAGCATCCGAAAGTAATAGCCATGTATTATTATATAGGCAACAGGAAAAAAGAGGAGATAGGGAAGCATCCAATCCCCTCGGCAAAGTTGCCATTAGTACAAAAGCATTGCAAAAGTCAAATTAGGTGTTGATTTTGGCATAGGTACTTAGGTAGTGCCTAATACTATCATAGTGTATCTTGTAAATGAAAAATGTTGGCCACAAGGGATAAATAGTGTCAACCATTAAAAACTGATTAACATGGAGCATCCCAAGGTACTAGCCATGCATTATTATGTAGGCAACAGGGAAAAAGAGGAGATTGGAAAGCAACCAATCCCCTCGGCAAAGTTGCCATTAATACAAATTTTGTATTAGATAGATTTAACAATTTTGCATAGGTACCCATGCATTCAGAAAACATTGCCGTTCTATCTTTTAAATGTTATCAAGGCATTCAACTATTTATGTAGCTCATTCCATATACAAGCACATAATAATTGAAGAGAACAAAGCAATAACTGACATAAAACCCATAACAAATAAAACTATATCATAATTCATTTAAATTATCCCATGTCAGAGTAACTATGACAAAATATGAAGCACCGATTCGGACTCGACTCCATATGCAACACAGCAACATGGGATGCTACATGTTCCAAAAAACAAAAGATACGATACGTCAGTGACACGTTCAATTTTTTTTATATATTTTTAATAATATAAATGTATTTTATACAATAAATGAATATAATTATTAATCCAATCACATATCATATATGGAATAAAATTAATGTTAACAATTGTTTAATGTTAAGTGTTAACTGTTAATCAATTAGGCAGCCCACAATCAAACACAAATTTATAACATACCCAATCACATAATTTTATGCAGCCAATCACATATAATATATAAAATTAATGCAACCAGCAGCCCACAGTTAAAGACTCCAACCAAAAATAACGAAAAAGGAGCAGCCAGGAAAGAGAGGAGCATATCGGGTAGCATATATATTAAAGCAAAAAAAAAGGAGAGAGAGACTCGAACTGAAAAAACAAAAAGGGGTTTAGGTTGTAGCAGCCGTGAAAGGATAGGAGAGAGGAGAGAGGAGAGAGGGGAGAGGAAAGAGGAGAGAGGAGAGAGGAGCAGGTGAGACGAGCCTCGAGAGGAGGCGAGAAGAGCAGTGAAGTCACTGCAAAGTCACCACAAAGTTGACACAAGAAGAGAAGTCGATTGGAATGTTTGCGATGTGATTTGTAATGAACTAGGTTTAGAAGGTATAAATTGCATCTTTAATTAGCTTATTCTTCTAATTCAAGCACTGAAATTTATTTACTTTTTAAAAAAAATACCCTGGGCCTGTACCCCAGTGTGTCCAAGCTGTCCCCAGCATGAAGGAGCCTTAAAACAAGGAAAAAAAAGAAATTCACAGACATCTGTCGCGGACGGTGTCGGAGCAAATTTGTGTCTGACTTGTGTCGGACACCAATTTGTGGCCTTCCTAGATGTGTTTGTGCTTCATAGATGACAAAGACTTAATTTGGACATTAGTCTATATCTAATCCAGATTAATCATCATTTAGAGTAGGCTGTATGAACTAAGAAAAGGTAGTAAGGCTCACTGGCTCAGTCAAATACAGAAACTCTCTACCCAAATCATGCAGGAAAAGGTGATATTAAAAGACTATGTACTTACAAATAGAATGTTTTAAATTTAAAAGTCAAAGAATAAATTACACTAAATAGGCATCATAAGCTATCATATGATCAGATAATAATAAAAAAGAAATAACAGATAAACAACCTAGGAACCACTATAAAATAGTATGGCACAAACTGCCAATGTGATGCCTCTGAAGCAGTTATGAACAGATGACAATTAAATACTCATCCCTTTAAAATGCAACAATAAATACTCAAAAAGAGTCATAAAACACCAAAAACAAAACCTATAATTGCCAATATGATTACCTTCTTTCCTGGCCTCACAAGCCTCAAAGCAACTTCAGCAGCAGTGTTTGCTGCAGCAATAACATCAGCTGCTTTCCCAGTCACTTTCCCTTCGTGAAGAACATGAGTGTGTGCAACTACGGCAATGAATCCATCTATGTGACATCCAATATCACTGCATCCATCAAACACCCATCTTATTTGCTCAGTCATAACCAAGAGCACACCACAAACGTGCTACTAAATACAGTGTAAAAGTGAATATAAAAACCTGAGATTCAAGAAAACTTACATCTTTAAAACATCACCTTCTTCCAACACAGACTCATCACTGGCTAGCGGTGAGAAATGACACACCGTGTTGTTTACAGATAAACAAGTTGGGAATGCAATTCCCTTCTCAATCTTCTTCTTCACATTCTTGTACATATTTCCGGTCTGCCTATACATATATATACATAAACCCAATTTAACATCAACAGGAAATATCAAGAAGAATGATAGACTTTAGACTTTAACATATAAATGGGAAACTTACTCTCTAATGAATGAATCCCCTTTCTCACAAATGTCAACAATCTTTGCCTTTGGCTTGCATTCTAACAATACTAATTGCAAAGCCTCTGCATATTTCAACAAAAATAAAAAAACAATGGTGTAATTAAGCTAACTGGTTCTATTTATACAAATTCGCAACTAAATTTGTCCAAAGAATACAATTTATTCTATTGTTTTTAGTATCTCAAACACACATATAATGAGAGAGAGAAAGGTGGAGTAACTGTTAACAGTCTCAGCGGCGAGCTTGTATTTGGTAACAACTTCAGGAGATGAGAGATCCAGCTCCTTCTCTTCCCTTTCATCGTCCGCCATCGTTTCGAATCAGACCTGAATTGTAAAACCTCGAAATCAGTTACAAATAAACAAACTATTAAAGACAAACGCAACAATTGCAGAGTTAAAATTTCACAAAACTTTAACCTGAAATCAGTAGATATTGATCGAGGAATAACTGTGCAGCTAGGGTTTTAGCTAACAGTAATGTACTGGTTTGAAGAGGGAGGTGGCTTCAGAGTGATAGGGTTTGAGTCGGCAGTGTTTGCTTTATATAGAGAGCAAGAGAGCTTCGCGTTACTAGTATATTTTTACGAGTTTTTTCATGTGAGTTTTCTTTTTTGTTTTTCATTTTTAAGTATTTGTACAATGATTTTTAATAAATAAATAAATAAAAACAAAAACCTCCCTTTTTAGGTTTCAATCCAAATTCACTTAAATATTTTTTTCTAAAAAAAGTAAACTTCATTTGACTATTGAGTTATCATTATATATTATCTTCCTATAAAATATAGTAATAGATATCTGTTGAGATAATCTGGAATAATATTAAGTAGACCAATATTTATTAATTGACATAGGTATATATATATATATATATATATATATATATATATATATATATATATATATATATATATATATATATATATATATACTATATGAATTTGCAAATTTAATAATTAATAATTTATTATTATCAACCACAAAAAAAATTAATTTTTTTTATCGATTCATGCACGTTAAAACAATTACTTTTTCAGACATAAATTAAGAAGTCATTAATTAAAAGATAACTTAACGTATGTGTTTAATTGTTACTTAATAAATTTATAAATTATTATTACTTCAATAGAATAAAATTTTACGATCCAATTATGAGTATTACATTAGATTATAATTTTCTTTTTTACACGTAACGACAATTTGAACCATGCAACAATTTTGGTCAATGTAATACTAATGTTTATTATTTCAATTGATTTAATAACTTTTAGTTAAATAAACCATTACAACACATAGAACCTTTGAACATACATTGATGTAGTACTAATCAAAATCAAACTATTAAACTCCAATAATAAGGAAATAAACATGATCGATCACCTTTTACTTTTCAATTTATCATCTAAGAAGAAAATGATTGTTTACTCGCAACAACTAAAACATAACCCCCACCAGGCACTAGTCTTATCTAATCTAATGGTATTTGCTTAGTAAATAGGGAAGTATCAAGTGTTGCATTAGAAGATGAACCTTCTTTCTACCTGCCTTCAGAGTAAAAAAGTAAATAAAAGAATTAAAAAGGTATATATTTAACTGTTTTTTAATAGTATATAATATGGAAAAAAGGGGTGGGTGGGTGGGTGGGGGAGAAAAGAGGTTAAATTATGAGCAACCCCTACCCAATAATAATAATCACCAAAGGCAACCACCTTGCAAGCTCATCACCACATAACAAGTTCATAACTTGGATAATAAAACCTCATTCCCATCAAGTTTTCATCAACCTAACTCATAATTCATCAGTCAACATATTCTTGCCCCGACTCTCCCTTTCCTCAACTCAATGGCAAGACCACCATTAAATCCTCGTGATCGCAAGCAAACAAGCCTGCAGGCTGCCTTGTAACGCTCAGACCAGGCAGATTCTTCATCACATTATTGAGCTTCTTGTGTTGCTCATTCAAAGAAACATCCATGACTGCAATTTCAGACCAACACAGAGTTGATTATATATATAGAAAAAGAAGGATGAAAATCCACTGTTTTATCAAGGAAAAAAATTACATCATTTATGCATTTATATGCTCAGGAAAATTACATCATTTATGCAATTTGGGTAAATGAAACTGACAGTTCATGAAAAAAATAAGGTTTCTAGGCAGGTTTCTGTAGCCCAATAAGATCATTTGATGGGGAAAATGAAAAAAAATTAAATTACAAATAGATGGACATCAAATCACTACATCAACACTTTCACATAGCCATACAATGATGTTAAAAGCTAAAATGTAATTAGAAAGACCTCGCATTATAGTCCAAGCAAAAATTTAATTTGGAAATAGAGTATCGAAAAACAACAAAATAAAAGAAGTTGCAAACTAGACATATGATGACCACAAGTAGACCATTCCACTGCAAAACAGAAATCCCAGTCTTTCGCAATATTTTTCAACTAAACAAAAAGTACACAAGCAGAAACTACAAATGATTTATTTATTAAGGGAAATAAAAAATTGAAGCCAATACCCAATAACAAAGTTCTAGTTCTTTCTGTTAGTCTAGTTATTGCAGGACAATACAGCCAATGGGGTTGGTTCAATGGCATGGGATGCACAAAAATAAGGGTAGATTACATGATCAAATCTTGCCAACTCCAAGTGTGTTAACAACATGACAACTAACCACTAATATACATCCCTAAAATAACTCCAATTACACCATGACATACTACCACAATTACATAAACTTTAGACTGTAATAAAATATTTTAACAAATTGAGCATGTAACATCAAGCTCCCTCCCTGTCATTACACATTCACATGAATCCAAAAATGAAATATTCTCTGATATGTCCAGGCTGACTTTCGCCAAGGACATCAAATGAAATAGGTAGAGATTAATTTTAAAACAGTTTATGTAATCCTGTCCTCAGTGCAATCAAAAGACTTGGAGGAAAGGGAAGAGGTACGTAAAACAGCGCCTTCATGCTTGCAATTGAATTGAGATCTCAATAACCTAAATGTAACAAATGATACCTATAAGGGTGCATTGTGAATGTATCTTTTCTCGTAGAAGCCCATCACTTGATCAGCCACACCCCACATAATTGCCTGGCCAGGTGGGATCCTCATGAGCCGGGGCAACAGTCCCTTCCACAAGGCAAGCAAGCCTTCCTCTGCATATATTGTTGAGATGGCGTGAAACATGCCCCTATACTTCAGGTCAGCCCCAGATCGGCTCTGAGCCATTAACCTTGTTTTTACAACATCAAATGGGCCTGTGCATATTGGACCAGCTGTTCCAGCAAGAAATCCCGATATCATAGACTGCCATGGCAGGAGGACTTTTCCATCACCTTCATGTTTCTTCCACAAGATTTTGTCGAAAGCATTCTTGGCCGTGAACATCGCAGCCTGGTTAGGCCCCATTGCGCATCACAGTTGGGGCAGCCCCTGCCCAAAGCCCACGGAGGCCCTCTTCACTGATGATTACACCAGCACAATGTATAGGGCCCTTGTACTTCAAAAGTTCAGGGCTTAACCCTTTTTGTTGCTGCAATCTAATTTTCACCACCTGCATTGATCAAAGTTGACAACTATTATGTGAGTGCATCTAAGTTATATCTACAAAACAATCTAGTAGCAACTCCTAGTAAATTTTTCTCTACAAATATTCACCAAATGTGAACAATAGTCGAAGTTTATTAAGCAGGTTCACTTGTGCTTTCGCAAGTAGAATGCATCTTTATAAGACCGTAACAAGATACAGAGAGAAAAACTAGTTGTAGAACAAAAGTTATCGAAATAACTTTACTACGCAACAGTGTAGTTCAGTTGTATAACCATTCTAAAATAAGATATACAAGAGTATACCAAAAGGAAACTCGGAGAGTACAAAACGAATTCTTGATAAATGATAACTATGACATGAGACACAATATATCTTTAAATATACACAATGGCAAAACAAAATCTATCTCTTCTTCGTTAAAGTTCTCCCATCTTCCTTACTTTCTTCTATATCATGAGATTCAAATAACCTAAGAGGCACGAAGATCCAGTGACAGGCAAGTCAAAGTAGCGAAAATCAAGTGACAGGTAGAAAGGAGAGCTAGACTTGAATGCAAGAATGATTGATGGCCTCTTGGTCACCAGCAACGACTGTCTATATCTTTTCAAAATTTTAGACCCACTCTTTTGGAACTGCATTAGTCCTATGCCAAAGGAGCAAAACTGTAACACCCCAGTTTCACATCGAAAGACAGAAGAAAAATTTGTCTGCATATAAAGAAATAAGTTACTACCAATAATACCTTCAAGTTATGACCTTTTGGGTGAGCCTGTGATAGGCTAAGATAACCCAAGAAAATACTATTGGGCCAGTGATTTAAGGTTTTATTTTGATGTATTTGATTCGATTCGGACTTGAGATTTGACCCGAGATTTGTTCCGGACTCGAGATTTGACTCGGGTTGTTTTATATGGCATTAGAACCGAGGAGGTGGGGACACGAAGGATGGTGGTATTATCTCACAAAGAGATGGAGGTCCGGAGGTGGGGATACGAAATCGACCGGTATTATCCCACAATGACTAGAGAGGCAAAGATTTGTGGACCGTGTGTGATCGGTTTTGACGGGGACGTCAAAAAATTTAAGTGGGGGAGTTTGTAACACCCCAATCCCACATTGAAAGATTGCATATAAAGAAATAAGTTACTAACGATAGTACCTTCAAGTCATGATCTTTTGGGTGAGCTTGTGGTAGGCTAAGATGACCCAAGAAGATACTATTGGGCCAATTGTTTAAGGCTTTATTTTGATGAATTTGATTCGATTCGGACTTGAGATTTGACCCGAAATTTATTCCGGACTTGATATTTGACTCGGGTTGTTTCAAAAACTCTTCTCAGAATACATTGAAAAATGAGTCATCAATTGTGGCGTTTCCCTCGGGAAGATGTTCGGAAGTCGGAACCCTCTGTCCGTCTCTCTCACGACCTTTTCAAAGTTAATCAGTAATCTGTCAAGTACATTAGTCACTCAGAATCCATAGGCATTCGATACATGCATTAGTCTGTGGAAGAGTGAAAGAGTCACCACTACTGATGATTTCCCTTATCGCAGATAGGATGTCTAAAAGTTCGTCGCAGTTCATTGTTGTGCTTACACTCTAGGCACCCTTTTCCAAGTAGGACCTATCAAGTGTTTGTGTGTGTGTGTGTGTGTGTGTGTGTGTGTGTGTGTGTGTGTGAACTTTCGTGCATGTAAGAGACAGATAGAGAGAGAGAGAGAGAGAGACTCTTAAGCAAGAAAAAACATACAGTGAGAAGAGAAAATGCTCAGATAAAGAGCGTCAAGTATCTGCTGTTATCTTTATTTATTTCAGTAACCCCTGGAGGAAACTTTGCATCCCCGGAGGCCCTGACCAGATTACAAGTTTGGAAGATTCATGCCACATTACCATTATTTATCATTCAAAGGATTCCGTCATCATAAATCATAGTTCCATTACCAACTTCAAAATCAAAGTATATATTATTTACTTTTTCATAATTTGTTATATTATTAATTTTCATATATTAAACTAAATAATTTTCAAACAATTCATAACTCCAAAACTCAGCATATAAAATCTTTTAAACACTTGAAAGTTGAAACATTTGATAGAAAAACGCATCCATACCCATATAATATCACAAACCAAACAAAATTAACAAAATTTCCATCCAATAATAAGTTAGACACAAAACAAAAAGAGACAAACCTCAAATGGGGTAACAATAACCAAAGCTTCAAGAACACCAGCACCAAACCCGGAAAGAATCCGGCCCTGATTACTGATATGGCCGGTTTCCGAGTCCTTGAACGCGCTCTGCAACACCGCATTGGAGCCCATTCTGAGGGCATACTTAAGGGTCAAATGAGTGGCGAATGGGGTCAATCCCTTCCACAGGGCCCGAACGCCTTCGGTTTTGACAATGGTGCTGCCGCAGTGGATGATTCCCTTGTAGGAACCGGAGCGGTCAAGCTGTAAACGGGTCTTGATAACGTCAATTGGCTGTAAACAAGAAGCCTCTACGATTCCTCCGATAGAACCCGAAATTGCCTTCATATACGGCGGGATTGTTTTGCTCTGTGTGGTGTTCGTTTCGGATTTTTTATTCGTTTCCGCCATTGTAAAAGGTACTTTACTCTAATTACCCAAAAAATGTCCGATTGGCGAATTTAGGATTTTTTGGGTCTTGATCTTTTCCTTCCCAGTGCTCTGAGGTGTAAATGGAAATGGTAGCCGAGGTGAGAGAAAATGAATCAGCACAATAAGAATGAATTACAGTATTTAACAGTCTGGAATAAATATAAACTTTTTGAACCATTATATTTAAGTTTAAACACGTGATCAAAATATTAAAATATGGAGTACACTAAATATAAATTAAGAAACTGAATCAATACACTTGTCACATTTTGATTCATTTTCGTATATGAAAAATGAGGATCCGGTTAGCAGCTGATATGGAGAAAGATTATTTTTGGGTCTGAGTATCGATAATTTATGGATTAAAATTAATTTTATGCTAATCAATCATTGAGATTGAATGCTTCATACAAACTAATTATAAATAAATTTTGTTAGCACCAAATTGCAACCTATAATAGTAATATTGATTAAATATACAAGTCTTTGTAGAATTAAAATTGAAATTATTATTATTTTTATAATAAAAAAATTGATATTACAAGTTATCAATCACATGAATACAAGTCCAATTTATTATTATTATTATTCATATAAGGAGGAGGGAGACTTGCCAAAATATTAACTTGTTTGTTGAAAATATTAATTTTCTTAAAGTAAACTAATGATTCTAGTTCACATGAATCTTTTCTTCAGAGATCAAATATGATAAGTAAAAAGTAAAAAATGTAGTGAAAATATAAAATCCATTATACACTCGAGTTCAGTTACAGGAAGAGGGAGAATTTATTAGAGAAGCTTCACACTTAATAAAGAAGGCCTAGCTAAGAAATTTATGATGTATGCATGTCACCGAGGGCTGTTTACTGGGAACAACAAATGACTACTGTCCATGCTATATTGTTCAGAAATGTCTCCTGTATTATTAATACCATAAGAGCTCAATTGAACAGTATAAAGATCCGAGTGTTGAGTTTCATTCATTAAGCTCGTAGCCTCTTCATTATTATGTACATGTTGATGATTAGCCCATGGATGTTTAGTAAACTTCCTTAAACCTTCTAATTCCATTGCCACTTCCTTCATTGTAGGTCTTTCTTCACCACTCAGACTAAGACACTTCTTTATAAGCTCTGCCATGGTTTGGAGCTGTTCTAAAGCCCCTTCCCTTACAACTCGAGCCTCTATAATCTGAAACAACCGATTTTGCTTTACAGACATAATGAAATATGTGGCTAGATTTCTTTCTTCCTGTGGTTTCTCCAAACAAAGGGGTTTTCTCCCGGTCAAGAGCTCCGCCAGAACCACTCCAAAGCTATAGACATCGCTTTTATCTGTCAATTGGCTCGTATGGAAGTATTCCGGATCCAGGTACCCTAGCGTCCCTTGGACTAAGGTAGTCACTTGAGTTTGATCCAAGGGTATTAGCCTTGATGCTCCAAAATCTGAGATTTTGGTTACATGATGATCGTCTAGTAATATGTTGGCAGACTTTACATCTCTATGAATGATTGGCATTGAAGCCGCCGAGTGAAGATACGCAAGAGCGCCAGCAGATTCAGCAGCAATTCTTAGTCGGTTTTCCAAAGATAACCATGCCATGCCTCCTCTGTTGCTGTGGATATGGTGAAATAAAGTACCATTTGAAACATATTCATAAACCAACAAGGGGACTTCACTCTCCAAACAACACCCCAAAAGCTTCACTACATTTCTGTGGTTGACTTGTGCAAGAATAATCACCTCATTGATGAATTGCTCTATTTGACTATCATCCATTATTCTCGACTTTTTGATTGCAACTACGCGTTGATCCGATAAAATTCCTTTGTACACCGTGCCATAACCCCCTCGTCCAACGATCCTATCGTTTGCATAGTTGTTGGTGGCTTTCTCGAGTTCTTCGGCTGTGAAAATTTTTGTGGACTCAACACCGCCCTCATTTGAAGTAATTTGTTGCTTCAACAGCACACCACCGTTTTGCTGAAAGAATTTCTCTCTAACTTTGATGAGCTTCCTTCTCTTGATGCTAAAGTAAAGCCAACTTATTCCAATGATCAAGGACAAGAAGCCGAATCCCAAACCTGCACATTCAATTAACTTAACGTGTTCCAAAGCATAACAACATATTCTTTTGCAGTTTACATATCATTCTGGTCCTATACTTTGGAACATAGAAAGTCTTAAATGCTAGTTCCATCTGTTTTATAAGTCACAAACAGGTGTTTGAAATAAATGATATAAACAAGATAGATACCCCAATTTACCTTTTGAAAAAAAAAAGATAGCTAGAAATCCTATAGGTTGATTATCACTTGACAAAAATTAGACTTTATAGAAGATTGAACCTCAAGGGGATAACTCAGAATTAGGATACTCTCCATTTCATGGTTCAGATTTAAAATGTGTTGGAATGTAACATGATGATGATGGAAAATATACAAATGAAATGGAGAGAATCCTAGCTAACAATCACTTGATATTTAAAATAATAGTATATGTTAAAACTTGTTAATAATTTTTTTACCTAGTGACAATTTGATTACTGGGAATTCAGGGCTTTCAGCAATGCAGCCACGGCCATTTTTCTTCCCATCACCATAGTATCCGTGTGGACAAGAACAATTATAACTCCCTGGAGAATTAACACAAATCTTCTCGCAATCATTCTTGTTTGGATCAGCACATTCATTGATATCTAGGAGTAAAAAAGAGATATATCACAAAACATTAACAATTTGTAATTGCAAAGTTTAAAAGAGCTTTCTTACAGGTTTTTTAATTATCACAACTTACCTTGGCAACCCGGATCAAGATACGGATTGCCCTCGTAACCTTCAAGGCAGCTGCAACGGTATCCTCCTAGACCACTATCCGAATCAACGCAGTAACTATTTGATAGGCACACAAAAGAACTAGAGTCTCGAGCTTGATCACAAGTTTGATTCCCAATCACCCAGTCAAGTACTATGGGAACATTAGCCAGGGTTCTGTTCACGAAATTTGGATCAGAAAAATCCGATGCACCGCGAAATTTAAAGCTATCTTTCTCACCCAAAAACGCATAGCTGCATGGATCAAATGACCAAACCCCAGTGTGGTTCCTCAAGGTACCAAGATTAGTGAGAAAATACTTGAGACCCTTTGGTATTAATGTTTGGCAACAACCAATGCCAGAACACTCGTCATTAGGCACATCTTTAGCCTTGGAACATAGGGAAATACACCCGCTAGTGAAGTTGCGGTTTAGGGGACCCGTTATTAATGCAAGATCATCACAACCAATGAGTGTGAATATATTTGCATCGGAGAATGTATAGGGAGATTCCCCTAAATTGGTAAATGCGTTTTTGTCTTGGACCAATGCGCCGGATGGACCGTAGCATTTTTTTGCTACCACGTTAGAAATGCGCAATTGAGCGTCGGATATGTCGTAAACTTGAAGGCCGCCTATGAAGGCCTTGGGAGGATTGAAGGAAGTGTTGCAATTAATGTCGAACCATAAGGAGTCTAGGGAACAACCCGAGCCTACTCCGATGCCGAAAGGATATGGCACTGTTAGGTTTCCGCATTGGCGTTGGCATCCGGGCTTTGTGATGGCGGATGATGTGGCCAGCGTCAACGTTGCTGCTAGCCCACAAACACAAGCTAAGGCAACTAGCAAGTTCATGTTGCTAATGAATGGGCGTGAATGATATAGCATTGATGTTGGGTGTTTTATACACTATCCTAGTGGCTTGGTCAAAATCATACAACATGCTAGCTAGCTAGCTGTATATAAGCTCTCGATCCCAAAAGTTTTATAAATAAAATTTACAAATATTCAAGATTCCATAATTTTGTTCCATAATGATGCATGTGATATGAGTGTAAACTATGATATTAAATTTAAAAAATATTGTATAATTTTATAGTACTGATATATTTGAAGAATAAATTTTATTTTATTTTATTTTTATTTTTATTTTTTGTAAAGTTGATAAATTAGACTTTTCTTGTGATTGTGAGGTTGCAGGTTGATAGTTGACTTACTAGAAGCTGGATATGCAAATAAAAGGAATCCAAGGTTGGTTGATCAATCATTATTATCAATAACCACATACGTACTACTATTACGAGTTTAGATCATACTCCTACTAGTTTTCTTGATAATCTCCTGACCGTGGACATAATTTTGGATGATATTCCTTTAATACTCCCTCCGACTTATATTTATAAAATTTGAAATATTAAGTACTTTTGTTTCTTAATTGTTTACTTAAAATAATAATATGTTGTTATTTTAATATTAATGGTATGATACCAAAATTAATTATGATAACTTGAATATAATATTGTGTCATTTTATACAATCATGCAAAATAAATTGTCAAATACTAGGACTACTTTTTGGGGAACAGAGGTACTGAGGGAGTTTCAAAATTTATTTCAGGCTTTATCTGAGCATGCAGGTTCTGAAGGAGAACTAATACTGATCTAGACACACACACACAGAGAGTTAGAACTTAGTTGAGAAGAAGGAAACAGGAAGAAGAAAAAAGTTTTTGCTTCTCTTAAAGTAGTTAACAGTAGTGTATGGACAATAAATTGATATATCTCCTTAATTTATGGGTCAAACATGAAGTAAGTCGTTGATTCTGAATGTTACCTGAATGTTTTTTCTTGGATTAGGACTTTAGCCAGGTTTAAGATTCGATGTTTATGTTTCAAGTGTTAATTATAAATTTATATCTAATTAATCAAGAAAAATAGTTTTACTAACACAACAGTGCATTCTTGATTCTTTTGTCTCGTAGACTCTTCATTCTAATTAAGGATCCAAAATAAGAATAAGAATAATGTTAGAGATACAAATTATTCTATAAATATTTTACAAACTGCTGATGTGACATACTCTGTTAGCCAATGTATTTCCGTGTATAGTTGTAACAACTTCCGTGTATAGTTGTAACAGATAGTTTAGGACTCTGTTATAGTTTGAGCTGATAATCTATCAGTTTGTAATCCCTTAGGACTTGGTCTCCCTGCTGAATAGAAGGAACCAGTTAGTATTTGTAATTATTTATATGCCTTTCCATTAATGAAATTCACAAGCAATTCTCTTTCAAAGCTTCAACTCTATCATACTCCACCTCATCATATTGTGTGGGACCGAAGATTACATTAAAATAATTTATTAATCAATATACTGAGGTGAAATATGTCACATCAGCAATTTGTAAAATAATTTGTATATATAACATTACTATATAAATAATATGATAATCTAGTCCGTAATTATTATAACTCCCAACCCCGGCCACCCCTCCCCTAGGAAATATAATGTTAATATTATGTTGGATGGGATGAAATATATGAAACCGTATATAATATATATAATACAACGATTACAGAGGTTATGTAACATATATTATGTAATTATATATTATGTAAGTATATTATATAATATATAATTACATAATATATATACACCTATACATATTATATATTTTCTGAAGTTCAATTAATTATATATAATATACTATATATACACCTTGATCTTTATCGCTGACGTAATATATTATGTAATTAATATAGTAATATATTACAGAGGTTATGTAACATATATAATGTATTATGTAATATATAATTGGAATCAATTTTTGAAATTTTTATGTTCCCAAAGGTGTCCATATATTATGTTAATATATATATATATATATATATATATATATATGAACATAAGAAAAGAATGAACAAAATAATTTAGTAGCTAGACATTGTTAAATCATATATTTATTATATTTATATATAAGGGTAATATAATAATAGTGTAATTTTAAAATAAAATTATTTTTCCTTCCATTCCTTCCTTCTAAACTCACAAATAAGAAAAATATAATAAAAATCTCATCCCTTCCCTTTCTTTCTAAAATTCACAAATATAACTAGAAAAAATTATAATCCCTTTCTATCCTTTCCCCTCCTATACTTTCTCTTCCCATCTCATTTCTCTAAACTCATAAATACAAACACAAACGCGGCATAAATAGGTTTAGGACAACCTATCCTACATTTAGTGACCCATTTTATGGTCACTAAAACCCTCTTTTGTTGAAGTTAGATCGAAAGATTTGATTATGTAGTATTCATGCATATAGTGGGGTTTGCATTTTGAAATATATGCTGCAGTCACGAGTTAATTTCATAACCTTTACGTACAATACAAGGTATATATCAAATAATTATTAGTGCAAATTAATTGAATATATACATCTACCACAAATTGCTAAGATGTTGAACGTATATATATATATATATATATATATATATATATATATATATATATATATATATATATATATATATATATAACTATTTTCTCTCTTAATAGAAGGATAAATACGTCTTTAAAATAATAAAATAAATTCTCACATAAATAAATTTATTTTATTTTAATCTAATAAAATAATCAAAAAGAAATTAATTACAAAACTCATAAATGTTTAAATGAAAATTTAAGTAGCATATTTTGATTAAATGTAAAAGACAAAATTAAACACTAAAAATTAGATTAAATTAAAAGGAAAAAAATAAAAAAATTTAGTAGTTATTCATTTAACAAATAAAAAATAATCGTAGTTATGAGGGTCAGGGACAGTTTTGCAATTTACCCTTGTGTATATATATATATATATGGTGGTCTAAGTTTGTCATCTGTCCGCTTTAAGTTAGCTCATCCTTCACTTAAGTAAGTGGTTTCTAATAGAATGGAATTAGAGCTAGGGAATTAAATAAATTAGCTAGGTGCAGCTATAAATTAAGCTCCTTTGGCTGCACATGGATATTAAAGTTTCTTCGTTAACTAAAAACATTCCTGAGATCGCATGAATGCCAGGAATAAAAAATAAAAGGAAACGAATTGATATATAGTACTTAAAATTTCACACTTAAAAAGTATATTACAGGCATGTTAGCCTCATTTTGAGTTCTCGAGCCTGTAATTATGGGCGGACTCATTTATACGATAGGGTCTGCTTGCTCGGTCTCACTTTATTTTATAAAAGTGACTAGAGGAATAGTTGAGAGAGACCAAGTAAATTCAAAAGCTAGCTAGTGAAAATGATGTTCACCTTATATATATATATATATATATATATACATATCAGCGAGGGCTATTTACTGGGAAAAGTAAATGTCTACTGTCCATGCTATATTGTCCAGAGAAGTCCTGAGTAGTACTGGTATAAAGATTTATTGACACAGAATAGAGATCAGATTGTTCAGTCTCGTTCATTAAATTCATAGCCTCTTCATGTTCAGGTTGACGATTAACTGCCCAAGGATGTTTAGTGAACTTCCTTAAACCTTCTAATTCCATTGCCACATCCTTCATCGTGGGTCTTTCTTCACCACGCAGATTAAGGCACTTCTTTACAAGTTGAGCAACTGCTTGTAGCTGCTCTAAACTCCCTTCCCTTAACACTTGAGGCTCTAGAATCTGAAACAATCGGTTTTCCTTTACAGACATGATGAAATAGGTGGCTAGATTCCTTTCTTCCTGTGGTCTCTCCATGGAAAGTGGCTTTCTCCCTGTCAAGATCTCAGCCAGAACAACTCCAAAGCTATAAACATCGCTTTTGTCTGTCAATTGGCTAGTATGGAAATACTCCGGATCCAAGTACCCTAGTGTCCCTTGGACTAATGTGGTCACTTGAGTTTGATCCAAGGGTATTAGCCTTGATGCTCCAAAATCTGAAATCTTCGTCGTCCGATTCTCATCCAATAGTATGTTGGCTGATTTGACATCTCTGTGAATGATGGGCATGGAAGCTGCGGAGTGAAGATATGCAAGTGCGCCTGCAGATTCTGCAGCTATTCTTAAGCGATTTTCCAAAGATAACCATGTCATGCCTCCTTTGTTGTTGTGGATATGGTGAAATAAAGTACCATTTGAGACAAATTCATATACCAATAAGGGGACTTCACTCTCCAAACAACACCCCAAAAGCTTCACTACATTTCTGTGGTTGACCTGTGTAAGAATAATCACCTCATTGATGAATTGCTCTATTTGACTACCATCCATTATTCTCGACTTTTTGATTGCTACTACGCGATGATCGGGTAAAATGCCTTTGTACACCGTGCCATAACCACCACGTCCAACAATCCTATCAGCAGCATAGTTGTTAGTGGCTTTCTCCAGCTCTTCAGCTGTGAAAACTTTTGTGGACTCAACACCGCCTTCATTGGAAGTAATTTGTTGTTTCAATAGCACACCCCCGTTTTGCTGAAAAAATTTCTCTCTGACTTTGATGAGGTTCCTTCTTTTGATGCTAAAATACAACCAACTTGTTCCAATGATCAAGGACAAGAAGCCGAATCCAAAACCTGCATGCAACATGGACACACAAATTGTACGTAAATTAAACTACAGAAATCTTAAACACTAATTAACAAGAAATTATGTAATTCTTCACAAACGTATAAATTATATATACTTAACTGCTGTGTTTAGATCATAATTTTAACTTTAAACACAAGGAAATAAGAATTTGACTAAACAGCAGTATTTGAACTTGTTTAATTTTCAATATGACTATATGTAGAAATATTTAAACTTTTGAGTATTGAGTTACCTAGTGAGAACTTGATTACTGGAAATTTAGAGTTGTCAGCAATGCAACCACGGCTATTTTCCTTTCCATCCCCGTAGTATCCATCTGGACAAGAACAGTTATAACTTCCCAGAGTATTAGTGCAAATCTTCTCACACATATTTTTGTTTGGATCAGCACATTCGTCGATATCTACCAAAGAACATCACATCATAGTCACAATAAATTAGATATATATATATATATATATATATATATATATATATATATATATATATTAGTGAAACAACGACTTTTGAGAAAAAATTCGTAATATACAATTACAACTCTTTGCTACATAAATGCAATTGATCATTTCAACAAGATTAATTAGACTGCTTGGAATCTAAATCCAAGTCTGTATTAATGTTCTTGATTAAATAGATTTTGTTGAGTTACTATGTGATAGTGACCCACGTCAAAACATTACAAGAAAAATTGAGAACATATAATGCTCTAATGAATCATATACCTAATAGGTTAACCATTGGGTCAAGATACCAATATATGGGTATAATATTTCCCAACAAGTGATAGTAAAAACATAAAAATCTAATAGGGTAACTTTTGTATATTAACAACTTACCTTGGCAGCCTGGACCGAGATATGGATTGCCCTCATAACCTTCAAGGCAGGTACAGCTGTATCCTCCAAAACCACTATCCGAATCAGTGCAGTAACTATTTGATTGGCACGCAAAATCATTAGAGTCTCGAGCTTCATCACAAGTTTTATTCCCAATCGCCCAGTCGAGTACTATTGGAACACTAGCCCTGGTTCTGTTCAAGAAGGTTGGATCAGAAAAATCCGATGCACCTCGAAATTTGAAGCTATTTTTCTCACCTAAAAAGGCATAGCTGCAAGGATCAAATGACCAGACCTTAGTGTGGTTGTTCAAGGAACCAAGGTTAGTAAAATAAAACTTGAGACCTTTTGGTATTAGTGTTTGGCAACAACCTATGCCAGAACAACCGTAATCAGGCACATCTTTAGCCTTGGAGCATAGGGAAATGCATCCGATAGTGAAATTACGCTGATCGGATCCTGTCATAAGGGCCAGATCATCACAACCGATGACAGTGAACATGTTTTCGTCGGAGAAGCTAAATGGAGATGCTAGCAAATTTGTGTATGCAATATAATTGTCGGTTAAACCACCGGTTTGGTTATAGCACCTTTTAGCCATGACACTAGAGATGCGCATTTGAGTATCTGATATATCATAAACCTCAATATTGAGAGTAGTTATGAAAGCCTTCGGTGGGTTGAAAGAAGTGTTGCAATTAATGTCGAACCATGGCTCTATGGAGCAACCCGAGCCCACGCAATGCCAAATGGATATGGCACGGTTAGGTTTCCGCATAGGCGTGGGCATCCTGGCTTTGTAGTGACAGCAGCCTTTGTGATGGTGGAGTTGGCGGTGGTGGTTGTGGTGGTGGTATTAGTCTGGGATGCGGCCAGCGACGTCAATGCCGCGGCTAACCAACTGGCACAAACTAAGGCTACAAGGAAGTGCATGTTTTTTGGATGGATGTTAGGATTTGTGCATGTGTGAGGGAGAGAGATTGAACTTCAAATATGGAACTTATTTAGGCACTAGCATTCATTTTGTTACCCTAGATAGTAATATTAGCGAAGTACTGAGTTTTTTTTTTTATATATATATTTATAAATATCTACAATTGTAGTTGACTTGCTCAAAGCCTTGGCTATAAAAATCATCGATCGGCCAACCAATCGGCCACTGATTAGGTTTGGGTATAGATTTGACTATTAACAAGGTGGAAAATTAAAAACTAGAAATAAGATATACTCCATATATAAAAATCATCGATCGGCCAACCAACCGGCCACTGATCAGGGTTGGGTATAGATTTGACTATTAACAAGGTGGAAAATTAAAAACTAGAGATAAATATATATATATATATATATATATATATATATATATATATATATGAATAAAATTTGGTTGATCTAGTCGTGGAGAAGACTTTGGGCATGTGATTAGATTGATTGATCCTGAAAATCTGCAATTTCATTCTATCTCTTAAGAATATTTATGAAAATCTAAAAATATTTATTTTGTTTAATGGGTTTGATGTACAGAATTGAAGAGACTGATCAGACGCAAATATAAAAGTAACAAATAATGTTCTTCAAATTGTCACATAAGTCAACAAACTTCAATTTAAAGAGTTTATTTTGTATTACTGTTGGAGATGCTCTAATAGTGCAATTACTATGAAAAGAGTAATTACAATGTCATTACGTTAATCATGATACCTAGATATGGATATTTTTTAATCTTGTGTTTAGTTGATTACCTGATTTTATATATATATATTCTCTGAGAAGTTGACAGAAAATAATACTACAAGAAGTTTGAATTAGGTGAAGAATGTGATGAGGAGCGCGCGAGGACAAAAAATATTTTTCTTTAAAAAAAACTAGAAATTAAGAAGAAGAATATAGGTATACGGGTACATTTAGCATGTTGATGTGTTCCTTGATACCAAATAATACTTCTTCTCCAACAATTAGAGTTGTTTCATTTTTTCTTAATTATTTATTTATTTATAATTTTAGTTTTCCTTTTATTTATTAAAATATTTGCTTGGAACCTACTTAAATTTTTGAATCTCATGAAGTGTTGTATTTTCTGATTCAGAGCCAAAGGCATCAACGGGAATTTAATTTGCAGCTGAATCCAATAAATTGTCTAACATCTTTTCGCAAGAAATTCTAGGAGGAGTTGAAATTTTCTCTGTCTATATGATTTACATACTCCATTTGTTTCAAATATATATATATATATAGAGAGAGAGAGAGAGACAGAGAGTCCGGATCAGGTCCGGACTCCCGCATTTTAATAAAATCCGGACCTTTTTTTTTTTCTTTTTTTTTAAAACAACTAAAAAAATAAAAATAAAATTATGGAACTTGAATTTTTATATAATACAGTGTTTTGAGTGTGATTTGGATACATATATCAAAACATGTTTGTACAGTCTGTGCATACATTTTTTGGTATAGGTATCCAAATCACGCCCAAAACATTATATTATGAAAAAATTTTAGTTCCATAATTTTATTTTATTTTTAGTTGTTCTACAAAAAAATTAAAAAAATTTGCAGGATCCGGATTTTGGACCTGTCCGGGAGTCCGGACAGGATCCATTGTCTATATATATATATATAAAAGCGAATTTTGCCACAAAAAAAGAGCTTAAAAACTAAAGAAGTTTTTTACCCACTTTAATTAATTATATATAAAGGATCACTTGAAGTCAAGGATTTACATTCATTTTTTTAGACATCTCTATAAACAACCTAAGAGATAAATGACTATTTTTTTTGCTATCTTACTCACTGAATTTTATAAGAGTAATATGTATATGTACTTAGTATAAGAAATTAATTGTAATTAAGTCTGTGTTTTCTTTTCTTAGCCTATGATAATGTTTAAGGTAATGATTTTTTTTTAAACATTAATTAGGCACTTGTTCTTCCAAAAAAAAAAAATCTCATTTATTTTAGAGCAAAATTAAAACTTATTTGAATATTATATATATATATAATAACAGATCTAACTAGAGGTCATTTAAAAATAAAAATAAAAAAAAATAAAATAATAAAAATAAAAATCTACCATTGACCTAGCCTCTTCAAATTTGCTTATAGCAACTCTCCGTTGCTGTAGCCATGCATGACATGCAGCATGATAATTGCTGGAAGTTGGAATAGGATATTCGATGCGACATGCAGTATGATAATTGCTGGAACTGGAAGTTGCTGTAGCCATGACATGCAGATGATAATTGGTGGAAGTTGGAATAGGATTCCATGCGACTTTTGGCTTCCAGCTAGTAATTTCTAACGGATCGGCTTAGAATGAATTAAGTTTATTTTTAAATAAGTTGATCAATTAGCTAATAAAATATTAATACAATCTTACTTGCATGTTAATATGCAACTTAATTGGTCAAACACATCAATACCTATTTATAACAAGTCATAAGTTAATAGTTAAATGGATAATTTTTTTTTTTAATTTAGTTGAATTGGAGTTGATGATAAAAAAATAATAATTTGGCTTTAAAGTTCAATTCTTAAATATATTAAAATACAATCGAGTCATTTTCGTTCGTACAAATTATTTGAAGTGTGGATTAATGAATCAAAGAGTTGCTCCTTCATAACAAATCTTATGCTCTGATCATAATCTTCTTCTCCCAAAACTTATATTCTGATCCCAAAAAAACTCTTTTTTCTCTTTAACCTGAATATATATTTATACACGTACGAACTGATCTGCCATAACATATTAGAGAATAATATCAAGAATGATGAAAATTAATTAGATCGGAAGAAGTGAGAAAGAATGGAGAAAAGATTAACTATATACTACCAATTGAAATTAAAGATAGCAGATCGGTGATGAACATGGACGGAGCTGCAATAACCGACAACGAAAGAAGCAGAGGCGGCGCGCTTTTTGATGACTTGGAGGCTGGAGCTCGTCGAGAACAGCTTTGTGTGGTGCATATATAATCCATGCACCGAAATTTCCTCGGCTTTTACTTCAGATCTATTTCAAGTACAATAATTTCTCCAACTTTATCAGACTTTTTAAATACCTATGTTAGCCCACCTTATTAATAATATGATATTGATATTAATTTTGAATTTTAGAATGTTTAAAATTTAATTTAAAAATCAATATTTATTTCATAATTTGAAATGAAATTCTATGTATGTGCACACCTAAAGGGGAGATGAATAGGTGTTTAAGTTAAAAGTGATAAACGGTGAAAACTTTTGGAAATTTTCTGCAACATGTTTAATTCAGATAGCTACGCCTGTCTGCTTTAGTGTCTGCTTTAGCTTATTATCAGACAGTTAGACCTGTCTGCTTTAGTGTCTGGATAGTAGCGTGAATAACAAAAAAGTGCAGAACGTGAATGACAATTAAAGAGATAAACAGAAGTAAAAATCACACCAAAATTTTTACGTGGTTCAGCCCCTATCCTCTAATCTAGTGGCCTAATTCACGTCCAATCCAACTAGGATTGGAGACTTTTTTTATTAAACTTAATATTCAATTAAATACAATAAAAAGAACTCCCTGTTACAAAGAAGCTTTCCACTGATGGACACCTCTGCCTTCACCACTGAGATCTTTGCACTTCTGCAACCTTGAAAGCTCTCTTTGAACAGATCCTATCTACTGCTAGAAAGACCAAGCCAAACAAGACTTGAACTTTGAATATAATAAAAGAAATTACAATAGACTTCTTACAAGAGAGAGATTGCGGAGTTTATCTCAAGATGTTTAACTTTGTCGGCGTGTAAAAGCGGAGCATCAAGTGCCAAAAGGTCCATCAGAACCACTTGAGATTAGGAATGGAAATGGGAACACATTACTATGGATTTTGTTCTGAGTCTTCCCAAAGTTTCAAGGCGTAGATCTGATTTGGGTTATTGTTGATAGATTAACCAAGTCCGCCCATTTCTACCGTCACGCGAGACTTATCCCTCAAGCGTCTTCGCTCAGTATGTACGTGAATGAGATTATGACGATTGCATGGCATGCCAAGTATCCATAGTTTTCGGATCGTGACCGAGATTCACTTCAAGATTTTGGGTTAGCTTGCGAGAAAGCTATGAGGCGCGGATTATTGATTGATTCAAAGATACCATCCTCAAAGCAGACGGACAATCGAAAAGGACTATTCAAACCCTGAAGATCTATTAAGACTATGTGTTCTAGATTTCAAAGGAAGTTGGGATAAGTACTACACCACTGGTGGAATTCTCCTACAATAATGATTATCAAGCAAGTATAATGCATGGCTCCATTTGAGGCGTTGTATGGGCCGAAAATGTAAAATGTCATTATCAAAGGGGCCGAGGAAAGGGAGAAAAGCAACATTGTTGGGACGAATTAAGACGCATGACTACTGCTTAAAAGATCCAAATGATTCGACAACGTATTCAAACTTCACAAGATCGACAAAAGAGTTATGCCGATCTTCGTAGAAAAGACGTGGAGTTTAATATTGGAGATCATGTATTATTACGTATTGCTCCATGGAAAGGAGTTACAAGATTTGGGGAAAGAGGAAAGCTCAATCCAAGGTTTGTTGGCCCATCCGAGATTCTCGATCGAATAGGAAGCGTAGCCTATAGACTCGCGTTACCTCCAAGTATGTCTCGTGTTCACAATGTATTCCACATATCTATGCTTCGTAAATATGTGAAAGACCGAACCACATTATTGCATTAGAACCGCAGCAGAGATAGTGAAGATTTAACCCACGAGGAGATACTGTTGAGATTTTGGATAGGAAAGAGCATGTCTTACATGACGAAGATTATACCTGAGTTAAGATTTTGTGGAGAAACCATGCAATTAAGGAAATGACATGGGAGTTGGAATCGGAGATGAAAGCGAGGTACCTCACCTTTTCGATATACAGTATCGCGTCGTCAATTTCGAGGACGAAATTTCATAAGGAGGGAGGTTGTAAGACCCAACTTATTATAAATAAAATTAAATTTTCCTTTATTCATTATTCTAAATTAATAAGGGTTAATTTGATATAATTCTTTAGTTATGGGTGAAATGTGCAAAGTTTACAAAATAAGCAAGTGGTTATAAAATATTCATTATTGTAGGGAATATTCGTTTGGTCGTGGAATATTCTTTTTGTCGGAAATCTCCGTCATTGCGGCCTTGATCATTGGTGGGCCCATAACGGAAAACGGTTGGATGAAGGAAAGCGACAAAGATTGAGTTTTATAAATAACGACGTAAATTGTTCTGAATTAACTTTGTTGGGTTACACGGTGGTTAAAATCTGATGTCTGGCGTGGTTCTTCGCATGGATTAGCGGTATTATTACAAATATTTTTGAATTATTGATCCTTACGTAAGAAGAAGGCACTACTAAATAATTGTTACGGTGAATTCTTTGTTCAATATTATATTTTATTGATTCAATAATTCTTTGCGTTGATATTTTTGTATTCTTTGTTGTTTGATAATTGTCATTACTGGCGTTATTTTCCATTATCAAATCAATAATTCATATTATTTGAATAATATTATCGAGATAACATTATTGGCAATGTCTAGAAAGTTACGTCTAAGGAGAGGTTTGGTCACCTAATTGCGTGCGTCAGAGGAGAAATCCTTATTGGAAAGCCCCTCTTTCTGAGGAAAACTACGGTTGTCACAAGATTTGTGATTACGTAATATTATTTTAAATAAGTAATTATTGATTATTATGATAAAAAAATATTTATTTTATGTGGATATAGATGGAGAAAATTTTTAATGTGACAATTGTTGAAAATTAATATTTTATCTTTTTACGATAAAATAATTCATTTAAATATATTATTTTAATAATATATTAGCGGTGATATTTTTATAATGAATATGGGATATATGAGTATATGAGGAGGTAGAGTATTTTGTGGCATTAAATGTTTAACATATGTTTTGTGTTTGGTGGACACAATTCTTAACCGAAAATTGATTATAGATCGTAAAATCGCCTGGTTTATGGATTTTGGTCAATTTCATTTGGAATTTAGAAAACTTTTCTTTCGCAAAGTTGTAGAGAATGGAATTTCCCATGGAAAGTCGCGAGATTTGAATTTTCTGATAAAAGGAATATTTATTGTGAATTATTGATGTTTTGAGTTAGAAATAATTGATTTTGGAAATTTTAATTATTATTTTCAAGAAAAACGTTTTCAAAGGTTGGTGAGCATCTTTAACATGTGGTTGGTGGCTAAAATTAGATTCCTTGGTGGTGGGCTTGAATATTTGGTAAATAATAATATATTTTATTAATTTAGTCTCCTTTGGCGTTCTAACATTTTCCTATAAATAGAAAGGCTAAGTTAGAATTGAAAATTACACGAAACTAAGTTTCTCTCTTTCTCTCTCTAAATTATAGGCGTATTCTTGTGAGTATACTTTGAGTGTTGCTATCACGGTCTTGGTTTTCTGTCAAGACTATCTAGAAATTCGGTCGTAAATACGGTTATTTTGAGGTAAAGGGTATTATTTTCTTCTTAAATGATATTTTTTCTTCAATATCATTATCTTAGGAAGTATTGGTGAACTTTTTTATCAAATTTGAAAATTGTTGTGTCGGAGTTCTTATTCACGATATCGGCCTTTATTCACGTATCGACCTTATTCACGAATACTAAAGCCTTATTCATAGAAAAATAAAAAAATCTTTTTGTCCAAAATATCTATTTACGAATACTAGCTTTGATTGTATCCATGTTTTGATCATTCTTGAATTTTACACCAATATGATTATTTTCAAGTATTTTGGACATGGGTAAAACAAAGTCGAATCCTTAATCCTTAATCCTTGTCATTTTGTTTCTTTGGATTCGTTTCTTTAAAAATGTTTTTCATCATCCTCGGTCCTAAATGGTGATATAAATGAATATCTTTGGCACGTAGTGCAAAAGATGAGCGATTAAGCGATGAATATCTTTGGCACGTAGTGTAAAGATGAGCAGTGTTGAGATGAACATGACCATTTGGTGATCTAAATGAATATCTTTGGCTGTAGTGCAAAGATGATTAAAGATGTATATTGATTGTTATTCTGAGGGGATAAACTATTGATGATGGACTTTTAAACCTTAGAAGGCGTGAGAATTCTTTCTCTACGTGACTCTTACAATGGATTCTTATTTCATTGCATTTGTTGATCTAAAACTTGTTGTCTATTATAATTTATCAGATTTTTCCCTGTTGAAGACTAACGATAATTTGTTGTATATTATCTTAGTCATAATGTTCTTTACTGGGCTAGTTGAGCTCACCCTTTTCCTTTTTGTTCCATTTTTCTTCTCAGGAGGTGAGAACATAGCAGGATCGAAGTCGGGTATGGAGTGATGGTTCTAGGAAGATGTTTTAGGCATCCCTCACTATTTACGTAAAATAGTGTATGAATAATTAATGAGGACTTATTTGGGTGTGTGTATATTATGCAGAAGACAATAATTGTATTTAAACTCACAGGTTGTATTGTCGTATTCTACACGACATCCGTATTATCAAAGTTGTAGTTTGCTTTCTATACCATGTATTTTGGCGACTCGAGAATGGGTGTTGTATACCTATTTTGGGGGCGTCACATCTACCCCCGAGCGTGAAGTTGAATTCTTTATTGATCTTGAACACAGTACAAAGCCCATTTCTAAAACCCCATATCGAATGGCTCCTATTGACTTTCAGAGTTAAAGGTCCAAGCTGCAGGAGTTGTTGGACATCGTTTTTCATTAAATCTAGTACATCTCCTTGGGGTGCTCTGTTTTATTCGTAAGAAAGAAAAGGCGGAGTATGCGACTTTTGTATCGACTATCGGGAATTGAACCATGTCACCATCAAGAATAGGTATCCTCTACCTCGTATTGATGACTGTTTGACGGTTGCGAAGAAAGCACAATTCTTTTTAAAGATCGATCTTCGATTACGGATATCATCAATTTGAAGATTAGGCGAGGATATTCCAAAGGCGCCTCGAGAACTCGAGACGGGCATTATGAATTCTTAGTCATGTCTTTCGGATTGACTAATGCTCATGCGGCTTTCATGGATATGATGAACCGAGTATTCAAGGAATATTTGGATCAGTTCGTTGTTGTTTTTATTGATGACATCCTCATATATTCCAAAAGTCATGAAGATCATGAAAGCACCATTTGAAGGCGATACTCGAAAGGCTTCGTGAAACACAAACTATATGCCAAATTGAAGAAATGCGAGTTTTGGCTGAGAGGAAGTAGCATTCCTTGGAGCGCGTGGTGTCGAAACATGGAGTATCTGTTGATCCGGCGAAGATTGAAGCAATACAAAGTTGGGGAACAAACAAGAAGTGGATCAAGATCACGAGCTTTTTGGGCTTAATTTGGTTATTATCTCGAGATTAAGTGGAAGGGTTTTCTCAAATCGCTACTCCATTAACCAACCTAACTCGGAAGGATACAAAATTCGTTTGGAGCGAAGAATGCGAGAAGAGTTTCCAAGAGCTCAAGAGGAGACTCATTTGGACTGTTTCTAACAATACCATCTGGTTCGGATGGATTTGTTATCTGACGATCTTCGGGTAAAAGGTTAGGATGTGTTCTCATGCAACGTGGGAAAGTCATAGCCTATGCCTCATGACAACTTAAAAAATATGAGAGGAATTATCCTACTCATGATCTAGAGTTAGCGGCCGATCGTTTTCGCTATTTAAAGATCTGGAGGCACTATCTATATGGGGAGAAAGTGGAGATATATTCGGACCATAAAAGCCTTAAATATTTCTTCACTCAAAAAAGAACTCAACATGCGGCAATGACGATGGCTCGAGCTATTGAAAGACTACGACCACACTATTCAATACCATCACGGAAAAGCGAGCGTGGTGGTGACGCGTTGAGTAGAAGATCGTATCGCAGGAATGAGTGCGATGATGTCAAGTATCGACAGAGCCAACTTTAATAAAAAAGTTAAGGTTTCTCAAGCCACCCAGGCCAGAGGTGATGTGTATGAAGAAGAAAGTACAAGAATGAGCTATTCAGGAAGCGAGAATTGATGAAGAAGGAATATTTTGAGTCCACTCTAGACTTTGTGTTCCTAACGACTCTGATTTAAATTACAAGATTATGATGGAGGCACACAATACACCATTTGCAATCCATCCTGGAAGTACTAAAATATATCGTGATCTTCGACATACATTTTGGTAGAACAATATGAAGAGAGAGATTGCAAAGTTTATCTCGATGTGTTTAACTTGTCGGCGTGTAAAGGTGGAGCATCTAGTACCTAAGGGTCCGTTGCAACCACTTGAGATTCTAAAATGGAAGTGGGAACACATTACCATGGATTTCGATTCTACGGGTCTTCCTACGGTTTCTCAAGGCATCAATCTTTATTTGGGTTATTGTTGATAGATTAACCAAGTCTGCTTTCATTTCTTGCCGTCACGGAGACTTATTCCTTGAAGCGTCTTTGCTAGTATATATGTAAATGAGATTGTGAGGTTGCATGGCATGCCAATATCCATAGTTTCGGATCGTGACCCAAGATTCACTTCAAGATTTTGGGTTAGCTTGCAAAAAAGCTATGGGCACTGAGTTTACGATTGATTCGGCATACCATCCTCAAACGGACGGACAATCGAGAGAGGACTATTCAAACTCTTGAAGATTTATTAAGACTCGTGTCCTAGACTTCAAGAGGCGATTGGGATAAGTATTTACCATTGGTGGAATTCTCCTATAACAATTGATTATCGAGCAAGTATAGGTGTGGCTCCATTGAAGCATTATATGGGCGAAAAAATGTCGCTCTCTCGGTTATGTTGGGGACGAAGTGGGTGAAGCAACATTGTTGGGACCCGAGTTAAATGCGATATGACTCACCGAAAAGATCCAAATGATTCGACAACGATACAAATGGCACAAGATCGACATAAAAGAGTTATGTGGATCTTCATCGAAAGGACGTGGAATTTAGTATGGGGATCATGTATTGTTCATGAGTCAGCTCCATGGAAGGGAGTTACAAGATTTGGGAAGAGAGGAAAGCTCAATCCACGATTTATTGGTTCATTTCAAATTCTTGACCGAGTAGGAAATGTAGCCTATAGACTCGCGTTACCTCTGAGTATGTCTCGTGTTCATAATGTGTTTCACATATCTGTACTTCATAAATATGTGAAAGATCCGAACCATGTTATAGAGTTAGAACCGGACGAGATAGCCGAAGACTTAACGTACGAAGAGGTACCTGTCAAGATCTTGGATAGGAAGGAGCATGTCCTACGCACAAAGGTCATACCACAAGTTAAAGTTTTGTGGAGGAATCATGATATAGAGGAGATGACCTGGAAATTAGAAACGGAAATGAAAGCGAGGCATCCTCACCTTTTTGAAACACCAGGTACGTACGTCAATTTCGAGGACGAAATTTTATAAGGAGGGGAAGTTGTAAGACCCCAACTTATTATTAATATAATTTAATTTTCTCTATTTATTATTTTGAAATAGTAAGGGTTGATTTGATTAATGTGGATAGTTATGGGTAAAATCATAAATATTTCAAAAAATAAGCAAATGGTTATAAAATATTCATTGTTGTGGGAATTTTCGTTTGGTCGTGGAATATTAAATCGTCGGAAAATATTAAATACTGACGGTAGCGACCATATGTGGGCCCCATAACGGAAAGCGATTGGATGAAGAAAATGACAAATATAAGTTGTTTAAAAATAACTAGCGTTGTTATTCACTAATTAATTGTTAAAATACTCGATTGGTTAAACACACGTAAATGCACGGTATTGTACCAATTATTGATTCTTACGTAAGAAGGCACTACTTAATAATGGTTACGATAATTATTGTTCGATATTTTATTTTATTGATTCAATAATTCTTTGCGTTGATATTTTATATTGTTGTTGTTTGATAATTGTCATTACACAAAGTATTTTCCATTATCGAAGCAATAATTCATATTATCTGAATAATATTATTAAATAACATTATTGGCAATGTCTAGAAAGTTACATAAGGAGAGGTTTGGTCACCTAATCATGCGCCAGTAAGGAGAAATTCTTATTGGAAGCCCCCTCTTTCCAGAAGCTATCGGTTGTCGATATTGTGATTCTGTAATATTATTTATGAATAATTAATTATTGATTCATATGATGAGGAAAATATTGATTTTATGTGGATATAGATGGAAAAAATTTTAATGTGACAATTGTTGAAAATTAAAATTTTATTTTTTTCTGATAAAATAATTCATTTAAATATATTATTATATTTTAATAATATAATAATGATGATATTTTTACGATGAATGTGGGATATATGAGTATATGTGGAGGAGGAGTATTTTTGTTACAAAAAATATTTAAAGCATGTTTTATGTGTCGGTGGACCCCATTTCTTGACTGAAATTTGATTATAGCCTGTAAAATCGCCCGTTTATGGATTTCGGTCAATTTTTGTTTGGAATTTGGAAAACCTTCCTTCTGCAAAGTTGTAGATAATTGAATTTCCTATAAAAACTCTCGAGATTCAAATTTTCTGACAAAAGGACTATTTATTGTGAATTATTGAAGTTCCGAAGCTCCGAAATAATTGATTTTTGGAAGTATAAAATATTTAAAATGACAAAAACATTTTTTGTCATTATTGTGGGTCTTGCATGTGTTAGAAGTGTATGAATTCAGATCTCTAAATGTGGGCGTAGGAATAAAATTAATAAATTAATATTTTAATAAATTTTACGCTTTGGTGTTACAAGCATTTTTCTATAAATATGGTCTTGGTTAGAATTGAAAATTACACCGTAAAGCGAAAGTTTTCTCTCTATATTATCGGCGTATTCTTGCGTAGTATTTTGAGTATATTTTGAGTATTGCTATATCTGATTGCAAGATTTCAAGCCATGCTTTATATCCAGGTGTTTTAATTTAGAAATCTTGATCTTCGAGGAGGTAAGGGATATTTTTTTAAAATGATATTATTTATTCTAATATCATTATCTTCAAATATTGATCTGAACTTTTTAATCAAATTTAGAACTTTTAGTGTCGGGAGTTCTTATTCACGTACTCTGACTTTATTCACGATATCTGATTCTATTCACGAATACGGACTATTCATTGAAAAATGAAAATTTTCTTTTCATCCAAAATATCTATTCTAGATACTAGCTTTGATTGTATCCATGTTTTGATCATTCTTGAATTTTACACCACTATGATTATTTTTTGAGGTATTTTTGGACATGGATAAAACAAAGTACGAATCCTTAATCCTTAATCCTTGTCATTTTGTTTCTTTGGATTCGTTTCTTTAAAAATATTTTCATCATCCTCAAATTTTAAATGATGATATTATTGAAATATCTTTGCCTGTAGTGCAAAGATGAATGATTTCGATGAATATCTTTGGCCCGTAGTCAAAGATGAAGCAGTGTTTAGATGAACATGACCCGGTGATGAATATCTTTGGCTGTAGGTGCAAAGATGAATATTTGATTCGAGATATATATTGATTGATGTTACGAGGATAAAAGATAGGCGATGAACTTTTAAATTCATACATAGAAGATAGTAGTTTGCATTCTCTACTTAACTCTTCTAATGAATTATTATTTTCTCTCATGAATATTGATTTAAAACTTGTTGTCTATTGTATTCTATTAGATTTTTTTTCTGTTGAAGACTAATGATAATTTGTTGTATATTATCTTAGTAGTAATAATATTCTTTCTTTGGCTAGTTGAGCTCACCCTTTTCCTTTTTGTTCCATTTTTCTTCTCAAGAGAAGCGAGAATATAAGCGAGATTTAGTCGGGATATGGAATGAAGGTTCTAGATAGAGTTGTTTAGTAGTCCTCGCCATTTTTATAAAATAATGTATCAATAAATGTGATGAGGATTTATTTGAGTATAGATATTGTCTAGAAGATAATATTTGTATTCAAACTCACAGTTTTACTGTTGTAATAATAAAGTTGTAGTTATTTCTGTACCATGTATTGACAACTCAGAATGGGTGATGTATACCTATTTTGGGGGCGTCACATGGAATAACATTTAATAACATAAACCCATCTAATAATATTTGACAGCATTAAAAATTATAAATACCAACATTCCTTAATAAACTTCAATTCAAATCTTCTTTAATAAACTCCAATTCAAATCCTCTAAATCAAATCTTCCTTAATAGACTCCAAATCAAATCTTCCTTAATAAACTCCAAATCAAATTTGAAATGATTTTAAAACATTCCAACTTACCAACAGAAGAAAATCAACAACAAGTGTTTATGTAATAACCATAATCCATGCATATTAATTATAATACTATAACAAATCATGAACCATGTACATATCTAATATATTTAAATTAATCATCATTTAAAACATCATAAAATCAAAAATCAACATGAAAGTGTGAGTATAATATATGGAGGGTTACGTACGTGCTTTTACAGTTTACCTTTGAAAGTTGTTAAAAAATGAAATGAAGATTTAATAAAAAGTGGAGAGAAATTTATTAATTTAACGAGAAGAGAAGTAGAGAACACAAAGATTGAGTACAAAAAGTAATTATTACTCTATTAGTTGTGCTTGGGAGGTTAATTATTTAAGATAGAAAAGAATTAATACTTAATATTCTTTTTAATAATAATAATATATACTTCTTCCTATTCAGATTAAATAACGTTTTAGAGAGTTTAATTTTATTCTATATAAGTGTCGTTTTGAAATTTCTATGCAATATTGCACTATTTTTTTCTAATTTACCCCTTAATTTAATATACTTAGTAAATGTAATTCTATGAACCTTTTTACCTAGAATCAAAGTTCTAATAACCCATTAATTGTCTTTATCTTTGACCATTGTGGAGAGAAAAATAATTAATTAAAAATACAAAAGATATTTTGTATTATTTTTTAATAAATGTGCTTAATTCTAAAACGCCATTTAGATATAGGAGGAAATAATATTTACTCTAGTGATTACCGCATGTAGTAGGGAGTAAGAAGTACGTAGGACAAAGCTATGAGTCGAGTCATAGTTTTTGGAGCAGATGAACTGAGTAAGCAACTGCGTGTCCATAAAACAAAGCCCGTTTCCTCTTCAGCTGACGCGTATACCTACCATGCATGCCCAAGCATGCCCCCCATTGACGTACGTGTCTGCTTCACACCGTACTTTTATACGATATGTATACCTGTGCAGGCTGTGCTATATATATATATATATATATATATATATATATATATATATATAAGCGTAATTACTAAATAAATATCTGCTTTGCATTAGCGTGCAAGTTCATTAATTGCAGCAACAATATATATATACCAACAAATTATATAGGTAGTCGAAAATAATAAATTAGTGATGGCATCAGAGCAAGAACGAAAGGAACTTGATGCCAGGGCTAGGCAGGGAGAGACGGTCGTCCCTGGTGGCACTGGTGGCAAGAGCCTTGAAGCTCAAGAGCATCTTGCCCAAGGTATGTTTTATAAGTATATACATGTACACGTACACTACGTTACACTTGGCTGAAGTAGTGTTTCTTCTGATACGAGTATTTTGAAAAGTTTGACATGCATGGAACGTACTTTATAAATTCTTTTATATCAAAATGAATTCCTAAGATCTACCCGTTGAGTCTTCACGTAAAGAGTTTATACATAAATATTTGCCGGTTAATTCTTCTTACTTTCTTATTAATATATAGCTTTTTGTTATATCCACGTTATATTTGTGGTGGCTCATAAACAGGCCATAATTTGTGATGGCTCATTAATTAATTAATGCAATGAATATTATAAAATTTACTATTGATAATTGATGGGTTGATCATTTCACCATAATCGGATTATTATTATTTTTTTTGTTAATTTCCGCGCGCATATTCAAAGAATCAAACCCTTAGACCTTATGGAATCATGAAACCTGAGTTACCGCTAAGCTAGAATCATACGGCAATCGGATCATACTTGAATGACAAGTATTATTATTTTATTTAATTTTGTTGTCTTTCTAAATTGTTTATTTTTATTTATTTCTTTATAATTTTGCATGTATTTATGGGTGGATGGATGTAGGAAGGATGAGAGGAGGGCATACAAGGAGGGATCAGCTGGGGACAGAAGGATACAAGGAGATGGGAAAGAGTGGAGGGCAAACCAGGAAAGAACAACTTGGGACTGAAGGATACAAAGAGATGGGCCGCGTTGGTGGACTCACCACCATGGATAAGTCCGGACCCAGGCGTGCCATGGAACAAGGGATCGACCAGTCCAAATTCAAAACAAACTACTCCAATTAATTACCTACCTGCTACCCATTAGTCATTACTAGTTTATGTATGAAAAACTTAGTTTTACTGTTCTTAAAATAATAATAATAATGATAATAATAATAATAATAAACTCAACCTCTTTTTGTCTTAAATTAATAAAGAAACTGATATTTCTACTTGATTTTTTGATTTTTGATATTTTTATATGATTTTCATGTAAAAATATTAAAAAATTATATGAAAATATTAATTTTTATTAATAAATTATATTTTAAGCCTACTTACAAAAGATCAAAATATTAATTAATAAAAATAATGTTTAAATGTGTGGTTGACAAACCTTAACAAGTATAAAAAGAAAATAGTTAAAACACGATGGGGGCACTGAGTTTTTTTTAATTTTTTTGTCAATTTATATGTTTTATAAAAATAAATTATTTTTAAATGATAGTAGTATAATATTGACATAATAACTTTAAATTTGTCATCATAATTTTAATATAATATAATATTATTAAATTAATATCTCATTATTTTTTAAAAGATATACTTGAAATAAAAATATATCTTTAATTTTTCCAAATTTTACTAAAATGACTCTTTTTGTTGGAGAATAATACTACTGCTGTTTTTTTATGATCTTATAAAATCCCTTTAACATGTGTTGCTTTTACAACAAAACTTTTTAATTATAAAAGAAATGAGTAGTACTCCCTCCATTTTATTTTAATAAACGTTTTAACTTTATTTTTTTGTTTCACAATATTAGACGACGTTTCTCATTTTTCAAGGATACTTACCTAAATTATTTACTCCTATTAACTTTAACTTTTTTAAAAAGTTTATAGCAATAATAATGAAAGAAAATACAATAATAAAGGATAAAGTTGAAAAATCACAATAAAATTAATCATTAGTTATTAATATGTGTGTTTTTCTCTAAAACCTTCTATTAAAATGAAATAGAAAGAGTATTTTTTTAATCTATCCTATCATTACACGTAAACTATATGACAAAAAGATAACAAGGACTTACCAAATATCTAAAGATTTTAATGGATTCATTATGGATATCACAATGTCAACTGTTACATTTAAAATATATAAAAAACAAGTAGTCATGGATTTACAAAAAATAAAAAAATTTAAAAAACAATAATACATGTGACGCTTCTAAAATAGGTATACATAATATTCTGAATCGTCAAATACATGGTATAGAATACAAAAACAATCTTTAATATACAACAAAAGAGCTGTGAGTTTTAATATAAATACTGTCTTTTAGACAATATCCACTCTCAGAATAAGTTCTCATTACATTTATTGTCACACTATTTAACAGAATAATGAGGACTACTAATACTATCATCTGGACCGTCACTCCGTTCCCCGATTAATCCCGGCTACGTTCTCATTTTCTGAAGAAGAGAACAGTGAAAGAAAGAGTGAGCTCAACTAGCCCAGTAAGAAATATTATGACTAAGATAATGCAGAATAAATTATCATTAGTCTTCAACAATGTTAAACTAATAAAATACAATAGACATCAAGTTTAACTGCAGCGGCGGAACATGCAATCCATTAAAAGAGTCGAGTAGAGAATAAAATCTACTATCTTTTATGATTTAAAAAGTTTTTCATCACTTTTATCATTTGGGACTCGATTTTAATAAATAATTCACATCATCCATGACTACTACGACCAAGGATATTCATTAGTATCACAACCACAAATTATCCGTACCTTCACGGGCCGAGGATATTCATGTATTCATCAATGGTCATGATCATACAACAATTGTCCATCAATGCACTACGGGCCAATGAGGACTTTTACCACATCATTTGTAACATTACGGTCATGATTATACTTAAATAATCCTCGGTCATAATCATACCAAGTCCATCTATGCACTACACAGAGCCATGAGATGACTTTCGACAAAATATAAATATGAGAATGATGACAATGATATAAGATGTGACACCCCAAAATAGGTCTACATCCCCCATTCACGAGTTGTCAATACACGATGCGAAACAACTACAACTTTATTATTACAATAGTAAAGCTGTGAGTTTAAATACGATATATTGCCATCTGTACAATATCCACATACAAATAAATCTTCATCATAATTATTGATACATTATTTTACAACAATGGTGAGGACTACTAAACAACTCTCCCTAGAACTTTCATTCCATACCCAGGCAGATTACTTGCTATATTCTCGCCGCCTCCGAGAAGAAAAATGGAACAAAAGGAAAAGGGTGAGCTCGATTAGCCCAAATAAAGAATATTATGACTAAGATAATATACAACAAAATTATCGTTAGTCTTCAACAGGAAAAATATAATAGAATACAATAGACAACAAGTTTTAAATCAATATTTGCAGTGAAATAATAATTCATTAGAAGAGTTAAGTAGAGAATGCAAACTACTATCTTCTATGTATGAATTTTAAAGTTCATGATCTATTTTATCCCTGTAACATCAATCAATATATCTCGGGATCAAATATTCATCCTTGCACTACTGTTGCCAAGGACATTCACCGATTGGTCATGTTCATCTAAACACATGTTCATCTTTGCACTACGGGCCAAAGATATTCATCAAAATCATTCATCTTTGCACCACGGCCAAAGATATTCATCGAAATCATTCATCTTTGCACTCTTGGCCAAAGATATTCATCATAAATCATTCATCTTTGCACTACTGGGCCAAAGATATTCAATAATATCATCATTTAAGACCGAGGATGATGAAAATATTTTTAAAAAAGCGAATCCGGTGAAACAAAATGACAAGGATTAAGGATTAAGGATTCAGTACTTTTGTTTTTCCACGTCAAAAATACCTCAAAAATAATCATAGTGGTGTAAAATTCAAGAATGATCAAAACATGGATACAATCAAAGCTAGTATCCACAATAGATATTTTTGACGAAAAGAAAAATTTTCATTTTTCGATGAATAGTCTTAAGATGATTCGTGAATAAAGTCCGTGATATCGTGAATAGTCTTAGAGTACGTGAATAGTAACCGACACCAAAAGTTCCAAATTTGATAAAACTTTAGACCAATATTTCAAACATAATGATATTGAAGAAATAATATCATTTTCGAATAAAATAACATCCCTTACCTCGAAAGATCAAGATCTTAGCTGGAATATTGGATATAGACTATATCTTGAATTTTCACCGTGATAGCAATACTCAAAGTATACTCAAAATACTCACAAGAATACGCCGATAATATAGAGAAAACTTCGGTTTTGGTGTGATTTTCAATTCTAACCTAAGTACTATTTATAGGAAATTGCTTAACAACAAAAAGAAAATTTAATAAAATATTAATATTTATAAAATATTATACGTATTCTTTGAAATCTGAATCTCAAGCAATTCACACATGCCAACCTTCTAGAAGAAAATAAAAAATGTTTTTCTAATTTAAAATAATTTAAACTTCCAAAAATCAATTATTTGAAGCTTTGAACTTCAATAATTCATAATAAATAGCCCTTTTATCAGAAAATTGAATCTTGCGAGTTTTTATAGGAAATTCAATTCTCTACAACTTTCTGAGAAGAAAGTTTTCCAAATTTCCAATGAAATTGGACCGAAATCCACACCACGGGTGATTTTAGAGAAATATATAATCAAATTTCGATCGATAAATGGGGTCCACCGAGCATGTTTAACATGTTTTAAACATTTATTGCAACAAAAATACTCTTCTCCTCGTATACTCATATATCCCACATTCGTTGTAAAAATATCACCATTATTATATTATTAAAATATAATAATATATATTTAAATGAATTATTTTATCGGAAAAAGATAAAATTTCAATTTTCAACAATTGTTACATTAAAATTTTCTCCATCTATATCCACATAAAATCAATATTTTCCTCATCATATGAATCAATAATTAATTATTCACAAATAATATTACTGAATCCTGATATTGACAAACGAGCAGGTTCCGAGGAAGAGGGCTTTCAATAAGAAATTTCTCCTTCTTTGGTAGCAATTAGGTGACCAAACCTCTCCTTAGACGAACTTTCTAGACATTGCCAATAATGTTATCTAATAATATTATTCGGATAATATGAATTATTGTTTCGACAATGAAAAAATATCTGTAATGACAATTATTAAAAAACAACGACAATATAAAATATCAACGCAGACAATTATTGAATCAATAAAATAAAATATTGAGCAGTAATTCACGTAACCATTATTGAGTAGTGCGCTTTACGTAAGAATCAATAATTGGTGCAATACTGGTATATTCTTTGTAATAACGGCGTATTCTTGTGTTTTAACCACGGGTATTCCAACGATTAAAGCGGTAAGAATTCTGTATTTTTTAAACAACTTATATTTGTCATTTTCTTCCTCCAATCGCTTTTCGTTATGGGGCCCACACATGGTCGCTGCTGGCAATCGCATACGAATATTCCCGACGATCTGAATATTCCACGACCAAACGAATATTCAAACAACAATGAATATTTTATAACCTTTTGCTTTATTTTGAAATATTTGCGTATTTTACAGTAATTATCCACATTAATCACATCAACCCTTACTATTTCAAAATAATAATTAGAGGAAATTAAATTTCATTTATTAATTATTTGGGATCTTACATAAGAATTCAATAAAACAAGTGCAAGAATTAATTTATCCAAGAACCAATAACGTCCAAATTGTCAATATGATACTTCTTTGTAGAGTAAAATTCAAGGATGCTCAGAATAATATTTTCATGAAAAGATACTGGATGAAGCGCAAATATCAAGGATATTCAACTAATTTCATGGAGTATAGAAGTCAAAACTTTAACCAACCGAGTATAATAAAGAATGGAATAACAAAAGAAATCACCGTGCATGCGGTGCTTGCAGATGAGGCAAGTTATTCCAACAGAATAATAAATAACGGAACCGGTCGGGCGAAATTCGCACCAAGCGAGGATGTTCCAAACAGAATAATAAAAGCGGAACCCGGTCCGGTAAAGGCGTAAAAGCATGTGAGCGGATATTCAATGCAGAATAATAAAGAATGGAATAACAATGAATTTCACCATGTATGCAGATCTTAAGTAGACAAGTTATTCGATAGAATAATAAATAATGGAATAATGAAGAATTTCACCAAGTATAGGGTAGGCCAGCGTATCTGAGTTATTTCAATGAGAATAAAAAATAGAATAATGTAAGTTCTCTTCATGAATACGAAAGAAATAATACCCATTACCAAAGACAACAAATACTATCCACTTACGTTAGAAGAAATTTGGATATAGAAGTAGTGAAGTAATATAAAAATTTCTTCTTTCTCTATAGTTTCTCTCTAGAGTTTCAAATTGAATTAAGTGAAATAATACTGAGAATGAGCTTCTATTTATAGGAGAATGGAAGGATACTATTTGAAAAATAAATCACGGATGCAACAGAAACAATTCACAAGCTGAAATTATTCAATTCACAGACGTCTTACGAAAAATTAATTTTCAAAGCAATAATCAGCTACAAACCAATATAATATAAATATATATATATATATAACACATGTTATTTTGAAACCAATAAAACAAATCAACTCCCATTATTCTTAAATAATATAAACACTCCCTCCCCCATACGTAATTCACATAAACCCACCAAATGTCACTTTCATCATCATATATATATACCAATTCCCTTCATAACAAGGCAAACTACTCCTCCCCCCATTTCTTATCCCACCCCATACACACACATAACATACACTTTCTCCCACCATTTCTCACTTTCAATATATATATATATATATATATATATATATATATATATATATATATTATATATTATATAATCTCCACACACACACATAATCTATACATATAATACCCACCACTCACATTTCTTACTTTCCCACCAACATGTCCACATCCACACACATGTTATATATATTACATAAATATATACTCCCTTTCTTCCAAGGCATCCAACCTCTCTTCCCTTTCTAATTCACATACACATACATCACTTTCACTCTTTCTTTTCTCTCACCACCATACTCCTTTCACACACCCACACTAACACACACGGAAATTCCAAAATCATAACTCAATTCTCTTCCATCCAAGTAATCTTCCCCCACCCCTTATTTCTTTTCTTCTCACCACACATATACACCAAATATATATATATATATATATATATATATATATATATATATATTCACACATAATTTTCACTTTCCCACCCACACATCATTTTCACTACACTCTTACACATTTCACTATCACACACACACACCTCACACCTTTCACTATCACACACACACACACATATCTTACACCCATCACTTTCATAGTATCACTTTTCCACCATTTTTCACTCACACGCACATTATATATATATACACACATCACATACATATATATATATATAAACACATCACATACCTATATATATAATTTTCTCCCCTTTACGTATACTCCCTCCCACCCCCATTTCCAAAATCAGTTTTTAACACATATGGACCCCACATGTGGGCCCCACCTTTATTATATAAAATAATTTTTTACCAATTATTTTAAAAATTGGGTAAATGGGGATCCAAATAATAAGCAAATTTACAACAACTACTTCATAAAAAAAAATCCTCTCAATATTTTTAACAACATTTATCATCATTATTATAATTCACAATATTAATCGACCAGGTCGCTCCCACGAAAGAGGGTGTGACGCCCCCAAAATAGGTATACATCACCCATTCTGAGTCGACAATAACATGGTACAGAAACAACTACAACTTTATTAATACAACCCATAAACTGTGAGTTTAAATATAAATATTGTCACCTAGACAATATACATACCCAACTAAGTCCTCATTACAATTATTGATACAATACTTTACAAAAATAGTGAGGACTACTAAAACAACTTCCTCGAACCTTCATTCCATACCCCGACTAATACTCGTTACATTCTCGCCTCCTGAGAAGAAAAATAGAACAAAAAGAAAAAGAGTGATGTGACGCCCCCAAAATAGGTCCATACGACCCATTCTGAGTCGCCAGATATCACATTATAAAAATCAAATACAAACTTCATTTATACAACTGTTGAACTGTCGTATAGAATACGACCACAGTTAACTGTGAGTTTTAATACAATATTTCCTCGTAGACAGTATCCAAACTCAAATTGTTACAATGCCATATAAAAATACAGCAGCAAATATTTTAAGACCCCAAAGAAGAACGAGAAGATTACTATCTTGTTCATTCTAATGAGGTGCACTTTTGACGCTTTTAAAGTCGGGTTCTCATCACCCTATTGTTGTTCGCCAAAATCAATTATTAAGTGACGTATAAAATACGACACACACATCTTAGGTCCTCAATACAATTATATCCATACTATTTAGGGAGAACCTCAAGCGCTATAGACCACCGTTCTATTCCCTGTTATCCCCGCTCGACCCAGCTACACTCTTGTTACCTGAAAGGAATTGTGAAGCAAAAGGGTGAGCACAAATAGCCCAGTAAAGAATATCATGGCTAAGATAATTAATTTATCAACAGCCTTTATCAGAATAAATCAGAGATTTATAACATATGGTAGATTATAAAAATTTTCAACCATAATTGCAGCGGAATCAACAATCCATTAGAAGAGTTAAGTAGAACATAATGTCTACTATCTCCTCTAGATTAAAAGTCCATCGTTGATATTTTATTCCTGTAATACTCATCAACAGTTCTTTGTTATACTTAAGATAAATAGAACTTTCAACACTTGTCTTCACCTAAACCACCAAAGATGTTAGTTAAATTCACAATTCATATTTATAATAATGTGAATTAACAGTTCCTTCTTGCCACAAAGGCTTAATAGAACGTTTACTCAATATTCTTACCCCAAAGGTGAAGATATTCAAATGTAATAACAATGATCATACCAATCGATTTGTTCATCTTTGCACTACGGGCCCAAGATATTCAACTATAAAAACCAATGGTCGTGATCATACCCGATCAATTGCATGTCGCACTACTCTGACGAACATTCATTTGTTAATTAATGGTCATGATCCTGCCAATCACATCATTGAATTATCCATGCACTACGGCCAAGGATATTCATTAGCATCACTAGTGGTCATGATCATGTCATACACCTGTCCATCTTCGCACCACAGGTCAAAGCTATCAAACAACAGATCATCTTTGCACTACAGGCCAAAGATATTCAACAACATATCATTTTTGCACTACATGCCAAAGATATACAACTGTAAAACCAATAACCAACAGTATAATAAAGAATGGAATAATAAAAGAATTTCACCATGTATGCAGTACTTCGCATAGACAGGTTATTCCAACATAATAATAAAGAATGGAATAACAACAAAAATCACCATGCATGCGATAGTAATCGCGCGACGAGTTATTCCAATGTAATAATAAATAACGGAACCGTGTCAAAGCGAATGTCTGACCGGACGATGGATATATTCCAACAAAATAATAAAGAATGGAATAACAACAGAAATCACCAGGTATACGGTAATCCGCGTATACAGGTTATTCCAACAGAATAATAAAGAATAGAATAACAACAGACTTCACCAGGTATACGGTAATCCGCGTATACAGGTTATTCCAACAGAATAATTAATGGAACCAAGTCAGGCAAAATTCGCATCGACAGGATATTCCGACAGAATAATAAAGAATGGAATAACAATAGAAATCACCAAGTATACGGTAATCCACGTATACAGGTTATTCTAACAGAATAATAAAGACGGAACCAGGTCCGACATAAAACGCACAGACAGGATATTCCAACAGAATAATAAAGAATGAAATAATAGAAGAATTTCACCATGTATGCGGTACTTCACATAATTAGGTTATTCCAACATAATAATAAAGAATGAAATAATAGAAGAATTTCACCATGTATGTGATACTTCGCATAAACAGGTTATTCCAACATAATAATAAGGAATTGAATAACAATAGCTCTCTTCATGAATACGAAAGAAATAATATTCCTTAATATAATAATGACATCCCTTACCTTAAAAGAAGAGTATTAAACCGGTAGGGCGAGGATATACTCGAAGAAAAACTGACTACGCTTCAAAGCTTTCTTAAACTCTAAAAAAATACGCTCAAGATTATAGAAGAATAATTCTCTCTATAGTTTCTCTCTCTAGAGTTTCAGTGAATTCGTAAGAAATAATGAAGGAATCCGACATAAAACGCACAGACAGGATATTCCAACAGAATAATAAAGAATGAAATAATAGAAGAATTTCACCATGTATGCGGTACTTCACATAATTAGGTTATTCCAACATAATAATAAAGAATGAAATAATAGAAGAATTTCACCATGTATGTGATACTTCGCATAAACAGGTTATTCCATCATAATAATAAGGAATTGAATAACAATAGCTCTCTTCATGAATACGAAAGAAATAATATTCCTTACTATAATAATGACATCCCTTACCTTAAAAAAGAAGAGTATTCGACAGTAGGGCGAGGATATACTAGAAGAAAACTTGTCTTACGCTTCAAAGCTTTCTTAAACTCTAAAAAATACGCTCAAGATTATAGAAGAAGAATTCTCTATATTTTCTCTCTCTAGAGTTTCAAGGTGAATTCGTAAAGAAATAATGAAGGTATGAGCTTCTATTTATAGAAGAATGGTATTGATAGTAACTAATTCATGAACGGTCCAAATTGATTTACTTTTAATCGGACGGATTCCATATTTAAAGCAAAATCTTTTAAATAAAATATAATATATTCTATTTATAATCTAATAAAACGAATAACTTTTAAAAAGATTTTACTATACAAACATTACGCAGCATTATGCAAAACACTACGCATAATAAAATATAATATATTCTAATTATTGTCTAATAATAAAATGATAACTTTATAAAAGTATTCATTTTTATATAAAAAGATTTTACTATTAGCCTAATAAAACGAATAACTTTATAGAAGTATTCTGTTTTATATAAAAAGATTTTACTATGCAAAACACTATGCAAAATAGAATATAATATATTCTATTTATAGAATAACTTTATAAAAGTATTCTGTTTTATATAAAAAGCTTTTTTGTTATAATTTCAACCAACGGTCTGAAAAATTAGTACATTTCTTCATGGAATAATATTGTACCCAAAAATGATTTGGACCGAAAATAAATATATTGTTCGGGTGAATAGTACCCTGTGAATAGTACTCGTGAATAGTAATTCATGAATAGTAACTCATGAATAGTAACTCGTGAATAGTAACTCGTGAATCTTCGTCGGGTCAACAGATACTCTATGTTTAGACACCATATGCCCAAGGAATGCTACTTCCTCAAGCCAGAACTCGCATTTTTTCAATTTGACATATAGCTTATTTTTACGAAGCCTTTGGAGTACCAGCTTCAAATGGTGCTCATGATCATCACGGCTTTTGGAATATATGAGAATGTCATCAATAAAGACAACAACGAACCGATCTAAATAGTCCTTGAATACTCGGTTCATCATATCCATGAAAGCCGCAGTAGCATTAGTCAATCCAAAAGACATGACTAAGAATGCATAATGCCCGTCATCGAAGTTCTCAAGGTCTTTTGAATATCCTCGATTCTAATCTTCAAATTGATGATATCCGAATCTAAGATCGATCTTTGAAAAGAATTGTGCTCCTTGTAATTGGTCAAACAGTCATCAATACGAGGTAGTGGATACCTATTCTTGATGGTGACATGGTTCAATTCCCGATAGTCAATATAAGGTCTCATACTCCCATTTTTTCTTCTTTACAAATAAAACAGGAGCACCCCAAGGAGATGTACTAGATTTAATGAAACGATGTCCAACAACTCCTGTAGTTGGACCTTTAACTCACAAGTTCAATAGGAACCATTCGATATGGGGTTTTAAAAATGGGCTTTGTACCAGGTTCAAGATCAATAAAGAATTCAACTTCACGTTCTGGGGGTAGATCGGGAAGTTCTTCAGGAAATACGTCAGGAAAATCAATAACAACAGAAATATTATTCAAATCTGACGTGTCTTTATTCAAATCCATAACATGGGCTAAGAAAGCTTGACATCCGTTTTTCAATAAACGAATAGCTTTATGACTTGATACGACAGCGATTGATTTTAGTGTCTTAGTTGATTGAATTCGTACAACAGGTTGGTTAAGAATATGAAAACTAACAACCTTACGAAGATAATCAATTTTGGCATGATGAGTAGTTAACCAATCAATCCCTAAAATCACATCAAAAGCAAGTATCTTTAAAGAGATAAGGTCAACAGGTAAGGTGATGGTGCCAACTTGAATAAAAAAAGATTTATAAACAGTGGATGTGATGAAAGTTTCTCTTAACGAAGTCTCCACAGATAAATCAAAGTCTAATTTCTCCACAAGTTTAAACGTTGAGCACAAGCAGGAGAGATAAATGAATTGTGACACCCCCAAAATAGGTATACATCACCCATTTTGAGTTGTCAATACACGGTACAGAAACAACTACAACTTTATTATTACAACAATAAAACTGTGAGTTTAAATACAGATATTGCCATCTAAACAATATCCACATACAAATAAATTCTCATCATAATTATTGATACATTATTTTACAGAAATGGTGAAGACTACTAAACAACTCTCTAAAACCATCATTCCATACCCCGACTCGTACTCGCTACATTCTCGTCTCCTGAGAAGAAAAATGGAACAAAAAGGAAAAGGGTGAGCTCAACTAGCCAAAGTAAAGAATATTATGACTAAGATAATATGTAACAAATTATCGTTAGTCTTCAACAGGAAAAAAAATCTAATAGAATACAATAGACAATAAGTTTTAAATCAATACTCGCAAGCGGAAAATATTAATCCATGTAAGAGTTACGTAGAGGATGAAATCTACTAATATCTATGAATTTAACAAATCCATCATCAATATTTTTATCCTCGTAACATCAATCAATATATATCCGGAATCATATATTCATCCTGCACTACTGTGCCAAATACATTCACCAAATTGGTCATGTTCATCTAAACACTGCTCATCTTTGCACTACGGCCAAAGATATTCATCGAAATCATTCATCTTGCACTCTGTGCCAAAGATATTCATCAAAAATCATTCATCTTTGCACTACAAAGCCAAAGATATTCTATAATATCATCATTTAAGACCGAGGATGATGAAAATATTTTTTAAAGAAACGAATCTAGTGAATCAAAATGACAAGGATTAAGGATTAAGGATTCGTACTTTGTTGTTTTATCCACGCCCAAAAATACCTCAAAAAAATAATCATAGTGGTGTAAAATTCAAGAATGATCAAAACATGGATACAATCAAAGCTAGTATACACAATAGATATTTTGACGAAAAGAAAAATTTTCATTTTTCGATGAATAAAGGTCAGATTCGTGAATAAGATCAGATACGTGAATAAAGGCCAGTATACGTGAATAAGAATCTCGACACCAAAAGTTTCAAATTTGATAAAACTTCAGATCAATATTTCAAAGATAATGATATTGAAGAAATAATATCATTACTGAAAAAAATAATATCCCTTACCTCGGAAAGACAAGATTTAACCTCGGAATAATCGGATATAAAGCTATAACTTGAACTTTCACCGATAGCAATACTCAAAGTATACTCAAAATACTCACAAGAATATGCTCGATATATATAGAGAGAAAACTTCAGAGTTTCGGTGTGATTTTCAATTCTAACCCAAGACCCTATTTATAGAAATCGCTTAGAACACCAAAAGCAGAAAATTTATTATAATATTAATATATTTAATAATCTTCTACGCCCACTTTGACAAACTGATCTCAGATCATTAAAAACACATGTTAGGGCTGCCCACACAACAAAAAAACGTTTTTATTAATATAAATATTTAAAACTTCCAAAAATCAATTATTTTGAGCTTGAACTTCAATAATTCATAATAAATAGCCCTTTATCAAAAAAATTGAATCTTGAGTTTTTATAGGAAATTCAATTTCTACAACTTTACGTGAAGAAAGTTTTTCAAAATTCCAAACAAAAATTGACCAAATTCATAAATCAAGCGATTTTACAGTTATAATCAAATTTCGATCAATAAATGGGGTCTACCGACATGTTTAACATGTTTTAAACATTTATTGCAACAAAAATACTTTTCCTCCTCAGATACTTATATATTCCACATTCGTTGTAAAAATATCACCATTATTATATTATTAAAATATAATAATATATATTTAAATGAATTATTTTATCGTAAAAGATAAAATTTTAATTTTCAACAATTGTCACATTAAAAATTTTCTCCATCTATATCCACATAAAATCAATATTTTTCTCATCATATGAATCAATAATTAATTATTCACAAATAATATTACAGAATCACAATATCGACAACCAGTGCGGTTCAGGAAAGAGGGGCTTTCAATAAGAATTTCTCCTTCATCGCGCAATTAGGTGACCAACCTCTCTTTAGACAGTAACTTTCTAGACATTGCCAATAATGTTATCTAATAATATTATTCATATAATATGAATTATTGATTCGATAATGAAAAATATACGTGTAATGACAATTATCAAACAACAAAGAATATAAAATATCAACGCAACAATTATTGAACCAATAAAATCATCGAGCAAGAATTATCGTAACCATTATTGAGATGTGCTTTCACTTAAGTTAATCAATAATTGGTGCAATCAATACCGTCTTCATTGTGTTTTAACCACCGAGTATTTTAATAAAGATTAATCTGTGAATAACTACGCCGCTATTTTTTAAACAACTTATATTTTCGTTTTTCTTCATCCAATCGCTTTTCCGTTATGGGGCCCACACACGGTCGCTACTGCCGTCAGATTAATATTCCCTACAAAGATTTAATATTCCACGACCAAACGAATATTCCCCAACAACAATGAATATTTTATAACCACTGCTTATTTTGAAATATTTGCGTATTTTACCCATAACTATCCACATTAATCACATCAACCCTTACTATTTCAAAATAATAATTAGAGGAAATTAAATTTAATTTATTAATTATTTGGGTTCTTACAACCTCCCTCCTTATGAAATTTCGTCTCGAAATTGACATACGATCTACAGTGTTTCAAAAGGTGAGGATACATCGCTTTTATTTCCGCTTCCAATTCCCGTGTCATTTTCTCTATAGTATGGTTCCTCCACAAAACTTTAACTTGTGGTATTACCTTCGTCGTAGGGATATGCTCCTTCCTATCCAAGATCTTGTGATGTATCTCCTCATACGTTAAGTCTTCACTATCTCGCCCGATTCTAACTCAATAACGTGGTTCGGATCTTTCATATATTTACTGAAGCATGATATATGAAACACATTATGAATCTGAGACATACTTGGAGGTAACGCGAGTCTATAGGCTACATTTCCTACTCGATAAAGAATTTGAAATGGACCAATAAATCGTGGATTGAGCTTTCTCTTCCCAAATCTTGTAACTCCCTTCCATGGGGCAACACGCAACAATATATGATCCCTATACTAAACTCCACGTCCTTTCGATGAAGATCCGCATAACTCTTTTGTCGATCCTGTGCCGCTTCAGTATGTATGCGTTGTCTAATCATTTGGATCTTTTCGTGGTCATACGTACCAACTCGGGTCCCAACAATGTTGCTTCAACCACATCGTCCCAACATACTGGAGAGGGACATTTTCGTCCATATAATGCTTGAATGGGGCCACACCTATACTTGCTCGATAACTATTATTGTAGGAGAATTCCACCAATGGTAAATACTTATCCTAATCGCCTTTGAATTCTAGGACACAGTAGTCTTAATAAATCTTCAAGAGTTTGAATAGTCCTCTCTCGATTGTCCGTCTGTTTGAGGATGGTATCTTGAATCGAATCGTAAATCCGCACTCCATAGCTTTTTGCAAGCTAACCCAAAATCTTGAAGTGAATCTTGGGTCACGATCCAAACTATAGATCTTTGGCATGCCATACAACCTCACAATCTCATTTACATACATACTAGCAAGACGTTCAAGAGAATAAGTCTCCCGTATCGGCAAGAAATGTGCAGACTTGGTTAATCTATCAACAATAACCCAAATAACATTTATGCCTTGAGAAACCGTGGGAAGACCCATAACGAAATCCATGGTAATGTGTTCCCACTTCCATTTCGGAATCTCAAGTGGTTGCAATGGTCACTTAGGAACTTGATGCTCCGCCTTTACACGTTGACAAGTTAAACATGTTGAGATAAACTTTGCAATCTCTCTCTTCATATTGTTCCACCAAAATGTATGTCGAAGATCACGATACATTTTAGTACTTCCAGGATGGATTGCAAATGGTGTATTGTGTGCCTCCATAATGATCTTGTACTTCAAATCAGAATCGTTAGGAACACAAAGTCTGGAGTGGACTCGAAGTATTCCTTCTTCATCAATTCTCCCTTCCGGAATAGCACCTTCTTGTACTTTTTTCTTCATATGCATCAGCTCCGGGTCGGTGGCTTGAGCAACCTTAACTTTTTCTATTAAAGTTGGCTCTATATCACGATACTTAACATCATCGCACTCGCTCCTCGTGATATGATCTTCTACTCAACGCGTCACCTACCACGCTTTGCTTTTTCCAGATGGTATTGAATAGTGTGGTCGTAGTCTTTCAATAGCTTCGAGCCAACGTCACGCCAGTATGTTAAGTTCTTTTGAGTGAAGAAATATTTAAGGCTTTTATGGTCCGAATATATCTCCACTTTCTCCCCATAAAGATAGTGCCTCCGGATCTTTAATAGGAACGATCACGCTAACTCTAGATCATGAGTAGGATAATTCCTCTCATATTCTATAAGTTGTCGCGAGGCATAAAGCTATAACTTTCCCATGTTGCATGAGAACACATCCTAACCCTTTGCTCAAGCATCATTGTGAGATAACAAATCCATCCGAACCGGATGGTATTGTTAGTAACAGCTCAAATAAGTCTCCTCTTAAGCTCTTGGAAACTCTTTCTCGCATTCTTCACTCAAAACGAATTTTGTATCCTTCCGAGTCAACTCGAAGTTAGCAGAGTAGCGATTCGAGAAAACCTTTCCACTTAATTTCCGATAATAACCAAATTAGACCCGTAAAGCTACGTGACTTCACCATTGTCTTTAGTTGCTCCTAACTTTGTATTGCTTCAATCTTCGCCGGGTCAACAGATACTCCATGTTTTGACACTGACGTGCCCAAGAAATGCTACTTCCTCAAGCCGTAACTCGTGATTTCATTAACTTGGCATATAACTTATTTTCAAGAAGCCTTTTGTAGTACCAAATTTTCAAATGGTGCTCATGATCTTCACGACTTTTGGAATATATGAGGATGTCATCAATAAAGACAACAACGAATCGATCCAAATATTCTTGAATACTCGGTTCATCATATCCATGAAAGCCGCATGAGCATTAGTCAATCCGAAAGACATGACTAAGAATTCATAATGCCTGCATCGAAGTTTCAAGGCGTCTTTTGAATATCCTCGCCTAATCTTCATTGATGATATCCGTAACGAAGATCGATCTTTGAAAAGAATTGTGCTCCTCAGAATCGGGTCAAACAGTCATCAATACGAGGTAGAGGATACCTATTCTCGATAGTGACATGGTTCAATTCTTGATAGTCAATATAAAGTCGCATACTCCCGCTCTTTCTTCTTTACGAATAAAACAGAGCACCCCAAGGAGATGTCTTTCAGATTTAATGAAACCCGATGTCCAACAACTCCCGTAGTTGGACCTTTAACTCTCAAGTTCAATAGAGCCATTCGATATAGGGTTTTAGAAATGGGCTTTGTACCGTGTTCGTGGTCAATAAAGAATTCAACTTCACGTTATGGGGTAGATCAGGGAAGTTCTTCAGAAATACATCGTGAAAGTCAATAACAATGGAATATTATTCAAATTTGACGTGTCTTTATGCAAATCCATAACATGGGCTAAGAAAGCTTGACATCCGCTTTTTTAATAAACGAATAGCTTTATGATTAGATATGATGTTGATTGATTTTAATGGTTTAGTTGTTTGAATTCGCATAAAAAGTTGTTTAGGAATATGAAAGCTAACAACCTTATTTAAAACAATCAATTTTGGCATGATGAGTAGTTAACCAATCAATCCCTAAAATCACATCAAAAGCAAAGTATCTTTAAAGAGATAAGGTCAATGGTAAGGTGATGGTGCCAACTTGAATCAAACAAGATTTATAAACATGTTGGATGTGATGAAAGTTTCTCCCAACGGAGTTTCCACAGATAGGTCAAAGTCTAATTTCTCCTGAGTCAAGTTTAAACGTTGAGCACAAAGCAGGAGAGATAAATGAATGGGTAGCATCAGATTCTAGTAAAGTATAAACTTCACAAGAATTTATAAATAAGCTTACCGTGATCACCTCGTTTGGGTTTTCTCGATTTTGACCACCACAACAAACGCTTTTCTAGAACCGATTGACTTTGACTTTTTCGGGATGATCTTTTGAGTCACCGTCCCCGCTTGAACTAGGTTTTATCTGCAATGCAATCTCGAAGCGATATGTCATTCCTTTCACAATTAATTATAGCATACACTGAGGCTGCTGTGGGCGGTTTGGACCGATATGTCCCTCTTTCCAGATTTATAAAGATATATGACCGGTGGTCGTTCTCCTCCCTTGGAACCCGATTATTTCTTTGCACTCGCCGCCTTCACATGGTCGTTGTTGAATCTCCTCTTTTTAAAATCTCCTCCCGACTCGCTTCTTCTATTTTCATGGCCATGATTACCACCAAAGTGGTTACCAATTTTGTCCGCTCTTTTTCTTTCTCCACTTTGGTTATTGTTGTTTTGTTGATCGCTATATCCTAGGTATGATCCCGATTGTGGTACCTCGGTTGACCAGTACTCGTTATCTCGCTTTAACAATTGAGCCTCATTAACAACATCCGAATAGAGAAAAAATTTATGAGAGATGAGATATCGACGATCGCCGGGTTTCAAACCTCTCGTAAACATCCGCCGTCATCGTTCCTCATTCTCCACCAAATGAGGTGCAAACACGATAACTCGCAAACTTCGCTTCGCATCGAGACACCGCCATGTTGTTTCGCTCCGATCTAATAAACTCCACTTCCTTCATATGACGAACACTTTCGTGAAAGTATTTGTCATTAAATAGTTTCAAATGTCTCCCAAGACATACCGAGTGCGGTATTTGGATGGGTACGCCACGTGACTCCCACCAAGTCTCGCTTCGCCACGGAACATAAAGGTGGCGAATGGGACCTTCTTCGTTTCCTCCGTGCATCCCAAGACATCGAATATCTTGGTAATTTGCTTTGACCCATGTTTCGCCGCCATGACGGATCGCTTTTCCTTAAAATTCGGTGGTCCCAACTCTTTGAATCGCTTGTTTGTGATAACCTGGTGAATTGCTATCATTTCCTCCTATGTTTTGAACACGAGTCTCCTCATCCGATTTTTGCATGAACCGCAAAAAGCTTCTAAACATCAAGGCGTTGCTCATCGTCGATCGATGGTGTTGTTCACTGGGAGGAACATTGTCACTGTTCAGACGTTCTCCTCGTTGGTGAAGACAAAGCGTCTCCACGCATCTCATTTCTATTGTTAATATTCTCAATCGACATTCTCAAACATCGTCATAAAACAAGGGTTAATTAAGGAAATAAATATATCACATAATATCCCTATATACTGACCAACTATCAAATAAGCTTAGGTAGGACACACTAGCGAAGGATTTACTCGTCTCTCCCCTCCTAGCTCTATTCCCCGATCTCCGCAAGAGATCATTTCCCTAAGCTCTGATACCAACTGTGACGCCCCCAAAATAGGTATACATCACCCATTCTAAGTCGTCAATAACATGGTACAGAAATAACTACAAACTTTATTAATACAACCCATAAACTGTGAGTTTAAATACAAATATTGTCATCTAGACAATATACATACCCAACTAAGTCCTCATTACAATTATTGATATAATACTTTACAAAAATGGTGAGGACTACTAAAACAACTTCCTAGAACCTTCATTCTATACCCCGACTAGTACTCGCTACATTCTCGCCTCCTGAGAAGAAAAATAGAACAAAAAGGAAAAGGGTGAGCTCAACTAGCCCAGTAAAAATTATTATGACTAAGATAATATAGAACAAATTATCGTTAGTCTTCAACAGGGAAAAAAATCTGATAAAATACATAGACAACAAGTTTCAGATCAATATTCGCAGTGGAAATAATAATTCATAGAAGAGTTACGTAGAGAATGAAATCTACTATTATCTATGAATTTAAAAGTCCATCGTCAATATTTTATCCCTGTAACATCAATCAATATTCATCTTGAATCAAATTTTCATCTTTGCACTACAGGCCAAAGATATTCATCAGTCGATCATGTTCATCTCAACGCCTGTTCATCTTTGCACTACTCGCCAAAGATATTCATTATAAAATCATTTATCTTTGCACTACAGGCCAAAGATATTCAATAATATCATCATTTAGGACTGAGGATGATGAAAAATATTTTAAAGGAAACGAATCCAGTGAAACAAAAGAATAAATATCAAGGATTCGTATTTCAGCTATTTCATGTCCAAAAATACCTCATAAATAATCATAGTGAAGTAAAATTCAAGAATGATCAAAACATGGATACAATCAAAGCTAGTATTCATAATAGATATTTTCGACAAAAAATAAAAATTTAATTTTTCTGTGAATAGTGCCGTATTCGTGAAGTGTCGTATACGTGAATAGTGCCGTATACGTGAATAGTAATTCCGACACTAAAATACAAGAATTTCACAAGAAAAATCTTACCAATATTTCGGCATAATGATATTAGAAGAAATAATATCATTTAAAAAAAATAATATCCCTTACCTCGAAAAAGATGATTACTTTTGAATGAAATAATGGATATAGTCTTTCAAGGAAACTTACAATCAGATAAAGAACACTCAAAGTATCAAAATACTCACAAGAATACGCTCAATATATCGAGAGAGAAATAGAGAGAAAACTTCAGTTTCTGGTGTGATTTTCAATTCTAACCTAAGCACCCTATTTATAGAAAAATGCTTAGAACACCAATGCAGAAAATTTAATAAAATAATAATATATTTATACAAATTTTTTTAGCACACCAAGAATCTGAATTCAGCAACTTATCACATGTTTAATGAGGCCACAAAATATAAATAAAACGTTTTTCTTAATAAACATAATTAAAACTTCCAAAGATCAATTATTCTGGAACTTCAGAACTTCAATAATTCATAATAAATAGCCCTTTTATCAGAAAAATTCAAACCACATGTCCTTTCCATAGGAAATTTCATTCTCTACAACTTTGCAAAAGAAAGTTTTTCCAAATTCCAAACAGAAATTGACCGAAATCCATAAACGGACGATTTTACAAGCTATAATCAAATTTCAGTCAAGAAATGGGGTCCACAAACATGAAAAACATGTTTTAAATATTAATTGCAACAAAAATACTCTTCCTCCTCATATACTCATATATCTCATATTCATTGTAAAAATATCACCATTATTATATTATTAAAATATAACAATATAATTAAAATGAATTATTTTATCAGAAGAGATAAAATATCAATTTTTAACAATTGTCACATTAAAAATTTTCTCCATCTATATCCACATAAAATAAATATTTTCCTTATCATATAAATCAATAATTAATTATTCATAAATAATATTACAGAATCACAATATCGACAACCAGGTAGTTCCTAGGAAAGAGGGGGCTTTCCAATAAGAATCTCCTCACTCTGGCGTAATTAGATGACCAAACCTCTCCTTGTATGTAACTTTCTAGACATTGTCAATAATGTTATCTAATAATATTATTCAAATAATATAAATTATTGATCCGATAATGAAAATATGTGTAGTGACAATTATCAAACAACAACAATATAAAATATCAATGTAGCAATTATTGAATCAATAAAATATCGAGCAAGAATTACCGTAACAATTATTGAGTAAAGTGTGTCTTCACGTAAGAATCAATAATTGGTGCAATACCTGTAATGCTTCTTGTATTTTAATCAATTAGAGTATTCTAACAAGATAATCCAGAATAACTACGCCTGTTATTTATAAACAACTTATATTTGTCGTTTTCCTTCATCCAATTTTTCGTTATAAGGCCCACAATAAGGTCATGCTGTCAGACGCATTTAATATTCCCCAACAAAGTAAGAATATTCCATGACCAAACAAATATTCTCCGATAAAATGAATATTTTATAACCACTGCTTATTTGAAATATTTCATGATTTTACCCATAACTAACCACATTAATCAAATCAACCCTTACTATTTCAAAATAATAAATAGAGGAAATTCAATTTCATTTAATAATAAGTTGGGGTCTTACAGAGGGCTTTCCAATAAGGATTTCTCCCATTGGGCCAAGCAATTAGATGACCAAACCTCTCTTCGATGTAACTTCTGACATCGTTAATATTGCAAATAATAATATTAATAACTCTGTCGTGCCTCAATTATTGATTTAATAATATATAAAATATCGATAATAATTGAATTAATTAACGTGAGATACTATGCAACAACCATCAAGCAATAATTGAACAAAAACCGAGTGACTTCTCACGTAAAGATCAATAATCAATACCGTAGCGCTCTTACGCAACCACGCCAGACATCGTATTTTTTACTACCGGGTAGTTCAAAAATATTAACTCAGTAAAACTTTCGCCGTTATTTTTTTATAAAATATTTTTGTCGTTTTTCTCAATCCGACAATAATTTTGTTGTGGGGTCCACTAATGATTATGTCGTCGCATTTAATATTCCCCGTTAAAACGAATATTTTTAATTAATCTAATATTATATAACAACTTGCATACTTTGCAAAATTTATAAATACTACCCACAACTATAACATTATCTTAAATTCACACCATAATATTTAAAAAAAATATTTCAAAAAATTTAAATATTTATTCATAAAATATAGGGTCTCACACTACAGATACAAATTATTCTATAAATATTTTATAAACTGCTGATGTAACATACTCCAATTCAATATATTGATCAACAAATTATTTTAATGTAATTTTTGATCCCACATAATATGCTGAGGCGGAGCATGAACAATTTATAAAAATATAGTTTTTGTCTCTAGTATTATTCTAAAAAAAAATTTGGTAAGGTCACAAGTTAAAATTTATCCGTCAGTAAAAAATTAGAAATTCAACAAGCCTGTTTAAAAAAAATAAACTAAAAATATGTTTCTTTTTTTAAAACTCCTAAACGTTTGAGATTAAAATGTATCCTTAAATTTATTATATTATAATAACATAATAATATAAGTCTCAAATAAAGAATGACAACAATATGTGGACAAAATATTACCTCCAAAGTTCCAAAGTTGGATTATTAGAAATTTGTAATTACTGAAAAAATAATTACTCCCTATAAATAAGAAAATCGAGCAGACATTACAGAGACAGCACTGAAAGCATATATCTAAAGAAATACAGTATATAAATATATATTGATAGGGATAGAGATATTTAGAGAGAGAAAAAGTTGAATCAGGGAGGGAGGCAAAGGCATAATCGAATAACGGAATATTGTCCTCCCTATAAATACGGAAGCTACTAATTCACACCTCCCGAATGATTGATTCTCTTTCCCTCGGCTACTATTCAGTAGGGTTTATCATTTCAGCTCCGACCAACAATTATGTATATATACACACACGTTAGCACACAATTGTGCATAGAATCATGGATGAATACGCTATGCATCTAGCCATGGCGGCACTAGTAGGAGCTTCATTTGTTGCTGTATCAGCCTACTTCATGCACCGTAAAACCCTAAACCAGCTACTGGAGTTTGCCAAGACCATGGAGAGAGAAAGAGAAGACTTTGAAGATGATTCGCCTCGGCATTTGAAGAAGTACGCCGCCGCCGCCGACGTGCGCCGGAACAACGCCAGCCGAAAGGGGAATAACGGCTACTACCGCCGTGCGTCGATTTCTATACCGGACGTCACCACGATTGTCGGCGCCGGTGATGCCAACGGTCCCCTCTACGTTGACGGTATTCCCCCCGGATTGCCCAGGCTGCATACGCTTCCTGAAGGTATCATTCCACATAAAGTTTATTTTTTTGGTTGGTCAATTGGCCAATGCGACGCCTGCGTGAACTTCATGCTAACCACTTCCTATCTTCCTATCTTCCTATCATTCCCAATATATTTAATTTCATTTCTTTTTATCATCTTTACTTATTAAATTTAATTACGTCTGACAGTGGAGCATTATTATGCTTTTTATGATAAAGATGTTAACTTTACTAGACCAATTTCTGTTTGCACCCTCCATTCGACTGATTTTCATGATGTTGGCATTACCATATATCGGGGATAACTCAATTAAGTATTAATAATTGATTGGAAATTTTAGTAAGTAGAGGGACTGGTGTATATATGTAGACTAAATTGGTGTAAAATTCAGTCTTTTTTTTTCTTCTTTTTTTCCCCTTATAGTCATGTTCTTTCTTTTTAGGTAAATCTGCTGGGCATGCTGGTTTAACCAAGAGAGCTGGGCATTTAATTAGACCCACTTCTCCCAAGTCTCCTGTTGCTAGTGCTAGTGGTTTCGAAAGTGTAGAAGGATCCGATGATCATGATAACATGACTGGCAATTCTAAATTGGACTCTACGTATCTTTATACTAATGGAAATGCTGTAAGTTGTCATTAATGTGTCATTTTATCATTAAAATGTTGGGTATGTGTGTGATTTGTTGTTTCAATGATTCAATTAAGTGATGTGGTAATTATTCTCAATCACCTATTCAATGAGCAGGGCCCCATAGTGCATCCGGTGATCTGGGGAGCAAATGGGGTGCAACCTGACCCTGTAGCAGCTGATATTGATATTCTAGAAAAGAGCCAGAGCAAGAAACTTTTGTTCGACTTAAAATTTCCCCAAGTGGTAATCACTCTCCTCTTCCCTCCAATCTCTTTTATTGTTCCTTTCTCTCATATTGACAAATAATTAACCTTGTGTTTGAGGGTTTTCTTCATTCTGGGCTTTTACTCTGAAGTAGGGGAATAGGATAGTGCTGGAAAAGGTCCAACATCAAATGCATTCTGTTGTTGAGCTAGGTCCTAATCAAATATCTTAAGGCATTGGTTCCTTGTTTGTGTTAAACTGATAATGCACTTACTCAAATCTGCCTTGAAATATTTTGCAGAGACACCATCAGCTGATGAAGCGGAAGTCTTCCGGACTATTCAAGTCTGCCTTGAAATGCGAGAAGGTTATGTGTGTAGGGAAGCTGTTGCTCCATGGGAGAAAGAAATTATATCTGATCCCAGTACACCAAAGCCTAACCCAAATCCATTTGATTATACTCCTGAGAGAAAAACTGATGTGAGTTTGCACCTTATTAATCTTATTGGTTGATGTTGTTGGATCCTTGTCTATCACTGAACAAAACCTTGCCGTTCATGATCACTTTTCTGCTGAATGACAAATTATTTTGTTCCTGCAGCATTATTTTCAGATGGAAGATGGAGTTGTTCAAATTTACGCTAATAAAGATTGTAAGATGGCAAGATTACATTGTCTACTATTTCATATTTAGAATGGTTCAACTATTTATACATGTTTCCCATGTTTTGTTACCCCAGCAAAGGAGAAGCTCTATCCTGTTGCTGATGCAACAACTTTTTTCACTGACCTGCATTACATCCTTAAAGTAATAGCAGCTGGAAATATTAGAACATTATGTCATCATCGTCTAGTTCTTCTTGAACAGGTATATTCTTTTTCCATTTTTATGGTTTCTGTTTTCGAGTTTGTTAAGAAAAATAGTTTGACTCTATCTGATTTTTCCATTCCAGAAATTCAATCTTCATTTAATGCTTAATGCGGATAGAGAATTCTTAGCTCAGAAAAGCGCACCACATCATGACTTTTACAATGTCAGGAAAGTTTCACTCCGCATGCATGAACCAGAAGCATCTTCTGAGGTTCATTAAATCGAAGTTGAGGAAGGAGCCCGGTGAGGTAATATTTTCGATTTGCATAGCCGACTCTTGCTAATAAATGCATTTGTTTTTTTCTTGTATTTGCGTTTTAGCTACAAAACATTTACTTCTTACGTAATTTAAAATTAGATCCTCGCCACATGGATAACTGTCATTCTAGAGATTCTTGAGTGTAGATGTATCCCTGTTCTAATAGCTATGTTCTTTTCTGAAGATGAATTACATTGCAAATCTGATGATGTTTTGGCTTTCTTCTACTTGTATTAAGGTCGTAATATTTCGAGATGGAACATATCTCACCTTGCAAGAGGTTTTTGAGAGCTTGGATTTGACTGGGTAATGACTTTCTTCTTTAATATCCATGTTAAGAGTGAATATTAGCCTCCTCACTAACATAGTTGTCATTGTCGTTGTCATTCTCTTCACCAACATCTGATTCTTTGTTCATCCCTTAGTTGACTTGTCATAAGAAAAGCGGCTCATGTTCTTTTAAACAGGTATGACTTGAATGTTGACCTTCTAGATGTTCATGCTGACAAGAGCACCTTTCATCGTTTTGATAAGTTTAATCTGAAGTATAATCCCTGTGGTCAAAGTAGGCTCAGGGAGATTTTTTTGAAGCAAGATAATCTTATACAGGGTATGTCCTGCTTATTTCTAATTAATACTTACAGCTGCTGAAGTTGCAATCTTGCAAAAGAATTTCTCTTGCTCTGTAATGTCCTTTTCATTGATCTTAGCACAAAGCTTTGTGAGCTATGTCTATTTTTGAATCTATGGATAGCCATTGTAGTTTGAGTAATTTTCATTCTATTGTTTTATTCCGCTTCTCATCTTATTCTTTTCCATTGATTCTGAGTTCTGTCACTCAACAATCTTTATTATGTGTGCTATCTTTATTGATCTTAGAACTTTGTTTCTTTTTGTTATCATTGTCTTGACCATGATTCTATCATTATCCAATTTCTTGCAGGTCGTTTCCTTGCTGAGGTGACACAGCAAGTGTTTTCAGATCTTGATGCAAGTAAATATCAAGTGTGTGGTTGATAACTTTGTATATTTTATGATCATTGAATATACATGATATGGATTCTTTATTGCTGCCAATATACCACTTTCTTTAGTCTGTTTATTATTCTCATTGTACTAATAGAAGGAAATCCAGCCCATAGGAGCTGGATATGATGATACTTTTTTGAATACTCTTGTGCTCCTACATGTTGGTCTGAAGAATTTCGCAATCAACATTTGTGATATATTTTTGTACTTCTGCATAGATGTTTTATTGACTGCTGTATGTTTGATCTGATGACTTCACAGTGTGCGATGTTTGAATTGAAAGAATGGAATGGAATGATTTTTTAGCATATCAAGTGCTTGCTTGGTTGTTGGTGGTGGTGGGTGGTGTGATAGGATGGTATAATTTCCACATCCATCCATTCCAGCATCTCCCCCAGGGAATGTAAATTAAGGGGATGGTTTATCCACCGGAATGATCACAAAATACACATTTTTCATTCCATTCCATCTTCAATTCCATTCCTTCAACCCGAGCGTAGCATGATAGTGAATGGTATCTCAAGTAGAGTTATATGTTTCCCGATCTTGGAATATAATACAATTATTCCACCTCCCATCTTCCTCCTTCAGGCGCTGTATGCGCCTTTCTGATTTTGTCGTTTAAATTGGTTTGTAAGTACATTTCTAATGTCAATGCTGTTGCTACTACAGATGGCTGAGTACAGGATATCAATATATGGGAGAAAGCAAAGTGAGTGGGACCAACTTGCAAGTTGGATAGTGAATAACGAATTGTACAGTGACAATGTTGTTTGGTTGATCCAGGTAGTACTCTCATTCAGGATTATTTCATTATTTGTATTCTATCAAGTTCTTAATCATGGGAGAATCTTGTATGCTAGGGAGGAAGGTTAAGAAATTCCAGGTTGGTTTTATTTGATCTATGTCAGTCCTGCTGCTAAATTGGAACTTCGATTATTACACTACTTATAATGCAGCACTGTACAGGGTTAGATAAATCAAGGAGAAAGCATAGTTGGAAACCTCCATTATTAGTTTTGTAGGTATTTTTACCCAGAGCCGCTAGTTACTGTGTACTTGATTTTTCAAGATCATTCTTGTGCAATTTGGGATTTTGGAGATTCTAAACCGAGCATTCCACTATCCTCACCTTGATGCTCAATTCCTAAGTAGACGAGGACGGCCATCATTTGTCACTATCCAAGCTTGTCATTATCCAAAATTTGCGTTGTCAATGACGCAACAATATGTTGAGGCAGGCTATTAGTAGTTGTCCCAAGCTGTGTGTTTGGCCATAGTGACAGGCTCTTGCCCCTTAAAATTTGATGGCCCTGTAACATCCCTAGATCCATCATCGTATATAAACCGAGAAATTTTTGAAAAACCAAAATCAATCAAATCCGAGTTGAGTATAAAAACTCAAGCATATTTATTTAATGTCTTAAAATCCACTAAAGTATTGGCAGATAATACATACATGCTGAGATATATAAAAATTTAATTGGATCAGGATCTTTATTTGATCAACAAGAGCTAGGTTGTGTTTGATTACATCTAAATGCCTCTTAAAAGGTACTTCAGTCATAGGCTGAACTTGTTTGGTAAAAAAAAAATTTGCCTCTTAATCGGTAAGTGGCAAAATCCCTTTTCTCCTTCGCTGCTTTCACTCTTTAGGTCGTCAAAATCCCTCTCTCTGCTACAGCTAGTGCTAGGATTCTTCAACGCGAGCCAGAGGAGACAAGTGACCACAAATAAATAAACAAAGATTTCATGATACTCAGGCCCCACCCCACCCCACCCCCCCCCTTTCCCATCCCTTCAATTCGACCAAACCCTCTTCCACACTAAGCATTTGTCTTTCTTTAATCCCTTTCAAATCTCAATTAATATTTCTTTAATGCAAACAAATTAAACAAACCCATTTCTCAATTTACCGCCATGACAAAGGTCCTCCACTCACCTTTTTCATCTTCTTCTTATTCTTCCTTGAACAATAATAAACGATAGCTAAGTAAAGGCAAAATTGATCTCTGTCCTTATCTCAGAACTTGAAGATCAGAGGCCCTTTTTTAATAAGTGAATAAATTATGAAGCCTTCATAACTTTACATCATCAAATTTTGGGCATATGGTTTAATTTACTTCCAAGTTTTTGAAGTAATTGTGAGTTAAGACTGCGGGTAGTTTCCCTTTTGTTTGCAAGAAAGGCGTAGTGTTGGCATTATTTTTGTCATAAAAGAGATTTTAGTATTATCACCCTGAGGTCATTTACCCTAATTTTGAGAAGGGTGGATATCACTATAGTCTTCAGAACTTGTGTTATGTAACATAACGTCATTTTTACTTATTAAATATGAAATGTTTAGATCTTATCCTGGGATTTCCTCTTTGTTTTCCAGCTTCCTCGACTGTACAATATTTACAAGGAGATGGGGATTGTTACATCATTTCAGAACATTCTTGACAATATCTTTCTTCCTCTTTTTGAGGTTACTGTTGATCCAGATTCACACCCTCAGTTGCATGTTTTCTTAAAACAGGTCTGTACTCTCACATATACACCATCCATATATATATATATATATATGCAATTGATTTTTTTAACGATGGCTGATGACTATGTAACTGTTGAATTGGAGATTCATTGTCAAACTTGTTACTTTTAACTTTCACCTTTTCAAATTGTCTTTCCTTCAAATTGTGTTACATTTCCTTGTGATGTTACCTGTCTAGTTGCATGTTTGATGATGTCATTTCTAATCAATCATCCTCCCCCCTACCACCCCCCCCCCCCCCTCTTTCTCTCCATAGGTATGGTATTACTGAGTTTGATATCTAATATTGCTTTATTTTTGGTATATAGGTTGTTGGGTTGGACTTGGTGGATGATGAAAGCAAGCCTGAAAGACGTCCTACAAAACACATGTCGACACCAGCTCAATGGACAAATATATTCAACCCCGCCTTTTCGTATTACGTGTACTATTGTTATGCTAACCTCTATACCTTAAACAAGGTGTGTTGTACTGTATAAACAGCCTTACAATTTTTTGATATCCTAATGCTACCATGTGCAAATGGTCATATGTGGATTTTCTTTCTCTCAATCTAAAGTAGAAACAATAATAAATTTTAAAACTGAAAATAAGAAAGGGCAGAACGATAGTGGTTACTGGTTGGCTTGCATTTGAAACAAGGGGAAGGGATGAGTCATCAAATTCTATCACCTACAATCAAGGAGGAATATAAAGTTACTGAGAAAATAAGAGAACCAAACACAAGTCAGTTGTCCTGCTTAGTCTTCATCTTTATCAGTTTGCCTGTTACTACATGTCACCGTCATCCTTGGAAATAGAACTTTAAATAAATTTTTATTATTTTCATGAGTAGTTTATTATTATTATTTTATCATGCCTTCTCTACATGCTTAGGATATAGTAGGGCAGCTCATGGTGTAGCAGTACTTGACAAAAATGAATTTACACCTGCAAATTAGGGAATTTAAGATTTATTCTATGTTCCTAGATTTAAATGCATTATATCCCGACTTATTTAATGTTTCATCACAGCTCCGTGAGTCGAAGGGTATGACAACCATCAAATTCCGCCCTCATTCTGGGGAGGTATTCATGGAAAGATCAATTCAGCTTTGTTTTGCTTATTGCAGTAAATTTTATGCATTATTCATGTGGTGTATTATGTGTTCAGGCTGGTGATGTTGACCACCTTGCTGCAACTTTTCTTACCTGTCATAATATTGCCCATGGAATTAATTTAAGGAAATCTCCTGTTCTTCAATATTTATACTACCTGTCCCAGGTGAGAACAAAGACAATATTTCTTTTCTGTTGATCTAGATTGACCTGATTATTGACATTTTCAAATCGTGTGTGATGGCTTGTTGATTATCAGATTGGTTTGGCTATGTCTCCCTTGAGCAATAACTCCTTATTTTTAGACTACCATCAAAACCCTTTTCCTATGTTTTTCCTAAGGGGGCTTAATGTTTCCCTTTCCACTGATGATCCATTACAAATCCATCTAACAAAAGAGCCACTGGTGGAAGAATACAGTATAGCTGCTTCAGTAAGTACCGTTCCCATTCTTCTCCATTTGCACTACATATAAGCGAGTAATTAGACCCCAAGTGGATTTGCTTCTCCCTCTTACAGGTTTGGAAGTTAAGTTCATGTGATTTATGTGAGATTGCGCGCAATTCAGTCTACCAATCAGGTTTCTCACATGTTCTGAAGGTACCACTTTCTGTTTGAAACTAGTTGAAATTTCTGATGGTGTCCAAGTTCAGTGGTATGGTGTGAGCAATTTCTGATCTGTTTGAAATTTGCATTATTGGCCAAACACTTGCAACACTTTAAGTTTTTACAGAATAACAACCTTGTAGCAGATGCATGCAGGCTAAAGAATACTAAAATATACAAGAATGAGAAGAACTTAAGATGCTAGATTGCCTGGTAATTTCTCTTGCATGATTTAATCTTTCCAACGGGAACGTTATGAGAATTTTTGAGGAAGCTAGCTTTACCTATATAATTTTTTGTTTCAATGTTCTTATTTAGAGAGCCTACCAGGTATATGGAAATTAGAACTAATTGTACTAGTGGAGTATGGTGGTCAATGAGCTCGATAAAGATACAGTTTCTGGTCTAATCAATTGGAGTCGTAGTTGTTAGTATTGCATGATACTAGATATGTATCCTATTATACAATACAGGAGCTGTTGGATACAGTATCGCTAACGTATTAGAAAGTGAGCCATATTTTAATATACAAAGCACGTATTCTATGATACAGTCAATTCATCATTTGACAACTAAGATTGGAGTTTACCACTTCAACTTGACTAACTTGTGTGATTTGATTATAAGTGTATGAAGAAAGTGTTAGCATGATACATTGTTGGAGTCTTTCTAACTGCTTAAGCTTTTAGTTGAGTTGGTTTCTTGGTCTTGTATTCAATTTTTTCTGCTGCATGTTGCCCTTTATATTGATATTTGATGATGCTTATGCATTTAATTTGCCTCTCCATAATGTACGTGAGGGGGTTGTTAGCTTGATATACATTGTTGGGGCTTTTTTCTAACGGTGTAAGTTTTTAGATGAGTTGGTTACTTAACAAAAAGAATGTATATCGGGTGATCGCTTATGTGGACATGTTTCTATTTCATTAAAGTAACATAAATAATTGATAGACATATTAAATCTTTAAGATGCTGTTTATTTTGTCTAAGTTTAGCTATAATTAGGTATGTATCTTGTCCATCTTCCAAGCACTGTCTAACACTTAATGACACCCTTTAGCATGTTAGCTAATCTCCATTGTTGTTTTTACTTTAAATATCCACATAAGATTTTCCTTGTTTTTAGGTATTTTTTTTCCTTTTCCCCTTATTCTGAGAAATATAGGTCTCTTTCAGGGATTTGTGTAGTAATGATTGTAATTTCTGGTGTTGCTTTCGCTTGGATTGTATTAATTTGAATATTTGCCATGGTATTCTCTGTTTGTAGTCTCATTGGATAGGGAAGGAGTACTACAAAAGAGGACCAGATGGAAATGATATTCATAAGACTAATGTGCCTCACATCCGGCTAGAATTTCGTGATACGGTATGGTGCTTGATTCTATTTTCGCTTTATTTATCTTACTTGTGTACCTTTGCTTTCTATTCATATATAATGTATTTTGTACCTTACTTCACAAAAGTTCTGAAAAATATTTAGATTACTTTAAAGGCTCAAATAGATCACTGAAAAACTAAATCTAGGAAAAATGTTTATATTAAATTCGAGACCATGCTAGGCATCTTATAATTGTTTATTAAGTCGTTTATTTTATTGAGTTGTCTGTAAACTCTGGTCTTTCCTATCAATGAATGATACATGGTTGTTAATGATTTTGTACCAAATATTTCAAGGATAAGTGGTGCCCTGTATTGCATAGATTCTTCTTAATAATATACGTCGTGTCATAAACTCGTATTGAAATCAAAAGCAATTGACAAGTGACCCAAGCAAAATAGCATGAATATGTTTTCCCTACCTGTATTTTTTTTTCTATTGATGTTGGAAGGTAAACTCTGATGTTTCAGATTTGGAAAGAGGAGATGTAACAAGTTTATCTGGGCAAAGCCATTTTTCCTGAACATGTCGAAACATAGTGAGATTGACCAATGTGTTTTTGCAATGGCCTGAAATTTATGCTTCAAGAGGTATATCTAACAATCTTTTCAATAATTAGGGAGATCTTTTACAGAAATATATTTCTTCAAACTCATGGGTGCTTGATTTTGTCAGCAGTTGGAGCAGCTGAAAGCCTCCACTTTATCCTGCTAAGCTAACATGATATGGTAATGATGCATGCAAGATAAGAATTAGCTCCATGATGTAGCTATGGCGAATCCCTTCATTGAAGTATTGGAGGCATCAGACGCCACTGTGAATGCAAATGTAAGGTTAATATCATCAGCATATTTGGAAGAGCTTCGAGTCTGGATTATAGGCTGTAGCAGCTAAAAATACCCATGTTGTATACACACGAATAGTTACGACAACATGAGTTCTCGATCTAGATTAAAATTAGCAGTAACTGAATAAATCATATAATGAATTTTGTGCTCTTAATAGTTAGGTCTGTAATATTTTACACAATTTTGTGCTTCTCCAATGCAAAGGAATAAATATTTATCTTGCTTCGAGTTGCTAGTCTTGTTCTCTTATCTGGAATTTTATGTGATTTCTTGTTGCAGCTTTATGGCCACCTTATTGTTTGTTCATTGTAACTGCTGTTCAAGTGTTGTAGCAATTTTCAGCGAGTAGGCAAGGTTGAGGAGAGGCTAACCAATATCTTTTTTGGGTAATATATGTAAATTAAGCTCCCCATATTAAAGTTGTTGAGTAACCATCAAATAAATCTATACAAATGCAAAAAATTCAACAGCACTACCCCCCCCTCCCCCCCCCTTCCCTCTCCAACTCTCTCTAATTTTTCACTTAACAAACAATTATTAAATAGTCCCTCCATTTCACACACAAAACGCAAAAGTAGAAGAAAATGAGTAAATAGATCTTTATAAGGTTTAGAAAGTGGAGTAATTTTATTTTTTTATACTAATAGGCTTCATTAAATAACATAATTACTCTTTCCTTTGTTTATTTTTATTTCATTCTTTTAAGGACAAATAATTATACTTTTAGTCATCTATTTGATGAGAGTAATTAATCATGTAAAATTACAAACCTTGCATAACACAACAAATATGCACATAAATGATACTTAACTCGAAAATAGAAAGATATCCTCATCTCGTAATTAATAATAAAAAAAATAAAAGATTATAGTTCTACCAGATACACGGTTATTCAGTCTGGTTAAATGTTTCCTCCACAAAAAGTAGTTGATTAGGTCTTAACTTGGTAATTAAGAATGAGGCCAAATTAGAAAAAATGAAACTAATATAATTAATCCCCAATTTTCTTCTCCATTTTTCTCATAATTCTTTCAACAAGAAAGCAACTAATCATTCTCTTAAACTCCCAAGCAAATCAAGACAAAAAAACTCTCTTCACTGGAAACTTGCAAGCAAAGGCAAATCCTGATCATGCACTATATCATACAACTTAGGCATTCTACAAAATATAAACCAAAATCTTTAAAACTGGATGAAACCAATGATTTAGCAAGAACCTGTTGATCAGATACAGTAACCACTAAAGACTTCAGAAAATTTGTATTTAACAGCACAAAAATTCCCAACTATCCAACCAACAATAATTCTTGTTTAAAAGGTAAATATCACTTTAACATAGAGGTATCATATACTTTCACAAAAAGTGATGGTGTTGGATTATTGAGAGTTTAAAAACTTGATAAACATCTCCCAAAAAATTTACAATAAGGATAACAAATCAACTAAGCATTCTCCTTCTCCTCATCACTATTAGGTTGATAAACCCAGGAAACCCCAATCCACAACACCAAGCATTAGTGACCTTTCGGAGGCTGTAGCAAAGAGAAGAAATAAAGTCAGATTAGACCAGTCATAACAGATAAAAATTATCATGATCAATAATAATATCTAACCTCAAAGTTCTTTGATATATCCTTCATTTGCTCGGCAATTTCTTGCCTCTTCTTCACAGCTACAGAAAAAAAACAGTTATCCAGAAACATTAGTCTGAACCTTAAGCAGGAGAAAAGAAAGATAACAACTACTGAATGGAAACAAAACAAACCCATATTGGAAATATCCTCCATCCTCTTTGATGTTCTCACTGCAAATCTCTGGAATGCAGGGCTGAGCAACCATAGAAAAATAAAATAAAAAACGAATTAGTAAACCTTTTAACCTTTTATTGCCTATGAAGCAAGGGCACTTCTGGGAGGTCGACGTATCCATGTCAGACACTCGGACACCAACACTTCAAGATATATATCACATATTTACTTCTAGATACATTATCATAGATACTAGTATTTTAATTGAACTTAAACTTTGAAGTTAACCACTTGCTTATCTCTTATCGATCTTGTTATCTCTTAGAGCTGCATGTTATAATCTTATTTGTTATTAGACTTGGAGATGTTTATGGTACAAGTGTTCGTCACTATTTTGCTTGATTTTATCATACTTTATTAACAACTAAATGTATTTAAACATTTATTTTTGTTAATAATATACATAGAATTCAACATATCCCCTAATGTATCATATCCTTTTTTTAGGGAAAACATCATGTCCCGTGTCGCATGTCTAATCTGTATCTGTGCTTCCTAGACGACACATAGACCAAAAAGGGAAGGACACACAATATCACGAGAATAACAGAAAAAAGCAAAACAAGACTACTGTCAAAATCACAATTGAGCCACCACCGGGGTCAGTCCACCAAGAGAAATTACAGTCATGTTTCAACCAATTAAAGTCATTACATGAATAAATGAGATCATGAAATCATTAGTCAATTCAATCCAGCCTAGTAAAAGCATAAAATGAGGTAAACAGGTTCAATCCCTAAATATTTTGTGTTCTAGGTTTCTTAGTACAAGCATCTAGGCATTACAGGCAAAAGATAAATATACACGTAGAGTTCAGATGTTACAAATGTCCACACATAGATGCTGTAAGATAACAATCTCTACAACCGTTAGCCCCTTTCATTCTGTTACACGGATTACTTTAGACCCATAGAAATATGGATACAGTATAAGAATGACCGCATCAATCAGAAGTACAAAATATTTATTATAAAAATAAATAAAAAATCAGCTATTTCTCAAACTTCCATAGCTGGAAGGGAACAAGCTCATCCGGAATCATTTAGTCCCAACGGCCAGAAAAGCTATAATCACCGAACAAAATTTACAGCAAACGAAAACAGATAATCATCTTAAAGAATAAAATAACATACAAAAAGAGAAACAGAGAGAGAACACACCTATTTGCAAGGGTTTCAACAACAAGCTCGTTAACAACGTAAGAAACGACTCTGCCAATGAAATTCCCTCCCGCCATTTCCGAATCTTTAGTTTCTTCTGATCGATCAATCGCGCAGGGATCAACGACAAGTGAAAAGCAGAATAAAGAAGATCACTGACGACGATTTTACGATTACTAGTGCAATTAATGGAAAACAAGCCCTAGTTTCTAGAAAAATGATTGTGAGTTGGGCTGGGCTGGGCTGGGCTGGGCTGTTTGTTCGGTTTGTGGGTTAAGAAAAAGAAAAATCAGAGGGTAACGGAAAATGGTTAATAAACAGTAGCTTGGCCAAAAAATGCCTTCTCAAGACGACTTAGAAATAATATTATTTTTCCCAAAAAATAAATTTCATATTTAACACACTTATAAATAGTACTCTACTATCTTGAAAGATTTGGTAACATTAAATTACATAGTAAAATTATTATTAAGAAAAATTTGTCTAACATTGTCAAATACATACCTTCAAATTAAATGGACTCACTTTCAAACGGTGATATATTTTATTTTTATTTATTTTTTATAATCTAAATATACTATTAACATGTCCTAAATTGCCTATCAAAAAATTGATTTTGAAATTCAGTTACTTATTTATATCACATATATAATACTATATTTATCCCCATATTATTAATTCATATCTATTTGCCAATAATCTTCGATAAAAGGCAAACACCAATGTGTGCATTCTGCATTTAAAGGAATTAATCGACATATATCTTGGAATAAAAAAATGAGTTGTGCAGTACTGCAGGTACAATATATATATATATATATATATATTCCATTGGTACAACATTAAATTAGATGTGCAAAGAATATTTGATTCCAAGTATCAGGCACTCCTGGCAAACACCAATGTATGCAATCTGCATTGTGTAGTGGATCGGCCTTCTGTTGTTGAGTTAACAATTTGCCTTGCGTTTCCGTGTAAACTGAAGCATGGGCATCAACCCTGTATTCCGATAGTTGTGTTATGTTGATCACGCTGACACGGACTTTCATCTTCTCCACCACATCCCCAACAACTTTCATTATCCGCTTGTCCGAACCACTTCCCCAATGCCCCTTTTTCCTCACTGGTTTCGTTTCGTTGTAGCATTTAATCCCTCCATTATTGTTCCAATCCAAGCTCCTGAGTGAGTGAGTATTAACTTACAATAATTTAAAAGGCAGAAAGAGACAGGATTAATTAATTAATTATATAAATACCTCTGGTGTGTAGGAGACATAGTAGTGAAGAACACCCTGGTTTTATTAGTATCAATAGTGGAGTCCACCCAGTTGGCCCAAGTCTTCAATCCTATGCGGTAGGAAACTGGAGCATCTAGTTCTTCATAACCTTCTTCCCCATTTGCAAATGAACCCCATCTGAGCTAATGTAAAAAAAAAAACTGTTAATTTCACATGCTGACTTAAAAAGTCAAAATAATAATATCATCCTTAATTTGGTTAATTAGGAGGGAGGGAGAGTATTAATTTTAATAGAAGAATTACTTACAGAGACTTGATTTTTAGACCACTCATCCACCAAACGTAAGTGTTGAAAACAAGGATATCAACGTCTAACCAGTGTTTGGCATGCTTGGCAACTGAGTCAACTCTTATTATTCTCTTCTTTGGGTCTCCTATTATTTTCAGATCAGAATTTGATTCAACTAGAAATGGAGCCCAATAGAACTCAACCGTAGCATTATATTCCTTTGCTCTGAAGATTGAATGAGCGCGTCCTCGCTTCATGGACTTTTGGCCTTCAGGTATAATCGACTCAACCAGACAAACGAAAGATTGCCATTGTCCTCTTTGCAGTGAATCCCCTACAAACATTAGCCTCTTCCCTCGTAGTTTCTCAAGGGCTATTTTGGCATTAAACCTAATGAGGAATGAATTAATGATCAGACGTAAATGCGTGTTAATTACTCATGATCATTCATGCATGCATGCATATATATGTACTACTACTGAAAACATCATAACCAATAAAACAGTACTATTACTGCATGCATGCATGCATTTTAATTAGTTTAAAAAATCTCTAAGACCAGGATGGCAGGACCCTCCTTATACGTCTTCAGATCGGTGTCAAACACCAAAAAGAAAAAAGCAACTACACTAAAATCCTTATTTAAGAATACTCTATATAAAAATAACCTGTATAATATTATAAAAAAATTTGGTCCCAATTTGGGCCGGTTATAAATAATAATAACCTCTAAATTGTAATATGTTATATACTTTTTCAGTCCCATATTAAGAAATTATACCTCTATATAGTAATAATTTCATATATATATATATATATATATATATATATATATGAGAGAGAGACAATATTAATTTTAAAAGACTACATTTTCTATAAAAGAATACATTTCTTATAAAAAAATTATATTTTCCAATAAAAGACTACATTTCCCATAAAAGACTACATTTTCTTATAAAAGACTACATTTTCCTAGTTTGAAAATCTAAATAATTTACGTTTTCTTTAATTTTTGTTATAAAATTTATATTTTTGTTAAAGTGGATATTTTTGGGTGTTCGGAAAATATTTGGTACCAATACCTCTATTTAATAATAGCCTCTTAATTAGAATACAAATAGTTTGGTCCTAAGTCTATTCCTAAAAAGAGTTTTTACGGTAATCGATTATAGGGGTGAAACTCAATTTGGTAATTAAGGATCAGGGGGCGGGTGAAATTAATTAATTAATTCCCAACCTTGGCAAGATACAATCGTCCGGCTGCCACTCCCAGTGACGATAGTCGGAATCCGGCCGCCCATTCTTAACACAAGATACTTGTCTATCGAGATAAGGGCAGCTCCTGTCTGTGTACAAAGGTTTAATTGAAGTATTAAACTTCCACTTTCCATGAGCAACACTGCACTCATTTGGATCAAACTCGAATCGGTCATCCGCTGCGTAGTTCAACTCATTATCCTCTGCAGTTCTATCTGTTAATTAGAGTACAATTACAATACAACATCAATATATATCATCACTAACAAAGATTTATAATTACAATGGAAGTTTTCGTTGCACACCAAGAGAGGGTAGTGCATGGTTGCAGGGTACCTGCTCGCTCTGTAAAAAAAAACGATCTAATTAAATAACTTAAGCACCTTTAATAGATGTTCCAAGTCCAAGAGCGCGTTTAACACAAGGCTTAAACTTGAATATGGTGTTGGAAGAAAGAAAACTGATTCGTTCGGTGTACAAGAGCAGGACGAAGGCGAAGCCGCAGATTGTGGTTGTAATGAAGGAAATAGGCAGCTTTGTTAGAGGAGATTTCACTAATGTGCCCATACTTGGAGAAAGTTGGGCAATTAATAATAAAGTTCTAAGTATGAGGAACAGAGAAGCTTAGTGCATGATGATGAAATAGAGGATATGTTTTGGTTCACTTGTCCAACAGAATGATGAGGACTTAATTTGTAGTTTTTTTTTTTCTGTTTGTGGCGATTGGACTATCTATTTAATGATCAGTTTTGGAGTAGGAGTAGGAGTGAAGCTAAAGTCATCATGTATGCTGTGTGTTATAATTAATAATCACATCTATATATCAAGTGGAAGTATTTATTTAAAAAGTACTTGTGAATATCTTGCTTGCTATTTCGGAGTATCATAAATTAAGACATGATATATAGCGTAAGTTGGAAGGCTAATATCTTGGGGCCTCCTTATGTCTCTACATGGTGTCCCAAAAAAAGTGTCAGCACATTAAAAAGAAGCCTTTTTGATGATCATGATATATACTATATATATATAACCACTGTGGATATATATAGATAGCCTTTAGTTAGTAGTTTTCAAAAGGAATTTTTCCATTGTAGTGCTTATTTAGGTGGGAAAAGGTTTCTGTAGAAAATTAGAAATGAAGTCAATAACTCTATATTTCTGGTTGGAATTTTTTAATGGTACTCATTAGGTTGGGAAAGGTTTCTATATATCGAAATTAATTAAGTCAATCTCTCTATGTTTCTCTCTAATATGACTTGCACTTACAGTAACCATATTATATAGAAGAAAACATTTAATATCACAGGTTCAGCGTAACTTATCAATCATATAAATCACATACTCCTATTTGGTAGGAGTAGAGTATCAATCAATTATATATGTATTAATGTGTTCATGCATGCGCCTGCTACGAAAATTCATATATTTTATGCATGCTGTGTATTCCATGATCTTAATTTCAGGCATTGCACATTATTTCACAATTTCAAATTAAATAGAATCATTTTTGTAATATTTGGGGTCGAATAATAGACACAATTTCACATAGAATTAAATGACTAACGAAAAAGTAAGAATATGTGATACTGATCAGGTCCACCAAATTAATTACACTTAGTCTTGCATGTATTCGTTTATATCTCTCTCACACACACTATAATAATCCACACATCAAATATTGTTTATATAGCAACTAGAAAACCTTACCTACTATAGCATAAGAGATTCAAAACATTAGATAAATTCAAAACAAGATTATTTATCGTAACAACTATGAGTCAAATTCATCATAATATGAGTCAATCTCAACAATTTTAACTCTACTATTAGGTAGCTAAGCTGCGGGTGAAATTGAGAAAGATTTCGGTCTAATATATATATATATATATATATATATATATATATATATATATATATATATATGTGGTCCCTTAACTAAAATGTGTAATTATTTAATGGTGGATGTGACGTAGGAACCTGAGCATAGTGGTTGATTTGCTATTTAGACCTACCAATTTTAATTCCTATTGGAGAAGCCTATATTGAACATAGGGAGGGAAAGCTTAAGTCAAACGTATCTTCAAGGTGATCTACCTTAATCAATGTGTTTGAGGTTATGGTTGAAATTAAAGATGGTGAAATCATGTTTTTCTTTTTCTTTAATACTAAGAGTGGGATGAGAGAGGAGAGTATTGAAATTAAAGATGGTGAAAACATTTTATTTTGATGTAATGAAATAACAATAGCTTATTATTATTAATATTTTTTTTTTTTTTGTGGTTTAATCTTGAGTTTCGAACAAAATATGTAATTCATTTATATTACATTATTGTTTTGTTTGGTGCATTGAAATTACACAAGCAATGTAACTAGTATTAATATTTAAATACTATATTACCCTTGTTATGTAATAAATAAAACTATTTTTATTTATATTATAAGAGTATTTATGGGTAGATTGTATACAAAAAGAGTGATAATGAATGAATTGACATGTTTTCCTTTATTATAGCTCATTACATAGCGTAATGTAGCTATGCGACATAAAAAATGACCTCTTGGATTACAGCTAAAAACAAAAAAAAGATTATTTGGATGAGTGATGCTTACAAAAGATTAAAGCAGAATAGTTTTAATTAAAAATGAACGGATTAAAAAGGCTTAATTTTTATTAGGCTAAAATTCTACAGTCAAAGCCTCATCCAAATCAGCTAAAAAACTTCATGATATAGCGGATCGCCCATGGGCTTGGGATGCAACTTCTTAGAGCGCTTCTAGGGTTTAGGTCTAGCGTAATGGGCCAATGTATTAAGTTGCAAATGTAATGAAAACTTAAAAATAAAAATATATTGATGTAATAGAATATGTAATGAGCTAATACAGTAAAATATAACAAATGTCACATCAATATAATAATTTATTACATTATGGGATTATTATATTGATTTGTTATAAGCTAATCATTTCTCCATTCGGTGAAAGCCTAAGTTGTTTTTTTATATTTAATTTACAAAATAAGAATTAATAACAATTAAGAGATCTAGTGTCAATTATCAATACCATTGCCTAATTGTAGAGTTAAAATGATTCTAAAGAATTTTTGTTTCTATTCTATAGGAAAGTTCAAATACAAAATAATATGCAATAATTATTAGTTTAAAATTATACCTTTTAACGTATAACTAATAGTGAAAAATTGGCATAAATGAAACAATTAATTGAACTTTGAGAATAATTTTTAATTAATTAATACCTATAGCTATAAAAAAAAACGTAACAAATAAATAAATTAAGGAGAGTATTTTTAAGTCTTTATAGTGAAGAAATGTTGGTACTAGAAGGTGAAATACGGTTATGTTTGTTACCACATTGCACAAGGTGAATAACGGCTTCCTTTTCTTTTTAATTTTTAAAAGAAAAATAACAGTTCAAGACCATCTTTATTTATTTACTTTATAAAATTTACTAATATTAATTACCTTATGAAAAAAATGATATATTATGCCCATTTTTTGGTTATTAGTCATATAAATAAGTATTAATAATAATTTTGTTAAAAAGACGTATACTAGATGGGGCTTTTATAATTTTTATTAATCTCATATATTTATAAGTTTTGTAATTGTCATTATGCGCTACATTGGACATTCAAAAAATAAATATATGTAAAAATATTTCTCTCTATTATATTTTATCCCTCTTATTTTTAGTAATATTTTCTTTAGGTGGATATTTACACCTTGTGTTTGAATTTTAATTGGAGAGAAAATAAATTAAAAAAAAGAAAAACTACATGCTTGAATTTTTTAATAAAATAAAAAATAAAAGAAAATAGTGTCTTTCAGTTTTAGAGCCTATTCAGAAATAACTTATGTTAAGTCAAAAAATTTCTTCACATTTTTTAGAAGAAAATAAAAAAATAAAAAATGAAACTTTCTATGTTTCTTTTCTTTTAACTTATTTTTTTCTACAACTAAAAAATTTCACACTGTTTAATTTGCAACTGAATAGATATATTCATAAGTATCATTTATCCCTTAAAAAAACTAAATTATTTTATTTATATTTTAAATATATTAAATATTATCATGTGTTAATAATTTACAGTCTAAACCAATATTAGGATCCTAATAACTTTAAAAAATTCTTTAAAAATCCTTATAGAATTTTTTATCTTCTAACATGATTGAAGATTTCATACGAGAATTATTTTCTAGGTTTTTCCATTTGTAGCTTCTGATTCGATTTTATAGATTCTCGAGAAGATGGAGATTCAAGCACCTTCAACTCATTTCAAGCTATGGAGCCAACTGGAGCTGCACGAGTTCCAAGACAAATTTGTGATCAGATCCGTCGACTCTCCGGATCAAGGTTTCTCTGTTTCCCGTTCCGGTGGCAACATAGACAAACTTAACGGTTCGTTTTCACGTTTAGCTTCATATTTGGTTCGCAACTAGTTTAGTTTGCTAAAAAAAGTAGGAAAATAAAGAACGAAATTCTTTAATTACTTGCATAATTATGGCTTGATTATTTCAACTGAATACAACTACAGACTAAGCTGAGAAAATACGGTATCAAGTGTTCTTAGCTATGATTATAATTGTAATAATGAATTTGTCTAGAGGTGATATTAGGTAAACAGTAAAGAGTATAAATACTATGTTTAACTCTTGATGTTAATTAGAGAAATGAACTATTGTTACTGCATGAGTTTCTTTTTATCGGCTGATGAACTATAACTAACATAATTTTGTGACCACAGTTCAGATTTTAAGGACTGACAGTATGTGGAGAAACCAAAACTTGAGTTTTTTTTTAATATTGGTAAGATTAATGTCAATCTAATTAACCAATCAAGCACCATACACGTTTGTGTATCAAATGATATTGAAAATGGAAAAAAACTCAAAAAATGATTTTGCAAACAGAGATCTTTTCCCTTGCCATAATACTATCTCGGCTAGTGAAAATTAGTAATTCCTAAGCATGAAAATTTATACATTATTTATTGTGACAGGTGGTACTTGCTCCGGAAATCCTTCCAAGATCTCTACCATATTTGGGGTGGCTGGAACAATTAGGTTGCTTGCAGGTATTAGTTGACACAAATTATTGTTAGGAACCTACTACCTAGCTTTCATATGACTACGTCAGTGTATCTATTAGCATATGATCTAGCAAGTGCTTGGGTTGTAATTTCTGAATAATAACCAGCATTTGGGTTGGTAACAACTTATTTGGAGGAGTTAAACTTGCAGCGAGTGGATTTGTGGGCAGTGAAAGGTCAAATCACTTTTCTAAAAAAAAACTTAACGTTTTCAGTGTAGTTGTGTAGCTAAGATGGTATGAGAGCCATTTTTAAATTAATATTTTGATGGCATTTACTTTAAATGTGATATGAGGATACATTGAGTTGTATAATTTCATCATATTGATGCTGCAGTCTCTTCTTTCCCTAACTAAGTTTATTATCTGTGAGTGTTCATAAGGTGAATTTTATGCTGAGTTTCAAATATTTTCTTCGCTTGCCTATTAAATTGATTTCAAAACTCGTTCTTTTTTATTTTGGTTTAGGAACATATATACTTGCAATAACTTCTCGAAAGGAAGTGGGTACTTATCTTGGCTTCCCAGTTTACAAAGTGATGTCTATGAAGTTCTTATCCTGCAATGAAGGTTCAAGACTTCTAACTTCTCAAGAAGTACGTTACTGTTCTTTTGTGTTTATAAAACTAGAAGTTTGTGATACACCTGTTTAAGTGCTGAAGGTTGGACTGTTACCTGAAACATACCAAAAACTAATTGCCTTTTGTGCAGAAAAGAGATGAAGCTTACTATTTGACTCTGTTGAAAATAGTGGAATCAACACCAGGCTTGTATTATTCATATGAAACAGATATAACACTGAAGTAAGTTTTTATACCATATTTCTGCTCTATAATTTGTTTTCGTTGGAATATAGTCCCTTTCAAGTTTCAACAATTGGTTTATTTATATACTGAGATTTCCTGATAGAAATCTGATTTAAAGGACTGTATGGACAAGGGTATTCCCCTGTTTGTTTGTGACCTATAATTCTACAATAAAAGCTGATAATACACCAAACACTAGTTATGGACTCATTGTCTATGTTGTTTTCTGGTTAATATGTGTAGGATTCAGTATTATCATTCTCATTTTTTCTTCCATAACAACTAATGATGTCTCCCAGCTTGCAGAGAAGATTCAAGTTGGCTGAAGGATGGATGAGTAAGCCAATGTGGAAGCAGGTTTGTTTGCATAATCAGAGATCACATAATTTAGTATCTTAGGAATTTGTACCTGGTGCATATATAACAATATTAATGTGACCCCTAACTTGCATGTTCTACATCTACACGTAAAATTCCTCTCTGGGATTTAGATCAAGTTATGCATACACTGCTTTAGCTGATTTGCCAGCTTAGTCTTGAGAATCTCCAGTTGATGTCCGATGAGCAAACAAACTGGTTATAGCAAATAATACTTTTAAGAATTTGATCATCTTGAATTTAATGTCTTTGTGAAGTAAAGAAATCCCTCAGCTTCAGGGTTTCTCTTTCTCCTTGGTATTTCGATATTATATCACACATTGGTAGTAAAGCTCAACCAAAAAAACCCTTGTTTCAATTACTTGTTCAGCTCTAGGAAATAGGAATCCTTCAAAGTATTTTGTTATTACTAGGGTCATATCTCTGTGAAGTCTCGTAATAGTAGTAAATCGTATGTATTTTTAAACTTGCACCTTTATATGCCTTCCTGTGTAAAACTAAATGTATTTTGTCATATCTCAGCAGTCATCAGTAATTACTTAAAATCTCATTGACTACTTTAAGCTCCCGGATTGATTTGTGCTTCCCTGTGGCATTGAAATATATTATTGTTGCAAGTAAAATTGAGAGATCCTAGGGGTAGTTACTTACGAAGCTTAATGCTACATAATTTCCAGTTATTTCATTATTTTTCAATTTTCACTAATTCATCATCTCCAGATTGCTGTCCTGCATTGTATTGTTTCTCCTATGACTTGACGTGTTAGCTCAGACTTGTATCTGTGTTTCAGGCTGACCCACAATTTGTTTGGAATAGATATGTTTTGGAGGAGCTTATTGAGAATAAGGTTAGATGTTTCTTCCATTTAGAGGAGAGTATCATGCAATGGTATAATGAATATATTTTTTTCCTTCTTTTTTAAACAACTATAACAAACATTGCATGGATGAAGTATAAAAATATAAGTTTTATCATCAAAAGATTCAAAACATCCCCTTTGTCTGATGTGTAATGCCTTTTTTTTCTTACAGCTTGATGGGTTCATCATGCCTCTACTACAAGGGAATATCCTTCAGTATTTTTGCCTTTTGTGTGCATGGTAATCAAATGGAAAATTTTTTAAAAGCATGAATAGTTTCAGTTTTCAAACCAATTTTTGGTGTTTCACTTGACCAAGGATCAAGCTTTCAGACCGGAAAGCTCAAGCTGAAAAATTTACCTGCAACAATTACATTGATTTCGAGGAGGTCTACTCGCCGTCAAGGTACATCAATATGGAGAGTTATCTACATTTTTTTACTAATGGCATGGCTACTTGCAAATGGATTTGGAGAGTTATCTACATTTTTTTACTAATGGCATGGCTACTTGCAAATAGATTTGAAAGTAACTGCTTATGTTGTTTAATGTAGGTACAAGAATGTGGAGAAGAGGAGCTAATTTAGAAGGAGATACGGCTAATTTCATTGAAACTGAGCAAACGATGGAGTTTGATGGTTTCAGGTCTTCGTTTTTGCAGGTATTATTCTGGAAACAGATGGTTCTTCAAATGTTTAGAAACACGTGTCTTTCCATGTTATACAATATTGAGGTGGATTTTTAGAGCCCGTCTCTTTCACAACAGTTGAGGTACTAAATTGTTTTTGGAAATAATGTGAATCATTGGCATTGCAACCCTTGTCCTAGTTAATGAATGCTTTTTAAAGCAGAGTAGTATTTCAAGCTGATACTCAGAAATAAATGCTGGTGCACGTTTGAACACAGCTGGGGGCTTGGACATGTTCATTTTATGCACTCCCGCGGTCCCATTTTCTGTTACAAGACAAAAATTTCAATGACAAAGTTTAATATAAAATTGGGCCGTGAGAGACTTTTTAAGTATTGCAAGTTTTGAACTAATCCTTGTCCAGAGTAAACTCAAAGAGACCGGCAATGGCATGGAAGTATTAAAAAAATTTCAGCTTTCCAACTTTACCGTTATTAAATATGGAGTATTATACTCAAATTTAACTTGGGATTGGAGAATTTGTTTTGGGAATCTGGGATATGTGCATGTCATATTAAATGTGAACATCTTAGTCATATATATTGGAATTGGGGGCCCACTATCTCATGTTAAGTACCCCCAATAGGGTTATAATAGTACTTTACTCAACAATAACCTTTTTATGCAATTTTGTCATCTTTTTGGGACATCCCAAAAGGAAATTTTGTATTAAAGTGGAATGGAGGGAATATATAAAATCATATCTTCCTAAATGTATGCAGTTCCTCATCTTGCTGAAATGTCCTACTTTCCTTTTTTGAATATTTGACGATGGTCATGAAGAATGTAATCCTCCTCGCCATGTACTATGTGTATACATAATTCATAATTCACTCATACTCCACTTTGTATATTATTCTCCACATCCCCCAATAAAGTAACTGCAATTATATTGTGTTACTTTATAACATTTTATGATTTTGGATTGAAGTTGATTAGTTGATACTTGTATTATGTACTCCTTTGTTCCAAATTATAAGATGAAGCTTGATTTTTTTAAGTCAATTTAGATAATTTCAAAGTCAAAATTGTTTTGATCCATTTAATTTTTCAACACAAGGATCTCAAATTTTTTTGAAAGAACAACAGAAGTATTCCATACCAATTTATCTTCAGTCTTTCATTGATATCCAGTTCTTGTATTCAACTGTTGACGATGTAACATTTTCATACTGACTAGTCATATATATTACTTTCTGCTTTCAGGTTCGAGGTTCAATTCCACTTCTATGGGAGCAAATTGTTGATCTGAGCTATAAACCACGGCTTAATATCATAAACCATGAGCAAACGGTATGTGTATTCTCCAAGGTTTAGCCTGTTATATCTAAGTTTTTTAAATGTCTGTCTATTCATTTATCATGAGTAGATAAACATGTAGTCATAGCCAAATAGTCTTGCTTTAGTAGCTGTACTACCAAGCTTCTTTCCTAGATGTAGCTCTTATAATTGGTATCATCCAACTATATTTGTCTGTTTTATCTGCCATCAGTCAAAGGTAGTGGAGCGCCATTTTCATGATCTCTTACAGCGATATGGAGAAACTATTGCAGTTGACCTAACTGACAAGGTATATATCTTTCAAGCTAGAACATTAACCTGAGTTGTGCTATCTATCTCTTTCCATGGGCTGATTTTGAAGATGAGAAATCTGCCTATCTGGTTATGGATCTTTTTGTATGCATTAGAGGTCATGTGAGTTGGTTCAGAAATCCCAGAAGGCCAGGAAGGTAGCCATAGTTTTTAACAAAATTATAATCCTGTTCCATAGTATTGGTCACAAATTAGTTGAGGTTCATACCCGTGTATCTCCAAAGTACTACTTTTGCATACAAGCACGCTGCTCCGTTGTGCAAGGCTAATTTTATTCACACATTTTCTATGTTTGCAAATTTTTAAATCATAGTATTGTCTTAATTTTCAGCATGGTGACGAGGGTCAACTAAGTATGGCATATGCTGCTGAAATGGAAAAGCTGCCAAATATAAGGTGATATTTTATTCATGTTTTGGAATTGATTTGTAATTATTTCCAATTATTCCTCCCTGTCCAAGAATGAAAATGAGGGCAAAGAAACAAAAATAATAATAAATGATAAGTTGCTACAGAATAGATTAATGACTATTGACTTGTTTTACTCAAATGCATGTAACAGTTGTCCTGACACAAACACCCCACCCATACATAGAAAAGAAAATGGCAACACCTAGCTCTTCCTGAGTAACCTGTCATCATGATAATTATTTGGTGTAGTTTCAAAAAAATGTTCTTCACTGCATAAATCTATGACATAAATTGAACCATACACCACATGTAGCTGGTTAATTATCCACACGTCAGACCGTCCTGGTCAAATAGATGAATTGCAGGATTAGCATGATATCCGAACTAAATAATGCTTAGTTTAGTCACCATCTTTTGACAAGCATGACAGAACAGAACAACAGACAAAAAATCTGAGTTGATGACTCTTTTCCATGTGATAAAACTCTGATGGACAACTTGAAAGTACGTGCAAATAAGTTTAACTTTAATATTGTTAATGGATTATGTTATATCTTGAAAAGTGCGAGTAAGAGATGAACAATAGAACCACAATATCAATAATGATAAAAAGTTCTGAAATGACGAGTCAAAATTCAATATCTGAGGTGATAAGAAGATTAATTCTACTATCTTGATGAGTGCATACCTCTTCTATCTAAGGTGGATGCAGGGGAATTGGCATCATTGTAGAATAATTTTGATCTCAGGTAAGAGGAAACAAGGTCGACAAAAATACCTAGGTTTGTAGAGCATCAACAAAGGGCTGAACTTCGATTGAAGCAAAAGTCTTTCTTTCAAAAAAGCAGAATTTGAATTTTTAAGAAAATAGAAACCTGTGAACATTTTAGATACTTTGACTGTTCAAGATAAAACGATCCTGCCGATCTATATTTATTTTCAATTGGATGGTTTTGCTAAAAGTCTAAGCTGCGATGCTCTTGATTGTTTCCAATTCTTGAACATTATGATACACCATGGATTTCAGAAAATTGGCATCTATTAATTCTTGGTTTACAATTCACTGAAAGGCATTCACAATATTGCTGAAACTCATCCTTCTGATATTATTACGGGTATATATCATCTTATCAGCCAGCAACATGAATTCATAAGAATTTAGTAAGCAAAGATAATGACATCGTGTTGGAAATTAATGTCATCTAATCATCTTTAGAAGTATGACTAGTTACTGAAGGATTGTGGACTTATCTTTAGCATTTACTGCACATTTATGAGTTCCATATCATTTTTTTAATTACTTGGTCCCTTCTCAATTGATATTATCATCTCTTGATTTTTTCCCTAACTTCGTCTTAGTTTTTAAACTTTCAACATGAAAAATGGATTGTAAATTGGATAATTAAGTTTAATTGATTATTTGTTTTTTTTATCAGATATGTTTCATTTGATTTTCATCAACGCTGTGGCGACTCAAACTTCGATAATATACAACTTTTGTATGACGAAATTTCCAAGGACTTTGATAAGCAACGGTAAAGAACGCAACTAAAGTAAATTTATGCTTCTGTTTTTATTTTATTTTTTCCGTCCTGGTAAACATGCCAGAATGTAAAAAAATGCTGTTTTTCCATTTTAATAAATACTTTTCCAGCCGAGCAGATACTTCCTCCTAGGGTCAGAGGCAGAGATACTATCAGAGCAGAAAGGAATTATTAGATCTAACTGCATTGATTGCCTTGATCGAACAAATGTTACACAGGTAAGCGGATTAATCATCTGCGTGATTGTTGGAAATGACTGAAGATATATAAGTGAAAAGGTGTATAATTGGTTGTCTATCTAATGCCGATATTTCATCTCTTTCCTTTAAATTTCTTCATGGGCAATACTAAAATTTGTTTAATTTTCAAGAAATTTTTATGCATTAATAAATCAATGTGATTCATGATTTATTTCTCCAGAGCTATCTCGCTAGGAAGTCTTTGAATATACAACTGCAAAGGGTTGGTGCCATTTCTACCACCGAGTGCATAGAAATGTTTGAAGAAGATTTTGAAATTTTCAAGACCTGTATGGACTTCCTATAATTGCTGCTTCTATCACTTGTTTGTCTAGCAAAAATTTCTTGATTTTAGTTTTCTTCTTAGGGCTGTAACATGCATTTGATTTTTTGATAGTGTGGGTTGAGCAAGGTGATGAGATAAGCCTCGAATATGCTGGAACTCATGCGCTGAAGCGGGACCTTGTCAGGTAATGATAATATAAATTTGACATCTGTTGAAATAGTATTCATGTTTATCAGTTTTATGATGCATTGTGTATTCACAACAATACAGATTCGGAAAACAGACTATGTCAGGACTAATCAAAGATGGAATGAGTGCAATTTCGAGATACTATTTCAATAATTTTCAAGATGGAGAAAGACAGGCAAGCTCTGTAATTATGAAGCTCGACAACTTAATAACTCTCAATTATTAGGACTAATAGTGTGTGCTCTTTAAATTATGGTGGAAGTTTACTAACGCAAATGGCACATATTTTCAGGATGCAATAGATCTCATAAGTGGTCACTATATCATCAATAGAAACGGACCTTCTCCTTTCCAGCTAAACAGATATGAACCACTCAGTGTAAGAACTACTTTTGTCTCTCTCTTAAAGGCTTCATATGTACAAACTCTTGTGATGGGATTCCAAGTACATCAACCAGGCCTTATTGACATCAGAAATGACATATTCCCTTTCCTGTCATCTACAATAAGAGTTTCCATAGGCCAGTTTTATCAAATCAAATCACATATTATTGTGAGCCGATGACATTACTTTTTGCCTAATCATAAGAACTTGATGGTTTATGATAGAATGACAATTTAGTGGAATTTATTGCTGATATCATTGATGCTAAATATCATAGTAGACCAAGATACGCAACAACGAAGTGCAGGGCTTTCCTGAGTTGAGGCTACTTGTTTGGGACTCATAGAAGGAAAGTTCCAGGCATCTAATAACTCGGATACAAATTTGAATGCTATGTTAGCACCATTAAAATGACCATAAATATGACACCACCCCACCCCCCCAGCACACACAAAAAAAAAACGTGTATATTAATTAGTCCATGTTAGAAGTAGATGGCTGATGAAATTTTGCTAATCCTTAATTTCAATACCATGGATAAACTGGAAACTGCAGTATCTACCAGTAGCATCAGCATTGTTGATTGGAGGATTAACAGTGACATCCATCACACTAAATCGTGGTACATTTCTTCCACATCATTTCTACAGCTAAAAGATTGTTTTTTAATTGGCTTGAGTTCTTTGTTGCTGTTCATTAAGAAGACCCTGATTTCATCTTCTTTTTCTTAGCAGCTGGACAAAATGCACAAAGCTTTGTGTCATCACTACTCTGTGCTGGTGCGACTGCTGGAGTGATGGCACTGGTAAAATCAAATGGAAGACAAATCTGTTCAAGACCTCGCTTGTGTGGCCTTCTATAACTGTAAATAATTGTATGCTTCAAAAATAAGCTGCATGTAGATCGCAAGGAAATTGTACATTTAAATTTTATAATTGTTCATCACCTTGTTATCGAATAGGAATAATGCTCAATTTCCGTCTTTCATCCAAATTAAGTGAACATGTTGATGTCTTGGGTGAAGTCAGTATATGAAGATTATAGTTTGTCAAACTATGAGAAGATAATGATCTCCAATTTCAACTAGAATTTTAGATGAGTTTGTTTTATTAGCTGATAGTATTATTGTTCTTCTGCTCTTCTTTGTGTCTGTTTAAGATCCACTGTCATCTCATTTTATGGGGGATGTAATGAATTCTCATGATAAACTTTCAAGTACACAATTATAATTACAATATTAGTAAAGCCAAAGGGCGACAAACTATATTTATGGGTTTAAAAACAGGCATGCTCGTGCTGGCTACAAAGCAAGTTACATTTTTGCTGCTTATTTGAAGCATCTCTCTATCTCACATTTTAATTGTGATCCTTTTGGGCTCAAAAAATCAGTGATATAAATGGTATAGCCCATTGGATTACTTTTTCTAGTTGGGAGGCTAATTCTCACTAAATTTCTTAGCTTTCGTTTCTATAGCTGGACAGGCGAGTTCTTGCGAACTTTCTAGAATTTGCTAGCCCATGATAGCCGGTAAAACTAATATTAAGACGCATAGAAAGTGAAACAATTAACAATTGAGACAGTGCCGACATACTACGCCCTTCTTATTACATGGAGTCGAACAAAGACAAAAACTGACGTTGTGCAGATAGACAATACTGATGTCTAGCCAAAATGTCTTTATTCTTTAAAGTCAAGACACTACTAGAAATTTAATGCACACATTTCGGGGAGTCGAACAATATAAATTTAAAATTAATTGGAAATAAATAAAATAGTCTCCCATTATTGTATCTCAACAAGTCAACATGAACATATATATATATATATATATATATATATATAGATATTTTTTAACATGAGTATACAGTAGATTTCATATAAAAATATCAAAAATACATGTGATTTTCCTAAATCTATTACCAAGCAAAGAAGTGTACCAACATTGATTTTTCATAGGGCAGTGACAAAATTGAATGGGGATATTCTTCTACAACGTATGCTATTTTTGTAGTTAAAACCTAAAGTCCCAAAAAAAAAATAAAAAATAGTTAATGATGCTCACGGAAAAGAAAAACATCCCCAGCAAACTCTAGAAAAAGCCTAATACTCAAAAAAATGTACTTGTACCAAATTCAACGTACCGACAAAAACCACCGCGCCGGCCCACCGTTCTCTTAAACACAAAAGAGAGGCGGTGATGGGTGGAGATGATTTAAGTCGGTTTATGTCTAATACAACCAGGCCACCCGTTGAGGAAGAGAGTGAGATCACCATTAAGAAAAAGAAAGAGAAGTGCATTTGTTTCACCCTTTCCCAAAAAAACAGAGAAAAAATCTCTAAGCACGCGGAATTGCCCTTTCTTTTGTCCACTTGTAAGCTAGCTTGCATTCCACATTCCGCATTCTTCATTCATTCATTCATTAATTTCATACCTTAATCTCGAAGCATCCACGTATATATATATATATATATATATATATATATATAATTTACTCAAACTCTCCTCCACCCACCAAGTATATAAGCACCATCTTTATATTTATTTATACAATAATTAAATATCTTGCAGATAATAAAATGAAAGTCAAGACTCCAGATGCTCGCTCTACTATATATATATATATATACCATCTTCCACTCCCTCTCTCCACATTCCATAGCTCACTCTTTCACTTCACAATAATATGTTTTCTAAAACAAAGAAACCAACAGCCTCAACCAACATTAATGGTTCCAGCAGGGCATTTGAAACCTTCTTTGAAGGCTGGTTAGTTCGTCAAGAACAATATCTTGAAGAACTCCAATCCACCCTCCAAAATTGTCAAGATTCAAGTGAAGATGATCTCAAAGATTTAATCATGAGGGTGCTCGCTCACTACCAAGAATACTATGCAGAAAAATCAAGAATGGCGAATCGCAACGTTTTTCTCGTTTTTACCCCAACTTGGTTTACCCCTTTTGAGAGAACCTTCTTTTGGATTGCTGGGTTCAAGCCCAATTTGGCTTTCAAGGTGTTGGCAACTGCGGTGGACGATATGACAGAGGATCAGAAACAGAGGATGGAGCAGCTGAGGGATGAAATCAATGCGGAGGAGAGGGAATTGGGGAATGAATTCGCAAGGATTCAAGAGAGCGTGGCGGCGCAGCCGTTGATGGAGCTGACCAGGCGGTTGGGGTCTCCGATTGACGGCGAGATTCACGAGCTGGACGCGGTGCTCGAGTCGTTGAGGGCTGCCATTGAGGCGGTCCTGGCAAATGCTGATATGCTCAGGACTAGGACGGCGGAGAGGGTGGTGACGATTTTGAGTCCTGTTCAGAATGTTAAGTTTTTGGCGGCGGTCACTCAGCTCCAGCTCCGAGTTCGGACGTGGGGTTTCAGAGGAGTCAGAGGAACAGACAACAAATAGGTGGTAGATATATATATATATATATATATATATATATATATATATATATATATATATATATATATATATATTGCCATGGTCGTTGAGCTAAGTTGGATTCCTAGGCATTTTGTAGCTAAAGCTCATGTTTTGGCTGTTGCTGTTAGAAAATCTCGATATACTAAATTGGGCCAGTATAATGCATTATCATTACAAAAAAGAGGAATAAAGGAGTGTTTCTTCTTCCCCATCACTCAGGTTAGCCGTGAGAGTAATGTTATTATGTAGGTGACGAATGTATGAGCTGGCATACGACAGTTGTAGCATCATTTGTCTTGGCCAGTAAGTAATAGACACGTAAGGAGTTTATACTTAGCTGGCAACTAGTGGGAGACTACGTGTAATTACAGTTGTGAGGCTAAGCTTGTTTGGGAATTACGTCCATGGACCTTTTGACTCTCGGAAGTCATGTGTAATATGTAAGTTTAGGCCGGGGTAAACTTGTCTTTAGCTACATGTTGCATTTTTTTGCTTAAGCGTTTGTTTAATGTTTATTACTATCACTCCATAAACATATTAATTTTAAATTATTCAATTAGGAAAATAGGTCATAAAACTAGAACATTGCATTAACATTCTTTTTAATTAAAAAAAGATTTAAAATTTGGATACAAGGACATTTTAATGATCGTCTCTCGAATGATTGTATTTTGTCACATCTTTCAATTTTTTAACAAGAACAAAACATTTTGAGGGTCTGACATAGGTAAAATGTGAAAATTAAACATATTATGCGACAGCCAGAATATATGCAATCCCATGTAAGAAACTATTTCCTCCGTTCTTTAATATAAGTCGTTTTAGGGTCATGCACAAGTATTAAGATAATGATTGTATATTATTAATTATAATATCAATTGTCTATATTACCCTTGTATTGGAATAAGAGATTGTTATTTATTGGACAGAAAATAGTGATAGAACCAAAGTTATATTTAATACTTGGAGTAATATTAGAAACTAAGCTTGCTTACTTGAAATTCTAAAACGACTTATATTAAGGAACAAAAATATTTCTCTAAAACGACTTATATTAAAGAACGGAGAGAGTAACATCTTATTTGAATTTCTGATAGCTTTCTAATGGTTGAAGTAGTTTAATTTATCTGAATCCTAGACATTCCATAAGGGCATTTATTCTAGAGATAAGTTATAAAAGTATAATACTAAACTGATACTTTCTCTGAGATGGAGGGCATATATGCAAAGTAGTGATGAATTGCATTGCATGCAAGAAACTAACATCTTCCACGTATAATTTTAATAAAAATATGCTATTTAAGAGAGGTATGTTATTCAAGAGGTATGCTTTAGATCTGTTATATATATATACAGGAAAGAACGAACTAATAACAAACCGGCTATAACGACGATTTTTTCCGTCGCAATAGTATATAAAGTCGATTTTTTATGCTATAACTTAGGATTTCATTTCTTGGTTATTTCTCTCAGGTTATTTAGAGAGCCGGACTCTCTCTCTCTCTCTATATATATATATATATATATATATATTATTCATTGTTTAAAGCCTATTCTTTTATGGGAATGATGAAACTATGAAAAGTATGATAATGATTTGTAAAGAAACTTGTCTAGTGTTGAGACACATCCAAGGTGATAATGTTCACGAGTGTTGAGAGCTTGGCCAGAGATTGACAACAAGAGAAATTCACTTGTGTGCGAAATCTGAGTATTATAGTTTTTATTATTTATAGTTTTTGTAGTAATCTACAAATACTTGAGTAAATACTTGTAATTTTTTCCTCAACAATCATAGCACAATGACCCAGTTAATATGGGCCTAAAAAACAACAACCAATTAGTCTCCTGTAGAGCTTAAGGAAGAGAGTACATGCAACTTCGTTGGCCCGATGCCACTGGCTTGAAACTAGCAATTCTGGCGATTTCCCTGCCCGTGACCAATGTGTTGGTGCCTTCATGTGTAGACGGGGGGTTCCAAATCGCAGAATGCCTGATGCATAAAAAAGATGTTAGATCTATATATCATTTTGTTGAAAACTTGTGACTCATAACATAGAAGCCACTGGAAAAGGCTAGTTTGTCAATTCGCTCCACTCGGGACCGTGATGGTTGCATCGAAGGTCGCGGGGGGTGCAAGGGGGGCGCTGGGTGAAGGCTTGGAGTGGTGCGGGGCGCGCCATGTTGGGCCTGTGAGCGGCGCAGGTCGCGCCGATCGGCGGACAGAGATTTTCTGGGTTGTTTTTAGAAAGGTCATTATAGGTAATTGAACATAATGTGAAGTAGGGTTGGAATAAGATTAGTAGGTATAAATACTATCTATTGTATAGCCATATGTAACCAAAGAATCATCAATAAACAACTATTGGAGAACCACGTAAATCTCTTGTGTTATTCTTAATTTTCTATTGTTTGTGTGCGTGTGTGATCATATATTCTAACACATTCACTAGAATAGCATAAAGAAAAGGAGGTGGCATTCCTCATGTTAAAAAGTTAGCCAACTAGTCTGTTGATTTGCATGTCAAGAATACGCCAAGTTGTGCAGTAGAATTGATTACTGTCAATGAAGCTACCACATACATGAATTAAAACATTCTTGGTAAAGAAACTCAAAGAACGCAAAGCAACTAAGTGAAAACCCTACAGTACTGATATATATGAATGATATGTCACACCTTGGTACCATTCTATATTACCTAGGGAGCTTCTAATCCAAAAATAAAAGAAAATTTAAATAGACATGCTTATAAACCTTTGCAACTAGAAAGTCAGCCAAGATTCCATTGCCGCCTAGTAACTCCCTTCCAAGGGAAACCACCTCTCTTGCCTTTGTAGTAATCCATGACTGCATATGGAAGTCATCAGTACACCAGAGCCGCTCGTTAAATCACCCAAAATTTAAAAGAAACAGGAGAAAAATAAAGCCTTACCTTTCCTAAACTAGCATGGCCGACCGTCATTTTATCAGTCTCGTACAACTTGCAAAGGCGCCAACCAATAAGAATTAGTTTCTGTTGGTTTAATTGGAAGGCTGCCAAAGGAGCTCCAAATTGCTTCCTCTCAGTCAAGTACCTTTAAATTTCACAAATATCAACATCATAATAACACATGCTTTAGGTAGTACACCATAACCTAAAATTTTACGTAATTAAAAGAAAAAGTTTGAGAGTTCAATTAAAATCAAGTTAACTTAAAATAGTAGCTTCGGTTGACTTCTGTCTTCTTTTCTTTTACTTTTTTTGGGTTGAAGAAGAAGACTCATCTTCTTAACTCAATAATAATCAATATATTTGTTGTTATGCACAGTTCTCTGATTCATTTCCATTTTTTTTCTTTTTGAGAGAGATAATAGTGAATTATAAGGCTTGAAAGCTTGAATAATCACAACAAACACAGTACCAAACATAATATTCACTTTAACAAAAAGGGTAACTATCAGTTGCACTTCTGATTTTATTTTTCATAGCAGTACGAATTTGTTACTTGAACAGCGTAAATGGGACAAAAGTGTAGTTATCAGGAAGGAAAATCAGTAGTCCAGCCAACAGGATAATTGTCCTTACTGCTACTGTAGTGTGACAGATATTGTAAAATTATTATCAACAATCAGTTGCTATTTATCTTTCCTCTAAAACCATAATTTTAGTTTTAGATAGCAGAATATATCATCAATAAACTTTACTCAGTAATTTCAAGAAAAAAATCAGTTGCAATTTTACAATACCTATGACTCATATCGTAGACACCCATTGAAATGCCAATAGCTTGCCAGGCGAACATGACACGTGAAACAGCAAGCACCTGTGACCAGATAATGGTAACTAAATGATTACAGAGGATGGAAAATATTATCAAGCAGCATGCATGGCTTGAAATAGAAAACAACTCCATGCTGACTGAAGGAGAAGAAGAAAAAGAAAACATGAGAAATAAACTAAGGATATATGATCCTCACCATAGCACATATTCTGCCAGAAGTAAAAACTATCAAACCAGAGCAGCAGACCCATTTATCTCGTACCCATTCTCATCCCAACCCCCTCTCCTACCTACCCAAACCCGCCCCCGAGTTTGTGGGGGAAACCAAGTCTCAAACTCTGAAGAGAAACAGTATAAAGTACTTTGATGGAAATTTCAAGCTTAGCAGAACAAAACCAAGTAAAAAGTTGCAGATTCCTTCAGTGGGAAACTCCCATCCTTTGTGGTAATCCAGACTGTTTTATGATCATAAAAACCAAGTCCAACTGGGAACCAAACTGTTCGAACTTCCGGGACTTCCACATTTTCTGAGAAGCTAGTCGTCAGAAGTGAACTTTCGGGCCGGTTTTATAAGGACATATCTACACGGATTTACCTATGTTGGCATTGCTGATTGCACTCCACTCACTCTAATCAAAGGCGAGTTGTAGTATGCTCTTTCAAGTCTCTTTATACTACTTCCCCTCAAATGATCCTACACCTCTCTCTCTTCTTATACCTTCTTCCTGATACAAGCCTCCTCTTCTTATCAGTACATCCATACGCTGACGATCGATATACCAAACCATCTCAACCAATGTTCCCTGATCTTCCCCTTAATTGTAATCAATGTTATCTAATCTTCTCTCTGTTATCATCTTACAGCTTAGTGATTTTCCGAACTATCACATTTTTTATATGTTTTCCAAATTATCTCGTATATGCACAAGAAGATAAGGATCTGTAGATTTTACATATTCAATTGGAAATGCAATGGCAAGAAAGGATAACCAAACAGAACTAGAAAACTTGAATAAAGGCATAATCTTTTTTTATTAGAAAAGAAGAAGATGTCAACGTTGAGAGATACATAGATATTGAGTTTTCATCCAGAAGGAAAGAGTAATATAAAATGGCCGAAGAAAGAAAAAATGAATGAGCAGAACGTAGCTTCCTAATGGCAAAAACCTCCATTCCCATAATCGTTTTACATCAACAACTGATATAGGTAAAGTATGTGTGGAATGTGTCAACTGTACAAGAAGCAGATGTTAAGATCTACACTAGTTAATCACCATCGGTTATCCTAATTTTGCCTCCAAGACTCAAGTATGCAAATTTCTCCAATATGGATTTGAATTATCACAAACAACATAAGTCAGCGAAGGTTCACAAATGATGACGGACCTGATGGATGGTATATACATATGAGCATCAAAAACAAAATTGTTACAGCAGTGAGATCTCAAAAAGATCCTTTCTATCTTCCTTTATCAATCAATTCTTGCCTTCCGTGTTCTTTTTTTTGCATTCGCATTCTCTTTTTAGTTGGCAGTGCTATGGAGAAGTAGTATAGAAGAGTAATCAAGAAGTAAGATAGACATAGCTTCGGATCAAGCAATTCAAAGTTAGTAATGCTGAAGTTTAGAATCTTAGATGACATTGATGGGTGAAATAAATTTAGATATATGTACCAAGAAGGATGCATACACACACGCACGCGCGCGCGCAAGTGAGACATGAGAAAAAAAAATACTAAAACCTGTCGACCAGCATTCACATACCTTGTTAGTATCCTGAAAGGAACTGAACCCCGGTAATCTGTCTTCATCAGGGACAAAAACATTCTTTAAAAGAATATCCCCATTCTGAACCATTCGCAGGCCAATTTTGTTTTCTATTTTTGTAGCTTGCAGTCCAGGGACATCCTTCTTTACTAAAAATCTGTAACAGATGGCAGAAGAAACAGTCATATTCAGAGAGACTATACAGAACTCAAGATACAGAAGGTTTGTACATACTACAGCCGCGCAAGTGTCTCATATCTTTGTTAGTATATATTTTGTGGTTTTAATGATGACAATGTTTATATGGGCTTAATTGGTTTGATATTGGCTTATAATGTGATTGAGCTATGTTAATCAAATGTGTTTATACCTGTTAAATATGTGATGGATTGCATGACAGGTATATGTGTGTATTATGGACTAATTGGGCTGATCCATATAACTAATTTGTTAATTTCAGCAGGTTGGATATTGTATCTAATATATAATTGCCAAATAAGCTTTTGTATTATAGAAGTCTTCTTTAAATAGAAGTCTGTTTGGCATCTTTTATGGAATCGAAGTCTACTGGTTTTATATTTTAATATATGTGTTGATATATATTAGATTATATATATTCGTCAAAGGCCAAATCAATCTGCATGGGAGTGTATTTGAAGGAGATTGTAAAAGGTAAACAGGTTGATTTCTTCTTTATCATTAATATCATATATGTTATATCTTTTACTGGGTTATATCTTTCTAATACATATATATGTTATATGTTACATATATATATATATATATATATATATATATATATGGTTACCAATTGGAACGTGACTTGGAGATTTTCTAGGAGTTGGTATAATTAAGGATTCCTATTCATAATTAATAGAGCAGTTGTGTTTTTGAAGAAACTTGCTAACTGTTTTGGACTCTATCAGCTATATTTTGAATATTCATGGACTCTATCAAAAAACAGAGTACTTCATATTTAATATATATATATATATATATATATATATATATATATATATATATATATATTATATCTTATCTGTTAGATTTTGTTGAACATTGAGATTTTTTAGCTAACAGATATCACCTATTTCAATTGAGAAGAACTAGCCGTTGCTTGGATTGAACCGTTGCTTTTTTCATAGTCGTTGCTCTACTCTCCTTTATACATAATGTTTGCTCGGCTTATTGGAAGAACAAGACTGCAGAACAATAACTTATCAGGAAGCTAATCTGAGATACATACAAGTCACTATATCACTTTTTAAGTCTTAGTTTACAGTGTAGTTCTTGTATTCCTTCTTTCAATATCTATTGTAAACATAGTACAAGTCTAGGTTGGCTTGGGGATTTTATTTTAGTAATATTCAGACTGTTCAACGAAGCTATCAAAGTCTCAGAGGTGAGAGGTGTTGCAGAAGTGCAAAGGGGGTAGAGGTGTCCAATCGATCGGTGTTGTAACAGGGAGTTTTATTTCTTTGTAATTGCTGAATATTATTTTAATAAAGTGAGTCTCCAATACCTTTTGGTATTGGACGTGGATTAAGCTACTAGACTAGAGAATATGGGCTGAACCACGTAAAAATCTTAATGTGATTTACTGTTCTTTTGTTTTTGTTTTATGCTTTAATATTATGCAGTTTTTGATTTAAAACCGTGGGCAAAATTTATACTAAAACAAACAGGTATTAGCTGTCCGTTTATAACAGACGAAGAACATAACTAATACGGATAGTGTTAGACCGTCCAATTATAGTATGCAGTAGTAAACTTTAAAAATTAACCACTGTAGATCACTTTTGGATATTTACACCTATTCACCCCCCTCTAGGTGTGCTTATTACAGAATTACATTTGGTATCAAAGAAAGACTACTAATATTGATCTTTGCAAGTCGTAGGGAAAGATCCTATGACACACCTCAATTTTCAAAAAGGTCAATCCACAAGCCGGCCACCTTTGTTGTTCGGAAGTGAAAACTTCAACTTTTGGAAGTTTAGAATGATGGTCTATCTCAAACGAGACCCATGGGAATGGTGGGTTGTTGAAAATGGCCTTGTCATTCCAAGACATACTCATGGAAATGGATTCAAATGAATCATACATGGTATCCTATGACTCCAAAGCCATGAACACGTTGCTAAGTGGTATGATTCAAGCTAAAATTGACAAAGTTTCTGCTTGCACCACTGCAAAAGAAATATGGGATACAATCATCATGAGCCACAAGGGAACTACTACAGTAAAAGAAGTCCAACTAATTATGTTAATGCAAGAATATGAGCTTTTCAGGTTAGAGAAGAATGAATCTATCAAAGAAGCTCAAGCTAGATTCCTCACTCTTATGAACTCTCTAAGTATGCTTGGCCGAAAAATTGATCAAAGGAAGATAAAAAGAAAGATACTTAGAGTTATGCCCAAACGGTTCGCACCAAAAGTTACAACTCTTCAAGACTCGGCTACAATCAGTACTATGAAAACTCTCACTTTATTTGGAGAGCTTGAAGAATTTGAAAACCAACTAAAGAGATATGATGAAGAAGATGAAGGACCTAAAAGGAAGAATTTAGCTCTTCAAGTTGAAAGCTACATAGAAGGTGATGATGAAGATTCCGATGAAGAAATAGCTATGATGTCTCGGAAATTGAGAGAGCTGATTAGAAAGAAGAATAAATCAAAGTTCCAAGGCAAGACATTCAACAACAAGAAAGACGCCAAGCAAAAGTCGCAAGAAGATACATGTTTTGAATGTGGCAGGCCCGGACATTTTAAGAGAGACTGCTTCCAATTAAAAAAGAAGAACAAAGCAAGCAATTCAAAAGAAAAGACATTAATAACATGGAGCGATGATGAGTCCGATCATGAAGAGCAAGAAGATGAAACTGCTCAATTGTGTTTCACTAGATTAAGCAATCAGGAATCATTCGAGGTAAACTCTGAACTTGGTGATATTACTATTTTTGATTATCTAGTTTTAAAGAATGAAAATATTCGTATTAAAGAGAAAAATACTCATTTAAAAATTGGATAGATGATTTAATGAATTAATTGAAGAAAAACAAGAAATAGTTAAAGATTGCACATCAAGTGAAGTATCCAAGTTAAATGCTAAAATTGATTATCTTGATAACTATAATAAAATTCTATATAATCGTGCAAACAAATTAAATGAAGAATTCAAGGATCTTAAAAAGGAAAATAATGTTTTAAAAGAAAGTTTGAAAATGAGAGATACTTGTATTGATGCTTTTAATGATGAAAAAAATATTAAACATGCAAAACAACAATGAGAAAGAAATAATATCATTAAAAAGAGATCTTGCAAAATTTGTTCAAGGAGAAGAGAATTTAAATATAATGTTAGGTGCTCAAAGGTCAAGCTTAGATAAACAAGGAATTAGGTACAATCATGTTAAGAACATTACAAGCACTACTAATAAAATTAGAGTAATAAATAATAAACCAAGGAACAAGCCTATTTATTGCTCTATCTTTTGTTACTTGCAAAAATTGTGGTTTAAAAGGACATTTTGATATAAACTGTAATAAAATTAAAATAAAACAAGTTTGGGTAAAGAAAGGAGATTTAATTGCTACTAACAATACCGAACCCAAATAGATTTGAGTACCAAAACGATGAGCTACTTCTTTGTTTTGTAGGTGTGTTTAAAAGCTAAAGTACCATCACATAAATGGGTGCTAGACAGTCGATGTTCTAGACACATGACGGGTGATAGTACTAAATTCATCTCACTAGCTACTAAGAAGGGAGGAACTGTTACCTTTGAAGATGACACCACATGCCAAATTATCGGTAAAGAAGTTGGAAATGGTAAGGTTTTCATTGAAAATGTCCATCATGTTGAAGGATTAAAATATAATTTAATTAGTGTAAGTCAATTAATGGATAGTGGACATAAAGTAATTTTTGAAAAAGATAAATGCGCTATTATTCATGCTTCTCACAATGTTACTTTAATTGTTCAAAGGGAAGGTAATATTTATACAATTAATTTTGAAAATCAAAATGAAGATATTTGTTTAACTGCTATTCAAGATCAAACTATTCTATGGTATAGAAGGTTAGGACATGTGCATATGGAGTTGATTAACAAGTTAGCTACCAAGAACCTTGTCAAAGGATTGCCAAAACTAATATATGAAAAGACAGGGATTTGTAATGCATGTCAGTAGGTAAGCAAGCAAGAAATTCTTTTATAAGCAAAAATCAGGTATGAACTTTTTTACCTCTTCAATTATTGCATCTTGATTTATTTGGACCCGAGAGATAAGCTAGCTTAGAAAATAATTATTATGCTTTTGTTATTGTTGATGATTTTTCAAGATTTACATGGGTTTTATTTTTGAAAACTAAAGATCAAGCTTTTGTAGAATTTGAAAAGCTTATAAAGAATGTTGATGACACATACATGGTCAACCCATGTCCATTTATGACAGCCCATTTATAGCCCATATAATTTTCTACCCCCAACCCATATAAACCCAAACACATTATTGCCCGCCCATTTGTGTCTACGCAAAACATTGGGAAAAAAAACAAAAACAAGGGCAGTCAAAATTCTTTCAAAGCCAATTTTTTCCCCCTATTCTCGTAGTATTTCAATTTAAAAAACAATAGATATATAATGTTTTCCAATCAAGTGTAGATTGAAGAGAAAAATTCAACTACTTCCATACAATTTTAAACAGATTGAAGATGAGCGATCAAAACATACTAGGACTATAACAGAATTAAGTTGGCAAATGCGCTTTTTTAGAACTAGGGTTAGCGTTTTTCACCAAAGGTTACTAAAATCCCAGAAAAATTAAAGCTTCAAGCTATTTTACAAACTAGGGTTCTAGGAGTTTCTACAAAACAACCAAAATAATCCCCAAAACAATTAATCAAGACTAATATTAATTAATTTACCTGCTTATTAGTCTGGGAATAATCCACCATATACTCATAAGCATCAGCCCGGCCATTAACCCTAGTTTCCGTTCCTTCCACCGGAAGCGCAAAGGCGTCCATCACAATAATCGCGTCGCCGTCGGTCTTCCCCTGCATGAGGCCCATCACCTCGATGTTGCCGCCGTAGCGCGCGTGAACAACCATCTTGAGGAGGGCGAGTGCGGAGACCTTAACGCGCTTGAAGAAGTGGGGGTCATTGACCCAGGGTTTCTCCTGCTGGAACTTGGTCTGGGCGGACTCGTCGTAGTAGAAGATTGTGTCGGTGGCGGCGTTGTTCGGAGTGGAAGATGAAGATGATGGAGGGGTTTCCAATGTTATGATGTTGTTTTCGAGTTCCCATGTATGTTGTGCCATGGCTGCCGATGAAGAAAAAGTAGCATCCATTGGAATTCAGAGAATCAGAGAGAGGCGAGAGAAGAAGAAGAGAGAGAAAGTAGCCTCTGGCTCGGTTTTCCTGTTGGGTTTTCAGCACTGACAAATTATTTTTATTTTATTTGTGAATTTTTAAAAAAAAATTGTTTAAAAAATTATATTACTCCTATCATTTTAAATTAAAATATTAAAAAAAATCAATTTCAAATATTTTTAAATTTAAATTTAAATATATATTCATTTAATTTATATTAATATAATTTAAAATATCTAAAAATACAATTAATTATTTTAAAATTTTAAATAAATTATGTTAATTTTAAATTTAAAAATATACTTAAAAAAATTTTCAATAGTAATCTTAATATTATTATTTATCTTTTTATAAGATATATTTAAAAAACTATTATAAAGATATTTTTGATATCTTAGTGTATCATCTAAGTTTTTCACAAATTTGAAAGAAAAAAAATTTTAATTTGTCTTTCTCCTCTTCTCAAAAAAAATTATTAAACAAATAATTTTAATCTTATTCATAAAAAATGTTTACTCTGCTTTTTTTTCCTATAGAACTTCCTATCCTCTTTAAAACTCAAGTGTAAGTGTTACATAAAGATTTTAAAAGTTACATAAAGTTATCATACATAATTTCCTTCAATATCTCTCGCTTATAGGACTAAGTTTTGACAAATAAAAGTTTTATCATACATAATTCCTTTCTTTTTCCATTTCCATTCACAATAAATATAACAAAAGATTAAATAATCTAATACTAATATTTGAATAAATATTATTTTTCTTTTCTTTTCTTTTTTTTCTAAACTTAAATTAAAAAAAAAAAAAAAAAAAACTTAAAGTTTTCTTTTGTATTGTTTTTGAGTTTTTAATAGAAAAGAATAAAAATTTAAAACCATGAGTTGTAATTTAAAATTTATTATATTAAAAGTTCAAAGTCCAATTTCTTTTTCCGTCCAAATCGCACTCAATTTTGAGAACAGAAAATTTTGACAGGAAAAATAGTCAAGTTTTCTATCCATTTCTTTTCTTTTCCGCTTATTAAAAACTCGTAAACTTAAGAATTGAAAAGAAAACTTTACCATTTGAACTTTACATGCTTAAATATATTGTTTCAGTTGAATAAGTTTATTCAGGATAATAATCATAAACAGAGAAGTCATCATAAAGCAAAGACCCGTTTACATAGTGAAGCATGTAATAGCAAAGACCACAGAAGTAGCAAGGATTCTCCCGGCCCATTTGTCGTCCACCGTCACCTTTTCTGCTCTGAATATCTGGCACACAGAACATTTTCGGGGCGCGTTTTTAATTGAAATGTTTGTACTGGATAAGCAAATCGATTTTGTGCATCTTCAGGATGAATCAACCTCATGTCTCTGATGACAATCACATGCTTGAAATCTCCCTGTACCAAGCAATGAACCAAGAGATAGACAAAAATTGGTAACCAATTAATATGCCAAAAAGAAAATCTAACAATGCAGTTTCACACGAGATCACAATTCAGATGTGCCCGTACCAACTATCACACACCTATTCCAACTGCAAAATCAAACTCAATACAAAAGCTCCAGTTTGCATCCTTTCATCTTTAGGAAGTTATGATTGCAAGGAAGAGTAACTAATGAGTAAGAGTTTCTGTGTATTGAGCATAAAACAAAGGTAGGTAATGAGAGAATCGTACCTGGTGACAATAAAGATATCCAGCACCGAGTCGAAAGCTTAAGTCACAGAATCGTGTCTTGTGCATCTGGAAAGCTTTGAACCGAGGCAAGTTTTGTTTTGTTTTACTAGCTACAAGTGCCTTTTGCTTCAGCTGTAATTTGCCAGAGACAATTTCTTCCCATTTTTCAAGTGCTTCCTTCTTTGAATCCCTGAGCCAATCAAGTATAGGTTTACTGTAGTCTATAGCAGAGGCTTCTCTCAAATCATTGCAAAATACGTCCTGCAGTATAGTATTTAGTACAAACAGTAGAGCTGGATTACTGATTTTTCATTTTATGGGAGTTGACAGACTATTCATGTAGGACGACAGGTAAATTTCTCTCTGAACACAATGCTTGTTATATGGTTTGAATCCAGCATAAACAGGTTCACGTTGTAAACGGGTCAAAATTTTTACTCAAATATTGTCATGGTTAAACCATTTAACACAACTTATTCTGACTAGTGATACGGTTAACAGTAACCAGATTAACTTGTTAATTTCCTATAAAAATAAAAGATATATTTGAAATTACAGTTGAAGTTATTAACCTAAGAGGCTAAGACTAAGAAGCTTACTGGCACTTCATTATTATTTTTAAACAATCCTCTTTCAGACTCAAACCCTAGCCGTCCTCTTCAACAGTAAGAGACGATATTCTTAAGACTGAAATATCGACTGTGATTTGAAGGTTGAGTTTGTTGTTTTAGTTTGGGGGAAAATAGAGATAAGCATGATATGATGAACAAAATAACCAATCTGAGCAAAAGAATGGTTTGAATTTTAGATATGGCCATCATCATATATTAGAAATGCACAATCTATTAATCTGTCAAGCAACAGTTGCTTTAATACATGTTCTGTTTTTTCAATCTTTCCTCCTCACCAAAGCTTCAAGTATGTTTTTTCAATAATTTGTATATGCAAAAACAAGCAAGATTGTGATATGGGTCTTCCCACATTTTCATTTCATTTCATCTCATGATTAAATATATGTCATCTAGATTACTGTAAAATCATGACCTACTGTTTCTTTGGCGACTTGTAACATTAAACTCTTTTTTCAGTCTTAGCTGCAGTATGTTTTTCTATTTCTTGGAAGGCATTATCTGCTTAGATGTTGTTGCCCCATTCCCAATTTCTTCTGCCCCCAAGTAAAAAGTAGCAAGGGATGAAGCCATGTGATAACACACATGAAAAAATTCTCTCATATGATGTGATATTGTATTTATATTCTTTAAGTCACCCAGTAGATCATTACTGTCTGAAATCCATCCTATGCATTGGAAGTGCTTATTTAGAAACCAAATGCAGTATTGTGAGCTGAGTTGATTGCTTGCTAGGTGTCGTGTCTAGAATGAGGGAGTATAATTCTGGTGCACTGACTAAAGCCCATTTGATTAGTTCGGGACAATGGGCTGCAAGTTCCATGGATTTGTTTAAGAAACCAAATATTTGAAAGATCAGGGAAGAAAATAGACTTTTTACTACACAACTAAATGAAGCCCTGCGCTTTCATCTCGAGTGATGTTCTTAGGTTCAGTTAACCAGAGGCCTATATTAGGTACAACCCATAAAAAATTTCACGATCCAAGATGTACTTTCATTTATGAATTTTACTATATGTTCTCACTAGTTATATTTGAGTAGCTTAGTAGAATTTGTCAACTTGACTGGGATACTTAAATACTTGTTTGGATTCTAATGAGTGTTTGTATTGTATAAGAAGTCTCCATGAAATAATAATATCAAGTAACTTCAAAGGTGCAGACTAGCACTAAGATTAAACTCATCAACATCACAATTATTGTTTATGAAATTTACTTCTCATCTATTGTTGTTATGGAGCAATGTGGTTTCTCAATAGATGTTCACATGTTGTGGTTTCATTATATTTCTCATTGTTCTATTTTCAAGTGAATAACTAAATAAATAAATAATTGGAGATCAAAGGTTGACATGGAACTGAAGGGTGACAAGCAGATTAGGTTTTTGCCACATTTAACTTTGAAGAACATTTTCTTTCTATCTTTTGAGACAATATTAGGGACATCTATATTAATTATGTAAGATTAAACACAATGGGATCATTTGGATGTTAGTTCGATTTGCTATTAAACTCTTAGTGTCTTTACTGCTTTTCCTAGGATTTGAGTTTTTCCCCCCTTCTAATTCTGCAGTTATATTTTTAGACTAATTTGCTTAAACAGGTAGTGTTAAAAAGGGTCATGAATAGGTAAAAGGATCACGTAGTGTTATTAGTGTGCACAACAAGTTTAATAGACAGGTTACATGCACGTCATGTTATGCATTTATTAAGTCACTGTTCATGTTTTTTAGTATGTTAGAACTTGCACATTTATTTATTTGTGTTGGCAGTTTTGTGTTATACCCCTACGTGTTATCCGATACAAATTCACCAAACATGACACAGTTATCAGCCCTATGTGTCAACATAATAACCAAGAAAATTAGTAACTTACTTCAATAAGGAAATATCCAGAAGGATCATGCTGGCCTGCTTTTTCCATGACCTGATCTGTCAAGCAATATATCTTGTCCCTCAATTCACTCAAAGGCTGGCGTCCTAGAACCAAAAATTCTTGAGTCTACAGAAGATTTCACAAAATCATCAGTTGCACGAGGCTGAAGAAGAGAAGAGAAAAAAAGTCCGAAATGAAAAGAGCATTTTTAAATAAAAAGATTTATTCTAATTAAATTGTTACTTTCCAAAGTAAGAAGCATTATATTATTGTATTGCTACAAGAATAGTAAGAAGAGCAACAACTGAAGGCCACACAAGGGAGACTAACTCAGATTTCTCTTGACCTAGAAAGCCCAATAAATATGACCCAAAAAATTACGCAGGTAATTACATAATTGTAAGTCCATTATCGTGGCCCATTCTGCAGCGTAAATCAATATTATCAAAAGATCCCTTACTTGAAACTTCAGTATATTTTACCATCTACAGCAACAAGTTATAGAGCATAACTTAAAAAGTTTTAATATTGTCTGCCACGTGGATGGAGAGGGAGCTTTAGTGACAAAACAAGGACTTCATAGTATCTGCAAGGAATATCATAATGCTCCAATCACCTTTATTCTTGACAAATATCATACTTTAGCTTTACCTTGTAAGTTCAATGTTTAAATTTTATAATCTAAATAAGTCCTTTTCATAAAGACTCGGTCATAGTTACTTTCATTAGAAGAGAATCATAAATTAAATTCAATATTTTGTGCTTGCTTTCGAACCCCTTTTTTCCTCAATAAAGATTAACTTTTTCTAGATAAGGGTCTAATAGATGAAATCCAGGTTACCATGCACTTCTTGGGAGCAGTGCTAGAAATTGTACGTGTTACTCCACCATCGAGATAAATGGGAAAAATCATAGAAAGGTTTCTTCTGCTTTTCATTTATAGGTAACAATTAGTTAATCACTGCAATCTACAGAAAGATAAATTATAAAATACAGTTACAGTATATTTCTGCAGTAAAATGTACATTATAATCATAATTTTCTTTAAAAATGATATACTGACACTATTGAAGCAACGAATTGTATAACCTAGCCAGGCATAAAGTCATAAACCAAAGAAAGCACTTAATGGGACCAAACACCCTGTTCTTAAGATTTTGAAGATGTATTAGAACCACAAACCAGGAAAAAATAGATGTACCAAGAGTATCCAGACAGGAAGATGTATAAAAGAGTGAAAATGGGTTACCTTTGCCCATGTGTTTCTGCTATGGTATACCTCGACACAAAGAATAATTTCTTTTTCTGGATAAAGCTCCTGCACATGATCATGAGCACTTGGTGTCCTAACCTGTTATGCATTAGAAAATGTAGTCATAGTGAAAGGCTAATTTAGCAAACAAACAAAAAGATGAAGATGCCATGATGTATTTAAAAGATAGTGTTATTTACTTTAATTAGATTAGATTTAGGGTCCATATAGTGTTATTAACTCAATTTCAATAATTTGGAACTAAGAGGGATGTCAAAATTTTATGGAAGTGTACTTTCTTTTCAGTTTTATGGGGAATTTGCCAATTTGGAATGAGCATCTAGACTTTTTAGAGGGAACGCCTTATCTTTTATGTTGCAAAGGGATAGGGTCATTTTCCTTGCTTCCCTTTGGAGTCCTGCTACGGGAGTCTTTAGGTTAACTTTGTGATTGTGTAGATATTGGAGGGCTGCATTTTTTTTAAGTACTATTTCGGTCTTATTTTTCACGAGTATTGCGAGGCTGAATTTCTTGTCCCCCGTTTACTATATCCTCTCTTTTCTATAAATAAAATTTCAAAAAAACATACATAAATATCCTGTAATATATGTTATTTTAAGTATAGAGTTGATATTTATTTGTGACTTTCGTATTTACAATCTAAGTCTCTCTCCAATTCGTTGTGAGTTGTGAGGAATAAGCAAGTAATAGTCCGTATACAAGGAACAATTGCAGGTGCGACAAACAGTGTTCTAAAATTTTTCGCCTAGGTCCAATTAATCCCGCCTAGCGCTTTAGGCGCTAGGCCCCTGGCGCCGCGACAGAGACCAAGGCGGCAAAAAATCCCTCCAGAAATTTAAGCTAGACCTCAAAGGAGTTTTTTTTAATAACTACCCAAACCAAATCTTGATATATTTATTTTTTTAATGATTTACCATATTCATAATGTAGGTTGTAGCACATCAAATCACAACAAGAAGTGAATAAGATCAAGTCAAAATGGATAATTTTATTATAGTTGTAATTTTGAAACTTGTACAACTTCAAATTATATAAATGATGATACATTTGTAATATTTAGTTTAATTCAATAAAATTTTTAAATTTATGTTTAGTATAAATTTTAATATTGAATTGAATTCTTGAAATTTTAAATTTTATTATTTAATAGCAATCTTGTTTATGAATAAAAGTAATACGTTAAAGATATGTTTGAACTTTGAACAATTGCATGTTTGTGTTTAAATTTGACATTGACAATATGGATATGTGTTTGAACTTTAAGCAAAAGTCTTTATTATCTTTATTATAGATTGTTTTACTTTATATTATTGTTTTGTTTGGATAAATGTAAGATAAAATATTAAAATTGACCTAAAATAAAAATCCCACCTAGGCCCCTTAGGCGCTAGGCCCCCCGGCCGCCCGCCTCCCGCCTAACACCTTTCAGAACATTGGCGACAAATTATCTCTTTTACTCTATCCGCCTTGCTTTATTATTCGCACATTTTTTGCAGCATCACAATAAGCGCACATATACATTGTATTTGCAAAACTTTTGTCAACAGAAGAAGGCTTTTTGACTTTTGAAACTATTATTCTTTGTCAAACGTGGGTTAGTAGTAAACTACACTTTTGTAATGCCCATCAACATTTAAAGGAGGTTGGTGAGATATAAAACAGGAAGTTCCTTGTAATTTCAGGAAACAATTTGGAAGTTGGTATAACATTCCGATCTAGATCTAGCTAATAAATAATTAATCGAATGGGATTGGTGAGTGCACTCTTAGTCCCCTTACGCTTGTATTCTATCTATTCTTTTTATTATTTTAAAATTAGAAGAGAGAGAGAGAGAGATAAAATACAAAAATTGCATTAATAGTAATTACTAGTCACCAAAAATGACTGCCAACTATGAAATTATGAGACACGACCATGCCTTGTGTCATCTAAAACTATGAAAGGTAATAACATCAAAAATTTACAATTTATAACGTTCATTAACTAGGTAATTGTTACTACCGAGAAATCAGATAGTCTTGTAATTAGAATTGAGGATAATTATTGAATAATTATTGAATAAATGAGTTTTTATTGATAATATTCTGTGTTATGTGTTTAAAGATCATTGTTTTTATGTATTACGATATTAGAATAAACGAAGTAGGGTTTCGTATAAGAAAATAAAAAAAATTCCAAGAAAAAGACGTAAAAACACTATTCACGATAAAAACGCTTTTACGTTTTTTCGATTTTTCGAATACGCCCTGGCGTTTATATGAAGAGGAAAGACGGAATATCTAATAAAATTTGAAAATGAAAAACGCAATTTTTCGACTTGTGGAACGAATTGTGAAAATTAATAAAGAATAATACGTGTATAATACGAAAATTATACGGTAGGAATACGAAAGTCAAAGTCCAATATTGTGGCTAACTAATTGGTGAAGTAACCAAAATAGGCAAACAAAACCTAGTTAAGCTAACTAAGGTCTAATTAATCCATGTGAATGATGGACTAATGGGAGGAGAGAGAGCTTCCTAAGGAAGTTTGCCATCCCATCCCATCACTCACCATTTAACCATAGTAGATGATGGTTAAGTTAGTCTAAATGACCATTCTACCCTAAGCCTTGCTAGCCTATAAATAGGAGGCCATTCCTTCATTAATTCCTACCAATTCACAAAACCAAGAGAAGAAACTCTAGAGAAATTGAGAGAGAGGAGAGAGGGAGCTCGGGAATTTGCAAGTTAAGGAAGAGAGGAACGCAAGCGTAAGCCATCCGTTACTAAGAATTAACAAGAAAGAATCAAGAAGGTAAGAAAAGAGCTAGTTTTATAACTATTTTAAAAGTTTTACATTTTTAGTATTGCTTTATTGGTGGTGGTTATTGTGAGATGGATCATGAAGGATCCAGGAGAAATAAGGATGAGATTAGTGAACTAAAATCACCGGTAAAATGTATGGAAAGTGAAAACAAATGAATCGAATTAAGGAAGTATGAAAATTGTGTAAATTGTTGTTTATCGGACTAATTAAAATTATAGTTCGTAAGCTAATAGTTGAATTTTGGGAAGGGAGAAACGTACTATTATGAGTAACGGAAATGATCCCAGTGGAACGAAATAAAAATAAGCTATAACAAAGTTATGACAAAAATTTTAGTAAAAGATGTTAAAAGTCGAAAACTTAGTTTGGTATGACTTCCAGACAAATTGTGATGGTAGCTAACACTTCCGAAAGACTGTTTTTCTCGAAGTTGTGTAGAGCGTAGTAAAAGAGAGGCATAGGCTCAAGAACGAACTCATTCAAACTTCCAATGAGAAAGTTAAGAAGAATTTAGTAAGTCAACATTTAAAATGTTACGTAGTGAAAAACTAGCTCTCGGAGGACTTTTGAGCCAAGTTTTTGATTAATTAAATAATCTTAAAAATTATTTCATCCGGGAGATGTGTAGAGGATGTTACAAAGAAGAAAATGGCTCAAGAACGGACTCATTCCGATATTGGATGACGAAGTTATGGAGCGGTGAAATAGAGGCGACGAGTCAAAAAAATTTCGAGAGCCAAAAATAGTGGACGAGAACCCCCGGCCCTTCTATGCCGGGGCATTCAAATAAGGCTTAATTTGAATGACGGGGTATAGGCCAACAAAAGTTGAAGACAGTTTTGATATCCTTTAGTAATCCAGGCATAACTCTTTCGTATGAACTCGATTGAGGTGATTCAAGATGAATCAGAAAGCTAAGAAGTAGACCTACAACTTTCAATATTTAAGAATTGAGAGATAAGGTCGGGATCAAGGTTGAAAATGAGCCTTTTTAAGACTGTTGTGTAATCGGAGGCAAACCGTGGTGGTTTCTTCAGAACGCCATGGCGCCAAGCCATGTTTGTCAAGTATTTCTAAGTTCTAAGTATTGAACTTTAGAATTATGGTCTAGGAGAATGTAAACCAAGGAATGGTAGATGAATTGGACGTGTCAATCGTACACAATGGAGTGACATTTGGGTGTTCGAGTTAGACAAGTCGGGCGACTGAGGTACGAACGTCGAAACGCCGAGTAAAATGTTAACTTGGAAAGTGTCCTAATTCTAACGAAACGGATATTGTAAAATATGGAATAGAGTTAATGTAAAACCATCGTGGAGGATGATTATAAGGGTTGTGGCGTTTCCAAACGCGTCGTGGACGCCGAGAGACGATTTTAAAGCTTGGTCGCATGAACTTAATTTATAAAACGTAAACCATAAGAAACTAAAGTTAATATAAACCAATTTGAGAGTCAAGTATGGCTAATTGGTATGTGATCCTTATTTGGTATATAGAAGGACATACGAAGAAGTATAGATATAGCGATAAAGAAAGAACATTTCAAAACAAGTTTCTAATCTTGTACAAGTTTTACTTGTAGCAAGTTTCTAACTCTTGTTTATTTGTTGTTATTAAGCAAGCTTTTTAACTAATATGAATAGAATGCAAGTTTCTCTAACTTACTCAGATATTAGAACTGAACAAGTTTTCTATCTATGTGCAAATGTGTTATATTTGTACAAGATATTTATCATGTATCTGCACTTATTTGCTTTTCAAATGAACTGTTCTGTGATTGAATTGTTCAAAATGTTAGTTTTGTTTAATCATGAACTGCGTTAAGAATGAGTTTATGCTAATTGTTTCGGTTGGACATATGTTAAGTTGGTAAATTGAATACTGATGAAAAATACAAAGACTAAAGAGTACTTGTTAAATTTTATATGTATATGTTGTGGCAGATAAAAGTCACATGCGTATTAAGGTAGTAAATAAATGATGTAATATTCATTATTTGTATGTTTTGAAGATTTTAAGGTATTAGAATCTGGGATTATAAATTGATTAGAAGTTGATATATTGTAATATATTGCAGATTCAGTTATGTCTAAAGGATGTATAGATGTGTGTGTTGGATGTTTAGCACCGTGATGCACCGAATTCGAGTTTGAAGGCAGACCCGGATTCGGGGTCGTTAAAGTAATGGCATGAATGCACATAGAGATGCAACCCTTACTGCAATTGAAGTTGGTTTTAATCCAAGTTGAGCTCTTGAGAGAGGAGGAATAAAAGACTCTTCCAGTTTTCTAAAAAATGAAAGCAAGTAGTGGGTGAAGCGGTGTGGATACTTTGTTTTGTTACTAACTTCTATTATCCCTCCTCTTCACTTCTAGATCCTTTAACTTGATACTCTTTGTAGGCCAAAACTTTATTTATCCCTCCTTGTGCGAAAAAAGTAATAGTCAAATTCCAAGATCTGAACACCTTGGGAAATTTGTCTAATAGTAGCATAGATAAGATCAACAAATATGTTTAAACATCGAAGGCATTAGCAGGCAAGTTCTTAATGAAATTTATGAAGGATGGAGGATTGGATTGTAAATAACGTAGTCAAGATGCATATAATCAACAGAATTAGTATATCTGGGGAGAATACCTTTCTTGTGGAGGTATTAGTTCTAAGAGATGTTATCCTTTCAGTTTTCTCAGAGGAAATTGTTGCACTTTCATTGATTCTACAACTACCGCTGGATCAAAATAGAGTACAAAGAACCAAGGTTACTAATTTATTGGGATAAAAGTTGCATAACTACCAACTCTAAGATTAATAAGAGATTCCATTGACTATCAGCCATAAATTCACTAAATACATACTTGAAAGAATGCAGCTTTGCTGCTGCTTTGTCTTCATCACGTTTCTGCCTAATTCTCACAAGTTGTTCCACTTTTGCAATATAGCTTTCCTAGACAACCAATAGGAAAAATATCGCAAAATGTAATAAGTAGACAGTATATGGCAATATACAAAGACAATAGGTTAGGTATAACGATCAGAAAACTTTGAAGCTAAGCTTATCAAATGGATTTCTCCAATTATGGAAAGGAACTCCTTTTCTATTGTTATAGGGTGGGTAAGGTAAAAAGTGTCCTTCCTCTCTCCCTCTCCCTCTCTTCTCCCTCACCCTCTCAGATAAAAAGAATGAAAGTTGTTACAATGAACTACTTCTTTTATAAACATTTTGATAGCAGGGAGAAACAGAAGAAAGGAAAAGAAGAAGTGAAAGGGATAACAATGGATATAATTTAATTAATTTGTTAGACAGAAGAGACGCAAAGATTGAAGCATCGTTTCCCTGGATCCGCCATTTACTGGGATGGCAAGGAGAAGAGAAAGGAAATGAGGTTCAAAGGATTTTTACCCTGGATTTCATTTTAATTATTTTCCCATCTCACTTGTGGAGCCTATTTAACCCTGTAAACAACATAGTGCCTTGTATTTGTAAGGGTAAGGCGTGAAAACCACTTATTTCCTTCCCACTCAACCATATACAAGGAACCTTCCTAGGAAATATCCCCTCTCCTCCTCTGACTTCATTCCAAATTTCTATCCCTCCTACCAATCAGACCATTAGCGTTGTTAAAAATGCCTACACTAACAAAAATGTTAACCATAAACCACCATATAACAACTGAAATCCTTCAAAGTTCCAGGTTGATTGGCGTATATAAGCAGTCATCGAGAAAGGCTCTTTACAAAGTCCAAGTATTGGAAAAACATGAAACAAGTAATTGAATGGACCCACATGTCTTCACACTTATAAATTAGCAGAAACTTCAGTATAATGAATGACAGTAGGATAACTTTATAATATAAAGAAAAATCCTTCCTTGTCTCTTTCTTTGCAAGACATCCTGTCTAAACTCTCATTTTAATTCTTTGTCCAACATAAAGCAATTTTAATGATTGAACCAGTTCTACTTATATTGAATTTACATTTAAAAAAAAAGGAATTCTTAGTAAGTACAAGCAGCCAACATAGAAAAGACCTTTTACACAGATCAAACGAAGCGTGCAGAAAGAAGATAGAACATGAAAGTGAAAAGTAGCTTACATCAAGAGTATCATTGTCCTGATTATTGCGTCTCCTTCTCTTCCTCGTCTTTGTAGTGTTACTCAATTCTCCATCACTGCCATTACAAAGAGCAGATCCATTACTGGAATCATCTGGAGGTGCAGCATCACTTCCTCCTACCGACCTCAGTGAATAAGAATTTTCTTCAGGGCCTGATATTTTGCCATCATCAATTCTCCTGAAAGATAATAAAAAGATGTAATAAAACATAAAGTATTAAGCACTGAAGATGCAAGAGGGATAGTTTAGGAAGTTCAGTTGGTTGCCAGTTTCTAGAATTAGCAATACAATCCATGTGAGGCAGTTAAAGATAGTCCAGACTCCAGTCCTTTCATTTGTTTTTTTTTCTTGTTGAGGAAGTCAGTAGGATATCTTTCCCCAAATATATATGACTAACTTAACAGTATAGGGAATATGCTTAATTTATGAAATAGAGAGTTTTCATTTGAGACTATCATTCCTCATCTTCCTCTTGCACTTCGTGTAAACTCTAAACTCTATCCTCCTCTCATCCAACTCTGTCTGACTTTCTTTGTAATTCCTCTAATTCTCATCCCTTTGTATCAAATTGGCATGTGCATGTGTTAGGATCAATCCCAGATCCTATCATTAAACAAGTACTTGAGGTACATTACTCAAGATAGCATAGTTGTCATGGCGTCGCTTAGGCGTCCTAGCGCTAAGAAGAATAAGGCAACGCCTTGGATGCCGAGGCGCCAAAACTTACCCCTTGGTAGCTAACCCAAATTAAGTGATTAAGTAATTTTGTACCCATGACTCATCAGAACCTATGGACTAGCTATATGGTGTAATTTTTATTATTTATTAGACTTGTAATGTGTGATGATTGTTGACTTGGTTGATAATTTATTCTCTACGTAGTGTTTGTTAATTTGTTCTACTAGTTTTCAATATTTGAATTTTAATTCTTTAGTATTCATATAATTATGTTTTTAATTGTATTCCATAGTGTTACTTATTATGTTTTGAGTTTTAATGTATATAAAATTTTATTGTCGAATATGCTTTTGAAGTAAAACAAATAATGAATAAATTGTACATTGTTAACGACTTGTCGCCATATGGACGCCATGGCGGGTAACTTATCGCCTAGGCGTCCTGGCGGTCAACTACCATCGCATCTAATCGTGGCCCCGTGACAACTATGCAAGATAGAACTATTGGAAAGGGTGCTTTTTAAACAGAAAACATTTTTATGAAGACAACTTGTGTCCCTAGGCCCAGAAATATATGTGGTCCATTTAATATGACTAATCATTACAACCCCACCATCCAATTAAGAGCGTATCGCAAATTGTATCGTACCGTAAGATGTGTATCAATCAAAACTGATACCTGCATATAATGTCAGTTTTGATACACCTGCAATACCGTATCGTAAGATACATACCGTGCATTGTACGATTTTGATAAATATCGCAAAACTAAACACCCCTTAATAGGATCAAACAGCCAGCAGGCAGGGTGGGCTTTCGACCAGCTGCTTAGCAGCGTCAAAAGGTACTATGTTTGCCAGCCGGTAGACCACAATCCAGGTCAGAGAGAGCTTCTAACTGACGGACGCTATACACGCACAAAGCACTTACAGTCCTAGCAACCCAAAGAAAAATAGCTCAAAGTATCACCGACTGTAAATTTACTAACCTTGCATCGGATTGCTCTTCTGAAACTTTTGAAGAATTTCTAGTCACTTTTTCATCCTGCAAAGATGCAATAATCATTCACTGAACAACTACAGAAAATTTTCTTGTAACAAGTATATAAGCAGTATCATACGCAGTATCATACTTTGAATGCTACTTCAAAAGCCTCATTAACCAAGTCTTCTTCAGTAATTATCTTAAGCTCATCAACCCTGTGAAGGACATGAATGCCACAAGTCAACACAAAAAAGGAGCAAGGAATATTGGAATGTATACTGCCTAGTAGAATGTCAATATAGATAAGAAACATGGAATATTGGAATTTATATTGCCTAGTAGAATCAAACAGGTACATGTTTCTATTATTGAGTAAATATAAAATCAAGAAAATTTAAATAATTAAATGTAACAATCTTGAATAGCCCGTGATTGGTACATATGTGTCTTAAGAAATGTTTTCAAAGTCTATTCCAAGAATGAAAAATGGCAGGGTTAATGCTTAACATCATATTTTGAACCCGAGGATACCTCGACTAAGACTAAGCAGCAACAGGCTCACAGTCCTGATCTAGACTTTCCCATGGGTGACCAAAGATGAAACTTTCAGTATTTTGGATAGCATGATTAGATGCTAGGCTGAGGTTCTTCACCAATCCAAACAGGGAGCACAATCCGCTTAAATAATAAGGCTGTGATCAGTATGAGACGATGATGAAAGAGGGTATTAATACACTGAAAGAAGCTATGGCCAATTCTGGTAATGGTTCAGAGCAAGGTTTGGAAGATTAAGGTTAAGAATATTCAGAATTGCTCAGTGAGATATAATCTGATGAGGAAATGTTAATTATTAACTGCAGAATCTTCTATGGCTTTCATTTTAGCAGCTCTTTCTTTTCCAATGCACGAGACACCTAGGCTATGTCAGTTTGCAAACATGATGGATGAGATTGGACTATTTGCACTAATTTAGTATAATTTCGAGCTATTTTATCTCATAATTAGTTCGTTATTTAATCCCATTGACTATATTTTCTCATTTCTAAGCTCATTTGATGGCCTTAGAAATGAGAAAATATAGTCAATGGATTAAATAACGAACTAATGATAAAATAGTCCGAAGTGATAATAAATTAATAAAGATAGTTATCCTACCCATCATTTTTGTAAACAAACATAGCGCTAATAATCTCAGCTTGTACTGTTTCCTTTAGATCAAGAAGTTGTTTCAAACTTAAAAAATATATTCATCTCGCATGGCCACAGATATAGAGGAAAAGGAAGAAATATATCATAGAATGTTATAAACGAACATGTTGTAAAATTAAATGTTACCAGTTGTAAAGCATGTTTGAGTACATTGAAACCTTAATAACCTTAAAACAAGAGGAACAAATAGTGAAATTGTGAAATGATGAACCTATCATTATTGAATTTGCTGAAAAGACATGACTGCCATTAAACTTGTTTTATTAGAAATATGGAGTGTAAAACTTATAAGCTTAAATACACTTTAAACCTTTAAATTTTACACATTTTAATGTTCTTGAATTTCTATAAATAATACCTTTGGCCACTGAATTTAGCCGTTCTTGTCAGAATAAGTCTACGTGACTCAAAATGAAAAGGCAATTTAGTGTTTTTAAGAGTATATAATTTATATTAGCTCCAAGTTTTTCTCATTTTTTTTTCTTCCATCACACACAAATCACGTGCCTATAGTTTTTTATGCTTACAAAAATATTTAAGAGAAAAATTGCCCAAAATACCCTCACTCCGATCAATTATTACAAGTCGGTGGCTGAAAGGTTTTATTTATAGAAACTTACAAAAATTAGTGTTCAATATCTTAAAATTAAAGCATTGGGTTTAAGTTCTAAAATGTGAAGAACATAAAGGTTTAAAGTGTATTTAAGTCAAACTTCAAATCAAATGAGCATTTGAAAATAAAAGCAGAAAGAAACTTACCATTCAAAATCAAGCAAGAGACTAAAAAGTAAATAGTAAATTGTTTAAGCAAATAAATAACCACTGTAATTAAATTTGTAAAACTGATAAGTAGGTTTTACGATTGATTTAGATATCAACTGACTGGAATTGTTGTTTAATTCCTGTGATTTATGTTATTTTTCATGCATTTTAGCTACATTTTGCAGGTCATGTGTTTGGGAACTGAATTTGTAGCAATTGATAGCATTTTGGCTGGATAAAGCAGTTAAGAGGCTTAGGATTTGGAGACTCAGGAAGTAACAATGAAGATTACTCTTCCCCGCTCTATGTATGCTAGAATGCAGCGCTGCCGCGCCTGATCTCAATTTTGAAAACTACTCTGCTAAGACAGCGCGGCCGCGCCCAATGATCTGCTAAGGCAGCGCAGCCGCGCCACTAGTTGATTTTTCATTTAAGTAACGAAACAAACTGGGTAGATGACCTGCGAGATGGAACGGAGTTGGACAAGATTGTGAAAGATTTATGCAAACCTGGAACAATTTAGGTTACAAAGCAAGGAACCACTCAGAGGCTACACTTCCCTCACACTGCACTAAGCCGATACTGCACTAAGCCGATACGGAAAGACATGATACAGCTTCATCTGTGCCAATCTGATGCCAACTCGTCACAAAGGAGCGAGCAAATCTACTATACGACATAGTGAAGGGCAAAACGATAGATGTGGGTTATGTTATCCATCAATCGATTCAGCTTTATCTTCAAGGGAGTACTTCGGGTGGCGTCCCACATGCTTCTGTTATTACTCGCTTGTGTGTTGATGCGGATGCGGATGCGGATGCGGATGCGGATGCGGATGCGGATGCGGATGCGGATGCGGAGTGGAGTAATGAAACTCTTCAGCTGCCTATGAGCGACATCGATCATGTTGCTATCAAGAAATATAAAGTTTGGGAAGATGCCCCATCATATCCTAAAGGGGTTGGTTTCATCTTATCGGATGAAAGTGAGAGTGAATCTGAGAATGAAGAAGTTCCCGAACAGCAAGAAGAGGCTCCACCATTGCAAGAGCAAGTGTCCCAAGATAGACTAGACAGATTAGAGTGTCGCATGCACCGGAGGATGGATGCATTATATTGTGACTTCCGGACCTACATGACCCAATTTTCTAAGCCTTCGTCACACACATTCAGTCACCTAGGAGTGCACGTGCAGTTCCCAACATTCGGATCAGCCCATACTTATCCACCGCCTGATACACTGTCCAATCATGAGGAGGCGGGTGGCAACGACGATGCTGCTTAGGGGAGTATTCTTTTTAATCTCCAATGAGGGCATTGTCTTTAACAAGTTTGGGGAGGTCGTTGTTAGAATAGGATGCATTTAGTGCATGTAGTTGCATTATTTGTAGCTTAATTTATATGTTTGCATATAGTTTAGTTTAATTCACATGTTACATATATATATATATATATATAAAAATTAAAAATCCAAAAATTACAAAAAATATTTACTTTAACTGCTGCATTTAGTAGATCATATTGTATGAATCCAAGCATATCAGTAGTGTGCATTTCATTTGGCATATGATGAGATTGGAATTGCATTATTTTTGAACAGTTTTGATGACCAAGGCATGGTTGTAATGTCATAGCATGATGTGAATCTTATTCTATTTGAAACTGATGTAACCGGATAGCACGATAGGGTAACCATTATGATTTAATCATTTTAAATAGTCACATAATTGTCTTTTGGTGGGAAGTCTTGGTTTTAATGAAGGAAATTTAGTAAACGGGTAGTAAAGGCTAGGATAACGCAAAGACTTAAGTTTGGGGAAAAATTTGAGATATGTGATTAAAAAAAAGAGAAAAAAGAAAAAAAAGAAAAAAATGAATAATAAACAGCTTGACTAGTTTAGTTCTGTGACTTTTGTTACTCGAATAAGTAAGCCCTTAGGGGTGTCTCTACACTTAGCGCCCTAAAGTCGTCTAGTTTGGGAGTTGTTGGTCAAAAGCTCGCTAAATGGGTAACATTGAAAAGCCTAAGAGGACTAGACATTGCACAGTCATGTGTAAACACGAGAAAGAACAAAAATGCCCTCGTGAGCGAATAAAACAAGAAATAAATCCCATATTGACGCCTAGCTTAAGTAATGCAAAGTTATAGTTGGAGCTTAACCTGTTTACTGAGATTCTTGAGTCAAAACTGTGATCTTCCTTTTAAGAAGCATATTATGTGATGTATTTGTACTGTAGTGAATTTGATGGTTACTAATCACACACACTACATCAGTGATAATAGGCTTTGATTTGCATATTGATATAACATATTGATTTGTTTTGGTTGAATTTACTGTTTGAAGCTATTGTGGTTTCTCTGAGGCAATTCTGTTAGTTTCACACTGACTGATGGTTGGGTTCGTAGGCATGATAGGATTCAATTGCATATTATTTAGTATGTTTCATTGTATTAGGTTGTGTTGCTTGTGGTCAAACAATAGTTCAAGTTTGGGGGCATTTGATCAGTAGCTTTTATACCTACGATTTAGATATCAACTGACTGGAATTGTTGTTTAATTCATGCGGTTTATGTTACTTTTCATGCATTTTAGCTACATTTTGCAAGTCACATGTTTGGGAACTGAATTTGTAGCAGTTGATAGCATTTTGACTGGATAAAACAGTTAAAAGACTTGGGATTTGGAGACTCAGGAAGCAGCAATGAAGAAACAAGAAAAACAAGATTTACTCTTTAGCACGGTCGCGCCCAATGAAGGCTTGTGGACAGCGCGGCCGCACCACTTCGATTTTGATCAGGAGTTGACTTTTCATTGAAGTAAGGTAATCGAGTTGTACCTTACGTAGGATTTCATAATTTGATTAAGATTTGTAACAGACTTATAAATAGGATCTTATGTAAGTTATTACACCTTCTATCTCTTCTATTCCCATACCCTAGTTTAGATTGGATTGTTGGAGAATTGAAGCAGTTGATCGAGCACGAAGGATTGCAAGCAGGAGCAGTTAAGAGAAAGATTGCTTTCAGAGTTTTTATTCTCCTTCTCCACTTTTACTTTTATAATCTGAATGCTTTATTAATTGTGTGTTGGATCTTAATTCAATTATGTTGAACTAAATTTCTATCTAAGGCTACGACGGATCTTATTGCATAACTGAAATTGACATGCTTCCGTATTAAGTTATAATTAGTTATTATTGGATTGTCTATTATGATTTGTGCGTAATTGTTTAATTACCTGGCCAGTAATTACCTTGATAATCTATGAAATTGAGAAACGGATTATAGGTATCTAATCATAATAACATGCGTTTATGTTTTTTGCAAGGCGTTGGAATTCATGATTTATGCCTAGGATAGAGATATACCTACGCATCGCATGTAATCTGATAAAGAACTTGGGCTGTAAATCTTCTTTAATTATAATTCACATAGAGATATAGTGGATTAGTTAATTAGGGTGTTCATCTTAATTTTATCATCTGTGGATTTAAGTTGATATGGATATGATATGCATTAAGAGATGATCATATCTACTTATGTGTTCTTGATTAACAATTCGGAATAATTAATTTGGCTTAACGGGAAGTGTGTCGATCTAAGTGAAGCAATAAGTGAAATTATAGTCATAAGTCTCCCACATCTGATTAAATCTGGTGGTATTTAGTTTAATTAAATTAATTAGTGTGTCGATCTAAGCGAAGCAATAAGTGAAATTAATCTCTCCCACGGATTAAATAGTTAGTTTAATTAAATTAATTAGTTAATTTTATAATTTCACAACATTGATCATCTGTTTAAAGAAACTGAGATAATATAAAATTGGTGCTTGTTAGAATAAAATACAATTTAATTTTCTCTATGGGAACGATACTCTACTTTCACTTTATTACTTGTTGACCACGTATACTTGCGTGATGTGCTTAACTAGATTTTGCCCAACAAAAACAATGAAAGAAGACTTACGAAATATCAATATCCCCAATTTCAACCAAATCTTGACCTATCTCTTCTCTAAGATCCTACATTGAACAAAACAAACCAAAACATGTTAGAGATGATGCAGGTCAAGATGAAATTATTAAATAAAAATTGATAATAATGGCAAATGGCAATTGAAGCTTAATCTATACATAATTACAGATTTACAGTAAACTAAGGTGTACAATCATCAATTACAGCTGACGAATAAGAGAATTTTGGAAGGAGTATGTACCTGAAGTTCACGTACTAAAGATAACTCGAAATCGAAAACTTTGGTGAGTGAAACCACCATGTCGGGAACGTATATAGGGCCACCACGAGGAACAGATACGTTTTGATCGACTCCTCCATCGTCGGCGGCACGAGACTCCGGCGGCATCTCCTTAGCGCTTCTCCCCCAGTCTCTTCGTTCGTAAATTTGCCGGTTCAAAGTGTTCTTGCCTTCACTTTTTAATGAAAAAGTTAGGGCCTGTTCGGCAATGACTTATTTTAAAATGACTTAAAGTTAAAATTTAAGTTGACTTATAAGTCATTTTAAGCTATGACTTATAAGTAAAAAAGTTCGGCACCAGTTTGACTTATAAGTCAGAAATTAAGTTAAAACAAGTTGTGAAGGTGTTCGACTGATAATGACTTATAAGTTTAAATAAAATGTAAAGATTACCAAAAAAGACATTAATTAAAAAATACACTGATTCAATATCATATCATAACAATCACCATTTTTTCATTAAATAAAACATTAAACAATTTTTCTTAACATATCAACTACAATCTTATTCCAAGTTAGAGATTCTTAAGGCAATATTATCATGATTAAAACATTACTCACCATAATTAAACCATTACTAATTGAAGTATTGAAAGAATTTGCTTGCAAGAACAAGTATCAAAATGAAGTTTTGAAAATGAACTGGCCATATGCACAATAAGAAAAACCTCCAATAGTACATGGGACAAAGTCGGCGTATATTTAGAACAAACTCTTGAACACCTGCACTGACCTCCCAAAACATTTTGTCTTACAAATCCTGTTCTTACAAAGAGTTGCAACAATTTTATGTCCAAAGAACAAAACTTCGAGAAACATATAGTAACAGGATAAGCTTTACATATAGAGAGTACAACATTAGTTTTTTTAAATGAAAATGCAAATAAACAGTAAAGTTCCTGTACAAAATAAAATTGGACATGATACATATGCCAGGTAATTATATATTTGAAAGTTGCTATTACCTTATCACAAAGCTTTAAAGCTCGGTCATTGCTTGCCCAAGTTTTATGTATGTTGAACCCAAAGAGGTTACAATCCACTTATCTCAATTGCCCGAACAACTTCGTTCCGATAACAATCCATACGAAAAGTTAAAAGAAACAAAGAGAGTACAATAAAGGGGATTTAAATTAACAACCGCAGCAGCCCAATTACAAGATAAACAACTATAATGATTTCAGCAAAAGAGTTTTGAAACTTACCAACTATAGCAGCACACTATCAATATTTTGTATTGTTTGCTTGGATATAAATAAGTTTCTTAAATTGATGCACATCATCTTACTTGAATTCCATCTTCCCTGTTGTTGGGTCTAAGATCACCCACCTCTCAGTTCATTTCCTCAGTAAAAGAAAAGGATAGAAATAACTAATCCTTAATGAAGGATTTCCTCCAATCTCAACTACTGCCCCCTAAAAATACCCCTTATGTAATCTATATGGAAGGAGTCGAAGAATCAGTGTGTAGAGTTCGCTTCTTGATGCTTTGTAGGCTAATCTTTTGGAGAAACAAAGTTAGGCCGTGGAGTTCTTTGCTATTTATACTGTTTATGGACGAATTTGCACCAGGATAAGTTTTTGCTTCTTAATGCTCTTAGGAGGAGGATATATCGGGATAGAGTGTTTTGTTGGATTCCTTTTATGTTGGAATTTTTTAGTAGCCTGTTTCTGATTTTTTTTTCTGTTCAAGTGTTTATACAACAGCTATATGGCTCTACGCTCTCTAGCACTTTTCCTTTATACAATATTTCTTATGAGAAAAACTGCCCCCATCCCAAATGCCTAATATATTGTGAATCTATAAGGTAAATAACATCTTTAATGCCAGAATTCAGTATAAACTGAATAAAACTTAATTGAATTGATTCCCCTTCAACTAGGGCATCTAATTACACCATTCATCAAAATCTAAAGGACCAATTCATAACCATCCGCTATAGGACCAATTCATAACCATCCGCTATGCATAATCTAGGGGGAAAAATTATCAAAACAAAAACCAATTATATGTATAAAAGGCGCAAACTTTATAGAAGCTACTGTTTCTGATCGTTTAAGAAGAGGACCCTGTAGAAACTAAATTTAAGTAGATAAATTTCCCCAATTAATAATAATAATAATAATAACAACAACAACAACAAAAATTGCAAATGCATACAATAATTTCAAAAATAACAAAAATTTCCCCAACTCACCCCCTAATGCATACAATAATTTCAGATAAATCAAAAAAAATCAAATGCCAACTTAAAACAGGAACTAACAAAAAGATTGTGGTTTTTGCAATAAACCACAAATAAACAGTTCAAAAAATCCTAACGAACACAATTCTTCTCCCACAAAATTTTAACAAGCTTGAAATTAAACACATAAAACTTAAAATCAGCCAGCAGATGATTTTTACCGAGAGAGCATATCGAGGGGAGAGAGAGAGCAGAGATGGAGTACACAGAGAGAGTAGAGATCCAGCACAGCGCAGAGAGAGTAACAATGATATAAACCGAAGGTCGAGAAATATTTATGCGAGAAAAATGGGAAAATATTTAAAATACAATTTTATACTCAAAAAATATCTTTGTAATATCTTCATCAATTAATTCGCTCGAAGAAGAAATCGCATCAGGGTTTGGTATCGCAGCAGAGGATGAGGGAGGCTTTACAGATTATCGCAGCATGTTCTTCGCATCAGCAGTGAAATCGCAGATGGAGGAAGAAATCGCAGAAGAAATCGCATGGGGAAGAAATCGCAGGGGGCTTCGTGGGTTCAGTCGAATCCGAAAGAATTCGTACGCTAGTTATTCAAGCGGATGTGTATGGGCAATTTGGTCCGAAAATTTTAAGCGGAAGGGGTGTTTACTTTTTTTAATCTGTCATTTATTGCAATGGATAGTTATTATATTATTTAAATATGTTATTTATCTATTTTTTTATCTATAATAAATATTTGTTATAGATTATTTTTTTATATATATTGTTTTATAAAAAAATAAACGCTCAAGTTCGATTCGCTTAAATTTAACTCGAACTCAACTTTCTTTAAGTCCGATTCAAACTCAAGTTCAACTTATTTATGAGTTCGAAAATTAAATTTCAATTTCAGGGTCGTTTAACTTTTAACGACAAACTCAGCAAGCCAACCAGAAGAAAGTATGAAATTTAGCATGCATTGTACTTGGCCGGTGCTTATATATGCGTTTCTTGCTAAAATGCCTAGAGCATGTTTAAAACACATGTTTAACTATGCGTCAAGTGACTCATATGGTACGCAAGGTACTAGGAAGTTGGAATACGTGTGTTCTGACTATCCACCGATGAAACCATGTGAAAATCATTCATTCTTTCAATTTCATCGCTTCACCAATCAACTTCCACTTTTATTATCTACAGTCTTAAATATGTTTTACATTTTCTACTTTAGTGATCCATTTTTAATTATTTTTAATTAGTTAATTGAATTATTAATTTTTTTTATTTTTGTCCAACTTAAATTGACACGCTGAGTGGGGTCATGTCCAACTGATATGTATTTTAAAACCAGTATTTCTATCATTTTGTTAATTTAAATTGTTTTATCAGGGGTAAATTTAGTTAAACAACTTTTATTCTACATTGAAACAAAACAAAACAAATTCTGAGACAAATCTCTTTCAATCTATCAATCGACAGAAATTCTCACACTCCGCAAAAATCCCAAAACTTCGATCGATCGATAAACCTAAATATAAAAAAATCAAAATTTCTCAACGATGATAGCGAAGAAAGATTGTGTAAAGAATCCATTTTCAAAAATTTCAGATCAAAGTTTGATAAACCATTTAATTTCATAATCAAACATGTGACACCCCCAAAATAGGTATACATCACCTATTCTGAATCGCCAAATACATGGTACAGAATACAAATACAATCTTAAATATACAACAAGAGAGTTTGTGAGTTTTAATACAAACATTGTCTTCAGACAATATCCACTCTCTCGAATAAGTCCTCATTACATTTATTAACACACTATTTAATGTAATAATGAGGACTACTAATACTATCATCCGACCGTCACTCCGTTCCCCCTAATTAGTCCATTGCGTTCTCATTTTCACGAAGAGAACGTTGAAAGAAAAGGGTGAGCTCAACTAGCCTAAGAAGAAATATTATGACTAAGATAATCTGGTAATAAATAATCATTAGTCTCAAACAATGTTAAACCGATAAAATATAATAGACATCAAGTTTAAGCTGCAATGAACATGTCAATCCATTAAAAGAGTCAGTAGAGAATAAAATCTACTATCTTTTATGATTTAAAAGGTTTTCATCACTTTTATCATTTGGAACTCAACTTAATAAATAATCCACATCATCCCCGCGACTACGGCCAAGGATATTCATTAGTATTACAACCACAATTTATACACGCACTACGGCCGAGGATATTTGTGTATTCATAATGGTCATGATCATGCCAACAATCGTCCATCAATGCACTACACGGCCAATGAGGACTTTTACTACATCATTTGTAACATTACGGTCGTACGATTACACCGAATAATCCTCGGTCATAATCATACCAAGTCCATCTATGCACTACAAAGCCATGTGAGATGACTTTCAACAAAATATAAATATGAGGATGATGACAATGATATAAGAATTCAATAAAACAAGTTCAAGAATTAATTTATTTCAGAACTAATAACGCCCAAATTATCAACATGATACTTCTTTTCAGAGTAAAATTCAACAATGTTCGTAAGAAGAATATTTCCATGAAAAATATACTAGATGAAGCTTGAAATATCAAGGATATTCCACTAATTTCATGGAGTATAAAAGTCAAAATTTTAACCAACCGAGTATAATAAAGAATGGAATAACAAAAAAAATCACCACGCACGCGTGCAGATTGCATTTAACAAAGTTATTCCAATGGAATAATAAATAAAGGAACCCAGTCCAGGTGTAAAACGCATGCATGTGATATTCCAATGAATAATAAAGATGGAATAAAGGTTGTGGACGCCCCAAAATAAAGTTCAATCCATCCAACCTATTATGAAAGTCGCCAAATACATGGTAAAGAAAATAACTACAACTTTATTACTACAATTGTCGTGTAAAATACAACAACTCATATACTGTGAGTTTTAATACCAACTATGACTCATATCCCAACTATGGACAACACCTCACAAAGTTGATACCTTACATAAAAGAATACCAAAAACCTGCTTTTAGAAATTAAAACCTTTGGGAAGTGCTCAAGAAACCTTCGATACGTGGGAAGCCGTGCGTACAGGTTATTATAGATATCATATGCCCACAAAATTATCCTTGGTCAATCTAATAGACCCCTAGAAAAACGAGAAGATTACTATCATATTCTTTCCAATGGTGTGTCTTCTCTCGACATATCATTATCTCCACCGCCTCTAATTGAGAATTATACTTCAACCAAACTCCAAGATTATATAGGTAGTGCTTTCAGATATATACTCAAAGAAGTGGATGAAGCACAACCTTGTCTTATGATGACACGAGGTGGTATGTCATTAGACATCTTGTATGATAGTGGCAAAACACCTTCCAAGTTAAATTCACTCACCTCAACATCTATAGACCACCGATTCTATTCCCTCGTTATTCCCTCGTCATTGTCAAATGCTACACTTTTATTACCTAAAAAGAATTGTGAAGCAAAAGGGTGAGCACAACTAGCTCAGTAAAGAATATTATGAATAAAGATAATTAAATTATCAATAGTCTTCATCAGTAATAAATCAGAGATTTATAACATATGGTAGATGATAAAACTTTTTAACCATAGTTGCAGCGAAACGAGCAATCCATTAGAAGAGTCAAATAGACTATAAAGTCTATTATCTTCTTCACGTTAAAAGTCCGCCAACAATGTTTTATCCCTGTAACATCAATCAACAATTCTTGTCCACAATCACATGTATAACTCATAATCGTAATTGTTGTTCTAAATTTCTTTTCTCATCCAGGACAAAGATAATTTTCATCACCTGAAACATCAAAGATCATGGTTATACCAAATCATAGTTCATGTTCATAATCATACTAATAAATTCATCTTTACACTACGGGCCAAAGATATTCATCAATGCACCATCTTTGCACTACACGCCAAAGATATTCATCGAAATCATTCATCTTTACACTAAGGGCCAAAGATATTCATCAATAAGTCATGTTTGCCAAAGATATTCATATCTCAAAGAAATATATAATCATTTCTGAATTTATATAAACAATAATTATAACCATGTTGATCAATTCACCTTTGCACTTAAGCTAAAGATATTCAATTATAAATTCAATGGTCATGATCATACCACCACAATTCAACTTTTCACTTTCATGGCCAAAGAGAACCCTAGTCATGATCATACCAATAATCTACCCATCTTTACACTTCGGTGAAAGAGAATTTCAACATCGTGGTTATAAAAATATTATATATGATAATAAAATCAATATAATCAATACATAGTTTTAATCTCCGAGTAATATTCATAAATCAACTATAATTTAGTTAGAAAAAGAAACCAATTTTATAGTGAATAGTATGCAGAATAGTAACTCGTGAATAGTAACCCGTCGTGAATAAAGCTTCTCCGCTTAATGAATAGTACTCGTGAATAAGAACTCATAAATAAGTAACCCAGAGATATGAAAAAAGTTCTAAATTTGATAAAATTTCCAACCAATATTTCGCATAATAATATTGAAGAAATAATATCATTTATGAAGAAAATAATCTCCTTACTATCCCTCACAATCCCTTTACTATCCTCACCTCAAAAAAAGCAAATCTTGACTTGAATAACTTATTTGAACGAACTTGCATCAGTATAGCAATTCTCAAGATATCAAAATACTCACAAGAATACACTCGATAATATAGAGAGAGAAATAGAGAGAAAACTTCAGTTTCTGGTGTGATTTTCAATTCTAACCTAAACACCCTATTTATAGGAAAATGCTTAGAACACCAAAGCAGAAAATTTAATATAATAATAATATATATATAAAATTTTCCTTAGCCCACCTTGACCATCTAAATTCAGCATCTAACATGTGCAAGTAGGGCCCACAACAATGATAAAAACGTTTTTCTTTTAAAAAATAAATAAAACTTCCAAAAATCAATTATTTCGGAATTTCAGAACTTCAATAATTCATAATAAATAGCCTTTTTATCAGAAAATTCGAATCACGCGACTTTTTATAGGAAATTCAATTCTCTATAACTTTCCAGGAGAAAGGTTTTCCAAATTCCAAACGAAAATTGACCAAAATCCACAAAAGCAGACGATTTTATGTGCTATAATCAAATTTCAATTAAGAAATGGGGTCCAAACACACACAAAACATGTGTTAATCATTTAATGCAACAAAAATACTCTTCCTCCTCATATACTCATATATCACACATTCATTATAAAAATATCACCATTATTATATTATAATAATATAATAAAATATTATTTTATCAGAAAAGATAAAATATCGATTTTCAACAATTGTCACTTTAAAATTTTCTCCATCTATATCCACATAAAATAAATATTTTCTTCATCATATAAATCAATAATTAATTATTCACAAATAATATATGAGAATCACAATAATGACAACCAGTAGTTCCTGGAAAGAGGGCTTTCCAATAAGAATTTTCTCTACCTACCGTAGCAATTGATTAGGTGACCCAACCTCTCCTTAGACAGAACTTTCTAGACATTGCCAATAATGTTATCTAGTAATATTATTAAAATAATATAAATCATTGATCTGATAATGGAAAATACTGTGTAGTGACAATTATTGAAACAACAGTAATATAAAATATCAACGTAGCAATTATTGAATCAATAAAATAAAATATTGAACAAGAATTATCGTAACAATTATTGAGTAGTAGTGCCTTCACGTAAGAATCAATAATTGGTGCAATACTGGTGTCTTCTTTATCGCAACAACGCCAGACATTTTATTTTACCCACCGGGTATTCCAACAGTGTTAACGATAACAATTACGCCGTTATTTGCAAAAACTCAAATTTATCTTTTTCTTCATCCGATAGTTATTCTGTTATGGGCCCACAAATGGCTGCGCCGTCGTACGAATATTCCCGATAGAAAGAATATTCCACGACCAAACGAATATTTCTCAATAGAAATGAGTATTTTATAACCACTTGCATATTTTGAAAAAAATTCATGTATCACCCTTAACTATAAATTTTATCAATTTAACCATTTACTAAATAGTAATTATAAGAAAAATTGAATACTTTTATTTCATAAAATTAAAGGGGTCTTACATGTGTCCACGTAAAATGCATGCATGTGATATTCCAAATGTAATAATAAAGAATGGAATAACAACAGAATTTCACCATGTATGCGGTACTTCGGATAAACATGTTATTCTAGCAGAATAATAAATAATGGAATAACAGAAGAATTTCACCAAGTATAGGGTAGACCGCGTATACAGGTTGTTCTAACAGAATAATAAAGAATGGAATAACAGAAGTTCTCTTCATGAATATAAAAAAAAATACCCCTTACCTTATAAAGAAGAGTACTCCGACGGTAGGGCGGTGATATACTTGAAGAAACTTGCATTACGCTCAAAGCTTTCTTAAACGCTAAAGAAATGCGCTCAAGATAGAAGAATAATTCTCTCTACAGTTTCTTTCTCTAGAGTTTCAGTGAATTCGTAAGAAATAATGAAGAAATGAGCTTCTATTTATAGAAGAATGGACTGAATAGTAACCAATCCATGAACGGTCCAGATCGATTTTGTAAGACCCCAACTTATTATAAATAAAATTAAATTTTCTCTATTTATTATTTTAAAATAGTAAGGGTTGATTTGATTAATGTGGTTAGTTATGGGTAAAATACGCAAATATTTCAAATATGCAAGTGGTTATAAAATATTCATTTTATCGGAGAATATTCGTTTGGTCGTGGAATATTCTTACTATCGGAGAATATTCCTACGACGGCGCAGCCTTGTGTGGGCCCCATAACGGAAAGCAATTGGATGAAGAAAACGACAAGTATAAGTTGTTTATAAATAATGGCGTAGTTGTTACCGTTAATACTGTTGGAATACCCGGTGGTTAAAATACAGTAGCACGCGGTATTGCACCAATTATTGGTTCTTACGTAGGAAGGCATTACTCAATAATTGTTACAGTAGTTACTGTTCAATATTTTATTTTATTGATTCAATAATTGCTACGTTGATATTTTGTATTATTGTTGTTTCAATAATTGTCACTACACAGTATTTTCATTATCAGATCTATAATTCATATTATTTGAATAATATTATTAGATAACATTATTGGCAATGTCTAGAAAGTTCTGTCTAAGGAGAGGTTTGGAATCACCTAATCATGCCGCCAAGAAGAGAAATCCTTATTCGAAAACCCTCTTCCCGAACCGCTCTGGTTGTCAATATTGTGATTCTGTAATATTATTTATGAATAATTAATTATTGATTTATATGATAAGAAAAATATTTATTTTATGTGGATATAGATGGAGAAAATTTATAATGTGACAATTGTTGAAAAATTATTATTTTATCTTTTCTTATAAATAATTCATTTAAATATATTATTATATTTTAATAATATAATAATGGTGATATTTTTATAATGAATGTGGGATATATGAGTATATGAGGAGGAGGAGTATTTTTGCTACAATTAATGTTTAAAACATGTTAAACATGTCGGTGGACCCCATTTCTTGACTGAAATTGGTTTATAGCCCATAAAATCGTCCGTTTGTGGATTTCGGTCAACTTCTGCATGGAATTTGAAAAAACTTGAACTTATAAAGTTGTAAAGAATAGAATTTTCTATGGAAAGGACATGTGGTTCGAATTTTTCTGATAAAATGGCTATTTATTATGAATTATTGAAGTTCCGAAGTTCTAGAATAATTAATTTTTTAAGTTTAAAATATTTTAATTAAGAAAAACATTTTTAATGTTTTGGCACATGGTGGCTGATGTTTTGGGCCAAATAAGTGGGCGTAGGAAATTTGAGAAAATTATATTATTAATTTATTAAATTTCCTGCTTTGGTGTTCTAAGCATTTTCCTATAAATAGGGTGCTTAGGTTTGAATTGAAAATCACACCAGAAACTGAAGTTTTCTCTTTTTTCTTCTCTATATTATCGAGAGTATTCTTGTGAGTATTTTGGATATTTTGAGTGTTGCTATACGGTGCAAGTCCCATTCAGCACTATATCTAGTATTTCAGTCAGAAGTACTGTCTTTCCAAGGAAAGGGATATTTTTTTTTAAAATGATATTATTTATTCTAATATCATTATGCCGGAATATTGGTAAGATTTTTCTTGTAAAATTCTTGTCTTTTAGTGTCGGGGTTACTATTCACGTATACATCACTATTCACGTATACGGCACTATTCACAGAAAAATTAAATTTTCGTTTTTGTCCAAAATATCTATTTTGAATACTAGCTTTGATTGTATCCATGTTTTGATCATTCTTGAATTTTACTTCACTATGATTATTTATGAAGTATTTTTGATCTCGGATTGTTTAAAGTACGAATCCATAATACTTGTTCTTTTGTTTCACTGGATTCGTTTTCTTTAAAATATTTTTCATCATCCTTAGTCCTAAATGATGGTATTACTGAATATCTTTAGCCTGTAGTGCAAAGATGATTGATTTTCTTATGAATATCTTTGGCTCGTAGTGCAAAGATGTACAGGTGTTGAGATGAACATGACCGACTGATGAATATCTTTGGCCTGTAGTGCAAAGATGAATATTTAATTGAAGATTGGTTGATGTTACAGGGATAAAATATTGATGATGGACTTTAAAATTCATAGATTATAATAGATTTCATTCTCTACGTAACTCTTCTATGAATTATTATTTCATTGTAATATTGATCCGAAACTTGTTGTATCATTGTATTTTATCAGATTTTTTCCTGTTGAAGACTAATGATAATTTGTTCTATATTATCTTAGTTATAATATTCTTTACTGGGCTAGTTGAGTTCACCCTTTTCCTTTTTGTTCCATTTTTCTTCTTAGGAGGCAAGAATGTAGTGGTTTTAGTCGGGTTGTGGAATGATGATTCTAGAAAGTTGTTTTAGTAGTCCTCACCATTTTTGTAAAATAATGTACCGATAATTGTAATGAGGACTTATTTGGGTGTGAATATTGTCTAGACGACAATATTGTATTTAAACTCACAGCTTTTTTATGTTGTATTAATAAAGTTGTAGTTGTTTTACATGCATCATGTTATTGATGACTCAAAATGGGTGATGTATACCTATTTTGGGGCGCCATGATTGGTATCGAGCTTAGGATATGATCTCCCATGAGATCGGGGAATAGAACTAGGAGGAGAGAGACGAGTAAATCCTTCGCTATTATGTCCTACCTAAGCTTATTTGTTAGTTGGTCAGTATATAGGGATATTATGTGATATGTTGATTTCCTTAATTAACCCTTGTTTTATGGCAGTATTTGAGAATGTCTACTGAGAATGTTAACAGTGGAGTAAATGAGGACCAGTGGAGACACCTTTTACTTACCAACGAGGAGAATGTGCATAGCAGTCGGCAATGTTCTCCCGTGAACAACACCAACCGAAGGAGATGATGAACGGCCGGATGTTTAGAAGCTTTTTTGCGGTTCATGCAAAATCGCACGAGGAGACTCGTGTACAAAATACAGTGGAAATGATAATAACGCACGGTTTGTCACAAATGAAGCAGTTCAAAAAGAGTTGGGACCACCAAAATTCGGGGAAAGCCGGATCCGATTAAGGTAAACGTGGGTCAAACAAATCACCAAGATATTCGATGTCTTGGGATGCACGGCGAACGTAAGATTCTATTCGCCACCTTTATGTTCAGTAATGAGGCGACATCTTGGTGGGAATCGTGAAAGCGTACTCCATCCGTACCGCACTCAAGATGTCTTGGGAGACGTTAAAAACTTTTCAATGACAAGTACTTTCACGAAAGTATTAGGTCATATGAAGGAAGTGGAGTTCATTAGATGGAACAAAATAACACGACGGTGTCCCAAAGACGAGGCAAAGTTTGTAGAGTTATCCGTGTTTGCACCTTATTTGGTGGAGAATGAGAAATGTATGACGCGGATGTTTCGAGAGGTTTGAAACCCAAGATACGTCAAGATCTCATTTCTCATAAATTTTTCTCTATTCGGATGTTGTCGGCCAGGCTCAATTGTTAGAAGCGAGATAACGAAAGTACGTTCAACCGAGGGACCATAACTGAGGATCATACTGGTGACAACAATCATCGTAACAACGATAACCAACGGAGAAAGAAGAATATTGGACAAAGGCGATAACCACTCGGTGGTAATCATAGCCATGAGAATAGAAGAAGCGAGTCGGGAGGAGATTTTAAAAGAGGAGATTCAACAATGACCATGTGAAGACGTCAACACCAACTCGGTTCTAAGGGAGGAGAACGACCCACCCGGTCGTATCTTATAAATGTGAAAAGAGGGACATATCACCCAAACGCGCCTACAACAGTTCAAGGTATGTTATAATTATGGAAAGGAAGGACATATCGCCGAGATTATACGTTGCATAAACCAAGTCCAATGGGATGATGACTCAAAAGGTTGTCCCAGAAAAGTCAAAGTCAACGGTTCCTTAAAGAGCGTTTGTCGTGACTGGTCAAAATGCGAGGAACCCAAACGAGGTTATCACGATTAAGCTAATCATAAATTCTTGCGAAGTTTATATCTTACTTGATACCGGTGCTACCTATTCATTTATCTCTCCTGCTTGTGCTCAACGTTTAAACTTAACTCCCGGAAATTAGACTTTGATTTATCTCTGTGAAGACTCAGTTAGAGAAACTTTCATCACATCCATTTGTTTATAAATCTTGTTTGATCCATGTTGGCACCATCACATTACCTGTTGACCTTATCTCTTTAAAGATACTTGCTTTTGATGTGATTTTAGGGATTGATTGGTTAACTACTCATCATGCCAAAATTGATTGTTTTCGCAAGGTTGTTAGTTTTTATATTCCTAACCAACCTGTTGTACGAATTCAAGCAACTAAACCATTAAAATCAATCACTGTCATATCTAGTCATAAAGCTATTCATTTATTGAAAAACGGATGTCAAGCTTTCTTAGCCCATGTTATGGATTTGAATAAAGACACGTCAGATTTGAATAATATTCCTGTTGTTAGTAAATTTCCTGACGTGTTTCCTGAAGAACTTCCCGGTCTACCCCCAGAACGTGAAGTTGAATTCTTTATTGATCTTGAACCTGGTACAAAGCCCATTTCTAAAACCCCATATCGAATGGCTCCTATTGAACTTCAGGAGTTAAAGGTCCAACTACAGGAGTTGTTGGACATCGGTTTCATTCGTCCTAGTACATCTCCATGGGGTGCTCCTGTTTTATTTGTAAAGAAGAAAGATGGGAGTATGCGACTTTGTATTGACTATCGAGAATTGAACCATGTCACCATCAAGAATAGGTATCCGTTACCTCGTATTGATGACCTATTTGACCAGTTGCAAGGAGCACAATTCTTTTAAAAGATCGATCTTCGTTCTGGATATCATCAACTGAAGATTAGAACTGAGGATATTCCAAAGACTGCCTTCAGAACTCGATACGGGCATTATGAATTTTTAGTTATGTCTTTTGGATTGACTAATGCTCCTGCGGCTTTCATGGATATGATGAACCGAGTATTCAAGGACTATTTGGATCAGTTCGTTGTTGTCTTTATTGATGACATTCTCATATATTCCAAAAGCCGTGAAGATCATGAGAACCATTTGAAGCTGGTACTCCAAAGGCTTCGTGAAAACAAGTTATATGCCAAGTTGAAGAAATGCGAATTCTGGATTGAAGAAGTAGCATTCCTTGGGCACGTGGTGACAAAACATGGAGTATCTGTTGACCAGACGAAGATTGAGACAATACAAAGTTAGGGGAGCAAGTCGAAGCTTTCCAGAATCAAGACGTAGCTTTTTGGGCTTAGCTAGTTATTATCGGAGATTCGTGGAAGGATTTTCTCGAATCGCTACTCCGTTAACTCAGCTTACTCGAAAAGATGCAAAATTCGTATGGAGCGAGGAATGCGAGAAGAGTTTCCAAGAGATCAAGAGGAGACTCATTTTAAGACTGTTACGACAATACCATCTGGTTCGGATGGATTTGTTATTCTGACGATGCTTGGGCAAAGGGTTAGGATGTGTTCTCATGCAACGTGGGAAAGTCATAGCCTATGCCTCATGACAACTTAAAGAGTATGAGAGGAATTATCCTACTTATGATCTAGAGTTCAATCGTTTTGTTGCGCTTAAAGATATGGAGGCACTATCTATATGGGGAGAAAGTGGAGATATATTCGGACCATAAAAGCCTTAAATATTTCTTCACACAAAAGGAACTCAACACGCGGCAACGACGTTGGCTTGAGTTGTTGAAAGACCACGATCACACTATTCAATACCATCCTGAAAAGCGAACGTAATGGTGACGTGGCGTTGAGTAGAAGATCCTATGCGAGAACGAAAAAGTGCGATGATGTCAAGTATACGCGTAGAGCCAACTTTAATAGAAAAAGTTAAGGTTGCTCAAGCCACCGATCCGGAGTCGATGCGTATGAAGAAGAAAAGTACAAGAAGGTGTTATTCCTAAGCGAGAATTGATGAAAAGGAATACTTGAGTCCACTCTGGACTTTTGTGTTCTAACGACTCGATTTGAAGTACAAGATTATGATGGAGGCACACAATACACCATTTGCAATCCATCTTGGAAGTACTAAAATGTATCGTGATCTTCGACATCCATTTTGGTGGAACAATATGAAGAGAGAGATTGCAAAGTTTATCTCAACATGTTTAACTTGTCAACGTGTAAAGGCGGAGCATCAAGTGCCTAAGGGTCCATTGCAACCACTTGAGATTCCGAAATGGAAGTGGAAACACATTACCATGGATTTCGTTACGGGTCTTCCCACGGTTTCTTAAGGCATAAATGTTATTTGGGTTATTGTTGATAGATTAACCAAGTCTCCGCTCATTTCTTGCCGATCACGGAGACTTATTCCTTGAACGTCTTGCTTATATGTATGTAAATGAGATTGTGAGATTGCATGGCATGCCAGTATCCATAGTTTCGGATCATGACCCAAGATTCACTTCATGATTTTGGGTTAGCTTGCAAAAAGCTATGGGCACATGCATTTCTTATTGATTCTAAGATACCATCCTCAAACGGACGGAAAATCAGAGAGGACTATTCAAACTCTTGAAGATCTATTAAGACACTGTGTCCTAGATTTCAAAGGGAGTTGTGATAAGTATTTACCATTGGTGGAATTCTCCTACAACAACAGTTATCAAGCAAGTATAGGTGTGGCTCCATTCGAAGCATTGTATGGACGAAAGTGTCGCTCTCCAATATGTTGGGATGAGGTGGGTGAACGTATACAAATGGCTCAAGATCGACAAAAGAGTTATGCGGATCTTCATCAAAAGGACGTGGAATTTAGTATTGGGGATTATGTATTGTTACGTGTTGCCCCATGGAAGAGAGTTACAAGATTCGGGAAGAGAGGAAAGCTCAATCCACGATTTATTGGTCCATTTCAAATTCTTGACCGAGTAGGTAATGTAGCCTATAGACTTGCGTTACCTCCAAGTATGTCTCGTGTTCATAATATTTTTCATATATCGTGCTTCATAAATATGTGAAAGACCCGAACCACGTTATTGAGTTAGAACCGGATGAGATAGCCGAAGACTTAACGTACGAGGAGGTACCTGTCAAGATCTTGGATAGGAAGGAGCATGTCTTCGTACAAAGGTCATACCGCAAGTTAAAGTTTTGTGGAGAAACCATGCTATTGAGGAAATGACATGGGAGTTGAAAACGAAAATGAAAGCGAGGTATCCTCACCTTTTCGAAACACCAGGTACGTACGTCAATTTCGAGGACGAAATTTCATAAGGAGGGGAGGTTGTAAGACCCCAACTTATTATAAATAAAATTAAATTTCCTCTATTTATTATTTTGAAATAGTAAGGGTTGATTTGATTAATGTGGTTGGTTATGGGTAAAATGTGCAAATATTTCAAATATGTAAGTGGTTATAAAATATTCATTTTATCGGAGAATATTCGTTTGGTCGTGGAATATTCTTACTGTCGGGGAATATTCCTACGACGGCGCAACCTTATGTGGGCCCCATAACGAAAAGCGATTGGATGAAGATAACGACAAGTATAAGTTGTTTATAAATAACGACGTAGTTGTTATCGTTAATACTGTTGGAATACCTGGTGGTTAAAACACAGTAGCACACTGTATTGCACCAATTATTGATTCTTACATAGAAAGGCATTACTCAATAATTGTTACAATAGTTACTGTTCAATATTTTATTTTATTGATTCAATAATTGCTACGTTGATATTTTATATTATTGTTGTTTCAATAATTGTCAACACACGGTATTTTCATTATCAGATCAATAATTCATATTATTTGAATAATATTATTAGATAACATTATTGGCAATGTCTAGAAAGTTCTGTCTAAAGAGAGGTTTGGGAACTGCCTGGTTGTCAGTATTGTGATTCGATAATATTATTTGTGAATAATTAATTATTGATTTATATGATAAGGAAAATATTCATTTTATGTGGATATAGATGGAGAAAATTTTTAATGTGACAAATTTTGAAAAATTGTTATTTTATCTTTTCTTATAAATAATTCATTTAAATATATTATTATATTTTAATAATATAATAATCGTGATATTTTTACAATGAATGTGGGATATATGAGTATATGAGGAGGAGGAGTATTTTTGTTACAATTAATGTTTAAAATATGTTAAACATGTCGGTGGACCCCATTTCTTGACTGAAATTGGTTTATAGCCCATAAAATCGTCCGTTTGTGGATTTCGGTCAAGACCGAAGGAGCCAGCGGTAGTGGCGACGGTCAGAAAAGAAAGGGCTTTAACTCTGGGAATACCGGAGTAAAGCAAGGGGATCCTAAAAGGAGGATGGAGACCTATAAAATTTGCAGGAAGACTCACTTAGGAGTCTGTCTCAAGGGTAAGGCAGTATGTTATAATTGTGGACAGGAAGGGCACATTTCGCCTAACTATCCCAATCCAAAGAAAAATCACGGATGTTTTGTATGTGGTTCCACTGACCACATAGCAAAGAATTGCCCGAAGAAGGGTATGGAAGGAAATAAGGGCACTAATAGCGGAAAATTGGCTAGCTCAGCCGGGTAGATTAATGGCCCGCACGTTTAATATGACGGTCCAAGATGCGGTGGCATCAGGGGATGTAGTTTGTAGTATTATTCGATCAATAACATAAATGCATACGTCTTTATTTGATTCGGGTGTTACTTGTTCGTTTATAGCATGTGATTTTGCTAGACGACTAGAATTACTTCCCGAAAAGTTGTCTATACCTTTGAACATTATGGTAGCAAACGAAGAGATAATTCCTGTTGAAAGTATTCATAGGAGTTGTTGCGTAGATGTACGTGGTTGTAAGTTATCGGTAGATTTAATACCGATAAAGTTGGGAGAATTCGATGTAATTCTGGGTATGGATTGGTTGATTAACCATAGAGCAATTATAGATTGCCAAAAGAAATGTGTAAGCATCAGAATGCGGAAACAACCTCCTGTAGTATTTTATGGTAATAAATCGCCGGGGCGTTCGTGTTGTCTTACGATGACACAAACTAGAAAACTTTTAAGGAAGGGGTGTATAGGTTATCTGTGTCATGTTGTTGATACCCAAAGTGTGGGAGCAAAACCATGGAATAAATACCTATAAAAACTAATTCATGGATGTATTTCAAGTGAGTTCTGGGTTTACCACCGGATCGGAGATCGAATTCATAATAGACATTGTGCCGGGGAGCGGAACCGGTCTCAAAGGCACCGTATCGTACGGGCACGTGTGGAAATGAAGGAGCTAATGGTTCGATTATAGAACTATTGTATAGAAGTACATTCAACCTAGTGTTTCCCCATGGGGTGCACCGGTATTGTTTGTCAAGAAGAAAGATGGATCGTTAAAGCTTTGTATCGACTATCGAGAGTTGAACAAGTTAACGATAAAGAATAAATACCCATTGCCCAGGATCGATGATCTCTTTGATCGGTTGAAAGGGCAAAAGTATTTTTCTAAAATAGATTTATGGACGGGTATCACCGGTTGAAGGTTAGGAAGGAGGATGTACCAAAATAAAGATTGTAACTCGTTATGGTCATTACGAGTTTACGGTGATGTCATTTGGGTTGACAAATGCACCAACCAGATTTTGGATTTATGGATATGATGAAGAGTGTTCAAACTATATTTGGACAAGTTAAATCGTTGTTGTTTATCGATGATATTCTAGTCTATTCTAAGACGCCATAAGATCATGCTGAACATTTAATATTAGTGTTGGAGACACTAAGAAAGGGGAAGTTATATGCGAAATTCACTAAGTGTGAATTTTGACTGGAAAAAGTACAGTTTTTAGGTCATGTCATTGATCACGAAGGGATTTCAGTTGATCCAGCGAAGGTAGAAATAGTGATGAACTGGGAACAACCAAAAACGCCAACTGAGGTGCGGAGTTTCCTAGGGTTAGCGGGATACTATCGAAGATTTATCCAAGATTTTTCGAAGATAGCTACCCCGTTGACTAACTTGACAAGGAAGGCGGTGAAATATGTATGGGACGGATAAATGTGAAGACGGTTTTCAAGAATCAAGAAAAGATTAATGGTTACGCTGTATTATCATTGCTAGATGACACAGAAATTTCGTAGTTTATAGTGATGCTTCGCATAGAGGACTTGGTTCACGTCTTTCATGCAAAGATGGCAAAGTCATTAAGATGCATCATCGGCGATTAAAGGATTATGAGAAAGTTTATCCTACTCATGATCCGGAACTAGCCATGATAGTATTTGCCCCTAAAGATATGGAGACATTATCTTTATGGGGAGAAATATGAGATATATACGGACCATAAGAGTCTAAAGTATCTTCACTCAGAAGGAGTTGAATATGAGGCGAGAGAAGATGTCTAGAGTTGATAAAGGATTACGATTGTGAAATCAGATCATCCTCGGGAAAGACATGTAATTGCTTTAACGCCTTAAGTAGGAAGAAGGGTCGGGAAAGGTTTTCTATGTTAGCTACCAAAGATGAGTTAATAATGAGAGATGGTGAAATGGAGATAGAGTTGAAGATGCCGAAAGTGAATCGGGACGGATACTCTTTATGATGGAGATGCAATCTACCATCGTAGAGAAAGAGTAAAGGAGGTACAACTCAAATCGATGAGTGTAACCAAATGAGGGGCCCGCTAACCGATAAAGAAGATACTAAGTATAGTCTTGATAATGAAGGATTATTAAGATTTGAAGGAAGAATTTGGGTTCCGAGTGAGACGGAATTAAAAGAGCAAGTGTTATAAGAAGCTCATAGTTCACGGTACTCGATACATCCTGGTAGCACTAAGATGTATCAAGACCTTCGACAGAGTTTTTGGTGGCCAAACTTGAAGAGAGAAATAGCAGAGTATGTGAGTAGGTGCTTGACTTGTCAAAAAGTTAAGGTCGAACCTCAAAGACCCAGTGGCTTGTTACAGTCATTGGAGATTCCAGAATGGAAGTGGGAGCATATCTTGATGGATTTCGTGGTGGGACTTCCAACAACGGCAAAAGGGTACGATTCTATTTGGGTAATAGTTGACCGATTAATGAAATCGACTCACTTCTTACCGAATAGAGTCAAGTATAACTTAGACCAGTTAGCTAAACTCTATATCAAAGAAATTATTTCCAGACATGGAGTACCAGTATCGATTGTGTCAGATCGTGATCCACAATTCACATCGAACTTCTGGAGAAGTTTGCAAGAACAGCTGGTAACACAGTTGAAGTTAAGCACAGCTTATCATCCACAAACTGATGGGCAGAGCGAGAGGATAATTCAGACGTTAGAAGACATGTTGAGGTTGTAAGACCCCAAATTATTAATAAATGAAATTTATTTTCCTCTATTTATCATTTTGAAATAGTAAGGATTAATTTGATTAATGTGGATAGTTATGGGTAAAATACGCAAATATTTCAAGTTGTCGGGGAATATTCGTTTGGTCGTGGAATATTCTTGCTGTCGGGGAATATTCGTACGACGACGCATTCTTTTGTGGGCCCCATAACGGAAAGCGATTGAATGAGGAAAACGACAAATATAAGTTGTTTAAAAATAACGACATAGTTATTCTAATTAATCTTTGTTAAAATACCTTATGGTTAAAAACACGATGAATACGCGTTGTTGACAAGAAGACACGGTATTGCACCAATTATTGATTCTTACGTGAAGGCACTACTCAATAATTGTTACGAGTTAATTCTTATTCGATATTTTATTTTATTGATTCAATAATTCTTTGCGTTGATATTTTATATTCTTGTTGTTTCAATAATTATCACTATACAGTATTTTCCATTATCGAAGCAATAATTCATATTATCTGAATAATATTATTAGATAACATTATTGGCAATGTCTAGAAAGTTACATCTAAGGAGAGGTTTGGTCACCTAATTCTTGGCGCCAAGAAGAGAAATTCTTATTGGAAAGCCCTCTTTCAGGAACTACCGGTTGTCAATATTGTGATTACGTAATATTATTTGTGAATAATTAATTATTGATTCATATGATGAGGAAAATATTGATTTTATGTGGATATAGATGGAGAAAATTTTTAATGTGACAATTGTTGAAAATTGAAATTTTATCTTTTTACGATAAAATAATTTATTTAAATATATTATTATATTTTAATAATATAATAATGATGATATTTTTACGATGAATGTGGGATATATGAGTATATGTGGAGGAGGAGTATTTTGTTACCCAAAATGTTTAAAACATGTTAAACATGTCTGGTGGACCCCATTTATCGATGAAATTTGATTATACCGTAAAATCGTCCAGTTTATGAATTTGGTCAATTTTTGTTTGGAATTTGGAAAAACTTTCTTAGTAAAGTTGTAGAGAATTGAATTTCCTATAAAAAGTCGCGAGATTCAAATTTTCTAACAAAAGGGCTATTTATTGTGAATTATTGAAGTTCGAAACTCAAATAATTGATTTTGGAAGTTTAAAATATTTTAATTATGTAAAACGTTTTTGGTGAGTTAAGTGGGTCTCAGTATGTGTTATTGATTGCTGAAATCAGATCTCCAAAAGTGGGCGTATGAAATTTTAACAAATAATAATATTATTTTAATAAATTTTTCGCTTTTGGTGTTCTAAAGCATTTTCTATAAATAGGGTGCTTAGGTTAGAATTGAAAATTACACCGTAAACTGAAGTTTTCTATATTTTTCTCTATATATTGAGCGTATTCTTGTGAGAATTTTGATATTTTGAGTATTGTTATACGGCAAGTTCCCTTCAAAGACTATACCCCAGATTCTAAATTTGAGGTCTTAATCTTTCAAGGTAAGGGATATTATTTTTTTTTGTAATGATATTATTTCTTCAATATCATTATTTGAAATATTGATATGAAGTTTTATCAAATTTAGAACTTTTGGTGCTCTGAGATTCTTATTCACGATCTGGCAAAGTATTCACGATATCTGACCTTATTCACGAATCTCTGACCTTATTCATCTGAAAAATGAAAATTTTTCCTTTTCGTCTAAAATATCTATTATGGATACTAGCTTTGATTGTATCCATATTTTGATCATTCTTGAATTTTACACCACTATGATTATTTTTGAGGTATTTTTTGGACATGGATAAAACAAAGTACGAATCCTTAATCCTTAATCCTTGTCATTTTGTTTCACTGGATTCGTTTTTTTTAAAAATATTTTTCATCATCCTCAGTCTTAAATGATGATATTATTGAATATCTTTGGCCCAGTAGTGCAAAGATGAATGATTTCGATGAATATCTTTGGCCCGTGAAAGTAAAAAGATGAGCAGTGTTTAGATGAACATGACTAAGTGATGAATATCTTTGCCTGTATTGCAAAGATGAATATTTGATTCCAGATATATATTGATTGATGTTACAGAGATAAAAGATAGGCGATGAACTTTTAAATTCATATATAGAAGATAGTAGTTTGCATTCTCTACTTAACTCTTCTAATGAATTATTATTTTTCATTCATGAATATTGATTTAAAATTTGTTGTCTATTGTATTCTATTAGATTTTTCCTGTTGGAGACTAACGATAATTTGTTGTATATTATCTTAGTCATAATATTCTTTCTTGGGCTAGTTGAGCTCACCCTTTTCCTTTTGTTCCATTTTTCTTCTCGGGAGGAGATAATGTAATGAAAGACGAGCCTGGGGATGTAATAATGGTTCAGAGAGAGTTGTTTAGTAGTCCTCACCATTTTGTAAAATAATGTATCAATAATTATGATGAGGATTTATTTGTATGTGGATATTGTCTAGATGGCAATATCTCGTATTTAAACTCACGCTTTTCTTGTTGTAATAATAAAGTTGTAGTTGTTTCATGCACTCATGTATTGACAACTCGAGAATGGGTGGTGTATACCTATTTTGGGGGCGCCACGGTTGGTATCGAGCTTTAGGATATGATCTCTGGCGGAGATCGGGGAATAGAACTAATCCAGGAGGGAGACGAGTAAATCCTTCGCTAGTGTGTCCTACCTAAGCTTATTTGTTAGTTGGTCAAGATATAGGGATATTATGTGATATATTGATTTCCTTAATTAACCCTTGTTTTATGAGCGGTATTTGAGAATATCGACCGAGAATATTAATAAAGTGGAAATGAGGCTGTGGAGATGCCTCATATTTACTAACGAGGATAACGTGCAACAAAGTGGCAATGTTCCTCCGTGAACAATACCTTTGACGAGATGATGAACGAGAGGATGTTTAGAAGCTTTTGCGGTTTATGCAAAAATCGACGAGGAGACTCGTGTTCAAAATCTGAGGAGGAAATGATAGCAATTCACGGGGTTGTCAATGCAAGCAGATTCAAAGAGTTGGGACCACCAGAATTTAAGGGAAAGCCGGATCCGATCATGGCGGAAACATGGGTCAAGTAAATTACCAAGATATTCGATGTCTTGGGATGCACGGAGGAACAGAAGGTTCCATTCGCCACCTTTATGTTCGCGTGGCGAAGCGGATCACCGGTGGGAGTCCGTGAAGCGTACCCATCCACCGCACTCAACATGTTTTGGGAGACGTTTGAAACTATTTAATGACAAATACTTTCATTGAAAGTGTTGTTCGCTATATGAAGGAAGTGGAGTTCATCGATTAGAACGAGAACAACATGCGGTGTCTCAAAGACGAGGCAAAGTTTGCAGAGTTATCCGAGTTTGCACCTCATTTGGTGGAGAATGAGGAACGTGTATTACAGATGTTTCGAGAAGTTTGAAACCCTAAGATAATCGACAATATCTCATTTCTCATAAATTTTTCTCTATTCGGATGTTGTAAAATGAGGGCTCAATTATTAGAAGCGAGATAACGAGTACGGTCAACCGAGGGACCACAATCGAGGATCATACCGAGAGATAGCAGTCAATAAAACAACGATAACCAGTGGAGAAAGAAAAAGACGGACAAAAAATGGTAACCACTCTGGTGGTAATCATGGCCATAAAAATAGAAGAAGCGAGTCAGGAGGAGATTTTAAAAAGAGGAGATTTAACAATGACCATGTGAAGACGACAGTGCCGACAACAACTGGTTCCAAGGGAGGAGAAAGACCACCGGTCATATGCTATAAATGCGGGAAAGAGGGATATATCATCCAAGCGCCTACAACAGGTTCAAGGTATCTTTATAATTGTGGAAAGGAAGGACATATTGCTCGAGATTTTACTACAGAATGAAAACCTAATTCAGCGGGTACGGTGACTCAAAAGACTGTCCCAGAATAGTCAAAGTCAACGGTTCTTGGAAGAGTGTTTGTTGTGACTGGTCAAAATGCGATGAACCCAAACGAGGTGATCACGGGTAAGCTATTTATAAATTCTTGAAGTTTATACCTTACTTGATCTGGGTCTTTACCCATTCATTTATCTCTCCCGCTTGTGCTCAACGTTTAAACTTGACTCCGGAGAAATTAGACTTTGACCTATCTGTGAAAACTCCGTTAAGAGAAACTTTTATCACATCCACTGTTTATAAATCTTGTTTGATTCAAGTTGGCACCATCACCTTACCTGTTGACCTAATCTCTTTAAAGATACTTGCTTTTGATGTGATTTTAGGGATTGATTGGTTAACTACTCATCATGCCAAAATTGATTGTTTTCATAAGGTTGTTAGCTTTCATATTCCTAAACAACGTGTTGTACGAATTCATGCAACTAAACCATTAAAATCAATCACTGTCATATCTAATCATAAAGCTATTCGTTTATTGAAAAACGGATGTCAAGCTTTCTTAGCCCATGTTATGGATTTGAATAAAGACACGTCAAATTTGAATAATATTTCTACTGTTATTGACTTTCCTGACGTATTTCCTGAAGAACTTCCGGCTCACCCCGAACGTGAAGTTGAATTCTTTATTGATCTTAAACACCGTACAAAGCCCATTTCTAAAACCCCATATCGAATGACTCTATTGAACTTGGGAGTTAAAGGTCTAACTCTGAGGAATTGTTGGACATCGGTTTCATTCGTCTTAGTACATCTCCTTGGGGTGCTCTGTTTTATTAAGTAAAGAAGAAAGATGGGAGTATGCGACTTTGTATTGACTATCGGAATTGAACCATGTCACCATCAAGAATAGGTATCCTCTACCTCGTATTGATGACTGTTTGACCGATTCAAGGAGCACAATTCTTTTCAAAAATAGATCTTCGTTCTGGATATCATCAACTGAAAATTAGAACTGAGGATATTCCAAAGACTGCCTTCAGAACTCGGTATGGACATTATGAATTCTAAGTTATGTCTTTCGGATTGACTAATGCTCCTGCGACTTTCATGGATATGATGAATCGAGTATTCAAGGAATATTTGGATCAATTCGTTGTTGTCTTTATTGATGACATCCTCATATATTCCAAAAGCCGTGAAAATCATGAGCACCATTTGAAGCTGGTACTCCAAAGGCTTCGTGAAAACAAGCTTTATGCTAAGTTGAAGAAATACGAATTCTGGCTTGAGGAAGTAGCATTCCTTGGGCACGTGGTGTCGAAACATGGAGTATTTGTTGATCCGACGAAGATTGAAGCAATACAAAGTTGGGAGCAGCCAAAATTGCGGATGTTGAATCACGTAGCTTTTGGGCTTAATTTGGTTATTATCGGAGATTCGTGGAAGGGTTTTCGAATCGCTACTCCATTAACTCGGTGACTCGGAAAGATATAAAATTTGTATGGAGCAAGGAATGCGAGAAGAGTTTCCAAGAGCTTAAGAGGAGACTTATTTTTGGCACTGTTTCTAACAATACCATCCCGGTTCGGATGGATTTGTTATCTGACGATGCTTGAGCAAAGGGTTAGGATGTGTTCTCATGCAACGTGGGGAAAGTCATAGCCTATGCCTCATGAACAACTTAAAGAGTATGAGAGGAATTATCCTACCATGATCTAGAGCAAGCCCGATCGCTGCCAAGCGCTTAAAGATATGGAGGCACTATCTATATGGGGAGAAAGTGGAGATATATTTCGGACCATAAAAGCCTTAAATATTTCTTCACACAAAAGGAACTCAACATGTGGCAACGACGTTGGCTTGAGTTGTTGAAAGACTACGATCACACTATTCAATACCATCCTAGAAAAGTGAACGTAGTAGCTGACACATTGAGTAGAAGATCCTATGCAGGAACGAGTGCGATGATGTCAAGTATACGCATAGAGCCAACTTTAATAGAAAAAGTTAAGGTTGCTCGACCCACCGATCCGAAATGACGCGTATGAAGAAGAAAAGTACAAGAAGGTGTTATTCTAGGGCGAGAATTGATGAAAAGGAATACTTGAGTCCACTCCAGCACTTTGTGTTCTAACGACTACGATTTGAAGTACAAGATTATGATGAGGCACACAATACACCATTTTCAATCCATCTTGGAAGTACTAAAATGTATCGTGATCTTGACATCCATTTTGGTGGAACAATATGAAGAGAGAGATTGCAAAGTTTATCTCAACATGTTTAACTTGTCAACGTGTAAAGGCGGAGCATCAAGTGCCAAAGGGTCCATTCAGAACCACTTGAGATTAGAAATGGAAGTGGGAACACATTACCATGGATTTAACACGGGTTTTCCTACGGTTTCTCAAGGCTTCAATGTTATTTGGGTTATTGTTGATAGATTAACCAAGTCTGCTCATTTCTTGCCGATACGGGAGACTTATTCCCTTGAACGTCTTGCTCAAATGTACGTAAATGAGATTATGAGATTGCATGGCATGCCGGTATCCATAGTTTGGATCGTGACCCAAGATTCACTTCAAGATTTTGGGTTAGCTTGCAAAAAGCTACGGGCGCAGTTTTACGATTGATTCGCATACCATCCTCAAACAGACGGACAATCGAGAGAGGACTATTCAAACTCTTGAAGATCTATTAAGACTCTGTGTCCTAGACTTCAAGGGTAGTTGGGATAAGTATTTACCATTGGTGGAATTCTCCTACAACAACAGTTATCGAGCAAGTATAGGTGTGGCTCCATTTGAAGCATTATATGGACGAAAGTGTCGCTTCCAATATGTTGGGATGAGGTGGGTGAAGCAACATTGTTGGGACAGAAAGTTGAAAGACGTATATGACTCAAGAAAAGATCCAAATAATTCGACAACGTATACAAACGGCACAAGATCGAGAAAAGAGTTATGCGAATCTTCATCGAAAGGACGTGGAATTTAGTATAGGGGATCATGTATTATTGTGAGTTGCTCCATGGAAGGGAGTTACAAGATTTTGAAAGAGAGGAAAGCTCAATCCACGATTCATTGGTCCATTTCAAATTCTTGACCAAGTAGGAAATGTAGCCTATAGACTCGCGTTACCTCCGAGTATGTCCCGTGTTCATAATGTGTTTCACATATCTGTACTTCGTAAATATGTGAAAGACCCGAACCACGTTATAGAGTTAGAACCGGACGAGATAGCCGAAGACTTAACGTACGAAGAGGTACCTGTTAAGAACTTGGATAAGAAGGAGCATGTCCTACGCACGAAGGTCATACCACAAGTTAAAGTTTTGTGGAAGAATCATGCTATAGAGGAAATGACCTGGGAGTTAGAAACGGAAATGAAGGCGAGGTATCCTCACCTTTTCGAAACACCAGGTACGTACGTCAATTTTGAGGACGAAATTTCATAAGGAGGGGAGGTTGTAAGACCCCAAATTATTAATAAATGAAATTTATTTTCCTCTATTTATTATTTTGAAATAGTAAGGATTGATTTGATTAATGTGGATAGTTATGGGTAAAATACGCAAATATTTCAAAATAAGCAAGTGGTTATAAAATATTCATTGTTGTCGGGGAATATTCGTTTGATCGTGGAATATTCTTGCTGTCGGGGAATATTCCTACGACGGCGCATTCTTTTGTGGGCCCCATAACGGAAAGCGATTGAATGAGGAAAATGACAAATATAAGTTATTTAAAAATAACGGCATAGTTGTTACCGTTAATACTGTTAAAATACCCAAATTGGTTAAAACACGATGTCTGGCGTTGTTGTCAGATAAAGAAGACACAGTATTGCACCAATTATTGATTCTTACGTAAGAAAGGCACTACTCAATAATTGTTACGAGTGAATTCTTATTCAAAGATTTTATTTTATTGATTCAATAATTCTTTGCGTTGATATTTTATATTACTATTGTTTCAATAATTGTCACTATACAAAGATTTTCCATTATCGAAGCAATAATTCATATTATCTGAATAATATTATTAGATAACATTATTGGCAATGTCTAGAAAGTTCTGTCTAAGAAGAGGTTTGGTCACCTAATTGCGTGCCAGTAAGGAGAAATTCTTATTGGAAAGCCCCCTCTTTCCTGGGAACTACATGGTTGTCAATATTGTGATTCTGTAATATTATTTGTGAATAATTAATTATTGATTCATATGATGAGAAAAATATTGATTTTATGTGGATATAGATGGAGAAAATTTTAATGTGACAATTGTTGAAAATTGAAATTTTATCTTTTTCTGATAAAATAATTTATTTAAATATATTATTATATTTTAATAATATAATAATGATGATATTTTTATGATGAATGTGGGATATATGAGTATATGTGGAGGAGGAGTATTTTTGTTACCAAAATGTTTAAAACATGTTAAACATAAATTGGACCCCATTTATTCGATCGAAATTTGATTATAGCATTGTAAAATCGTCTCGTTTATGAATTTTGGTCAATTTTGTTTGGAATTTGGAAAAACTTTCTTCTGAAAAGTTGTAGAGAATTGAATTTCCTATAAAAAATCGCGAGATTCAAATTTTCTAACAAAAGGGCTATTTATTGTGAATTATTGAAGTTCTGAAACTCCGAAATAATTGATTTTTGGAAGTTTAAAATATTTTAATTATGTAAAACGTTTTTGGTGAGTTAAGTGGGTCTAGCATGTGTTATTGATTGCTGAAATCAGATCTCCAAAAGTGGGCGATGAAATTTTAACAAATAATAATATTATTTTAATAAATTTTTCTGCTTTGGTGTTCTAAGCATTTTCCTATAAATAGGTGCTTAGGTTAGAATTGAAAATTACACGTAAACCCAAGTTTTCTATATTTTTTCTCTATATATATGAGCGTATTCTTGTGAGGATTTTGATATTTTGAGTATTGTTATACTCGCAATGCAAGTTCCCTTCAAACCTTATACCCCAGATTCTAAATTAGGAGGTACTAATCTTTCGAGGTAAGGGATATTATTTTTTTGTAATGATATTATTTCTTCAACATCATTATGCTAAAATATTGATATGAAGTTTTATCAAATTTGGAACTTTTGGTGTGTGAGATTCTTATTCACGATATCTGGCCTTTATTCACGATACGATACTATTCACGAATACGACTATTCATCGAAAAATGAAAATTTTTCCTTTTCGTCTAAAATATCTATTGTGGATACTAGCTTTGATTGTATCCATATTTTGATCATTCTTGAATTTTACACCACTATGATTATTTTTGAGGTATTTTTGGACATGGATAAAACAAAGTACGAATCCTTAATCCTTAATCCTTGTCATTTTGTTTCACTGGATTCGTTTCTTTAAAAATATTTTTCATCATCCTCAGTCTTAAATGATGATATTATTGAATATCTTTTGGCCTGTAGTGCAAAGATGAATGATTTCGATGAATATCTTTGGCAAGTAGTCTGCAAAAGATGAGCAGTGTTTAGATGAACATGACCCGGTGATGAATATCTTTGCCTGTATTGCAAAGATGAATATTTGATTCGAGATATATATTGATTGATGTTACGAGAGATAAAAGATGAGCGATGAACTTTTAAATTCATATATAGAAGATAGTAGTTTGCATTTCTACTTAACTCTTCTAATGAATTATTATTTTCATTGCGAATATTGATTTAAAATTTGTTGTCTATTGTATTCTATTAGATTTTTCCTGTTGGAGACTAACTATAATTTGTTGTATATTATCTTAGTCATAATATTCTTTCTTTGGGCTAGTTGAGCTCACCCTTTTCCTTTTTGTTCCATTTTTCTTCTCGGGAGGAGATAATGTAGCGAAAGACAGTCTGGGGGATGTAATAATGGTTCAGAGAGAGTTGTTTAGTAGTCCTCACCATTTTTGTAAAATAATGTATCAATAATTATGATGAGGATTTATTTGTATGTGGATATTGTCTAGATGGCAATATCTGTATTTAAACTCACAGTTTTACTGTTGTAATAATAAAGTTGTAGTTGTTTCTGTACCATGTATTGACTACTCAGAATGGGTGGTGTATACCTATTTTGGGGGCGTCACAGAGGTCTTGCGTCATGGATTTCAAGGGTAGTTGGGATGATCATATGCCACTAGTAGAGTTTGCATATAACAATAGTTATCATGCAAGCATAGGTATGCCGCCTTATGAAGCTCTGTACGTAAGAAAGTGCAGAACACCATTGTGTTGGGATGAGGTGGGAGAACGCCGGATGCTAGGACCAGAATTGGTGCAGCAAACAGCGGATGTGGTTAAGTTAATTTGGATGCGTCTTGTTTTAGCTCAAGACAGACAGAAGAAGTATGCGGACTCGCATAGATTAAACCGGGAGTTTGAAGTAGGTTCGTATGCGTTTCTAAAGGTATCTCCCTAGAAAGGAAAGATACGCTTTGGAAAGAAAGGAAAGTTAAGTCCAAGGTTTATAGGACCTTTTGAAGTATTAAAACGGGTATGAGAGGTAGCGTATATGATAGCATTACCTCCAGACCTAGAAAGAATACATAACGTGTTTCACGTATCTGTATTACGTCCATATAAGCGGGACTATAAAGACGTAATCAGTATGAGCCGATTCATATCGAGAAGGATTTATCATATGAAGAATCATGCGATTCAAATCATTGATGGAAAAAGAGCAAGTTCGAGGAATAAAGTAATACCATCATTAAAGGTATTATGGAAGAACCATGATCTTTGAGGAAGCAACGTGGGAATTAGAAGAAAGGATGAAGAAAAATTTTCCTCATCTATTTGAAAGAGAGTAAGGCGAGATTCCGGGGACGAGAATCTTTATAGGGGGGAGAATGTAGCTACCGAGAAATTTGGATTTTATTGTAAAATGATTTTATTAAATTAAATAATAATAAAATCATATTTTATATGATATCAAGATGGTTGTTGTTCTATAACCTATTGATGTTGGAATGTCGTAGTATTTGAGCTACGTGAAGGAATTAAAGTGTTTGAATTTCTAAGATGAAAATAAAAGTTTTCCAAAATTTTTACGAAAACACTATTCATCTCAGTATTTGTTAGGAAATTATTTTTGAATTTCCGAGAAATACGTGATGATAGAATATTAAGGTAAGGACGGATTATGTAATAATAATCTAGTTATGGAAAGCGTAATTTTTCGTCATGCGGACTTAAATTAAGAATGTAAGGAAAGTGAAGAATTAATGCGTTAAGAGATAATCGTATGATATGTGAGTATTGTGACGAGGAAAGAAAACGCAGTATAATCTGGGGTATTATACGAGTTTGTATGAAAGAAGAAATATCGTATATTATGAAGTAGTATCTGAAGTATATCGATGATGATACATAAACCATAAGTATATGTATTAAGTAATGAAAATGGACTCGGAAGATTGATTATAATTGGTACAAGCCCAAATGAATTAAGGGTTAAGGCCCAAGCTAGATTCCATGAGTTATTCAACCCATGGGGCAAACCCATAGTGATATGATTAATGTGAGTGGTGATCAAGATAAGTGATAACCAAGATAAGTGGTGATCAAGTAAATAAAGTAATGGCCAAGTTAGGTGAGTAATGACCAAGCGAAAGGATAGGATTTGTGTTGATCAAGTTATGAATAGTAAGGAGATGGTTTAGTGTATTGACTAAATTGCCCTAAACCTTGCAAGTTCTATAAATAGTGAAGGTTGGCAAGTCATTTGCTAGTTTTTCAAATAATCTAAACACTCTCTCTCAAAGTGCTTAATTGTTAGGGTGAGTAAGTTGTAATAAGCTACTTACATAAGAAGAAGAAAGAAAGCTATTTATCAAGAACTTCTAAAGTAAGATCCTCTTCTCCAATTATCTTCTATCTCAACATGATAGGTTGATAAAAAAGTTTGGATTAAGGAACATGAATGATAAAAAGTAAGAAGTATGTGTAAGTAATGAATTTAAGCCATATAAGTTGGTAATAAGTCATTTAAGCTAGCATAAGTTATAAACTTATGTGAAGGAATTATGAAATTATAATGAGTTTTTGCAATATAAGGAATATGGAAGTAAATGAACTTTTATGATGATCATATGTATCAAGTATACATAAGTAAAAAGCTATATGATGAGAACATATATGTATGATGATTAAGAAACTTTAATTGTCATAAGTTATGAATGATAAGTTCATAAATAATTTATAAATTTATCAAGTTATAAGCTTATGAAGAAATAAGTCAAAATCCAACCATGAGTATAAGTTGTTGGAATAAGTAGGTTAATATGTTCACATGATGAATGAAATTCATTTGTAATGTTGAACAAATCATAAGAAGGAAGATTTTCTTAGGAAATAAATGCGATTAGGCGTTGATCGTCAATTAAGTAAATTTCTAGGAATGGAAGTCAAATTTTGAGTTTGAGTTCAGAAACGTTGTTTTCCAATGGAGACAAGTCATGTTCGTCATTTAAGAGTTGCGGACACAAAAATGAGCGAATTCCGACTTAGAACGAAGAAACGAGCGCTGAACGTTCACGAACGTTTATCGTTTACGTTAAAAATGAACCATTAGGTGAATTTTTAGCAAACGAAGTCAAATAGATGAAATTCTTGCATGAACGCGTAGATTACGTAATTTGTGAATCATAGGCTTTTGAACGAGCCAATTTGGACTTATAACGAAAGAGTTATGCGTCCGGGAAGTTCACAAAAATTCAAAGACTGAAAATTTTTTGCGTGAGTGAGAGTTGGTGTGGCTGCCAACCCTAGACCAATTAGTCACGCCGAAACGCCATGAACGGTCTATGTCACATGAAATCATGGCAATACCAAATCAAGATCAAAGGACTCGCGCCTCGCCAAGAGTCAAGGGCCATCCATCATAACTTCGTATACATGTGCATGAGATGAAATATAAAATTTGGCATGGCAGCATGATCTTTGACAAATGATAGTGAAGAATATTTGTGAATGTAAAGCAAGAAAGGGTTATTAGGTTGAGTTAAACCTACCTTAAGAAACCTAAAATAACATTGCTAAAACATTGTTAAACCTTAAGAGTAATGTGTAAAGAGTGGTAATAACCTATCCATCTATGAATGCAAATAAAATGATGAAATCAAAATGAATAGTAATCAAGTCTAATATACAAATTAGATTGAGATGAAGGGTAAGATATAGTCAGATACATACTTGATTATGTGTGACCTAATGTAAGGCATTATGTGATCATGTATTGTAGAGACTTGAAAGACTTGAACGTAAAGTAGATTACATCGTAGCAGACGCTTAAGGCAAGTATTCTAACTCTTGTCTCAGTTCAATCTGAACAAGTTTTTGAAGTTCATGTATCCTTACGCATAAATTGAAGTATAATGAAGTTAAAGCCAGTTCCTTTGGCTAGTCTTAACATATTGAGTGGATTGTTGATAATCTATTCATCTGTTATCAAATGTTATTATCTTTTGTCAATTACTTGATATGGTTTTCAAAAAAGGACTGAAATGTTAAACAAATGTTTTGTCGGTAAAAGCAGCGTGCACGTGAGGTTGCCAAATGATTAAACGTACTTACGTTTAATGGATGTAAGTGTTGATCAACATAGAGTACAATAAAGGTGATCACCTAGAAGTGCTCGTAAGTAATATCAGAACTTACGGACTTAGTTAGGGTTGTCCTTTTAAAGAAAGAATGAATACCGAGGTCTTTGAATAGGAGTGAATGTTTTCTTGAATATTATTCATTGTGAAACATTTTGAAAGAAAGATGAAGTGCTATTTTGAATTATCAATAGTACCATAACTATTGTTCGATTATCGAAGATATCGATATATATATGTATCAAGCATGTTGTTATTGAAATTGTTATACTTCTTTGAAAGCTAGTTATGCTCACTCTTGCTTGAACCATATGAATGCATTAAGGACCGAGCGTCCAGAAGGATCAAATAAGGATAAAGGAAAAGCTAAAAGTGATTATTAAAGTTTGTCTTGTAATAATATAGGTCCATTGTTGTAATGTAATAAATATTATGACAAAGAACCTTTGTAGTATGGTATAGAACTTGGGAAATGTAAATATTACTTTTAATATATAAAAGTTATGTTCGTTCTTTGAGACTTTTCAATTGAATGAATGTGTGAATGTTATACAAGATAGCACCATCATCATCGGGTTGGAAGATACGGATTTTGGGCGCCTTCTGAAGTTAGTATCAAAGCCTAGGTTATAAAACTTAAGGGGATTAGAACCTTAAGTCATAACCTTAATAAAAAGTAAAAGATGAAAGATAACCTTATAAAAATGCATTATATTATGTTATGTGTTTTATTTGTTCTTGGCGATGTACTAATCAAACTATATTGTTTTATTATAGATGTCAGGAGAAAATGGTATGTATAGAAATATACATGTAGCGAGCGAGGATTCAGTTAATCGGGTAGAGATATTACCTACTCCTGTATCAATAGAGCCAGAGGTGGTAGTAATAGAGTCGGGAGACTCGGACGATTTAGACTATATGTCTATTTTCGATGACATGCTAAAGGAGGAGGTGGACGTGATGTCCTTTGATCAAGTTCCACCTACAGCAGAGTTGACTACTGAAGAGTCAATGAAAGCAATGTTCATGTCAGTTCTGGATAGAAATGTCCATTACTGCCAAGAGGTGAAGGAGTTGGAAGAGGAACTCCAAGCTGTCCGTGAGGACAAGACTAGCATAGAGGGTATGTGGGAAGAAGAGCACGATGATAGAATTCTAGTTAAGGACAAGGTCCGAGAGCTGAAATGTGAAGTCTTTGAGCTCAAGTAGGAGCTAAAGACTAAACAACTGAAGTTGGAGAGGATGTCCTATATACATAGGAGTTCTCACGTGGACTTCCAATGACAATAAATAACCGGTTATCCGATGGAAGCGAGGCGCACTCGACATACCATTAGTCAAGATGTCATAGCCGGTTTGGCTAAGAAAGATTTCGAGCATGCCATTCGGCAGATGTAATCTAGCAATAGCTAGAGTAGATTAAATATGTAAATATTATGTATCTCGTAGTGATGTAAAACCCTTTTTTGTATATTAAGGGTGGTCTTTTGTAAATCCCAATTTTTGGAAAGTAATGGCGGGATGATAATGTAATCAGCTAAGGCTGAGTAATGTAAACAATGTAGTATTACACTACAAGATAAGAATCAATATAAGTCTCTTTTATGGAACATATTGAGTAATGAGGATGAGTTTTTGTTTTATCGCAAATAATAACTAATCAACAAGAAGAAAGTAATAATGATGTGTTGTTTTCTTAGCAGCGAAATGCCGCCAAGAAGGAGACAACGAAATCTAGACGATAATGTTAATCAACTGGAGGGTGGTCCGGTGAATCCAATGCAGGAGTTCGTTAATCTTTTAACGGTTGCATTTAATAGAACGGGGGCTAATGTACCCGTAATTTCTGGAGTAGTACGAGCTACTACTTTCTAGGACTTTAAAAGTGTAGGTCCGCCGGAGTTCAAAAGAACTACGGACCCTATAGAAGCCCAGTCTTGTGTAAAAGAAATTGAGAAAGCATTTGTTATAGCAAATGTTGAAGAGGGTCAAAAGGTTGCCTTTGCAACCTATTTGATGAAAGGAGAGGCCAACTTACGGTGGGGAGGCAAACTAGGCTAGAAGTAGATATAGGAAACCTAACGTGGGAAAGGTTTAAGGAGATTTTCTTTGAGAACTATTTTTCCACAGTATCTGAGGAGAATGGAAATGAGGTTTCGGAATTAAAACAAGGGATATGACAGCTTCCTCAAAGATCTTCGCCAAGTTTAATGAACTGCACGATTTTCTCCACACCAAGTGGACCTTTGAAGTGAGTAAAGGTTAGGAGATTGACGCGGGCTTGAAACCACAGCTCTATAGCCAAATTTCTTTGTTTCAAAGTACTTCCTTTGGAACCATACTAGAAAAGGCAATAATTGCCGAAGGTGGGAATGAGGCTCTCAGCCAGTACCACAAAGATAAGAAAAATAAGAGTAAATTTGATGGGGGAATCAAGACCAAAGGAGCCAGCGGTAGTGGCGACGGTCAGAAAAGAAAGGGCTTTAACTCTGGGAATACCGGAGTAAAGCAAGGGGATCCTAAAAGGAGGATGGAGACCTGTAAAACTTGCGGGAAGACTCACTTAGGAGTCTGTCTCAAGGGTAAGGTAGTATATTATAATTGTGGACAGGAAGGGCACATTTTGCCTAACTGTCCCAATCCGAAGAAAAATCACAGATGTTTTGTATGTGGTTCCACTGACCACATAGCAAAGAATTACCCGAAGAAGGGTATGGAAGGAAATAAGGGCACTAATAAATAGAAAATTGGCTATTAGTGGTCCAAATTCAATAAGGTAGATTAATGGCCCATGACGTTTAATATGACGGTCCACCAATGGTTGTCTTGCGTAAATGACGAATATTCCCCTGTTTAAAGCGAATATTTCCCACCAATCGAATATTATAAACAACTTGCGTACTTTGTAAAATTTCTAAATATTACCCACAACTATAACATTATATCAAATTCATTCAAAAATAATAATTATAGAAAATTCATCTTTATTCATAAAAGTTGGGGTCTTACAAGTCGGGGAACAGAGTGACGGTCCAGATGATAGTATTAGTAGTTCTCACTATTCTGTTAAATAGTGTGACAATAAATGTAATGAGGACTTATTCTGAGAGTGGATATTGTCTAGAAGACAATATTTGTATTAAAACTCATGACTTTCTTTGTTGTATATTAAAGATTGTATTTGTATTACGTACCATGTATTTGGCGACTCGAGAATAGGTGATGTATACTATTTTTGGGGCGTCACGATTGGTATCAAAGCTTAAGGATATGATCCCTGGCTGAGATGTGAGACAAGAACTAGGAGGGGAGATACGGGGAATTCCTTCGCTAGTATGACCTACCTAAGTTTATTTGATATTTAATTGGTTGGTCAGAGTATAAGTGTGACAACCCGAGAATTTAGACAATTTATTAAAATCTTAAATGATTGATTTAAGGTCAAATATTAGACCTAGACAGAAAATAAGTGTACGCGTTTGATGTTATTGGGAAGGAATTCTGAGGATTTCAAAATTTTGTAAAGGATTTAGGTGAATTATTCATAATTAAGTTTATATGTGTTTATGTTCTGTGTTTATGATTATGTATATGTATACGAGAATGTGGTTAAGGGTCAAGTGTTGACGGATAAATTATATCGTGTCAAACCCTAATATTATTAGAAACGACAACGTTAGGTTAGAAAACCCTAACGTCGATAAGAAAACCTAGAAATCGGTTACGGAAACCCTAGTTTGATTCAGGAATCAAACCCTAATTAGGATATTAAAAACCCTAGATTGGGAATGCGATCTTTATATATAAGGTTTAACGTTATTAATTATAAATTTATTAGGAAACCCTAATGAATTACTTGAAACCCTAAGTGCTTATTAGAAAACCCTATTACTGGCTATGAAACCCTAATTACGGTTCGAGAACGTAACCCCAATTAGGGATATTAAAACCCTAAATGGGAAGCTAGAAGATAAGTATAGAGTTTCTATGTTATTAATTGTAAATATAATTAGGGATAACCCTAATTGATTTATTTGGAAAGCCCCTAAATTCTAATGTAAGAAACCACAACATGCAATTAGAGAAAACCTAATTATTAGCTTATAGAGTGTAATGTTAATTAGGAAGCTTTAACCCTAATTAGCAAGCTTGAATGAGATTAGTAAGCTTTCTTTGTAAATTGGAAACCTAATCTAAATTAGAAACCTAATTTCTAAATTTGAAAGATTATTTTCTGTGTAAAATCCAAATTAGTGGGTTATAAACTCTAGTGACCAATTATGATCCTAATTTCTAAATTAGCAAATTTAATTAGGAAATAATAATCCTAATTGGCAAGCTTAATTTATGATTAGGAAAGTTTAATATAATTATCAAACCCTAAACCCTAAAGGCTCAAACCTTAAACCCTAAGGGTCGGAGCATTGGACAATTTAGCCACTAAAAGTACAAACCTAATGATTATGGGAAATTACCAAGTTGCCTTGCACTTTATGAGCCAAAAGACCAAACTACCCTTTCTAATATTATATTGAGATGTAGTGTAGATCTAGCCCTAGTAAATGGTTGGTACCAACCCTAGCTCTATCCTAACCTAGCATATTCTTGAAAACCAAGACAATCTCGACCCATATATCTTCTTCAAAGATACATTGTATCCGATCATTCGTATGGATTAAAAAGAGAAAAGTCTCACTTTACTTTTCAAAGTTGCAAAACCATCTCTCTCTAGATTTTCGTGTATGAGAGTGAGAGTGGATGAGAAACAAAGAAATTATTAGCTTTTAACATGTGCGAAGATCGGATCAAAGAACAGATTCAAGAATCAAAGCTCAAAAGGTATAAAATCCCAAAATTTAGAAATCCTATGATTTATGTTAATTGATGTTATTGATTGTTTAATATGATGTATTATGATGTTATTGAGTGATGCGGGTGGTTGTATCTTAGATCCATAACATCAAGATACGGAAATGAAGTTTTAAAATTTTGGAAAAACTTGAAAAATGGCTTTGATGACTAATGTCGAGGCCTTAGATCTTTACATGTTAATGTTTTGGTGAGTTTTGTGATTTAAATCATTACATGCCATGAGGTCTTTATTCTCAACTTGAATCAGAGTGAGTCATAGCGAGGTCTAGATCAAAAGTTATGTAAGCGATCAATTGCATTGACCGATCACGTTTGATGGTTTAGGCAAGCCCATATTTCGAGATCGCTGACAAGCCTTTTAGCGATCCAGATCTTGCTTACATTAATGTTTTGGTCCATTTGTTAGGTTTTACTTGTAGCCTATCATGTGAACTCTGAGTCTAATCCCTTATACCCCACGGATCATGATCGAGGATCGAACATATTGTTGGTGGCGTTGGCCGATCGGCCCATATGAACTTTACGGAAAACCCGAGAAAGTTCAAGATCGATTCTTGAGTACCACTTTGACCGACCAAGATTTCTTTTATATATTGTTGTTATATCGAAATTTGTTGATATGTTATTGTAGATGGATATCTCTCTACAAGTTTGAACCTTTATATCACCTAAACAATACATAGGCGCAAAATATAAGGACCCAAAGTAGGCATTTAAGATCGTTTCTTCAAATCTGGAAAACCCAGAATTTGAAGAACAGGTCTGACAACATTGTTTAGAGCCTATATATCTCTGTTATGATATGTGATGATCATGAACTTAGTATATTGTTGTAGTGTTACATATGTACTACAACTTTAAGCGTGAATTCACACTGAAATCAACAAGAACATCGTTTTATTTGTGGTCGAACTTAGCACCTTAGCGGTGACAATGAGTTCTAGGTTTCTTTGAAACAGACCAAGAACACCTATAATGACAGTTACATCGCTATAGGGCCCTTTAATGACAGTTTAATTAGAAAATAATTATTTTTATTAAATAAATAGAAATAAATGGTTTTAATTATTAAAATACATAGTAAATTACGAAAAATTATTTTAAAGCTTGAAAAATAGTTTTAATTATTTGAAGTATATTTCAAAAATATTTAATATTTTGGAATATAAATGGTATTATTTATGTAATTATAATATTAGATAAATTATTTAAAAATAGTTTTAATTCATGAAAAATCATGAAAAATTATATTATGATATTAGAAAATATTTGAAGTTATTCTTGATGACTTTTGATATTTTGTGATGAATTTCATTAATATTTATTATTAATGATAATTAGTTTATTTAATGAATATATTAGATAAATTATGGAAAAATAGAATTAATGCTTTAAAAATTATATAAAAATGAATTTAAGTGTTATAAGAATATTTTGAGTTATAAAATATAACTTTTGATATTTTGTCATGAAAATATTAATATTTTAATATTAATAGCGATTATCGGATAATGGATTTGATTGTTTAAAAAATCATAGAAATATGATTTTAAGATATTAAAAATACTTTGTGATGTTATAATTATGTTATAATATTATGTTATGATTTTCATTGATATTTGGTATTAAATTAATATTAATGATCAAGGAATAATGTGGTATTTATATTAATATCGAGTTATTGATTTATGTTTTTAATTACTTTAAAAATATTTAAAGGAAATAATAATGTATTGAAAATACTTTGAGATATTATAAATATGATATAATATTATGGCATGTAATTCATTAATGTTTAGCCATAAATAAATATTAATGAGTAAGGAATTATGTGATATTTAATTCATTTAAATCTGAGTTTAATGATTGGAAAATTATGATAAATGATATTAATTATCGAAAATTGTTACCGGACTATGAAAATTGTTTTGTTGATAATATGATTATCTAAGATTATTATTAATTGTTTAGGCGAGTTTAATTGAACTTAAACTCGATAATTATCCGATTAGGCCGTCGGGATGATTGAATTGTGTCGGTTTCAAACTTAGACTTAATTAATCATTTGATGCTAAGTCATGTGTTGTATGGTGATAGGATTATGTGATAATGTGTGTAGGTTATTTTATCTTTGTGATGATATTATTCTAATATTTGGAGATCGGTATTATACGTATTAGGTCTTGAATAAAGCTAAGTTATTTTTTCGTATCGGTAATCAAATAGACGAGCAAGTTTTTTTTTCTTAACTTTCTATTAAGAGTGTTTCATTCGAGATATGCTTATGGTTAATCATTCATTTTGATTGCCGTATGTAGAATTGTACTCTGTACATCTTGTATGTATAAGTCGGTATGAAAGGTGATCACCTTCATTACCAGTTGGTCCGAGATATATATTGTTCATATGTAATACTTGTTCGATCAAAGGTTTGTTTCATGCTAATTCACAACTCACATTGTGAATTATAGCTAGCTTTATTATTCGAGACTCTTTCAATCATGATATATCCTTAAATTGTATTTAAACTTTCTTTGGGCAACTTTCATGCTCACCCTTATATATATCATGATAAAACATTGCGAGATAAAGGCGAATGCTTGGATCTGAGGAAAGTTAAAAGCGAGTTCGACTTAGAGTTAATACGCGCGATTAGATTTGTAATAGTCTTGTATGATGATAATATTATGTGTCAGATAAGTTATGAAATGTGTATAAGTTATGGTTACTCGACCTTGGGGATAGTGTATAATGTTTAATATATAAACAATTTATGTTTATATCTTCCGCAATAATAGTAGAATGATTGAACCGGATCCGCGGTGATTTGGGGCCCGGATTCGGGGCTCTCACAATAGGGATTGTATGTGATATGTTAATTAACTCTTGTTTTGTGGCAGTATTTGAAAATGGAATCCAAGAATGTTGAGAACATCAATGGAGCACAGGAGACCATTGAGTCTCCACAGATCAATAATTAGGATAATGTGCATCAGGAAGGCGACAATTCTAATGCAAACAACAACACTGACCAAATGATGAACGTTGGAATGTTCTGAGGCTTCATGCAACATCAGGAGAGAGCGGCTCCTGTCCAAAATGCAGGTGGAAACACTGGCAACTCTCGGACGGTCACCGCCAAATAATTGAGGCTGGGACCACCGGAGTTTTTGGAGAGCCAAACCACTTAAAGTGAGGCGTGGATAAAGCGGATCAACAAGATATTTGAAGTCTTGGGATACTCTCAGAGCAAAAGGTTCCTTTTGCCACCTTCATGTTATGCGGCGGAAGACATTGGTGGGAATCTATAAAGCGTACTCAACCTGCCGCACTGAAGATGTCTTTGGAGAAGTTCCAAGAACTATTCAACGACAAGTACTTTCCCGAAAGTATTCGTCACATGAAAGAGGTAGAGTTCATTAAACTGGAACAAAACAACATGACCGTGTCGCAATATGAAGCCAAGTTTGTCGAGTTATCCCGGTTTACGTCCCATTTGGTTGATAATGAGGAGAGTGACGCGAATGTTTCTAAGAGGTTTGAAACCCGAGATACGTCAATATCTTATCTCTCATAAACTGTATTTGTATTCAGATGTTGTTAATAGGGCTCAGTTATTGGAGCGCGATAATGAGTCAACCCAACCAAAAGAGAGCCGCCGGCAAAATGATAATACTAGTGATAAAGTCATCGAAGCGGTGACAATAAGCGTGGAGGGAATCAACATGCCAGAAATGGTAACCACTTCGGTGGTAATCATGGCCAAAGCAATAAGAATGGACACTTTAAGAAGAGGAGATTCAACAATGATGGAAAGATTAGAACCGATGACATTCCAAAGACGGCTTTCAGAACTCGGTACGGGCATTATGAATTCCTAGTCATGTCTTTTGGATTGACTAATGCTCCTGTTGCCTTCATTGATATGATGAACTGAGTATTCAAGGAATATTTGGATCACTTTGTGGTCGTCTTTATTGATGACATCCTTATTTATTCCAAAAGTCGTGAAGATCATGAGCAACACTTGAGGCTGATACTCCAAAAGCTTCGTGAATATAAGCTTTATGCCAAGTTAAAGAAATGCGAGTTCTAGCTTGAGGAAGTAGCATTCCTTGGGCACGTGGTATCAAGTCATGGAATATATGTTAACCCGGCAAAGATTGTAGCCATTCAAAGCTGGGAACAACCTAAATCAGTGACCGAAATACGTAGCTTTCTCGGCATAGCTGGTTATTATCAGAGATTCGTAGAAGGGTTTTCTCGAATCGCTACTCCCTTAACTCAGCTGACTCGGAAAGATACAAAATTTGGTTGGAGCGAGGAATGTGAGAAGGGTTTTCAAGAACTCAAGAGAAGACTCATTTCAGCACCTGTTCTGACAATAACATCTGGCTCGGAGGGATTTGTCATCTACAGTGATGCTTTTGGCAAAGGGTTAGGATGTGTTCTCATGCAACATAGGAAAGTCATAGCCTATGCCTCTCGACAACTCAAAGAATATGAGAGGAATTATCCTACTCATGATCTAGAGTTAGCAGTTGTTGTCTTCGCACTTAAAATTTGGAGGCATTACTTGTATGGGGAGAAAGTGGAGATCTTTACGGATCATCAAAGCCTCAAATATTTCTTCACTCAAAAGGAACTAAACATGCGACAGCGACGTTGGCTTGAAATGTTGAAAGATTATGATCATACCATCCAATACCATCCTGGAAAAGCGAACGTGGTAGCTGACGCATTGAGTAGAAGATCATATACGGGTATGAGTACGATATTGTCAACGCAAAGGCCCATTTTGTATGACTTACAAAGGATAGAGATAGAGATAAAAACTCCAGGGACCCAAGTAATGATGGCGAATATACGAGTGGAACCGACTTTAATCGATAAAGTTAAAGTTGCTCAAGCTACAGACTTGGAGCTGATGCATACGAGGAAGAAAGTACAAGAAGGTGTTATGCCGGAAACAAGAATCGATGAAGAAGGAATAATTCGAGTCAAGCAGATCACCAAGAATCGATGGAGGTGCACAACACACCGTTTGCAATCTATCCTGGGAGAACTAAAATGTATCATGATCTTCGACATACATTTTGGTGGGGCAATATGAAGAGAGCGATAACGCTGTTTATCTCAAGGTGTCTAACGTGTCAACGATTCAAGGCGGAGCATCAGGTACCAAAAGGTCCATTGCAACCACTTGAAATTCCAGAATGGAAGTGGGAGCACATTACCATGGATTTCAGATTCTTGGTCTTCCCAAGGTTTCTCAAGGCATAGATGCAATTTGGGTTTTTTTTTGATAGATTGACCAAGTCCGCTCATTTTCATTTACCAATCGAAAAACTAATACACTGAGCGTCTCTTGCTCAGTATGTACATAAGCGAGATTATAAAGGCGCATGGTATGCCAAAGTATCCATAGTTTTCGATCGAGACCCAAGATTCACTTCACAATTTTGGGTTAGTTTACAAAAAGCTATGGGCACGGATTTATGATTTAGTTCGGTATATCATTCTCAGACAGACGGGCAATCAGAGAGGACTATTCAAACTCTTGAAGATTTATTAAGACTCTGTGTCCTTGACTTCAAGGGAAGTTGGGACAAATTCTTACCATTGGTGGAGTTTTCCTACAACAACAGTTATCAAGCAAGCATTTGCATGGCTCCATTCGAAGCGTTGTATGAAAGAAAGTGTCGTTCTCCAGTATGCTGGGATGAGGTGGGTGAAACAACGTTGTTGGGACTGGAGTTGGTACGTATGACTACGGAAAAGATTCAAACGATCCGACAACGTATAAAAACCTCACAAGACCGACAAAAGAGTTATGTTAAACTTCATCGAAAGGACGTGGAATTCGATATTGGAGATCATGTGTTGTTACGTGTTGCTCCATAGAAAGGAGTTACGAGATTTGGAAAGAGAGGAAAGCTCAATCCTCGATTCATTGGCCCATTTTTAATCCTCAATCGAGTAGGGACTGTAGCCTATAGACTCGCTTTACCGCCAAGTATGTCTCGTGTTCATAACTTTTTTCATATATCCATGTTACGTTAATATGTGAAAGACCCGAACCACATTATTGAGTTAGAACCAGACGAAATAGCGAAAGATTTAACGTATGAAGAGGTTCCTATTCAAATCTTGGATAAGAAGGAACATATTCTACGCTCCAAGGTTATACCTCAAGTCAAAGTTTTATGGAGGAACCACGATGTTGAGGAAATGACCTGGGAGTTAGAATCTGAAATGAAATCAAGGTATCCTTACCTCTTCGACATACCAGGTACGTACCCTAATTTCGAGGGCGAAATTTCATAAGAAGTAGAGATTCTAAGACCCCAACTTTTATGAATAAAGATGAATTTCCTATAATTATTATTTTTGAATGAATTTGATATAATGTTATAGTTGTTGGTAATATTTAAAAATTTTACAAAGTACGCAAGTTGTTTATAATATTCGATTGGTGGAAATATTCGTTTTAAACAAGGAATATTAAATGCGGCTGACACAATCATTAGTGGACCCATTACCTGGCGAATTTATCATCGGATTGAAAAAACGACAAATAATTTTTATAAAAATAACGCAATTGGAAGTTTTACAGTTAAGCTTGTTGAAACACCCGGTGTTAAAAGTACACGAATCTGGCATTGGTTGCGTAGTAGCTTGGCGGTATTGATTATTGATGCTTATGTGAGAAGTCACTCAGTTTTGTTCAATTATTGCTTCAGTAATTGTTGCATAGTATCTCACATTATTTGATTCAATTATTATCAATATTTTATTATTATTATTAAATCAATAATTGAGATAACAAAGTTATTAATATTATTATTTGCAATATTAACGATGTACAGAAGTTACGCCCAAGGAGAGGTTTGGTCACTCAATTGCGGCGCATGATAGGGAGAAATCCTTATTGGAAAGCCCTCTTTTCAGGAATGACACGGTCGATTAATAGTGTGAATAATAATAATAATGATGAAGTTTTGTTTTATTAGTATTATTAATGTAATAAAACAAAAAAAGCTTTTTTATATAAAATAGAATACTTTTATAAAGTTATTCGTTTTATTAAAGCTAATAGTAAAATCTTTTATATAAAGCAGTAATATTTTATAAAGTTATTCGTTTTATTAGACAATAATTAAAATATATTATATTTTATTATGCATAGTGTCCGCATATAGTATTTGCATAGTAAAATCTTTTTAAAAGTTATTCGTTTTATTATATTATAAATGTAATATATTATATTTTATTTTAAACCAATACTGGACCGTCTGTTTAAAGTAAATCGATCTCGGACCGTTCATGGATTGGTTCTTATTCAGATCCATTCTTCTATAAATAGAAGCTCATTCTTTCATTATTTCTTACGAATTCACTTTGAAACTCTGAGAGAAAGCGTAGAGAGAATTATTTGAGCGTATTTCTTTGAAGCGTTTAAGAAAGCTTTGAGTGTAGTGCAAGTTTCTTCCAAAGATATATCCGCCTTACCTCTTTGAAAGTACTCTTCTTTATAAGGTAAAGGGTATTATTTTTTCATATTCATGAAGAGAACTTCGTTATTCCATTCTTTATTATTACATTGAATAACTTTTCGTATACGTGGTCTACCCTATACTTGGTGAAATTCTTACATTATTCCATTATTTATTATTCTCTTTAGAATAACACAATACGCCAAGCACCGCATACATGGTGAAATTACATTGTTATTCCATTCTTTATTATTACATTGGAATATCTCATGCATGCGTTTTCTTGGGACCGGGTTCCGTCTTTTATTATTCTTGCTGGAATATCCTGCGTTCGCATGCGTTTTTGTGGGACCGGTTCCGTTATTTATTATTACATTGGAATAACTCGTTTACATCGCAATCACCGCATGTACGGTGATTTCGTTGTTATTCCATTCTTTATTATTACATTTGGAATATCACTTGCGATGCGTATGACACGACGACCGGTTCCGTTATTTATTATTCATTGGAATAACATGTCATGGCAATCACCGCATGCATGGTGATTTCTTTCGTTATTTCGTTCTTTATTATACTCAGTTGGTTAAAGTATACTCCATGAAATTAGTGGAATATCGTTGATATTTGCTCTTCATCCAGTATCTTTTCATGGAAATATTCTTCTGAGCATTCTTAAATTTTACTCTACAAAGAAGTATCAGGTTGACAATTTGGACGTTATTAGTTCCTGAATAAATTAATTCTTGAACTTGTTTTATTGAATTCTTATATCATTGTCATCATCCTCATATTTATATTTTGTTGAAAGTCATATGTGGCCTTTAGTGCATAGATGGACTTGGTATGATTATAACCGAGGATTATTGGGTGTAATCATGGGTAGTAATATTACAAATGATGTGGTAAAAGTCCTCATTGGCCCGTAGTGCATTGATGGGACGGTTGTTGGCATGATCATGACCATTAATGAATACACAAATATATTCGGCGTGAGTGCATGGATAAATTGTGGTTGTGATACTAATGAATATCATTGGTAGTAGTGCGGGGATGATGTGGATTATTTATTAATTTGAGTCCCAAACGATACAATGATGAAAAACCTTTTAAATCATAAAAGATAGTAGATTTTATTCTCAACTTGACTCTTTTAAAGATTGCATGTTCATTGCAGTTAAACTTGATGTCTATTGTATTTTATCGGTTTAACCTTTGTTGAAGTCTAATGATAATTTATTACGCATTATCTTAGTCATTATATTTCTTCTTGGGCTAGTTGAGCTCACCCTTTTTTCTTTGTTCTCTTCAGGAAATGAGAAACTTGGTAGGGACTAGTCGAGGAGCGCAGTGATGGTCCAGATGATAGCATTAGTAGTAGTCCTCACTATTACATTAAATAGTGTGACAAATAAATGTAATGAGGACTTATTCGAGAGTGGATATTGTCTAGAAGACAATATTTGTATTAAAACTCACGAGATTCTTATTTGTATATTAAAGATTGTATTTGTATTACGTACCATGTATTTGGCGACTCGAGAATAGGTGATGTATACCTATTTTGGGGCGCCACACCACTAGTCCCGCTTACGTTCTCATTTCCTGAAGAGAAAAAGATGAAAGAAAGGTGAACTCAACTAGCCCAAGAAGAAATATTATGACTAAGATAATGCGTAATAAATTATCATTAGTCTTCAACAATGTTAAACCGATAAAATACAATAGACATCAAGTTTAACTCCAAGGAACACGCAATCCATTAAAAAAGAGTCAAGTAGAGAATAAAATCTACTATCTTTTATGATTTAAAAGGTTTTCATCACTTTTATCGCTGGAACTCAACTTAATAAATAATCCACATCATCCCTGCACTACGGCCAAGGATATTCATTAGTATCACAACCACAATTTATCCATGCACTACGAGCCAAGGATATTTGTGTATTCATTAATGGTTATGATCATGCCAACAACTATCCATCAATGTACTACGGGACAATGAGGACTTTTACCACATCATTTGTAACATTGCAGTCATGATTACACCGAATAATCCCTGGTTATAATCATACCAAGTCCATCTATGCACTACAGGCCACATATGACTTTCAACAAAATTTAAATATGAGGATGATGACAATGATAAAAGAATTCAATAAAACAAGTTCAAGAATTAATTTATTCAGGAACTAATAACGTCCAAATTGTCAACACGATACTTCTTTGTAGAGTAAAATTCAAGAATGCTCAGAAGAATATTTTCATGAAAAGATACTAGATGAAGCGCAAATATTAAGGATATTCCACTAATTTCATGGAGTATAAATGTGACGCCCCTAAAATAGGTATACATCACCCATCTTGAGTCGCCAAATACATGGTACAAAATTCAAATACAACTAAATTATACAACAGTCGTGTATAGTACGACATAATACATGCTGTGAGTTTTAATACAAATATTATCTTCTAGACAATATCCACTCTCAGAAAAAGTCCGCATTACATTTATTGTCACACTATTTAACAGAATAGTGAGGACTACTAGCTAATACTATCATCCGGACCATCACTCCGCTTCCCGACTCGCCCCACCACGTTCTCATTTCAAAAAAAAGCGGTGAAAGAAAGGGTGAGCTCAACTAGCCCAAAGAAGAAATATTATGACTAAGATAATGCGAGAATAAATTATCATTAGTCCTCAACATGTTAAACCGATAAAATCCAATAGACATCAAGTTTAGCTGCAGTGAACATGCAATCCATTAAAAGAGTCAAGTAGAGAATAAAATCTACTATCTTTTATTATTGAAAAGGTTTTCATCACTTTTATCATTTGAGACTCAAACAATAAATAATCCACATCATCCCCGCACTACTGACCAAGGATATTCATTAGGGTCACGACCACAAATTCCATGCACTACTGGCCAAGGATATTTGTGTATTCATCAATGGTCATGATCATGCCAACAATCGTCCATTAATTCACTACGGGCCAATGAGGACTTTTATCACATCATTTATAACATTACTACCATGATTACAAGAATAATTCTCGGTCATAATCATACCAAATCCATCTATGCACTACAAAGCCACGATGACTTTTCAAAAAAAATAAACATGAGGATGATGACAATGATATAAGAATTCAATAAAACAAGTTCAAGAATTAAATTATTCAGGAACTAATAACGTCCAAATTGTCAACATGATACTTCTTTGTAGAGTAAAATTCAAGAATGCTCAGAAGAATATTTCCATGAAAAATACTGGATGAAGTGCAAATATCAAGGATATTCCACTAATTTCATGGAGTATAGAAGTCAAATTTTTAACCAACTGAGTATAATAACGAATGGAATAACAAAAGAAATCACCATACATGCGGTACTTCGTATAGACAGGTTATTCCAACAAAATAATAATAACGGAACCAGGTCAGGTGAAATTCACACCGACAGGATGTTCCAACAGAATAATAAATGCGGAATAATAATTAATGGAACCAGGTCCGGCGTAAAATGCACAGACAGGATATTCCGACAGAATAATAAAGATGGAATAATAAATAATGGAACCAGTAAGGTGTAAAACACACGTATGAGGATATTCCAAATGTAATAATAAAGATGAATAATAGAAGAATGTCACCAAGTATAGGGTAACGCATATACTGAGTTATTCCAATGAACAATAAAGAAATGGAATAATGTAAGTTCTCTTCTTGAATACAAAAGAAATAACACCCCTTACCGTAAAAGAACTGGATATAAGAGTAAGGAAGTAGCAGAATACTTTTCTATAGTTTATCTATAATTTCTCTCTCTGGAGTTTCAGTGAATTTGTAAGAAATAATGAAGGAATGAGCTTCTATTTATAGGAGAATGGAAAAGAACTGTGTAAGGATTTCTTCACAGATGAAATAATTCAAAGACTCACGGATGAAAATTTTGATACTACATATTCAAATTGTCAAACCTTCAACCAATCATAACAAAGCAAGACAAAATAATATATATATATATATATATATATAAACCCACATGTTATAAACATATATATATATATATATATAATACTAACTACCTCTATTATAATTCAACTCCATTCCCCCACCATTTCCCACTCACATAATAAACATATATACTATAATCATACACACATCACTTTCACCTTTCTTTCTTTCCCTCACCACTTTCCACCTCACACACATATTATATTATATATACACACTCACACATAACAACCTTATATACATAAACTCCCTCCCTATCGTATCTCTCTCCCACCCCAATTCCAAAATTAGTTTTTCAACACATATGGAGCCCCCATGTGGGCCCCACCTTTAAATAATTTTTTTACCGATTATTTTGAAAAATGGGTAAATGGAGATTCATAAAATTAGCAAAACTTACACAAATACCTCATAAAAATCACATTAATAATTTTAACAACATTTATCACCTTTATTATAATTCACAATATTAATCGACTGTGTCGTTCCTGTGAGAAGAGGAGGCTTTCCAATAAGGATTTCTCCTATCATATTAGCGCAATTAGGTGACCAAACCTCTCCTTCGCGAGAACTTCTACAGACATCGTTAATATTGCAATTTATAATATTAATAACTCTCGTCATTTCAATTATTGATTTAATAATATATAAAATATCGACAATAATTGAATCAAATAACGTGAGATACTTATGCAACAATTACTATAGCAATAATTGAACAAAACCGAGTGACTTCTCACGTAAGCATTAATAATCAATACCAGTGTGCTCTCTTATGCCACCACGCCAGACATTGTACTTTTACTACCGAAAGTAGTTCAACAAGTGATAACGGTAAAACTTCCGCTGTTATTTTCAATAAAATATTTTTGTCGTTTTCTCAATCCGAAAATAATTCCGTTGTGGGGTCCACCAATGATTGTGCCATCGTACGAATATTCTCCGACACAAAGAATATTCTCTGACCAATCGAATATAATACAACAACTTGCATACTTTGCAAAATTTATAAATACTACCCACAACTATAACATTATATCAAATCCACACCATAATATTCAAAAAAATATTTCGAGAAATTTAAATCTTTATTTATAAAATCTGGGGTCTCACAATAAATGTCAAAACTTTAACTAATGAGTATAATAAAGAATGGAATAACAAAAGAAATCACCATGCATGCGGTAGATTGCATGGGACAAAGTTATTCAAGCGAGAATAATATATAACGGAACCCGGTCCTGCGTAAAATGTATGCAGACAGGATATTCCAACAGAATAATAAAGCGGAACTAGGTCCGGTAAAAACGCATGAGACGTGATATTCAACATAATAATAAAGACGGAACCGGTCCGGCGTAAAATGCACAAAACAGGATATTCCAATGAGAATAATAAAGAATGGAATAACAACGAATTTCACCATGTATGCGGTAGATTGGATGATAGTATGAGTTATTCAATGTAATAATAAATAATGGAATAATGAAGAATTTCACCAAGTATATAGGTAGATCACGTATACATGTTATTCCAACAGAATAATAAAGAATGGAATAACAGAAGTTCTCTTGATGAATATAAAAAAAATACCACTTACCTTATAAAGAAGAGTACTCCAACGGTAGGGCGCTAGGTGTAAAGACAATCCCCTCGGGCTTACTTACTCAAGTAACAAAGGCCACAAAACAAGACAAGCATGCCACGGTGTTTATTCTTTTCTTTTTTTCTGGATTTCTTCTTCTTTTTTTCATTTCTTCATTTTTTTCCCTTTTTTTTTATTTTCATTTTGTATATATATATATCCCATAGATTCCCCCAAACTCAAACTTTTACATGATTCCAACCTTTACTGCCAGTTCACTAATTTCCTTAAATTTTAACCAAGATTTTCCCTCAGAAATAAATTATGAAACCCTTGAACAAAGTGGATTCAAACAGTTAAACTTTAAGTGCTAACCGGTTACATAAGTTTAAGACAGGCTCAAATTATCATTATGATTAAAATTAGAACTCATCATCAATTATCAATACTGCTCAAGTTAACATGCAAAACCAATCTTATCATAGGCCAAGCTAAGACCACACTAACCGATCACACAGATTCATGCAAAAAAAAAATGCAATTATACTACATGAACACATACTAATGCAACACATATATGAATATGCAAATAACTACCATGAAGATAACTAACTATATGCAATACGACACTAAAATGCCCCCAAACTTAAACTAGACATTGTCCTCAATGACTAAAATAAAAAATTAAAGCAGAGGACTTCGAAAATATAGCAATCTTCCTCCTTGCTTAAGTTTGGAGAATATGCTAGGCACATGGAACAAATTGGGCACCACACTTGAATTTGACTTGAATAACCTGTAAAACCATGATAGAAGCAATTTTATTAAATCCTAAAAAAAATGCAAATTCAAAACTGCTAATATAAAACCTAATAAAAACTAAAAATAAAAATTAAACTTGGGTTGCCTCCCAATAAGCGCTTGTTTATAGTCTCAGCCTGACTTCTTCAATTTCTATCCAATTCCCCTACGAAAATTGAGGAATCCTCCATCCATCAGTAATAATGTCTCTCTTGGGAGGTTCCCATTAGTAATGACCCTAGAATTAAAGTCACCTAGCATGCTCTTTGTAGATAGGTTCCCTATTAAGAACGTCCAACAACTAGGTGTTTCTTCCATTATGTCGATGATCAGATTAGGGCATTGAAGCTTAATAAACATAATGGAATCTTCCTCTATCTTCTCCTTTTCATCCCACCATGACTCACAATCTGACTTAGCTCTTACGTCACCAAGAACTTTCTTAATTGACATGACTTCCGATTGGGCATGGTTTTGCAAAAGCTGCCGGATTCTTGAACTTTGGTGGAGAAGGTACATGGGACACTATCAAAATTGGCTCATCTTCGTTGGTACTCAAAGTTAGATCTTTGCCGATCTCCTTTTCTTGGTCTCCAATTCTTTCCTCTCTTTTAACATCTATATCAGCTGGCACATCCGGTTACAGATTTGGTTCGGGCTCATCATCAATCTCGTCATCCATGTCATAGAGCCAAGTGTATTGAGGATAAATGTTTGAGGCATTGGTTAGTTGTTCCGTTTGGTTCATAAAATTTTGACTCAATATCTCTTGATTAATCCTCCTCTCCTCACATGAAGCTATGAACTTGGACAAAGCTTCCTACAAATTTGAATGTTCTTCCTGTTGTAGTGGAGGTGGACACGAGAAATCTGGTGGGTACGTTGGACTTGGAGCATAAAATTGATCTTGATGAGTATGGTTCCATGAAACCTTGGCTTTTCAGATTTACCTCTATTTGATTCAATACTTTGTCTTGTTCCTCGTTCTTTTTTTCAGAAGCTCTAATAAATTTCTCCAAGGTTTCTTCCAAACTTGATTTCCTCTCTGGTTGTTGTTGAGTCTGATTTTGGAATCCGGATGTGTTTTGTTGTCTCGGCGCTTGATCTTGAGCTTGATTGTTACTCCATGAAAAATCCGGGTGATACCCCAACTCGATGATAGTTTTGGGATAGACATAATTATTGGGGTAATCACCACCATCTTCTTGTCTGCATCAAAAGCGATGGTGCATTGATGACTCATATGATTTCCAAAGATAATAATCAAATGTAATCACACTTTGACGACGTTGCAGCTTCAAAAGCGTCGACCATCATTTGAAAGTGTCTCAATTTCAGCCGATAATGCGAGAAACTTGTTGCGTGGATGGTGGACTCCATGTTTCCATATTCTTAGCTATTGCGGACACCTGTGCTGCCAATGCTGAAAGTCTCGTGAGTCCGTCAATCTCTATTTCCATTGGCTGAGTCATTCTTGCCATCCTTCGACTCTGTTGGGCTGCGATAACCTCCAACGTCTTCGAAGTTGCCTCAATTTATATTGGCTCTATAGAAGATGTATTAAGTCCATCAATCCCTGTTTTCCTTGGTTGAGCCATGAACGTGTATGGTCATTGATACTCAAAGTCATCCATGGTACCTAAAATGAGAGAAATATAAGAAGAGAATTAAAAATAAAAATAAAAATGTTTAAATTAAGACTAATTTGATTGAAATTAATATTGGTAAATAATTATTAAATTAATTCTCCGAATCTAGCATGCTAAAAACTTGTTGATCGATTTATGAATCAATGAATACGTGCAGTATACGATCAACAAGTAATAAAGTGAAAGTAGAGTATCGTTCCTACGAGGAATTATTTAATAAAAATTACCAAGTACTAATTCTTAACCAAACTAATTTTATTTTATTTTTCGAATTAAGAAAACTAAATTAAACAATTAAAAGAGATTAGTCTAAAAGAAAGCAAATGAACAAAACTAAGTTTGATTGAATTCAGGTAAATAAGGATTAAAACTTCAATATCCCCAATTATGAACTCTAAATCAATTATCCAATTATCCCAATATTTATGCCTACTAAATTGTTAACATGAATTCTCAAATGCCAAAAGTCCTTTTCCAAGTAATCAATTGCCTTCTATTTAATCCAGATTAATCTTGCTATATTCCTATGCAAAACAATTGAATTAAACTCTTTTCAATCCCAATTCCTTATGTGTTACATGCGGTGAACAGATATTTCCATTCAATTCACAAACCTAATTATTCACTTTGCAAATAACTAAGTCACATGATATCATGCCCAGTTCTAACCCTAGAATACCTCTTTCAATTTCTTCTAGAGTAACAAGGTAATTACTGATCAGATAATTAATCAATAGGCTCAAGACAAGATAAACAATTCAATTTGACACAAATAATTGGAATAAATTAAATAACTAATTTATAGACATAAAAGGTTCAATTGGAATCTTAATAAAAGAGTTAGTTCATAATTAATGAATTAAAACCAAGAATCCACAACTGAATAGACATTAAAAGATAAAAGTATGATAAAAGAAGAGAATAGAATCTGTTGTCAGTAAATATGATGCTCCCCTCTTGCTCTTGCTCTTGATCTCCAGTGTTCTTAAATTTGCTTCAATCTCCAATAGCTAATTAAGAACTAGGGTTTATATTCCAATCTAATGGAGTGTTTTATCTAGTCTAATCTATATAATCTCCCTTTATTTTATGCCTTACATCATGTATTTATAGGTTACAAGTCTAATTTTTAGCTTAAGAACAAACCCAATCCAATTTGGAGTCAAAAAGGTGTCAAAATTAGCCCGAAAACGTGTCCAAGCCGCACCAAACCCTTCCTCAGCGCCCCAGCGCTGGGCACGACGCTCAAACACTGCTCCCCAGCGCTGACCCCATTTTTTGACATTTTCTGCTTTGACGACCTTTGGGAAAATATCCATAACTTCTTCGTCCGAACTCCGATTTTGATGATTCAAGATGTTCCGGAAAGAGAAGACGTAGATCTACAACTTTCATTCTTTAAGTTTTACGAAATAAGGTCCGGAGAAATACTAAAATTGGCTATGAAGTGACTGCTATGTAAATGATAAGCCGAAAACGCGAATCTAGCCACCCCGAACGTCGATCCAAGTAACTTTTGTCCCAATTCCTACAAAACAAAATAAAACATGCATGAATAGACACAAATACTTAAAATCAACCAAAAAATTAAGCTCAGACTCACTCAATTATGAGTATAAAACTCACTCATCAAATACCCCCAAACTTAAACATTTGTTTGTCCTCAAGCAAAAATATAAAAGAACTAAAAATAAACAAACTAACTCAACTACATGAATGCATATGCATGTTCTACTTCCTAATATACCTACGAACCCAATAATAAATCAGTATGATATATAGCAATATGCCTCAAAGATACCAATGATACTCAAACAATATATCCAATCAAGTTAAAGTCCATAACTCTAACCAATTAATCAATCCAAACCTGTCATCACCCATGTTGTGCATGTGTGCTTGTTAACCATTCTAACCAACCATAGTTCAAGATGTTCTAGAAAGAGGAGACGTAGATCTTCAACTTTTATTCTTTAAGTTTTTCGAAATAAGGTCCAGAACAATACTCAAATTGGCTCTGAAGTGACTACTGTGTAAATGGCAAGCCGAAAACGCGAATCTAGCCACCCCGAACGTCGATCCAAGTAACCAGCACTGGGCACGACGCTCAAACACTGCTCCCCAGCGCCCCGGCGCTAGGCATAGGCCTAAAATGGATGCCCCGGCGCTGGCCCCATTTTTTGACATTTTTTGCTTTGACGTCCTTTGAAAAAATGGTCATAACTTCTTCGTCCGAACTCCGATTTTGATGATTCAAGATGTTCCGGAAAGAGGAGACGTAGATCTACAACTTTCATTCTTTAAGTTTTTTAAAATAAGGTCCGGAACAATACTCAATTGGCTCTGAAGTGACTGCTGTATAAATGGCAAGCCAAAAACGCGAATCTAGCCACCCCGAACATCGATCCAAGTAACTTTTGTCCCAATTCCTACAAAACAACATAAAACATGCATGAATAGACACAAATACTTAAAATTAACCAAAAGATTAAGCTCTGACGCACTCAATTATGAGTATAAAACTCACTCATCAATACTAACCAGATCTGGTTCTTATCTCCTTCTTACTTCTTGATTTGATAAGATTATGAGTGTTTTTAGTCTTTGCCGGAATCCTCCATCCCACCCCCGGCCATCATTTTCCCTGTCCTCCTCCACTATCGGCCCACTTAATCTTAAATCTAGTTTAGAGCTTTGGTGATTTGGGTATGTGATAGGCGGATATGGTCGTGTTGGATTTGGGCTTAGATTTGTGCAGGGGTTTTGCCGGAGGTCTATTATAGTTTGGGTTTCTGGTCTTACGACCTGCTCCAGTTACCGGTCTGAACTCATATTCTTTTATCGATTTTCTTTGTACATGGTCAGATGGGTTTTTTATTTCAGTTTGACGAATGATTGGGACTGAAAATGGAATTCTAGTGCATCTTGTTCCCGACCTATTTGGATGCCTTTTTGCTTTCCAGCCGGTGCTGCTCTGCAGTTCGCCGAGAATTATTCGGTCTGAGAATTTGTTTTATTTTATTTTAATGTAGAATAAAAGTTGCTTTGTCAAATTTATCCATGATTAAACTGTAAGACCCCAACTTTTATGAATAAAAATGAATTTTCTATAAATATCATTTTTGAATATTATGGAATAAATTTGTTATAATGTTATAGTTGTGGGTAATATTTATAAATTTTGCAAAGTACACAAGTTGTTATATAATATTCGATTGGTCAGGAAATATTCATACGACGGCACAATCATTGGTGGACCCCACAACAGAATTATTGTCGGATTGAGAAAATGACAAAAATATTTTTATGAAAATAACGGCGGAAGTTTTACCTGTTGATCTTTGTTGAACTACTCGGTAGTAAAGAAAATCTGATGTCTGGCGTGGTTGCATAGTAGCACACGGTATTGATTATTAATGCTTATGTGAGAAGTCACTCGGTTTGATTCAATTATTATCGATATTTTATATGTTATTAAATCAATAATTGAGATGAAAAATTTGTTAATATTATTATTTGCATTATTAACGATGTCTAGAAGTTACGCGAGGAGAGGTTTGGTCACCTAATTGCCGCATGATAGGAGAAATCCTTATTGGAAAGCCCTCTTTCTTGAGGAGCGACACAGTCGATTAATAGTGTGAATAATAATAATGATGATAAATGACGTTTTGTTTTATTCATATTATTAACGTAATAAAAGCAGAAAAACTTTTTATATAAAAGCGAGAATACTTTTATAAAGTTATTCGTTTTATTAGGCTAATAGTAAAATTTTTTATATAAAGCAGAATACTTTTATAAAATTATACATTTTTATTAGATAATAATTAGAATATATTATATTTTATTATGCATAGTGTTTGTATAAGTGCTGTATAGTGTTTGCGTAGTAAAATCTTTTTAAAAGTTATTCGTTTTATTAGATTATAAATAGAATATATTTTATTTTATTTAAAAGATTTTGCTTTAAATATGGATAAAATCAATTAAAGTAAATCAATCTGGACCGTTCATGGATTGGTTACTTATTCATTCCATTCTTCTATAAATGAAGCTCATTCCTTCATTATTTCTTACGAATTCCTTTGAAACTCTAGAAAGAGAAACTATAGAGAGAAAGAAGAAAAGTATCTCGCTACTTCACTCACTCCGATATCAAGTTTCTTTTTACGGTAAGGGTATTATTTCTTTTGTATTCATGAAGAGAACTTCTATTATTCCATCTTTATTATTACATTGGAATAACTTGTATCTGCGAGCTACCCTATACTTGGTGAAATTCTTACGTATTCCATTCTTTATTATTACATTTGGAATATCACATGCATGCTTTCTGTGGGACACGGTTAAATCTTTATTATTTTGTTGGAATATCATGTATGCATGCTTTTACGGGCACTGGTTAAAATCTTTATTATTCTATTGGAACATCTGTTGGTGTGAATTTCACCCGACACGGTTCCATCATTTAGTATTCATTGGAATAACTTTGTCATCACAATCTGCATGCATGGTGATTTCTGTTGTATTCCATTCTTTATTATTACATTGGAATATCACACGCCGGTGCGTATTACGTCTGACCTGATTCCGTTATTTATTATTCTGATGGAATAACCTATCTATGCGAAGTACCGCATGCATGGTGATTTCTTTTATTATTCCATTCTTTATTATACTCAATTGGTTAAAATTTTGACTTCTACACTCCATGAAATTGGTGGAATATTCTTGATATTTGCGTTTCATCCAGTATCTTTTCATGGAAATATTCTTCTGAGCATTCTTGAATTTTACTTTACAAAGAAGTATCATGTTGACAATTTGGACGTTATTAGTTCCTGAATAAATTAATTCTTGAACTTGTTTTATTGAATTCTTATATCATTGTCATCATCCTCATGTTTATATTATTTTTGAAAGTCATCCATGGTTTGTAGTGCATAGATGGACTTGGTATGATTATGACCGAGGATTATTCGGTGTAATCGTGGATAGTAATGTTACAAATGATGTGGTAAAAGTCCTCATTGGCCCGAAGTGCATTGATGGACAGTTGTTGGCATGATCATGACTATTGATGAATACACAAATATCCTTGGCCCGTAGTGCATTGATAATTTGTGGTAATGACCTAATGAATATCCTTGGTAGTAGTGCGAGGATGATGTGGATTATTTATTAAGCTGAGTCTCAGCGATAAAAGTGATGAAAAACCTTTTTCAATAATAAAAGATAGTAGATTTTATTCTCTACTTGACTCTTTTAATGGATTGCATGTTCCGCTGCAGTTAAACTTGATGTCTATTGGATTTTATCAGTTTAACACTGTTGAGGACTAATGATAATTTATTCTGCATTATCTTAGTCATAATATTTCTTACTGGGCTAGTTGAGCTCACCCTTTCTTTCACTATTCTCTTCAGAAAATGAGAACGTAGCCGGGACTAGTCGGGGAACGGAGTGATGGTCCAAGATGGTGTCTTAGTAGTCCTCACTATTCTGTTTAATAGTGTGATAATAAATGTAATGAGGACTAAATTGAGTGTGGATATTGTCTAGATAACAATATTTGTATTAAAACTCACAGCATGTATTTTACACGACTGTTGTATAATCAAGTTGTATTTGAATTTAGTACCATGTATTTGGCGACTCAAGATGGGTGATGTATACCTATTTTGGGGGGCGTCACATAAACAACTTAAATTAACAAATGGTGGAAATATTGGTTTTAAAATATACATCAGCTGGATATGGCCCAACTCAAGGGGTCACGTCAGCAATTTCTGATGTGTCAATTTAATTTGGATAAAAGTGAAAAAAAAATCAATAGTTCAATCATCTAATTAAAAAAATTTAAAAATAAATCACCAAAGTGAAAAATATCACATAATTTAAGGTACCGAAACAAATTTAAGACTTATCTATATTATAAATCTATCTATTAAGCAAGCCTCTGTGGAGGCTTTTTTCGTAAGTTTAGTATAATGTAGTCCTTTTTTTATTATTCTTTCGTCCCTATAACTTAATATATTATTCTTAGTAGGTGTCCGCATTCTCTCAAGACTACATGAACGATGTGATTTATATCAAATGTAAGACCCCAACTTATTATAAATAAAATCAAATTTTCTCTATTTATTATTTTGAAATAGTAAGGGTTGATTTGATTAAAGTTTTTAGTTATGGGTAAAATGCGCAAATATTTTAAATATGCAAGTGGTTATAAAATATTCATTTTTATCGGAGAATATTCGTTTGGGTCGTTGAATATTCTTCCGTCGTGAAAATATTATTAAATGCTGACTGGCGTAGCCTTGTGTGGGCCCTATAACGAAAAAGCGATTGGATGAAGAAAGCGACAAGTATAAGTTGTTTATAAATAACGGCAGCGTAGTTATTCACAATTATCTTTGTTGGAATACCCGTTTGGTTAAAACACAATAGCATTGCGGTATTGCATTAATTATTGACTCTTAAGTAGGAAGGCATTACTCAATAATTATTACATGATTCTTGCTCAATATTTTATTTTATTGATTCAATAATTGCTACATTGATATTTTATATTATTGTTGTTTCAATAATTGTCCACTACACATTATTTTTTATTATCGGATCAATAATTCATATTATTTGAATAATATTATTAGATAACATTATTGGCAATGTCTAGAAAGTTCTTATCTCAAGGAGAGGTTTGGTCACTTAATTGCGCGCCAATAAGGAGAAATCCTTATTGGAAAGTCCCCACTTTCTGAGGAGGCTGCTGGATGTCGATGATTGTGATTCTGTAATATTATTTGTGAATAATTAATTATTGATTTATATGATAAGAAAAATATTCATTTTATATGGATATAGATGAAAAAAATTTTAAATGTGACAATTGTTGAAAAATTGTTATTTATCTTTTCTGATAAATAATTTATTTAAATATATTATTATATTTTAATAATATAATAATGGTGATATTTTTACAATGAATGTGGGATATACGAGTATATGAGGAGGAGGAGTATTTTTATTACAATTAATGTTTAAAACATGTTAAACATGTCGGTGGACCCCATTTCTTGACTAAATTTGATTATAGCCTGTAAAATCACCCGTTTGTGGATTTCGGTCAATTTTTGTTTGGAATTTGGAAAAACTTTCTTCTGCAAAGTTGTAGATAATGGAATTTACTATGGAAAAGACATAAGGTTTGAATTTTTCTGACAAAAGGGCTATTTATTATGAATTATTAAAGTTCTGAAGTTCCGAAATAATTGATTTTTGGAAGTTTTAATTTTGTTTATTAAGAAAAACATTTTTTTTTCATTTAATGGGCCTCACTTGCACATGTTAGTTGTTGAATTCAGTTGTCTTAGGTGTGCGTATGAATGTTGAGTAAAAATAATATTATTATATTAAATTTTCTTCGTTGGTGTTCTAAGCATTTTCCTATAAATAGGATGCTTAGGTTAGAATTGAAAATCACACCAGAAACTAAAGTTTTCTCTCTCTATATTATCGAAGTGTATTCTTTTGAGTATTTTGATATTTTGAGTGTTGCTATCTCTGGTGCAAGTTCCTTCTTGAGATTATATCCGGTATTCTAGTCGGAAATCTTTGTCTTTTCGAGGTAAGGATGTTATTTTCTTCATATATGATATTATTTCTTTCAATATTATTATCTTAGAAGTATTGATCTGAACTTTTAATCAAATTTAAAATTTTTTGTATTCGGGGTTACTTTATTCACGATATCTACGACCTTTATTCACGAATCTGACCTTATTCTGAGAAAAATTAAATTTTCATTTTTTTTGTCCAAAATATCTATTATGGATACTAGCTTTGATTGTATCCATGTTTTGATCATTCTTGAATTTTACTTCACTATGATTATTAATGAAGTATTTTTGAACTTGAATTTGTTTAAAGTACGAATCCTTAATATTTGTTCTTTTGTTTCTTTGGATTCATTTTCTTTTAAAATATTTTCATCATCCTCGGTCCTAAATGATGATATTACTAAATATCTTTGGCCTGTAGTGCAAAGATTAATGATTTTCTTATGAATATCTTTGGCCCGTAGTGCAAAGATGAACAGGTGTTGAGATGAACATAACCAACTGATGAATATCTTTGGCCTGTAGTGCAAAGTTGAATATTTGATTCAAGATGAATATTGATTGATGTTACAGGGATAAAATATTGATGATGGACTTTTAAATTCATAGATAATAGTAGATTTCATTCTCTACGTAACTCATCTATGAATTATTATTTCCGCTGCAAATATTGATTTGAAACTTGTTGTCTATTGTATTTTATCAGATTTTTCCATGTTGAAGACTAACGATAATTTGTTCTATATTATCTTAGTCATAATATTTTTTACTAGGCTAGTTGAGCTCACCATTTTCCTTTTTGTTCCATTTTTCTTCTCAGGATGCGAGAATGTAGCGAGTTCTAGTCGGAGTGTGGAATGATGATTCTAGAAAGTTGTTTTAGTAATCCTCACTATTTTTGTAAAATAATATACCAATAATTATAATGAGGACTTATTTTGGTGTGAATATTGTCTAGACGGTAATATTTGTATTTAAACTCACAGTTTTCATGTTGTATTAATAAAGTTGTAGTTGTTTTACATCCCGTATCGATTTGACTCAAAATGGGTGATGTATATCTATTTTGGGGGCGTCACATCAAACTTTGGACGGCCCAGATGATTTATTAAAATGAGTGAAAAATTCAAAATCAGTTGTATTTTGTTAGATAGATTATTATTTTTTAATATTAATTTTTTATATCTTCTTATTTACATCTTTAAATTTATAAAATTTTTATTTTAATCCGCATAATGTACACCTTGCGTGTGCGGCCGCGACTAGTTCTTAATAATGACAAGTTCGCCAATATTTTTCAACACACTTTTCATCAAAATTTGGAGAACAAATTTCTCATTGACCAAACAGACCACCGTCTAATATCAAGATTCAAGAATACCATCAGAAACCAACTTTCCTTATTTAACTAACTAGTTAAACCCTACAGAAACCTCAGTTGGGTTGTATAAATAGACGGAGAGATTCGTTCAAACTCTAACAGAGGAAAGAAGGAGAGAGAGATTTCTCAGGACTGCAAGAGAGAGAAATTGGGAAAACAACCAATCGTTAGATTTCCATCATTTTCTACTATTTCTTTTCTCGTATTATATCTTCAACTAGATATTTTCTCTCACCTTCTTTCATTCCTTTTTCTGTCTAGGTTTAGAGGAAGACCCAAAATTGAAACTTTATTGTAAAACACCAATTTGGGTCTCCGATGGCGAGTTGGGTATTGTCGGAATGTGGCATTAGGCCTCTGCCTCAAAGTTTTTCCCTACCCAGAGCTGGGTTTATCTCTGCCAAGAACACCAACCCATCAAAGATCAGATTTTTACATTCAAAACCAAATCTACAGATCCAAATTCCCTACAATTTGTTCTCCACCCTGGTTTTCCAGAGATAGAAACTGGGCACTGAAAGTGAGTGCCCCATTCAAGGTTCCATCTTTGGATGCAGATGAGAGAAGGAGAGAATTGATGGTTTTCAAGGGGTTGAGAGTGAAGGTGAATTCGACCCTGGTGCACCTCCCCCGTTCAAATTGGCAGAAATTAGAGCCGCAATTCCGAAGCATTGTTGGGTAAAAGACCCATGGAGGTCTATAAGCTATGTTGTTAGGGATGTTGCTGTTGTATTAGGTTTGGCAGCTGCTGCAGCTTATTTAAACAACTGGCTTGTTTGGCCTCTTTATTGGGCTGCTCAGGGTACCATGTTCTGGGCTCTTTTTGTTCTTGGCCATGATTGGTAATTACAATCTTCTCTGTTTAGATTTTATTTATTTTTGTAAATTCTATCAACCCTTGTGTATTTTGGCCTTTGTGTTTGAATTGATGCTTAGTTTGAATACCCTTTTGCTTGTTTTGGTTTATTTATTAGTTGTTTCAATTTTCAGTGGCCATGGGAGCTTTTCAAACAATCCCAAGTTGAATAGTGTGGTTGGACATATTTTACATTCTTCAATTCTTGTGCCCTATCATGGATGGTATGCTCTGACGAATTCACAACCATTTTCCCCCTTGGATTATACAATATATAGAACAATAGTTTAGATTCATTAGGCAACCTGCATTATTTGCAAGCTTTAAGCTTTAGAAGATTTCATGATTAAGAGGAAAAAAACTTTATTGGTATTGCAGGAGAATTAGTCATAGGACTCATCATCAGAACCACGGCCATGTTGAAAAGGATGAGTCATGGCATCCGGTTAGTTTTTTTCCTCTGCTCACATATTCACTGTTTTGTTTCATGTTCTTTTGTTATTGGTTCTTTAGTTTATACATTTTTTAGGCTTAAAAGATTTAGGTTCTTCTCTATGTTTGCAGTTGCCTGAGAAAATCTTCAAGAGTTTGGATACTGTGACACGAATGTTGAGGTTCACTGTGCCCTTTCCCATGCTTGCATATCCTTTTTACCTGGTAAAATTCCTACTTCTTGAATAAATAAATTAATGTAGAGAATTATGTATAATTTTCTGATGATTACCGTTTTACAGTGGGGTAGGAGTCCAGGGAAGAGTGGTTCCCACTTTGATCCAAACAGCGACTTATTTGTCCCCAATGAAAAGAAAGATGTTATCACTTCAACTTTATGTTGGACAGCAATGGCTGCTTTGCTTGTGGGGATGTCCTTTGTACTCGGTCCAATTCAAATGTTGAAACTCTATGGTGTCCCATACTGGGTAAATTTCAAACCTTTTTGTATCATGGGGCTTAGTTTCAGATTCATACATAATTAGAAGAAAAATTAATAGAAAATTAGGTTGGCTTTTCTTACCTATTTACGGGATTTTCTTTTTTGACTTTGTTCAGGGCTTTGTTATGTGGCTTGATTTTGTTACTTACTTGCATCACCATGGTCATGAAGAAAAACTTCCCTGGTATCGTGGAAAGGTATTGATTTCATACTTTTATGCGTTCAATTATCTTTTACTTTTTTGGTCTTGGTGTTTTTGGTTGTTTCTGTAATATAATTGGAATGAGAAAAAAGTTGTTTTCGAGTATTTCACACAACTTTTAAATAAGAAAGTGATATCCACCAAATTTGTTGACGAGACTTCCATGTTGATTTCGCTACACAATATCATAAATTTTGTTGAAGAAACGTAGACGAATCAATTAAAGTTTTGCTTGCCTACCGGTCAAAATAAAATAAAGTTTTTCTTGTTATGCTTAGAACTTGACAATTATCTCAAGGAAAATGATATACATGTCAACAAATATTTCGAAGTTGAATTGCGACCAACTTGAAAGTGTATGCGATAAGATATAATAAATTAAAGTGAGACTCTTTTTAATTCTTACATATCCTATGTGTAAACATACGTCGCAGTTATAATTCGGCTGGAAACTTTTGCAATGTATAGCAGGACTCTTTATCTTATTAATAAAGTTAATTTTTCTTGTATAGGAATGGAGTTATTTGAGGGGAGGACTAACCACTATTGATCGTGACTATGGGTGGATTAACAACATCCACCATGATATTGGCACCCATGTGATACACCATCTATTTCCTCAGATTCCGCACTATCACCTAGTGGAAGCAGTAAGTATTTCCAATACTATATGAAAATATTTTCTGAAGCAACTCTGATGTATATTCTGTCATGAAATTCCAGATATTTACTCTTAATAATGTGCATTTTCTTACATGAATACTTGTAGACAAAGGCAGCTAAGCCGGTGCTGGGCAAGTACTACAGGGATCCAAAGAAATCAAGTCCTCTACCTGTTCACCTTATTGGAGATTTAACTAAAAGCTTGAAACAAGACCACTATGTTAGTGATTCTGGAGAGATTGTGTACTACCAAATGGACCCTAAGCTTAGTGGCTCTACTAAATCAACTTGACGCTAGAAGTCCAAATATCAGAATTCAGAATTTTTTAAAGCCAAATACTACATCAAATGGCTTAACTTTGATAAGGAATGGTCTTTGAATTGCTAATGCGAGCTGACGGTCTGTAGTTTACTCGAGTTCCGAGCTGCCAGAAAGATTATAGATACCATTCTGCTTCTTTTGAAATTGAAAAGAAGTATATTTATTGCATGTTCAACACTAGTGCTGCAATAGTGAAAGAAATATGTATACTTGTTCCTGCTTACAAAATCATTCAAACAAATATATCAGATATAGATCAATAATATGCTATTTTTTCAATTGATGGAAATTCCAGACAATGAATTGAAGTAAATTATCTCTTTTTTGGTGTTATGAGTTTTAGACAATGTGAATGAGTAGGAATCAGTTGTAGATTTTTCATATCTGCTGCTGTCAGTGCTGTTTGTGATTGATAGAAATAGAAGTAAAAAGAATATATATTGATGCTTTATTATTTCACTTGTGTTATATAGAAGAAAATGAAGATGATAAATAACTCCTTTTTTGTGCTTATAATCCACTGTTCAAGGTTGTATTATTTTGCCTATCTATGGGCTTTGATATGATAACAATCTAGAGATTATGCATGATTATACACAAAACATCATTTTATGGTTCTCTAATCGTATATCTCTTAACCCTATAACCGAAGTTAAAGGAAGAGGTGTATATATATATATATATATATATATATATATATATATATATATATATATATATCCGGTCCGGATCTTAAGATCGCCCTTTATCTAACATATCTTTGGGACTGACGATTAGGTTAAATCGCTATATGTAACCGCTGTCTTAGTTTTTAGTGACGGACAACATATAGCGACAGTTCTATATAGCGACGGATCGAATCGTCGCCCGGTCCATCGCTAAAGGGGTGAGCAAAGTATGTTAGATAAGTGGTGAGCTTAAGATGGGATCAGATATATATATATATATATATATATATATAGAGAGAGAGAGAGAGAGAGAGAGAGTTTGGATCGGTCTAATTAGGACTCCGGTTTGACCAAAATCCGTACTTTTTTTTTTTTTTACTTTTTTTTAAAATAACTATTTTTTTTATGGAACTTGAATTTTTACATAATACACTGTTTTGGGTGTGATTTGGATACATATAACAAAAAATATGCTCAGACAGATTGTATAATCGTGCAGGCTCCCAGACAGGATCAGTGTTGTATATATATATATATGTGAGAAATAATTCATAGCATGTATTTGTTATAGATGAAAAATAGTCGAATAATATCTCTACCATACATTACATAAATTAAGGGCTGAATTCAAAATAAAATTACGCTGTCTACAGGAAAATAAATTATGGAGTGCATTAAACAATTTCATTTTTCTTATACAATCAATTTTAGCATTCTGAATTTAATATAAAAGCATCAAGTGTTTGAATTTCTCATTCCCAAATTCCTACATATTCTAAGTCCTAAGATCAGAATTTGTTGATAGTGAGTTGTTAACTGTGGAGAGGATATTTTGACCTTTAATGTATGTGCCTTCAAATCATATCAAAATTTGGATCAAGACAACCAGGCTGGATGGTTAATGCCAGTTATTTAGATGAAAGAGTTTCATCTCATATGGATTACTATGCAGTTTGTTTGGTTGTGAAGTAAAAGTCATTCTAATTAAATATGAGAATATTTTAAATTTTGTTACTATTGACAGAAGCAAAAATAAAAATAAAATAGTCGTATATACTTTTGACAAAAGTACCTTTTTTTACCAAAAATAAAATTGTACCAATTTGTTGTTAAATTATTTTAAAAATAGAATCTGGTTACACTATTTTGCTGATTAAAAATAAAAATACCACTATTTTTAACCATAAAAAGAGTAACTGCAAATAAATACTACTCTAAATGAATGTAGGACCCTACAGTGGTCGGTGATAATAAGAAGATCAACAGGGTCTGGACTCTGGACCCTGCCCTGGAACATATTTCAGTCCTCGCCATAAAATTCAACAATTTCGGCAGGCACCCGACACAAGGTTAACGCGTATCATACACACACGCCCCATTTCAAATTTCAAGTAGCAGCATCATACTGTAATGCACCTCCTCGGGTCAAAAACAAGTACTACTACTTTAAGTTAAAATTTTGTAACACTTAATATTACTTTAAATTGATATAAATTGAGTAATATTTTTGTAATTGTTAATGTCGACATCTGTCACCTCGTTAAATCATTAAACAATAAAATTAACCTGCATAATAAATAAATGATTATATTAAAAAGTTTGACGGGTGAGACTTGACCAAGTACATATGAGAAAACGTCAATAATAAATGTATGTAATTGGTCAACAATTAAGGTACGTAATTGTTTTAATGATTAAAATAAGACAAAATATCATTACTTGAATAGCTTGACCACACCTCCTCCAATTGGACTAAGGTGGAGTATTTAATAAAATTGAATGTTAAAATATGAACAGTTTAGACATCTGAATAATATAAAGTATCTGTGTAGAATTGTATCTGAATGAAAAAAATATTATTTGATAATTAATTTTTTCAAATAATCAGAATAACACTATTTTACTATTTTAACCCTCCATCCAGCATATTCAATTTCAACAAAAAAACTTTTTTTCTCTATCTTCTTCCCTTCATTATCTCTCCTCCCCAAACCAACCGAATATGTCTCAAAATTATCTGAGTCTTCTTGTTATCCCTCGCTGCATTCCCAGCTAGCTCCAAAAGCTATTATAAACAAACAAAAAAAATCAACAAAATCAGCCACAAATAATCAAAACAGAGGGGAGAGAAAGAGATCTGACTTTGTGCCTTTGAATTTGCCTCTTTCCCAGCCATACCCTTGCTACTGTAGAACCCATGGCAGTGATTTTGAGCAAATTAGAGACACACCTATTAAGAGATATTAAAAAATAATCAAACACAACCTAAGAATCTTTATAAAAATATCAAATTATGTGAAAATATCAATTTTTAAAAATAATTATAAATCTCCGGACGGAATAGAATTCGATCTCCTCAAAAAATATGGAGTTAAATAAGATAAAGTTAGTTATACGTCAACTTGGGCGGCAAACCCTTTAGAATGTCAAATTTCCTACCGCGATATTTTGCCACGTTCCAACAGTAATAAATGACAGTGTTGATTGAGGATGAGCTCGTTTCATTTAATTTAATACTTCCTCCAAGTCTTCAAAATATGAATAAATTACATACATATATGAAGAAAAATAAAAATAAAGAAAATAGAGTAAAAATTTTAAATTTATTTTTAATAGTCTCATAAAATTATATAAAATAATAAATATTTTTATTTTTAAACAAAAATTAATTAACTGATTTTTTCAAATTCAAATGGGTCTAAATTTAAATTACTATACTCGATATAATTATAAAATATAGTCTGACAAATTTACATTGATTTAAAATTTCACAAACTAACTTTAAAACGTCAACATAGAGAAATTTTGTACTAATAATCTATTGACTTTTGAAAATTTGTTATAACGTTATCATAGGATAAGCATAAAGCTTATTAATTGTGACATATATGATGTAGGATAGGGGAAATTTGTTTATCCACCGTTTCATTTTCATTGAACCTATCTAGCTGGTTACCACAAATGAGAAATATAAGTAAAAGATGGTCAAATAAATTCTAATACTATTGAGGATGCCACTACTATTAGTCTAAATGCTACACCTACTTTGGCGTCGGTCAATGATTTTTCTATATTCTAAGTGTGAATTCAACGACCAAAAAGCTTCCTCATTCACTATTTTATTTTTTATTTATTTTACTACACTCCCTAGCTCATTATTAGATCCATATATTATTTCTCCCTCTTTTCCAAAAGCACAAGTACTATGACCAATTCTCACAATTCAACTTCCACCAAGTCATGTTTCTCCGGCTTTCTTTGCCGGCTTCTTTGCACCGGCAGCCTCCCCACCCATCCGTCGGATCCCGACCACCTACCGGAATTCAACAAAACAGATTTCATTCCAAAGAAAAATGAGCATGAGGTGAAAGGTGGAGGTACACCAGGATTAGTGGCAAGACTTATGGGACTGGACTCATTGCCAGCTGAGATGACATGGCTTCCTAATAAAGATAATTCCATCCACTTCCGAAGCCGGTCACTCAATTCTGCAGATTACTTGTCACCGTTCGATCGAGCTGCACAAGAATCATACCACAGACGGGTGAGGACATCAGTGTCTTTTCGCGAAATCCCGACGACGTTTTTGGTATGCTTTGACAAAAAGGGAGACGGAGCTGATCAGGTAAAGAGAAGTACAAGTGGGAATAAATATTCGAACACAGAAAAAGAGAAACTAGTAGTGGTGAAGAAGAAAGAGAACAGAGAAACCAACAAGAGAAAGGTTGATCATGTAGATCATAAGAGAAATTCTTTGAGAGTAGTACAGAACCTTAATGTTTTGGCTCACAACAAGTCGAATGATGTTTATGTAAAATCAAGTATGAAGATGAAAAGATCGGCAAAGCCGGTGAATCTTAGTAAGGAGGAGAAAGTATCTGTCGGAATAATCAAGCGGCGTTCAAAGCAGAGAGTACTGAATCCAAGTAGAGCTAAGAAAGTAGAGGAACCTGAACATAGCTCTGTTGATTCAGTCGGCATTATATCAGGTTAGCCGTTTTTTTCAAATATATTACACACGCACTTCATCTCTCTTAATTCGAGAATTAATGTTGGTATTGAAATTTTGGAGAATATGGAGGGAGGCTGGCAGTCTATGAGTCACTATATATATATATAGTTTTATATTTTATGCATGCACACACACACACACACACATATATATATATATATATATAATTATTGTACTCTATATATCTATCTAACTATTTCAAATTATAAAATGCTTAATTCTAACAGGAAATTCAGGGAAGAAAAATTCTACACCAAAAGTTGTTGATAAGCACTTTGACTACCCATGTGTAAATTCTGTTCGAAAGTCAATTAATGCTGCTGTTCATGATCAAGAAGAAGAACGAAGAGCAATTCATATTACTACCAAAAGTGAAAAGTTGACGACGAGGAGGAGGAGAGAGATTGAATTTTACATCGACAAGTTGGTGGAAGTTTGTAGGCTAACGGATGAAGATACAAAAGTGTCCAATAATAATAATTGGCCATGGATATCATCAAGATCAGAACAAGTGATTGAGTTTGATGATTACCAAGATATTTGCTTTGACTTTGGCCAAGAAATCCTTGAAATGTTGGTACAACAGGTTGTGGATCAACTTTGTAAACAAACTTTATAAATTAAGTATCTTTTGATGATCATGAAGTATGGTTTGCCGTCTTCTTGTTGTATTATTAATTAGTTTTAGTGCTTAAGAAATTGAGTAGCTAGAGATGCTGTTTGACTATGCATGGAGTGAATGGTTTGGGCTAGTGTTTGGATGAGTTAATTCTCTGCCTTAAATGTAAAAACATTAGATTAAAATTAATCTGAGCAATTTTAAATTAATTAATGTGACTAATTTGATTTTTGTTTTCCTTCCGAAAGCCTACTACTTTTGGGGAGTATAATATAATTTCATAATACATTATTACTATTACAATATTAAAAGATAATTAAGCTTGAAGAAATAACAAACAAGTCATACATAAAGAAAAAAAAAACATGTACACTACACATAAAGAAAGAAATAAATCGGTCTTAACCACGTATTAGGCTAAAACCTCATTAGTGTATTTTATTTTATTTTAAATTAGCATCTGGTGGCACATGCAGTACTGGCCTTGGGCTAAAGTCCAAGGTGTTCGGGCTTTAGGCCCAAAATTTTTTAGGCCCCCCTTAAATATTCTCTTCCTTTTATTACTTACTTAAATATTAAAGCAAATTATCACTCTGTAATATTCTACATATACTGATTATTGTAATATTTTACATATTTAAAGCATATAATTTGTACAAAACAATTTAATTATTATGTACCTGGGGGTTCATGTAACACCCCCTTCCCGAAATAGAAAGAGAGGTTACTCAGAACTCAATAAAACTAATGAATATATATAACAAGGCTCTAAATCACAAAAAAATAATCTCAATGATTAAATGTCATAAGACAAACCATAATAAATGTCACACTGGCTCAAACCACAATATGAACTAATTATTACAACTCTAAATAGATCAATCTATCATAGCCTAACAAAATATACTAAAACTATTGGATAGAAGGGAGCTCTCGTCACACTTGCCCTTGATTCCCCTGATTACCTGCAGGAAGAAAAAACACAGCATGAGCCAAATACCCAATACGGATATAGAATACAAATAACGAACCGAAATAACTAATTCAATTAAATGAAATGAAACGAAACGAAACGAACTGAAATGAAATGAACAAAACTGACACAACTAAATAATAGGCTGAATCAAATGGCTGGGTGTTATTTCATACCGAGCTTAGAATAAATAGTAATATACCTTGCCACACAGGCAAGTCAAATAATGTCACACAGCAAATCAAATAATGCCATTACAAGTAGTCACACACATTGGACCGCTGAATCAATGCATGTAAAATCGGAAGGTGTGTTTGGCACAAACATCACCAATCCGAAACGAACGAACGAAACTAGGTCAACCCATACGCCTCCCACAACAAAAACCAAATGGCCAACTCCCCACCGGAGCACAAAATGGAGGCAGGTGGGTGATCACACCGCCACGGAAGGTGTCATGCCTCGGTGCCAAGAGGACATGCACTGTGGTACCCCACGGTGGTTATAGCTCGGTATACCCTACAGTATTCTAACAAAAATATAATGTCACAACACATGCGACAAAATATCAACACAAAGGGTTCTAAAATATACATGTTAAACTGAACAGATCATCAACACAAGTCTCCAAAAATGTACTAACATGTACATTACTATAATATCAAAATAAATTAATAGACATGATACATTAGACTAAAGAATACAAATGAGAGTTCTAATATAAACGCCAAAACAAGCTATCAAAATAAATTGACAACAAATAATTATGAGAGACAATATTAAATTTTGAAATGAATAACGGAACGAACAAATTAAAAACAAATGAGTCTCGCTGAAAGAGTACAGAATTCGTACCTGGATTAAGCAATGTAATACCCAAAATATAATCCAAAAACTCGCTTAGACTCTCTCCATTCAATCTAAATAATTTAATAAAATTTTATTACAATCCAATCATTAATAACATAATACAATTAAATTTTATTATAAAAAAATTTATAAATATAACGACAAAATTAATTAATTCAAATTAATATACCTACATCAATTGATTTACTAATTTCATTAAAAGTTTCATGACCAAAAGTTATATATTAACATATATATATATATATATATATATATATATATATATATATATATATAATAAAAAAAGAAAATCAACACACTTGCATGCAATCATATCAACGTGGTCTATATATATATATATAGATATATATATATATAAAGAAATTCTGATTACATGACCTGCACCATGATAAGTTGATAACGATTTTTTTTTTATATAAACAAAACCGTACACCATCACTGTTATTATGATTATTTAAATTCACACATACTTGGCACGATTGTCAACCAACAAATTCAGAGCACTGCACAAGCAACTATCACCACTAATTTAATTAATAAATAAAATAACTAACAATGACTAACTTACTTGATTACAAGCTGCAGAACAAAAAATTTACTTCAAAGCAATCTTCCGCTTGATCTGGTCGTTTCGTTTTTAGCAGCCGCTTCTCTTTTTAGTATATTAAATGAATGATGTTCTTAATACATTATAGGGTTTATATTTTAATTATTTAAATACATTTTATTAATTCTCTAAATTTTAATAGGATTTTAATTTGACCCACATATAAAATAAATCAGATTAGTTTTATGGCCCAATTTTTATCAACTCAATTTATTCATCATTTATTAATACATTAGCCCACAAAAATTAAATGACTATTTGACCCAAAATAAATGACAAAGTCCAATAAATATATTTTAAAACAAGGAATTTTTTTTTTTGATATTTTTATTTTCGTGTATTACATCACTTACCCCTTAAAAAGGATTCCGTCCCCGGAATCAAAAGAATTGAACGCACCTAATTTCCAAACAGATGCGGATACTCCGCTCGAATAGACTCATCCATCTCCCATTTAGCCTCCCGCTCTGAATGATTTCTCCACAAAACCTTAACAAACGGAATAGTCTTCTTCCTCATAATCCGCTCTTGACGATCCAAAATCGCCTCGGCTTGCTCATCACAAGTAAGATTGTAAGACCCCAAATAATTAATAAATGAAATTTATTTTCCTCTATTTATTATTTTGAAATAGTAAGGGTTGATTTGATTAATGTGGATAGTTATGGGTAAAATACATAAATATTTCAAAATAAGCAAGTGGTTATAAAATATTCATTGTTGTCGGGAATATTCGTTTGGTCGTGGAATATTCGTCTTTGTCGGGGAATATTAAATGCTGACGGTAGCGATGATCGTAATGTGGGCCCCATAACTGAAAGCGATTGGATGAAAAAATGACAAATATAAGTTGTTTAAAAATAATCTGGCGTAGTTATTTCTGTATTATCTTTGTTAAAATACTAAATGGTGGTTAAAACACGATAGCAGCGGTATTGCACCAATTATTGATTCTTACATAAGAAGGCACTACTCAATAATGGTTCTGATAATTCTTCAAAGATATTTTATTTTATTGATTTAATAATTCTTTGCGTTGATATTTTATATTCTTTGTTGTTTGATAATTGTCATTACACGGTATTTTTCATTATCGAAGCAATAATTCATATTATCTGAATAGTATTATTAGATAACATTATTAGCAATGTCTAGAAGTTTACATTTAAGGAGAGGTTTGGTCACCTAATTGCTTGCGCCCGATAAGGAGAAATTCTTATTGGAAAGCCCCTCTTTCTCAGGAAGCGCTGCACAGTTGTCAATATTGTGATTCGTAATATTATTTGTGAATAATTAATTATTGATTCATATGATGAGAAAAATATTGATTTTATGTGGATATAGATGAGAAAATTTTTAATGTGACAATTGTTGAAAATTGAAATTTTATCTTTTTACGATAAAATAATTTATTTAAATATATTATTATATTTTAATAATATAATTATGATGATATTTTTACGATAAATGTGGGATATATGAGTATATCGTGGAGGAGAGTATTTTTGTTACCAAAATATTTAAAGCATGTTTTATGTGTCGGTGGACCCCATTTCTTGTTGAAATTTGATTATAGCTTGTAAAAATCGCCTGTTTGTGGATTTTGATCAATTTACATTTGGAATTATGAAAACTTTCTTCGCAAAGTTGTAGAGAATTGAATTTCCTATAAAAACTCGCAAGATTCGAATTTTTTACGATAAAAAGGCTATTTATTATGAATTATTAAAGTTCAAGCTCAAAATAATTGATTTTAGAAGTTTAAAATAATTTAAATAAGAAAAATGTTTTTGTGTTTGGTGGGCATCTTTAACATGTGCTAGAGACTGAATTCAGATGCTTGGATGCGTAGGAAGATGTGGAAAAATAAATAATATTAATTTATTAAATTTTCTACTTTGGTGTTCTAAGCATTTTCCTATAAATAGGGTGCTTAGGTTAGAATTGAAAATCACACCAAAAACGAAGTTTTCTCTCTCTATATTATCGAGCATATTCTTGTGAGTATTTTGAGTATATTTTGAGTATTGCTATACGGTGCAAGTTCAAGTCATAGCTTATATCCGGTGTTTAATTTAAATCTTGACGACCTTCGAGGTAAGGGATATTATTTTTTTCAGTAATGATATTATTTCTTCAATATCATTATTGAAATATTGATCTAAAGTTTTTATCAAATTTGGAACTTTTGGTGTGAGATTCTTATTCACGTGATCTGACTTTATTCACGTATCTGACATTATTCACGAATACGGCCTTTACTTTATTCATTGAAAAATAAAAATTTTTCCTTTTCGTCTAAAATATCTATTGTGGATACTAGCTTTGATTGTATCCATGTTTTGATCATTCTTGAATTTTACACCACTATGATTATTTTTGAGGTATTTTTGGACATGGATAAAACAAAGTACGAATCCTTAATCCTTAATCCTTAATCCTTAATCCTTAATCCTTGTCATTTTGTTTCACTGGATTCGTTTCTTTAAAAATATTTTTCATCATCCTCAGTCTTAAATGATGATATTATTGAATATCTTTGGCCTGTAGTGCAAAGATGAATGATTTCTGATGAATATCTTTGGCCCGTAGTGCAAAGATGAACAGGTGTTTAGATGAACATGACCAACTGATGAATATCTTTGGCTTGTAGTGCAAAGATGAATATTTGATTTCAGATATATATTGATTGATGTTGAGGATAAAAGATGGCGATGAACTTTTAAATTCATACATAGAAGATAGTAGTTTGTATTCTCTACTTAACTCTTCTAATGAATTATTATTTTCATTGCGAATATTGATTTAAAACTTGTTGTCTATTGTATTCTATTAGATTTTTTCCTGTTGAAGACTAAAGATAATTTGTTGTATATTATCTTAGTCATAATATTTTTTTTGGTCTAGATTGAGCTCACCCTTTTCTTTTTTGTTCCATTTTTCTTCTCGGGAGGTGAGAATAGCGAAATGACTGAGTTGGGGTATGGAATGAAGGTTTAGAGAGAGTTGTTTAGTAGTCCTCGCCATTTTGTAAAATAATATATCAATAAATGTGATGAGGATTTATTTGAGTATAGATATTGTCAGAAGATAATATTTGTATTCAAACTCATAGTTTTCTTGTTGTAATAATAAAGTTGTAGTTGTTTACGTACCATGTATTGACAACTTCGAGAATGGGTGATGTATACCTATTTTGGGGCGTCACGGTTGGTATCGAGCTTAGGGATATGATCTCTCTGGCGGAGATGGGGAATAGAACTAGGAGGGAAAGGCGAGTAAATCCTTGTTAGTGTGTCCTACCTAAGCTTATTTGTTAGTTGGTCAAGATATATAGGGATATTATGTGATATATTGATTTCCTTAATTAACCCTTATTTTATGACGATGATTTAAGAATGTTGGTGAGAATATTATGATTGGAAATGAGACCGTGGAGACGCTGTACTCACCAACGAGGAGAACGTAATAGCAGTGACAATTTCTCCTTTTAGAAACACATGCTCACCAGGTTCAAATTCTAAAGTCCGCTTATCAGCATAACTCTTCTGCCGTGATCGAGCCGACTTCAATTTCTCCTTAGCTACTGCTACCTTCTCCGTAGTGATTTGAACTAACTCATGCCCTTCTATGGCCTTTCACCAACCTCATCCCAACAAGTTGGTGCCCGACATTTTCTACCATACAGTGCCTCAAAAGGAGCCATTCCAATACTTGCATGCCAGCTGTTGTTATAAGCAAACTCAATTAGGCTCAAGTAATCATCCCAATTACCCGACCACTCAAGTGCACAAGACCTCAACATGTCCTCTAATATCCGAATAGCCCATTTCGGATTGCCCATCGGTTTGCGAATGAAAAGAAATCATCGAAGTTGGCCGAAAGTGCCCCAAGCTCGTTGAAACCCTTTCCGAACCGTGAAGTGAACCGTGGGTCCCGATCCGAAACAATAGACACCGGAGTACCATGAAGTCTAACAATCTCCTGCTGAAAGATATGTGCCAACCTATCCACCGAGTAACCCTAATGGATAGCCAAAAAGTGTGCCGATTTGGTCAATAGGTCCACCACTACCCATATGGTATCATTCTTCCTGAAAGTCTTCGGCAAACCAATTACAAAATCCATCGTAATATCCTCCCACTTCCACACTGGAATGTCTAACTGTTGCAGTAAACTACTAGCTCGTTGATGTTCTATCTTTACTTGTTGACAAGTGAGACACTTCCCAACATATTCCGCCACATCTCGTTTCATCCCATTCCACCAAAAATTCTTCTTCAAATTCCTATACATCTTTTTAGAACCTGGATGAATAGAAAATGGCGAACTATGAGCCTCGCCCAACACCACCTCCCGAATGATTGGATCGGGCCAATTTACACACAACCGCCACCCAACCAAATCACATCATGGTCATCAATCTGAAAAACTCGGTCGCTTGACCTCCTAAATTTCGCGCATGAAACTCCACAACTCCCCATCTTCCTTTTGAGCTTCTTTGACCCGCGAGATAAGAGAGGGCTCCACTCTCATACCTGCCAAAAGCCCATCTGAACCTCGTACATACAATTCCAACTCGATCTGCTCCATATCCGAAATAAGTTGACGTTGTGTAATAAGGGCTGCTACACTCCTTGAACTCTTTCGACTAAGAGCATCTGCAACCACATTTGCCTTCCCTGGGTGATACTGAATCCTAGCATCATAATCCTTTAGATGCTCCAACCAATGCCTCTGCCTCATGTTGAGCTCTTTCTGAGTGAAGATGTATTTAAGACTTTTGTGATTGGTGAAGATATCACAAGTCTTTCCATACAAATAGTGCCTCCAAATCTTTAGGGCAAAGATCACCGCTGCCAACTCCAAATCATGAGTGGGGTAGTTCACCTCATAAGGTTTAAGCTGCCTAGAAGCATAAGCAATCACCTTACCGTGTTGCATCAAAACACACCCCAAGCCCTTTTTAGAAGCATCACTATAAATCTAATAACCTCCCGTCCCGAAGCAAGAATGCAAGTATAGGAACCATCACAAGTCGTTTCTTGATTCCTCAAAAAACTCTTCTCACGCTCCTCATTCCACATAAACTTCACGCCCTTTCTCATCAATCGAGTCAATGGTAAAAGCAAGGAGGAAAACCCTTCCACAAATCGCCTATAGTACCCTGCCAAACCCAAGAAACTCCTAATCTCCGTCACCGTAGTAGGTCTTGGCCATTTAGTGATAGCCTCAACCTTCGCAGGATCCACCTTAATGCCTTCAGCAGAAACAACGTGTCCCAAAAATGCAACCTACTCCAACCAGAACTCACATTTAGAGAATTTAGCATACAGTTTCTCTTTCTGCAAAATCCCCAACACTGTGCGAAGATGCTCCTCATGCTCTTCCTTAGACTTGGAGTAAACCAAAATGTCATCAATAAATACAATAACAAATTGGTCCAAGTACTCCCTGAACACTCGATTCATCAAATCCATAAACACCTCCGGAGCGTTAGTCAACCCGAATGGCATCACCAGAAACTCGTAATGCCCATATCGAGTACGAAAAGCCGTCTTAGGGATATCCTCATCCCTCACCCTTAACTGATGATAACCTGATCTCAAGTCTATCTTTGAAAAATACTTTGCCCCCTGAAGTTGGTCAAACAAGTCATCAATCCTCGGCAATGGATACTGATTCCTGATGGTAATCTTGTTCAACTCCCTGTAGTCTATACACAGCCTCATAGACCCATCCTTCTTCTTTATAAATAAGACTGGAGCACCCCACGGTGAAACACTTGGCCGAATCACACCACAATCTAATAATTCATGTAACTGCTCCTTCAACTCCTGCAATTCCAACGGTGCCATCCGATACGGCGCCTTAGAGATAGGCTCCGCACCAGGAACAAGCTCAATAGCAAACTCCACTTCCCGCTGTGGTGGCAACCCTGACAACTCCTCAGGAAACACATCAGAATAGTCACGAATAATTGGAACATCCTCAGTACGGGACTCACCCTTAGAGGTATCCTTCACAAACGCCAAATATCCCTCACAACCCTTTGCCACCAACTTTCCAACCTTCAAAGCTGAAATTAACTTCACCACTCTACTCGGCTGTGATCCCTGAAACACGAACTCTGGAGACTTCACATCTCCAAATATAACCTTCTTCGCCTGACAATCGATAGTGGCCTGATGCTTATCCAACCAGTCCATCCCAAGAATGACATCGAAATCGTGCATACTCATCGGAAGGAGATCAACCCTACGAATCTTATCCCCAAAACTGATCGCACACCCTCGATACAAATCAGAAATAACAACAGAAGTCACCATCGGGGTAGCAATAGATATAACAGAATCTAAAGACTGAGATGGCACACCCAGGTGCCGAACAAAAGACTGAGCAATAATGGAATGAGTAGAACCCGTATCAAACAAAATAGACGCCTCACGATTGCCAACTAAAAGAGTACGAAAAAGCGATTGTGCACCTTCTTGCTTTAGTTATATCGTCAAGGCAAACACTCGACCACCCTGACGCTGACCTCCATTGCCACCATTATCACCTCTTCCACCATTTCCACGTGGCCCAGTATAATCCCTAGCAATATGGCCCATCTGTCCACACAAGAAGCATGTGCAGGTGAGTCGTAGCCTTTGCCTCCCGGATGATTAGCCCCACAAGTAGCACAAGGAGCTATTGGAATAAGATTTGGGTTACCCCACCAATTTAGTCTGGATAACGACCACGATTTTGCCCTGTTGACGATTCTCGCCATGGCGGCGATTACATGCCCATACCAAGGTATGGCGAAGGCGACGATTACGCGCCTTGGCGAGGCACTCGCCGATAACCCTTGTTTTGATTACGCCACGCCCATCGCTTCCTCGGCTGGCAGCCACCACGGTTCTTGGTCCATCGACCACCTCGATTCTTCCCGTCTTGACCAAGTTTGACCTCTTTGGTCATCTCATCCTCTCTTTCGACTTCTTCCGGTTTAGAAGGCGAAAGTCCCGTCTTTCCATCTCAATATTCTTGGCGTAGATTGGCCATCGCTAACACGTCTCGCAAACTTGTTGTTAATAAGATGCTGGCGATACCTATAATGAATCCGCCACTTGAACTTCTCGCTTTATTCTGCTGCAGTCCCTCGCTAAGGTTCCGCAAAGCTCTTAACCTAGTGAACCTCGTCATGAAATCTGTGATGGACTCATCATCTTTCTGCCGAATAGACAAATACTCTCTGGCATATGCCTTTTTATCAGCAGTTGGGAAGTACTGCTGATAAAAGACCTCACAAAACTCTGCCCAGCTGAGTGCCTCGTCATAACCATCACCTTTTGTTGTTTTCACTGCCTTCCACCACCTCTGTGCATCCCCTTCTAGTTTGTAAACTGCAAGCAATACTCTCTGATTATCCGAGCACCCCAACACATCAAAAATCTTCTCTAGGTGGGCAATCCAATTCTCTGCATCAATTGGAGTCAGGGCGGAATTGAATGACTGTGGTTTCTGTTTCTGAAACCTTTCCAACCACATATACATTACTCGGTGGATAGGTTGGCACATATCTTTCAGCAGGAGATTGTTAGACTTCATGGTACTCCGGTGTCTATTGTTTCAGATCGGGACCCACGGTTCACTTCACGGTTCTGGAAAGGGTTTCAACGAGCTTGGGGCACTCTACCAACTTCGACTTGATATTTCTTTCCATTCGCAAACTGATGGGCAATCCGAGCGGACTATTCAGACATTAGAGGACATGTTGAGGTCTTGTGCACTTGAGTGGTCGGGTAATTGGGATGATTACTTGAGCCTAATTGAGTTTGCTTATAACAACAGCTGGCATGCAAGTATTGGAATGGCTCCTTTTGAGGCACTGTATGGTAGAAAATGTCGGGCACCAACTTGTTGGGATGAGGTTGGTGAAAGGGCCATAGAAGGGCATGAGTTAGTTCAAATCACTACGGAGAAGGTAGCAGTGGCTAAGGAGAAATTGAAGTCGGCTCGATCACGGCAGAAGAGTTATGCTGATAAGCATAGGAGGACTTTAGAATTTGAACCTGGTGAGCATGTGTTTCTAAAAGGAGAAATTGTCACCCTGTTGTACGTTCTCCTCGTTGGTGAGTACAGGCGTCTCCACGGTCTCATTTTCACTGTTAATATTCTCAGTCGACATTCTCAAATACTGTCATAAAATAAGGGTTAATTAAGGAAATCAATATATCACATAATATCCCTATATACTGACCAACTAACAAATAAGCTTAGGTAGGACACACTAGCGAAGGATTTACTCGTCTTTCCCTCCTAGTTCTATTCCCATATCTCCATGGAGATCATATCCCTAAGCTCGATACCAACCGTGGCGCCCCAAAATAGGTATACATCACCCATTACGAGTTGTCAATATATACATGTACGAAACAACTACAACTTTATTATTACAACAAGAAACTATGAGTTTGAATACAAATATTATCTTCAGACAATATCTATACTCAAATAAATCCTCATCACATTTATTGATACATTATTTTACAAAAATGGTGAGGACTACTAAACAACTCTCTCTAGAACCTTCATTCCATACCCCGAGGCTCAGACTCGCTTATATTCTCACCTCTCCGAGAAGAAAAATGGAACAAAAAGAAAGGGTGAGCTCAACTAGACCAATAAAGAATATTATGACTAAGATAATATACAACAAATTATCTTTAGTCTTCAACAGGAAAAAATCTAATAGAATACAATAGACAACAAGTTTTAAATCAATATTCGCAATGAAAATAATAATTCATTAGAAGAGTTAAGTAGAGAATACAAACTACTATCTTCTATGTATGAATTTAAAAGTTCATCGCTCATCTTTTATCCTGTAACATCAATCAATATATATCCGAAATCAAATATTCATCTTTGCACTACAGCCAAAGATATTCATCGATTGGTCATGTTCATCTAAAACACTGTTCATCTTTTGCACCACGGGCCAAAGATATTCATCGAAATCATTCATCTTTGCACTCTGAGGCCAAAGATATTCAATAATATCATCATTTAAGACTGAGGATGATGAAAAATATTTTTAAAGAAACGAATCCAGTGAAACAAAATGACAAGGATTAAGGATTAAGTATTAAGGATTAAGGATTAAGGATTCGTACTTTGTTTTATCCATGTCCAAAAATACCTCAAAAATAATCATAGTGGTGTAAAATTCAAGAATGATCAAAACATGGATACAATCAAAGCTAGTATCCACAATAGATATTTTAGATTTAAAAGGAAAAATTTTTATTTTTCAATGAATAGTCAGAGTATTCGTGAATAGTGTAGATATCGTGAATAAAGGTCAGATACGTGAATAGTAACTCAGAACACCAAAAGTTCCAAATTTGATAAAAACTTTAGATCAATATTTCAAAGATAATGATATTGAAGAAATAATATCATTACTGAAAAAAAATAATATCCTTACCTCGAAAGGTCAAGATCTTCAAATTTGAAACAGGATATAGGCTATGACTTGAACTTGCACCAGATAGCAATACTCAAAATATACTCAAAATACTCAAAAGAATATGCTCGATAATATAGAGAGAGAAAACTTGACTTTTCGGTGTTCATGATCTTCACGACTTTTGGAATATATGAGGATGTCATCAATAAAGACAACAACGAATCGATCCAAATATTCCTTGAATACTCGGTTCATCATATCCATGAAAGCCGCAGGAGCATTAGTCAATCCAAGAAAGACATGACTAAGAATTCATAATGCCCGTCTTAGAGTTAAAAGCGGTCTTTGGAATATCCTCGATTCTAATCTTCAAATTTGATGATATCCGAGCGAAGATCGATCTTTGAAAAGAATTGTGCTCTTACTGAATTTGGTCAAACATGTCATCAATACGAGGTAGATGATACCTATTCTTGATGGTGACATGGTTCAATTCCGATAGTCAATACAAAGTCGCATACTCCCCTTTCTTTCTTCCTTACGAATAAAATAGGAGCACCCCAAGGAGATGTCTTAGGGGACGAATGAAACCGATGTCCAACAACTCCGTAGTTGGACCTTTAACTCCACGAAGTTCAATAGGAGCCATTCGATATGGGGTTTTAGAAATGGGCTTTGTACGAGTTCAAGATCAATAAAGAATTCAACTTCACGTTCGGGGTGGCCAGGAAGTTCTTTAGAAATCGTCAGGAAAGTCAATAACAATAGGAATATTATTCAAATTTGGCGTGTCTTTATTCAAATCCATAACATGGGCTAAGAAAGCTTGACATCCGTTTTTCAATAAGCGAATAGCTTTATGATTAGATATGGCGGTGATTGATTTTAATGGTTTAGTTGCTTGAATTGCATGCAAACAAAGTTGGTTAGGTATATAAAAACTAACAACCTTACGAAAACAATCAATTTTGGCATGATAAGTAGTTAACCAATCAATCCCTAAAATCAGCGGTAAGGTGATGGTGCCAACTTGAATCAAACAAGATTTATAAATAGTGGATTTGATGAAAGTTTCTCTAACGGAGTTTCCGAGATAGAGTCAAAGTCTAATTTCTCCGAGTCAAGTTTAAGCGTTGAGAACAAGCGGGGAGAGATAAATGAATGGGTAGCACCGTAGTATCAAGTAAGGTATAAACTTCGTAAAAATTTATAAATAGCTTACCCGTGATCACCTCGTTTGGGTTCTCGCATTTTGACGATCCACAACAAACGCTCTTCCAGAACCGTTGACTTTGACTTTTACGGGACGGTCTTTTTGAGTCATAATCCTCATTGAACTAGGTTTCACTACCGTACAATCTCGAGCAATATGTCCTTCCTTTCCACAATTATAGCATACCTTGAACTGTTGTGAGTAGTTTGGAGTGATATGTCCCTCTTTTCCGCATTTGTAGATACAACCGGTGGTCGTTCTCCTCCCTTAGAACCCGATTCTTTGCCAAAGACTGCTGCGTCTTCATACGGTCGTTGTTAAATCCCTCTTTTAAAATCTCCTCGACTCGCTTCTTCTATTTTCATGGCCATGATTACCACCAGAGTGGTTACCATTTTGTCCGTCTTTTTTCTTTCTCCATTTGGTTATCATTGTTTTGTTGATCGCTATCTCTCGTTATGATCCTCGATTGTGGTCCCTCGGTTGACCGTACTTCGTTATCTCGCCTAATAATTGAGCCACATTTACAACATCTCAATAGAGAAAATTTATGAAAAATGAGATATTGTCGTATCTAGGGTTTCAAACCTCTCGTAAACACATCTGCGTCATCGTTCCTCATTCTCCACCAAATGAGGTGCAAACACGGATAACTCTCGCAAACTTTGCCTCGTCTTTGAGACACCGTCATGTTATTTTGTTCTAATCGATGAACTCCACTTCCTTCATACGATTGAACACTTTCGGAAAGTATTTGTCATTAAATAGTTTCAAACGTCTCCCAAGACATCTTTGAGTCATGGTTTGGATAGTAGTGCGCCCACAGACTCCCACCGATGAGTCGCGCTTTCGCCACGCCGGAACATAAAGGTGGCGAATGGAACCTTCTGTTCTCCGTGCATCCCAAGACATTGAATATCTTGGTAATTTGCTTGACCCATATTTTCGCCATGATTGGATACGGCTTTCCCTTAAATCTCGTGGTCCCAACTCTTTGAAGCGCTTGGTTGTGACAACCCGTGAATTGCTATCATTTCCTCCCGTATTTTGAACACGAGTCTCCTAAATCTCGATTTTGCATGAATCGCAAAAACTTCTAAACATCCCCTCGTTCATCATCTCTTTCAAATGGTGTTGTTCACGGGAGGAACATTGCAAACTGTTGACGCGTTCCTCTCGTTGGTGAGTCTGAGCGTCTCCACGGTCTCATTTCCACTATTAATATTCTCATCGACATTCTCAAAATCATCATAAAACAAGGGTTAATTAAGGAAATTAATATATCACATAATATCCCTATATCTCGACCAACTAACAAATAAGCTTAGGTAGGACACACTAGCGAAGGATTTACTCGTCTCTCCCCTCCTACTTCTATTCCCCTATCTCCGCCAGAGATCATATCCCTAAGCTCTGATACCAACCGTGACGCCCTCAAAATAGGTATACATCACTCATTCTGAGTTGTCAATACATGGTACAGAAACAACTACAACTTTATTATTACAACAGTAAAACTGTGAGTTGTCAATACGGGCGATTTTACATGCTATAATCAAATTTCAGTCAAGAAATGGGGTCCACCGACACATAAAACATGCTTTAAATATTTTTGGTAACAAAAATACTCCTCCTCCACATATAATCATATATCCCACATTCATCGTAAAAATATCATCATTATTATATTATTAAAATATAATAATATATTTAAATGAATTATTTTATCAGAAAAAGATAAAATTTTAATTTTCAACAATTGTCACATTAAAAATTTTCTCCATCTATATCCACATAAAATCAATATTTTCCTCATCATATGAATCAATAATTAATTATTAGCAAATAATATTACGTAATCACAATATTGACAACCGAAAGTGAGTTCTCCTGAAAGAGGGGCTTTCGAATAAGAATTTCTCCTTCTTGGTATAATTAGGTGACCAAACCTCTCCTTGTGATGTAACTTTCTAGACATTGCTAATAATGTTATCTAATAATATTATTAGGATAATATGAATTATTGCTTCGATAATAAAAAATATTTGTGTAATGACAATTATTGAAACAACAAAGAATATAAAATATCAATGCATAATTATTAAATCAATAAAATAAAATCTTGAACAATAATTCACGTAACCATTATTGAGTAGTGCCTTTTTACGTAAGAATCAATAATTGGTGCAATACTGGTAGCTTAATGTGTTTTAACCAACGAGTATTTTAACAAGATAACGATAACAACTTCTGTTATTTTTTAAACAACTTATATTTGTCGTTTTCTTCATCCAATCGCTTTCCATTATGGGGCCCACACATATACGATCATGCGTCGTCATACGAATATTCCCTGAAAAAGATCTGAATATTCCACGACCAAACGAATATTCCCCGACAATAATGAATATTTTATAACCACTTGATTATTTTAAAATATTTGCGTATTTTACCCATAACTATCCACATTAATCAAATCAACCCTTACTATTTCAAAATAATAAATAGAGAAAAATAAATTTTATTTATTAATTATTTGGGGTCTTACAAGGTTGCTCATTGGACCGACCTTCACCTCTTCCCCTGTTGTTACCTCGCCTCCCAACAACTCTAGCTGATATTCGAGCCATCTAAGAAAGAGATCACGAATAGATAAAGAAGCAAAATTAGAGATAAATTCGAATATAGCTGATATGATAGCTGAACAGAAAATCAAACAGAATAAAAACCTAACCCAGAAGTCTACCCATAACTCATAGGTCAAACCTAAATAGGTTTTCTACAAGAAAGAACCTGGCTCTGATACCAACTCTGTAACACCCCCTTCCCGAAATAGAAAGTAAGGTTACTCAGAACTCAACAAAACTAATGATATATATAACAAGGCTCTAAATCACAAAAGAATAATCTCAATGATTAAATGTCATAAGACAAACCATAATAAATGCCACACTGGCTCAAACCACAATATGAACTAATTATTACAACTCTAAATAGATCAATCTATCATAGCCTAACAAAATATACTAAAACTATTGGATAGAAGGGAGTTCTCGTCACACTTGCCCTTGATTCCCCTGATTACCTGCAGGAAGAAAAAACACAGCATGAGCCAAATACCCAATACGGATATAAAATACAAATAACGAACCGAAATAACTAATTCAATTAAATGAAATGAAACGAAACGAAGCACTGAAATGAAATGAACAAAACTGACACAACTAAATAATAGGCTGAATCAAATGGCTGGGTGTTATTTCATACCGAGCTTAGAATAAATAGTAATATACCTTGCCACACATGCAAGTCAAATAATGTCACACAGGCAAATCAAATAATGCCACACAGGCAAGTCACACACATTGGACCGCGAATCCAATGCATGTAAAATCGGAAGGTGTGTTTGGCACAAACATCACCAATCCATGAAACGAAACGAGCGAAACTAGGATTCGACCCATACGCCTCCCACAACAAAACACCAAATGGCCAACTCCCACGGAGCACAAAGCGGAGACGCAGTGGATCGATCACACCGCTTGGCGGAAGGTGTCATGCCCTCGGTGTTAAGAGGACACTACTGTGGTACCCCCACGGTGGTTATAGCTCGGTATACCTACGTATTCTAACAAAAATATAATGTCACAACACATGCGACAAAAAATATCAACACAAAGGGTTCTAAAATGTACATGTTAAACTGAACAGATCATCAACACAAGTCTCCAAAAATGTACTAACATGTACATTACTACAATATCAAAATAAATTAATAGACATGATACATTAGACTAAAGAGTACAAATGAGAGTTCTAATATAAATGCCAAAACAAGCTATCAAAATAAATTGACAAGAAATAATTATGAGAGACAATATTAAATTTTGAAATGAATAACTGAACGAACAAATTAAAAACAAATGAGTCTACATTTGAAAGAAAAGATGAATTTCATACTGGATTAAGCAATGTAATACCCAAAATATAATCCAAAACTCGCTTAGACTCTCTAAGATTTCAATCTAAATAATTTAATAAAATTTTATTACAATCCAATCATTAATAACATAATACAATTAAATTTTATTATAAAAAATTTATAAATATAACGACAAAATTAATTAATTCAAATTAATATACCTACATCAATTGATTTACTAATTTCATTAAAAGTTTCATGACCAAAAGTTATATATTAACATATATATATATATATATATATATATATATATATATATAATAAAAAAAAGAAAATCAACACACTTGCAGGCAATCATATCAACGTGGTCTATATATATATATATATATATATATATATATATATATATATATATAAAGAAATCCTGATTACATGACCTGCACCATGATAAGTTGATAACAATTTTTTTTTATATAAACAAAACCGTACACCATCACTGTTATTATGATTATTTAAATTCACACATACTTGACACGATTACCAACCAACAAATTCAGAGCACTGCACAAGCAACTATCACCACTAATTTAATTAATAAATAATATAACTAACATATAAATACATTTTATTAATTCTCTAAATTTTAATAGGATTTTAATTTGACCCACATATAAAATAAACCAGATTAGTTTTATGGCCCAATTTTTATCAACTCAATTTATTCATCATTTATTAATACATTAGCCCACAAAAATTAAATGACTATTTGACCCAAAATAAATGACAAAGTCCAATAAATATATTTTAAAACAAGGATTTTTTTTTTATTTTGATATTTTTTTTTCCGGGTATTACAGTTCATCATCAGATTCAATTTTTTGGATTTTTTTAATTGTTTGAGTAGTGTTATACTTTTAATAAAGGTGGCCCTATTTGGTAATTATTTTTTTGACTTAGTGATAATGTGATATCTAAATGATGCTTTGAAAATATTGAAATAGTCCATTATTATATTTGATATTCTTTCGTATTGATACTCTTTTGTTCAGAAAAAGTTGTTCCTTTTTTTATGTCTGCCTTAATAAGAATTGATTAAAAGGCCCATTTTTTGTTGTCGCTTTAGGGCCTTCAAAACTCTGGTACGTGCGCGACACAGCGTCGTTGCGTGTGTAAATTATGTAGAATAAAATAAAATATAATTTTTTTTAAAAAAAATCAAAACTATTATTATAGTTTGAAACCGAGGGAAAAGAGTATTAATAAGGTAAGATAGATGGAGTTGATTGTAATAATGAAAAATATGACCAAATTGAAGTTGACTAGCTAGGTAGCATAGCACAATCAAACTCAAAATCCAATACTATATAAGTGGGTCAATTTACTCAATTCACATTCTCATGGGACCCGCCTTAACATAACATGGCGGTGGTCGGTGGACCGTGGACAACCAACCTTTTCTCTCTTTTCCCTGAGCTGCGGTTAAATTCTAAATGTCAATATCTGGGACCCATATTCGAGATTTTGATCGATATAGGAGAATTTTTACGTCAATGTTATAGTTATAATTTCTTTTTCCTTTTGATTATTTTATATTTTTAGAAGTTAGTTTATTTGGTAAATTTTTAATAGTATATTTAAATTTTAAAGTTTAATTATTAAAATTACCAATTAAATAAATTATATCTAACCAATAAACTTTAATATGTATAATAGAATGTCAAAAATAAATGAGATTTTTTTTTTAATTTAAAGGAAGGATATACATAACAAGAAATTTGGAAAGGGGACAGATTTATGAAAAATGTAAATTTAGGAGGGACAAAAAAAATTTAAACTACTACTACTACATACTTTAAAAAAACCTAAACACACGGTGCATAATAGATTCAAACTCGCTTTCTAACTTGTTAAGTTTTAGTTATTCAATTCAGTTTTCAGTCTAAAAATATTCGTCCGTACTAGGAACAAATCCGTCCAACTATATACTAACACAATACATATTGTGGGCAAAGAAATCGTGTCTTGTCAGTTAGGGTTTCGTGTTGGCTGATGAGGAGAAAAATCCGCAAAGAGCACAAAATTGATTGATTGATTGAAGAGGGAGAACGACAGGTGAGCGATTACTCCAATGACGCGTGGCAGAACTCCTAGAATCCGAAAACCGTGTTAGGATTCCAAGAGCCTTCTCCTTGAGTCCTTCCACTCATAGAATCTGGAAACCTTATTAGGGTTATTTGGGATTTCAAGAGTCTTCCTAAGTGTTGAGAGAGAATGTCCAGATCATTTGATCTTCCAAGAGTCCAGTCCTGAGTCTAAAGAGAGGTCCCCTTCCCAATAGAATGGAAGGGGTATATATTTATAGGGTTTTCTGAAAAGTGGTCATGTGCCAGACACATGCTTTTCAGAAAATTCCAGAAATACCCTTTAATCATCAGAGTAATACTCAGATCGTCCTGTCCTTTTAGCCACCAATCTAATCTCTCAATCAATTCCCAAAACGAGCTGCCTCCACGAGCCTTCTGTCTCGGAACACGTGGGGGCTTCTCCCAGGTCTAGCACATTTATTTCTGACTTTTTCGTCTTCATTCAATTAGGTCATGTGAACTCTAATTTTGCACTTGGACCCACACATATATTTGTCTTAATTAGTTCAGTAATTTTATGATACAAGCGAATATTTTAAATGTTTCAAAAAAAGAAAAAAATAAAATATTTTAACCTTTTACTTTTTTCAAATTAATTCAGCAATAACAGTACTAATCAGATTATTTTAGTAATCGTGACAATCTACATACAAATAAAAATCATAGCAGAATCTAAACACGTGCATACTTAATCCGGAAATTAAGACCTGGATTATGATATGGTTTTCACAAAATAAAAACAAGAGAAAATCTTTTCATAACATATTACATATCACAAGGCGTCCTCCTTGAGTGAAGCTGTAAAATGAGCCGGATAAATAGTTCAGATTCGATTCGTAGTCGTTAAACTAAAAGTTCAATTTGATCTCGACTTAAAATATAAATGATTCAAATACGAGTAAATTTTAAAATTCGATAAATTACTAGAACCTCTTCAAGTTGTAATTTTCTATTTATACTAGGATCATATTCGCTTAAAAAGTTCAAACTGTTTGAGCTCGATTCGAGATCGTGTTCGACTCAGTAGCTAAACGAACCCCCAATCAAACTTTATTTTATACTCGACAACTGTTGTGAACTAAATTTGAGCAAATTAATACTCGACTTCAATCGGTTCATTTACACCTCATCCATGAGTCAATGAATCAATACAAAAATTCAAATAATAATGTTTATTTTAGAACTAAACAAGTACTTATAAGATAATAAAAAGTAATTAGCCGGACAGTACTTCAATTGAAACTTGAGCAAGATGCACAAACTTTAATTCAACCAGCTTGATCATCAATACCAATCAAATTAGCACAGTACTTCAAAACGGAAGAATCTAATAAGTACCGCAATTATTTTCATCAGTATTTCTGCAAAACTCTCCAACAAACTCTATCCGTAGGAGAAACAAGCGGATTAATGTAAATTATTTATATATGTTTGTTTAAATTACTAGTAATTTAAACAAACATATATAAAATAGTATTAAACTTAACCTGAGATTTTTGCAACTGTATTAATGAAAGACAACGATTTTTGCTTGGCAATGATAAAGAAAGAAGAAGTAAGCATTGATCTGAACTCTCTAGAGCTCGACATAAATAAAGAGTAAAAGATCTTCAGTTCGACCTGCAAACATGCATCAACATGAAAAACATATATAAATGTTAAATTGGTAGTCCTATTGCGAAAGTTTAATTTCAGTCTAATTATAATTAAAACGCATGTGCATATCTGGGATTGATAAAAATTAAAAATGGTTGCACTTTAATTTATGTTATCTTATCGCATAAACTCTCACGTTTATTGTAATTCATTTTCGTCACATATTTGTCGACACGTATATCATTTCTCAATTGATACATAATTAATCACACATGAAGTTATGAGCACTAGCTAGTTCTGTATTCTTGGACACACAATATAATGCAACACCTTTGGTCTCACAACTAATGATCTGGTGGGGAGCTCAATGATGGAGAACATTTAGGAAATCCCACTTGCCAAGCTTCTTATTATATACTCAAATTAAAGTTGCTAATATTTTTAGAGCAATAATTGATATTTTCAACACAATGTACAACTTCTATATATACACACATTAATACCACCTCATATATTGCACTGGTTATGTTTCTAACCAAAATAATAAGATATTATAAGGATTTGTTATAATTAACACAAGCATTATAATTTTTTTTCTATCACTGATCCTGTTTAAACTGGCAGGTGATCTTCTTTTAGAATTTAGATTACTGAAATATATAGGCTATTCTACTCTATCTCAGGGAATGAGGGAAAGTACAATAGGTATGACTTGAACCATGGATGGGGGCTTAAATTTAGATGTACTGTCCTAAATCCTGTCCCATCTCATGTATTAATTGATGTAATGGTGTTAGATAATGTCTAATAATTCTTTTAATTTACAAAGTTAACACTTTAAAATAAATAAATTACACAAACAACATTTGATGTGATGAGACAGAATGAGATAGTAAATTTGGACTCCCAGAAGCTTGGCAACCAACCAGGCTAGCTTACTATCCCTAATCAAGATATTTTGTAATAATACTACAAATCAAATGTTCAGCTGCACAAACAAGTATTTCAACCTCCTATATATGCTAATTTCCACCACCTTATATAGGGATATTGTTTAGCTATTTATTCATATTAATTGCATCTATTTCTACATAAAATTAACTAGATGTAAAATTATTTCTGCTAGTCAATATTTACTCAATGCTACTACATTTTTTGGCAGCATATATTTATAAATTGAGCTCCATCTGGACAAAATATTAGGGTTCCACGTCGTCTAATCAAATCCATAAAAAACAATCATTATAAAAAAAGTTCTACCATCCTTAGGAGTATTAATTACTGTAAGCTCCAATACTCAAGCTTTCTCTCTATCCATGTATGCATGCTGCGCGCATGTGTTTGTATAGACCATAACTAATTAACTTCCTTCCTCACTGACACGAATTAGAGATCAACAATAATTAGGTCTACATATGTTCTTCCTATTTCCTAATGGCAATCTCTATTTGTATAGCATGAATTATATTAAGTAACTTGCTTAGCGCGCCATTATTGGGATAAATTAACAGGTTTGATATATATATATATATATATATATATATATATATATATATATATATATATATATGAACTCAAAACGTAAATTTCTTCCCAGTACTATGATTAGCTAGTCAAGGAATTAAAACACATATGCACACATATATACATTTATGTGGTGTTTTAATTTCTTAAACCTTATGATCATACGTTTGGATTGAAGGAATGAAATTAAGATACGTAGAAATGAAATAGAGAAGAGTAAAAAATGAAAAATGGAATTGAATTAGCCATTCTACATGCAATACCCGAGTGCTATGTTTCGATTGAAGAAATAGAATTGATCAGTATGGAATGAAATGAAAAATAATGTGTCTGGTGATCATTTTGGTTGATAAACCATTCCAACCGAATGTAAATTCATTCAATCCCTTTGATTTTCATTTCATGCGGGAGTTAGGTGATGGAATGAAATCCATTCCAACGTGAAATGGATTTATGTGACAATTATGTCATCCTATAACACTACCCATGCACCACATACCAACACCAACTAACCATACACTTAAAATGCTAAAAATACATTTGTTTTCATTTCATTCATTTTTCCATTCTATTCATTCAACCGAAATGTAGCATAAGGAATGAATGAGAATGATTTAGTTCATTCCAATGGAACAACCAAATATTTTTTTTTTCATTCTACATGAATGCGTCGTTTCATTCTCCTTTGAATTAATTCTTATATATATATAACTAACTCCATGTATGATCATTTGAATAAATATTGAAAGCTCGATCAAAAGCATTATAAACTTAGACAATAATTAATCCCTTGCTAGCTAGCTTGATAATTAACTAAAAACAAAAATTAAACAAATGTTTCCTTAAACGAGAGAAAGAGAGTTCAAAGACTAACCTCTCAAAATTAAGCTTTACTTGATCGATGATCCTCTTTGAAAACAAGAAAAAACATACATAGTACTCCTACACATAAAACCACTACTACTACTACATATGATCTTCCCTTCTAAGCTTGTTTAGAAGTTGAGTTATCAAAGCATCCCTCTTCTCAGCCCTAGCCTCTTCTCTCATCCTCCTTTGTTCCTCCTCCTCTCTCCACCTCCTCTCCATCATAATCCTCTCATTCTCCAAAGCCTCCATTGTCTGTCTCCACTCCATCTCCTTTCTCCTCCTCTCCTCTTCCCTCGCCTCGTACGCTTTTAGCCACTCCATTTCCATTTGCGCTTGTTGCTTCATGAAATCATCCAACATCTCCTTCAAGCTATTGATATTCCCACCACCACCAGTACCAGTTCCAGAACCAGAACCAGTCTTAATCTTTCTCTTCTTCTTCTTCATCATTATACCTGTATAATTAATAATTGCTTTCTGATCTCCTTCACTATCTTCGTTCTCATCCTCATCGTCCGACGACACCTGCGTAGCTTTCTTTTTTGACCCGCTCGCCCCGCCTTCCGCCTCAATCCATAGCATTCTTTGCATCCTTGCTGCAAAAATGGCTTGTAACTCATTGTAATATGGAAACTGTTGCTTCACTCCCTCCTGCTCCATCGTTTCACATCCCTATATATACAATACATGATGATATAGATCATAATTAATTAATTATTATAAAGAAAAAAACACAAACACAAACACAAATTAAAGATTGTGTTTTTATTGGAGATCGAATAGTACTACTATTATTTGGGATTAAAATGGTTAACGCGTATATACTTAATAATAACAGCTAGAGCTAGATACAGGAAAGGGTTTATTATATATACTACATGATACGGTACCTTGTATCGGGTAACGAGATTTTTCCATTTGCACTTGCACTGATCCGCGCTACGATTGTAACCTTTTTCCTTCATTTTGGTTGAGATGACTTCCCATAGAAGCTTGTTTCGCTTGGTTTCCATGAAATTCGGGTCGAGCTCGGCCCGAATCATCAAGAAATCCCTTGTTTCTTGAATACTCCATTGGGGAAACCTATCCCCACCCGTCTCAATATTCACACTGATCTGTTGCTGTTGTTGATGATGATGAAGATACTGATTATGATGATGGCCACCTCCATCCATATATATATACCAAAAAGATTATGTATATATATATAATATATATGTAGATTACTTTGTAGCAAAGGAATTAAAAGGATGATGAGCTAATTAAGTTACTAGAAAGACATGATCGGATTTGAAAGAAAAAGAAAGCCTTGGGGGAAAAGGGAGATTTATATGAAGGTGGTGTGAATATAAGGTGTGAATGAATGGTGAATAAGAAAGAAAAATAAAATAAAATAAAGAAGGAACATGATTTCTCTCTCTCTCTCTATTTTTCCTTAGGTGTCAAAGGGTACGCTGGTTAATCTTTTTTCAGGTACTATAAAAAAATGAAAACAAAGAGCTCCCTCCCTCTCTTTCTTCCTGTACACAGTTTCTTCTCTCAGTCTCATCTCATCTCATCCTTCTACGCGGAAACTCAAACGCTTCTTTCTTTTTCTCTCTCTACATTTCTTTCTATCTCTAAATAACATAATTGTTTTTTTTATTACATCCCCATTTGTTCCCATTGCGATTGCGTGTCGTCACGCTTACAACTTATCAAGCTACGAGAAGGCAAAGACTGGTGTTGTGGGTCTTTATTCTAAACAATAATGACCAGTTGTATAAACTTGTGGTACAAGCCTTAAATTTCAAATTCTTTTCTCTTTCTATTTTTGTCACTATATATATCATATATGATTCTGTTTTGTTTTTTTATGTATAATTAATTACAAGTTTAATATATTCCTCCTACATATTAACAATTAGTAATATACATTTTTTATGTGACGGTCAAAAAATAATAGTAATACTTATCAATGTGAAAGTAAGAAGTCTATCAAATATATATTATATTATGTATTTAAAAGTACTATATATATATATATACTTTAGTCTAACAATTAAAATAAATTAAATTTCTATACTCGACCAATAACTTTTTTTGTCTATATACTCCTTATTGTCCCAAAGTTTTTACGCGTTTTTAAAAAGTGTAGAGGAAAAATTTATTGAACAAGCATGCATGTATGCATTATAAAATTTTGTATATTGGTTACACTTGAGCTAATAGGTTGAGAACATCTAATACTATCAATAGCGACTAGCGAGCATTAAGCTATTACAAATAGTGAAAGGAAAGTCAAACAATGTAAAAAAAAATAGTTGACCTTAACCCTTGTGTACCAAGAGTGTGAGAATTTAAAACTTTACACTCGTAAATAAGTGTATTGAGTTTAAATTCAGTCTTAAATTAGTAAAAAAAGACAGTAAAAAAGATAATAATAAGGGATCGATTGACATTATGTGTTATTAGCTTTCGGTGGTAAATACATGCGCTTGTAAATTATGTGAGATAAAATAAAATAATTTTATAAAATTAAAAAGATCGGCTAAGTGGAAAGTTAATTTTTTTTATTATAAATGGAGAAAAAAATAATAATATGACACGATTATACTGTTGATGTTTGAGGTTTCAGACAGTCATTTTATAACAGAGGCGGACTAGGAAATTTGGAGGGCATTTGACCCCGTAGAGAGGTGGTCGAGGGAAAGCGGGGTGGGGCGTCCCGAGGCGAGGCGTGGGGCAATGTGCCCATCGCTTCAAAGATTGCCTGTGGACGCCCCCAAAATAGATATACATCACCCATTACGAGTTGTCAATACATGGTACGAAACAAGTACAACTTTATTATTACAATGAAGAAGCTGTGAGTTTGAATACAAATATTATCTTACAGACAATATCTATACTCAAATAAATCCTCATCACATTTATTGATACATTATTTTATAAAAATGGTGAGGACTACTAAACAACTCTCTCTAGAACCTTCATTCTATACCTCAGGCTCGCATACTGCTTATATATTCTCGCCTCACGAGAAGAAAAATGGAACAAAAAGGAAAAGGGTGAGCTCAACTAGCCCGGTAAAGAATATTATGACTCGAGGATAATATCTGACAAATTATCGTTAGTCTTGTGAGAGAAAATCTAATATAATACAATAAACAACAAGTTTTAAATCAATATTCGCATGTGAAAATAATAATTCATTAGAAGAGTTAAGTAGAGAATGCAAACTACTATCTTACATGTATGAATTTAAAAGTTCATCGTCATCTTTTATCCCCTGTAACATCAATCAATATATATACGAAATCAAATATTCATCTTTGCACTCTGGTGCCAAAGATATTCATCGATTAGTCGTGTTTATCTAAACACACATTCATCTTGCACTACGGGCCAAAGATATTCATCGAGAAATCATTCATCTTGCACTTTCTGGGCCAAAGATATTCAATAATATCATCATTTAAGGCGAGGATGATGAAAATATTTTTAAAAATACGAATCCCGGTGAAACAAAATGAGAAGGATTAAGGATTAAAGATCCGTACTTTGTTTTTATCTATGTCCGAAAATACCTCAAAAAAATAATCATAGTGGTGTAAAATTCAAGAATGATCAAAATATGGATCTGACCAAAGCTAGTATCCTGATAGATATTTTAGGCGAAAATGGAAAATTTTCATTTTAGATGAATAGTGCCTTATTCGTGAATAGTGTCAGATACGTGAATAGTGTCGTATCGTGAATAGTAACTCAGACACCAAAAGTTTTAAATTTGATAAAACTTCAGATCAATATTTCAAAGATAATGATATTGAAGAAATAATATCATTACTGAAAAAAAATAATATCCCTTACCTCGAAGGCAGTCTTACAGTTGAAACAGGATATAAGCTATGACTTGAACTTGCATCAGATAAAGAAGAAGACTAAAGTATACTCAAAATACTCACAAGAAATACCGATAATATAGAGAGAGAACTTCAGATTTACGGTGTGATTTTCAATTTAACCAAGCACCTATTTATAGGAAAATGCTTAGAACACCAAAGTAGAAAATTTAATAAAATATAAATATATATATATATATATATCAAAATTCCTACGCCACTCTTGAAATTTGATTTATTTCAATAAAGCACATGTCACCTTATAGAAAAAGTAAGAAAAAGCGTTTTTAATTTAAAATAATTTAAACTTCCAAAAATCAATTATTTGAGACTTGGAAAATTCAAACTCGAGATTTTTTATAGGAAATTCAATTCTCTACAACTTTACGAGAAGAAAGTTTTCCAAATTTCAAAGCAGAAATTGGACCAGAAATCTACAAACGAGCGATTTCTGTGCTATAATCAAATTTCGCCAAGAAATGGGGTCCCATAAACACATAAAACATGCTTTAAATATTTTTGGTAACAAAAATACTCCTCATTATTATATTATTAAAATATAATAATATATTTAAATGAATTATTTTATCGGAAAAAGATAAAATTTCAATTTTTAACAATTGTCACATTAAAATTTTCTCCATCTATAACCACATAAAATCAATATTTTCCTCATCATATGAATCAATAATTAATTATTCACAAATAATATTCTGAGAATCACAATATTGACAACCGGTAGGTTCCAGAAAAGAGGGCTTTCAATAAGAATTCTCACTTCTTGGTAGCCTTGATTAGGTGACAAACCTCTCCTTAGAGCCGAACTTTCTAGACATTGCCAATAATATTATCTAATAATATTATTAGGATAATATGAATTATTGCTTCGATAATGAAAATTATGTAATGACAATTATTGAAACAAATGAAGAATATAAAATATCAACGCAAAGAATTATTAAATCAATAAAATAAAATAATTGAATAGTAATTATCGTAACCATTATTGAGTAGAAGGCCTTCTTTACGTAAGAATCAATAATTGGTGCAATACTGGTGTCTTCTTGTGTGTTAACCACCGAAGTATTTTAACAAGATAATTGATAATAACTACGCCGTTATTTTTAAACAACTTATATTTGTCGTTTTCTTCATCCAATCGCTTTCCGTTATGGGGCCCACAAAAGACTGCGTCGTCGTACGAATATTCCCCAACAGCAAGAATATTCCACGACCAAACGAATATTCCCCGACAACAATGAATATTTTATAACCACTTGCTTATTTTGAAATATTTGCGTATTTTACCCATAACTATCCACATTAATCAAATCAACCCTTACTATTTCAAAAAAAATAAAAAATTAAATTTCATTAATAATAAGTTGGGGTCTTATAACCTCCCCTCCTTATGAAATTTCGTCCTCGAAATTGACGTACGTACCTGGTGTTTCGAAAAGGTGAGGATACCTCGCTTTCATTTCCATTTCCAATTCCCAGGTCATTTCCTCTATAGCATGATTCCTCCACAAAACTTTAACTTGTGGTATGACCTTCGTCGTGGGACATTCCTTTCTATTCAAGATCTTGTGGCGTGTACCTCCTCATAACGTTAAGTCTTCTGGCTATCTCGTCCGGGTTCTAACTCAATAACGTGGTTCGGGTCTTTCATATTTATTCTGAAATACAGATATGTGAAACACATTATGAACACGAGACATACTCGGAGGTAACGCGAGTCTATAGGCTACATTTCTACTCGGTCAAGAATTTGAAATGGACCAATAAATCGTGGATTGAGCTTTCCCGTTTCCCAAATCTTGTAACTCCCTTCCATTGGAGCTACACGCAACAATACGTGATCCCCGATACTAAATTCTACGTCTTTTTCGATGAAGATCTGCGCATAACTCTTTTATCGATCTTGTCCGGTTTTGTATCGTTGTCGAATCATTTGGATCTTTTCGTAGTATACGTACTCAACTCGGGTCCCAACAATATTGCTTCACCCACCTCGTCCCCAACATCTTGGAGAAGCGACATTTTCGTCCATATAATGCTTCGAATGGAGCTACACCTATACTTGTCTGATAATTGTTGTTGTAGGAGAATTCCACCAATGGTAAATACTTATCCCAACTACCCTTGAAGTCTAGGACACATAGTCTTAATAAATCTTCAAGAGTTTGAATAGTCCTCTCTGATTGTCCGTCGTTTGAGGATGGTATGCCGAACTGAATCGTAAATTCGTGCCCATAGCTTTTTGCAAGCTAACCCAAAATCTTAAAGTGAATCTTGGGTCACAATCCGAAACTATGGATATTGGCATGCCATGCAACCTCACAATCTCATTTATATATATAATAGCAAGACGTTCAAGGGAATAAGTCTCCCGTATCGGCAAGAAATGAGCAGACTTGGTTAATCTATCAACAATAACCCAAATGACATTGATGCCTTGAGAAACCGTAGGAAGACCCGTAACGAAATCCATGGTAATGTGTTCCCACTTCCATTTCAGAATCTCAAGTGGTTGCAACGGACCCTTAGGTACTAGATGCTCACTTTACTACGTTGACAAGTTAAACACATCGAGATAAACTTTGCAATCTCTCTCTTCGTATTGTTCCACCAAAATGTATGTCGAAGATCACGATACATTTTAGTACTTCCAGGATGGATTGCAAATGGTGTATTGTGTGCCTCCATCATAATCTTGTACTTCAAATCGTAGTCGTTAGAACACAAAGTCAGGTGGACTCAAGTATTCCTTCTTCATCAATTCTCGCTCACGGAATAGCACCTTCTTCTACTTTCTTCTTCATACGCATCATCTTCCGGGTCGATTGGCTTGAAAGCAACCTTAACTTTTTCTATTAAAGTTGGCTCTGTCGCGATACTTGACATCATCGCACTCGTTCTGATATGATCTTCTACTCAACGCGTCATTTACCACATTCGCTTTTCGGGATGGTATTGAATAAGTGGTCGTAGTCTTTCAATAGCTCGAGCCAACGCCGCCCGCGTGTTGAGTTCTTTTTGAGTGAAGAAATATTTAAGGCTTTTATGGTCAGAATATATCTCCACTTTCTCCCCATATAGATAGTGCCTCCGGATCTTTAGCGAAATGAAATTGCGCCAACTCTAGATCATGAATAGGATAATTCCTCTCATACTCTTTAAGTTGTCGCGAGGCATAAGGCTATGACTTTCCTACGTTGCATGAGAACACATCCTAACACTTTTTGCTAGAAGCATCGCTTATAGATAACAAATCCATCAGAACGGATGGTATTGTTAGTAAAGTCTTAGAAATAAGTCTCCTCTTAAGCTCTTGGAAACTCTTCTCGCATTCCTCGCTCCATACGAATTTTATATCTTTCTGAGTCAGCTGAGTTAATGGAGTAGCAATTCGAGAAAATCCTTCCACGAATCTCTCGATAATAACCGGTAAGCCGTGAAAGCTCGTCTTGATCATGCAAACTTGGTTGCTCCCAACTTTGTATTACTTTAATCTTGGCGGTCCACAGATACTCCATGTTTCAACACCGCGTGACCAAGGAATGCTACTTCCTCGAGCCGAACTCGCATTTCTTTAATTTGGCATATAGTTTTTTTCACGAAGCCTTTGGAGTACCGGGCAAATGGTGCTCATGATCTTCACGACTTTTGGAATATATGAGGATGTCATCGATAAAGACAACAACGAACCGATCCAAATATTCCTTGAATACTCGGTTCATCATATCCATGAAAGCCGCAGAGAGCATTAGTCAATCCGAAAGACATGACTAAGAATTCATAATGCCCGTCACTCGAGTTCTCAAGGCGGTCTTTGGAATATCCTCGATTCTAATCGGTGATGATATCCGAAGCGAAGATCGATTTTGAAAAGAATTGTGCTCCTTATAATTGGTCAAACAAGTCATCAATACGAGGTAGAGGATACCTATTCTTGATGGTGACATGGTTCAATTCCGATAGTCAATACAAAGTCGCATACTCCGTCTTTCTTCTTCTTTACGAATAAAGCAGAGCACCCGAGGAGATGTCTTTAGGGGCGAATGAAACCGATGTCCAACAATTCTGTAGTTGGACCTTTAACTCACGAAGTTCAATAGGAGTCATTCGATATGGGGTTTTAGAAATGGGCTTTGTGCTGGGTTTAAGATCAATAAAGAATTCAACTTCACGTTACGGGGTAGGCCAGGAAGTTCTTCGTGAGAAATCGTCGGAAAGTCGATAACATTAGAAATATTATTCAAATTTGGCGTGTCTTTATTCAAATCCATAACATGGGCTAAGAAAGCTTGACATCCGTTTTTCAATAAACGAATAGCTTTATGATTAGATATAGCGGTGATTGATTTTAATGGTTTAGTTGCATGAATTGCATACAACACGTTGTTTAGGAATATGAAAGCTAACAACCTTATGAAAACAATCAATTTTGGCATGATGAGTAGTTAACCAATCAATCCCTAAAATCACATCAAAAGCAAGTATCTTTAAAGAGATTAGGTCATTGACGGTAAGGTGATGGTGCCAACTTGAATCAAACAAGATTTATAAGCAAAGTGGATGTGATAAAAGTTTCTCTTAACGGAGTTTTCACGAGATAGGTCAAAGTCTAATTCTCTCGAGTCAAGTTTAAGCGTTGAGCACAAGCAGGAGAGATAAATGAATGGGTAGCAACCGGTATCAAGTAAGGTATAAACTTCGCAAGAATTTATAAATACTTACCCGTGATCACCTCGTTTGGGTTCATCGCATTTTGACCGATCCACAACAAACACTCTTCCAAGAACCGCTGACTTTGACTATTCAGGGACGATCTTTTGAGTCACCGTACTCATTTAATTAGGTTTCGCCACCGCATAATCTCGAGCGATATGTCCTTCCTTTCCATAATTATAAAGCATACCTTGAACTGTCTGGGGGGCTTTGGATATATCTCTCTTTCCGCATTTATAGCATATACGACCGGTGGTCGTTCTCCTCCCTTAGAACCGATTCTTCGCCGGAACTGCTCGTCTTCACATGGTTGTTGTTAAATCTCCTCTTTTAAAATATCCTCCGACTCGCTTCTTCTATTTTCATGGCTATGATTACCACCGGAGTGGTTACCATTTTTGTCCAAATCTTTTTCTTTCTCCTTTGGTTATCGTTGTTTTGTTGAGTGCTATCTCTAGGTATGATCCTGATTGTGGTCCCTCGGTTGACCGTACTCATTATCTCGCTCTAATAATTGAGCCCTGTTTACAACATCTGAATAAAGAGAAAATTTATGAGAAATGAGATATTGTCGTTTGTCGGGTTTCAAACCTCTCAGAAACATCTGCGTCATACGTTCCTCATTCTCCACCAAATGAGGTGCAAACACGATAACTCGCAAACTTTGCCTCGTGATTGAGACACTGGCGTCATGTTGTTTTGTTCTAATCAAGAACTCCACTTCCTTCATATACGATTGAACACTTACAGGAAAGTATTTGTCATTAAATAGTTTCAAACGTCTCCCAAGACATCTTGAGTCAAGGGTTTGGATAGTACGCTTCATGATTCTCCCACCGATGGTCGCCTCACCACGGAACATAAAGGTGGCGAATGGAACATACATTCCTCCGCATCATCAAGACATCGAATATCTTGGTAATTTGCTTGACCGTATTTTCCGCCATGATTGGATCGGCTTTCCTTAAATTACGGTGGTCCCAACTCTTTGAATCGCTTGTTTGTGACAACCAGTGAATTGCTATCATTTCCTCCTCATATTTTGAACACGAGTCTCCCTCGTGCGATTTTGCATGAACTGCAAAAAGCTTCTAAACATCTCCTCGTTCATCATCTGCTCAGTGGTGTTGTTCACAAGAGGAACATTGCCAGCCTATTGCACGTTCTCCTCATTGCACGTTCTAAACTCGCGACTTTTTATAGGAAATTCAATTCTCTACAACTTTACAGAAGAAAGGTTTTTCAAATTCCAAATGTAAATCGACAAGAAATCCACAACAGGCGATTTTACTGTGTTTATAATCAAATTTCGAATCAAGAAATGGGGTCCAAATGACACATAAAACATGCTTTAAATATTTTGGTAACAAAAATACTCCTCCTCCACATATAATCATATATCTCACATTCATCGTAAAAATATCATCATTATTATATTATTAAAATATAATAATATATTTAAATAAATTATTTTATCGAAAAAGATAAAATTTCAATTTTCAACAATTGTCACATTAAAAATTTTCTCCATCTATATCCATTTAAAATTAATATTTTTCTCATCATATGAATCAATAATTAATTATTCACAAATAATATTACTGTAATCACAATATATTGTGAAAGTGCGGTTCCAAAAAAGAGGGACTTTCCAATAAGAATTTCTCCTTCTTGGCGGCATGAATTAGGTGACCAAACCTCTCCTTAGAGCGTAACTTTATAGACATTGCCAATAATATTATCTAATAATATTATTAGGATAATATGAATTATTGCTTCGATAATGAAAAAATATCGTGTAATGACAATTATCAAAAACAACAAAGAATATAAAATATTAACGCAAACAATTATTAAATCAATAAAATAAAATCTTTGAGCAGTAATTATCGTAACCATTATTGAGTAATGCCTTATTTACGTAAGAATCAATAATTGGTGCAATACTGGTGTCTTCGTGTGTTTTAACCACCGAGTATTTTAACAGTATTAACGGTAACAACTACGTTGTTATTTTTAAACAACTTATATTTGTCGTTTTCTTCATCCAATCGCTTTCCGTTATGGGGCCCATAAAAGATGCATGGCAGCATGCGAATATCCCCGACAAAGAAGAATATTCCACGACCAAACGAATATTCCCTGACAACAATGAATATTTTATAACCACTTGCTTATTTTGAAATATTTACGTATTTTACCCATAACTATCCACATTAATCAAATCAACCCTTACTATTTCAAAATAATAAATAGAGAAAATTAAATTTCATTAATAATAAGTTGGGGTCTTACACTGACTCCGGTCTTCTTCAGACTTCCGTTCTTCTTCGCCTCTTCGTCAAGTTCTGCAACAGGTTTGTTCCTTTTCTTTTTTTTAATAGTAATGAAATGACGTCGTTTCATTATTAATAAAAAAAAATATTTTTTTATTAGGTATTTAGGACTCTCTTCAGTCTCTACCTCTCTTCCGTTATCACTCTTCCGCCTCGGCAGTCGATGCCTCCAGCCTCCACTCTCCCTTTTTCTTGCATTCAGCTCTCTTGTCCGACTGGGATACAAAGGTAAGTAATCTATCTCACTTTGGTCTATGTAATCTTGTATTTGATTATGGTGATTTGTGACTTGTGAGTTTATGCTACTGTCATTGGATAAACAAATTGGGAATTTGGGATTGCAAAACCCATTAGCTTTTTCTCCATTGATATTGGTTATTTCTGAAACTATATTAGATATTCATATCCAGTTAATTGGGAAATGGGTATGGGTTTCTTTTATTTAATTTTTTCTTTAATTTAGGCTTGTTTTAATTTTTTCAATTATTTTAAATTAATTTTTCTTTTCTTTTATCTTTGTTTGGCTTTTGAGAATCCTAAGAGAAAGAATTTTGATGAATTTTAATAATTTAATGTTTACATCTTTAATCTTTTAGTAATTTAGTTTTTAAAATTGTTACTGTTGGAGTAATCTTAAATTATTGTTTAATTTCTATTTTTTTAAATCGTAAGAGAATTGATAAATGATGAAATTAAAAAGTGGTATGTAAAAGCAACTTTGAGTGTTGTGTTGGGCAGCCTAGTAAGCCTGAAGTGAAGGTTCTATAAATTCTAGATATACTCTCATATACTATATGTAAAAAAAATGGAGCTAAACATATGGATTAGAAGTATTAAAGTGAGAAAGTACTAACTCCCTCGCCGCTGCAACGTTCCGGACCTCCAGTAATTGTCTTCAATTTTTGACCCCCTTTAATTTTTATTCTGATTCCGCCACTATTTTATAATATAAATTTAGATATAAATATCATATGGAGTATATACATAACCTTAGTTTATGAAATTTAAGAATTTTTTGTGAAATAATTTATTGGTAATTAAAATGTAGTCAATTAATTAGTATTAAATTTTATTTATAATTTTTGAAGTTGGTTCACATTCAAGTACAACTATAACTATAACGTGTATTAAAACAAGTGCTTGGAGATTATGAAAAGGGGGAGGTAGAAACTCTTTTTTCATAAGTACTTGCAATGTTGAATCGTAAGTCTAGATTTATTGTAAAGAAAAAAAATCTTAATTTTTAAGCTTATATAACGCGTTATTCTGTCATACCCCACGTGTAGTCGCCTACCGTTGCAGTACACGTGGCATGCATGCAGCACTTGAGTGTTTGGACCCCACCTTTTGTTTGTTCACACTTGTAATAACGATTTCAGCCCGGATCGGATATTGACCGCTGCTTTCATTCACCTATTTCTCTGTCTTTGTTGGTAGGGTTTTCTTCGTTTTTATTCCCCTCCCCCTCCCCCTCTCCCTCCCCCTCCCCCTCAGATTTCTCTCATAAGTCTTGGTAGTAGAATTCTGTACAAGGTTGTTAACATTGGGATTCCATCCACGATCGTGTTTTGGCTCATAAGATCGGATTGTAAAATTATACTAAAATTTTATAAAAAATAAAATACAAATTATTTTAATATTTGAATATATATAGTTCTAATATGCCACACTTACCATAATAATGTTGTATATATCATTTCACATATTTAAATTGTTAGAGAATATTAAAATATAAATTCTCACATTGATTGTTATATTTTTTTGTAGAATTTCACCAAAACTTTCACATAAAATAGAGTTTTTATTATATTGACAAACATATATAGTCAATAAACTTAAAAATCAATTACTAATATTACATATATATTAAGTGACAAGTGACAATCAATCAACTTGAACATTAATTATGTACTATAAACTAATTCAATTAATGAAAGGAGTACTTAATTAGTAGTAATATTCAAAGATCAAATGCATTTCATCCATAGTCTATATTTATTAAATTAAAAGTTTGGAGTTTTATTTGGGTTTTAGAACTTTAGAAATTAGGAGTTTAAAAGTTTTTTGATTTAGTTGAGTCACTTGCACAAGTCAAAAAGAACCAAAATACATAATTTTAGTTCATTTTGATAAGATTGAATGACACTTCTGTCCTTCCAGCCATCCACTTTCAAAGTCGACCTTAAAGTTCAATTTTTGTCAGTTAGGTTCTTAAAGTGACATTTTATTGGCGTTTTTCGTTCCTTCAACCCAATTTAACCTCAACCTGACCCATTTTGACCAATTTTGATCCAACCTGACTCAGTTTGACCCAATCCAAATTATTAATATTTTAAAATATAAAATTATTTTTAAAAAAATCAATACTCTAATGAGCGAGCAGTAGACTACTCATATTAGACTCGTATTATAAGTGTCCAAATATTAAAATAGATTCAAATTCGACTCGTTTAAATATTGAATTCGAGTCTCGCTCAAATTTTTTAAGTCGAATTTTAAACAAGTCATCAAAGTCATTTTCAACCCTAACGGATCCTAGAGCCTTTTTTTACTTTTCATTTATATGTTGCTTCTCTGTTTAGTTTTCCATATCTTGACCTCACTATTACGACCTGTAAGGTCCTTGAATTATGAAATTAGTTGACTATATATTAATATTAGAAAAATCAACAACAAAGCCATATATATATTCAATGATAATAAAATCAGATGACTACAAATTAATCTTTTCTAAACTAGTCTCCTTGGAACGTTGTCGCATAGTAACTTTTAGTATTTATTATGACTTTTAACTTTTTGGAAAATTAAGTAATGTTCAAAAGTATTAGGTATTTTTCTTTTTATTATAAACGTGAACTTGACCAGCTTTCCATTTAATTTTTTCTTTCTATATTGGCTAGTTACTTGGTAAAATCTTTCATTGACTAGGCTTGTGTCTTACGTTTTTGGAGAAAAAGCCAATTGTATTTGTTGGGCTCGTGTGGATTAGACTGGTTGACCCGTCTTACTCAATAAAATCTGTAAAGCCCATTAGATTAAAACCAATTTTCCAAGTAAAATAGGTTTAAATTCGTTAGTTTCCACTCAATGGCGATCTATTCATAGGGCAACATAGGTATAGGGACATGAATAGAAATAAAATTTAATAAATTTAAAGAGGCAGATTTATGAAAAAATTAAATTTAGACGGGATAAAAAAGAAATTTAAATTATTACTGCTCCAAAAAGAACTAAACATACAATGCATAATAATATATTTAAACTCTCGCTCTCTAACTCATTAAATTTTAATTTAAAAATTCTGCACCCACTAAAATCAAATCCTGAATCTGCCCCTGTTTTCACTTTCCATAATGATATTTCGTTTTTTTTTATTCCCTCCATGAATGAGATAAGATGGCTTTGAAGAAAAGAGAAAAACAAAACTCCATTGACATGGAACAAGTGACAAAGGGAAAGAGATAGACATTATATATGTAATTGTGGAACAAATGGTAGTAATACACCGCACCCTTTCACATGCAACCTCATTTAAATGAATGCGGGAATTAGGGATAGCAACGCGGCTTGTCGGGTTTTTCACTATTTGCATTCCTGTTCGAAATCTATTAAGTTCAGTGTTATATATATATTTTTATTATTAAAAAAGAAAAGAAAAAGAGGAAAGATCTTTGGAATTTTATTGTTCAACTTCAAGGGTCGCTTTTGTTTTAATTTCTTTGAAATAGAAGTCAGATCTAATCACATAAGGTATGGTCTTCATATTAGTATGTTTTAAATGTTAATTTGAATGTACATTTTCTATACACCATCTCTCCCTCTCCAAATTAAGCTATATATATATATATATATATATATATATATATATATATATATATATTTGAAAGTAATTAATTAAGTTTTTGAAGGAAAAAAAACAATAATTGCATTTAACATAATAAGATCAGTATATATTAGTAAGTTTTAGTATATTGATTGTAAAGTAATTTTTTATTTAAGATGTCCTAACTAGAAACGTTTAACTCTCTGAAAAAGAGTTTGTTTTATTATTGTGAACGGATCGATCGAGACTGAGACGCCCTCAAATCCGGGTACTTGAAATCCGAACTCGGTGTTTCACGATATCATTTCTATAAGCTGAATAATACAAATAATAATACATTCAAACTTAATTTACATACATCAAAGTTTATTTCAGTGCATGAGACCTTCAAACGCATTCCTTACAATACTTGAATAGATACCCACCAACATCGACTATAACCATTAACTCATAATATAAACTCATTCGAAAACTTTCCTTTCCCCTTGTTCGTGCTCCGAGCCTTCGAGTTGCTCATACATAATCGAAAATATTTAATTTAAGCAAGGGTGAGCATTTGAGTGCCCAAAGAAGTAATAGCAATTATATATATAATTTGAAAGAATATAAGTATTCTCTTTACATAACACTTCTACAACGAATTGAAAGTTGTGAAGTAATCATCTTGATAAAAATTCACATAACAACTCTCTTTCAAATTCATGAAATTTGGCTCTACCCATGAATAGGGTTTAAGAAACATACTATGAACATTCTTTTCATTTTCGAAAAGGTTTAGCAGAAATCCATCCATGAAACCGTCATAACTTACAGCACGGAGGGTGATCGACCAGATTGTACCTCAGATTGATCAATACTACATAACCGAGCTAAATTCATCGTCTCGGTATATCGCGCTTTGGGCAAAAATTTTTCCATATAGGGATGTTATACACGTACGGTTCCAAACCCGAAGGTTTTAATCTTGCTTTCAACAATAATATGTAATTCAACATATATATATATACGGGTAATTGACAAAGGTGTATCAACATGTGAATAAATACCATGATTATCAAGTAGGGACACTTGTATAACCATTTAGAAATTAATTAATGTAATATATATCCGAGCTAACATGTTGATAATCAAATAGTACATAACTGCGGGAATAGAATAATTAAACTTCTTACTCATGTCCGTTGATAAAGGAAATGCAAAGGTAAGATATCTTTCGATTCACCGATTACAAATCTCAATTTAGATTCTATCTCTTTTATCACAACCTATCAATAATCGGATCATTCGTTCGATTAGAACAATATATCATAACACATAATCTTTATCTATTACAATTGAAAGACATAGTCTAATCACATTATCACACATCTCTAATGATCATTACATCATAAACGATCATTAATACGATCAAATATCTAAGTTGAGGATAAATTTTCGACATTTGTCGTCAATATCAACAAACTTTTTTATCGGGTAAAATATTTGAGTCTAAGACTCTTATTCGTAGACTCAACATCTGTAAATATCGGTCATTTTATTTTTAAATGACTTAAAATAATTTTAAAACATTTATTAAAATTTATCATGCATTTTCAAACATCGGAATCATAATTAAATGATTTAAACATCAAACAATACTATTATTAATAATATTGTATTATTTATCCAAATATTAAAAGTCATTAATTATAACTTAAAATATTTTTAAATCTTTAATATCCTTTTAAATGATTTTTAAATAAATAAAACTATTTTAAACTATTTATTTAATATAAATATTAAATAAACTTAATATCGTAAATCATTAAATAAATATCATTAATATATAATTATTAATGAAATTATCTTCTAAATATTAAAAGTTATATTTTATAACTCAAAATATCTTAAATACTTTATTTTCATTTAAAATGATTTTTAAAATAATAAAATCATTTTTAAACTAATTATTTAATATAATCAATAAATAACTTTAATATCATTAATAATTCTTAATTAATAAAATTCATCCCAAAATATTAAAAGTCATCAAAAATAACTCATTTACATAATCAATTCCAAGCCAAAATAAACATAGTAAACTAACTAGTTTATTAACAAAACTAACTAAACTTCAAAAATTCAAACTTTAACTAACAACTAAATACAATATTTAAAATAATAACATTACAAAAAATTAAATAAGAAACATATTAGAAAATACGAATTCCACAAACCGAATACGTCTTGACCAAGATTTAACTAAAGAAATCTTTATAAAAAGTCCTCCCACAACAAAGCATTTCTCAGATTTGGATGCCTTATTGTTGGTGAATGAAACAAAGGCCAAGCCCTTCTATTTATAGATTTAGAAAATGGTGAAGTTCTCAATTTAGTCGATGTGGGACTTGGTTTATACTAATTTTTCAATAGCTCACTTTGCGATTTTCTCACGCCTTGCTCATTTATCGAAAATTCAACTTTGGATATGTTATACATGGTATACCAAAGTATTTTAAAAATATAACCCAGATAATTTCGGATCTCTTAGGAAGCCAAAATGCAGACCCCAAAAATGTCCACTCTGCAAACTGCTTTTTATCTATTTCCCAGATTTACCCTCTTTCGCTAAAACAGTCATAACTCTTTCGTTTTAAAACATTTTTAGACGATTCTTGAGCCCATGCGAAGCTATCTTCCGAGACTACAACTCTTTCCTACTGACTTGTTTCCAAATTCCGAACACATCAGCCCAGAAATTTCGTTCAAATGGACTGCACCGCACTTGTTGGACAGTTTTGACACTACTACTTTGAAATGTCATAACTCTCCTCCGATATCGGATTTAGTCCGCTTTGAGTCTATGAAAAGCTTATTCAGTGTACTACAACATATCAAAAACCCAGACCTTTTAAAGCACAAAAGTGGACGAGAATTCCCCCATTACTGATCGCCTAAAAGCAGGTTTTCATGATCTATTCAACCATGTTTGACCATCTATAACTTCTAATCTATACATGATATTGACTTGATTCTTTTTGAAGATTAAAGACCACATAACAAGCTACACATAACAACTTAAAAACAACAAAAAATCATGATCGATCAAAGATCTATAAGCTCTGACATTTGACGAAAAATCACAGAAAAGAAATTTTCCAGATTTCTTAAATCTTCAAATTCGTGTACTTTGATGTTATGGGTCTTTGATTTATCAACCCATATCATCAATTAACATCCTATTACACAACTTTAAATAATCAATTGCATCAAATAACATCGAATCAAAGGATTTCTAGGTTTAGTGTTCTTATACCTTTTTTGCCAAAAATTCTTGATTCTTGCTTCTGATTTGTTATGGGTGATGGTTGGGCTTTGTTTAAGAGTGTATGGGCAAGATAATTTTGTAGCTAAGAGCTTGAGAAGGTATAACTAGAAGCTTTGGAAAATTTTAGTGTGCAAAATAATGTTAACCCTCTTTAATCTATTTATAGGACAATTAAATGCCTTGGATGCTAGATTTGAATGAATCAATTGATTGCTAGCTGATAAAATGGTAGGGTAAGCATGTTGGGCATTATTGTTGCAAGATTCCATCAACAATGTAATTAATAATGCACTAATAAACCAAAAAGGACATTTTGGTAATTTCACATATAATTTCATGGGCATTCTTGTACATAGCAATTAAATGTAATATTTAATCACTAGATTGTAATTCTTACAATTTACCAATTAATTTCTATCCTTTGGTAAATTAAAACACTTATATAATAACATCGAAATTAAATCCGATAATTTAAAATTAGGGTTTTCTATAGAAAAATTTGGGTTTTAAAATTTGGGTTTCTTAACGTCATCAATTAGGGTTTCTAATTGACCATTAGGGTTTTCTAATTATCTGTGTGTGTTCTAACACAGTCATTACGATTCCTAACTTCAACCGATTAAGGTTATAATAATTAGGGTTTGTCCTAATTATTTACAAGTAAAAATAGTAATTAGGGTTTGTCCTAATTCATCACATTCTTATACACAAGAAACTTCATATAACATACTACTACTCTCACCATATCTCATAATCGAAGTTTAATAATTAGGGTTTCACAAAGACAAGATTTATGCTATGACCTAATTGACCGTCATTGCTCAACTTTATCTGTCCGCACATACACAGTACATATTTATGGTACTGTAAAATTATTATATAAATAATATAATATTATTATTCTCATCTCTTGATCACAATCCCAATTTAGGGTTTGGATTCCATATCTGACTTATCCTTCGTATACAACATCAATAATCAAGTTAAAATAATTAACTTAAATATTCTGAACAATTCATATAATAAAATATTTATTATATAATTCTAATTGTCACTTCATATATTATTTCCAATCATGTTATTATGGAAAATAATTAATAAGAACATTTCGCCATAAAATTCAATTACTATAACAATATAATTTGTAGTAATTAATAATTTTAAAATTATTTCTAATTTTTCAAGTAATAAATATATTCGCATTTATCGTTCACATTACTAAACATTTATTTTCGTCATTAAATAATAATAAAAAAATTTATATACAAAATTTCTTATTTATTTTATATAGAAAATTTCGGTTTATTACAGTGACTAATAAGAGTAAGCGCCCCCCCCGGCCTAAATGAAATTAATAATAAGAGTTGATACAATCTCCTTCTAGCAATGCCAAGAACTCAAAGGGAAATTCCTTGCTACAAGATAGGCTTAATCATACATTAACATTAGCCCAATGATTTGACAACACTAGTGTCTGCCCTACATGTATATACAAATTAAAACACGATACGTTAACCCCATAATCTAACATGAACGAACTAATTTAAATAAATGTCTGGCCTTCATGTGGACATGCAGACACAATATTGATAAAGACGTCACATTTTCTCGAGCTATAGCTAGGTTACGTTGGTGTGAAACAATAATGGTTTACTCACAAAGTTGACATCAATTTCTATTTCGAAATTAAGGTGGGGATCCAATTTGGTTGAATCATGGGATGGGTCTAAATGATGCTCATATTTTCACCAACATATGCATGCAAGGGCTGTAATCCTTCTGTCTCACCTTCTCAGTCACGAGTCCGTTCGTCCAGTTAATTACTACTCCATTGTATATATATTGTACCTACCTACATTTTCAATATTTACTAGCTACTAAGTACCAATCTCTTCCATTTCCAAATTCTATAGCAAATTTTCATTTAAATCAAAAAATACAACACAAACATATACTATAAAAGAATCTACAAAAGAATCCTTCTATTTATTTTTCTTATCCATCGATATATAAGATTGATGCAATCACATCGTTCTTGCAACATGCATATATATTAAGCTATCACAGTAAGAACACACATTATATGGAGTCCTCACATTTTTGTACATGATCAAAGTATACAACTTTTCTCGTAAATATTTTCTTTAAAACGAATGGATTGTGACAAAAAGATGACATTAAACTAAGTTAGCTCTCACCCAAAACAAATTATCATGCCTCTTTTGCAACAATAACATACCCCTCCCCTTATAATCAATTTTTACTCAGTAGCAAGGAATGCCAGTCGTTTGGAGTATTCAATGAGACCCACTTTAGGCTTAAAAAACTTTAAAATAACATCAAGAAGAGTAGAAGACAGACAACAAAACCCTTCAAATCAAATGTTTACAAATAAAAGGGACAGCACATGGCATCTTTTCTTCTTAATTCTGCCAAACTTTCTTTTAGTTTGTGAGCTTTTGCAACATAGGGGCCTCATCTTTTTAGCTACTACTCATGCTTGATGTCCCTCACATTTGTTTTTTTTTTTTTCACAATAAAATAAGAATGTCAATATTTAAAATTTCAAAATTTCAAAATCTGAAATATTTATAAATAGACCCTTAATATACTTTTACATCTTTTTTATAAAACTAAAATTCTGCACTAATATCTTTATAGTTTTTAGAATAATTAATGAGTATTATTTTGAAATATATATATGTAAAATTGTGACATTTTTTGCCGAAAGGACTACTACTACTACATGATTTCAGTAACATGATCCTTGCAATAATATCTCTAGACTAGATAAAGAAGTGGAGCTTATACGTCTTCTAGAAAGCTTATAATTGTCTCCTTGTGTATATAAGATATTCTTATTGTTTATATTATTTTTAATATTACATAATTTCTTAGGTTGCATGGAGAATGACATCACCACAATTATTCATTGGTCAATATTTTCTTAATTGTTTCCAAAACATGTCATGGTGCTCTCTAATTCTAAAAAAGGGAGCTAATCTAAACGTTAAATATTTATAATTGTATAAATGTTATATTTAAGTACCGTATAAATAAGTTGTAAATATAGCGTTTGAATTTCAATTTTTTTTAAAAACGTTACTATCCTAAATGTTAGAGTTTCAAATCGGAACAAATTTATGGTAGGGCATAGGAATATGAGTGCAGTGCTAGCTCCGGACATAAAACCCCTGGACACCCTCATTTTATTGTTTTTTAAGGATGAACATAATGTAAAACTAAATAAATAAATTTGTTTATTTAAAAATTAATTAATTTGATCAAAAAAGTAAAAAAATTCAGTCTTTGCATGCATGACAATGGGAGTGAGTGTTTGTTAAAATTTCCAAAGAGAAAGAGAGAGAAAGAGAGAGGAAACTGATATTCAAAAGAAATACTAGCAGAGTAAATCCAACATATAAACCCAAAACTCTTATCCGACTGTTCCCAGACCAGACCAGACCACCCTCGCGTTTCAACCGTTCTTGAATTCTTCTCGATTAGACGACAAAATTCACAGCGAGCAAGAATATATACATAATATCCATTTTTTTAATTTTCTTGAAAAGAATTAAAAAAATAATTGAAAAATCAAAAAGAAATCTTCAAAAGTATCTGAACCGTTACCCAGTCTTCATTTTCTTTTTCTTTATCTTTCTCGCTCTTTTACAGTCTTCTACAGCTCGATTTGACACTTGCATTTTGATTCCTCAGCTCTACCACTAGGTTTAGGTACGGGTTTTACATTTTGATGATGTGAAACCCTAGCTAGTGTTAGGTCTTTGTGGGGGTTCAATTTGGTTCAAATCTGGAGCTAATTAGATGGGCAACTGTTGTAGATCTCCGGCTGCCGTCGCCAGGGAGGATGTCAAGTCTTCGAACTACTCCGGCCACGATCATGGGCGGAAAGACAAGTCTGGAGCCGGCACCGGAGCCGGGAAGAAGACGGTTACTGTGTTGCCTGAGGTGTCCAAGGAGAGTATTGAAGAGAAGTATATGGTGGACAGAGAGCTAGGTCGGGGCGAATTCGGAGTGACGTATTTGTGTATTGATCGGAATTCGAGGGAATTGCTGGCCTGTAAGTCGATATCGAAGAGGAAGCTTCGGACGGCCGTGGATATTGATGATGTGAGGAGAGAAGTGGCGATTATGAAGCATTTGCCACAGAATTCGAGTATTGTGACCTTAAGGGAGGCGTGTGAGGATGATAGTGCTGTGCATTTAGTGATGGAGTTGTGCGAAGGTGGCGAGCTGTTTGATCGGATTGTTGCGCGTGGGCATTACACTGAGCGTGCTGCCGCAGCTGTTGTCCGAACCATTGTGGAGGTTGTGCAGCTTTGTCACAAGCATGGAGTGATTCATAGGGACTTGAAGCCGGAGAACTTTTTGTTTGCCAATAAGAAGGAGAATTCCCCTTTGAAAGCTATTGACTTTGGCTTGTCAATCTTCTTCAAGCCAGGTGAACATTTGATATTTTCTTGGATTATGTCATTACGGTCAGACTAAGTTAGTTTATTGATTGTTTCTTGATATGATAGTTGGCAAATGATTGAGATAGATTTTCTAAAATAGAAAAACTATTTAATTTCAGTAAGTTATACAGAGTGGATAATAAAGCAATGATCTTTGTGATTACTTTGCAAATTAAAGTAGATTGAGTCTTTTTTGTTACTTGCTAAAAAATAAGGCAGATTGAGTCTCTTTTTTTTTTTACTTTGCTAAAATAAAAGTAGTTGATCTTTTGTTAAGAAATGGTTGGGAGCAACCCTATTGTGCTGCTTCAATGGTGGCACTAGCATAGAGTGGTTTTGCAGTGTCCTTAAGAGCTCAGAGAGTAGCTATGTGGCCAACCTTCTTGATTATTTATTCATCAATTTGGTATGTTCATTAAAAAAGTTGATTGAGTAAGAAAATTGGATTAATGGTTGGTTATAGTCATAGCTGTCATGTTACAGAGGTTTTCTTATAATTTGATGCTAATATTTGACTGGATGACTCATTCTTATTCCTCCACTCATGTAATTCTGATATTGCATACTGCTCAATGATTCATACCGTTTTCCCCCTTATCTGAATAATAAAATAACCCCTTAGAATCATCTAGTTTTGGGGATGCAACTAACTTATGCTTGATGAATGGAGCATGCCTCCTGCATATTGACTGCAAAGGAAGAATTTTTTTGACAAAATTAATGATTTACACACTATACTTGACACATTTTACTCATTATACCACTGAATTTTTAATTATTGTAAATACCCTAGTAAACTAATTAAAATAGTGAAATTGGACCATTCTGTTAAAATAATTTAACGACCGTTAGATTGAGATAGGCAAAACTAATGATTTCCACACTATACTTGGCACATTTTATTTATTACACTATTTAATTTTTAATTTTTGTAATTATCTCATTAACCTAATTAAAATAGTGAAATTGGACTATTCTGTTAAAATAATTTAACGTCCATCAAATTGGTTCAAGGTTTTTCATACGTGGAAGCAAAAAAAGAAGTGGAAATGAAATAGAAAATGAGGTGGCCAATCAAAAACAATGACATGAAAAATTAAAAGGACACATGGGAGAAAAAAATTCTTATTTATTCTCTTTTCCTCCCTCCATCTATCTTCTCCCCTTCTTTCAGATCAAATTGAAAGCCCTAAAATTGTATCCCATTTTATAAAAACATTCATCCTCATCGTCGTCACCGAATATATTGCCGGAATCCACCATCATCGGTGGCACCATTAATCTGTATCATTCCAGAAGAAGAAAAAGGAAAAAAAGAATAAGCAAATTATAGATCTAGGTTTTTTTTAGTAGTTGAAGATGGTGGGATGAAGTCCTAATTTTTTCTCAAATTAACATCATACATTTCTTTCATCACTACCCAAACGATTTTTTTCCCTTTCCAGTAGTTAACTAAGTTTTCAATTATTCTTAGAATCCAAAAGCTAAAGTTATGTACAGAGTAGGAGAAAACAATTACATTCCTCCTCCATTTTCATGGTTTTCAAGACTTGTTCATCTTTGAAAGTGGAAGATTTTATCGGCGGTATACAACGACGCCATAATATGCGTTCACTAGTAACACTTAATTATCTGAACTTGGTAAAAATTTATTTTCCTCCTTTTTTCTTACTGTCACCTATGAAAATATATATCTCAATTTAACGGTCATTAAATTATTTTAACATAATTGTCTAATTTCACTATTTTAATTAGTTTAATGGGGTAATTACAAAAATTAAAAGTTCAGTAGTGTAATAAGTAAAATGTGCCAAGTATAGTGGGGGAATCATTAGTTTTGTCCATCTCATTTAACGGTCGTTAAATTATTTTAATAGAATGGTCCTATTTCACTGTTTTAATTAGTTTAATGGGATTATTATAAAAATTAAAAGTTTAGTTGTGTAATAAGTAAAACGTGCCAAGTATAGTGTGGAAATCATTAGTTTTGCCGGAAAAAAATTCTCCAAAAGGATTTAGCAACTAGAGGAATTTAGCAATTTGATATTTGCTTGAAGGATACGTTGTACTCAAAGCCATTCCCTTTATTTTACAAGTCCATGTTCCTGTAGTTTGAAAAGATCTTAAATAGCTTTGTTTCCACATGCACTACGCTAAAGCATATACGAGTATTTCAAGCATGCCTGCATTTTGTTGAATGGATCCATCACCTTGATGTTTGTCGAGTGTTCCTATAACATATTAAGAAAATTGATGTTGGATAGTTGAAACTAGTTCGTTGAGATGATTTTTTTTTTTTTATGGCGAAAACATTTGTAAACATATCAAACCAGCTTTATTTTTTGAAGTCCTATTTTTGGGAGTACAATATACTCTTATAATCAAATACATCATTCACTATTACAATATCACGAACCAATCAAATCTCACTAGAGGAGAAACAAACAAACTCATAAACAAGCCTCGCATAGAGAGGAATCACATTTCACATAAAAAAAGAAATAAACTCACCTAAGTGATAATCGAACGTGAGACCTATAGGTTACAGTATCTCAATTATAACCATTAGGCCAAGATCTCATCGGCTGATTTCACGTTTGTCAGTAGTGTAGGTTGAATATAAAAGGAATCGTAAATTATGGTGGAAGCGTTAATATCTTGCTTTGATGTAAATCAATTCCTTGTTTCTTGATACGTAAGGCATATTGCAGCATACATTACAATATGAAATACTAGAAGACACTAGTGCCTCACTTGATCTTTTAATGAAATGAAAAGTTCTGGATGGTACTTCCATAAACTCATAGCCTTATATCTGAAGTAATTTATCATAGGATCATGCAATTGTAATCAATTTAATTTTAAGTGAGACTTGAATCCCATAAGGCTTTAATATTGAGCTAAGAGAGATGTCTTTCTCCTCAATGATATTGAGTTTGAATCCTCAGCTGAAGCTTATTGTCTACCCATTGTCTACCATTTACTTCAGATAATTTTAGTCTCCATTGTTTATAGCTGATATTTTGTGAACCTTGGGTGGTTCTTAGAATTCTACTCGGATTTAAATATTTGGATATTGTCTTGGGTAGACTCAGGATATTTCTGTAGAAAAATAGGATAGAGGTAATTTGAATTTGAGAATTATCCTCATTATACGAGTAGATAATTTGCAAAATTAAAATTTATTTTCAAAATTGTATTAGTCTATGTAAAATCTCATATGTTTTTGTCTTGAATTGTAGGCGAGAAATTTTCTGAAATTGTTGGGAGTCCATATTACATGGCTCCGGAGGTGCTCAAGCGAAACTATGGACCAGAAATAGATATATGGAGTGCTGGAGTCATTCTTTATATTTTATTATCATGGAGTCCTCCATTTTGGGCTGGTAAATCTCTCTCTCTCCCTCCCTCTCCCTCTCTCCCTCCTCTCTCCCCATGTATGTGTGTGCTCGTGCAAGGGGTGGTAGAATCTGAAGTGGCATGTTAGTTATTATAGTTTTTCTTTCATTACTTCACAGGTATCTAGTAACATATCAATAAAAGAAAAGGTTAGCACACATCAAATAACTTATCAATTAAAAAAGGTAGCAAACGTCAAATATGAGGTTCATAATGACATCTTTATACATTTATTGTTGAGCCACATTCTTTTCAATAATTCTTAGGAAGACACTAGTGATATGCTTTCCATGTTCCTCATGGAAGACTTTTACTGCAGAGTCCGAACAGGGGGTTGCACAGGCCATTCTCCGTGGGCTAATAGATTTCAAGCGTGAACCATGGCCAAGTATTTCGGAAAGCGCTAAAAGTCTTGTCCGTCAGATGTTGGAGCCAGATCCAAAGCTGCGCCTCACTGCAAAACAAGTGCTTGGTAATTTCTCTCTAAAGGATGTGCATAGCATCTCAAGTCATTGTCATTTGGTTTATATCATTTTACTCTAAATGACACACTAGCCTTCATCTAGAACCTTACATGCCAGACATTGATTAGGCTTTATAATTGTGGTCCCGAGTACCTGTCTTCTCTTAACCTATTGTGGCTAACATTGACATGGAAATAAGGATTCCAAAGATGGGACATTTCTGTTGTTTTAGAGGAAGGTCTGATATCAAAAGATGATCATCGTATTTATCAACCAGTAACATATTTCTTATTTGGCATAAACCAAATATGGAGCCAACCCTTCATTATTAGTCGATGTGGCTCAATTTTATTGGTTTGAGTCAAAACATTGTTGAAGAATTAAAAAGATCGAACATTTTTAGTGGGCTTAAGAAAGAGGGAAAAAGAAGTTATAAATTAAATAACACATGGTTCCCAACAACTTATCCGTATAAGAAAAATGAAAGGGAAAAGAAAAGAAAAACTTTGTTGATAAAGCAAAAATATGCATAAATTATTTGATAGCAATTGTTATCGAGGCAGATGTCCTCTCAAGTCTCACTTATCCAAATTATGTTGTTTTCTTTACTGACTTTTTGGGAGAGTTTAGTTTGAGGACTCCTTGAGATTAGAGGGGTAAATTCGGATGTATAGGAATTTCGGGTTTATTTGCTTTGCAGGTTGTTTTTCTTTTTGGATTCACATGCTATTTGTGTACTTGGAATGGCACCCCCTTTTGCGTCGTTCTGAATAATATTGTTTTACTTATCTAACAATTTTTTTTACCATATTCAGCTAAAAATTTAATTTCCTCTGCTCACAGAGCATTCCTGGCTCCTAAATGCTAAAAAGGCTCCAAATGTCCCTCTTGGAGATGTTGTCAAGTCAAGACTCAAGCAGTTTTCATTAATGAATAGGTTCAAGAGAAAGGCCCTGAGGGTAGGTGGATTACTGTATCATTTTATAAGAAATTGCATTAACACTGCATCAATCAAGATTAAAGATGGCATTTTCATATATAGGTTATTGCTGATTTCTTGTCCAATGAGGAAGTTGGAGATATCAAGGAATTGTTCAACAAGATTGACACCGATAATGATGGTATTGTAACAGTAGAAGAACTAAAAGTTGGACTTCAAAAATTTGGTTTGCAGCTTGCGGAGGGTGATGTACAATTACTTATTGAAGCGGTGAGTCATCAAGCATGCCCGATAGTCATTCGTAGTATTGCTGCATTGGCATGTTTTGTGCAGTTTTGTAGGAATACTGAAACATGGGGCAGCATTTGTACTTCCTACTTCCAGAAAGATAGATATCATGTGAATTGACTATAAGGATGCACAATACACCTTTGACCTCTTTCATCCAATAAATCTCTTTGAAAACAATACCCACATTACAGTTGTAGAATTTGTTCTTGTTTGGATTTGTTCAAAAAAATGCCGTTTGTCAGTTTGCTCTTTGTCATTCATTGTTTCTTATCTGCCCCACCATTTTCTGTTCTGTGCATGTCTGGGAAAACGTAAATTGATTACTGGTTTACTTAATTGTAGAAGTTGCTACTAGTAGAGATATGAACTTTTATTAGCCACTTCGTAGATTGAATCCAGAAGTTTGTTGGCAAACAGGTGGATACAAATGGGAAAGGAACTCTGGATTATGGGGAGTTCGTTGCCGTTTCCCTCCATCTGCAAAGGATGGCCAATGATGAGCATCTTCACAAAGCTTTCTCCTACTTTGACAAGGACGGAAATGGCTATATTGAGCCAGATGAGCTTCGGGATGCATTGATGGAAGATGGAGCAGATGACTGTACAGATGTTGCGAATGACATCTTCCAAGAAGTTGACACTGATAAGGTGAGGACCGAAAAATTTGCTAGTTTGCCATGAATCAGTTTCAGATTTGCAGGTTTCAATCTCACATTATTGTTCTATAATGCAGGACGGTAAGATCAGCTATGAAGAGTTTGCTGCCATGATGAAAACTGGGACAGATTGGAGAAAGGCTTCTCGACATTACTCAAGAGGGCGATTTAACAGTCTAAGTGTGAAGTTAGTGAAGGATGGTTCAATTAACTTGGGATGTGAGTAAGATACAGGCAACAACCACCATTTCATTCATCCATACAAGTACTTGAGTTGTTCTCTATCGATATTTGACTCGTTTCAGTTTGCGATTATTTGTGGGGTTTTACTGATTGGATGAGATCCCTTTTGATTGTTAGCTTAAGAGGATCATGGGGAGGTGAGTGCATATGGTTACCTCATAAAAATGTTATTGAGCAAAAGACGCAGCCTTTTAGCAATGGTTACGGCATGTATGCTTCTATTTTTTTTTTTATTTTTTTTTTATTTTTTTTTTTAAATGTGGATTTGTAGTGTTGCAGTGTATTCTTGTCCAAAAGAAAAATGAAAAAGAAGATGATGGTCTTGGTGGTGTATGTCTTGTGCTTTAAATTCTGGCTTGTGTGAACGTTTTAGCATTCTATATTTGGTTTTGGGCCTTGTGGTACAATTGTTTTTTCGCTTTACTTCTGCTTGACAGTATTCTACCAGCACCCCTTGAATACTGGACTGGTAAATTGCATTTTGTAAATGAACACTACTAGATTGATGGGCCTAAGACCGCTTTATTACCATGAATTTCACATTCTACGAGCCCGAGCCCGAGCTCAATCTTAAATTCGGGTATATGCTTGCATGCCTTTCACATTCTGTGAGCCTGAGCCCAATCTTAAAATCGGGTATATGCTTGCGATTCACCGCTGCAGCAGCCATGATTCATTGACTTGAGTGTGTTTTGACTATTTAATTTGTATTTGAGAAGCTGCAGCTATGACAGCTAATTTATTTAACTGGTTTCCAGTGGCACAAGATTACAAACTTCGTATGTAGTTTATATTATGTTATTTATTTTAGAAGATTAAAATTTTGAAGATCAAATAATAAAATACTTAAACTTGGAAGTTAAATAAAAAGATAAGTAAAGTTGAAGTTATAAAGATAAAATAGAAATTATCATACAAGTTGAAGAGTATTTTAAGAAGTCAAAAATTTGTTCACACCAAACTTCTCCTCAGACTTCATATACTTCCTTCGTCCCATAATATATGACGTTTTAGAGAAAGAGTATGAGATAAGAATGTCAAAATGTATTAGAGACAATTGATACTATATTTAATGTTATACCATTATTTTTTTAATTCTTATATACTACTCCCTCCGTTCCTAAAAGATTGTCGTTTTAGGAGGTAATTTTTGTTCCAAAAAGATTGTCGTTTTGAGTTTATCAATACACATTAATTATTTTTTTCCTACTTTACCCTTATTTAAAACTTTCTTCTATTTAAATTTTATTCCCTTCCCAATGATTCTTATTCAATTTAATGCTATAATCCAAGTAGTAATTGGTTGAATAAGAAGTTAATTGGTTGAATTGAATAAGAAACATTGGGAGGGAAATAATTGGTTGAGACAATTAATAAGGGTAGTATAGTATTTTTGCTAGGTATTAATTATATTTCTTAATCTGTGTGCATTAACCTTAAACGACAATCTTTTAGGAACAGAGGGAGTACCTCCGTTCCTTAATATAAGCCGTTTTAGAGAAATGTTCTTATTCCTTAATATAAGTCGTTTGAGAATTTCAAGTAAACATTAATTGTTTAGTTTCCAATATTACCTCAAGTATTAAATGTAACTTTGGTTCTCTCACTATTTTCTGTCCAATAAATAACAATCTCTTCTTCCAATATAAAGGCAATATAGATAATTGATATTATAGTTAATGCTATACAATCATTTCCTTAATAATTGTGTACAACTCTAAAACGACCTATATTAAGGAATGAAGGAAGTACAACTCTAAAACTTCATATATTATGGGACGGAGAGCGTACTCCCTCCGTTCCTTAATATAAGTCGTTTTAGAAAAATATTTTTATTCCTAAATATAAGTCGTTTGAGAATTTCAAGTAAATATTACTTGCATAGTTTCCAATATTACCCCAAGTAATAAATACAACTTTGGTTCTCTCACTATTTTTTGACCAATAAATAACACTCTCTTTTTCCAATACAAGGGCAATATAGATAATTGATAGTATATTTAATGTTTTATAATCATTTTCTTAATACTTATACACAACTTTAAAACGACCTATATTGAAAGATTATTAAATATTGAAGATCTCTAGATACCATCAATGGATAGTTAGAATAGTGTAGATGAAAAGTTTGGTCATTAAATTTAAGTGTAAACGGGCTTCCTAAAACCAGTATTGTTATGAGTAAAATAAATGTTGTAACAGTTACGAAAAACAGAATAGAAACTATATATATATATATATATATATATATATATATATATATATATATATATATATATTTACTTATTTTAAATTACAGAAAATAATTTATTAAGGTTAGTACTTGATACTATGTCCTTAAGACAAGTATACCCTCCGTACGGTATTCAGAGTTGATAGCACTTGTCTCTAAGGATACAATAACAACATGTGTTATAGCAACACTACAAATAACACACTCAACGAACCAAAATAAATGCTCTAGACTCTCTGTTAATATAATTAAACTATAAAATGTTTATGAAATGAAGAAGAAGACCTAGAATGCTTGAATGAACTGAGTGAATCAAATGGATGCCCCCTCCTATATATTTATAGGAGAGAATAGTGACCCTTCAGAAGGGACATAACCCCTTGAAAAGACATTATTAAGCCAAAACGACGTAGTTTTAAAACTTATAAGAAGAGGCGTGTCTTTTCGAACCATAAAACAACGTAGTTTTAGCTTTAGTAGAACAAAAACGACGTAGTTTAAGGCTTAACAGAAAAGGCGCGCCCGTTCATTTAAAGACGACGTAGTTTTGGCCTTTCCCAAAACGACATCTGTTCGGCACGCAACGCTTCCGAAAATGACACAGTATAATGATAATAAATTATCAAAACGACACAATTTTGATAATACAACTAAATAAATAATAAATAAAATTTAAATAAACTTTTAATTAAAAATTTATATACAAGGACCGCGAGTCACGAGCCACGAGCCTGAGCCATGTCGGCCAGTCGTCGGCACGCGTGTGGGTTCACAAAAATGGGGTGCCCTTTAGGGCCCAAGCCTAAGAGCAACTGTCATGTATATAAACCTATTAAATCTTTAGTTCTTAACCAATATATGTGGGACTTGACTTTCCACATATATTTATTATCATTTATCATTTTCAAATGTGATCTTTGGGAGTTAATATCTTATTCATTACTCAATGGATTTGAACTTCTAAATAGTTAATTTAATCTACTCATAGAGTAGAACACATTGATATGTGAATTCACTTAAAATAATTATTAAAACCCACTTTAATTTTGGCTCAAATTCTAACCGTAACAACTCGGCTCTAATCTCGAGTTTGAAACAGATCAAATCCATCAAAACAAGACTTAAATTATTAACTCAATAGTATTTTCTTGGATTATCTTAGTCCATTACAAGTTTACCCAAAAGGTCATTACCGAAGATATTTTTGTTAGTAACTTAATTTTTTATAAACAGACAAATTCTTCTCACATGTTTCAATGTAGGACTTGATATTACAAATGTAAAGTAGGATCTAAATTAAACACACACACACACACACACACACACACACACACACACACACACACACACACACACACACACACACACACACACACACACACACACACACATATATATATATATATATATATATATATATATATATATATATTAATGGCAACCGATTCTTTAGAAGGAACTATTCCAACAAACATCATCTCTAGCGTTGATTAATATAATTAATGATTGGGACCTGAATTTAATTAAAGCTCTGCCGCTATAAGTTGTAGCAACAGTAACAATACTTGTAGCGTCATTTAATTTACTAAAGTAATATTATTATAAGTATTAATTATTATTATAATAATAATAAACGACCCAACATGTCGCTGGATATTATTATTTTTTTAATGTAATATTATATTAGTATTTCAATTCTCATGTAATATTATATCATTATTTCAATCCTTCTTTTCCATTACTATTTCAATCCGAATTGCATGATGCCGCTACATGTTGTAGCGGCTAATTTATTCATTGTAATATTATATTACTAATATATTCATTCCCCATCTTGGTTAAACGGTAATAATAATAATAATAAATAAATAAAAAATAAAATTAGTGAGATATTATTGTTATTGTTGTTGTTATAAATATTATTATTATTGTTATTATTATTATTATTACTGTTTGACCAAGAGGAGGAAGGAATATATTAGTAATATAATATTACAATGCTAGCCGCCACATGTTGTAGTGACATGTTGGATTGTTTATTATTATAATAATAATAATTAATACTTATAATAATGTTACTTTAGTAAATTAAATGCCGCTACAAGTGTAGTTACTTTCGTTAAAACTTGTAGTAGCATAGCCTTAATTAAATTCAATCTCAACTATTATTTATATTGATTAACGCCGGAGATGATAATTGTTGTAATAGTCCCTCTAGTAATAGGTTGTCATAGATGCATGCTATATGTATATATATATATAGAGGAAGGATCAAGAGCATTCCATTTATCTAGCATTCCTCTTTAAATATCATTTTTTTATTAAAACTACGTCGTTTTGAAGGTTCTTTTAAAAAATAAGTGGGATCGCAGGTGACATTTTTATAAATAAAAAGAAAGCAAGTGGGACCACTCTATTTTAAAAACCTTCAAAACGACGTAGTTTTAATAAAGGAGTGATATTTAAGGAGGAATGTTAGATAAGGAGAATACCAATTATATATATATATATATATATATATATATATATATATATATATATATATAAAAATCATCCTGATTTCTGAGTAATTTGATTGCTGTTAATATATATTACTTCAGTCATTTTAAAATATGAGTGAAATTTTTATTTTAGTCTATTCTTAAATTATATATTTCTAATAGTAGCTTTTAAAGTGAAATGAAATTCTTAATAACTCATTACTTCTATTCTAGGTCTATTAAATACTATTAATGACACCACTACTAAATTTTTAACTAATACGAGAACATGTAGTATTGCTTTGACAGTAACATGGCATGGCATGGCATGGCATGAATTAGCTGGATTAGTTCGGAAGTTTGCACGTGGAATAATTTACAAGTACGTCGGCAGACAGGCAGCAATTTGGCTTAAATTAAATCATGTCAAATTTTGGGTGGTGGTGGTGGTAGCTGTCTTTTACCAATTATTATACTTCTAATTATACTAAATATAACAAATTAGTATATATTTTTGTACGTAATACATAATTTATTCGTATAATAATAATAATAATAATAATAATAATAATAAAAACCATCAGCATATGAATGAATGAATACCTTCAATTATGAACTCGTCTTCTTAATGAACTGCTCTACTATTAGTCTCACGTTATCAACTTTTTGACCATGCTCACGTGATCAAAATGATACTCTCTGCATTTTAAAATTGTGTTCAAGTATTAAAAAAATAATTGTATAGCGTTAAATATAATATTAATTGTCTATATTTTTTTTATTAAAAAAAAAGAGTGTTACTTATTGAATAAAAAATAGTGAGAGAATCAAATTTATATGTATTACTTAAAATAATATTAAAAATTAAGTAATTAATACTTATTTGAAATAACTTATTTAATAAATAAAAATAATTTTTTAAAACAACTTATATAAGTAACGAGGGAGTATTATACTAAAGAACTCGTCACACAGGACAGTCCTGCACTCTATCCGCCCATGACATTTAATGAATACCGAACTTTCATGAGGACAAGGGGAACTTGTGGAAAATCACAAGTTGAATACTCACTAAAATCACCGCGATAAATTATATGCATATATGTATATATGGATTTAATTTAATCTTCTGTCTTACCATCGATCTGTCGCATCTTTTGTGTGACTACTAGTTTGTATGAAGTACCATATACTACCTCCGTTTCTTAATATAAATCGTTTTAAAGAATTTTTTTTATTTTTTAATATAAGTCGTTTGAGAATTTTAAATAAGCATTAATTGCTTAATTTCCAATATTACCCCAAATATTAAATGCAACTTTGATTCTCTTACTATTTTCTGTCTAATAAATAACAATCTCTTCTTCTAATACAAGGGCAATATAGACAATTGATATTATAGTTAATATTATACAATCATTTCATTAATACTTGTGCACAACTCTAAAACGATCTATATTAAGGAACGGAGAGAGTATATGAGAATGCTGAAAAAAATGCATCTAAATAATGACTTGTACTTGATATGATTTTTGTAAGACCCCAAATTATTAATAAATGAAATTTATTTTCCTCTATTTATTATTTTGAAATAGTAAGGATTGATTTGATTAATGTGGATAGTTATGGGTAAAATACGCAAATATTTCAAAATAAGCAAGTGGTTATAAAATATTCATTGTTGTTAGGGAATATTCGTTTGGTCGTGGAATATTCTTCTTTGTGTCGGGGAATATTAAATGCGATGTTGCATATGATCTTTTTTGGGCCCCATAACTGGAAAAGCGATTGGATGAAGAAAATGACAAATATAAGTTGTTTAAAAAAATAACAGGCGTAGTTATTCACAGATAATCTTTGTTAAAATACCTACGTGGTTAAAACACAAGATGTCTGGCGTTATCGCACGAAGTAGCACACAGTATTGCACAAATTATTGATTCTTACGTGAAGACACTACTCGATAATTATTACGATGAATTCTTGTTCGATATTTTATTTTATTGATTCAATAATTGCTGCGTTGATATTTTATATTCTTTGTTGTTTGATAATTGTCACTATATCGATATTTTCCATTATCGAAAGCTAATAATTCATATTATCCGAATAATATTATTAGATAACATTATTGGCAATGTCTAGAAAGTTACATCAAGGAGAGGTTTGGTCACCTAATTACGCGTCGATAAGGAGAAATTCTTATTGGAAAGCCCTCTTTCCAGGAAGCGCACGGTTGTCAATATTGTGATTCGTAATATTATTTGTGAATTATTAATTATTGATTCATATGATGAGGAAAATATTGATTTTATGTGGATATAGATGGAGAAAATTTTTAATGTGACAATTGTTGAAAATTAAAATTTTATCTTTTTACGATAAAATAATTTATTTAAATATATTATTATATTTTAATAATATAATAATGATGATATTTTTACGATGAATGTGGGATATATGAGTATATATGGAGGAGGAGTATTTTTGTTACCAAAATATTTAAAACATGTTAAACATGTCGGTGGACCCCATTTATTGGTGAAATTTGATTATAATTCGTAAAATCGTCTGATTTATGGATTTCGGTCAATTTTGTTTGGAATTTGGAAAACTTTCTTCTCGCAAAGTTGTAGAGAATTGAATTTCCTATAAAAATTCGCGAGATTCAATTTTTCCGACAAAAGGGCTATTTATTATGAATTATTGAAGTTAGAAACTTGAAATAATTGATTTTGGAAGTTTAAAATATTTTAATTATGGAAAACGTTTTTGGTGAGTTAAGTGGGTCTAGCATGTGTTATTGATTGCTGAAATCAGATCTCCAAAAGTGGGCGTATGGAATTTTAACAAATAATAATATTATTTTAATAAATTTTACTAACTTTGGTGTTTAAAGCATTTTCCTATAAATAGGGTTCTTAGGTTAGAATTGAAAATTACACGTAAACCTGAAGTTTTCTCTATATTTTCTCTCTATATATTGAAAGCGTATTCTTGTGAGGATTTTGATACTTTGAGTATTGTTATACGGTGCAAGTTTCCTTGACTTATACCCAGGTATTCTAGCCGGAGGTACTTAATCTTTCGAGGTAAGGGATATTATTTTTTTAGTAATAATATTATTTCTTCAATATCATTATCTTTGAAATATTGATCCGAAGTTTTTATCAAATTTGAAACTTTTGGTGTCTGAGATTCTTATTCACGTATACTAGCCTTATTCACGTATCTGACATTATTCACGAATCTTGTGACACCCCAAAATAGGTCTACATCACCCATTACGAGTTGTCGATACACAAAGATGCGAAACAACTACAACTTTATTATTACAATAGTAAAGCTGTGAGTTTAAATGAGATATTGCCATCTGCACAATATCCACATACAAATAAATCTTCATCATAATTATTGATACATTATTTTACAACAATGGTGAGGACTACTAAACAACTCTCCCTAGAACCTTCATTCCATTTACCCAGGCTTCGTCTTTCATTATATTCTCGCCTCGAGAAGAAAAATGGAACAAAAAGGAAAAGGGTGAGCTCGATTAATTTGATAAAGAATATTATGACTAAGATAATATACAACAAAATTATCGTTAGTCTTCAACAGGAAAAATATAATAGAATACAATAGACAACAAGTTTTAAATCAATATTTCGCAATGAAATAATAATTCATTAGAAGAGTTAAGTAGAGAATGCAAACTACTATCTTTTATGTATGAATTTTAAAGTTCATCGTCTCTATTTTTTATCCCCGTAACATCAATTAATATATATACGGGATCAAATATTCATTCTTACTTCTGTGCAAGGACATTCACCAGGTTGGTCATATTCATCTAAACACATGTTCATCTTTTTGCCTTTCTACGGCCAAAGATATTCATCGAAAATCATTCATCTTTGCACTACGAGGCCAAAGATATTCATCATAAATCATTCATCTTTGCACTACGGGCCAAAGATATTCAATAATATCATCATTTAAGGCGAGGATGATGAAAAATATTTTTTAAAAGCGAATCGGTAAAACAAAATGACAAGGATTAAAGATTAAGGATTCGTACTTTGTTTTATCCACGTCCAAAAATACCTCAAAAATAATTATAGTGGTGTAAAATTTAAGAATGATCAAAACATGGATCTGATCAAAAGCTAGTATCCGAATAAATATTTTAGACGAAAAGAAAAATTTTCATTTTTCGATGAATAGTGCCGTATTCGTGAATAAGTAACCCGCTACTAAAAGTTCCAAATTTGATAAAAACTTGAGATCAATATTCAAAGATAATGATATTGAAGAAATAATATCATTACGAAAAAAATAATATCCCTTACCTTGGAAAGGCAAGATCTTCACCTTTGGAATCTTGGATATAGGCTATAACTTGAACTTTGCACCGTATAAAAATACTCAAAGTATACTCAACATACTCACAAGAATATTTCGATAATATAGAGAGAGAAACTTGACCGGTGTAATTTTCAATTAACCCAAGCACCTATTTATAGGAAAATGCTTAGAACACCAAAGCGAGAAAATTTAATATAATAATATTATATATATTACAATTTCTACGCACACTTTGAATCATCTGAATTCAGCCACTTACATGTGTTTAAGGAGGCTAATCAACACAAAAACGCGTTTTTCTATTTTAAATATTTTAAACTTCAAAAATCAATTATTTTGGTTCTTGAACTTCAATAATTCATAATAAATAGCTCTTTTATCGGAAAATCGAATCTCAAGCGTTTTTTATAGGAAATTCAATTCTCAACAACTTTACTGAGAAGAAAGTTTTTCTAAATTCCAAATGAAAATGGTAGAAATCCATAAACGAGCGATTTTTTGTTTATAATCAAATTTGGTCAATAAATGGGTCCATGAGACATGTTTAACATGTTTTAAACATTTATTGCAACAAAAATATTCTTCCTCCTCGTATACTCATATATCCCACATTCGTTGTTAAAATATCACCATTATTATATTATTAAAATATAATAATATATATATATTTAAATATATTATTTTATCAAAAAAGATAAAATATTAATTTTCAACAATTGTCACATTAAAAATTTTCTCCATTTATATCCACATAAAATTAATATTTTCTCATCATATGAATCAATAATTAATTATTTATAAATAATATTATGTAATCACAATATTGACAACTGAGGCGGTCCTGGAAAGGGGCTTTTCAATAAGAATTTTTCTTACTTGGTAGCAATTAGGTGACCAAACCTCTCCTTAGGCGAACTTTCTAGACATTGCCAATAATGTTATCTAATAATATTATTAGGATAATATGAATTATTGCTTCGATAATGAAAAATCTTGTGTAATGACAATTATTGAAACAACAACAATATAAAATATCAACGCAACAATTATTGAACCAATAAAATAAAATCTTGAATAGTAATTATCGTAACCATTATTGAGTAAGTGCATGCCTTCACGTAAAGAGTCAATAATTTGTGTAACATCGTGTCTTCTTCGCATGCAACAACGCGTATTCACGTGTTTTAACCAAGGGTATTCCAACGATTCCAAGCGGTAAACAAGAATAACTACGCTAGTTATTTTTAAACAACTTATATTTGTCGTTTTCTTCCTCCAATCGCTTTCAGATTATGGGGCCCATACATGGTCGCGGTACCGTCGCATACGAATATTCCCCGACAGTACGAATATTCCACGACCAAACGAATATTCTCCAACAACAATGAATATTTTATAACCACTTGCTTATTTTAAAATATTTGCATATTTTACCCATAACTATCCACATTAATCACATCAACCCTTACTATTTCAAAATAATAAATAGAGGAAATTAAATTTCATTTATTAATTATTTGGGGTCTTACAAATACGACACTATTCATCGAAAAATAAAAATTTTTCCTTTTCGTCTAAAATATCTATTGTGGATACTAGCTTTGATTGTATCCATATTTTGATCATTCTTGAATTTTACACCACTATGATTATTTTTGAGGTATTTTTGGACATGGATAAAACAAAGTACGAATCCTTAATCCTTAATCCTTGTCATTTTGTTTCACTTTGGATTCGTTTCTTTTAAAAATATTTTCATCATCCTCGGTCTTAAATGATGATATTATTGAATATCTTTGGCGTTTTTGTAGTGTAAAGATGAATGATTTACGATGAATATCTTTGGCCGTAGTGCAAAAGATGAACAGGTGTTTAGATGAACATGACCAACTGATGAATATCTTTGGCCTGTAGTGCAAAGATGAATATTTGATTCCAGATATGTATTGATTGATGTTCCAGAGATAAAAGATAGATGATGAACTTTTAAATTCATACATAGAAGATAGTAGATTTCATCATCTACTTAACTCTTCTAATGACGAATATTGATTTAAAATTTGTTGTCTATTGTATTCTATTAGATTTTTCCCTGTTGGAGACTAACGATAATTTGTTGTATATTATCTTAGTCATAATATTCTTTACTGGGCTAGTTGAGCTCACCTTTTTCCTTTTTGTTCTATTTTTCTTCTCAGGAGGAGATAATGTAGCGAGTACGAGTCGGGGGATGTAATGATGGTTCTAGAGAGAGTTGTTTAGTAGTCCTCACTATTTTTGTAAAATAATGTATCAATAATTATGATGAGGATTTAGTTGTATGTAGATATTGTCTATATGACAATATCTGTATTTAAACTCACAGTTTTACTGTTGTAATAATAAAGTTGTAGTTGTTTCTGTACCATGTATTGACAACTCAGAATGAGTGATGTATACCTATTTTGGGGGCGTCACAATTTTGCTAGCTGTTGGCCTCTTAGTCAAATTAAGTTTTGTTAATAATCTGTCATGTAATTAAATGAATTTCTTTGGCTTGAAATTCTAGCTACCAACTATATATAATTACCTTGCCTCTCGTCCTTGTTTATACCCCAAGATGCTTGAATTTCTTTGAAATTACTTGCTATTTAACTCCAATGAAACCCGGACAACCTTAAAAGTTTTTTGAACATGGTGGATTTTTATCCGTTGTTCTAACTCTTGAGGTTTAGTTGATACTTATCGATCATCAATAACATAAAGAAACAATGATGACATCAAAATTCTCACATCAAAACCATAAATTAAAAACCTCGTCAGGAAGTGATCAAAGGAAGAAGTAGAAGACAACGTACGTACAAATTACAATCGTTTGCTTGTACTCCTACTAAATAATAATCCATTCATTATATAATAAGAAACAAGTTTTGATCAACATTTTAAGGCAATTAATTAATTGCGATATCTTAATTATATAAAATTTAAAATAGATATCACGTATCACGAATTCATCCAAGTTTTAATTAGTAAACAATAGTTATATTTATTTATATTAAAATGAAATAAATTCAAATGGATTTTAAATTATAAGATTTTACGTATTGAGTTAAAAAGTTAATGTTTTTATAATTCTGTACGTTTCACTTCCACATAGATGACTACTAATTAATATATAGCTAGGGCCTAGCTAGGAAACCATATCAAAGTTGTCTTCTGTTTTCTGGATCCGTCGTTTACGAACTATATATAAATCCAAGCGCAGGTATTACATTATGCAGGGAGAATCTTGTCGGCAAAATCATCGATCAGCTTAATTAGATAATTAATTGAGTCTCTGTCGTCTTGTTAGGCGCCGCACATCTAAAAGCAAACGAGCGAGCGAGCGAGCGAGCTAGCTTCAACCAACCAAGCAAGTAGAAACCAAATATTACACGCACATGCACCACTCTACTCCAATGTGCTAATGCCATGCTTAGAATTTAATAAAACTAAACTGCATGCATGTATTTTCCATATTTATCGATATATTTAGTATATATAATGTGCATGGCTGGCAGGCTGGCAGTTGTAAGTACTCTGTGGATTTGGTGGGCTCAAAAATACATGGAAACTGATGATAAGCTACCATTTCTTTAATTTTTGCATGCCCGTCTTAATTGCTTCTGTCTTTTGGGAATTCACATGAAGTGGTGCTTTTATTTGCTATCAACGTACAACAAAGATATTATCACATAAAAAAAATCGCATAATGACCACATATATACATGCATATTGTGGATTTCCGCTTGACATGTGAAGTTCGTAATATACATGTGTGTATATGTGAGTATTATGTAACCTTTTTTTAGGTGATAATATCATTATTTATCAACATATATATATGTTAATTAAGTACTGTCCTTTTTCCAGCAAAGTTATGTCATGAATTGGATAGGAAGTTATGTGCATGTGTGATAATTTGAATTAAGTCGGCATCAATTAGACAAAAATTTTGTTAAAAATCTACATCCAAATTTGTCAAACTAAAAATTATTGCAAGTATAATATATGGAGGAGCTAGGTACCGGACCATAATCCTGCACGGAATATAATTACGGAATGAACTTAATATCTCACCAACCACGTAACGTTACAAGCCTACAGTTAATTAGACGATCCATCTTTGCCTAAAAATGAAATCTTTTTAAAAAAATTGACTAAAAATTGATAAGATGTTCAAAACTTTTATTTAATGATATATATATATATATATATATATATATATATATATATATATATATATGAGTGAGACTTAATTTTGATGCAAAATTATGAAACATAAAAGAGACGTGGTGAAGGGAATAAAACACTGTTATTAATATTGAAAAGAGAGAACAGCCTATAAATAGGCTTTACATCAAAAAACTGACAGACCAATACATCTTAGCACCAACAACTACTCCTATAAAATAGGATCACATACTACACTTTCTAAGCCACTAATCAAAATACCTAAAGACTTGGACAAATTTAATTAAACTTCTAACACCCTCCCTTAAACTGAACAATCTACAGAACTTCAGTTTAAAAAGAGTAAAGCCTCCAGCGACAAGTACATGTAACTATTTCATCAAATTTGATCTTCCATGGAACAAACACCAAGTAGTCTTCTCAGCTTCATGAACACGATCAACTTGAGGGGCTTGGTCATAATATCTGCAATTTGATCCTCACTTTTGCAATAAATGAGATCAATTACTCCATCTTTTGTGAGGTCTCGTAAGAAATGAAACTTCACATCGATATGCTTGCTCCTTCCATGCAGTATAGAATTCTTAGAGAGTTTGATAGCAGAGCTGTTATCACAATAAATAGTAGTAGTATCTTGATTCTTCACACAAAGCTCTTCAAGAATTTTCTTTAGCCATATAGCTTGACAAGCACATGAAGTGGCAGCAACAAACTCAGCTTCTGTGGTCGATAAAGTGACAATTGGTTGCTTCTTTGAGGACCATGACACAGCTCCCGAACTCAACATAAAAACATGGCCTGAAGTGCTTTTCTTATCATCTTGATCTCCAGCAAAATTACTGTCTGTGAAGCCAATCAAAGCTGATTTTTCTCCCTTCTTATAAAACAACCTAAACTTCTTCGTACCTTGCAAGTATCACAGAATTCGCTTTGCAGCAAGAAGATGTGACTTAGTGGGATTCTCCATATACCTGCTAATAAGACTCACAACATACATTATATCGGCCTTGTTGATGTCAAGTACATTAAACTCCCCTGATTTGCTTGAATAAGGTGTTGTCGACCTTATTTCCTCCATCATCTTTAGTTAGCAAAACCAAACTCCTGTTGGTGTCTAATGTAATTATGCAATTCGCCATCCGAAACCTATCTGGAATCTCTTGCACATATTTTCTTTGAGAAATAAATATTCCAGCAGCTGATTGAGACACTTCAATGCCAAGAAAATAGTGCATCATTCTGAGATCAAACATTTCAAATTCAGCCATCATGAATTTCTTAAATAACTCAAGCATAGCATCATCATTTCCAGTATAGATCAAATCATCAACATATAAGCATATAATGAGCATTTTACCTTGAGCCCCGATCTTCATAAAAAGTGTGAGACCCCAGATTTATGAATAAATATTTTTCTCGAAATATTTTTATATTATGGTGTGAATTTGATATAATGTTATAGTTGTGGGTAATATTTATAAATTTTGCAAAGTATGCAAGTTGTTATATTATATTCGATTAGTCAGGGAATATTCTTTGTGTCGGGGAATATTCATACGATGGCACAATCATTGGTGGACCCCACAACGGAATTATTATCGGATTGAGAAAACGACAAAAATATTTTTATAAAAATAACGGTGGAAGTTTTTACCGTTAATCTTGTTGAACTACTACTCGGTAGTAAAATGCGATGAATATGTCGTGTGGTTGCATAGTAGAAAGCGGTATTGATTATTAATGCTTTACGTGAGAAGTCTTTCGGTTTTGTTCATTATTATTATATTAATTAATTGTTGCATAGTATCTCACGTTATTTAATTCAATTATTGTCGATATTTTATATATTATTAAATTAATAATTGAAATGTGAGTTAGTAATATTATAAATTGCAATATTAACGATATCTCAGAAGTTCTGTCGAGAGAGAGGTTTGGTCACCTAATTGCGCATCGATAGGAGAAATCCTTATTGGAAAGCCCCTCTTCACAGGAGCGACACAGTCGATTAATATTGTGAATTATAATAATGATGACAAATGTTGTTAAAAATATTGAAAGGATTTTTATGAGGTAGTTGTTGTAAATTTGGCGTATTATTTAGACCCTCATTTACCTATTTTTCAACATTATTGATAGAAAGTTATTTAAATATAATGGGACCCCCTGTGATTATGACATGTTGGGGGAGGGAACATGTGGGGCCCACGGTTTGAAAATTGAATGGGTGGGAGGTTTTGATTTTTTGGTTTATATACGGAGGAGTATTATTATTATCATTATATATATATATATATATATATATATATATATATATATATTATATTTAAAAGATTTTGCTTTAAATATGGACCATTAGATTAAAAGTAAATTAATACTGACCAGTTCATGAATTAATTACTATGCGATCCATTCTTTTATAAATAGAAGCTCATTCCTTCATTATTTTCTTTAATTCTTTGAACTTCTCCAGAGAGAAAGTTATAGAGAGAAATAATAAGAGAAGTCTGCTAACTTTCTTTTCCTTTATCCAGTTTCTTTTACGGTAGAGGATATTACTCTTTTTGTATTCAAGAAGAGAACTTACATTATTCCATTTCTTTATTATTACATTGGAATAACTTTTGTATATCGCGAATACCTATACTTGGTGACGTTATTTATTATTTCGTCTTTATTATTACATCTTTATTATTTTGTTGGAATATCACATGCATGTGTTTTTTTGGGACTGGTTAATCTTTATTTATACATTGGAACATCTGCCGATTGTGATTTTCACGACTGGTTCCGTTATTATTATTTTGTTGGAATAACTTTTATGTCTGTCGCGAAGTACCGCATGCATGGTTATTTCATTGTTATTCCATTCTTTATTATTACATTTGGAACATCCATCGGTGTGATTTTCACCGACACGGTTCCGTTATTATTATTAATCTGTTGGAATAACTCATCATCACAATCACCGCATGCATGGTGATTTCTGTTGTTATTCCATTCCTTATTATTCTCAGTTGATTAAAATTTTGACTTTTATACTCCATGAAATTAGTGGAATATCCTTGATATTTGCGCTTCATCCAGTATTTTTCATGGAAATATTCTTATGAGCATTCATGAATTTTACTCTACAAAGCAATATCATGTTGACAACTTGGACGTTATTAGTTCATGAATAACTTAATTCTTGAACTTGTTTTATTGAATTCTTATATCATTGTCATCATCCTCATGTTTATATTTTTTTTTAAAGTCATCTGTGGCCTGTAGAGCATCGATGGACTTGGTATGATTATGACTAGGGATTATTCGGTGTAATTATAACCGTAATATTATAAATGATGTGGTAAAAGTCCTCATTGGCCCGTAGTGCATTGATGGACAGTTGTTGGCATGATCATGACCATTGATGAATACACAAATATCTTGGCGCGTAGTGCATGGAATTTGTGGTCGTGACCTAATGAATATCCTTGGTCAGTAGTGCGGGGATGATGTGGATTATTTATTAAAATTTGAGTCCCAGCGATAAAAGTAATGAAAAACCTTATAAAAACATAAAAGATAGTAGATTTTATTCTCTACTTGACTCTTTTAATGGATTGCTTGATCCGCTGCAGTTAAACTTGATGTCTATTGTATTTTATCAGTTTAACATTGTTGAAGGCTAATGATAATTTATTTTGCATTATCTTAGTCATAATATTTCTTCTTTGGGCTAGTTGAAAGCTAACCCTTTCTTTCCTTTATTCTCTTGAAATGAGAATGTAAATGGACCTAGTCGAGGGACGGAGTGATGGTCCGAGATGGTGTCTTAGTAGTCCTCACTATTCTATAAAATAGTGTGATAATAAATGTAATGAGGACATTTTTTTAGAGTGGATATTGTCTAGAAGACAATATTTGTATTAAAACTCACAGCTTGTATTTTGTCGTAATTTACACGACTGTTGTATAATTAAGTTGTATTTGAATTTTGTACCATGTATTTGGCGACTCAAGATGGGTTATGTATACCTATTTTGGGGGCGTCACAAAAAGTGTATGCTCATAAGGACATTTGTGAAATCCTTCCTTTAAAAAATAAGTTTCTATACGACTATACCAAGCTCGAGAAGCTTGCTTTAGTCCATATAGAGCCTTTTTTAATTTATAGACTTTGTGCTCATTACCTGCTTTCACATATCCAGGAGGTTGATCAACAAATATCTCTTCTTCCAATGTATCATGGAGGAATGTTGATTTTACGTCCAACTGGAAAATAGGCCAAGAGTTTTGAGATGCTAATGCGATCACCAATCTAATTGTATCATGCCTCGCCACAGGAGCAAATACTTCTTTGTAGTCTACACCGAACTCTTGCTTATAACCCTTAGCCACCAAGCGAGCTTTGTACTTGTCTATTGCACCATTCTCCTTCAACTTTGTCTTATACACCCACTTGACACCAATGGTCTTATGCCCTTTTGAAAGCTCTATTAACTCCCAGGTGTGATTTCTTTCAATGGCTTCTATTTCAGCATCCATAGCCTTCTGCCATTTTGTTTCCTTGACAGCTTCGTGAAAGAAGGTGGGATCACAATCTGAAAATAGAACAAAGAGTGTAAGTGGGTCTTCAGTCTGATCAACTCCAGTTACCTCATAATCAGACATCCATGCGGGGCTCCTTCTAACACGTTGGGGACGTGAAACACTTGTTGGAATGAATTGCTCCTCAGTTCCTGTTGTTGTAGAAATTTCTGTTGAAGTTTCTATTGCTGCAGAATCTGGTAGAGTGTTGGGGGTTGTTGTAAGACCCCAAATAATTAGTAAATGAAATTTAATTTCCTCTAATTATTATTTTGAAATAGTAAGGGTTGATGTGACTAATGTGGATAGTTATGGGTAAAATACGCAAATATTTCAAAATAAGCAAGTGGTTATAAAATATTCATTGTTGTCGGGGGGGAATATTCGTTTGGTCGTGGAATATTTCGTCTTTGTCGAGAATATTAAATGATTGACCAATACGCGACCATATGTGGGCCCCATAACGGAAAGCGATTGGAGAAAAAAAATGACAAATATAAGTTGTTTAAAAATAACTTGGCGTAGTTATTACAGAGTTTACCTTTGTTGGAATACCCTTTGGTTAAAACACGAGAATCGCATTGTTGCACAAGAAGCACTGCGGTATTGCACCAATTATTGACTCTTACGTGAAGAAGGCACTACTCAATAATGGTTACGATAATTCTTTATTCGATTATTTTATTTTATTGGTTCAATAATTGTTGCATTGATATTTTTATATTCTTTGTTGTTTGATAATTGTCATTACACAAGATTATTTTTCATTATCGAAGCAATAATTCATATTATCTCGAATAATATTATTAGATAACATTATTGGCAATGTCTAGAAAGTTCATCTAAGGAGAGGTTTGGTCACCTAATTGCGCGCCAAGAAGGAGAAATTCTTATTGGAAAGCCCTCTTTCCTCACGAAGCGCACGGTTATCAATATATTGTGATTTACGTAATATTATTTGTGAATAATTAATTATTGATTCATATGATGAGGAAAATATTGATTTTATGTGGATATAGATGGAGAAAATTTTTAATGTGACAATTGTTGAAAATTAAAATTTTATCTTTTTCGATAAAATAATTCATTTAAATATATATATTATTATATTTTAATAATATAATAATGGTGATATTTTTACAACGAATGTGGAATATATGAGTATCTGAGGAGGAAGAGTATTTTTGTTGCAATAAATGTTTAAAACACGTTAAACATGCTCGGTGGACCCTATTTATTGATTTTGAAATTTTATTATAGCCTCTAAATCGCCCGTTTGTTGATTTTGGTCAATTTCGCTTGGAATTTGGAAAAACTTTCTTACGCAAAGTTGTAGAGAATTGAATTTCCTATAAAAACTCGCAAGATTTGAATTTTTCGACAAAAGGGCTATTTATTGTGAATTATTGAAGTTAGAAGCTCAAATAATTGATTTTGGAAGTTTAAATTATTTTAAATAATAAAACGTTTTTAACAAGGTAGGTGTGCCCACTAGCATGGAAAAAGAGCTGAGATCAGATTGTCCAAGGTGTGCGTGAAGATTATATATATATATATATTAATATTTTAATAAATTTTATAACTTGGTGTTCTAAGCATTTTTATAAATAGGGTGCTTAGGTTAGAATTGAAAATCACATCGTAAATGAAGTTTTCTCTCTCTATATTATCGGCGTATTCTTGTGAGTATTTTGAGTATACTTTTGAGTATTGCTATACGGTGAAAGTTCAAGTTATAGCTTTATATCCAGTATTCCGGTTAAGTATTGTCTTTTTCGAGGTAAGGGATATTATTTTTTCATAATGATATTATTTCTTCAATATCATTATCTTTGAAATATTGATTTGAAGTTTTTATCAAATTTGGAGCGTTTGGTGTCGAATTGTTCTTATTCACGATACTCAAGACTTTATTCACGATATCTGAGATTATTCACGAATCACTAAGCCTATTCATCGAAAAATGAAAATTTTTTCTTTTCGTCCAAAAATATCTATTGTGGATACTAGCTTTGATTGTATCCATGTTTTGATCATTCTTGAATTTTACACCACTATGATTATTTTTGAGGTATTTTTGGATGTGGATAAAACAAAATACGAATCCTTAATCCTTAATCCTTGTCATTTTGTTTCTTTGGATTCGTTTCTTTAAAAAATATATATATATTTTCATCATCCTCGATCTTAAATGATGATATTATGGAATATCTTTGGCTGTAGTGCAAAGATGAATGATTTTCGATGAATATCTTTGGCACCGTAATGCAAAGATGAATGATTTCGATGAATATCTTTGGCCCGTAGTGCAAAGATGAGCAGTGTTTAGATGAACATGACCAATTTGGTGAATGTCATTGGCTTCAGTAGTACTGAGGATGAATATATGATTCCGGATATATATTGATTGATGTTACGGGGATAAAAATATTGATGATGGATTTATTAAATTCATAGATATTAGTAGATTTCATCCTCTACGTAACTCTTCTATGAATTAATATTTTCATTGCAGTATTGATTTAAAACTTGTTGTCTCTTGTATTCTATTAGATTTTTTTTCCTGTTGAAGACTAACGATAATTTGTTCTATATTATCTTAGTCATAATATTCTTCTATGGGCTAGATTGAGCTCACCCTTTTCCTTTTTGTTCCATTTTTCTTCTCAAGAAAGCGAGAATGTAAGCGAGTACACAGTCGGGTATGGAATGATGGTTTTAGAGAGTTGTTTAGTAGTCCTCACCATTTTGTAAAACAATGTATCAATAATTATGATGAGGATTTATTTGTATGTGGAAATTGTTTAGATGGCAATATCTCGTATTTAAACTCACAGCTTTTCTTGTTGTAATAATAAAGTTGTAGTTGTTTCTGTACCATGTATTGACAACTCAGAATGGGTGATGTATACCTATTTTGGGGTGTCACGGTTGTCGAAAGTTATTGCAGAGGTCACATTGTCTTTGATTCATTATTGGTCTTTATCAAAATCTGCTTTGGAATGTGAATCAAATAGGGTTGACTCCCAAGACCACGTCTTTTCTTCATCAAAAACCAAATCACGGCTAATGACAATTTTCTTAGTAATAGGATTAAAAAATTTATATGCCTTTGACATATCACTAACACCAAGAAAAATGCATTTTTCACCTTTGTTATCCAACTTTCTTCGGTTCTCATCAGGAACATGAGCATAGGCTATACACCCAAACACCCGAAAATGATCAACAGTTGGTCGACGCCCACTTCATGCTTCTTCGGGAGTTATATTTTGAACAGCTAGTGTGGGAATTCTGTTTAAAATATGAACACTCCAATTAACAGCCTCAGCCCAAAAGCTCTTGGGAACACCACTCCTTTGTAACAAGCTGCAAACCATATTAAGGATTGTGCGATTTTTCCTTTCACACACGCCATTCTACTGGGGAGAGTAAGCTGCAGTAAACTGCCTTCTAATTCCATGTTGACTGCAGAAATTTTCAAACTCCTGTGACATGTACTCTCCCCACGATCTGTACGGAGGCTTTTAATCGGCATGCCAACTTCTTTTTCAACCTGTGCTTTGAATTGCTGAAAGACTGTAAAAGCTTCTGATTTTTCATGCAAAAAATAAACCCAAGTTTGCCTACTATAATCATCAATGAACGATATAAAGTATCGTTTACCTCCCTGGTAGATTGGTTTGATCGGCCCGCACAAGTCAGAATGTACCAGTTCAAGCACCGTCTTTGCTCTTGTAGACTTTTCCGTTGGGAAGGCGTCCTAATGTTGTTTGCTAACAACAAATTCTTCACAGATTTCAGAAGGGAACTCAAATAGTGGAAGGCCTGTCACCATACTTTTCTGTTGCAGTGTCTTCAAGCCACCGAAACTGAGATGACCATAGCGAAAGTGCCATAGCCATGTTGTATCTTTCAAGTTTGCAGAGGAGCATGAATGAGTGGCGTCATGGAGAAAAAGAGGGAACATACGATTTGACGTCATGTTGACCCAAACAATTAAGCCCAGCTTTGCATCTTGAATAAGACATACGCCATCTTTGATTTTAATCTCATATCCTTTTTCTTGCAGTTGGCCCACACTAAGCAAGTTAGTCTTTAAATCTGGTCCAAAAAGGACATTCGAGATAGTGTGGGTGATGTTTCCTCCGGTCTGAAAAGTTACCTTTCTTTTTCCCTTTACTGCAATCATGGAATTGTCGCCAAACTTCACTATGTTGCGGAATGATTCGTCAATTTCAGAAAACAACCTCATGTCTCCGCACATGTGGTTGCTACAGCCGGTGTCTAAGTACCACATGTGTTGATGAGTCTCTTCCTTAACGTGACACATCATCAACAAAGACACTTCTTCTTTCTCTTTTTCAACAAAGTTGGTTTTTTCTCCACCTTGTCTGCTGAAATTAGGTCGGCATTCTGACTGATAATGACCAAACTTATGACATTTGTAACATTCAACATTAGACTTATCTGCTGATCTTGGTCGAAAAGTTGTTGAATGATGGCCTCCACGTCCTCTTCCCCTTCCTTGGCCCCGATTTTTTTCTTGTATTTGGTTGTGTTGGGGTATTTATGATCATTATGGTGTCTTCCTCCTCTACCTCGTCCTCTGTTGGAGCCCACGTCCTCTATCAACTTTATTTGGTGTAAAATGATTTTCTAAGAAGGCCTTCAATGCTTGTTCCTCCTTATCTTGGTGTACTATTTTCTGCTCATGGACCAACAAAGAATTTTGTAGCTCGTCTATTGAGAGAGTATCGATATCTTTAGACTCTTCAATAGAATAGACTACAAAATTAAACTTTGCAGTCATTAATCGAAGGATCTTTTCAACAATACTCACATCATCTAGCTTGTCCCCATGAATCCGCATCTTGTTTGCAATAGCCATTGTCTTAGAGAAATATTCTGAAACTGACTCTCCAGGCTTCATTTGGAGAACTTCGAACTCCCGTCGAAGAGCTTGGAGTTGCACGCGTCTCGCCCTTATGTTTCCTTGAAACTTTTTCCTCATTGAATCCCAGATTTGCTTGGAAGTTTCTTTGTAGAGAATGGTTTCCAAGATTGACCGATCAATAACTTGAAAGAGATAATTCTTTGCTTTGAGATCTTTCAACTTCATCCCTTCAAGTTCAGTCTTTTGTGCTTCTGTCAAAACAACATCCACAGCTGGTTCTGCTACTCCAGAAACAACCACCGGCCAATATTCTTTGGACCGTAAGAAATTTTTCATTAACATGCTCCAATGATCATAATGACCATCGAAGCAAGGAATGGCTGGTTGCACAAAATTTTCTGCAGCCATCGATTTGGAGAAATGAGGGATAAAGCTGCTGTTGTGTATCACTCTTACTTTCACTAACGTAACAGAGAAATAAAACTACTGCTGTGTATTATCACTCTTTGTTGTTTGCTGTGTATCACTCTCACTGGCCCCTTTCTTTTTCTTTGCTCTGATACCACTGATGCAAAATTATGAAACATAAAAGAGACGTGGTGAAGGGAATAAGACACTGCTATTAATATTGAAAAGAGAGAACAGCCTATAAATAGGCTTTACATCAAAAAATTGACAGACCACTACATCCTAACACTAACCACTACATCCTAACACCAACCACTACTCCTATAAAATAGGATCACATACTACACTTTCTAAACCACTAATCAAAATACCTAAAGAGTTAGACAAATTTAATTAAACTTCTAATAAATTTGGTGTTACCAAAAAGCTCTAAATCAATTATCTTCAGAAGAACATCACCAAAAGGTTCACTCAACTGCTATCCATAAAGTTGCAGGCAAGGCCGAGGGAACAGCCATATCCTATTTTCTCCTGTCCCTTGCTAGGTTTCTAAATACACGTTTGATTATTCTATCAATCTACCTTTTCAACTATACATTTCTCGTAGATTGGATATTGGGATGAAATTATCACACACCACATACCACCAAGAAGTACTATAATTTTTTGTTATATTAGTTATATATTAAATCTTGCATTTGTACTGACCCACCTATAGGGGCTAGGACACTGGAGTTAAAATACAACTAACTACAGTATAACAAATGTAACAAAAAGTATAAAATTTTATATTAATATGTGGTGTGATAATTTCGTCTTAATTGAATTTATTTCTTGTACATTTATCCACTTCATTGTCAATTAGTCAAAAGCATAATCCACTTCTTTCTGTCACATATAAATGAAAATAGATAGGTATTGTTGAGTAACTTAATTGTTAATTAATTAATGAAACTTTACCAAGAAATTATAGAGAAAAGTACACCACTTCTTACTTAGAATGAGATTGCTTCTAAAACTTGTCTGTCCACATATTTTGACATTATTGTTCTATCCACGTTATAAGTATCGCTACAAGAGAGAGGAGACACCCTAGCTAACTATTCCAACTAGATTCTAAAGTTTATCGAGGACTTTGCACTATTAGCGTATGTGTAGCTATATCTATGGATATTACTCTCTTCGTTCCTTAATTTAATTTAAATCGTTTTAAAGAATTATTTTTATTCTTTAATATAAGTCGTTTGAAAATTTTAAGTAAACATTAATTGCTTAGTTTCTAATAATATTATCCCAAGTATAACTTTGGCTCTCTTACTATTTTTTGCCCAATAAATAATACTCTTTTTTTTCAATACAAGGGCAATATAGATAATTAATATTATATTTAATGCTATACATAGGAGTGAAAACGAGGGTGAATCTCGTGAACACTCTAATGCGCTGATTAAATTCTACCGACTCGAAAAAATTAAGCTTTCAATTCGATAAGGAATTTGATAAAGAATTTCTAATTTTATGCCAAAATTAATTTGGGATTATTACTCGGACCTCTCTTATTGTATATCTCAACTCGTTTACAAAGCGAGTTACTCACGAGCCTTCAAATCGAGTTTCGAATATGAACCATTTCGCTTAATACTGAACCACTACATACTAAATTGATTATTGAACTAATGTTTATATATAAAAGTCTTTTACTTTTATTTATGTAAAGAAATTACAAAAAATGTAATACGAATTGACAATCAATTCACTGATTTATTCAAGTACAAAATTACACAATTTAATACTACACTTTATAAATTATAAAGATTAATACAAATATCACATAGTTAGCTTATTAGTATGGATCAGACTAGTATTCGAATATGATCCATCGAGCAGGTATTGAGTATGATTCGAGAAAAAATGAAATACTCGAACCCTAATTTGTGCGAATACTGGTATACTCGAATTCGATTCATGTATCATTAAATAGAAAACGAGTATGGATCATATTCGACTTGAATCAACTTCGAATTCGAGCTGTGGATCATATTTTTGAATCGATCTCGAGTCGAGTATCGAGCTACTCTGCTCGGCTAACACCCTTAGCTATACAATTATTTTCTTAATAGGAATACTTATACACAACTCTAAAACGACTTATATTAAATAACGGAGGGAGTATATAACTAAGGAATCTTATACATTCATTTGTGGACAAAATAAATACCTACCCAGCTAGTGCCCCATGTTTTTTACCTTAATTGATTGTCAGCACATAAGTGTGCATGGCATGAAATTCTGATAAACTATTGATCACTACATTCTTCAAAATGGTGGATTAGTTGCCCCAACCACAAGTACTGTAAACCAGATGTCGGCAGTTGGGCAGAAATTAAAACGATATTATATCACATCTTTGGTGATTAATTGGATATTAATCTAACAACAAACAAAAGGGTGCATGCTAGAAGTTTTTATATCATAAATTAGATTACTAATTGTGAAACCGAATATTTAAACAACTTGAATAGTTCTTAATTATGCACATTCAGACATAATTTTTCTCTGTTAGAAAGCCATTTAATTATTTCAGAGAAATAATTATAATTTCAGAACAATAAATACCATTGGAAGTAAATTTAAAATGGTTCCCCAAATCACTATGTATCCTGAGTTGCTGACACGCCCCGAGTACAAACTTGGGGTACCCTATTATATGCCAGACCTCATTGACTCCCAAGTTCAGTCGTATACCAACCATGCATGGGCATGCAAGAGGTCATCATGTAATAAGTGTAGCACCACGCATGGGTCCGTGGAGACTGACGCATGCTAAAGCTGCCTTAGCATAATGCCCGTCTCCCAAGGTGAACTCATGTTGCCCAAAGCCTAATGCATAAGACATTCTACGATTCAACAAATAATTGGAGATCAGTTTAAGTAAGTTTGGACTCTCATCCGAATAGATTATTCAGAATCATATTTGGGTTTATCATGAATATAACCTTATCCGAGAACGAAGTGTTTATAATCGTATTCGAGAAGGAAGTGAACACGTGACCTAAATATTCGACTATATATAAATTAATAATGAGGGACCTCTGGTATGTATCAATTTTCATACGCTTATTGATCACTTAATTATCGGAGGCGAATTAATCTGGAGGCCAATTCTTCACGTATTAATTCATTCTTTTAGACATTTCGAAGCACTCAATTCTCATGGTTGAGCTGGTCGAAACAGCGTTATCAATATATATGGCCATAAGACTTAAAAGTAGGTTCCACAAATCCATATTATTCAGAAAAACAAGTTATGTACATTTGGATTGGGATCGAGAGACAGTGTGAACCACGAAAATCTATAGGGTGTACGTGGAAGTAATCCAACCAAAGGATTAGTGTCCCAAGTGACCTTGGACTTTAGATTTACTTTATTTATTTATATAATTTGTTTCTAGTACACCAAGGTGGAATAATAATAGCTTTGATATTCCATCCCCTCTTATTGGAAAAGTTGTGGAGAAAGATAACTCCTTTTGATTAAGCATGGTAGTGCTTAACATTTAATAGGGGTCATTTTTGTTATAGATTTTTTTTTTAAAACCAAATGTTAACGCCAGGATCTTTCTCCACGTCCCAATCACGTAAGACGTCACGATCTCCGCAGATAAGAAACACAAATAACACCAAAGTTTGATGGCGGTTCCGGAGTCGGAGGATATTTCAGCGTGAGAATTAGTATGTGTTCACAAAGTTAACGATGGAGGAATGTATTGTCTAGTGTTTTGAGAGAGATAATAATTTCGGGTTGTGTGTGTATGGGAGAATCAAAAAAAAATCAATATATGTGAGAACGCACTCTCATCCGATGGCTTCCTTTTTAGGTTATACTATCTTGCTTTGGATTCTCGTACACCCACTACTTACGACACCCTTCCGACCGATGGGCTCACTGAATCGTATAAGGTTTATCTACCGCTTTTTAATCGTTTTTTTCTGTAACGGCCATGATCCCATCCACATTAATGCATGGCGGGAGCCTTGGTCAACCGTCATGCTTTTTTTATCATCACAAGTCAAAGTAATGAGATATTAAAATATCTAATGGGTCGATCCATTGGACCAGGCCGATTTTAAAGATTAAAACGGATCTAATATGGTGGATCGGGCCTGGTGGCTTTAACGGATTAAAAATAAAGGTCCAATGGATTCTTTTTATGTGAGAGGCCCCAATGTCTTACCCTAAAAAATAGAAATATCACGACCCAACACCAAACTAGCCAAATTTTAATTTCTCTTAATTTTATTTTATTTTTTCGTTGTATCTTTTTGAACAAGTTCCCCTTTGTATTCTTCTTTTCGATACTCCGGATGCTCAGAATTATTAAATCTCAGTCTATATTTTGTGGTATTATTTTCAATATATAGTCCCTTTGTTTTATAAAGCTAGCTGTAAACGAGCCAACACAGTTTGAGCTCGATTCGGGCTGGATTCGAAAAAATACGAACGAGACTTGGATTCGTTAATAATATGATCCAAATCTGAGCATTAAAAATAGTTCGAATAAAAATATGAGTAGAATCTGAACAAGGTTATACTCCACTCGTTTAAGATTCAAACTACTCGAATTTTTGATTGTGATTCGATACATACTCGGTTAATACATATTCGATTAGATGTTCGATACATTCTCTTATAATATATACAAATTTAAATCAAATTAGGATAATTAGTTATTATTTTATTGTATTTTTAATTTTAATTGTGATTTTATATTTATAAAGTGTAATAATAAATATATTTTCTCATTTTTAAGTAAAATAACAAATTCAATTTATAATTATATTTATTATAAAACTAGTTATTATGTGGAGACTCGAATTCGAGCTTGAATTTGAAGCTCGCGAGTAGTTATCGAATTCGAGTACTAAATATTCGAGTCGAATCGAATCTGAGTAGAATTTTTCAAATATAATTGAATGAGTAGAATTCGAATCTGAATTATCATTTCGAAGTCGAATTGAGTAGCTCTGCTGTCGGCTCAGGTTCACCTGCTTCGTTTACACCCTTACTGTTTTATATTGACTTCCTGTTAGAACTTGTGACTCATAATATAGAAGTTATTGGAAAAGGTTAGTGCGAAGCGGAGCGAGAGACCGTAAGTCCTCCCGCGGTTGGGTGAAGACTTGGAGTGGCACGAGGGAAATGACCGAATCTTAGTGAGCTAGTGAGTGTTATCGCCAGAGATAAATATGAAGCACATTTGAGAACACGCCGATCGACGGACAGATACCCAGATTTGGGAACCACGTAAATCTTTGTGTGATTCTTAATTTTATATCGTTTGTGTGCGTGTGTGATCCTATATTGTAACACTTTCTAAATATCAAATTGGGATATTATTTGTAAGACCTCGACTTTTTTGAATAAAGATTTAATTTTTTCTAAATATTATTTTGAATAGTAAGGTGTTGATTTGATATAATGCTATAGTTATGGGTGATATGTGCAAATTTTATAAAGTAAGCATGTGAGACCCCAAATTTTACGAATAAAGATTTAATTTTCTCGAAATATTTTTTTGAATATTATGGTGTGAATTTGAGATAAAGTTATAGTTGTGGGTAGTATTTATAAATTTTTCAAAGTATGCAAATTGTTATATTATATTCGATTGGTCGGGGAATATTCTTTATGTCGAGGAATATTCGTACGACGGCACAATCATTGGTGGACCCCACAACGGAATTATTATCAAATTGAGAAAACGACAAATATATTTTTATAAAAATAACAGTGAAAGTTTTTATCGTTAATTATCTTGTTGAACTACTCAAGAGTAAAAGTACGATGTCTGGCATGTGGTTGCATAATAAAGATTACAGTATTGATTATTGATGCTTACGTAAGAAGTCACTCGGTTATACTCAATTATTGCTACGAGAATTGTTGCATCATATCTCTATATTATTGATTCAATTATCACACAAGATCATCTGCATAATATGTTATATTATTAAATCAATAATTGAGACGACAAAGTTATTCATATTATTAAATTGCAATATTTAAAATATCTAGAAGTTTACGCAAGGAGAGGTTTGGTCACCTAATCAATTGCCGCGTGATAGGAGAAATCCTTATTGGAAAGCCCCTTTCACAGGAACAACACGGTTGATAGATATTATGAGTTATAATATTAATGATGAATGTTATTAAAATTGAAGTTGTGCTCGGAGTTGAATTTGGAGGAGACTTGGACGTGATATTTGAGTCCCGAGCGATGAAATTAGTAAAAATAGACTATAAACACAAAAATTTACGGTTTTTACTATTTGGTGAAAAAGTCAATAGTTGACTTTTTGGGAAAAGTCAAACTTTGAAATTTCAAAATTTATATTTTTGATAAAAATAGTTTCATTGTGTTGAAATTATTTGTGTTAGTGAAAATTGACATTTATGTCGATAATAATTGATGTCTGAAGGTTATATTGTTCAATCGGGTATTCGGGGCACTTTTTGTGTCGGAGTACTATTCATGAGTTATTATTTACGAGTTAATATTCATGAGTTACTATTCACGAGTTACTATTCACGAGTTACTATTCATGAGTTACTATTCACGAATTACTATTCATTTAGTACTATTAAATGGGTACTATTATTCTTAGAACAATATATTTATTTTCGGTCCAAATCATTTTTGGGTACAATATTATTCCATGAGGAGATGTGCTAATTTTTCAGACCATTGGTTGAAATTATAATAGTAAATCAATATGGATCGTTGATTTAAAGTTTTAATAGTAACTTGCCCTTTCAGTTTTCCAAGAGTTACGTGTCTCTTCGGTGTTCCAAGGGTTAATTGCCCCTTCATAAATAGTAGTTGTCTCTTCAATATTACCAAGAGTTATTTGCCTCTTCGGTGTTCCAAGGGTTAATTGCCCCTTCGCAAATAGTAGTTCTCTTCAATATTACCAAGAGTCATTTTGACCCTTCGTTAAGACCAAGAGTCACTCTTAGTTTTTTTATATAAATAAGCTCATTCCTTCATTATTTTTTATTTAATTCTTTGAAACACTTGAGAGAGAAACGTAGAGAAAAAGAAGAAAAGTATACATTACTTCACTTTTCCAATATCCAGATTTTCTAAAGGTAAGGGTGTTATTCTTTCTTATTCATGAAGAGAACTTACATTATTCCATTCTTTATTATTCATTTGAATAACTCGTATATCGCAGATACCCTATACTTGGTGAAATCTTATGTTATTCCATTCTTTATTATTACATTGGAATAACTCAGAGCACGTGGCATACCCTATACATAACCCGTATTACATAAAGATACCCTATACTTGGTGAAATCCTTATGTTATTCCATTCTTTATTATTGGTTGGAATATCATGTATGCATGTGTTTACACAGGATTGGTTCAGATTATTTATTATTATTACATTGGAATATCCTCGCCCATGTCAAATCACCGCATGCATGGTGATTTCTTTTGTTATTCCATTCTTTATTATACTCGGTTGGTTAAAGTTTTGACTTATACTCCATGAAATTAGTGGAATATCCTTGATATTTGCGCTTCATCGATATCTTTCATGAAAATATTCTTCTAAGCATTCTTGAATTTTACTCACAAAGAAGTATCATGTTGACAATTTAGATGTTATTAGTTTCGGATAATTTAATTCGTGAACTTGTTTTATTGAATTCTTATATCATTGTCATCATCCTCATGTTTATATTTTTGAAAGTCATCGTGGCTCTGTAGTGCGTAGATGGACTTGGTATGATTATGACTGAGAGATTATTCGGTATAATCATGACCAGTAATGTTACAAATGATGTGGTAAAGTCCTCATTGGCCCGTAGTGCATTGATGGATGAGTTGTTGGCATGATCGGGACCATTGATGAATACACAAATATTCTTGGCGTAGTAGGCATGGATAATTGTGGTCGTGATACTAAAGAATATCATTGGGTACAGTAGTGCGAGGGGGTGATTCGATGATGTGGTTTATTTATTAAAATTTGAGTCTCAAAGAATAATATGATGATGAAAACCTTTTAAATCATAAAAGATAGTAGATTTTATTCTCTACTTGACTCTCTTTTAATGGATTGCTTATTCCAATCGCAGCTTAAACTTGTTATCTATTGTATTTTATCGGTTTAACATTGTTGAAGGCTAATGATAATTTATTCTGCATTATCTTAGTCATAATATTTCTTACTAGGTTAGTTGAGCTCACCCTTTCTTTCACTGTTCTCTTCAAAAAATGAGAACGTAGCAGGGACTAGTCGGGGGACGGAGTGATGGTTCAGATGATAGCATTAGTAGTTCTCACTATTCTATGAAATAGTGTGATAATAATTATAATAAGGACTTATTCTGAGAGTGTATATTGTCTAGAAGACAATATTTGTATTAAAACTCACAGCTTTTGTTGTATATTTAAGATTGTATTTGTATTCTGTACCATGTATCTGGCGACCCAAGATGGGTGATGTATACCTATTTTCATCACAAAGCAAGTTGTCATAAAATTTTCGTTTGGTCGGAGAATATTCGTACGACGCCGCAATCATTGGTGGACTCCATAACGGAATAACTGAATATAGAAAGCGACAAAAATAACATTTTCATAAAAAAATAACAAGACTTTTACCGTTAAACTATTGATACACCCGGTGATAAATGTATAAAGAATACACGTTGTTACTACAAAGGTAGTGCGCCAGATTTACACAAGATCTACGATTATTGATGCTTATGTAAGAAGTCACTCAGCTTCATTCAATAATTGTCACAGTAGTTGCTACATAGTATCTCATATTATTGATTCAATTATTATCACAGTATAATCTGCACAATATTTTATATTATTAAATCAATAATTGAGACGTCACAGTTATTCATATTATTATTTGCATTATTAATAAATGTCTGTGAAAGTTCATACAGAAAAAGAGTTAGGTTATTTAATTGCATACACAAAAGGAGAAATTCTTATTGAATGTTCTTTTTCAAGATATGAAGTTATATTAATGATGAATAATCATTAAAAGATTAAAAATATATTAATTAAAATAAATGATTTATAGTAGATATTTATTCAATTTTTCCTTTCCTCATAAAAAAAGAACGACCATTTTCATACAAAGAATTTGGACTAAAAATATGACCCTCGTTCTTCTTACATCTACCAATTTCTTGACAAAAAAAATTTCTGAGCGAATAATATTTTTGGCATATGTATGTCGGTCGGCCAACCATTAATTAATACTAATATTTTGGTCACTCAACTTCTAGTATATATATATATATATGCTTGCCTGTATGTTGACTTTGGTGGACTAATCATTCCTTATAATTGATGATCAGTCGCTAATAAACCGACTCTGATTTAAATTTTGACTCATTTATCATATAAACTGTTGGAAATATCGGGTTATTTTTATGTATGCATGCGCATATATTCTATAATACTATTATTTCAGGTGTTGAATATTATAAAAAATAAATAATAAATTCTATCAATAAAATAATTTAAATGGTAGGATTAATTTGTACGTACATAAACCTGTTAATTTTATCAGATCGATCCCGACTCTAACAGGACTAGATTTCTAAATTATATATTTCTCCCTCCGTTTTTTAATATAAGTCGTTTTAAATAGTATTTTTATTTTTTAATATAAATCTTTTGTGAATTTCAAATAAGTATTAATTGTTTAGTTTTCAATATTACCTCAAATATTAAATATAATTTTGGTTCTCTCATTATTTTTTGCTCAATAAATAATATTTTTTTTTTTAATACAAAGATAATATAAAAATTAATATTATATTTAATGATATATAATTATTTTTTTAACATTTATGTATAACTTTAAAAACTTATATTAAGGATCGTAGGGAGTATTTGGTGAAATATGGATAATTGGACCCAGCCACCAGTACCGAACCCATGCATATGATTTGATATTGTATTGAAAGTCACCTAATATATATATATAGGGTCTGGATCAGGTAAGGGATCTTTTATTTTATTAAAATGAGAGATTTTTTTTTTTTTGCTTTTTTTTTTTTAAAACAATTAAAAAAAAAGTTTAATATTTTATGGAACTGAAATTTTTTCATAATACAATGTTTTGGGTATGATTTGGGTACGTATAACAAAACATGTATGTATAGTCTGGGCAGACTGTACCACCACTTTTTGGTATAGGTATTCAAAACACGCCCAAAACATTGTATTATGAAAAAATTTCAGTTCCATAAAATATTAAACTTTTTTTTAGTTGTTTTAAAAAAAAATAAAAAAAAAAAAGTCCCTCATTTTAATAAAGTAAGGGATCCCTTAGTTGATCATTTCTATATATATATATATAATTGAGGAAATCAAGTTGATTACGGCGCCGAAATTAATGAGCTCGTTGAAAGCTGTCACTGTGTATATATGTCTCAAACTCACATGTCTTTCTCTCTCTCTATATATATATATATGTAACACCCATTTTTATATTGTAAACCAAAGATATATATATATATATATATCTCCACTTTCTCTCTGTCAATTATCTCAAAGAATGAACTGCATACAAAGTTGGCCGGAACCAGTAGTCCGAGTTCAATCCCTATCGGACAGTGGCATACGAGTGATACCAGAACGCTACGTCAAACGGCCGTCCCACATACCTTTCCCACTCACCCCACTCGCACCCGCACGTGAAGTCGACATTCCGGTCATTAATCTCCAAAACTTGTTATCCAACGACAATAACACATTGTGCCCAACTATCCTCACCACCATCTCCAACGCGTGTCGCGAGTGGGGATTCTTCCAGGTGGTGAACCACGGCATTAGCCAGCACTTGATGGTTCATGCTCGTCAAGTGTGGCGAGAGTTCTTCCACCTTCCGGCCAAAGAGAAGCAAGTTTACGCAAACTCCCCGACCACTTATGAGGGATACGGGAGTAGGCTAGGAGTCGAAAAGGGCGCCAAATTGGACTGGAGTGACTATTTTTTCTAAATTACCTTCCTGTGTCGCTGAGGGACCAAAATAAGTGGCCAATTTTTCCCGAGTGCTGCAGGTGAGCTTTTTGAAGATATATTTAAAATAAATTATATTATTCAAGGAATAAAATTTTTATGTCAATGTTGGGTCGGCAATATTAGTTATAGCAAGTCTAATATTAATTAATTTATATAGTACTAATATATACGTGAATGAATCATGCATGTAGCATAAAAATTAAATTAAGTTGTTTATTAACGGACGGACGGACGTTTATATATACTATTTATTTATGAGTTGCGCGCAGGGAACTGGTAGGAGAATATAATGAAGAAATAGTTAAACTGTGTGGACAGTTGATAAAGATTTTATCAATAAGCCTTGGATTAGGAGAGAATAACCTTCAACAAGCTTTGGGAGGAGAGGAAATTGGTGGTTCTTTAAGGGCCAATTTCTATCCAAAGTGTCCTCAACAAGATCTCACATTCGGCCTCTCGCCACACTCGGACCCCGGGGTCATAACCATCCTCCTACCGGACGATCAGGTCTCCGGTCTCCAAGTCAGAAAAGAAGATAAATGGGTGACAGTTAAGCCGGTCCCTAATGCCTTCATTGTCAACATTGGTGATCAAATAGAGGTATATATATCTTGTGGAGTATATATATATATATATATATATATATATATATATATATATATATATATATATATATATATAAGAACGTGTGTTAATTAATATCATCTTAATTTGTAAGTTCTAACTTTAAAATGAACCTTTTTTATTACTCCTTCCATCCCATTATATCTTACGTTTTAGAGAGTTTTTTTTTCCCCAAAATATTTGACGTTTTACAAAATCAAGAATATTTTGCCTACTTGTTTTCTTTTCTACCCTTCCTTCTCCACCACCATTAATGGCTATTTCTCTGTTTTCAAAAAATAGTTCAAATTCTATTCTAATTTTTTAATTAGGAGAGAGAGTGTGAAATCAAGTTTGGTGTTAATGAAAAATTAAATGAGATTAAAATATTAATTAAGAGTAAAATAATAAAACTATATCTATTCTTAATTTATATGAAAATCTCTAGAACGTCAGATATAATAAAATAGAGAGAATATTAAATAACTCTTTTATCCTCCAAATTTTCACGCCATGTTATATTATATATATATAACATGAACCACCTTTATGAATTATAGCCAAAAAAACTTAGTCCACAAGAACAACTATATATATATATATATACATGAGTTCGGATCCAGTCCGGGATGTCGGACTCTATAAAATACGGATTAATTTTATTTTTTTTTTGCTTTTTTTTTTTTGAAACAACTAAAATAAAAATAAAAATTATGGAACTGGAATTTTTATATAATACAGTGTTTTGGGTGTGATTTGGATGCCTATACCAAAACATATATGTCCAGTGACTATACATATATGTTTTGGTATAGGCATCCAAATCACACCCAAAAAACTCAGATTATATAAAAATTTCAGCCCATAATTTTTATTTTATTTTAGTTGTTTCAAAAAAAAAAAAATTATTCAGATTTTTAGAGGACCGTCCGAAAGTCCGGACAGGATCCTGTGTGTATATATATATATTCAATAGTTATAATGCTTTCATTCCTCATCAACCAATTAATTATATATCAAAAAATGGATTCTATTATATATATAGGTGCTAAGCAATGGGAATTACAAGAGCGTGGAGCATCGGGTAATTGTGAATTCAGCTGCAGAAAGGGTTTCTCTGGCCTTCTTCTATAATCCAAAGGGCGATATAACCATTGAACCGGCTAAGGAGCTCATCACACCAGACATTCCTGCACAATATCTGCCCATGACGTTTAATGAGTACAGAACTTTCATTAGGAGCAGGGGACCTTGTGGAAAAGCTCAAGTTGAATCAATCAAGTCGCCACGATAATTGTTAATTAATCATGTTTAATTAAGACGTATGCAGTTAATTTTTGTCAGAATTTAATTAATGCTGTGAAAAATTGACCGGTTCATGTAATCAATTGAAACTATGGCATCATGGATAATGTTAACGCCAGAATCTTTCTCCACGTCCCAATCATTTAAAAAGACGTCCGATCCTCAAGACAATAAACACGACAAACACCACAAGTTTGTGACCGGACCATGGGAGATAGCTTTCCAAAGTGAGAGAGTAAGTATGTACATTCACGAGGTTAACTCTCAAGAGGATGATAAAATCTAGTGTGATGAGAGATTATTATTATTAGTTGTGTGAATGTATATATATCAAAATGTACCTCCTTGTGAAGACTTACTCATTAAGAAATAATATCTTTATGCGGATTATTGTGCCACCTACTACCATCGATATATCCCCTCGATCGATGGATTTGCCAATCGCATGGAACTTATCTGATCGCCGCCACACTGCTCACACCGGCTACGTAATTATAATCCCATCCACATTAATGCATGGCGAGATATCTTGGTCAATTGTCATACTATATCATCATTACAAGTCAAAGATGTAGATATTTAAATATCGATGGGTCGACCCCACCGATTTGATCCGATATTAGAAGGACTTAACAAAGATAATAAAATGATTAGGCCCAATAATGTCAACACCCAATAGTAAAGACCCAATGGACTAACTGAATAAGTAGGCCCAATCCATTCGGCCCAAAGGGAGAAATATCACAACCCAACATTTTTGCAATCTCAAAGATGAAGTCATCCACTGCGGGTAGTCGATCTCAAAGATGAAGTCAGCTGCCAACAGTTGTGCAATCTCTTCATCTATGATCCGTTGACGTTCCGGTACAAAGATCCTCCTCTTCTGCCGCACCGGCTTCTTTGACGGGTCTCTTCAATCGATTTCAAAGAATGTCCCGCCACTCCTCCGGCATATCTTGAGGTTCCCATGCGAAGATGTCAACATAAGACTCAGAGTTCCACGAGGTTCGTCCGAAGAGGTTCCGGCAAGCCCGAACCTATTTTCACCGTTTTGTCCACCTTGCCCGGGATGAGCTCTATCTCCTCCGTTTCTTCAGCTGACATAACCAATGGATCGGAACTACTCTCGGTGAAGGGTTCGATCTCTATCGCCATGGTCTGCTTTTGCTTCGATACCCCCACTCCCGAAGTAATAACAGCATTTTTGTAACACCTTCTGGCCAGATCCAAATCTCCTTTCACCTCCCCAATCCCATGAGCCGTAGGAAATTTGATTTTGAAATAAGGTATTGATGTTACAGCTTGCAAAGCAATTAAAGTGGGCCTTTCCAAAATAGCATTATAAGCAGAATCTACATGCACAACATAAAATTTGCAAATAATTTCTACTGTTGAGGGGTAGTTCCAAATATGATCAGTAGCTCAATCGTCCTCCACCACCTTTGGGATCATTCTTTGAAACCATAAAGAGGAGCCTCGCCTTCTATTTCCATCTTTCACCTGATTCAGATTCATCCTTTGATAAGCGTGGGCATACAAGATGTTTCTGAAGACCCATTATCTACCATCATCCTTTTTCATATCCACCGAACCCACTTCATGCAACAAGACCAATGATCCCTCGTGCGGTTCGATGACTTAGAAGGTAATCCTCATCAAGAAAGGAGATTACCAGTATTCGGATAAGGTCTATCGATCTTGAGGAAGGTACACTAATCGACATGACCGAATCCAAATAACTTCTAAGGCTTCTTTCCCGTGAAACTTGCTGAAGTACCCCATTTCTGATGACATCTATCACATGCCTTCTACAGTGACCGAATGGCAATGGTCGATTCCTATTGAGTTGCCAGATGTACTCGGTCCTGCTTTGTTGATTAGTTCTGGCGACCACACATCTCTGAACTAAAGCCCCACCTTGTACCTTTCTTTTCAATGAATTCTTTTAAATCGCACAATCGTTTCGTTTCATGACCCGAATCTTGATGGTAATCGCAATACTTGCGAGGATTCCCTTTTCCGGGCTTAATGTTATCTCGTGGTGGCTCGAAGATAGGTTAATTTTTGATCTGATCCAAGATAACAGCCCTGTCTGCGTTGAGTGCCGTGTACGTCCTATTTATCCTCTGGGGTGGAGCGGACGAACGTCCGCCACCCTGCCTCCAATTGTTGTACCTCTTCGACCCGCCATCATGACGGTCTTTATTCCCTTCATTCTTCTTTAGATCTCTATTGGTTTTGTCCCGATCTGTCTCCTTAAGCCGATCTGAAGGATGTTTGAGGCTGCTCATGGCTTCCTCCACCACGATATAACCTTCGGCTTTGTCAAAGGCTTCGGCGAGACTCTTCGGGTGGTTAAACATAAGTTTTTTCACCAACTTTTCCGATTTAACCAGATCTAACCCATTCTGAAACAGTCCCACAGCTTGTAGATCATTCAAATCTGCCACTTGGCCGACTGCTTCCCGGAACCGCTTCACATACTGGCCCAAAGACTCATTAGAGGATTGTCGAACTTGAGCCAATGAACCAGTTGGTTTTTCCCTTCTTCTGTTGCTCCCAAAGCGAGCATGAAACTTGTTGCACATGTCTTCCCAGGACGAGATTGAATCTGAGGGTAAGGTCCCCATCCACTGCCGGGCATCCTTTCTAAGAGTTGTGACAAAAGTATGGCATTTAGCAGCATCGCTAAAGTCATAATAATCCATGAGTCGATTCGAACGCACCGACTATGGTCGCCGTGGTCCCCGATCCATCATAACTCTCGATATGGGGCAACTTCTTGGTGGGGGACTTTTTTCTCTAAGAATCTCCGCGGAGAAAGGGACGCCTTCTTTCCGGAGTGTCTTTTGGTTTTGGACTTTGCAAGTGCTTTCAAGCTCCTTCAATTCTTTTAACCAGATACTTCACGTATACGGTTGAGATGATGCCTCCTTCTCCGGTGAACCCTTCTTCCTATAAAATGCATAGGATTCTTTCAATGAACCTTCAACTTTAGAGGGCTTCTCGGGTGACGAGTGTCTATAGGTATGGGTGCCCTCAAGAGACTCTCGGGGAGTATGTCCTCTGGATATACTTCGCCTCGAACCGGGCACTATGGTGAGAATGTGCAACGACAAGGGCTTTTCTTTGATGTTGCAGAGTGCGATCCTGGATCGACCTCTTCTTTTCACTTGTCCCCTAGAATCGGCGGGGTGATAAGTCCTCTTTAATCTCGAGGAGTAGGGCTTGGAACCTTCTTCTTTCCCCTAATTCGCCCGAGATCGTCGCCTCAACGAAGCGGAGTTCCTTCCCACTCCGATGCCTTTGCTCTTCGGATTGAACATAATCGAGCTCTTCATCTCTCAATTCCATCATCCGAGCCATCCGCTCATTTATATCCCCGGTACCGCTTCACCAAGACTCTCCATGGCTCTATCCGCTTCATCTGCCATCTTAGCTGGTAGAGGCCTTTGCATCCCGATCATCTCTAAGTTATCGAGTTCTAGGCGAGGTGTTTTCTACTCGCTTTAACCATAACTGCACCCTTCTCCATCTGGGAATACTAACGCTTCGCTGGCTTACCGCTACTTCTTACCGGTGAGAATCTTCAGTGACCATTTGACGCCTGTCTTTAGTATGAACACTTATGGTTGGTCCCAAACGATCTTTGGCAGATATCATGCAGATCGACTTCACCGACCATCATCTATCGTCCAGCCGAATAAGTGTAGGTGTTCTACTCTTTCCCATAAAAACTGAATAGAATAAACACAATCTGTGATTGAAAAGTACTCAAGACAGTAGAACTCAAGCCCTCTTTCTAGCGCCAATGTTAACGCCAGGATCTTTCTCCACGTCCCAATCACGAAAAGACGTCTTGATCCTGCACAGTAAACACGACAAACACCACAAGCTTGACGGCCGGACCGCCGGGGGATAGCTCAGGCGTGAGAGTAAGTATGTCTGTTCACGAGGTTAACTCAAGAGGATGATAAAATCTAGTGTGATGAGAGAGATTATTATTATTAGTTGTGTGAATGTATATATATCAAAAATGTACCTCCTTGTGAAGACTTACTCGCCAAGAAATAATATTTTTGCTCGGATTATCGTACACCTACTACCATCGACATATCCCCGATCTCGATGGGTTCGCCAATCGCATGAAACTTATCCATGACTTTTTTTGGCCATCGCTCACACACGTACCGACTATAATCTCATCCACATTAATGCATGGCAGATATCTTGGTCAACTGTCATTCTATATCATCCTTACAATCAAAGATGTAGATATTTAAATATCTGATGGGTCGACCCACTGATTTGGTCTGATATTAGAAGGACTTAACAAAGATAATAAAATGACTAGGCCCAATAATATCAACACCCAATAGTAAAGATTCAATGGATTAACTGAATAAGTAGGCCCAATCCATTCAGTCCAAAGGGAGAAATATCACGACCCAACAGATAATATCATTGACCTCTTGGTAGGTTAAACAACAGAACTGAGAATCTTTAAGCAGCAATTCAGCCGGCTTTGACACTTCCATTCATGTTTCTACTATTTGCTGATTTCCACATAATTATGGCAGTGTTATCCGAATCCTTGGCTCAATTATAAACATGATAGAATTCATACACGTATATACTTTACAACTTCACTTATCATTCTCACACACACGTTTGATATTTTTTAATATGGAAAATAGTTAGTATAAAAACGTATATTTATGTTGAACGGCTAGTATAAAATATCGTCTAACATAATATACTTTTGAACGTTAATCACTAACTAACAGAGTCGGCATTGGCCAAGGGCAACCATGGCAACAGCCTGGGCCCACAGTTGGGAGGGCCCAAAAAATTTTATAAGCTTATGTGTGTGTATGCATGTACAAAAAAAATAAAATAAAATAAAAGAAGTTGGCGCATGTACCTGTTAATCCAAAGGAAAGTCAATTAATCCAATCAGTCTTTATATACTCAATCCAAAAAGAAACATATCGAGTAAGAAAATCTCATATTAAATATAAAATATAATATAAAACAAATCAATAAATATGGGGCAACTTCTTTAAATGATGTTTTGTGGTTCAAATTTCTTTTGTGGAGGACGAAAAGAAGATTTATCAAGAAATGCTTATGGAGATTCAGGAGGAAGCATGTAGACTTAAATATATAGTTTTTCGTTTTTAATGCATTGTTTACAATTAAGGGTACTCTTTTTTTCGTTTGAGGTTTTGTCCCATTGGGTTTTTCCCAACCAAGATTTTAATGAGGCTCCAAAGTGTTCTTCCTTATCTTTTGTAAATTTTTATAATTTTAATAAAATTAATTAATTGACAATTTATTTATTTATTTTATTTTATTTGTATAAAAGGACACACTTGAAAAAATTTACTCTTGGCTTAAAAAATTCAGGACCGACTCTGCCAACTGATTAGTTATATATATATATATATATATATATATATATAGAGAGAGAGAGAGAGAGAGAGAGAGAAGTGTGGCCAAATATGAACAAATTTCTGATCCACATATGACAACATTTCACAACATACATATTTGACATGGGGAACACCCATATGATTTGATACAAATGCCGAGTCAAGGCAATCTTATCTTGATAACTGAGCACAAACTTTGCATAATGTGTGCTTATTTATCAAGTTGGACAGATCTTTATTAAAGACATATAATGGGGTTTTATTTTACACAAGTTCAACACCCAATCCTCTTGCACGCCGTCTGCCTGTTATACTGCAACTTCATATTACCAGATTGGAGTGTGTGTGTGTGTATGTATATATATATATACCTAATTAAAAGAACCATAAGAAGCTGGCATTAGAGGTGACTGGCAGTAAGCAGCAGCACTCCATGGAAAGCTAATCTCTGGAGATTGATATGATATTTTTGATCTATTAGGCATAAGCATGCGTTGTTGAGCGTAAGATTCTACACCGGTTGAAGCACATTTAGCATGTCTTTGTTGGAAAACTTCGTCCTCAACCCGAAGTCTCTTTGGAGCTCGAAATTTCTCATCAGATCTTATTTCGTTTTTGTCAACCTCAGAATCAGACTCAAATTCCTTAGCATAAGACTCGGACTCCTCGCAAAGTGATGGAAGTGATATAGGGGAGAAAGGCTTGCTAGTCTTTGTAACGATTGGACGGCTTTTATATTCCTCTGCAATCCTCTCAAGAAATCTTCCTTGTGCTTCAATTTTCACCTTCAAACTCCTTTGAACCTTTGAGGAGGAAGAGAGAGACAAATCCATTCCATTAATCACTTGTCATTTGATTTCATCCATAAAGATGTATTCAAAACTAGAAATTCTTCACAATAACAAACTTTTGGTACTTGATTTATGATTTTAACAATCAGGTCAGAGATTATGTATGATAATTGATATAAGTTCAAAATGATACCTCATGTTGATCACTCATTCGCCTTTGTACTTCCAGTTGCATCTGTAATGCTTCATTAAGCTGAGCACCCCTACAAAGATAAAGACCATCATAGTAAAGATAAACTATTCATAGATTTTATATATAAGCTTCCTTGGAAAACAGAACAAAGGCAGCAACTTACGATGTTGTACTGAAGTTGGGCAATATTTCTGAAATACTTCTCCTCTCAAACTTGTTTTCTGCATTTATGCATGCATAACATATAATTTAAAGACTTGAGAAGGAAGGTTCTTCTATTGAAATCTAAGTATTAAAGTTAAATTATCCTCCAAACTTACTATTCGGCGTTTCTGGAACAAATTTTGACATCCTGTATTTCTGAAGAAAGAAAATGAAAAGAATAAAAATAAGAAATAAACTAAATCAACCAGCTAATAATAAGGTGGAATATTAAACGTTTCTTTCTAATTCATTCTCTTAGGACGTTAAATGTAAAAGTTACAATTTACTAATGAAAAGTGGAGGTGAACCAAGAGTGAATTTTGTTGTACAGCAGTTTGACTCCGGATCCTACTGTGAAGGTGAACCAAGAGGGGAAAGCTTTTAATCCAAAACAATGCTACACTATGATATAGATGAAAAGGATTCAGGTTTTACTTATTAAACCTCACAAAATCAAGTCTATTACTAGGTAATCATTACTTGAAGATATAGACCAAAGACCGTAAAAAGCTCGTTTCACTGCCAGGATAAAAAGACTTGTTTTCTATGATGGACATGCCCAACAAAAAGCAACCACCACTAGAACTATCACTGGTATAAACAGGGCAAGGTGCAAAAATAGATAGACAATGTGGTCAGCAGAAACACACAAGAGAGAGAGAGAGAGAACCTGTAAGTGACTTTTCACATGGTAGATTGTTAGTCCAGAAATGCTCATAGCCTTCAAGATACCTTTTGGTGTTGCCCCTGGAAAGAATAACATCAATTACAAAGGATTTCATGAGTACTTGGTAATACAGAAATGAGAAAACACATAATATACTTACGACTTACAGAGAGGATCATGAATAAAAACTACAAAAACCCATGCATGCACATCAGATAATAATAGAAGTTCCGATTTCACACTTACTATCAGGACCTCCAAGCTGATTGACTGCTTTTTCAAATAGAACATGCAGTTCTTGTGTCCATTTTAATCGCTCTTTTCCCGAGCCATCGGACCGACTTGAACCCATGTTGAAACTGCTAGACCCTGCTGGCCTCCTAGGCATTGCACAAGCAATGACTCAGTAGGAGGGTTATAGAGATGGAAACACTACAAAAACAGCTGTCACCCATAAAAATAAAAATAAAAACTAATGCAGGCGATTGGCACTAAGGCAGAATGGTGGATGAGAGATGCCCAAAATTGTATGCAAATGTGAGAATGAACAAAGCAAATCACAGAGTCCACAATTCACAAACTAAATCAGTATTTTATATCCCCTGGTGGAAAAAACTAGGATTATGACCTCAAAAGAATCTTATAAATATGGCAGCCGTACAGTAAAAAGTCAATACGGTTAAAACAAGTTAGGGTTCAATCAACTCTTTCAGTTTTATGGCTCATATAATAGGTGTTAACCCAGTAACACTCCACATCACTTGGCCTACTATAAAACAACAATAATTTTGACAGGGAACATTTATAAATACATTACCACTCAGTAGGATAGCGCATCAAGGCATCCAAACAATAATGCTCACATTAATTGATCGCTTCAATATAAATTACAGGATGCTAAAGCATCTGAATGGTTAAATGGTTCATATATATAAGCAAGCACTGGAGATACCAGTCAATAGGGAAGAAAGAAGTTCAACCCATTAGAACTGTTACAAATTAATAAATATCACAACAAATTCATTACAAACATTTTCAAAGGTGATATAGCTATACTACTTTGTCAACCACCAAATGAAAGCTATTAACCCCCCCTCTATTGGTTTTAGTGCTACTGCTACTGTCTGCCCCGCTTCATGCAAGATGGACATTTGTATTGTTTTATGCTCTCAGCCTTAGCAGGTGTTATTTTCACACACTTCCCATGGAACCACCTCTCACAGATGTCACAACCAATCCAAAACTCATCTGCATTGTAATTTCCACCGCAGCTTCCACAAAGCGTTTCACTATGTTCATCTTCATCATCTTCATAATTTTCATCAGCCATCTTTGGGATGCTTTTCACCTGTCCATCACTTGATCTCTACAGATAAAGAGATTAAAATAGATTACATATAAATGAACATGTATATTCGCGAATTGCACACACGCACACTCAGTCAACTGAGTAAGAGGCAGATATTCAAAAGTATAATACAATAGATTCATTCTTCAAGCCTTCTTCACCCGCTTTCATTACTTCAATAAACTTATAAAAATAGCACACCGTCATCTTGTAGTATATAGTCATTAAAAGTTTGTCTTTTTGGAAAACATCTCTGCAATTAAAATTTCCATATCAACAAAGAAAAACCAAACAAGAAAAAGAAAAAGAACATGAGAAAACACATCACTCAACTTCTATCCATCTCACCTTTGTGCTGCCCCGAGATTTGCTTCCACTATCTCCACTGGGCTTGTCTTTTACAGGCTTCCTTTCTGTTACAACTTCGAAGACAGTGGGCAGATCATTGATCAAGCTAAAGAGACGCTTCCTGTCCCGCAGAAGTAAGATAAGTACTTCTCAGAAAAGCCAGTGTATAAATATCCTCCCAAACACAACCAAAATGCACACAATGTATGCGTTCAAATAAATCTCAAAATGAACATCTGATTGACATTGTAGGACGTCGGGCATCCAGTTTCCAGCCAGCAAAGCATTTTTCATTTTTGTTTAAAAGTTTCCAAATTGTAGAAAGTAACCATTAAAAGGTATAATTAGGACCCAAAAAAAGCACAAGAAAGACCCGGCACAATCGGAGACATCAACATGCTGGAGGTAAAACCTTTTCTAGCCTAATACTTAGATTGTCATGGTCTGTATCACAACTAGACTATCGACCAGTAATGGCATCTGCTGCAAACCAGAGAGTGATCTTTAGGTTCCATTAAATATAGTATATGCCCGGGAGACCAGGAATAGGGAAGTTTCTTTTATTTTTTGTATTTTTTTTTTGCAGAAAGGAATAAGGCAATTTTATCTCCTAGGTTATTTAAACAGATCTCAAAACAGTAAAATATCATGTGGAGCGGGAGTTCAATAAAAAAAAATAAAAGGTTTATCTATAGTCATCAAGCCAGAAAATGACCAACTCTTGATAGCATAGCACAACTGAAGCTGATTAAAGAAAATGAAAAGGAAAGATATATGCGACAACTTCTTGGCATCTATGTATGAGATTTTATGTAAAGGAAATTTTGCCCCACCAAATACGGCCGGTCACATACCAATGGTGTTGTTTGTTGTCATAGGTTGGGTCAATTCTTTAGTTGGGTGATGGAAGAAAGGGGGGACCAAAACTGGGAACTATGCATTGCAGAACGCAAAAATTAGAGGGAGGTTGTTGAAGCGAGAGTGTATTTCGACAAACCCATTTCCTAAAACTTCCCCTCTCAAAAACAAAATGTATATCAGATGCAACTGCAGGCCCTCAATTGAACGATTTGATCTGGTTCAATATTTCAATGAACCAACAGGTGCCCCGGTTGGATAACTACTGAGAAGGAAAACATACGAGAAATAGACTCTTTCTCCCTCCCTCTCCATCTTGTGGGATGTGTGGACAGAGAGACAGGAGTACAAAGTTTCTTGTGATAGTTCGATGAGTTTCCCATTGAATTGGAATAGAGTTCAACTCTTTTCTTCCACTGGTCATCTGTGCTACACACTTCCCAAGGGTTTCATTATCTGAAATGGATAAAGATCGGAGGGCTGCGCTCTATTGAGGATTTTGATACATCGACTTGCTTTTTTTTGTTCCTTATTTATTGTAGGCAGTCTTGTCCTCCCCCTGTCTTCTGATGTCTCTCTTTCTTATCAAATAAAAACTTCTTCTATCTTAAAAAATAACTTTTACATAAATAAAATCTAAAAAGAAAAATCTCAGTTTCCAGAAATTGAAAGATAATTATTCAGTGTTCTCTTGGGGTTCCTAATAACTGGCGAATTGAGACAAACATCTCCAATTTTGTAGACAAACAAGGTTTCTTCTCCATTCATAAGTCATAACCTTAAGAACCTCTATTCTCCCATTCAAATCTTTCTTGTCAAACACACCCTTTCATCCCATTGTACCATCAACCACACAAAGCGCTAATAGCACTTTGTTCCCATTCTCCTAAAACTATTTGCGATTATAACTAGTACTCTCTCCTTCCCACTTTATGAAGACAAATTTACTAGTTGAAATCTCCCAAAAAGATGACAAAGTTACACAATAAATGCTGTGAAATGTTAAAAATACTTGAAATGACATATTATTATACTTTGTTCCACTCAAAATTTTGTCTTATAAATGGGGCACAAAGATTATTTTCCTTTTCATTTCATCCAAAGGTTAAGGGGATTGCCACCTTAACCACTATGTCACTCTGCCAAGTCAACCACCCATGACAACAGAAGAATAGAGGGTCAAGAACCTATCATTTCAATTATGGGAAAAGGAACAAGAAGACTTCATTATTTTTTAGGAGGGAAAAAACATCAGCTAAAATTTCCATTCAGAAAGCCACAATCAACCACTTGAGAAATTACAACATTTCGAAAGAAGTACCTTTCATTACAATTAAGACGAGCTCCGAGATAGAAAGCCACAGAGAGCAGCCAACAATCACTGTGCACAGCAACCAGCGAGAGCCAGTCTTTACGATTCATGCCGTCTCTTGCAAAGTTGATCCCAAGAGCGGGCTCAGGAAGCTCCGGAGGAACTTCTTCTGCTGGCAGACTGACTTCCCAAGTTTCGTTTGGATGTCCATAAAGACACAAGTTCTCCTTCTCTGAAAATTAGTAATAAAAAAAATAGGAAACCAATTCAGAAACCACCCCCCACATAACACACAAAATGATAAGCAATTTAAAGTCATTCACAAATTGTTTAGCTAAGTTGAATTTTCATATGCTAAGAAGATAATTCTTCCTCAGAAAGTAAAAAGGGTTGCTCTTGAATGCAGGAAAACATTAAAACACCAAGAGAAGTTTTTCACTTTAGCTTCTCTTAAGCAAGTGGAATCATTAGCTAGAAAGAAGAAAATGGAACACACTACTACAATGAATTTTACTACCTATATTTGGGCCAAACAATTAGGACTTGAATTAAAGGATTTAAAGAATAGCACTTTCCAATTAAGTTAAGATATTAATCCTAATTAAACATACTTTACAAAAAGGAAAAAAAAAAGTGTACATTTCTCTATATTACTCAATTTATTTTTCATTATCTCAAATTTCTGAGTGCCCAAAAAAATAAATCCTAATAGCAGATCAAAACAGAAATGTGTAACTAACAGGTTGTCTTATCAACTTTGCTCACAAAAACATAATAATATAAAAAATAAAAAATTTGAACTATATGAACTTTCTGCTGATCTGAAATTAAAAAAGAAAGGGATTTAATTGAATGTTACCTGGATCACAGATTCCATAGAATTCATCGACATCTGAGTAAAATATAACACACCGCTAGTCAGATATTTCTAGGGAGACTCACAAAACTAATGAGATATTTAATTTATAAATCAAACAGAAGGTTGTACCAAGAGATAAAGCGCGAACTATGCCGGCACGACGACCGCTATAATCTTTAAAGATCTCTTCAACAGTTCGAGGAGTTGAAGAGATTGAAGCCATTTCCATGAAAATGAGATCTGAAACTGCTTAATTAAGAGTATATATGCTTATATATAAACAGATCGAAATCGAATTTGATAATTTATGAATTTGAGAGAGTAATAAGAAGGAGAAGAGAGAAGAATGCATGTAACGTGAGAATCAAAAGAATAGGGGAAGAAAGAAAGAGGGGTTTGTCTTTGACGCTATCGTTTTAGCTCTTTTGATTTAATTTGCCTCCTATTTGGCTGCGACCACTCCTCACTCCTGCAGTTTAGATCTTGTGAATCTTTAATAGAATAATTATTATTTTAGAATAAATTAATAAAGAGTAGTAAATTAAAAGAAAAAAAAATATTAACATTTAAAAATTTACCATGACATAAATTATTATGTCTTGTTAAATAATTATGTTTAATTCTTAATTGATCGATTCAACCAAAAATGTCAAATTATGTTAATTTTTGAGTGACGAAAATGGAATAATTTTACCAAAGTTTTGGATGACAAAAATAATATAATTTTACCTGATCGTAACGTGCCTATTTCAGCTTAAACAAACCAACCGATATAAAAAAAATGGAAGACATATACTAATGAAAATTAAGAAAAAAATATGCCTACATTTATGTCAATCACCTTGATCAAAATATAAACTTTAGGATCCTAGCGTGAAGTTATTTTACATTTATGACAGCACACATAAAACCTCACTCGCATAATCATTCCATTAATCCCAAAATCAACTTAACTACTTCCAAACTTTCCGAATAGTAGTCCATAAGCTTAAACTAATCCTAGGAGGCTAGGACCAAGTCCAAGTTTATATCTATTCCAAAGAAGGGAATACAATTTTTAATTATGGAGTGTGGGAATCATAAAGTAAAAATATTTAATCATGCATATGCAACTAAGTTTATGTGTTATTGCATCTTAACAGTCAACCTTTTAATGTATATATTAAAAGGTCATCTCATTCATCTGAATAGTTACGATACAAATATGAATCTAAACTATTTAAAGGACCTCTTAATACAAAAATATAAAATTTTAAAATGCAATCAAGCACGGCCACTGCGCAAGAGGAGGATCATACATTCTGCTTGCTACGAAGTTCTCAGCTAAAAATGACGTAATGTTACACCAAATCGACATCATAGAAGGAAAGGTACAGAGAATGAATGGTTTATTATGTCAGTCATCAATTTCTTTTCAATCCCCTAAAATTGGTAATTTTAACTCTCATACCAGACTAGAAAAGGCAGAAAATAGCAATAACAAGCAAAAAAAGAATACTTTTGAAAACGTTATAATTAACTTTTAAGAAACCAAAAAACTGTTGTGACGAAATCCCAAACTCATCAACGCGATAATGATGCTATAGCTTACACGGAGTTTTGGTAGAGAGCTCTACCGTTTACACCTAAAAAAAAGGAGGGAGCACCGCTGCTAGTCATCAAGAAGCGAGGAACCGCTTGATGCCAGTTTTCTGCTCTGAGGTGAGCCTGTTAGGGAACTTGATATTGAACTTAATTCTCAAGTTCCCTTTTCTCGTAGGCTCCTTGGGAATGGGCATCCCTTCCCCTTTAATAACTTCTTCATAGGTAGGACTAATGACGGAGTTGATAGGTATGGTCAGGCTTCTGCCGTCAAGGGTTGTCAGTTGTGCAGTGTAACCTGTCAAGGCTTCTGCAAGAGAGATCTTCTGGGTGACAATGAGATCGTTGCCATCCCTCTTAAAGACACCGTGAGGCTTTTCATCAATAATGAAGACGAGATCTGAAGGTATAACACCCCGCTGTTCATTCCCCTTCTCTGGGAAAGTGATTTTTGTTCCCTTCTTCCAACCAGGCTTGATCTCAATTGTAAGAATTTCCTCCACGGTGGTTGATCTCCTACACAAGAAAAAATAATAATAATACGACAAATCTCATATAAAAGTACAACAGTGACTACAAAAAAGTACTTTAAATTTCAGTCATCTTTTTTCATGAGTGGAAAACAACCAACCAATTTAAATTTGAAGACCTCCAATAAATATATCATTTATCTGCATCTAGAATTATATGAAACCCCCAGTCAAAAGTTATAAAATCAATATTGACTTTCTAAAAGTTAATATGAAACATTTTCAAATCCAAATTGACATGAATCCACTTAATTTTTTTCAATACAATTGTGATTATTATAAACTATCTAAAAAGTACGTCAAATTATGAGATTATTGTTTTCAAAACTCAAATAAAACAAGCACAAAGTAATGAACAAGATCAATATCATTGATCAGAAGCAGATTATAGATCACAGTCAAAAATTAAGTGTCCAAAGAGATGTCATAGATTTTATACAGGGAAAGGTTGAAGAGCTTTTATGTCCTGCATCAATCAAATAATTAAAAAGTATTTAAGATAAAACTCAAGCTTGGAGCGAACATCTTCCGCTCTCCTATTTAAGTTGTCCAAGTAAAGCAACTCACAGTATAGTGTCAACTAACATCAGGTGCATAGTGTAATACCCTGTAAATTTTCATAAACATGGAAAGAGCCTGTGCTAGGTTCATCAACATGATGCCTGTTGTTTGAGTAATCTTAAAATAAATGGCACGCATACAAGACATGTCACGTGAATACTTGATATGCATGTTTGTGAATAATCTAAAACTGAAGAGTTTTTTTAGTAGAAATTGAGAAAAGTCGAAGTAAAAGAAGGAAGTTCAAGGAATTTCAAAAGGTAGCAGATGACATGGCAACTTATTGAAGGTAGACGATTAAATTAATTTGGAAGCATGCCAATGTAAGAAGGATATTAAAGAAAAAGCTTGTCCTCGATAATAATTACAGGGAAAGAGATGCTTAAAAATATAAAAAGGAAAAAAAAATAGAGAAGAAAGCCGCAAGTGGATCCCTTTATTTGTTTCTAAAAAGCAAGCTCAAAGGAAATAGACTAATTAAAAATGTATATTTAATGCTGGTTTAACGTCTTTAATAAATATGATTGTTTACAATAACGTTGCACTATCTTTACCTAACTATGGCAAGGCACTGACCTCTTCCCTTAAGATCCTTGTTCTTTACAACCATGCATAACTGCGAACAACACCTTGAACAAAATTTCTTACAATGTGGTTGATATTTTGGTTAAAAATAGCAACACCCATTACAAATTTTCCACACATATCCCCGGATTCCTCCACTATAAACTAAAAAACATAACTAATCACCAACATCCCAAGAGCATCCAGTAAAGCCAGCACTATAAGTTTACCATGAATATTTCTATAATTTTCATGAACCCCTTCTGCTAGTCTAATATAGACCCAATTACAAGCCATTCGTCAAACACCGCCTAGGACTCTATGTACTTCAGAAACCTTAACTCTAGATGCTTTCTATCATACAACAAACCTTCACAGATTTATTCTGGTTTTCAAAGTTGCCTTCATCATTATGCTATAGCTACCATTTGCTTTATTGGTGCCTCTGAACATTTGCTACAACTCAAGAGAAAAATTAAAATTAAGAATACAAAAGTGAGAATGAAGGAATAAGGAGGGAAGGGAGAGAGAGAAGAGAAGGAAGTAAAAAAAAAAAAAAAAAAAAAAAAGAAGAGAAGGGGTGAAACTAAAGCAGCTAAGGCAAAAATAATATGAAATACAAAAATGAACATGGAGGATAATCCAAGTGAATATTTAGCATGTTTTCTATTCAGGAAAACAGTTCTGCCTCGCTGTAGTCAGGCGAATACATTATCCCTATGAAAGTAAATGTCTCCCAATTGAAGTAAACATTTTGGCATTTCTACAAGTAAACACAATCATAATCATTTTAATATAAAAACCATGTTTTGCAATATCATTCTTCACATAATAAACCATCTTTATAGAGTAAAACATCATCCATTCTAAAAAATCATTTACATGTAGAAAAGTATATACACCAAGGGATACCGTTAATGTATACATTTTTATCATGTGGTGCTTTGGTAGAAAAAGAATGGTATGGACATTATAGATTAGTGTGAGGCGTGAATAACAACGCCTATAGGCAAATGACATGATAAGACCTTATTCACCATATCCCCTGTTATAGAGCATTGATAGGTCAAAACAAGTGAGGTTGTGATGTTTAACACAAGCTGATACAAATATTATCCCAGTAATGCAAACTGGTTAGGTAAAAGTAAATCAAACACATCTCATGCCTATGGTGCAGGGATTACATAATCTAAGAGCGAGACAGATGTTGAAACCCAACCCATGTAGCTCAGCCCATCTAATGTAGTTCCCTAATGTACAGAACCCTACATGGATGCTGATTTGGAAAAAAAAATGAGTAAAATTATAATTATCGTTTATCGAACATGAGTTTGCATTAAAAACAGAAGATAAAAGTCAAATGATTCACATATTAATACTAAGATATATAAACATGAAGATGAAACCAGGCAAGGAAAAAAATAGATCGATGTTTACAATGCCAGCAACCTCTCCATTGTATTAACTCACAAACATAATCTTGATGAACAAAATGTAACGTATTAATCTAGATAAACTTGTTTCGACACACAAAACAACAAAACAAAACATGTAAAGGTAAATTTTGATATGAAGTGATGCTTTTAAAGATCAGGAAGTTACTTCAGTCTGAAGACATCAACTAAACCATAACTTGAAACAAGAGTGAAAACGACAGAAGGCTAAAATATAAAAATAATAAAAATTCTACACCTTCCAAAAAAATACATAACAACCGCAATCAGAATCGTTTCCATGCATGTAAAATAGAAACAGCGACGACACATACGGCATTGAAGGCAATCAAATATAGAAAGTTATCAATAAAACAAAGCGGCCTCCAAATTACCAGCTCATAACTGCAAATGTGAGATAAAATAATTAATGTAAAAAGAACTATCTCTTCCAGATATTTGGAAGACTACATCATCTTTTCTTGACTCCTAAATTTTTCCATAAATAAATGCAGAACAAGAAGTTGATGAATCAAATTATAGAAAATAAAGGTGCAACATCCAAGAGATTGTTTGCAAACATGTAAGCTCCTGAAGTTTAAAAGAAGGAAGCACAACAAAAGGAAGAATATATATGTGCATTAACTATTTTTAAAAGTCAGTTTACGCTTCAAGTCCATGGTCAGTGTGGTAGAAAAAATGACTATACTAACAAGAATACTAATGAAAATGAGTAAATTAATGACAAGAATACTAATAACTAAATTTATAATGTTATCCAAGAAAGCCAAAAGGGATACACTTGTTCTACACACATGTCAAAAACGGTGACTGGTAACAAATAACAACTAGATTCTGTTTCTTTCAGTCTGACGCTCTACTCAAATGCCATACTAAATGCCCGTAAATAGAACATTCTACTGAAGCCATACGAGATGTCCGATTCAACAAATAAAGCATACAACCTAATTGAATAGTCAATTCATAGTAAAATTCAAAACTACAGCATGAATTGAAGTGAGTTGTACATAACAGACACACTACCAGATCACACAATTTAGTAAGAAACAAGTTTGCGTGACTAAGAAGTCATTATTAGACAAATAAAGCATTTAAACCATATTAAAGTTACTATTTTCATACAAAATTAAATCCAATTTTGCAACAATAATTAAGATGACAGGTTTACCCAGTAGCATCAGCAACATCCCTTGAAATCTTCATCTTCTTAGTAGTTCCCTTGTACAAATCCTCCAGACTACAAGGCAATGTCCGCTCTATAGCGGCCCCTTTGCGAGACGGCATGCTGCCGGAACCCTCTCCAGCACTGTTCCTAAAGGAAGCGAAAATGTCCTCTCCAAACATACCCCTCGGAAACCCTGAACCGCCAGCGCGTCCCCCTCCCATCTCTCCCATCCCTCCGAACGGGCTTGAAAACCCAAAGAACTCAGAGAAGATATCATCTGCACTGCGAGGGTTAAACCGGTACATATTTGGACCATCTGAAGAGCCACCGGAAAACCCACCGGCACCTGGCGGTGGCACCTGTCCCTTTAAGCCTTCCTCGCCGTACTGGTCATATACAGCTCGTTTTTGTGGATCACTCAGAACCTGTAACAAAACAATTCAATTAATTAATCAAATCGAATATTAAAAAAAACAGCTAGATTCAAAATTAGGGTTTAAGAAACAAAAAGAACATACATCATAGGCTTCGGAGATTGTTTTGAATTTGGCTTCGGCATCTTTCTTGTTGTTAGGGTTTTTATCAGGGTGCCACTTCATGGCAAGCTTCCGATAAGCTTTCTTCAGATCATCGTCTTTAGCGCTCCGGTCAACCTGAAGAACCTTATAGTAATCCACACCCATTTTTCGTCTCTTTCTACTTTCTCTTCTTCTGTGAGGGTGAATCGGAGCGGTATCTTCGTTGTATCTGGGTGGCTATGGCCTGAGCTATTCTAAAAAAGCTTTTGTCTTGGAGTTTCTACAAGAACCACCGCCGAGACTGGTGAGTCACCAATAAGTTTTCGAAATGGGCTTGGATTTTGCCAAGGCCCATATTTGATTGGGATGACTGGTGGTGTCTTGTCAAATGATGTGTCATTAGATAAGATAGAAATAAATGGTACTATACCTCCTTCACAAAACAAAATTGTAAAAAGTACTATTAATAGTTACTCCATTTTTTTGATAATAATAAAACATGCATTAAATCAGAAAGCAAGTACTCTTCCATCCACAGTCACAGACGACGACAGTCTAGGAACATTCCTTCCTAACTAGACAAAAGCTAAAAAAGGAGCCAAGCAACATAATAAATACTACTATCAACCAAAACTGGGAATACTGGGGACAAGCAAAGGATATTTCTGCAGAAGCTCCACCAGTTATTGCATTCCACCTTATCCCAATTGTTATGGAAAGCCCGCATGATGTTATGGAAAGCCCATAACGTTAACTTTGATCGATTGAGGGCATGATGAAGAGTCTCTTCGCATATAGTGCTATAGAATTATTCAATTGATTAACATGTCCGCATGTAGGAAGTGCCATGGCCACAGTAGGAAGTGCCATACCAGACAAGACCTGTTTCCATTCCATCCTATTGCCGCTCTTGGAACCCATTCTCCACCCAAGCGCCATCGGACCATCCTCCTCGGCTTCAGAAACAGATGTTATCCTGCTCAACGTAATACTATACTCCGGACTATGAGAATGAGGCCTTTATAACACACGAGAAAAGGAGTCACCATTTTTCCAAGAGCACTTCAAAAATTCAGAATTACCAGTATTTATTCAGAAGGACTCAAGCCACCAAAGAATTCGGCTAGATGGTCAAACGCCACTAATTTGAGCAAGCAAAGCCAAATTAAAACACTACAAATTTTAACATCCATCCCACCTTCAAATCTTGTTACTTACATAATTTGATTTGTTTGACATCTATATATATATATATTTCACTTGCAATTATTTTTTTAAAAAAAAAAATTATTGGATGGTATTTAAATTAATTTGATTTGTGTTGTATTTTAAATTCAATTTATATATATATATATATATATATATATATATATAATTGGTTATTTTATTTTAATGGGTATTCTATGAATAGTTTGGGACAAATTCTCAATATAAAAGAAGAGAAAATACTCTACGATATGGTTGTAGAGTCGAGTTAAATTATGATTTGTTGAGCTCGATTAAAAGTTGAACGAACTTAAATAAAGTTGAGTTTTTAAATGAACTTTGACATATTATACACATTTGAGTCGTTTATAGTCTAATTAAGTTTGAGTCAAATTTAATCCAACTCGAGTTGATGTTGAAGGGAGAATTATTCATTGTGTGATTTTAAACTAAAATGGTGTTTGTTTATGTCTAAATGTCTCTTAATTCATTTGACTCTGATTCGATCATAAGTAAATCTTGTTTGGTAAATTTGTTTTGTCTTTTAATTGTTAAGAATTAAGAGTTGCATCTTAATAGTTTATTTAAAATTTATAGACAAAAATAGCCTCAATAAATATTGTACTCCTTTAATTTTAAATTTTAAGATCATTCAAATAATTTTTTAAATAATTCAGTGGGTTAAAATGATAAAATAGTATCATTTAGATATTTTACACTTTTGGTGTGGTTACTTATGTATATATGGTAGTTTGTTTGCAAAAAACTAAATAAATAACTTTTAATAAGTAGAGTTCTATACGTTCGGAATATTTTATGTTGCAAATTGTGGTCGTGCCGGAGTGGTTATCGGGCATGACTAGAAATCATGTGGGCTCGTCCCGCGCAGGTTCGAATCCTGCCGACTACGTCTCATTTTTATAAAAAATATTAGTAATATATTATATACATATAGCCCATATTATATATGTTAAACTCCACTTTTTAAATAGTTAAGATTTAATTTTTACCTGGCTTTTTATTTCTATTTTTTTAAATAGTTATCATAGTTAAGTTATATTTTAACCTGGGTTTTATATTTGTTTTCATATGTTTCTGTTTTTGCTTACTTTTATTAGTGAAAACAAAAATTAGACAATATTGTTTGATAATTATTTTTAAGTGCTAATTTTATTTTATTTTATTTTATGAAGAGGTGGGGTTCGAATTTTGTTATTATTAATAAGATTCGATATTTGTTAAAGTTGAAATGACTAATTAGATTGTCAAAAATTGAATAAGTAACTTTTTTTGTAATTTTCTTTTTAATTTTTGTTAAAATTGATTTTGCTTTCACTTTTTTCAAAATCAAAACATTTTTTGAGAAGAGGAGACATATTGATTATTCATTTTGGTTTATTTGTTGATTAAAGTTAATACTAATATTACGGGTTGCAAATGTAAATAATGTTAATTTTAAAATTATATTTTCACCAATACAATTAGTGTTAATTTAAATTATATTTTTACCTATATTCCATCCTCCTCCTTTCTTAAAAAATCTTATTACGTAATCGGATTGGGATGCTTGGATAAATAATATTTTAATGACATACATTGAAAAATAAGTATTTTTAACAATCAATACAAGAGATATTATCATTTATTTCAAGATATGAAATTTCGAGAAAATGTTGTTGTTGTGGACATTGTTATTTTATTTTAAATTATGTGTAATTTTTTAAGACTTAAATATATATTTTACTATTTTTAATTATTTTTTTTTTCTATAAAACTATGGTTTTGAGTTTTTAACAAGATAAAGAAAAATAAATTAGGCAAATGATATATTTCTTGTAAAATTTAGTTTGGCAATCAAATGTAATATATCTTATAATTTGTTACAGTCGAAATGAAAATTTTCTAAATTTGGTGGATATTACGTGAATATTTATAATTGATAATATTTTGGCGACGAATATTAAATTTTACTTTTTACCAAATCAGAGTTATCACTAATGTCCGCTTGTCTAGTTGAAATTTTGGCAGTCCCAGGAATTGATTCAGTCTGGCAAGGTCCGGCCAATAGTTTCTAAGGACGCAGCCATGGCTATGAAGTCCGAAGGCTACACGCTCCTGGACATTAGGCCGGAGTGGGAGAGAGAGAAGGCACGTGTCTCTGGGTCATTGCACGTGCCACTCTTTGTCAAGGACATGGACAACAGCATTATTACCCTCCTCAAGAAATGGGTTCATTTTGGGTACATTGGACTTTGGACTGGCCAGAGCTTTACCATGATTAATCCTGATTTTCTTTCCCAAGTGGAGGTGGGGGTTCCTGATAAGAACAGTAAGCTCCTTGTAGCCTGTGGAGAAGGATTAAGGTAACAATTTATACTTACTCTAGTTTTGCATTTGTGTATGCAATTATTATTAGCTTTCCTAAAAATGAGACTCTAATTTTGGGACGTATTTAGGAAATTTTTTTAACCAGAATTGAGTTGGTAATAAAATAAAAATTGAAACTCTTTCTTACTCTCATTTTGGGACGGGGTAAAACTTTAGTAATTCTAGTTAGTGATCATTGTATGCAAATGCAATTAGCTTCTTCAAGTGGAACTCTCATTTTGAGACTCAGAAAATACTTAGTCTAGTTGGTGATTACGGGATGAAGTCATGAAACTGCAACTAGCTTTACTTTAAATGGAACCCTCATTTTGAAACACCGAGTAGTTAATAAGAATTTAGTTATTCTAGTTGGTGATGAGCCGATGAAATACAATCAATTAGATACTTCAAGTTGGATTCTTGCATTGAGATGGAGACACTACTTGGTAACTCGAATTAGCTTACTTCAAGTGGGACTCTAATTTGGGATGGAGAAAGTACTTGATCAGAACTTAATTATTCTAGTTGGTCATTATTGGATTAAACTGCCATTATCTTCACTGCAAATGGGACTCTCATTTTGGGAGAATATATTATTAGTTTTATTTTTCCCTTCTTGTCAAATGCAGTGTCTCGCAAGAACTTTATTGACACAAAGTTTTGCTGTTTCTGTTGTTACTACTGCAGGTCACTGATGGCAATCTCAAAGCTTCATGGAGCAGGATACAAGAATTTAGGATGGTTGGCAGGAGGATTTAATCGTTCTGTCGACGGAGATTTTGCAGATATTGAAGGGCCTGAAAAGTTGCAGTATGCCACAGTAGGTGGTGTTTCATACTACTTTCTTCAAATTCTTATTCTACTACAGGCTGTGGGAAAGGACAACTGATCTAATGACACAAAATTGTTAAAGCTCTTTCATTCTAGTAGTTTCAGGTGATTTTTTTTGCTTTAGAGTACGTCTTATTATTGATCATTTCCATGGATTCACTCTGCATGCTATAAGGAAAATGGCCAGTATGCAGCATTCTTATTTTTTTATTGCCTTGTATACATTTCCTACTAGTCACAACTTATGATTATCAGCTTGAGATCCAACTTAAAACTTCTCTAAATTTTGTCCAAATTAAAAGGAAGCTGATCCATATTCTAGATTTAGCCATTTAGACTGTTTTGAGGCAATATTTGACCAGAGAATACCATTTTGACACGAGAGCAGAATAATAATTATTCAATTTGAGGCACAAAACTTAACAAGTAGATTCAGTAATAGCGGGTTTTTTGTCCAATTCACGAGATGAGAAGTGCTAAAACATAACAAAGAAAAAAAAGAACAATGAGAATCCAACCCAAATATTTGATTTCTGGTGAGAAAATTACATACACACACAGACCACTAATGTTGATAAAAGATCTATATCAAACAAATTCAAACCGCATGAGGAGCTTCACAGATTTGTATTTATCTCCCTTCTGGTTGTGAAAAGGTACAGCTCGAATTCCTGTTTTCAATTCCGAAACAGGTAGACATGTCTGTCCTCCAAAATCATCCATCTCTGACATGTCGTACTCATGAACTTCAATCCGAAGCAATGCCAGCTCTGGAACTGTCAAAGGAAACTCAAACTCCTCATTCCATATTGGTATCCAATTGTCTTCAATTATCTTTGTTTTCTTCATCACTGAATCAGTAGGGACTCCAGCAATTCCAACCTGCATAAATAAAATTTCCGGTCCTCATACTTCACTAGTAACAGCAAACCGAATTTCGTAAAGGGGAAATGCAGTGCTGATACCTTCACATAGAAATCAGGTGGGGAATACAAGTCAAAGTGCGTGCGACTGAAATCCAAATGCCAGCCTTCTCCCATATAAATTTTCACCTACACAGAAATCTCAATTTAAAAGACACTCATTGGCATCAACAATAAGAAAGTGAAAATTCGTATTTCACACGCACCTTCAGAGTTTTTTTAACTGGTAATTTCCTTTTAGGATCAAAGACCTCATTCTGGGGACCAACCTTCAGTAAAATATCTGGTTTTTTCACATAACCACACCCACCGTTGGCTCTAAACATTCCCTGCATCAACCAGAGTGACCTGCCATGGCCCTGTCACAGAGCACACTAGTGTTTATTACTACATTGTCCTGCAAAGAGTGACACGTTATTTATGTGTTTGATATATTCATTCATTTTTCTAATTATCTTTACTGTAGTTGTAAATATAATATACATATATTTGAGAATATATGAATGTATCTTCAAGAGATCCCTCTAATTGTAGATATGGATGTGATAACACAGGAATTTAATTCTTTTATGAGACTTTAGATGCAAAATTAGTTGTTCAGTCGAGCATGGAAACCATAATACCCAAGAAATAATTAATATCATCTAGAGAACAGAGGGTTAGAAAACCTGCATATTGAATGCGACCATCTGAGCCCCATGCATCCATCCAATTAGTGGATTGTAATTAGATGAGTCAACCCTTGAACCTTTAGGAAATATCCTCAGCAAGTTCCTTCGAGTAAACCTTAAAGAATCCAAATATCATATAATCAAAAAATTCAAAATATGATTAGACATGATTATGTTTGAATTAAGAAGCAAAAGCATACAGTATTAGCTATTAACATCAGTTAGGAATTTACAGAAGTCTCGCAAAGAAGCCTATAAGAACTCATAAGGATAATTACCGGATAACATCTGCTCCATGATTTATGACGGCGTTTTCCAAATTGTGTTCCCTCAAGCTAATCCGTGTGACTGAATTAGGATCATCTTGCAGCCAGTCTTTGATTCCACCTTTCCGTTTCCGGGATCGAATTGCAATTAAATGTTTATATTCAGTATCAGCATTTTGCTTCAAGTTGGGATTCGCATCTTTAAGATCTTCCGCAATAAGACATTCTCCATCCTCTGGGACTATATAATTCTATTGCCATGTGAAACTTCATTACTTAGTGAAAACACTTGATGCACTAGTTACAAAAATAATGTATATGTTAAGCATATATATATATATATATATATATATATATATATATATATATATATATATAACATACCTCATCAAAAGCTTCGAGTTTCTCTTTAATATCCGAGACTTCCTTTCCCCAGGCATTTTCCTCTTTCGAATTTGCTTCCTTGTGTGTTTCATTATGTGTCTCTTTTATACTATTACTTTGGAGATATTCCTTTGGTGGTTTAGTCGAGATAATAATCCGTTTCTTCAATGATTCCGGGGAAGGAAATTCTGCGAAGTTTTCTGAACCAGAGGTAAAGAGTACATCTCCAAATGTTTCAGTTACCATCTACAATGAAACTAATATAGAGTTTACTGGCAGAGAGAAAAATGTATATGATTGGGGCGTCACACTAACAAATGACGGTTTGTGTGACAGTAGTAGTACTGCTGCACAATTTTTTTGAGAATATTACTAACAAAGCATGAATAAACTTACCTTGGCAACTTTTGCCTGAAGATTTGGAGTAAGATGGTCTTCTAGAGTTAATATAACAGGATAATCGGATGCGACGAAAGCATGTTCCTTAATAGACTTTAAACACTTTATGAGTTCCACAGGGGTTGTTAGCGTCCTACATATTAAAAACAAAAAAAATCACCTTAACACATTCTCAATACTTATTTGTTCCCATTTATAATCTTGTTAGTTACAATTGCTTATTAGCTTTCAATCTTCAATTGTGCAATAGACTAGTTGAGAAATGAAACAGACTGAGTAGCCATATCTAGCTAGACTCCTCCGTCCCAAAATTAGAGTCCCATTGTCTTCTGATTTTTTCTTGCCATTTGGCAACAAACAAAAGTGGTTGAAAAATTATGTCTTGGCGTGTCAAATTCCTTCAATCCATTCGATAGCCTCCTCTCGTCGAGGAGTAGCCATTTCCGGAATGGATAGAGGGAAGACTTCTTTGGCATCGCTTGGGCCATTGATAAAGAATCGATTCCAAACCACAATCATGATTCATGCATGTTAAATGAGACTCTCATTCATTTTTTGGAGGGGGAGGGGGAGGGGGGGGGGGGTATATTTTATCATGAAAACAAGCATGCATGCATGCATACTACTAATTTCTATACCCTCCATGAAGAATGTGGACATTGTCTTTGGTAGAATTTGGCCACATATCCAGTTCAATAACTCTTACACCTCTGTGCAGTGCATCAATTATGGGGACATCGCTACATTTGCTATTGAGTTGATTCCCAGTTAGATAGGAATTATGACCCGTGTATATGAAATAGTGAGACAAGGGAGCTGTCATCATGGTCATGAAGAAGAATTGCACCTGTTTAATTGGCTCAACACTGACGAAAGAATTTCAGTTATTTAGCTTAAATTATTTACTAAACTTACAAAACTCAGCTTTAATTGGCTCGGAAACACTAGTCTTACAATAGCAAAAAAATAATTTTTATTCATTATTATATGTTTTTTTCAGTTAAAATCCTTTATTAAAATAAAACAAACATATGAAACGGTTCGTGGTCTCGAATCGGGTTTGTGGGAAAGTGAACCGAGTTGAAGCCAGGTGGAGGGAGAGTCCATGGCAGGACTTCTGGAAACATCCTGCTATTACCACCACCAGCAGCAGCTTGTTTCGATTTGTTTCTATTACTCCGACATTCTCTTTCCTTCGCATTTGTTTCGATTTGGGCTTCTTGTTTTGTTTGTTTTTCTTTTCAAGTTCTGATTTGGGATCTATGTTTTTTCATTGATGGTTCAGTTTTTGGCTGCTGTCAGTTTGAGTACTTTCTTTCCTAGCTCGTTTTTTGATTTTTTTTCTAGGCTGGGTTTGATTGTGTTTTGTTTGGCCAAAATTGGTCCTGGAGTTTGATTTCTTTCTTTTGATTTAATTCAAATGAATTTTCTGTTATTACCGATTTGATTTTGCTGATTACAAGATGTGATTTCCATTTGAATGGTTTGATTGGCCAGATTCTGGTACGCAACTGCTATGGACTGTTGTTTCCTCTTTATCTGGTTGTAAGTAGTTTCGGGGGTTTCTTGTCGGAATTTTTGCAGATTCAGGCGATATCCCCTGCACTTTTCGATGATCCTTTCACCGGCAATTATGGTGATTGTCTTGAAAATTATGTTAATTTTTAGTTATTAAATTAATTGTGTAATTATTTTTAATTTATGTATTTTGTTTAATTTGTGTTAATTGTAAAAATTTTAGTTTGATTCAGATTTGAGAAGAAGGAGAATAAAATTGATTTGTCAAATTTACCCATAGTTAAACATTTTAATTTAACAAAATAGTGAAAAAAATATTTTTTTAAGATACATCAGTTGTAGATGGCCCCACTTCAAGTGTCACGTCAACAATTTCTGATGTGGAAGGGCCAATTGAATGAAAGTGGAAAAAATTGATAGTTCAATCATTTAATTGACAAAATTAAAAGGTGGATCCCTGAAGTGAAATATGACCTATAATTTAGGATAGTAAATTATATTTAAGCCTTTATTGTTATATATACACAGATATTTTAGTGTAAAACCACCATTTTAAAGTTTTTTTTTTTTTTACTTTTTCAGACATATTCTTAAATTTGTTTAAAATATAGTAGTGCTGATATGATAATACTCAGTCCAGTATATAAATACTGGCATATTAATAATTTATGTGACTTAATAATCTTAAAATAAAAATATATCTAAATTACTGTTAATCCAGAGGATGAGCACGTAACACATGTTTTTTCAATCTCTTAATTAAATAAAGAAGATTCGGTATCGCCCAAAGATGAAGCCAAATCAGTAGAAAACAAAACTGAAAAGAAAAGGTCACAGAAGCTTCTTTGTCCGACTCTAAAAAGGTAGACATGCAAGCCGATACATCGTACAAGCTTATACATGTATATACACATGAATACGTAAAAATTAAAATTTATTTTATTTTAATTTATTATATTTTATCGTTTAAATTTTTATGTTTATTGCCATTCAAGTTCAATCACGTATTTATATATATTATTTTCTTATATAATATTTGTCCAGGAACGAAATACCAATGACCTACTCTTTTAACTTTTTAATGTACATGACCGACACTCGAGCATCAACTCATCCTAAGCAAAAAAGAAAAAAAAATGGATATCTTATATTTATTTATTCTTAAAAACTTAATATAAATTTCATGTATAAATAAAGTAATAATTAATAATAAAAGTAAAAACAATGAAAAAATTGAGAAGATAATAAATAAAAGAATAAAATAAATGAAAGAAAAGCATTCAGATATATGAAATATACACACACGAGAACAAAAATCAAACAAGATTCTCATTCAGGGGGTAGGAAAATATATAGTAATGCCAAAAATACTCTGTTTTTGAAGAAAAAATAAGCTAAAAGTCTAATATATAGATAATTTTTGTCGACAATAATCTTAAAAAAAGATATTAGAAAGATGATATATATTGGGAGAAAAACATTAAGACTTTTGTTGTAGATCGTATACCTGCAGTTAGATAAATCGATATATATATATATATATATATATATATATATATATATATATATATATATATATATATATATATATATATATATACCACAACTCAAAATATTACACTAACATCAAATTTTGACAACCTCATCTACAAATCAAGTTTAAATCCATAACTTTGGAATTATATCAACCTTAAAAAAACTATATTTGGCTACGCCACTGCTCTTATTCATTGATTTAAGTATATAGAGAGAAGGGGAGCACTCTGTCTATTGGAAAAAATGGGAGTGAGTTAGGGTGAAGTTATATAATTTTGGTCAATTGATAAATACAATATTCATACGCAGGTCGGGAGGTGATCTCTCTCGTTTATTAATTATTATAAAGTTAAATTCATAATAATCGGATCGGAAAAAACCTTGAAAAACTAAGTAAATTTTAATTTACCTTTGGAGGGGAAGGTAGGGGAGGATTAATGTCACCGAGCAGGTATCGAAAGAAAACTTCAAGGTTGAGACCTTTACGGTGAAAAACATGAAGGTGTTTATGCTCCTTAAGAATAGTCTCCATTAGGGCCTCTGCGACTTCCATGGTAGCTTTTTCATCTCCCTGAACCTCCATCATGAACCTCTGCAAATGATGCGCCGTCATGATCCCGTTCTCCGAGTAAAGCTCGAACATATCTTTGATTTCCGCCGGTGCTTCCGCCTCGCTTAGCTTGAACCGTCGCCGGAAACACCAGCATACTCCGTAACTTTCTTTTGACATTATGATTATTACTATTTGTATATGGTACTCTGAAAGACGGAAAAAAGAAAAGAGAGAAAGTGTGTATGCAAGTTTTGGCAGTGTTCTACAAAATTCTTGCAACTTTTATAGGTCGTTCTAGTTGCTCTCCATTGAGTAATGGTAGAGTAACACGAGTCCCATATGGTATATATATATATATATATATATATATATATATATATATTAAAAAGTCTTATTTATGATTTTTTTTAATTTTAAATATACACTTCCTTGTCTTCAAAAGATATCTTTAAGTATATTTTTTTAAAGAAATTAAAAAAAAAGTGACTCCACCGAATTATATAAAGTGACGAGTAATTTTTTTAATTTATATCAATAGACTCCCCGCAATGATATATTTGGCCTTTACTCTTTTTTAGGACAAAAAAAAATTATATGTCAAATCTAAGGGTGTAAATAAATTGAATCTAGTCGAGTATTGAGTTGTTCAGATTTGATTCACAAAATTTATAGAGTATAAAATAAGGTTTAATTGAGGCTCATTTAGTTACTGAGTCGAGCACGATGTCGAATCAAGCCCGAATAGTTTGAACTTTTTCAATGAATATGATCTAAGTATCAATAGAAAATTACAATTTGAGGAGATTCGAGTAGTTTATCGAATTTTAAAATTTGTTCATATTTGAATCATTTATGTTTTAAGTCAAGCTCGAATCGAACTTTTAATAGAAATCGGAATTTCGAATCGCTTTTGATTTTACTGAGTTTAGTTAAGTCATTCTTTTGAAAACAAAGAGAGTATTATATTAAAAAAAAGTTAATATAAAATGACATAATATATTTAATTAATTGTCATCACAATTTTAAATATTATATTAGTAAACACTTGACTGATAAAAGTATATAAAATAAGAATATGTTTTTTAAAATTTATGCCTTTTTTGTAAATTGTTATACGAGAGAGTTATAATTATATGGAAATGTGGAAGGTGATTCGGTGGGTGGAAAGAAATTTATGTGATGCATGATATATATGGGAAAAGTTTTAGTTTGACGACGTACGGTGGCACTCCAGTTTTACAGGAGGCTTCATTATTATCCACTACAAATATATGCATTATTATGGTCGTTTGATTCCTAGCTATTTGATAATTTTCTTTTTGTTTTGCTTTCTCCTTACAAGTGACTGTAAAAAGGAAAAAGAAATACTTGGACGTACATGGTTAAATAAAAGATTGATATTTCACATAATTTCTCTAACGAGAATAATAAATGAGTTTCAGAGACTGACTCGTACAAAAATATCGTCTTAACAGATAGAAAACGATTGTCGTTGTGATATATATGCGACACAAACTTAAGGCATTAGTTTAGCTTATTTCATGTTATGTTACTTCTTTTCAGTTTTATTAATATTTATCCAATGTTGTGAAATGTATAATTAATTCACTTGTTCTTATATTGTGTAAGAAGTTATAATACAGATAGCTAGTGAATATAATGACAAGGATCTCAACAAGATACAAGTCATGAGATGAAACAATTTATAAATTAAACTCAAACCAAATAAGTAACTAAAAATAAATAATAAAAAAGGGAAGTACTAAGTTTTTTATATTTTCACATAATTTTTTCTCATATAAATGTGGGACTCATTATATACTTATGTCAGAGAATCATCCGATCATATAAAAATATAAAAAATACATATAAAAATATCAATTCCATCTCAAATTCATTTTAATTTTTTGAAGAAGTTCTAAAATCTAAGGTATTATAATTATTAATTGAAAGAAAGGGAATATGCGGCTTGTAATGGCCAAACTTGGGTGCAGTATTTGTCAAGGAAAGTTGTGAATGAAAAAGGTGATAGGGACACTGTGGGGACTGAACTCATTTAAGGCCAATTACTACCATAATAATTACATCCACTCATAAATGACTCTTAACCTAATTTTGCACCCAAAAATAAATTAAATACAAAATTATGAGTAGTGTTTTTATTTATTATCATTTCTTCTTTTTCCTCTCTAACAATGAACCAGCTGATCAAACTTACTTAAATCCTTTTGAGATTATTTTCCCCGTTTTATAAGGGAAAAAAAATTCATATTAATATATTCAAATCAGCTTGTAAAATTTTAGAAAATCACATTTAAGTATATTTATTTTAGTTTAATTAAAATACAGCTATTTATAATTAATACAATTTTTTAAATAATCTACGATAATTATTAGGAAAATAATATATATTACGAAACTTTGAATAAATATTAATGACAAACATTATAAAAACATGTGTAAATAATAGGTCATTCTTCAAATTGAAGTTTGTTGACTTACGTGTCAATTTGAAGAGTATTATTTGTTACTTTCATATATATTTTGTGCCTCATTAGTATCTTTAATTCAATGAGTTGTACTTCAAATCCATCAAGCGTGATAAATATTTTTAGTCTTTAATTATAGATTTGAAGAGTGAGAAGAAGGTTGCAGATCTGATGATTAAGGTTGAAGAGAGTGTTGGACATGATTTTTCCGATGTGGCGAGTATCCCAAGATAATTGAATAGGCTGTTGGAGATATTCTAATATTATACAATCTCATGTACCAATTAATAAATTTTACAATTATAATTCGACATAAAATTATTATAATATATATAGCAAGACTACTTATTATTATTTCATTTCATGTACCACACAATTTGCTTGCTAAAGGATTCGGATTCACAGTCCAACTAACCAAAGGATTCGGATTCAGTCCACCTTTTTCTAGTTGGGAAGATAAACAAAGGGGGGACGGGACAAGCACGAAAATGCTACGGCCCAACTTGAAACCCACTCTTTCAACCCTAATGAAAACTAACTAAAATATAATGGAATTTTGAAAAGTAGTATAATATGGTCCGGTCCATATAAAATAAAGTAACAAGCCAGCCAGCCAGCCCAACGTTAGTTTTATGTGAAGGGAGGGAATAAAAAGAGTCCAATTTTTTTTTTGAAAGATACGCCATATATTGATTTTCTCACATTTGGAAGCAGCTAAAATGAGGTGAGACAAGACAACAAGGCAATGGTAAGAAGGTAAGCTCCCCCCCATTTTCTGTTCTTCAAAAAATGGAAACAAACATTCTCTTGTAATTAATTAAGGGACTGTAAGACGACATAATAAAAACAAATAAACAAACAAGATTGAATTGCATATCTGACCCTCTTATTTGTGATGTTTTTGTTAAATTGTTCCTTAAACTTTTTTTTAGTACAACTGTTCCTTGTAGATGCATTAGTTATGCAAAAGTGTTCCTTCTCCTTTTTTTCATAGATTAAAAATTAATTTCTGTTAGTCAACTTCAAAGAATTCTGTTAGTCAACTATTTTCTCTTCTACAGTAAGGTTAATATAGTCTTTTTAGTTATTAAACCTATTTGAGACCTATTTGAGAACAACCTTCATAATCGATGTTTGAGAATAGACATAGCAGAGCCGCAGAGGAGTTTGAAGGTCTTAATCAGATGTCTTGGTGAGATTTAAACTTCTAATTAGTGTTATAGCTACAAATGGAGTGGATGATTCGATGTTCATGGGAAGATGATGGACGCCCAATATGGTATGTATATATGTATATATGTATATATATTTCACAAAGCTACTTTGGTGCTTCCTTTAGAACTCCTGTGGGGTTTCATGTACATTAATTGTACCCAATTTGCAATCTGTCCAATGTACTTGTTTAATTTACCATCTTAGCAACTAAAGGCTATATTTTCTTTGTTTTAATATTATTTACAATTTACAGCCCAATTTGCAATTCTATTTGTTTTAATATTATTTTTTACAATTTATAATTTAATATTAAAAAAATACACTTTTCTCTTGGTTTTGATTAATTTAGCAACTATTTGTATTTGTTATATCATATGTTGATAGCCACCTCTCTATTTGTATAATGTTATATTATATTGTGGTCCCTAATTATAGTTTAATATTGTCTTGAAGGTCGATTAATGCTCAACGAGTTGCTTCACAATAAAAATTGCATCATGGAGGTCAATTTTCTAAGGATGAGACTGAATACATAAGAGGCAAAGTGAGTTATATTGATTATTGCAATTTATAGACTACAACAATGACCGACTTGAATTATATGGCTTACTTGTTGGGACACAAAGGGATCTTTAGTTTCTACCACAAACAGCCTACAACTTATCAAATGGACTGTTTACAAACTGATGAAGATATTTCAGATCTTAAAAATTTTATTCTTGAAAATTATGAAGTCGAAATTTATTTGAGGACTTTCGAGATATTACATGCAATAACTGGGACACAACAAAGTCGACCAACACAACACTCATTTGGGAATGAAGATGTGATATATCTTAATGAGAATGAGGGCATGAGTGATATCAATAAAGATGAATCTGAGTATGCGGATAATGAATTTGATGATAGTGAAGACAAAAATTGTGAGGTTCAAATGAAAAGAGGCAGATTATAAAAAGATGGTGAGTTTGAATATGAAGATCCAAAAATACCAAGAATGTAAGAAATGCGAAAATGAAGATGCAGAACTTAACTATGCAGAAGATGAACATGACGATAGTGATGCTTCATATATACATTTGGATGATAGCAATTTTGAAAATGATGAAGATGATGATAAAATCTATGATACACATGTTACCAAAGGAATTGAAGTTGATGGGACTGAGAGACCTGGAAAGGGTAAAAAACCATTGATAAATGATGATATTGTTCTTGATAGTGACAAACAAATTGTAAGTGTCAATAAGCAGCAAGATGATGGTGTGAAAACTACAAGCAGAAAAAGAAAAGTTGGGGTAGGAAACTATGTTGGGGCCGATACTTGTGATGAACTAGTGTATAGCTCAGATGAGATGCCGCCATACAGGGACAATGATGATGAATATCCTTCATATCCAGTTTATGATCCAAAGATACACATGTTAGATCCTAAAAACCCAAAATTTGAGGTGGGGATGCTTTTCAAAGATAACAAAGCATTCAAGGAAGCTGTGAAGTGGCATTCAATTGTCATTAGAAGAACATTTAAATTGACAAAAAATGAGAAATTTAGAATCAGATTTAGATGTCAACCTACTTCAGGCTGTCCTTGGAGGATATTTGCATCGCAATACAAAGCTGGGGAAGACACTGTCCAAGTGAAAAGGTTTATACCCGACCATGGTAGTTGTACTGGAGAGTCTACAAACAAGTTTATGACTGCAGATTGGTTGGCTCATAACTACTTGGAGGATTATATAATTCATCCAAAGATGAATGTGGGCGAGTTTCAAAAAATAGTTTTAGCAAAGCATCAACTAGATGTCTCTACTCACAAGGCATATAGGGTGAAAAAGAAGGCTCAAAATATTATTGAGGGTACTATTGTTGAGCAATTTGCAAATCTGTATAACTATGTGGAAGAGTTGAAAGAGAAGAATCCAGAGAGTACTGTTGTATTAGATGTTGCACATTGTACATTGGCTACTGAAAAACCAATATTTGAAAGAATGTATGTTTGTTTGGGTGCGTGCAAGGAGGGTTTCAAACATTGCAGACCATTAATAGGGTTAGACGGTTGCTTCTTAAAGGTGCCATATGGAGGAGTATTGCTTACTGCGATTGGTGTAGATGGGAATAACAATATATTTCCCATAGCATGGGCTGTTGTTGAAGGGGAAAATAGAGCATCATGGACCTGGTTTTTAGAGATTTTAAAAGAGGATGTAAACATTGTAAATGAGAGTGCTTATACATTTATCTCAGATAAACAAAAAGGCCTTATTAGAGCACTTGAAGATGTTAGTCCATTATTTGATCATAGATTTTGTTTTATGCACATGTATAACAACTTCAGAACTGCAGGTCATAGGGGATTGACACTTAGAGAGAAGTTATGGGATTGTGCCAAAGCAACCACTGAAGGTACTTTTCAGCTAGCAATCAAAGCATTGAAGACAATGGATGCCAAAGCATGTTCCTGGCTTGATGACAAAGACCCTGTGCACTGGTGTAGGGCTTATTTCAGTAGTTTTCCCAAATGTGATATGTTATGCAACAATTTATGTGAAGTTTTTAACAGCAAAATTGGAGTGCCAAGAGGTAAACCAATACTTGGGCTAATGGAAGGACTTAGGGACTATTGTATGAAGAGGATGCAAGAAGCAAGGGATAGACCAGACAAGTGGAATTCTAAAAGGATTTGTCCATCTATAGTTGAGAAGTTGGAATGCTTGAAGGTTGATTCTAGAGCTTGCATTGCAATTTATGCAGGATATGGTAAATATCAAGTGACTGAAACATTTGGTTCTCAGTTTTCAGTTAACCTATATACAAAGGAGTGCACGTGTAGAAAATGGCAATTGAATGGTATACCTTGCTGCCAATGTCATGGGATTAGAGCCATATTTTACAATGATCAAGATCCACTAGATTATGTGCATGAGTGGTATGACGTTGAGACTTATGCATGACATATCTTTGGAATCATTAATCCTGTACCTTCATCAGAATTTTGGAAAAAGCAAAACCTACCACCTATGTTACCCCCTACATACACTATCAAACTTGATAGACCACAAAATGTTAGGAGGAAGAGCCAAGGAGAGGTTGAAGGAGGTGCGAATCCAACTAGACTTAAGAGAAGGCCTTACAAGGTGAGGTGCAAAAGGTGTGGTGAATATGGCCACAACAAAAAAGGGTGCAAGATGCCAATAACATTTGGAGGTCAAGGAAATGAACATTATGGAAATATCAGGGAACCAGCTCAAGGCATTAGAAAACAAAAACTGCCAGTAAGTATATTTATTTAATAATGACATTATAGTTTGTTCTTATATATATATTTATTATGATTTTGTATGTAGGTAAAAAGGCCTAAAAAAACATGGGTCCCTAAGTCTAAACCTCCACCATATAGAAAATCATGGGTGCCTCCTGAGAGCTACATCAAAGAACATCTACAAGGTAATATTACTAATTATAATTATATTTACCATTGTTTTCACTTGCTTGTCCTTGATTACCATTTTAAATAAATTGATTGCCATTTTAAATGAATTTGTGTAGATTTCAAATGAGCCACCACTGCCACCACCAACGAGGGTCTATAACTTGAATCCAAATGAGTCATCATTTGCTACATCTAAACAAGTAATGTCATTTTATAATTACAGTGTATTTTTTTAATTGAATGTCATCTCTAATTTATATTCACATAACCTGATGTGTAGTTTGCGGGAGTGGAGAACCAAAAAGCCATCTCAAGGTTGCAAGGAAGTGGTGATTAAGGGTTGCAAGAAGACAATAAATAAGTAGTTTATTATGTTTTTGGTGTTCGTTAAGGAATACTTCAAATATTTAACTAATCTTTTTGGGTATTAATTGGCAATGTTTTTCGCCATGAAATTATTGTTGGTATCAATAGTTTTGAGATATGTAGACTGTGTGTGGATTGATGGACTCTCCTCTCTACGTGTGGATTAATGAACTCTGTACAAAAAGGGAAAGAAATTCATGACTTGATATTTAGAATGGAGCTATATTTGAATGTCTTTATTGCTTTGATTGACATTTTTGAAATTTTTTTGATTTGATATCCAATTTTTTCTATTTGGGATCACGTTGTGGCTGTTAAATGATTTAATAGAAAAAAGGAGGAAAAACCCTTTTGCATAACTAATGCATCTACGAGAAACAGTTGTACTAAAAAAAAATGTTTAAGGAACAGTTTAGCAAAAATATCACAAAAAGAAGGGTCAGATATGCAATTCAGTCAACAAACAAACAAATTCAAAGTTGATTAAATAAAATACAAAACTATCATCATGTCCGATATAAGAAGGATCCGGTTAGCATTAAATTATTTTTTTGGTAAGTTGATCAATTTGCAATTAGAATATTGACTTCACCTGCGTGTCAGTATTCTATTGGTCAACTTACCCAAAAATAAACTTCATAATAACCACTTCCGTATAAGAAGCCAGGCCAGGCCGGTCATTTATAGAGACCATTCATCAAAACTCACCTTCACTCACTCGGACCGATTGGCATACCTCTCTACATTCTTGTCCGAATTCAACCCCACCATAGCCTCACCAAGCCCACAACTAATCTCCGCCAGCACCTCCGGGTCACTGTAATGCGTTACCGCCTGCACAATCGCCCGAGCCCTCTTTGCCGGGTCATCGCTCTTGAACACACCCGACCCCACAAACACCCCATCACACCCCAACTGCATCATCAGCGCCGCGTCCGCTGGCGTCGCCACCCCTCCCGCCGCAAAATGCACCACCGGCAACCTCCCCAGCTGCTTCGTCTGCATCACCAAATCATACGGCGCTGAGATTTTCTTCACGAAGGTGAAAACCTCATCATCATCCATGTTCCTCAAAACCCTAATAGCCCCCATAACTGATCGAACATGGCGAACCGCTTCAATTATGTTCCCCGTGCCAGCCTCGCCCTTGGTCCGAATCATCGCCGCCCCTTCCCGGACTCGCCGGAGGGCTTCGCCGAGGTTCCGGCAGCCGCAGACGAACGGAATCCGGAAATTATGCTTGTTGATATGGTTTTCATCATCAGCAAGCGTGAGCACTTCACTCTCGTCCACATAATCGATTCCAATGGATTCGAGGATTTGGGCCTCCACGAAATGGCCGATACGAGCCTTGGCCATCACCGGAATCGTGACCGCCTGTTTGATTTCCTTAATAAGCTGCGGGTCGGACATACGGGCCACGCCGCCTTGAGCTTGTATGTCGGCGGGGACTCGCTCAAGGGCCATGACGGCACACGCGCCAGCTTCTTCAGCGATACGGGCTTGTTCGGCGTTAACAACGTCCATTATAACGCCTCCGCGGAGCATTTGGGCCAGGCCAACCTTGACGGAGAAGGGAGATTGCTTGGACTCGGTTAATGCGCTGTTTCCGTACACTGCTACTACTCCGGTTCCTGCCATTTCTGGTCTGCTGTAGGAGAGATTAGTTTCCAAATGAATGGGTTTTTTTTTTACACCAATGAGTAAACCCTAAGAAAGAAGAGAAGACGTTGAAGAGGGTGGCGAAGGAGGTGAAATAAGCAGAGAGAGACTTGGGGAGGATTCTTTCTTAAATATGGGTTTGATAGAAAATAGTAGCTTGTAGCCGTTGGATTGAAATTTCGTCTGTTAATCAGACGGAGGATGCTAAGTAATAAACTCGGGTAGGATTTATTTAGAAAATTGATATTTTCAATAAAATTTAATATTTTTATTCACATAAATGTGGGATCTATTTATTATTTTAAAACTATTATTTTTATTTATAAAAATATTAATTCCCTTTATTTATTTCCTATTGTGTAATATGAAAAATAATAAGAACAATAAAATTCTAGGAGTCCCACTATATTGTGAAAGTTTTCCACACCAAGAAATTAAATAGGATAATAGAATTGATCCATTGCATTAAATAAATTATTAAATAAAAAAATCGATATATAAAAATTTGATATATCATGTTTAAATACTCATAATTGTTCTCTATAGAGCAGGGAAAAACATAATGATTTAACTCTCTTTTTTTCTTCTTCTCATTAGGCTTACAAGTAAGATAGACTCATCATAATGATTTGATGATAATAACTTAGCAAAAAAAAAAAAAAAGATTTGAACTTCAACCTCAAGTCCTCCTATTTCGCAAATGCATTGCATTTTTTTTTTCTGGTACTCAATAAGTTTAGGACTATATTTTTGGTGCCCAATTGATGACCATGCTTTTGGTTTGGGGACAGAATTAGCAAGAAGCCAACCGCCACATCCCGCCCAATGCCCTTCCCCACTTGGTGCCTTGCCCCTCCCTACTAACAATGTGGATAACTACTTGACGCTCATGATATGATATGATACCTACACTGCAACTCTTGTAATGATAAATTGCAAGACAGAGACTGATAATGCCTTCTCTATAGTCTAGAGGCTATGAACAAAACACTGATAGAAGCCTCCTATTAATTGTTTAGTTTTCAATAATATCGTAATTATTAAATATTAGGAATTGTTAAATTCATAACACTTTTTGTTATTTTTACAACAAAAGTATCACTATAGATGTATAGCGCTATAAGATCTATAGCGACACTTTTGTCGTGAAAATAACATTTTATGTTGTGGATTTAACAATTCCCTTAAATATTTTCTTTGTTCTTAAATATATGACATTTAAGATTTTTACACGTAAATTAAGAAAGTTAAAACTCCTAAAATTACTCCATTAAAATTATTATGTATTACCAAAAACACCCTTGCATAGATAAATGAAAAGCTAAATTATAGGTGATAAAGGTGGGAGAGACATTGTTAGGAAAGAGAAAATATAAGAATTAAAAATAGTATACCGGTAAGATATTAAAAGTAACTTTGGAAAAATAAGTGAGAATTAAAGAGAGTATTAAATATTTAGGGGTAATTAAGGAAATAATGTAACCAAGAACATCATATATTTAGGAACAAAAGAACTATCCTAAAACATCAGTTATTAAGGAATGGAGGGAGTATAACTTTTGTTCTCTCATTATTTTTTGTTCAATAAATAATATTTTTTTTTCCAATATAAGGTTAATATAAATAATTAATATTATATTTAATATTATACGATAATTTTTTTAATATTTATGTACAACTCTAAAACGTTTTATATTAAATATTAAAGAACGGACGGAGTACATACTATTAAACTATTTATCATAATCAATTTGATTTAGTGCGACAATCGCAACAAGATTTTGTCTCCGCATATATAGTCAAAATAATTCATCAATCTTCCACTTGCCATCATCTTGGACAGCTGACAACTATTTTTCTTAATTATTCAAGAAAGACAAACTGAACAAGTTTATTATAGTAGAGTTCATTTCACTAAAAAGTAAAAACATTTATCAGAAATCATTTCTAATTTTTTCTAACACCACCCACGTAAAAACATGCCAATGTAACTAAATCATAAGCAACGGAAAATTGAGAAAGAAATACATAAATAAAAAGGTACAACCAGTTTTCTAGGGAAAATATATTGATAATTTGATATCTGGTTGTAAGCCAACCATGTCTGAAGGCTTAGGCTATCGTAAAGTGAAGGCTGGATATATTATAAGTTTTTAACCCGGCTGTGACCATGTAACTATGGCTAATGTGAAAGTCTTCATATTGCTCAAACTAAAAAAATCTTCCTAACCTTCTTCATGTTTCTCCGACATATAGGACAAGTTCCAGCAGCATCCGCAATCCTGCAGAATACACAAAACTCGGATATCAACTATTTTCAAATTTTCATCAACCTCCCCTCCTACTCCATTAATATGGGCAATGCAGAAGCCGCCTTTAATACATAACAATTAGGCTACATAAACAGCATATGCACATTTTGAAGAGCAATTTTTTCCAGTTTCGTGGGTCGAACAACATCTATCAGCTAGACCCTCTACCTTCATTCTGAATGACAATCTAATTTTAACTTTATGCCAGTAGTAAATGGGCAGGTTGGTCATAATAGCAATTTGGGTGGGGAGACGGTCAAATTCAAGATTTCTTAACCGCTGTGTGCTAAGGCTAGGCTCAGGTAAGTTAAAAGTAAGTAAAATTATTTTTCATCATTATTTTAATGTGGTACAAGCTATAAATTATAAACTAAGAATCCGCGCCAGAATCTTAGTTTTAAGAATGGCTTAGTACTTGCTATTTCGAAAGACATCTATAGCTAAACCATGTGCATCCATTTCTCAGAATGTTTTCCCCCTCTCTAATGCACAAGTCTCGCATGTTGGTGGTCCCAAATGATTACCCAGATTTCATCACAGGGTCAGGGCAGGGAATACCTTGGTTTAAGTTAAAATGATTACCTAGACTTAATCTATTTGTTATTTATAATAAAGTAAAATCTTGATTTGAAGTAAAGACTTGGAAGTAAAGGTAGAGAATAGTTGCCTTGTTCCGCATGCAAAACAAGCCACACAATGCCCACATGGGAGGAAAAAACAGTTCCTTGGAGCATCAAAGCAAATTGCACAGTCTTTAAGCTGCCCATCACCGAGATCCTCATCATTTTGAGAGACAGAATCATAAGATGAAGACCGACTTGACAGACCATCATCTTTGTGTGAAAGCAGAGAGGCTCTTTCAGATCCCATTTCTCTATAATGAACGCCAGTTCTATTATCACGGGTATGTTGAAAATTGTACAAGAGGTGGAAGGCCAAGAACATGAGGACTGTCGTTCCACCTACAATAAGAAATTTAGGAACTTAAAAAACCAAATATAGTAAAACTTTTGAGTTGTAGAATGAAGAAAGAATAATGCTAGGTGTCTCAGATTTTTGGTCTCATCTCAAATGACACGGCATTGAATATTTTAACGATGATTTGTGGCATATCCAATCACATGAGATCTACACAACCAATGTTATGGTGACACATCATTTGAGACCAAAATTTTGAGACCCCTAGCATCACCCATGAAGAAATAGTGTACCTATGCCAACAAGATAAGTGATCCATCTAGGTCCGTAGGACAATTCAACATACCAACCATCACCAGATGCATCCTAAGAAATATAAACTAGCGTTAGTTTAATATATTAATGCTGCCCAGAAATGTCTTGGAAATACTTTAAAATACTGTCCAAAGCAAAGGTGGGTGGGACCTAGCGGTATACTCAAGTTCCATATAAGAACACACCTTCGAGACATAGTTTATAGATATAATTATACGTGCTGATTTGTTGAAATGCTTGACCAGATTTTTGTATATGGTATGAAGTGTATCCAGAACAATAGAACATACTTTATAATTGACAGGAAATCATGCATGCCATATTTGTAAGAAAAAATAGTGAGCATTTCTGGCCCAAGTCCTACTCACAATAGTCATATTTTGTTGGATGCATATTATTTTATATCACAAATATGAATTTCAATCAAATAAGGTTTGTGCACAAGAAAAAAACTTTTAACTTTCTGATTCCACGTTTCTAGTAATGGAGGATTGTAGAATACATAAACACGAGTTGCAAGAAAATCTGATCACGATGACCAAGAGAACAAAAAGGAAGGGTACAAGAATACCAATGCTTAATTTTTTATATTTAAAATTATTTCTTGCAACGCACTTCCATTGGGAAAAAGGGGGAAAAAGACTTACCTTAGTACCTGGAGTGGTTAAAACAGCTGCATTTCCATTGGAAAAGGAAATCGTAAAACTACATTCACCATGGGCCAGAGAACAATTGTAATATGCCTTAGATGTATTATAAACTAAAGCCCTTATTGTGAGGTTCAACTGTATCTGTCGACATATAGTTAAATGTGAGTGAACAGTGGAGAATTGTTAAAGGATTTAAACATCACAACTGTTTAAAGAAGCAAGCAACAAAAGATTAAGGTTCTAAAAGGAATAAAGATGATTCAAAATAAATTAAATGACCAGGATACACTTGAGCACCGCCTTAAGTATAAGGGAAATAGGTGAAAATGCCAGGGGAGAAAAAAGACCAAATAATTGTCAATGATGATAGTAAAAGAAACTAATGGTTCAATAAAGACGTGTAGAAAAGTTATATTATTCCATCTCTCTAATTAACTTAAAACTTTTTTTCACCCTAATTAACTTAAAACTTGTTTTCTCTAGTCCACTAAAACCATTTATGTTGCAGGAATGCACATTAGCGCTGGCCCTGTATAACATAGCATCTCTTCCATGCAACGGACTAATTAATTATTGAGGGTTACAAATGACCAATTAACTGCACCCATCTTCGACTCTTCCTATAAATACCTCTCGTCAATGCTTCGCTCTGAAACCCCTTTGTCAACTTTAGTCAATCCAAAAAATATTTTATTAATTCTTTGTCCTTTCTAATTAAAAGTTGGATGCAGTGCAAAATTCCACTAACGGGAAAAGAAAAAAAAAAAGCACAGAGACACGGGAATGACCATCTCTCATCTAGTTCTCAGAGAAATTCTTCTCGAGGAACAAAAACTTAAAAAAAGGATGCATAAATTCTGTAGTCTGTCATAAAAAGCAATTGCACAATGACCCATCAACACATTTCAATAGAGTAGGATGCATTTTATAACAGATTTACCTCCAAAATTTCTGAGTTCAAATTGGCCACTGATACGTAGTAATTGGATGATTTTGTAATATCCTGCTGGATCATGCCATTGCCTGTAGAAATCAGTTGCCAATTGTTAGTATAAACTAATTAACACATAAAATACAGACTTTCTTTACATTTAAAACAGACCATGGAGGATGTTCCACGAAAAGGTGGTGTTTGAATATGATGTGTCGTCAAGCCACTGAACAAGACCGTCAATCCCTGACACATTTCAAGAATTTAGAAATTTCTGCAGGTATGGCAAACGTATGACAATGCATCTATATAAGTATTACTGTTGCATGAATTGCAAATAGCTGAATGAGAAATTACAAATCCACCTAGCTACTACACTTAAATATATTAAGGAAGCAAGTGCAACAGAAAAGGGGAAAGGATAGGAAGAGAGTGATTAAATAACAAGAATCTAGTTGTTTTTAATTTCGGCAAAACAGAGAGATAGAGAGAGCATTCAAATATGGTGAAAATTGAAAACGAAATCATCTGGGAATTCAAGCAGTAAAGCGTTGAAATATAAGGCTTTGTAGAGTTGAGTAAATTTTATACAATGAACACATTAATATTACATAATAATGAGAACTACTAGAGTATTTTTTATCAATTGACTAGATTGTAAATCTTTAAGGTTTCTCCCTATTTTTAGTTAAGCTTGTTTTAAACTTCCAACAAGAAAGAGAGACAATAGAAATCAATAGAACGCGTCCCTACTTTTTCACTATTAACATAGAGTTCTCCAGTCTCAGCGAAGAGTAAAAGAATTCCCATCTGCCCATCTTTATGTCAGAAGTTACAACAGACCCTCTGTTAAACCCGGGATTAGTCAATCCTATGAGGCACAAAAGGGTACCGACCCTATTGGGTTATAGTTCTTGAACCAAGAGATGGCAATATTTACCAACAAAAAACAGGAGGAGGGCAACATCAATGTTGGAGTCTACAAAAGTCAACTGGGTTTTTTCCAGAAATGGTCTATCATAAACACTTAGCAAACTTTAATGTTTAAATGTTATTAAATATGTCAATCACCAAGTCCTAAGCCTGTAAAATGAGCAAACAGTTCGGGCAACATTCGTACTTGCTGGACTAAAAGTTCAATTCGAGCAGGGTTAAATGATTTTTTTGTCACTGTACTTTATGTCAACTTACAAGTGAGTTACTCAACCGTTTTTTCTTACAGTTAACTCATTATACTTTTTATTACTTACAAACCGTTAGAAAATCCGTTAAATCATGTTGACTTTAAACAGAAATATACATAAGTTGTTGAGTTGTAAAAAAAAAAGTTTTTGTGTCAAACATTATCCTACATGGCCTTCATATATGTGGATTTGGAGGGAAAAATTTATGAAGAAAATGAAAAAAATATTTTAAAGTATAATATAAATTAGAAATGTTAGGCCAAAAAAACAAAAAAAAATGAAACATATATTTAATTATTTTTGTAATTAATATCAAATTATTTTTTATTTAATCGGTGATAGATAAATATAATTAAGGAAATTATAAGACATAAAAACTAAAAATAAGCTAATTAAAATTAAGGGGATATGAAAGAAATTTTTTAAAATAAAAAAAATTAAGAAAAAAACATGGAAAAATACTTTTTATTTATTTTTGTAATTAATTGAAAATAATTTTTTAGGTAAGACTTAAATATTATTTCAAATGAATTTTTTACATTTATTAAATGTCATACACTTTTCTCTCTCTCATTTCATTAAGCAAAGAATAATCAAATACAAAATAAGATCAAAACCGATAATCAGAAGCAACCACGGACTTGAATGAACGATTAATTTAGTCACTCTGCAGACTTAAATGAGCAAACATTTCAATAATTTATATTCAATAATATAATAAATTAAACATAATATCAAAATAAATTTCATCTTCTCCATCTGAATTTCCAACCAAAATAACTCCCCAATGTTCATCATCTTCTTCTCTCCAAACAAAATTATCTATTTACATTAAAGTTTCAAAAACAAATAATCCATAAACCAAAATCATAGATCTTTGCTACCCAAAATCTTAGATCTTTGCTACTCTTTAGACCCAAATAACGATGATGATTAAGATCACCAAGATCCGAACCCCAAAGCCTTTAGCCCTAAAACTCTACCATTCCAGATCATAACTACAACATCCACACTCGATTCAAACCCCCTACTAATCTTCTACAGAGAAGCCCCCATGATCTAAAAGCCCTCGGATCTTCTTCTTCATCCGGGTCTTCTTGTGTGCCATTTCTTCATCTGGGATTTTGATTTCTTGATGACATTTTGGATTTTCAAGAAAAAACAAAGGGTCATAGAGGCGAATGGATTTAAGTATTTGAAAGAGTGGTGGATGGACGACGACGCTGCTAAGTGCTCGTGGCCTGTAGAGAGAAACTGATGCTAGAGCGGCGACGCACGAGGTGAAAAGGAGGCGGAAAGGGAGTAGGAAAGAGAGTGTGAAGGAAGTGAAAATGGCAGAGAGGATGGAACAGAGGAGCAGAGGAGAAGAGGAGACGGAAAGGGAGGAGGAGAGTGTGAAGGAGGTGAATGGGGCCTTGAATTATTAGTTTTTTTAGTTTGGATTTTTTTAGTTTTGAATTATTTGAAGATAAAAGGATCTACTTTGAAGATAAAATGACGTTACTTTGGTTTTGGAATTTTTTTTTTTGACATTGTTGAATTTATTTTTTTTAGTTTTTTATTATTATGGTAGTTGGGTCGGGTCGAGTTTGCTGGGCTGGGTGGACATGGGTATACTTGTTTTTTATGGGTGGGATATAGCTTGTGTGTAATGACTAGGATTTAATAAATATTTCTTTTTTACACGTCACTATTCCATGTCAGCTTTCTCTCTCTTATATGGTCAAACCGTTTAAAGTCAACATGACTTAATAGATTTTGTAACGTTTTGTAAGAAAACAAAAGTTGAGTGAGTGACTGTAAGAAAAAAATGGTTGAGTGACTCACTTGTAAGTTGACATAAAGTACAGTGACCAAAAAACCATTTAAGCCGATTTGAGCACGACTCGAAATATAAATAATTCAAATATGAGCAAATTTTAAAGTTCGATAAATTACTCGAACTTCCTCAAATTGCAATTTTCTATTGGATCATATTCGTTCAAAAAGTTCAAACTGCTCGGCCTCGATTCGAGGTCGTGCTCGACTCGGTAGCTAAACGAGCCTCAATCAAACCTTATTTCATACTCAATATGTGACGCCCCCAAAATAGGTCCACACGACCCATTCTGAGTCGCCAGATATCACACTACAGAAATCAAATACAAACTTCATTTATACAACTGTTGAACTGTCGTGCAGAGTACGACAACACATAAGCTGTGAATTTTAATACAAATATATGTAACTCTCATGGTGCCTCGACCACAACACCTTACAATGGTACTTTACATAAAAGTACAATCAATAACTGTTTTAGAAATTAAAATCTTTTAAAAATGCTCAAGAAAACCTTCGTATAATGGGAGGCCATGATCTAAGTTATGATAGATATCATATGACTCGAGAATTATCCTTGGTCAATCTAATAGACCCAAAAAAAAAACGAGAAGATTAATGTCATGTTCTTTCCAATGGTGAGTCTTCTCTTGACATATAATTATCTCCATTGTCTCCAATCGAGAATTATATTTCAACCAAACTCCAATATTATATAGGTAGTGCTCATAGATATAATCAAGAAATGCATGCGCACAACCCCGTCTTTATGATAACAGTAAGTCGCTCCGTCATTAGACATCTTGTATGATAGTGGCAAAACACCCTTTTCAAAGTCGGGTTCACCTCACCCTATTCTTGGTTCACCAAAATCAATGGTTAAAATGACGTATAAAATACTTACACACTTATCTAAAATTCTCAATAAAATTATTTCCGCATCGCTTTTTAGGGAAAACCTCAACAATTTATAGACCATCGTTTATTTCCCTGTTACCCTCGCCGAACCAAATGCATACACTCTTATTACCCGAAAGGAATTGTGAAGCAAAAGGGTGAGCACAACTAACCCAAAGAATAATATCATGACTAAAGATAATTAAATTATCAATAGCCTTCACAAGAATAAATCGAGATTTAGAACATACGGTAGATGATAAAACTTTTCAACCATAAGTGGCAAATGAACGAGCAATCCATTGTAAGAGTCAAATAGACCATAAAGCCTATTATCTTTTCCACGTTAAAAGTCCACCAACAATGTTTTTTATCCAGTAACATCAATCAACAGTTCACGCCCACAATCATATGAATAACTCATAATCATAATTGTGATTCTAAATTCCTCTTCGCACCTGTGATTTAAGATAATTTTCATCACCCGTCTTTACCTAAAACATCAAAGATCATGGTTATACCAAATCACAGTTCTTGTCCATAATCATACTAATAAATTCATCTTTGCACTACGGGCCAAAAATATTCATTAACAGTTCATCTTTTGCACTACTGTGCCAAAGACACGCAATCAGTATTTAGAAGAGTCAAGTAGAGCATGATATCTCATCGCCTTCTACTTAATTAAAAGTTTATTATCAATATTTTATCGCTAAGACTCAACTCAATAAATAATCCACATCACTGAATTATCCATGCAGTACGGCCAAGGATATTCATTAGTATCACCGAATTATCCATGCAGTATGGTCATGATTATACCGAATAATCCCTGGTTATAATCATACCAACAACTGTTCATCAATGCACTACAGGCCACTGAGGACTTTTACAACATCATTTGTAACATTACGGGTCATGATTATACCGAATGATCCCTGGTCATAATCATACGAATCAACAATTCATCTATGCACGTAAGCCAAAGATGATTTTCATCACAATATAAGCATGAGGAAGATGACAATGATATAAGAATTCAATTAAAAGAAAGCAAAGGATAAATTTTAAAGATTTATAATTTAATTTATCCAGAATTCAATAATGATCAAATTGCCAACATGATACTACTTTGTGGAGTAAAATTCAAGAATAATATTATATCAAAAATGATTTGGACCGAAAAGAAATCAATTTTTGTCATAAATATTACACCGGGTGAATAAGACCCTTGAATAAGACTTTGAAATAATACTCCGTGAATAAGACTTTGTGAATAAGACTCGTGAATAGTACCCATGAATAAGATTTTTTGTGAATAAGATCAGATAAATGAATAGTACTCATGGACAAGATTCTAGCATTTAAAAGCTTAAAATTTAACAAGAATGTGCAGTAAAATATCCTTGTAAAACGATACTAGATGAAGCCTTAAATTTCAAGGATATTTTACGAGTATGTAACAATACTTAAACAAAATGAGGTATAATTAGAATACGAGATTTAAATAATATTACTCACATACTACAGAGTATGGAAGAAAATATTATTCCTTATGAATATTGAACAAAAATAATATCCCTTACTTAATACAAAAGAAATAATACTCCTTACTTAATATCGAATCTAAAATAATATTCCTTACTTAATATTAAACGAAAACAATAAATATCGAATCTAAAATGATATTCCTTACTTAATATCGAATCTAAAATAATATTCATATGATTACTAAAAAATAATCTCTCTTCGTAATATGAAATAAATAATACCCATTACGACATCGTTGAATCTAAAATAATATTCCTAATAATATTGAATCGAAGATGATATTCCTTACTTAATATCGAATCTAAAATAATATTCATATACGAATTTAAAAAATAATCTCTTTGTAATATGAAATAAATAATACCCCCTTACCTCGTAAGTTAAGACTTGATATTCGAATAATGAAGTAAAGACTTTCTTCTTCTTTTCACTCTATAGCTTTCTCTCTATAATTGCTATCATGAGTCTTAGTGAATTGGTGAGAATGAAGGAAGAATGAACTCTATTTATAAGAAAATATAGTTTCGATAATTACACGCTTTTGGGGCTCGAAATATTACAGTATAATACTTTCATCTTTTTCTTTATTTTTAATTTAGTCCTACAAGTATTATCAAACTTGCATCACCTCCCTTAATAGTACATCATGTGAATCAATAGTACATTCATGTGAATCAATAGTTCTATACATGTGAAAAAAAGTTACAGTATACTACCTTCATCTATACCTCCATTTTTAATTTAGTCATGCAAGTATTATCAATCTTGCACCATCTCCCCTAATAGTACATGCATGTGAATCAATAGTACACACATGTGAACAAATAGTTATAAGCATGTAAATTAATAGCAATTAATTGTTCATTTATCCGATTAATTATCCGATTGGTAAATATAACCTCCAGACATCCATTATTATCGAAATAGATGTCGATTTCCACTAACACTAATAATCCCAACAAAATGGAAATATCAATTTCATCTTTAATTAATACGAACTTATTCATCATTAATATTTTAACTCAAAATATTTAACAACCAGATCATTCCCAGGAAAGAGAGGGCTTTCCGATAAGGATTTCTCCCTATTGGCGCGCAATTAGGTGACCAAACCTCTCATCGACAGAACTTTCTAGACATCATCAATATTGAAAATAATAATATGAATAACTTTGTCGTCTCAATTATTGATTTAATAATATAAAATATTGATACTGTGACAATAATTGAATCAATAATACGAGAGATATTACGCAAAGAATTACTATAGCAATAATTGAGTATAATCGAAAGTGATTTCTCACGTAAACATCAATAATCAATACCGCAAAGGCTACTTACGCAATACCACGTATTATTATACTTTTACCCGGGTAGTTCAACAGCTTTAATTCAGAAAACTTTTAGTTATTTTTATAAAAGATATTTCGTCGTTTTTCTAACTATAACAAAACTTCCGTTGTGGGGTCCATTTAATGATTATGCCATCGCATTTAATATTCTCTCGTTAAAACTAATATTCCCCAAACAACGTAATATTTTATATCAACTTGCTTACTTTGCAAAATTTTCACATATCACTATTAACTTTAACCCTTTCTCAATTGAACCATTTACTAAATAAAATAATAATTATAAGAAAATTGAATACTTTCATTTCATAAATTCGGGATCTCACACAATATATTTTGTAAACCAAATCTGAACATCTCAATACTTAGTTCGACTAGGTTCATTTACAATTTTACCCAGTCCTAGGCATTTAATTGACTGAACTTTCAGTCGACAAGTTGTGCACATGTTAATTGAATATGGTTATAAATTGTCAATCCGAATGAAATCATGAGTTCGAATTATAATATCTTCTTAGGTCATCTTAGCTCACTACAGAATAACCTAAAAGGTCATGGCTAAAGATATTAATTGTTGGGAAAAATATGCCTCACGATATAGAGAAATAGAAAATTTAGAATTTAGAACACAATCAAACAACACAAGAATTATGGTGGAAAACTCCAAACCGGAGAAAAAACCACTTCTGTTGCCAAAGACAACCACAAAAAATTCACTATGCGAACAATAAAGATAATTTTTTCCAAGAGAATTTCCCCACACAAAATTATCTAACTCTTGGATACCTCTTATCCTTCTATTTTGGTCTGCAACAAGGGAAGGAATTTATAGGCTTCATAAACACACCAACTCCACCATTTAATTCAAAAATGAAGCCTTATGTCCACTACCCACACCTACCTCCATCATTAGTCTTTTATATCTCCACCATCCCTTTAATTCAAAAAATGAAGCCTTATGTCCACTACCCACACCTACCTCCATCATTAGTCTTGGTGCAACACCAATTTAATCATCATCACTAAAGCTCCACCATGAAAATAATGGAAGACACCTTTAGAAAACCAATCATACATTATTTGAATTTAACCAATATCCTAACAATATCCACCTTGGTTAAAATAAAATAATCACCATAGCTTCTGCTATCACTGTCTTCACCAACAGTCATAATTCTCAGTATAGAGAATTATCATACTCCGCCATAAAGAGTACACATACACTCAGAATCAACCATTCAAAAGGTCGAACAAACTTGCTGAAATTATGGTGCTACTTCCACGTTGGCTTTCCAAGAAGTTCATCAGTCATCACACACCTTGCATCAATGCCAACCAATGCCCGTGCAAAAAATTCGCTAGTAGTAACACATCATCTTTCATGACAACTTTGGATACTAGCGGCATGCTATGAGTTCATACTCTTTCAAAGAAGATCAGGATCGTCTCCCTCACCATAAGTAGACACAATGTTGACTTCACCGTCAGATCTTGACTTGGAGCTATTTGTCGAATGAGCTCCACCTTTCGGACAATTTTTTTTAGGTGTCCAGATTGTCCACACCTCCAACAAATCGGTTTCTTGTTCATAGAGTTATTCTTCTTCCAGTTTCCAGCTACCATCAAAGCTGCGTTTTCAAGTGAAACACCATATCCACCGCTCAACCTCTTCTTTTCAGAGAAAAGTTTAGCAGTAACTTCTACTTCTGAGAACACAATTTTCTCCTTCCCATGAATCAAAATGGGCTTCATTAGTTCGTAAGAATTTGGAAGAGACCAGATGAGCCTCAACGCTATATCCTCATCATCCATATTTACTCCAATGGATTCCAGTTCAGAGACGATACCATTTAAGACACTCAGATGGTCAGAATTGGATGTGCCTTCATTCATACACAAAATATGAAATTGCTCCTTGAGATATACCCGATTGAAGATGCCTTTTGCTTGATACATTTCTTTAAGCTTCTCCCAAAGTTCATTGGCTTTTGAAATTCCTTGAACATTAGCAAGAACACTTTTGCCCACAAATAAGCGAATCATGCTCGCAGCTTTCAAACATTGCATCTTGTTTGCTAGAATCAGGGGTCGGACGCCTCTTCAACGCCTCGAGTAACTTAGATTCATCACATCTTTAACTTGAATTTGCCACAAGTCAAAGTTGATTCTCCCATTAAATTAAGTGTACTATAGGTCGACTTACAAATGGGTCACTGAACTTTTTTTCTTACAGTCAACTCACTGTACTCGATTTTACTAACAAAAAATTTAAAAAACCGTTAAGTCAGGTTGACTTAACGGAACAGTACACCTAAGCAGCTGAGTTGTCCAAAAAAAAGCCTATGTGACAGTTAGTATGCGACGTGGCAGTGATCTTGTGGATTTGGAGGAAAATTTTTATAAAAAAATAGGAAAAAATATTTTAAAGTATTATATAAATTTAAAAAATTAGCCAAAAAAACAAGAAATAAATAAAAAATATATTTAATTATTTTAAAATTAATCTGTTAATTTTTTTTATTTAAAAAAAATTGTGTTTTTAATTATTCTTATTAAAAAAACTGCGCTTTTTTTATTATTAAAAAATGTGCATTTTTTCTTATTTTTTTTAAAATATTTATTTTTATTAAAAAATTGCGTTTTAATTTTTTTTAATAAAATTATTTAAAAATTGCCCTTTTTTTATTTTTATAAAAAATCTGCTTTTTTTATGTTTATTAAAAAAAAGTGAGTTTTTAATTATTTTTAATAAAAAAAAAGTGCATTTTTATTTTTATTCAAAATATTTATTTTTATTAAAAAAAGTGCGTTTTAATTTTTTTAATAATAAAAAAAATTATTAAAACAAATCTGAAGCTTTTTGTATTTTATAAAAACTGCATTTTTAAATAAAACTAAGGTATAAAAAATGCATTTTTTTTAATAAAAAAAAATTAAGATATTTAGTGACAATGAATAATAAAACGACTTTTTTAAAAATAAAACTAAGGTATAAAAACTGCATTTTTTAATAAAAAATGAAAAAAGCGCAGCTTATTTTTTATAAAAATAAAAAAGCTTAATTTTTTTTAATAAATTTTATTTTATTTTTATTAAAAATAAATAAAACGCAGTTTTTTTAATAAAATAAATTATTTTTTATTAAAAAAAATTATTACTTAAATTTTTTTAATAAAATAAATATTTTGATAAAAATAAAAATGCACTTTTTTAATAATAAAAAAACGCAGTTTTTTTTAATAAAATAATTAAAATGCACTTTTTTTTAATAAAAAAATTAACAAATTAATTTTAAAATAATTAAATATATTTTTTATTTATTTTCTTGTTTTTTTGGCTAATTTTTTAAATTTATATTATACTTTAAAATATATTTTTCATTTTTTCATAAAAATTTCCTCCAAATCCACATCATCACCGCTTATCGTCAGATACTAATGTACCACATAGCTTTTTTTTGGGACAACTCATTTTGCTTTAGTGGTTCGTTAGTTAAGTCGACTTAACGGTTTTTTAACTTTTGTTAGTAAAATCGAGTATGTTGAGTCGATCAGAAAAAAAAGTTCATGACCCATTTGTAAGTCGAATTCCATAAGACAAGAATCTTGAAAGTATTTAACCCGATATCTTGCTTAAACAACCATGCTCTGACACTAATTGTTGGGGAAAATATGCCTCACGATTAAGGGTACTCATCGGTAAAAAGCTGAACCGGTACTAAAAATATCGAACCAGTACCGATCCGAAATAATCGAAAAAGCAAGAACCAAATCGGTACTAAATTATCGCATTGTTAAGACTTGTTTTTAAGATAAAAATCCAGACCATTTTTTTTTTGGCTCGATTTTCGATTATACCCCATGGTAATATATATAATTATTAATAATAATTAAATAATTTTTTTATATATTAACAATTTTTTTAAAAACTAAGAAATCGTTAACTATTAATAATAATTAATATATAAAATAAAACTTCAAAACATTATTAATAAATATAAAAAATTAATAAAACTACTATTGTGAGACCCCAGATTTTATGAATAAAGATTTAAATTTCTCAAAATATTTTTTTGAATATTATGGTGTGGATTTGATATAATGTTATAGTTGTGGGTAATATTTAAAACTTTTGCAAAGTACGCAAGTTGTTATATAATATTCGATTGGTCTGAGAATATTCGCTTTTTAACAGGAATATTCGTGCACGACTCAAGACAATCATCGGTGGACCCCACAAATGTAATTATTGTCGATTGAGAAAACGACAAAAATATTTTTATGAAAATAACTATTGAAAGTTTTACCTTTAATACTATTGAACTACTTCGGTAGTAAAAAGATAAAGAATACGCGTGGTCGCATAAGAAAGACACGGTATTGATTATCGATGGTTACGTGAGAAGTCACCGTTTTATTTAATTATTGCTTGAAGAATTGTTGCATAAGATCTCACGTTATTTGATTCAATTATTGTCGATATTTTATATATTATTAAATCAATAATTGAGATGATGAGTTATTAATATTATTATTTGCAATATTAACGATGTCTGTAAGTTCGCATGAGGAGAGGTTTGGTCACCTAATCAAGGCTAATAGGAGAAATCCTTGTTGGAAAGCCCCTCTTCCCGGAAACGACACTGGTCGATTAATAGTGTGAATTATAATAATGATGATGAAATTTTGTTTTATTAGTATTATTAATGTAATAAAACAGTAAAGCTTTTATATAAAACATAATACTTTTATAAAGTTATTTGTTTTATTAGGCAATAATTAGAATATATTATATTTTATTACGCATAGTGTTTTGCATATAAATTTTTTTATATAAAAATGTAATACTTTTATAAAGTTATTTGTTTTATTAAGCAATAATTAGACTATATTATATTTTATTACGCATAGCGTTCCAGATAGTAAAATCTTTTTATATAAAATGTAATACTTTTTATAAAGTTATTCATTTTATTAGATTATAAATAGTAATATATTATATTTTATTTAAAAGATTTTGTTTTATTAGAATATTTTATTAAATCAACTGACCGTCTGCTTAAAAGTGAATCAATCTGGACCGCTCATAAATTAGTTACTATTTAATCCATTCTTCTATAAATAAGCTCATTCCTTCATTATTTCTTACTTAATTCACCAAACTCTAGAGAGAGAAACTGTAGAGAATTCTTCTTCTATAATCTTGAGCGTATTTTACCGCTTAAGAAAGCTTTGAAACAGTAGTAAGTTTCTTCAAGATATCCCCGCCTCTACCTGGCTTGAAAGTACTTTTCTTTATAAGGTAAGAGATATTATTTGTTGTACTCGTAAGGGTATTGCTTTCTTTAGTATTCATGAAGAGAACTTCATACTCCATTCTTTATTATTCATTGAATAACTCAGATATGCTGCTACCCTATACTTGGTGAAATTCTTCGTTATTCCATTCTTTATCATTATGTTGGAATAACTTGTCTACGCCAAGTACCCCATACATGGTGAAATTCTTCGTTATTCCATTTTTTATTATTATGTTGAATAACACGCATACGCCAAGTACCGCATACACACGGTGAAATTCTTTCGTTATTCCATTCTTTATTATTATGTTGGAATAACTCGTCATGCGAAATAACGCATAATGGTGAAATTCTTCTATTATTTCATTCTTTATTATTCCGCTTAATATCCTCGCTGCGGCGCTTACGCGTGACCGGTTCCATTATTTATTATTCTCGTTGGAATAACTCGTCTGTGCGGCCTATCGCATACACGGTGAATTCGTTGTTATTCCATTCTTTATTATTTTGTTTTAATATCCCGTCGCATGCGCTTATACATGACCTGGTTCCATTACTTATTATTCTCGTTTTGAATATCCTGTCATGCGTTAACGCACGATGACCGGTTCCATTATTTATTATTCTGTTGAATATTCTCGCTGCGCGCTGCGCACGCACGACCGGTTCCGTTATTTATTATTATGTTGAATAACTCGTTCGCGCGGGTCTATCGCACGCCCGGTGATTTCTTTTGTTATTCCATTTTTTATTATACTCAATTGGTTAAAGTTTTGATTTCTATACTCCATGAAATTAGTGAAATATCCTCGATATTTTTGCGCTTCATCCAAAGATCTTTTCATAGAAATATTATTCTAAGCATTCTTGAATTTTACTCACAAAAGAAATATCATGTCGATAATTTGGACGTTATTAGTTCCCGGATAAATTAATTTTGAACTTGTTTTATTGAATTATTATGTCATTGTCATCATCCTCATGTTTATATTATGTTGAAAGTCATCCGTGGTATGTAGTGTATAGATGGACTTGGTATGATTTATGATTGTGGATTATTCGGTATAATCGCTTAACCGTAATGTTACAAATGATATGGAAAAAGTCCTCATCGTCCGTAGTGTATTGATGGGACGCTTTTGGTATGATTATGGCTATGGATTCTTCTTCGCCAAGGGTGCAAAGATGAGTTGTTTTATGGTATGATCACGACCATTAATGAATACACGCATATCCTTGGCCCGTAGTGCATGGATAATTTGTGGTTACGATACTAATGAATATCCTCGTCAGTAAAGCAGGATGATATGAATTATTTATTGTCGAGTCCCAAATGATAAAAGTGATGAAAAACCTTTTTAAATCATAAAAGATAGTAGATTTTATTCTCTACTGACTCTTTTAATGGATCGCTTGTTCACCGCAGCTTAAACTTGATGTCTATGTATTTTATCGGTTTAACATTGTTCAAGACTAATGATAATTTATTCGCATTATCTTAGTCATAATGTTTTCATCGGGCTAGTTGAGCTCACCCTTTCCTTCACCGTTTTCTTCAGAAATAAGAATATAGGCGAGATTTAATTGGGAGAACGGATCGACAATCCAGATGATAAGATTAATAGTCCCTCACTATTCTCATTAAATAAGTGTGATAAGAATTGTAATGAGGACTCAATTGAGTGTGGATATTGCCTCTAGATGATAATATTTGTATTAAAACTCACAACTTATGTTTTGTCGTATTTTACACGACTGTTGTATAATTAAATTATATTTGAATTTTGTATCATGTATTTGGCGACTCAAGATGAGTGATGTATACCTATTTTTGGGGGCGTCACAACTATTATATAGAAATTATTAATATATAAAAAAAATTATTTAATAAATAAAACTACAAAACATTAACTATTAATTATTATATTATTAAATTTTGGTATTTTCAGTATTTCGATTTTTACCAAATTCAAAAAAGTCATTACCGCTACTGGTACCGAAAAGTGTTAAAATACCGAAAAAAATCAGTACCGCCGGTATCAACTGGTTCGGTAAAAAAATCGAAAATTTTCTACGATATAGAAAAATAGAAAATTTAGAATTCAATCACACAACACAAGAATTATTGTGGAAAACTCCAAATCGAAAAAAAAAAAACCACTTTCGTTGCCAAAGACAACCAAAGAAAATTCACTATGTGAATAATATTACAGTAACTCGCACTCAGAAATTTTCTCACATCCACAAGAAAGATGATTCTTCCCAAAAAGAATCTCCTCACACAAAATTCTCTAACTCTTGGATACCTCTTATCCATCTACTTTTAGATATTCATTTGGTTTACAACAAGGAAAGGTATTTATAGGCTTCACAAACACCACCAACTCCACCCATAATGCTTTCACATTAAAGTGAACCCCTTAATTCAAAAATGGAACCTTATCTCCACTACCCACACCTACCTTCATCATTAGTCTTCTATATATCTACCATCTCTTTAATTCAAAAAATGGAGCCTTATGTCCACTACTCACACCTACGTCCATCATTAGTCTTGGTGCTCCACCAATTTAATCATCATGACTAAAGCTCCACCATGAAAATAATGGAAGACACCTTTTGAAAACCCATCATACATTATTTGAATTTAATCAATATCCTAACATTAACGATAACAACTTGAGTCATGTAAGTCCGGAGTCGATTAGTGAGGTTGAGTTGGAGAGACGAAAGATGCATGAAGGCAGGAATAGGCTGAATAAAGAGACCTAAAGGGAGGAAAACATGCGATAACGACACGACAGTAAGCAGATAATATTTCCTCTCTAGACTAAGTGAGCTGAATAATCTCTCAAATGTCAAATCATGACCCTTTTTATAGCGAGTAGGGGTCAAAGTCCATGTGGCACATTTGGGTAGTGACACGTGACAGGTTATGCCGTCTGACGTCACATGCCTGAGTGGGTTCTACAATACTGTCAATGTCATTCTCATCCAAAAAGGTCTTGACCCTCTCAACAATTTTGTTCTCCTAGCTACTAAGCCATGTTGAACAGAGACAACAGAAATATTTTGTGGACAAAAGTATATAATTTTTCTCTTCACTTTTTCATATATACTGAATGAATACCAACACCCTATATATAGATGTACAAAGGAAACAACCTACCATAAAACTATTCTAGGCTATACATAATCTTAGGCTAAGAATCTGGTTACAAAATCAAAGAAATTTTAGATTACTCCTAGGTTTCTTTAATCGACAACTGCGCCAACATCCCCCTCAAGTTGGTGCAAAGATATCATCGATGCCCAACTTGTCAAGTGAGTTATAGAAAATCCTGCTAGACACTGCCTTCGTAAGTATATCTGCCAGCTGGTCTTCAGATTTAACAAACGGAAATCGAATTATCTTAACTTCAAGATTTTGTTTGATGAAATGTCGATCTACCTCAATATGTTTAGTCCGTTGCACTGGGTTATGAGAGATATCTATGGCTGCCTTATTGTCACAATGCAAATTTATTTCGGACTTCGGAACGAAGCCAATCTCTGTTAATAACCTCTTAAGCCAAAGGAGTTCACATAGTCCTTGGCCATTCCTCTAAACTCGCTTCAAAGACTAGATAATGCCACCACCTTTTGCTTCGCTCCTCCACGTGATTTAGATTGCCTCCTACAAAGGTGAAGTACCGTCATCAGACTTCTGTCAAAGACACTTCCCCGCCTAATCAATCTGTAACCTTCAATGTTAAGATGATTATTCTTTGTGAATAAAAGCCCTTTCCTCGAGCGGACTTTTAAGTAACAAAGAATCAACCACATCATTCATATGTTCTTCACTAGGTGAATGCATAAACCGACCGACTATGCTCATCGTGATAAGCAATATCCTGGACGGGTATGGGATAAATAGATTAATTTGCCCACTAATCTTTGATACTCTCTTTATTCGCTTCAAGACCGATCCGGATACTCTCCAAGTTTGTGATTTCGAATAATTGGAGTATCTCATCGGTTTACAATCTAGCAATCCCACCTCGCATAATAAATCTAAAGCACATATTTCCTTTGAAAAAGAAATATACCTTTCCTTGATCCGCTACTTCAATCCCTAAGAAATACTTAAGACCCCAAGATTCTTCATTTCAAACTCTACCGCCAATCTCTTTTTGCGCTCTAATGATCTCTTCCGAAGTCATCCCCTCGTGATAATCATGTCATCCACATAAATTATTAATGCGATTACCTTCCCCGTCGTCGCTTTCAAGAAAAGAGTATGATCCGAAGTTACTTTGATGAAACCATACTTTTCATGGCAAGCTTAAACCGTCCAAACCATACGCAAGGTGATTGTTTTAGGCCATATAGAGATCGTTGCAACTTACACACCACCCTTGTCTTTGAGGAAGCCATGTACCCTGGTGGAATATCCGTATAAATCTCCTCTTCAAGGTCGTCGTGAAGAAAGGCGTTTTTTACATCAAACTGATGCAATGGCCATTCTAGGTTTGCCGCAAGAGACAGCAAAACCCTGACAATATTTAGTTTCGCCACAGGTGAAAAAGTTTCTTGATAATCTATGTCGTATGTTTTTGTATATCCCTTCGCCACGAGTCTTTCCTTATATCTTTCAATAGACCCAACTGCTTTATGTTTAATGGAGAAGACCAATTTACACCCAACTGGTTTCTTTCCATCTGGCAATGGAACAAGCTTCCATGTTCTATTTTTCTGTAGCGCTTCCATCTCTTCTTCTATCGATTGGGTCCACTTCGGATCTGCTAAGGCATCTGTACATTAGTGGGAACATGTGTGGACGACAACTTATGTACGAATGCTCTAAGAGGTTTTGATAATCTCCCAGTTAATACATGATTTGCAATGGGATATTTCGATTTTCTTTCCTCAAAGTCCGGTGAGTACCGATTCGGAGGCTTTCCACGATTATGTCTGAAAGGTAAGTGATATCCAAGAGACATATTCGAGTTATCAATGGAAGAAGGAGTAGTATGAGAACTTACCTCAGGAGTATTCTCGTGAGTCGGGTCATTCTAAGACTAAAGGATGAGGGTTTGACAGCTTCAATGTCCATTCCTACTCCTTCGCTCGGCCTCTTCCACGCCTCTCCGCTCAAGATCTCGAAAGTTATCGATTCTATTCTCCTCACTACCCACCACATCATTTTCGCTATTTTGTCCGCTTCACCCAAGAACACCAAACGACTGGGTTGATCAGATTTCAGCTTTGTCCAAGAATGTCCTCTGACTCATAACAACAATCCCACCAATTTCGCCTTTTCGACCGATATCTCCCCGAAAGGAAGAATTGGATGCCAGACAAAAAACTTTCAGACTCCACAAAGGTAACATCCATGGTAAATATATGTACGCCTAAGTAGTAGGATGGTAACATCGATATCCTTTTTTTGTGTCCCATAGCCCAAAAAAACAAACGAATCGCACAAGGATCAAGCTTTAGCATACCGGTTTTTTATGGAGATGGACAAAAGCTACGCATCCGAAGATTCGAGGAGGAATTACCAAAATAGAGGGAAGAGAGACATACTTAGAGAGAACCTCCAATGGAGTCTTAAATTCCAACACCTTCGACGCAAGATACGATTCTGGGAAGATGTATCGCATCGACTACAAAGATTATCCCAATATATGTTTGGTACATGTACGCTTAATCAATCAATAATGCACTAACAGCTTTCTAAGATATGCATGTTTTTTTCGCTCAAAGAATTCCGCTTCTATTGTGGTGTTTGGGTACAAGAGGTTTCATGAAGAAACCCATTATTCTAAAAAATAAACTTGAATTTCGATTAATATATTCTCCACCATCATTACTACGAAGAATTTGAGCATTAGCTAAAATTGTGTCTCAATCATAATATGAAATGTTTTAAATATATCAAACACATCATCCTTATGTTTCATCAAATACAACCAAGTCATTCGTGTACAATAATCATCAACAAAAGTTACAAACCAACGAATTCCAAAAATAGTAGTAATGTGAGATGGTCCCCAAACATCCGAATGAATTAAAGGCAAAAGGATATCACTTTTATTTAAGCTTATTGGAAAAGGTACATGATGACTTTTAGCTAAAATGTAAGTTTCACACGTAAAAGTTGGGTCTTTAAATTGGAGAATAAATCAGGGAATAGATACTTCATATAACTAAAAGATGGATGTCCTAGCCGCCGATGCCATAAGCCAAATTTGTCTCTCCTTGATACCAGTTGAGTGTTGCATATTACTCGCTTTACCATGACTAAAATCATCCATGTAGTACAACCCCTCTCTTTTAGTACCACGCCCAATGATCTCCTTTGTGAGAATATGCTGAAATAGACAAAATGTAGGATAAATTAAAGCAACACAATTTAACTCTTCAGTAGCTTGTCTTACAGATATCAATTTATTTGAAAGAGATGAAACCAATAGTGTATTAGATAGAGAGAATGAGGGTGAGTGAGCAACGGTTCCGGCTCTTGTAACAGGGTATGTGACCCCATTAGCATTAGCGACCCTACTCCGTTTTGGTTGGGTAATCTCGACAAAGTCATTTGGATCGAAAGTCATGTGGTCAGTTGCTCCTGAATCAATAATCCAGCCATTGCAATTATCCTGATTAGTGCTAAGTAATGCATAGCCACATTTACCTTGATCGTTGTAAGTGGTTGAATCGCCCGATGGTTCCACTTGTGGAATCAAGGATAATTGAGGTTCTGCATTTACCAAAGTAGCCCGTCCCAACTCGCTATCAACATCAGGTTGTTTCCGTGCCTTGAGTTCTTTCCACCAATCTGGATACCCATGTAACTTAAAACAAGTTTCCCGAGTATGCTTCATGTTCCCACAATTTGTACATCCTCCTCCACTTGTGATTTGGCCTTTGAAGTCATATTCATCTTTCCTCCTCTCATGTAGAGGAAGTTCCGATTTGGCTATTCAAGCTTCAAAGGACGCCAAGTTCCATCTTGGTTCCTCTCGAGACCATGGCAAAGAACTTGTGTAGACTCCATGTCGCCTCATAACATTTGTCTTACATCCTCCTTCTTCAACATATACGACAGTTTCGTTCAATTATAGGAAATGGTCGAATTTGAAGTACATCTACCGAATCTTGTCAAGACGATCATCCAACCACGAGAAACATATACACTCTATCCTCCCGTTGAATCGAAGTTATACTTTCTATATCCTCTCGACACTTCATTGGATTGGGACGTCGAAAAATCGATTTTCTCCATAGGCCTGAAGACCATTGTAATATGTTTCAATGGACCCTCCAAATTTTGTCTCATTCTAGTCACACGCCTTTTTAACTCATACACTTGAGATATATCGGCCCATCAAAAAAAGGTTATAAGAATTGAATCCCATACCATTTTTGCGGTTGGGAAGCGAATGAAATTACCTATCAAGGTTGAATCCATGGAATTGATCAACCATCCCTTCACAATTGCATTCTCTCGCCTCCACTTCCGAACCCCGGTCTGGCTGATTTTGGTTCTGGAACGTCTCCATTTATATATCCCAATTTATCTTTGCCAGAGATAAACATCTCCATAACCTGGGACCATAAGGCATAGTTGGTGCCGTCCAACTTAATGCCAATCTGTGCAGCGGAAGAATCATTGTTTGATGTTTGGATTTGAGTTTGACTTTGGGTCAAGATCTGTGTCATTCGGGTCGCTAAGTCGTCAGGAATGGTCACCGTAGATTTGTTCTCACCATGTTGGTGATGCGTCACCATATCAGATGACTCCTCCATAGTTCCCGATCACTTTTAACTCACTGCTTTGGTACCATGTTGAAACAGAGACACCAAAAATATTTTGTGGACAAAAGTATATAATTTTTCTCTCCACTTTTTCATATATACTGAATGAATCCCAACACCCTATATATAGATATACAAAGGAAACAACCTACCATAAAACTATTCTAGGCTATACATAATCTTAGGCTAAGAATCTGGTTACAAAATCAGCAGCTTAGATTACTCCTACAGTTTCTCTTAATTGACAACTCACGCCAACAAGCCAAACCCTTAGATAGTTATCCCAGTATTATTCCCAAATGTCATAAGGCTATCAACCGGAAAACCTAAGAACCAATCGGGGTCTTTATTCGAGGTATTATGTAAGTTTATATGTATAGGTGTAGTATTGTTATCACAGAAGATGAATAGTGGGGCCTAGCATGAGGGGCCCATGAGGCCAAGCTCAAGTACCAGAGAGGTTGGACTCGAAAGGCCATATGGTCAGGCCCAAGAGGCCGAGATGCCCAACCCGAAAGGTCCAAAACTGGTCGATCCGAGAGGCCATGTGGCCATGTTTGAGGTGGTTATGTGTCGAGACAACAAAGGTCCATATGTCATCGAGTTCTCACTCGTGGGGTCCACATGTAGTGCCCAAATGGACCCATGCACATATGTGGCGAATCGGGGCCCACATTTTTTTCCCTTGTGTGAAAGCCCGATCATCGAGAATCGGGGTCCACACGTACTGCCCAAATGTACCCATGCACATTTTTCCCCACCGCACCATTCCTAGATTCTCCTTATCCTCTCTAAATTTATTTTTTATCCTTCCTAGATTTTTTCCTTGTCCTTCCACCTTATTTCTTATAGATTCTCCTTCTTTACTTGTCATTTTTCTTTTATTCCTTGTTGCTACACCCCTTTCTCGAGTCTTGTTTCTCGGATCATACATATATATTTTCTTCCTTCGTTTATCCGAGGCTATTTGTTAAAAACATAAATGTGTAATGTCATTTTCAACTTGGCCTTAATATCCTCATCTGTATAAAATCATCGCTTACGAGCATAGTGAGTGATTTCCAAGCTAGTGGAGTCAATCTTCCTAGTAGCTTGCTCCTTTAAAATTCCAGCCTTTTCAAACTTGGCAAGAGCTTGAAGGTTGATCTTGCCTTTCACCCCACCACCCTCTCGAGTTCTCTAGTCCACAATTCGGCCTAAGGTCAAGCTTTTCACCCTCTCGAGTGACACTCCCCCTATCTCGGCTCCTTTTTCTTTTTCTTTTGCCCATCCTAGACCACTTGTTAAAGCAAAGTGGTGCTTTCATGAATTGAGACTCATGAATCTTCATTCTAATATTAGTGAGGGATCACGGCCGAGACCTCTAGGATCCCTCTTTCACGTCTCGGGTTGCATAACATTGGGGCGTTGTTAAGCATGATTATCAGCAGGTAAGCGAATTCCCATTGTTGTTCTTGCATGTTTCGTAGTTTCTGTTTATATTTTCCCAATATATATTCTCTTGTGACTTGTGTTTTTGTTTGATGACAGTAATTTCCTTCCCAATGTGGTTTTAGGGATAAAATAAAATATGCAAAACTAATGATTTAGCCATTGTAGTTGGCAAGTTTTACTTAATGCATCACTGAATTTTTAATTTTTTAAATTACCCCATTGAACTATTTATTTTTTTTAAATCGGGTCAGTCTGTTAACTCAAATTCACTTCTGTTAAATAGTTTTGGTTTTTTATCCTACGTGGCTTTTAAACAGAAAAAGAAGAAATAAAACAAATGACATGGCAGACCAAAACTTGAGCTTTTTCATGCTTTTCTTCACTTTCATGGCGGATTAAATTTGCAATGGGTTAGTGAATAAGTGGAGAAAAAAGAGCTGGGAGAGGATGAGTTCGGATTTGACACCCCATAAGAGTTCTAACTCTTACAAAATAATGAGGAGAGAGTATTTCTCTTTTCAATGGTTGTCAGAAGTGATACTGTATTTCCTCTGTATGGACTAGTTGACAGAGCATAAATATGTTTATTCTTCTCGATCTCTCAATTCACTCTCTGCAATTATGGGTACAAGCAACGTCATTACTGACCAAAGTAGCTCGCACGACATTGGGCCTCGACGCCGCAGCCACCGTTCTCAATTCCTCTCACTACACTGTCGACGGCGGCCAACGCGATTGATGTACATAATCCGGAGAGTCATCGACACACCCATATGCGAAGGGACCCACTTCCTCATCCCACTTTTGCAAACCCCCAACATCTTCAATATTTCGATATCCGTACCAAGCCCCACACTTTCTCCTCTGTCTCCGGCACAAAAGATCTCCATATGGTTAACCGAACCCTCCGGGTCCTCTACCTGACTAGACCAAGCTTCCTGTCGTCTACAAAGAATTGGGTCTCGAATACGACGAGTTCTCCCTTCCATCGACAACGAAATCCTCAAATCCGTCATCGCCCAATTCAACGTTGATCAGCTCCTCACGACGAGACAACCTTAATCAACAGGCCAATGACTTCAACATTGTGTTGGATGACGTGGCGATCACTCACTTGTTGTACGACAATCTATGTTCAACTATGTATTTGTTTTATTTCTCTTTTTTTTATTTAAAAGCCACATAGGAAAAAAATTCAAAACAATTTAACAGAAGTGAGTCGGAGTTAACAGACTGGCCCGATTTTAAAAAAATAAATAGTTCAATGAGGTCATTTAAAAAATTAAAAATTTAGTGATGTATTAAGTAAAACTTACCAACTACAATGGTTAAATCATTAGTTTTGCCAAATAAAATAGAAGAGGATATTTTGAGGTACACCACTCTTCGAGCTCTCCCTCATTCTCGGATCTGCGAGGCTCTTAGGGGTGCGACTCCCGTTTCATTTTCTCTTTCCCGAACCACTCATAGAGGGGTCGCGAGGGGTGCCCCCGCAAGGCGAGTGGGGTTGTGCACCTTATTTTTACGCAGTGGACTATATTTGGGACAAGGTGAAGGCGTTTAATTCCTCTCTTCATCCGTTGTTGCTCTTACCCAAGGACTCTGCCACCAAGGGTTTTAAGGTCCCCGTCGCCAAGATACCTCGATTTCAAATTGAAAGAGGAGAGTTTCCTTTTTCCTATACAAAGTATGCATCTGATCTTCCTTCATTGGGGTGGTAGGAGTGGACCGACAATATCTTGGGCAACACTGATTTCAGAACTTTAATGAAGCAATCTAGAATTACTGGCAACATAGCTTTATGTCGTGATCTGAGGGTTCTCAAGGATGTTGATAACCTGAACATTTTGATCTCTCGGTGAGTCGGTGGTGTCCCGTCACTTCTACATTTATTTGCTCTTGGGGTGAGTTTGTTCCCACATTAGAGGATGCGGCTGTTATGTCCCTTCGGCTCAGAGCTATGAACTTTCTCTAGGGGCCTCTTTCTTAGGAATCTGTATAAGAGACTTACGGAGACCGTCGAGTCAATGCAAGCTTTAGTCGGCAGGTCTACTTTACCTTGTTTCATTACAAGATATCTCTTTTCTTTTTCGTTTAATGTTATGCTATGTTTTGGGCAAATTTGATGTGTGCTCATTCCTTCCCATGTCCTTTCTTGCACTTATTTTTATTTGAGCGGTTGAAGGGTTTTCCTATGCCCTCTGGGAAAACGAAAGGGAAATGGAAAGTTGAGAATCACTTTCATCCTAGGGTTTCGAGGAGGATATACCGCTGGGTTGATCACTATGATTTCTCAAATTTACGACTCTTTATTGATGACCCGGACGCTTACAATTGGAAATCGTTTGCCACTCCTTTTGGCGGGGATAAGCCTTTCTCAGCATATTCGGAGGAGCCGCTCTCGGTCTCCTTTAACACTGTTGAGCCTCCTTCAGACAATTTTGACATATGTTTTGTCCAATACCTCTCCCTTATTTACTTGAGATAGGGGTCTAGTTCGGTGATCTATAGTCCTCAGCGGGTTGCCCGCCAGTTCGGATATGATTAAGGGGTCTCTCGATTCTTTATGTCTCCTCATTCATTAGAGTAATATCTTCGGAGCTTCTTACGTCACTCTGATTATTATAGTTTTGATGTACTTCCAGACCTAATCGAGATATTGTCATCTCAGAAGCACGAGCATTGCTTGGCTAGCAATCGTGCACAATGGGGCAAGATACTTTCTTCCTGGTTGGCACATGTCGAGCAGTTGGGGGTCCCACGACCCTTATCTGATTTTCATGATGCTTGGGTCCTTCATGCCATTGCAAAAAGTCGTTCTGACTGTCGGGTAATCGGGTTAACAAAAGATGCATGTACCATCGACCAATTTCTTTGAGAATCAAGCCTCTCACCAAGCCCTCTGAAGGTCAGGAAGGCCCCTCTCTTGGGTCATCAAGTCCGAGCATCTTGAGCTTGTCAAGCCCAACCAACGGGCTACTCGTGCTTTGGTTAAGCAGACCAACAGTCAGGAAGGGCCCTTTTCTCCTCGTAGGAGATGGAGATTAGTGAAATCTCGGGTAAGTTAATTTGTTTTTATCTTTTTTTAGCACTATTTAAGTATTTCCTTAATACTTTGTTTAGTCATGAGTTCTAATATCCTTTACATGTCCTATAGGCCATCTCAAGTTCTGACGAAAACGAGGTACAGGTTGACAAGTTGATGATGGACACTATCTCGGAGGGCACCTCTCCTGATCAATCCACTAGCCCTAACATCCACGAAGGTGCCGAGGAGAGCCCCTATGGGGGTACCACGAGGGCCACACCCAAGGGACTGCACGAGGGTCCCGTGAGGGCACTATCCGAGGGTCCCACAAGGGCAACATCTACTTCTCAGAATTGCGAAGAGGAGCCTTTTGTTCATTGGGATTGTTATGTACTCTTCTATTTTCTTTTCTCTCGTTTAAATATTTTTTTTCATTATTATTTGTCGAGACATTCATTTGTTTTATCGTTTCAAGCTAAGTCCTCTCGCCATATGGAAGGAGCCCCACCTTACACCCTTCACAACCCCAGGACACTAAAGAGAAATCCTATAGAGAGGACCTGCGAGGTCTTAGTCGGGTCCCTCACTAATCTGAGAATGAAGATTCAAGAGTCTCAATTCATGAAAGCACGACTTTGGCCCATGTATACTTATCTTCAACAAGTGGTCTCAAATGGGCAAAAGAAAAAAAAAGGAGCCGAGATAGAGGGAGTGTCGCGAGGGTGAAAAGCAGACCTTCAGCCGAATTATGGACTAGAGAACCCAAGAGGGTGAAAGGCAAGACCAACCCTCAATCACATGCCAAGTTTAAAAAGTCTCGAATTTTAAAGAAGCAAGCTACTGGGAAGATCGGCTCCACCAACACAAAAATCACTCACCAGCCCGCAAGCAGGGATGACAATTTAAATCGAAACCGATTCAAAATCGGTCAAACCGCATCGAATCGACCGATTTTTATTCGAACCATTGGCCTCACCGGTGTAGTTTTAGTGCAACAATTTTTGAAATGGGATCGGTGCAATGCAGTTTTAGTATTTGCCTCTGAACTACCAGTGCACTGCACCTTAAGTAAACGCTCTATATATACTTGTTTATTTTAATAATAATCTCTATATTTCATAGTATTATTATTTTTATATAGGATTATATATAGTCATAGAGTAACTCAAAACGATATTTTTATTATTTTTACTTTGCATATCAAAAGTTAATTTATAAATATTTTTATATATATTTGATATATATTAAAACTATAAATAATGTCAAAATTATAACAATGTTATCTTAATTTTAATTGAACACATATTCATATGGTACCTATTTATATTTCTTTAGTTATTTTAAGGAATGTTATTATTATGTGCGTTGTAAAAATATTAAATTAATTTAATAAATATTAAGTCAAAAATATTATTAACTTTTTAATGGTGCAAGTCGGTGCGGTGTAGTTCAAAATGTAAATTGGCTGGTGCGATTTTGATATAGAAAAATCTTTAACCGTGCTACTGATGAGGTTCCAATTTAAGATTTTTTTAAGATTGGTACGGTTTCAAATCATTGAAAAATCAAAACCGCACCATTGTCATCCTTACTCGCAAGTGACAATTTCATATAATTGAGGATATTATGACCAAGTTGAAAATGACCTCCAACCCGTATGTTTACAACAATTAGCCTCGAATAAACGAAAGGGGAAGAAAATGTGCATATATGTATAATCCGAGAGGGAATATGAGCCGAGAAGCAAGACCCGAGAAGTGGGGTGTAGCAACAAGGAAGAAAAGAAAATTGATAAGTAAAGAAGGAGAAACTAGAAGGAATAAGGTGGAAGAATAAGGAAAGAATCTAAAAAAGATAAGGAGAATCTAGGAAGGATAAGGAAGGAATCTAGAAAATATAAAATAAAATAAAAAAGAAAAGTGAGGTAAGATCCAAGAAACTGTTGGGCAAATGAGGGACCACTCCAAATTTTGCACAAAATCCGTTCTCGACGATCGGGCTTTCGCGCAGGGGTAAAATGTGTGCTTGGATTTGCCACGTTGGCCCATTTGGGAATTGTGCATGGACCCCACAAGCTAGATCTCGATGGCATGTGGACCTCTCTTGTCTCGCCACATAACCACCTCGAACCCGGCCACATGGCCTCTCAGATCGGCCAATTTTGGCCCTCTCGGATCGAGCATCACAATTTCTCTGGCCCTTCATGCTAGGCCCCACTATTCTTCTTTTGTGATAATAATAATAATGCACCTTACATATGAACTCACATAACACCTGTAATAAAACCTCGATTGTTTCCTAGGACTTCTGGCAGAGAGCCTTAGGACATTTGGGAATAATATTAGGATAACTGTCTAAGGGCTTAGCTTGGTGGTTAGGAGAAAAAAATTGTCGAGAGGGTTCGAATCCTCTTGGAACCCTCTAGGACGAGAATGACATTGACAGTACTGTGGGACCCACTCAGACATGTGACATCAAACGTACGCATAACCTACCACATGGAACTACCGAAATGTGACACTTGGACGTCAATCCCTATTCACTATAAATGGGGTCATGATTTGACATTTGAGAGATTATTCTAGTCTAGAGAAAGAATATTATATGCCTACTATCGAGTCGTTCTTGCATGTTCCCCTTAGCTCTCTTTATTCAGCTTCCTGCCTTCGTGGATCTTTCGTCTCTCTAGCTCACCCTCACTAATCAACTCCAGATTTACATATCCATATACATCTAAGTATCTCATATGTTACGATGTGAGATTAGAGTGTTATAAACTACCACACTTAAATACCTAACGTCCTAGTTAGGCCTAACAAATAGCCCACACAACCAAGATCTTTGCCACCCTAACCATTGTGGAATAATAGTAGCGGCCTACCAGGCCCGTCTTCGTGTCCCCACCTCCGACAACCCAATCGGATGACCCGACCCGACATTTCGAAAGTCGGCTCAAATTCCAAGTCCAAATCAAATCATAGCATAATAAGGCCCCAAAACACTATAATATCTTTTTGGGTCATTTTAACCCACAATCTCACCTAAAAGATCATAACTCAATGTATAAGTGATAGCAACTTGAGTCCTTATATGTATCTAACATATTACAATGAGGTGTTACATTCACAAACACAAATATAGTAATATAGTATCTATAAAAAAGAGGTAATGAATTACTAGGGGATAGATATATTGGTTATCTATACTCTTGTAGAAGTGAAAGCAAAACTCTACATTTTGGGGACAGTAACGAAACGAAACCAAAACATATAAATCCCATTAAAAAAAACAACCTTTCGTCCAAATTCTTGAAAAGGGCATGTGCTTATATAACGTACATAATATGCATGCCCTTCAAAATTTAATTACATCCCAATCTACTAGAATCATGCCCAAGCATACATAACCCACTCACTTCCTCTTTGCCAGACCCAAGTCCTCAAAATATCAAAAGAAAAAGAGCACAAACATAGTGTGTGCAGTGGTTAATAGTCCCCCAGCAAATCAATAAATCAACGGGAACCAAAATTGTGAAGTTATTAAACATTAGTCGTCAGAGGGCCAAAAGCAAGAAAGAAAAAAAAGGACTACAGAATAGCAAGAATATTGATAAAGTGATTCAAGTTACATGGTTTTATAGTGTATAATGATTATAGTCTCACACGATACGTATTACACTACGCAAGCAATTATGTCCAACAAATTTAAGCATACCTTCTGCATCTGCAATTACAAGGACCAAAGGCGACAGGCTTGGAGAATTCACACTTGCGTAAATATTCAATTGGGACCCCTCATTCAGGAAATATATCCAGTCCTACATTTTGAGGGAAAAAAATAATCTACAACAACTGACTACAACAGAACAAATTCAAGCACTTAAATAGGTAACTTGCCTTTTGAGACTTAGCTGGGAGAGAGGTACTATGCAATTCAGACGAAGAAATTAGAACATCAAGAGGAGGATCTTTATAAAACCCATATAGCCTTGACCCATTAATAGTATGATCAAATTGCTTAACCTGGTAAAGATCCAACTTTTCTTTTATAAAAAAAAAAGGATTTGTTTAATCTGCTCGAAGCGAAACAAACTCATATATGCAAGCTGATAATATATAACTACAGATTGAAGGAAAAATGACTAGTAAGAAAATAGCATAGTTTTATCCCATCATAATTTCATTAAGAGACCTTAAAACAAATTTTTAAATCCCTACACCTACTATTAAAAATCGAAATCATATTAGAGATGTCAGTACTAACTACCTAATAGAATTTTCCCTGAATAGGAGGAGGATTAAAAGCAGCATAAGATTACCTTTAAATACTTGACGAGCACGGGATTGGCTTTAATTAGAAGTGAACAATTAGAGCCAAGTCTTAAAGTCAATGATCCATAAACCCCCAAAACCAGAACAATAGATACTGAGATGAAAGTGAAACATAACAAGAGCAGTAAATCAATAAGGACTCAAAAACTAAACAACACAATATGATATAAATATACAGTTAGACAATACACTTCCACATACTCCCTCTTCCAAAACTATAGTCGCAGACTAAAATGCAAAAGTTTGTACTATTTTTGCAAAACTTTCCTTCTAACTTTTATTTTTGCAAATATCTCCCTCCAAGATGTATTAATTGTGTAAAACTCACCCTTTGTATATTTTTTGTTAAAAATCCTCAGTTAAATTATTTCATCTTATTCACCACTTAAAAATTTTAACTTTAGAATACTCCTTTTATTTCACTCAAATGACTTCAAATTAAGGGGAGGAAATCACAATACCATCATATTTGGAACCCTTGCTTAATGCATAAATCTCATCTTTACATTTGCTATACCTAATTGATTATTATTTTGTTTTGATAAATGTCTCGAACACAAGACTCATATATATTAAAATGTCAATCTTATTCTCGGTTTTTAACATGTGCCGTCATCATTAAATATTTCGTTAAACATTACAAGAAAATGGATTATATGAATTATATAAACATGTGCCAATCAATTTCCCTCATTACTAACACTACAAGAAATGCATCAAAGACTATGAATCCAAAATAAAATAATAATTGATCGACATATAACACATACAAAGAGTGAGATGTATGAATTAAGTATTGTTGCAAATATATTTGTTGGTACGTATTGTGAGAATTTTTTTTGTTAATTGGAAGTCGTTTGAATGAAATAAAAGAAATATTCAAAAGGTAAGATTCTTAAGTGATGAATTGGAATGAAATAATCTGAGTATATGAGTTAAAAAAAAGTACATAAAGTGTGAATTTTACACAATTCATACATCTTGGAGGAGAGTTTTGCAAAAATAAAAATTGAAGGGTGTGTTTTGCAAAAGAGGTACAAATAGGAGGGATATTTTTGCATTTCAGGCTATAGTCCCATGATCCGATCTGAACTTTTTACAGAGAATAAAGTTTTTCAATGACACACTGTCAACGCACTTGCTTTTCAATCACAAATTTTAGACTTGAGCTTTAATACGACAAAACCATCAAAGAGAAATTATGTGCACGTGTATAACTGGGGGACCTTAACATGATATAAAAAAGTAATTGCAACACTCAATTTCGGGATGGAAGCAGTATATAATGTAGAAGTAAATAAGCGTAAAGAAAAAACAAACCCAAAAAACAGAAGGTGATGATAACGATGATGCAGGAGAAGGAATCATCGCTGATAGTCCAAGTAAAGGCCTCATTCTCGGTTGATGGAAGTTGTGCCTGACTTTGTTCTTCCTGTCGAACCTGTGATACTGAAGCCGATACGGATGCAGCACCGTAAATTTCCCCGTTCCTTGATTCCTCCGCAGAAATTGTAGTAGAAGAAAAATCAGGCTGTGATTGAGGTTGATTTGGTTCTTCCATTCTGATCACAAGAGCACAGAGATAGAGATAAAAAAGGAACTGAAAAAAAATACCTAGCAATAGTTCTGAATGTGTAATGTGTTACCTTTGTTAATAAATTGAGAAACAATCTCCATTGATGGCAACTGAATTTCTCTCCACCTATCAGTCGTTTCGATCTTCTATCGGATTTAGGACTGGTGGTTGCTCTCTTTTTTGGCAAGAGTGACGGTTTAAAGAGATGTTTGTTCAAGGGGCAATCACTTATTTTAAAAACTTAAAATTAAAATAACTAGTTGGTAGCCCGTACGTTTGAATAACAAATTATATAATTTATTAAAATTACAATGAGAAGAATATTTTTTTATAATACATTATTTTTATATCTACATATAAAATCTTTTGATAATGTATGCGTTGTCTTCGTTCAATCTTTTGATGTATTGTGCTCGTTGGTTGAATCTCAAAATGAGCATCATGTGATTATCCTGCACATAATATATATAAGATAAATAATCTATTTATAAGATAACAACTTTTAATTCTTGGTAATATTTATTTATGAAGTAATATAAAATTTAGAATACTACCTCTTCATCAAGCAATATAGCTGTAGTGTTGACAATTTGTCCAGTGCTCAAATTGATCTCATCCCACTTTCTTGTTAATATGACCTTTATTGTATAATCATCTCTATGACTCACGAAGACAAATCATCATCATCCTCAATTCCATCATCATCATCGTATGCAATGACCTCACCCCAAAAAACCTCTTACGCACAATCTCTAGAATCAAAAAAGAAATCAATATGGCTAAGTAATGTACAATATGTTTGCTGATAGTAACCTAAAATTAAACCTGAATAGTAGATGCACAAATACCATTTTTATTGACAAAGCTTATATATAAAGTGAAACAAATGTAGATGTAGAGTACTTTTTGTGTGTAGTATGAGGTTTTATAGGGTGAAATCTTATGATAAGTAGTATTTTTATTAAATGTATTTAAATTTTTATTTATGTAACCATTTAGTGAGAAGTCATATACTTAATGATTTTATTAAAGATTTTTTAATGTTCATGACTCTTCCTTTCCAGATTTTTAATTATTTTTTTAATGATGTTTTAAATGTTCATGAATGTTAATAAATATATTTTAAATGTTAATGTTCATGACTCTTCCTTTTCATAACTTACATGTATGACTAATTCTGTTAAAAATCAAATCGATTTCAATTGATTTGAAATTGATTGAGTTAAGGATTGACAAATTGATTAATTGATTTGAAATTGATTGAGTTAAGTATAAATTGATTTAAAATTTGGAAACCAGATTTATTAATTGATTTGAAATTGATTGTCAAATTGATTTCAATTGAATTGATTGAGTTAAGGATAGGCAAATTGATTAATTGATTTGAAATTGATTGAGTTAAAGATAAATTGATTTAGATTGATTAATTGATTTGAAATTGATTGTCAAATTGATTTCAATTGATTGAGTTAAAGAAATTTGTCTTTGTATTTATATATATAATAATATAATAATATAAATTGATTGAGTTAAGGATAAATTGATTTGAAATTTGGAAGATTTGAAAATAAAGTTATAAATTGATTTCATTTGATTGAAATCAATTGCATTGATTTCAATTGATTTCAATCAATTGCTTGTGTTGTATTTATATGGGAAGATGAATGGTCAATATTTTTTATCCAGTATTATGGTACTTACACTCTTCATTCCTTTTTAACTAAATTTTAAAGACTAAAAGTTATTTATTTATTAGTATTTGTTAATTGTTAATTTTAAAAATATTAATTACTTAATTTTTATACTACCTCACATTAAATAGTAATTAATTTTTTATTAAATTTTGAATGGGAAGATGAATGGTCAATATTTTTTATCCGTTTTATGGTACTACCCTCTTCATTCATTTTTAACTAAATTTTAAAGACTAAAATTTATTTATTTATTAGTATTTGTTAATTGTTAATTTTAAAAATATTAATTACTTAATTTTTTATACTACCCTCACATTAAATAGTAATTAATTTTTATTAAATTTTAAAATATATATATTAAAATTTATATCTATTTTGATCGATTAAATAAATCATTAATTATATTACTAATTTGGGAACTAATATTTTCACATGTATTTAAAATTGATTGAGTTAAGGATAAATTGATTTGAAATTTGGAAGATTTGAAAATAAAGTTATAAATTGATTTCAATTGATTGAAATCAATTGCTTATCTTTATATTTATATTGATATATTGATATATTGATTGTAGGACCATTTTTTTCTTCTTTAGTTTTTTTTTCATTTTTATTGTTAAGACTTTTTTTCGTTCTTATTGTTTGATTTTTCATTATTGTTTGATTTTTTGCAATTGATTTGATTATGTGTATTTATATTGATTGAATTTAGTTTTTTTTTCATTTTTATTGTTAAGACTTTTTTTCGTTCTTATTGTTTGATTTTCCATTATTGTTTGATTTTTGCAATTGATTTGATTATGTGTATTTATATATTGTTATTGAAGAGAAAATAAAAATAAAAAATTATTTATGTGTATCATCATTTATGTGTATTTATATATAAGAATAGAAGAATAGATGAGTTATCAAATTAAGTGAGTTAACTCACTTAATTAATTAAAGTGAACTCAACGATTTTTCCAATTGATGATGTCATCATTTTAATTGATTTCAAATTAAATTTGTCTTTGTATTTATATATATATATATATTGATTTATAAGTTATTTTCAGTTATAATTTATAAATAACTGTACTTGATATTATTTTTATTTATAGATTATAAATTAAGTTCAAATAAGTTGAAATTGTGTTTAACTATCAAACTTATAAGTTAAAATGAATGGCAAAAGTTACTAAACTAAGGATAAAAGAGTCCTTATATTTGATTAAACTTATTTATTTTAATAAATTATAAGCTAATTTTTGATAAATAATAAATTATTACTTCTCAAAAATTATTTATAAGTCAATTCATAAGTTATAAAATAAATCATACACAAATATTAAAAAATAGTTATAAGTTAGTTTAATTAAATTATAACTGTTGATCAAATCTTAAATATTCTTTACGGTTTAACTTATAACGTGAAGGACAAAAGTATAACTTAACAAGTAATAAAATCTTATTAAAGGTGATTTTATATGAGATTATGTTTGTGACGCCTTTAAATTCGGGTTTATATGAGTCGTTAAAATATATATTATAAACACAATTTTTCTTCACTAAATCAATTATTAAAATGTCTTAAATATAAAACAATACACATATTTTTAGTTCCCAATACAATTATTATGCCAACAATATTCACATCCAATTTAAGTCGTCAATACAATTATTGTCACACTATTTTATAATGTATTGAAATTTTTTTACAGTCGCGGACTATCACTTCATTCCCCTTCTCTTTCCGTTAGACTCGCATACACTCTTATTTCTAGTAAGGCGTTATGAACAAAAGGGTGAACACAAATAGCTGAGTAAAAAATATCATGATTAAGATAAATAATATATCATCAGTTCTCAACAATGATAAATCAAATATTTAAAACATATTATAGATGAAGTAAATAACTGTAGCGGAATGATCAATCCATTAAAATAGTTTAAATCATAATATCTACCATCTTTTCTGATTGAAGTTTTTCAAATCAATATTTTATTTGTATAACACCAATCAACAGATCTTCTTTGCAACCCAACCAAAGAAAACTTTTGCCGTCTGTCTTTACCTATAACACCAAAGATCATGTTTATACTAATTCAAGTTCATGTTCATAATCATATCATTTAATAGTTCATTGTCATAAGCATGCTGATCAATTTATATTTACACTCAGACTAAAGATATTCAATTATAACATTAATAGTCATGATCATGTCAATCCATAATTTATCTTTACATCCAGACCAAAGATATTAAATTATAACACCAATGATCATTGTCATGTCAATCAACAATTACTTTTTACACTCAGGCCAAAGAGAATTTTCACCACGTGTCAAGCAAAATCACAAATCATCTTGTATCTGCACCCATGTCAAAGACATTTACAACAACTTAGCCTTTGATAATTAGTACATATAACAATCAATGATATAATGAATGGATAAAAATAATCATAATAATAATATAAAAAATAAATATTACTGATTTCTAATTTATTCATAATTCAAATTGTCGACATGATATCCAAAAAAACGAATAGAGATATTAATAGAATATAAAATTAAAGAAAATATAAAGTTCACATCTCAAATATCACGATTAAAATTTAATAGGAAGATTCAGCCATTCAGATGAAATATTAGATGAAACACAAACTATTAAAAATATTCTAATCATTTTTTAGGATTTTCCACCGTTGTAAAAACGAATAATATTTTTTTATCATAATATGGAGTATGAAAGAAAATGATATCACTTACCTTAGTAAAAAATTAGATACGGTCTAATATGTATGAGATTAATTTGAGAAATTCTTAAACTATTAATAACTCTCAAAAAAATATTCACAATATTGTAATAATTTTTTTTTATATTTTTGATATATTCATAGTTGCTCAACTGAACAATCTATTTATAAAGTTAAGGAGTACACACAAAATTTGACAACATTACTGAACGAACTTACGAACATGCCATGTTTGAAAAAAAAAGAATTTTTGAATGGTGTGTGCGGACGTGCGGTGGTTAAGGCACCCAATATTGACTATTTATCAATCATATCTATTATTATGAAAATAACTCCTGATTATACCAATTCATCACGTGGTAGCCAAAAAAAAATATCATTTATAATCACTTGACAAAATTTGTGGATCCTATGGTAAAATAAGTTAAATTTACAACAAAGGTCTCGTATTAAACACTTTTATTTATATTAAAAATTTAACAAACATCTATCACACATTATTTATTATATTTATATTTAATTAACACATTTTATTCATCAATTATTTATATATTTCTAATTTTTCAATAATTATTTCCAATTAATATTATAATATCACAATACTGACAATCAGATCGTTTCCAGGAAATAGAGTGTCTTCCGTAGAAACGACGCACAATTAAATAACTCTTGTACTTGACAGAACTTATAGACATTGTCAATAATACTAATTGATTTAATAATATCATATCAAATAATATAAGTTACTGCGCTGTGATAATTATTGATTTAATAATATGAAATATTATGGAGTTGTTACTGTGACAATTATTGAGTTCAATAATATGAAATACTATTACAATGATTAAATCAATAATATGAAGTACTGTACAATAGCGTGTGATACTGTGAAATATTGTGTGTCACTGTTGAATACCGTGTGCTATTGTATGTTACTTTATTTTTATTATCGGGTACTTTAACAGTTGCAAGTGATCATACCGTTGACAAAATTTTTTATTAAAAATATTATATTTGTCGTTTTCGTATCTGACAATTTTATCGGGCTCACCAATGATTGATTGTTTCAGCTCCATTGCATTTTTTACCTGATTTTCCCAACAAAACCTTGACATACTTTTTATTTTGTTATTTGTACATTTCACCCTTAATTTAATTATTTTATCAATTTAACACATTACTATTTAGAATAAGAACTATAAGACAATTAAAATTTATTTATGAAAAATCGGGGTCTTACAATGTTGTTTTTTATTTAATCTATAATCTCATATACATGGGTGAGATTAAAGGTGAACTTTATGAAATTGATTTAAGATAGTTTTAATTTCAAAATTGATATAATTTTTAAAAATTTAGATAATATAATTATAAAAATTGTATTAATGTACATTAAAATAACTAGAGTCAAATATCGAATCTGAAATAAATTTCGGTCAAATTTTAAGTCCAAATTAAATCTATCCACACAAGACTTTGAATCAGAATCTATCCATTTTTTTCAATATGGTACTGAGATATTAAGTATTAATTATAACATTATTATATTTTGAAACTGAAATGAATTGCATGATTTTGAAATTTTAAAAACTTAAGTTTAATTTAATAGTATTTCAGAGTGGAGAAGTATTTTATTTTGTCTAAAATATTACTCACGTCTTGAATTAAAATAGGCGGAGCAAGGTACGCAGTTACACAATAGTGGTAATTAGAATTTTATATTCCTTTTCACACACACAAAAAGGTTTTATTTATAAAGTTTATAAGTAATAATGTTGCGTATCAAAAATTCAATCTTTATTTTGATGATGACATATATAATTATAATTCTTAATTTTAATTGTCTGGTGGGGACAAAATCATTTGCACACGAATTAATCAATTTAATTAGTTCGGATATAAGTTTGAGATTTTATATTATTTTGTAAAAAGATTTTACCCTGTTTATATTATATTTGTTTTAAAAATAATTATTTTCATGTATATTATTTTTATTATATTAATGTTTATACTTAGCTATATTCCAAAATAGGACTAAAGATATTATTTTTACTTATGCTTTAAATATATAATTTTAGGAATATAACTTCTTCTTCTTTTGATCAAAGGAATATAAACTTGTATGTATATACTGCTATATGTATCTATTATATAATGGGAAAGGAAGAAATGAAATAATATTTAAACTTAAAAATTATTTGGTAATTAAAAAGTATAAAATATCTTAATGATTTTTAAATTTAAAAATATTTTAAATTAATTTTTTCAAAATCAATAATGATCTTAAAATTTGGAATTAAGGGAATACAATATTTATAGAGGCTCCGTATATTTAAATTTTTCATTAAGAGACCGTTTTTAATGATTTAAATTTGTATATTTTTCTTACCGATTAATAGACTATAAAAGATAAATAAAATTTTACCAAACAACTTTACGCTCTTATCGAATTAGATGTGAAACTGTTAAGAAGTATTAATAGGTAAACAAACACTACAATACTTTGTATTTTCCATTTTTTTTATTCCTAAAATTTCGTCCATGTTTTATAGATTTTATTTAAAATTTATTGTTTGTAATTACAAATACATAAAGTGTGCCTCGAATATTAATAATATATTATTTTCTAAAACATGTAATGGTTAATTGAGTGTTTAGTTTAATAATGATGAAATGATGACGAAATTTTGAAGAAAAACTAGAAGAAATTGTGTCTTATTATATTATATCATCAAATAAAACATTTGTAGAAAACAATAATAATATAAAACTTTTATTATGGAATTTCTGGCTATAATTAGATAATCATTAAATGTGTATTTGTTCAAACTAGTTGTTTGCGACGACTAATTATGAGTCTACAAGTCGTGTTTGCATGATAGTTTCTCAAGTATTGTTATTTTTTTTTTTGTTAATATCTATTAGTGATAACTTTTTAAATTAAAATATGTAATATTGTAGGTTAATATAATTATAAATCGATCAAAACTTTCGTAATATATAACACGATTCTTATTTTTAAGGATAGTGATATATGTTGGGCCATGATCCTTTTTCTTATTGGACCAGACTTAATAGGCTCTTCTCTTGGATTATATTACTTTTATCCTATTGATCCGAATGATTTGGGTCCAATTACTTGATCATTTCGTTGGGTTATCTCGGTTGGATCCGGTCATATGGGTAATTTCTTTTATGTGGGCTTAGTCATTGAATTAGCCCATTATGTAAAGTGTCTCTTAACTTGACTTTGTTGGTAATCATTACGCCCAAATAATAGTTGATTATTATATACGCCACCTTCTACATGGCATTAATGAGGATGAGACTCGGGATGATGGCCGTGGTGGCAAATAGTGGTAGCGGTGAGAAGAAGTAGGCTACATACTTTAATTTGAAATGGATAGGAAGTGGAAAAAGGTGTCGAGGAGGTGATGGGTGGCCTTGATGAACGGGATTAGATGACGTATGGGGCTAGGATCACAAAAAAGAGGTAGGTAACAAAATATTACAACACACGATCATATTAATATTTTTCTCGGGCATTAGACATTATTTTCCCTCCATTGTTGACCTTGTGATCGCCAAATCTCGACTCACGCTTGGGAGCTATCCCTGACGGTCCGGCCGTCAAGCTTTTGGTGTTGACTTGTTGGCTATGCGAGGATATCGGATGGCGTCTTGGTGATTGGGGACGTGGAGAAAGATCTTGGCGTTAACATTTGGCTAGAAGGAGAAATTTGAGTTCTAGTGTCACGAGTATTTTCAATCACAAAGCGTGTTTGTTTCTACGTCGATATTCATGGTGAAAGTAGAACACCTACACCGAAGGGCGACCTATGGTTGCCGGTGAATCGAACCATACCACGAGTGTATGCATCGAGGATCGTTTGGGACTGCGATAAGTGTTCGCCCGGCCACGGCGTCAAAGCGATCACATGAAGATTTCGGTAGAGGGCGTGGGCAGCATTAAGCGAAAGCTAGTTTTCACGGCGGAGAAAGGGTGCAGCCATGGTCGAAAGCGAGTAGAAGGCACCTCGCCTAGAACTCGATATCGAGATGACCAAGACGAAAAAAGCCTCACGGTTGGCTAAAATGGCGGATGAAGTGGATAGGGCCATGGAGGCACTTGTGAAGCAATGACAGGATATGGTGAACAAATGGCTCGAATAGCGGAGTTGAGAGGCGAAGAGTTGGTTATGTTGATCAAGAAGCGAGGGCATCGGAATGGAAAGAGCACCGCCCATTCGGGGCGTGAGTATCGAGGCCAACCTCGAGAAAGAAGAAGATCCGAAGCCCTACTCCTCAAAGATCGAAGAGGGTACATCACCCTGTCGATTCTAAGGAGGCGGTCGAAGTGAAACGAAGAGGTCGATCCGAGATCGCACTCACGAGAGCTGAAAGAAAGCACTTGTTGTTGCACTGCTCCGTGAGCGCCCGAGTTGAGAGATGAAGTATATCCGGAGGTCATACTCAGAAAGTCTGCGAGGGTACATCACCCTGTGGACGCTCGTCATCGGAAAAAGAATCCTCTAAAGTTGGGGGTCTATTGTAAGAAAGCCGGTCCACTCGAAGAGGAAAGAGTCTTGAAAAAAAAGCATCGTCTCAACCAGAAGGTGTGGAGTATCTGGTTAAAGAATTAAAAGAACTTCGGAAGCAGCTTGAAGAAGTGCAGAAAACGAAGGATACTTCGGGAAAGAAGGCATCCCCTTTTTCCGCGGAGATTCTAAAAGAAAGGTGATCCACCGAAGTTGCCCCGCATTGAAAGTTATGATGGATCGGGGGATCCTTACGACCACAGTCAGGCGTTCGACCGACTGATGGATTATTATGACTTTAGCGATGCTGCTAAGTGTCATACTTTTGTCACAATGCTCAGAAAGGATGCCCGTCAGTGGATGGGGACTTTACCCTCGGATTCAATTTCATCTTGGGCAGACATGTGCAGTAAATTTCATGCTCGCTTTGGGAGCAACAAAAGAATGGGAAAACCAACTGGTTCATTGGCTCAAGTTCGGCAGTTTTCGAATGAGTCTTTGGGCCAGTATGTGAAGCGGTTCCAAGTGAAAGCGATCGGCCAAAGTAGCGGACACTAAGCGATCTACAAGTTGTGGGACTGTTTCAGAATGGTTTAGATTTGATCAAATAGGAAAAGTTGGTGAAAAAACTAATGTTCAATCACTCGAAGAGTCTCGCTGAAGCCTTTGACAAAGCTGAAGGCTATATCGTGGTGGAGGAAGCCATGAAACGACCTCAAACGTCCTTCTTGAGGACAGGCAAGGAGGCGGATCGGGACAAAACCGATGGGGACGGAAGAAGAAGAATGAAGGAATAAAAGACCCGCTAAGAAGGCGGGTCGAGGAGGCACAACAATTGAGAGCGAGGGGTGGAGGGCGTTAAATCCTCCAAATTTCAAAGATTAAATAGGACGTACTACAACACTTAACAAATAGAAATTTGTTATATTGGATCGATTAAAGATCAACCTATCTTTGATCCACCTCGAGATAACATTAAGCACGGAAAAGGAATCCTCGTAAATCTTGTGATTACCATCAAGCTTGGTCACGATCTGAGCATTGTGCTAGTTTGAAAGATTTCATTGAAAGAAAGGTACAAGGTGGGGCCTTAATTCGGTATGTGTACGCCGAACTAATTAATGAAGAAGATAGAGGACTGTTAAATGACTCAACCAATTAAAGCAAGAGTTGCGGCTTCGGGATGACTGCAAGGCATGTGATAGATGTCATCCTTTGGGGGTACTTACAGCAAGCTCGTTGGAAAGAAGCGCCAGAAGTTACTTGGATTCGGTTATGTATGGTGGTGGGTATCCTCTCGAAGGCGATAGATCTTATCCAAAGTACGGTAATCTCCTTTCTTGATGAAGATTACCCTTGAAGTCATTGAACCGCATGAAGGATCATTAGTCTTGGCTATTTATGAAGTGGGTTCGGTGGATATGAAGCGGATGATGGTAGATAATGGGTCTTCCGTAGATATCTTGTATGCCACGCTTATCAAAGGATGCATCTAGATGGGCGGAAGATGGAGATGAGGGGGAGGCTCCTTTATGCGGTTTTAGTAATGATCCGGTCAAGGTGGTTTTGGAACCATTGAGCTACCGGTCATCTTCGGAATGGCCCCTCAACAGGTAGAAATTATTTGCAAATTTTATGTTGTGCATGTAGATTCTGCTTATAATGCTATTTTCGGGAGACCCACTTTAATCGCTTTACAAGCTGTAACTTCAATCCCCCATTTTAAAATCAAATTTCCTACGGCTCATGGGGTTGGTGAGGTAAAAGGAGATTTGGATCTGGCCAGAAGATGTTATAGAAATGCTGTGATCACTTCGGGAGTGGGGATATCGAAGCAGAAGCAGACCATGGCAATAGAGATTGAACCCTTCTTCGAGAGTAGTTAGAACCATTGGTCATGCCGGTGAGGAAGCGGAGGAGATAGAACTCATCCCGGGCAAAGTGAATAAGACAGTGAAAATAAGTTCGGGCCTGCCAGAACCTCTCCGAACGAACCTCATGGAGCTCCTGCGATGCTATGTTGATATCTTCGCATGGGAACCTCAGGACATGCCGGGAGTAAGCAGGGATATTGCTGAGCATCGGTTGGAAGTAGACCCGTCGAAGAAACAAGTCCGGTAGAAGAGAATGATCTTTGCACCTGAACGTCAGCGGATCATAGATGAAGAGATGGCAAAACTGTTGGCAGCTGATTTCATCTTTGAGATCGACTACCCGCAGTGGATGGCAAATGTGGTGCTGGTCCAGAAGCAGAATGGTAAATGGCGAGTCTGCATCGACTATACTGATTTGAACAAAGCTTGTTCGAAGGATTTCTACCCGCTGCCCCACATCGACCAACTCATTGATGCCACTTCGGGGTACGCTTTATTAAGTTTCATGGATGCATTCTCTGGGTACCATCAAATTTCCATGTGTAAGGAGGATATACCGAAGACGGCGTTCATTACGCATCGTTCGGTATATGCCTACAAGAAAATAACTTTTGGCCTCATCAATGCCGGAGCCACGTACCAGAGAATGATTAATCATGTCTTCAGATATCAGTTGGGCAAGAATGTAGAGGTGTATGTAGACGACATGATTGTCAAAAGCATGTTGGTGCATAAATATTTGGATGATTTAGAGGAATGCTTTTAGACAATTCGCCATCACAACTTGAGATTAAATCCCACTAAGTGCACCTTCGGTCTAGGGGCTGGCAAATTTCTGGGTTATTTTGTCAGTCAAAGAGGAATTGAAGCCAATCCAGAGAAGATTCAAGCGATCCTTAGCATGAAGACTCCTCAGTCATTTAAAGATGTTCAACGTCTGACTAGAAGGATTGCAGCTTTGAGGAGGTTCATGTCCAAGTCGGCAGAAAGATGTTTGCCGTTTTTTGATACGTTGAAGGGGTCGAAGAATGCAAAGACGTTCCAATGGACTTCAGAGTGTGAGGACACCTTTTAGAGCATCAAGTCCTACTTATCTTCGGCGCCTTTGTTGGTGAAGCCCGCTCCTGCTGAGCCTATATATTTGTACTTGGCAACTAGTTCATTGGCAGTAGGAGCAGTTTTGGTGCGTGAAATTGGGGGTAAGCAGCACCCGGTTTATTATGTAAGCCATGTCCTTCGGGATGCTGAAACAAGGTACCCAAACATTGAAAAGTTTGCTTTTGCTTTAATAAGCGCTAGTGAAAGCTTAGCAATACTTCCGTGGTAGATTGGTAATAGTATACGCAGATCGACCTTTGAAGAAGATTATGGGCAAACACGAGGTATCGGGAGATTAGCTGCATGGACGATGGAGTTGTCCCAATTTTTCATTGAATATCATCCCCGAACCGCCATCAAAGGTCAAGCCTTGGCTGATTTTGTAGTTGAATGCTCGTTTTCTGAAGCTGATGAAGCTGTGACAGAAACTGAAGGATCGACAGAAGATTGCGATTCTTTGAGCGAGAGTTCGTGGACGAATATTTATATGCGGATGGGTCTTCTCTGCGGACATCGATTGGAGCGAGGATTATTACGGCGAGTCCCGGGAGGGATTCAAGGTGCAACAAGCCATCGATTCGATTCAAATGACGAACAACGAAGCTGAGTATGAAGCGGTACTCGCAGGGTTACGACTAGCGAAGAGTCTTGAGGTGCAGAGAATAGTTATCTTTAGTGATTCTCAGTTAGTCGTTAAGCAACTCTCTGGGGAGTATGAAGCCCGAGGCCCAAGAATGATCAAGTATTTGGCAGAATTGAAAGAAGCGACTGCTTGATTTTCGATCTTACTTAATTTTTGAAGTCGGCGTAACAATAATTCCATTGCTGATGCACTCTCCAAATTAGCCACTACGGATGTTAACGTCTTTGATGGGTCGGTATACTTAGAAATTTTGCAACATCCTAGTGTTCATCATGAATCGGTAATGTGCATTGACCGGACCAACTGCTGGTTGACTCCATACCTGGAGTATCTGGCAGATGGCGTCTTACCCTCGGATCGGATGCTAGCCAAGAAAATCAAATACAAGAGTGCTAATTTTGTTCTGATTGATGGGGATCTGTTTCGAAGGGCTTTCTCGTCTCCACTACTGAAATGTCTGACTCCATCTGAAGCTGAATATGCTCTACGAGAGGTACATGAGGGCATCTGTGGCGACCATATGGCTGCTAAGTCATTAGCCTACAAAGTACTTCGTCAGGGGTATTACTGGCCTACCATTTTCAAGGAAGCGACTGAGTACGTCAAGAAGTGCGAGAAGTGTCAACTCAATAGTCGATACCATCGACCACCGGAAGAGCTATACTCGATCTTATCTCCTATACCCCCATTTATGCAGGGGGTTGATATCTTTGGGTCCACTACCAGAAAGCAAAAGGTCAAGTCAGTTTTGTTATAGTTGCCATCGACTATATGACCAAATGGGTAGAAGCAAAACCACTTAGGTTAATAATGAAACAGGAATGTTTGAAATTTTTGAAAGAATCAGTAGTATTTCGTTTCGGAATCCCTAAGGTGGTAATATCGGACAATGGACGTCAGTTTGTGGGATCGAAATTTGAAGCATTCTTGAAAGAACTGGGGATCCAAAGAGAAAGACTTTGATAGCTCATCCTCGGTCAAGCGGACAAGTTGAAGTGACTGAGCGAAGCGTTCTTTGAATGGGATCAAGCTTGATTGGGCGAAGCCGAGGAAGATGGCGGAGAGGAGCTGCTTAGTGTGTTATGGGCTTATCGAACTACTTCGAGGACTACAACAGGGATTCACCTTTGGTGACCTATGGTATGCGATGCCTTAGTCCTGTTGAAATTGGATCTCAAGTCTTGAGTTAGTCAATTGAAAGAAATCTACAATGAAGAAGGGTGAAGGCCAATCTTGATTTGCTTGAAGAAGTCGGAGAAATAGCCTTGATCAAGTTGGCAGCCTATCAACGGAGAGTAGCCAAAGCATTACAACAAGGGAGTAAAGCTTCGTAGATTTGAAGTGGGAGGATTTTCGTTCTCGGGGAAGTTGAAGCATCTACACCTCGAGGATTTGGGAAAGGCGATGCCGGGCGGGAAGACCAGTATGAAGTCTTTGAAGTGCGGCCAGGGGACTTATCGGTGAAGGCATTGGAATGGTCGACAATCAAAAAAATACTTGCATGATGATGAAGCTAAGGAAGTACTTTCGGTAAAAACAATGTCGATTACATTGAAATGCGTAAATATTTACATCATCATCAATAAAAATTCCTTTTTTCTCTCAAACAAATTTTGTCTTCGTTGCTGATCAGTTCAGTGGTGTTTGGAGGTTCGGGAGGACTCGCTGACCATTTGATGGTAGCCTCTTCGGCAGGTGGTCCTTATGAGTTTGTTAGGCCCTTCGTGGTAGGCAAACGTCATCGGTGTTAGGAGGTTCGGGAGGACTCGCTGACCATTTGATGGTAGCCTCTTCGGCAGGTGGTCCTTATGAGTTTGTCAGGCCCTTCGTGGTAGGCAAACGTCATCGGTGTTAGGAGGTTCGGGTGGACTAGCTGGCCATTCGATGGTAGCCTTATTGGCAGGTGGTCCTTTTGACCTTGTCAGGCCCTTCGTGGTAGGCAAGTGTCATCCTTAAGGCGTTGTCAGGCCCTTCGTGGTAGGCAATTGTCGACACTTAGACCTTGTCAGGCCCTTCGTGGTAGGCAAGTGTCATCCTTAAGACGTTATCGAGACCCATGACCCTTAAGTAAGTGTAGGCTTTAAGCGTTGTCCTTCAGACTTCATCGGGCCCCTTCGTGGTGAGCGAATGTCATCTTTCGGTTCTGTTAGGCCTTTTGGGGTAAACAAACTCCCGATGAAGCAGATCTGTCTCACACTTCGGTAACTAAATAAGTATCTCTTTACTTTATTACCTAAATTTTTTCTAAGTGTCGAGTTTGGAATGCCTCATTCTTTAACTTCATCTTATCTATTATCTTACATGTTTGGTTGTTAATTAACAGTTCGGGTTGAGTCCATGAAAGAGCTTGTACATGTTTCCAGTTGAATTAATATTGAAGTATTGGCAGAAAGTAAATGCACCGAAGTCATAAGGGAGAAGATCATTTTTCGTTAATATTTAATCTACTTACAATATTAGAAAATAACAGAAATTTTTACAAGTGTAAAACCAAGAAAAACAAAAGCTTTCGCTTCAGGCAACATCCTCGTCATCTGAAGAGTCGAGCAAGGATGGATCTACGTTGGTGGTAATTAACTTCTCCTTGCCACGACTTCGACAGAGCTCATAGCTTTCGGTATATATCTTCATGATCTCTCCGTTGATTTCATCCGAGTTCCGATACTCTTCACAGATTTGTTTGCGAAGGTCATCAGTTAAAGGAGGCCCAAGGTCCCGAAGAGCCTTGAGTTCTCGAATTTCTTCTTCGAGCTTCTGGCGTATATTCATCTGACGAGTTTCTTCCAGCTCCAGCTTCTGAATCGTCATAGTTAAGAGCTTAACATTAGCCTTTAGCTCTTTGATCTTATCCATCCTTATTTCACTCCTCTGAACCAAGTCAACATTCATCTTGACGATCTCCTCATACTGTGCTTTAGTCGACTTCAATTCTTCATTGGAGGTCTTCACGTCTCCCTTGGCTTGGGCCAACTCTTTCTGAAGTCCTTCATTTGTATGAAGGACGCCTTCACGTTGGGTCCTTTCCTGAGCCAAAGCAGACTTCAGGATGGCGTTCTCCTTTCTCAATGCCTCTTCTTAGGATTCAGCCTCGAGGGACCTCGGACGCAGACGCCCGAATACAGCATTCGCCTATGCATGTTCAGTATTATTTGATCATTTTCAGATGTATGAGTATGAAGATAAATACGGAAATAAAGGAAAGAATCATTTACCTTCGCCAAGTAGCTCATGCCTTATTAAGCAAATCCCGATTCGAACTATTCCCGAATCGATGATCATCGGTCTCACGAGCGAAGGCCTCGAGCGAGTTGAAAGGGAAGTTGGCATTAAATCGGGGCCACATGGTTGGAGAGGCCATAGCGTCGTCTTTGAAATTCGATGGTTGTTTGTCTTGGAGGAGAGGCATAGGTTGATTATGAGCCGTGAGGATCGCATGCTCCGTTTACGGAGAAGGAGGCCAAGGCGGGGAGTAGGCTTGAGGGATTGAGGAAGGAAGCGAGAGGTTGAAACTTTGGTATGTGTCGAAGGTTGTTTTCTTTTTTCGGGATAATATGAATTGATTAAATGGCTCGGCATCAGGTGTTTGAATTTCGGTTGGGACTATCGGGGGAATGACCGTAGAAGATGATGGAACTCGGAGCTCTTCGGCGGTGAGTGGGGTTGTCTTTGTTCTTATCTTTTTAGAGCGAAGGACTTTGGCCCGATCGCGTAGAGGTATGTCAAGCGACTCCTCTTAATTGGGTGATTCGGAAGGTGATAACGAGGGTTGGATGTAGGGGTTACTTGTGGAATTGCTTGGGAAGGATTTAGGGTCGCTTTCATTATTAGTTTACGGTCGGGTGAATTTAGCTTTCTTGGCGGCTCTTTTCCTTGGCGAGGTGCGAGGATTCCTGGGAATAAGAGGTTCATCGACTCGGGCTCATCATTTTGAGGAGAAGCGGTTGGTGGATTGGTGACGGGGGATCATTTCTGGGAAGATTCTTGATCGGAGGCTCTTTACTCGCATCCGTAGTCTTCCCTGCCAAAAATTCTCCCAGTTCTTTTACTTCCGAAGAAGTTGGTTTGATCAGAGACACTGCAAATAACCATATATTAAAACCCTTGTCACTTAAATATCTCAAAAAACTATGTTACAAAGATGATTCGAAACTTATATTTGTGGTCGTATAGCTAGGCTTGCTTGGTCAGAAGAGCAAAATTCCATTCCTTTGGAGGGATCTTCTTCAAAAAATCTGCCATTTCCTTCACACGTTCTTTGGGGATATCCCCAAAGTCAGCAGAGATCCGATCAGAGGTAGTCCACTCAGGAAGAGAAGAGATTTCGGGTCCCGTAACAAAAAACCATTTCTCGTGCCAACCCTTGTTGCTTGAAGGGGTACTCATCAGGGACCTCTTCTCAAATTTGGAGTTGGGACGAGGAGATTGTTTGCTCAGCATCTTGAAGCCTCGTTCTTGGGATCTACCGGCTGAGAAGAGGGTGAAGAAGATGTCGACAGAGGGAGGGATCCCTAATTCATGACAGAAGGCAATGAATGTCAAGATGTGGATGTAGGAATTGGGCACCAGCTGGGCGAAACCCACTCCTATGAACCCTAGGAGGGTAACAACAAAAGCATGGGGGGGTAGACGAATCCCCTTTTCGAGGAAGGTAGCTGGCATGGCGACCCAACCATCCGGTCATTTGATACATCGTTCTTGAGGGCGAGGAGCCCTTATAAGCGACGTGTCAGGAATCGATAGCGAGTCCGGAGGATACGTATCTCAGATTCCGTGACGGTGGAGGGGATATTGGCATGAGGAAACTGTTCCCCATCCTTTAAGAAGTCGGAAGGTGGTGGAGAAGGGATCAGAGGCGGATTTCTCCCCATAATTGCTGTAGATTGGGGGTTTGAACTCGAACCCTCTTGGTTGGGGTTTGGGTTAGGGGAAACAGTGCTAGCAGGAGTCACGCGAAGAGGAGAATTCTGGCTAGAGCTCACAGTCACCATTGTTGAAATTTCGTGAGACAGAGAAAGAAGTTCTGGGAAGGAGAAGAAAGCTCAAAAGTTCAAATTGGCAGGTAAAACCGTCAAAATTGGTAAAGTTTACCTTTTATATTGACGGTTACACAGTAATCGAGGGCGGCACATTTAATTCACAGCAATGATGGTGAATTGGAAGAGGTATCGTATAGTTTTGGGTCTAAATATCTTAACCAGAGTGGACTTATGTCTATTGGGCCTCCCATTTCTGTCTTTGATATCGATTTGGACCAAATTAGTTGGGCTTTGGTAAGTTTAACTCTGAACCTCTTATGACTTATCATGATCCGTTATATCATGGGCCTATATTGTTTATAGTCTTCCATTAAACCCCCTGTTTAATAAAAGACTAGGAGGCAATGTTGGACCATGATCCTTTTCTTTATTGGGCCAGACTTAATGGGCTCCTCCCTTGGATTATATTACTTTTGTCCTATTGATCCGAATGATTTGGGCCCAATTACTTGATCATTTCGTTGGGTTATCTCGGTTGGATCCGGTCATATGGGTCATTTCCTTTATTTGGGCTTAGTCATTGAATTAGCCCATTATGTAAAGTGTCACTTAACTTGACTTTGTGCAGGTAATCATTACGCGAAAATAATAGTTGGTATTATATACGCCACCTTCTGCATGACATTAATGAGGATGGGACTCGGATATGGGCGGTGGCAAATAGTGGTAGCGGTGAGGAAGTAGGCTACATACTTTCAATTTGAAATGATAGGGAGTGGAAAAAAAAGGTGTCGAGGAGGTGATGGGTGCACGATGGAAAGGGATTAGATGCGTATGGGGCTAGGATCACAAAATGAGAGGTAGGTAACAAAATATTACAACACACGATCATATTAATATTTTCTCTCAGGCATTAGACATTATTTTCCTTCCATTGTTGACCTTGTGATCGCCGATACTGACTCTCACGCCGGAGCTATCCCCCGACGGTCCAGCCGTCAAGCTTTTGGTGTTGACTTGTTGAACTGTGCAGGATATCGGACGCGTCTTTGTGATTGAGACGTGGAGAAAGATCTTGGCGTTAACAATATATATTGTGAATATTTAATGTCGATTAAATGGATAAGTATTATTACCAGTAACTTCTATGAAAAAATATGTAATAATTTATACCAATTAATTTCATGTATTTATAAATGAAATACACATATACAATAAATTAAATGTAATAAATTAAATGAAATAAACACCTATAATAACTATTATTAGAATCTACTAGAAATTATAACGAGCCAAAACTTTAAAAACAAGAGAAGAGAAAGAACAAAAAAAAAAAAAAACACCTACAATAACTAATATTAGAAACCTGCCTAATAGAAAAAGCATATATCTTCCTCAAAATCTAATCAAACTAATTGTTGGGTAAATAACATGAAAATAAAGTTGTTAACAGGTAAGAGTCGAGTTGGAGATATCAGGATTAAGAAAATTAACAATTCATAACTAGCTGTATTTATGAAGATGAGAAAGTGCACATTCTTATTTTGATTCAAATAAAAAAACAACAATGTAAGGGATTTTTCTACCGTTAGAATCTAATCATAATTCTTTTTTTTTGGTGATCATGGCAAACATAAACAAGCAAATGATAAAGAGAAACAAAATGGTGTTTTATCTAAACCGAGGAGTATGGAGTTTAATCGGTTTTTGCAAGAGAAGATGGTACAAAATTCGTCGCAGTCTCAACATTTAACCACAGAGAGAGAGAAATACGAAGAAACGTGCATAACTATCGACTCCTGTAAAACTCGTGCAATTTTATGTCTGTCTGTCTGTCATATAATAATTCTCGAAGGAACTGATATTTTCACATGTTAAAATAATATTTTTACACGAATCTTTCTCATATAGAAGTGGAATAAAAATATCAATTTTTTTTTTATGTAGAAATATCAGTTCTATTATGCTATGAAAAGTGCAGGTCACAATTTCTTTGAATTTATTGTGGGCTTCAAGCATATATTTTGGTTGTGGTCTGCCCAGTTGTGCCATTTTATTTATTTAATTATTGAAAGCAATAAAATTGAAGACTAATTATTATAACAGAGGAAAAACATTTCAATTGTTTCTGATAATTTGTTTTTGTTGCAGCAATATTGTCATTTTCAAGATTTGTTTGTCCTCTCTATCAATTGAGTCAAAGGCTCTCCTTTTTCCCCTTCTTTATTTTCTTGTTCAGGCTTCAGGCGCTTGTTAACTTCTAGTTTTTAAAGTATAATCACATAAACTATATTTTTTGGGAAAATGAGATACATATTAACAAATATAATAATGAAATTGAATTACAATTAATGTAAAATTTTATATAGATTGGATGATAATGTGCGAGTTTCTTAAACATAAATTTATCGTCATATGTAGCATGTCTCGTATTGAGATGATGAAAGTTTAAATGAAAAATATAAGTTGAAAAAAAATAATTTTGAAATGTATTCTTTATATTTTTGGTCTAATATTATCCTAACAGTGACAAAATTAAAATTAGTAAAAAGGGTTCCAAACTCGTTCATTATATTTTTCATTTAATTTTTCCTAACACACATTTTTAGTGACAAAATTAAATTTTACTGTCTCTAATAAATATATTATTAATGTGATTGGTATAATCATTTTTATAGTTAAATATATGCTGATAGAAACAAAGTGAAAATTAAACACTTGAATTGCCAATTAACCCCCCTCACCTCACCACTATATACGTCATAAATTAACTCAGTGAAAAGGATAAAATAGTAATCCTTAGCTAACACGTCAGGGCCCACTTGGTTCCTCCACAGGTGAACATAATTCCCGCCGGAGAAAATCACCCTCTCTCTCCTCTTTTCTCTAGTTTTTGAAAAAACGAAGCTCCCAAAACTATTCAGATCTGCAAAAAGCCTCAGTAAAATTCAAACCACCACACCACCACCACGGAACCCTAATTTTCTGTCGATTCGAATCAAATTGATTCGAATCGAAACATTTCTCCCTCACAATGGGCGATTTTAATCTCGCTCTTGTGATCGTAGCAATAGTTGTCTCCGTTTTGGTATTTATATTCAATGTCTACCTCCTCGTTAACTACCAGCACCCTGATGACAAAAATCAGGCGTATTTTCCCAAATTTGTCGTCGTTTTGGGTCTTTCAGTCGCCGCTCTCTCGATACTGATGTTGCCGGCCGATGTTGCCAATCGGCAGGCGTGCCAGCACGCAATATACAGCGGCGCGTGTAATTTAACATTGCCGATGAAGGATCTGTGGCTCGCTATCTACATTTTCGATGCGATCCTCGTCTTCTTCGTTATTCCATTCGCTATGTTTTATTACGAAGGCGATCAGGACAAGTCGGTACTTTCCTAGGGTTTAAATTATCAATGTTGCTGTTAGAAGTGTATGTTATGTATGTATTCATGAACATATGTAAACGTATATGCAGGACTGTTGGCAAGAGAATTAAAAGTGCTCTTTTGTGGGTGATAACTACAGCTATTGTTTGTGCTCTCGTGCTCGGGATTCTATATGGTTAGTATTCACTTGTTAGCATTTCGGAGTGTTACAAGCTCTCATCAGCTACGTTGAGGTTGATTATGAAATTTTCTTTCGTTAAGCTTACAAGAAAGTGTATTGTAAATGTAATAGTGGAACTATTCTTCTTGCATCCCCAGCTTATTGGATTGCAATGTAGAATAACATAGTCTTATCACTTTTATGGCCTATGCAGGAAATTTGTGTTCAGCCAGTTTGGTATTAGACTAAATGCAAAGAGTTTAATCACAAATCCTATATCATTTGAACTGTTTTAACATTGTACAAGGTGAATGTGCCCCCATGTTATTTAGACGCTTGTTAGAGGTTTGTTACACATGTGGTAGTTAACTCGATGAGAGATCAAATTTTTTAAAGGACATCTCAGCTGTGTTGTACCTATCAGTAGTTTTGGGTTTGTATGGTTTAATTTATCGATGAAAAGTGACTGATGATCAAGAAGGCATCTTTCTTCTTCACACCTTGTTATTGTATACCTTTGCTGGACCATAGTCTTGTTCCTTGATCTATATGACACTCGCTAAATCAGAAGAGGAAGTGCTTTAGTTGGAGAGCTTTGTTGAGTCATAATTTAACGACTTCTCAGATTTTTTGTTTAGATTTGTTGATTGCAGACCACTTATTTGTTCTCATTTGATGGTACCAGGGCTTGTTGGAAAAGTGGACTTCACCGTTAGACACCTATCTTCGGCCACAACTTCCTTTCCAAGTAGTTGGGGGGATTTCTCAAGTAGCCAACAGTGTGTTGGAAGTGGCGCACATCAGGTTGGGAGAAATACATTAGTGCTTTCAGTCATTATTGTTCATGTTTGGAACATCCTTAAGTGACCTTTTACTTGTTTTGTTACATATACCTATTGTTTCCTCTCCTTTTACAGTGTTCTGCATATTCTGCTAATGCTTCATCAGAGACAACATGGACAATGCGCGCCACCTTCCCGGAATATGTTGTTGCTCTGGCTACAATAGCTGGATCTGTACTTTTCTCAGTATGTTCATACTTAGATTCTTGTTTTCATCTAATAAAATTTCTTCTTATATATATATATATATATATACTAGAAAAAAAATTCCTCCGAGATAGTTACAGAATATTACAAATGTAGACACTTTGGGGGTGGAACCCCCCTTTTCCAAAAGCATTTTTTAAAGAGAATGTCTCTTCTTTCATTCATTCATAGTCAAGGAGGATTGAAGTTATAAATTGTGCCACTTTTACCCTTTCTTTCCTTGTAAAAAAAATTAATAACCCTCATAATCTTTTCATTTACAAAATGAGAAGGTGGAGAGTTGTTAATCATGATGGAATGTTGGCTTTGCCCATGAAAACAGTATGTAGAATGAATATTCTGTCTGGCCTGGCTTAAGATGATCAATAACTTGTCCAAAAGAAAGAATATGATCTTTACTTTTTGTTTTTTAATATGATCTTTTACCTGTGCTGTCTTAGTTTTAGCATTTTTGCAGATCATTAAACTGCACAGTTCATGAAAACAAAATGATTATGCTTTCAATTGTTGTTTCGAAAGGAAAGAAATTGTCGTGTGTTAGGTGTTCTTCTCTTCTTGTTTTCTGTTGTTTCCCTGCCTCTCTTAAATGAATTTTATTATTTATCTTTCCTGTTCAGATATTCGGCGGTGTTGGAATTGCTTGTTTACCTTTAGGACTTATATTTTCCTTCATTAGGCGCCCAAAGGCTGTTATTACTCGTTCGCAGTATATCAAGGTACTTATTGGACTGCTCAGTTATAATTATATACAATAACTTACTTAAGTCGTTTCGACTCAATGATGGCTGCATTGATAAGTTGTTTATAGAGAGATGTTTGACTCTATGTTAAAAAGGAAGCAACGGAACTAGGTAAAAAGGCCAGAGAGTTGAAGAAAGCGGCTGATGCGCTGCATCAAGAAGAAAGAAGTGGCTCCAAGGGAAGAAAGTGGCGTAAAAATACCAAGGCAGTAGAGAAGGTATATCTTAACCCTTGGTATTTAAGCTTAATGTTAGTTTTGCATTAGGCATTGGGTTTCTTTTAGGTGTGAAATGAGATTGCACTGATCCTAGTATGTGTTCCAAAATGACTGCTTACTGCCTCATTCCCCTTCCAGAAAACTAGGAACTAAGAAAAAGGAAAAAGGGGAGGCTTTTTTTTCTTTCTAAACACAGTAAACTGTGTATGTTCAACAAAATGGTTCTCAGCTAGATTTTCCCTTGGATTCTGTGTGTGTGGATCCTCAACTTGCTCCTTTGTATATGGTAGGGTACATGTAGCATGGTTACACTTTAGTTCAGCCTTGCATAGACACACACCAACAAGTTTTGATGGTGAAGAAAGGCTTGTTCAATGATGTATTTAAACTGGTCTTATAATTTATAGCAAGTTATATTTATTATTCTTTGCCAATAAACATATGCCGTATTTTGAGAATGGATAGTTGATGACTAAGGGTGTAATGGCATGGTGTGTCTCGAAATAAGTTTCTATGATTTGTGGATGTTGAATTATGCTTTGTAACCCTATGCAGGAGTTGCTTCTTCTTGAAGAAGATGTCAAGGCATTAGAAGAGATGTACCCTCAAGGTGAAAAGGTGATAGATAACGTAATTGGCATAAAATATATATATATATATATATATATATATATATATATATATATATATATATATATATGGTTATATTTATTCCATTGCATTATTTATTCAGGCTGAGACCACATGGGCTATGACTGTTCTTGGGTATTTGGCCAAACTTGTTTTGGGAATTTTGGTAAATGCTTTTAGCTTTAAATGCTTTTAACTTTATCATGCTTTCTCTTGTATTATTTAATATATATCATATATTTTATATATATGCTATATCCGGATCTTCTACTCTTAGATATATATATACAATATATATATATATATATATATATATACATGCTAAAGGGGTGAGCTTCGAAGTGAATGGAAAGGTGAGCTTAAGATCGACTCTCTCTCTCTCTATATATATATATATATATATATATATATATATACACACACATACATGACAATATACTGCTTTTTGACAGATTGATTGTCTCAGTGGCTTGGGTTGCACACATTGTGATATATCTATTGATTGATCCTCCCTTTTCTCCATTCCTAAACGAGGTTTTCATCCATTTGGATGACGTCTGGGGTACTGTTGAAATTTAATGCACCTCATTTTCAATTCCTACCCCCCCATTCCCCCCCAAAAAAAAAAAAAAAAAAAAAAAAAAATTAAAATACATGCATACATATATATATATATATATATATATATATATATATATATATAATCCACTTGTTTGATGAATAATGATTAGTGTGATGAGATGTAATGTGCTCTGCACCAGGTCTTCTGGGTACTGCTGCATTTGCATTTTTCTGCTTCTATCTTCTTCTTGCTGTGATTGCTGGGGAAATGATGCTTGGCTTGAAATTAGTTTTTATTACTATTCATCCAATGAAGTAATTATCTATCTGGTGCCTGAGTAATTTTTGTGTACTTTACATTAAGATTTCTATTGATCTCTAGATATAGCCGGCTATTTCTATTGATATCTAACAATTGAACCTGTAACAGGTGGGGAGCCACTCTCATGAACTCCTTTCTGTTTAATGTGGGGCTTATTCTTCTTTCCTCTATCAGGTTGGCATTTACGAGTATTATTTATTCTTCAATTTCTATTAGATTATTTATGATTTTGGTAATCTTTAAGAAGTTCAGGACTAACAATCAGAATTTAACCATGTTTTGGTATCCACCCAGAGAATTATCATCTGCTTTGAAAGTTCCAAGTCAAATCATGTTGAAAGTTTGTGCATGTGTATGAATGTGACAGTCTGTTTTATCCACAAAGGAAAATGTGACGGCCTGTTAGCTTGTCTGCTCAAGTTATATTTGTATCTTAAAACTTAGTTATAAACTTATAGTGATGCAGTTCCTGCCTTCTTTTAATTTGTACTTTTGGCGCCACCTGTATTTTTCTTGTTAAACTCGTATTGGAATAGCAGTATATAGGATATTCAACTTCTGTGAAATAATTTACAGACTTGATCTTTTTATAGTTTTTCTTTTTGAGAAAAATCATGGAACTGTCTCTGTATGAAATATATTATCGCTTATTGTTGCATGTCCTTTCTTTCTGTAGTTATTTATTTATTACATACTAGCTCTTGTTAGTACATGGTAGTGATCATGTTCTTCTTTATGAAATATATAATATGTTGCATGTCCTTTCTTTCGGTAGTGATCATTGTTGTTTTTGTGATTTCAGTGTGATTCAGTTCTGTTCCACTGCATTTGCATACTATGCTCAAGCTACTGCTGCTCAAGAAATATTTAGTCACACGTTGCAATCTCTCCGCGGGATTAAATATTTATACAAGTTAGTCAAATTATTTTATTAAATATTGAAATTGATATTGATGAGACTTGTTTATATAATATGGAGTTGTAAATATTAGGAATGGTATTTCAGGTATAACGTGTTCCAAATTGCATTTATTGTTCTAGCTGGCCTAACGTTTGCGTATTATGCAGCATTTGTAAGTGTTTCTCTGCCTGGATGTTTTTTTAAAAAATATTTATTTTTTGTGACAAATTTATCGAGATTGAACTGAAATGTTTATTATTGTTCTCTCTCCTGTAACATTTTAGGGATGGAGGAGAAAAAAGCCTAGTGGCAGGTTTCAACTTTCCACTTGAACTTATACTATGCTGAAGATCATGCACCTAACCAAATATTTTGGATTGAAATTTCAGTTTATCATTTAATAGGTGTATCTGACAGACATAGGATGCATAATCCTGGTGTTGTTTGAAACTATGTGGGTAAAATTTGTTTGAAGTGGAGAAATATGGTTGGTGTGGCTGCTACTACTCGTTAACTTGTTTCCTTTCCCTTTTGGATGTGTATCTTTCTTCCTTGTTTGATTTGTTCTATACGTTGGGGTTGTGCGGACTGTGGTGGGAACTTCCCGTGATGTAATATATAGACGATGAGAACAAAGAATTTTATGCTCGCTCTGTATTCTTAGCTTGGAACTTGCAAAGTATATACATGATTTTGAACAAAATGGAAATACAATTCCCTTGAAGCTATTTAAATAGCCCGCTGTTTCTTTTGATAACAACAGTTGGCTTGAGGATTTGAAAGGGCGATATATATATAGGGTCCGGTTCCTGTAAGGGTTCTTTACTTTGTTAAAATATGAATTTTTTTTTTTAAACAACTAAAAAAAAAGTTTAATATTTTATGGAACTGGAATTTTTTCATAATAGTGTTTTGGATGTGATTTGGATACGTATAACAAAATAGGTATGTACAGTCTGTACAGACTGTACATATATTTTTTGTATAGGTATTCAAATCACGCCTAAAATATTGTATTATGGAAAAATTTCAGTTTCATAAAATATTAAAAAAAAAAAATTAGTTGTTTTTAAAAAAAAGAGCAAAAAAAAAAACAAACAAACTGTATTTTAACAAGTAAAGGGTTTTCACACAATCAGTTTATATATATATATATATATATATATATATATATATATATATATTTTTTTTAAAAAGATTTCTGGCTAAAGGAAGACTGACAACTAATTTATTCATATTCACCAAAATTCTCCAAAACTTTTGGTAGGACTTGAACCTACAAAAACAATCCAAAGTCTGGGCCGTTTTGGCCTGCCCCGGCTCGAATTATAATTTTTTCTTCCGTCTTCTTTCCAGTCTCCAGCTCTATCGAACTGACAAGTATGAACGATAGAAGAAAAATATTAAAATTAAAGTTTAGTCACTCACGGATTGAACAGAACCACAAATATGTCTCATCGAGAGCATGTGTCACCCTCAAGGCCTCAAACCCCACCATTTGTTGTAATTAAATGTATAATTAATTACATCTACATATATATGCATTAATTCGGTATAGATTACTGAATTTTTTTTGGGTACACTTCATAACTCCAAAGAAACTTAATTCTTACCATTTATAACTGGAATACCATCAAAGGCTTCGTAAGCAAAGAAAATGAGTCAATAAAGCATCATATCACCCAAAATGGTCACAAATTTGCGCTTCATTCACAGGAGGAGTACTTAGGAAGATTACCCTCGTCTTCTCCGACAAACTCTGTTTACAGAACAAATTTTTGCTTACGATGCACCAATGCAATTGTAACTAATTGTTAAGGTGGTTCAGTGCCTTTTTTTCTTTTCAAATCATACTATTTATTCATATACTGTCAACATTCCTGAATACGCTTAATCACTAGAAACCAGTCAGGTATATCCGTATGTTTTATACTACCATAAAGCACTCGGCTATTTTTGTTTTCATAACTGATCCTTTTTCTGATTTATCTAAATATATGTTTATAGGAACATCTTATCTATGAAGTTGTAAATGGTATAACTGTCCTATTTTGATAAAAGAGGACTGCCAATGTCATTTTCCCATTTCCAGTATTAAGAAGATAACAGGCTCTCCAGAATAACTACCTTAAGATGAATAGCAATTTTTTTCATGTTTTCAATATATTCAGAAAGAGGTACATGAGGATACGGCTTCATCCTGCATTCAAATAATAATAAATGAAAAAGAAAACAATGTGTCAAATTGCATTAACATGCGCTCAAGTTTTTAAGTATAATGAGCTTGAACTAATCTAATCGATGGACCATTATTGCATTGGAAAAATGCAGCACCTGTGGATAGTTATAATCAAATATTATTGAAAGGCTCGATCATTTGATAGATATAAAACCTTGGGGAAAACTTGATCCAGAACTTCGATCGCAGCACTATATCTGCCTATACCAAGCGCAAGCAAAATAAAGATATAATAATAAAGAAGAACAATCTTTGATTAAGCACCATATGAGTCCCTATGTAATCTTTTATTTTGAGCAAGTTAGAAGGTTTGGCAAAAGAATTATAATTACCATTTCTCTTTCAAATGAAATAAGCAATCAAATTATAATTAAATTTCTGTTCATGAGACAAGGATTAACAGTGTAATTAACTTTCATAAACCTCTGAATTAAGAAGTTAAGGTTTATGATTTATCAGACATTTGAATCTCAAGGTGAGAAGAGTAACAAAGTCGCATCATTTGAAAAGAAAACAACTCAGCAGCAAGCATTCCTGGTAATTACTTTATTTTTTTATGGTGTTCTAGGGTAGGAGCACTAATGGCAATGTACATAATAATATGTGGAAAAGTGATAATTACTCTTGATATGACATTTCAACTTAGATTATGTTTCGTTTATTGGATTATAATTCACTTATAATGTTTTATTCTAATGGAATAAAACAAACCGGCAGTACTTGTAATATCATAGCACATCACCATTAGATACTACACAATGGTTAGAACATCGCATTTGTAATGCGATGGCCATCGGACCTTTGAGCTAAACAGGCTCTCGTGATCTTCAATCAATTATGCGCTTCAATATAATACATATAGTATACCACCGAATTACATTAACAAGTACGAACCATTACATTCCTAATGTCCATTACATTATGTCTCAAAATGAATTAGTGATATGACAAGTGTTATTATGTATAAATAAAAGAAAATGTGAATTTAATTTCAGTAGAGAGAATCGTTGTTCAGTGTTATTGCATTATCAATTCAATATAAATGCGGGGGTACGATACTAGTAAATTAAATAAATGATTATTTATTGTAATAAATTAAAATTTGTTTTTAAGAAGATGAAGGACCAGAGAGCGCTTAAGTAGGTGAGATTAAGAGTGAAATATTATTGTATGTGCCCTCCAGTCCTAAAGCATATTAAATTGTTACATTTGTGGGTTTTCTCTTAAATTTAAATAAAATTATTTATATGTTATAATAAAAAAAGAATCTCGTTAAAAAGTTTTGCAAACTTAATTTGAATATATTTTTTTACCACTCAATTTATTGAATGTTTAATTCAATTGTAATGATGTGATGATGAGTTATATATGAAGACAAATTTGAGTACATTGTTATTTTTATACTATCATCAAAAGAATGAGATTTTTTTCTTGGAACAAAAGAAATTTATTGACGATTTAAACTCTTTTTGTGAATTAAACAGAGCATTTTGACATGTAAATTTTTGTTTTTATGATATAATTAAACAATATTGAATTAATTGTGTCACTTCATGAAAATTCAAATATTGCAAAGAGGAAACAAAATAGTATTCTCTCTCATCTCATCTGTCATATTTTTCCATGAATAAGGAGTAATTTTAAAAAGATTATAATTAATTTTTCTGAATTATATAAAATCACAAATAATTTAAAATAAATAAAATTATCTAAAACATTATATATTATGGAGCAGAGAGGGACGAAGTCGTAGTTAAAAAGATTGTTTGTGGGATAAAATAGCAGGACGAATAGTATATGCAGTAGCAATTTTCCAGCCATGCGCGTGGATGTAGTTAGTCTTTGGCAAACAGCAGCTGTTTTCGATTTAATTGTGTACTACTAAAAGATAGAGACGTAGCACAAGTTCCTAACCTCTCCCATCCAAAATTTCATTTTTATTGCTACCATTTTTACTTGCTTTTCTGTTGGGTTGCTTTTAAGTTAATTAATTGTTTCCTCACAAATAACACACACAAATATATATATATATATATGGATCTCAAAATCGCGATGTAGGTTGTTGAGAAGCGGCCCATTTTGAATAAGTCGGTGAAGCATGGCAAATTTGGCCAAAATGGGTTCTTCCACAACCGATTCTTTATCAGATGGAAACACTATATATATATATATATATATATATATATATATATATATATATATATATATATATATAAAAGATCAAGTCATACCCTTATCTACTTTCTCTTCTTCGTCTTCGTGCCCACTTTAATGGCGGTTTTGATCATACATTTGTAAATCTATACTTTTTAATGATATTTATATGTTAAAAAATCAGCTAAAAGTATGAGCAACAATTTGTATAAACAGCAAATAAAAAAGGGGTAAGAATGAGTAAAATAAAAGTATCTGCACTAATCCTAATATATATATATAGTTTTGTTATATTTATCAAAATTTTAATAGAATTATGATTGAGATGTATTAGCATATATGAGATAGATATAAATTAAGAAAAATATCACTTTCATTTATTCTTATTCTATCATATCGTATACACTTCTACGTTGGTCGCAATTTAACTGACCAATTTCATCAAATATTTATAAACATGTATATCATATATATAACAAATATATATATATATATAGTCCGGATCTTAAGCTCACCCCTTATCCAACTCACCCAAGTTCACCCCCTTTAACGACGGACCCGACGACGGATCGATCATACAACCGTCGTTTATACTTTTAGCGACGGACAACATATAACGTCGCTAAAAGTATAGACGACGGTTGTATGACCGATCTCTCGTCGGGTCCGTCACTAAAGAGAATAAGCTCGGGTAAATTGGATAAAGAATGAGATTAAGATCCGAATAGTATATATATATATATAACAAATAGATAAAATTAAAATATATTCATATCAATTTTTATGTCTAAGTAGAAAAATTCTTACCATATTGATGGACAATTAATGCTCCTAACTTAAGTGGGCATCTATCCAAAAAACTGGTATTTGACTGGGACTTGGGGCGGGGGAAGTTTGGCTTTGTGCAACGGCCTCACAGTAGGGATTGTCTCAAGCGGCCATAGCCATGTTATCCTATCCCTGATCTATAATTAATTTATTTTTTGGGATCCACGTAGTTTCTTATTCCATGAAGATGAGACTCATTATGTTTATATAAAAGAAAATAATATAAAAATATTAAAAATATATGTTAAAATATCAATTATTCTTTTGTTGATCGAAGTAGTTACCAAAGCCGGACTTGGCCAAGGGTAACCATGACAACAACTTGGGGATCAAAATTTTTTATAAGCTTGTGTATATATGTGTATAAAAAAATTAAAAAAAAAATAAAAAATTGCCTCTTGTACTTGTTAATAAAAAAGGAAAACAATTAATCCAATTAGTTTTTATATACTCGATCTCAAAAAAAAAAACGTTAAAAAACCCCGAAATTTTTTTAAATAAAAAAGAATTTCCTTTATTTATTATTTTGAAATAGTAAAGGTGGATTTGATTAATGTGGTTAGTTATGGGTAAAATCATAAATATTTTAAATAAGCAAGTGGTGATATAATATTCATTATTGTCGGGGAATATTCGTTTGGTCGTGGAATATTAAATCTTTGTCGGGGAATATTAAATGCGGCCAGTAGCAGCGACCATGTGTGGGCCCCATAACTTGGAAGCGATTGGATGAAGAAAGCGACAAATATAAGTTGTTTATAAATAATGTACGTAGTTATTCACTGAATTATCTTTGTTGGAATACCCGATTGGTTAAAAACACACACTAATACGCGTTGTTGAGCGATGACGCAGTATTGTACCAATTATTGATTCTTACGTGAAGATAACTACTCGATAATGGTTACGATAATTCTTTATTCGATATTTTATTTTATTGATTCAATAATTGTTGCATTGATATTTTATATTCTTTGTTGTTTGATAATTGTCATTCTACGTATTTTTTTATTATCGAAGCAATAATTCATATTATCTGAATAATATTATTAGATAACATTATTGGCAATGTCTAGAAAGTTACATACAAGGAGAGGTTTGGTCACCTAATTGCTGGCATGATAAGGAGAAATTCTTATTGGAAAGCCCCTGCTTTCTCAGGGCGCACGGTTGTCGATATTGTGATTTCTGTAATATTATTTGTGAATAATTAATTATTGATTCATATGATGAGAAAATATTGATTTTATGTGGATATAGATGGAGAAAATTTTTAATGTAACAATTGTTGAAAATTAATATTTTATCTTTTTACGATAAAATAATTCATTTAAATATATATTATTATATTTTAATAATATAATAATGGTGATATTTTACAACGAATGTGGGATATATGAGTATCTGAGGAGGAAGAGTATTTTGTTGCAATAAATGTTTAAAACATGTTAAACATGTAAAATTGGATCCCATTTCTTGTTGAAATTTGATTATAGCTTTTGTAAAATCACCCGTTTGTGGATTTCACCAATTTTTGTTTGGAATTTGGAAAAACTTTTCTTACAAAGTTGTAGAGAATTGAATTTCCTATAAAAACACGCGAGATTGAATTTTCTAGCAAAAAGGATATTTATTATGAATTATTGAAGTTAGAAAGCTCAAAATAATTGATTTTGGAAGTTTAAAATATTTTAATTACAAAAACGTTTTTTCATTTTGAAAGTCATTTAACATGTGTGGCTGAAGTTTGGACCAAATTTGTGTGCGAGAGAATTTTGATTATATATATTATTATTATATTAAATTTTCTGCTTTTTGGTGTTCAAGCAATTTCTATAAATAGGGTCTTGGGTTAGAATTGAAAATCACACGAAGCTGAAGTTTTTCTCTCTATATTATCGAGCGTATTCTTGTGAGTATTTTGAGTATTCTTTGAGTATTGCTATCTGATTGCAAGTTCAAGTCATAGCTTTATATCAGGTGTTTTAATTAAAAGTATTGTCTTTTCGAGGTAAGGGATATTATTTTTAAAAATGATATTATTTCTTCAATATCATTATGCCAAAATATTGGTTGAAACTTTTTATCAAATTTGGAACTTTTTTTTCATATCGGGAGTTCTTATTCACGATTCTTATTCATGAGTTCTTATTCACGAGTTCTTATTAATGATTCTTATTCACGATTCTTATTATGAGTCTTATTCACGAAGCGTGAAGATGTTTTTTGTGAAATTTTTATCTTTTGGTGTTGAGATTCTTTGTTCACGATATCTAAGCCTTTATTCACGATATCTGAAACTATTCCGAATCGGCCTTTATTCATCGAAAAATAAAATTTCTTTTTTTCGTCAAAATATCTCTGCATCTAAAGGCTTTGATTGTATCCATGTTTTGATCATTCTTGAATTTTACACCACTATGATTATTTTGAGGTATTTTTGGATATGGATAAAACAAAGTACTGAATCCTTAATCCTTGTCATTTTGTTTTTCTTTGGATTCGTTTATTTAAAATATTTTTCATCATCCTCGGTCTTAAATGATGATATTATTGAATATCTTTGGCCTGTAGTGCAAAGATGAATGATTTATGATGAATATCTTTGGCTTGTAGTGCAAAGATGAATATTTGATTCCAGATATATATTGATTGATGTTACGAGGGATAAAAGATAGGCGATGAACTTTAAAATTCATACATAGAAGATAGTAGTTTGCATTCTCTACTTAACTCTTACAATGAATTATTATTTCAGCTGCGAATATTGATTTAAAACTTGTTGTCTATTGTATTCTATTAGATTTTTCCATGTTGAAGACTAACGATAATTTTGTTGTATATTATCTTAGTCATAATATTCTTCTTTGGGCTAATTGAGCTCACCCTTTTCCTTTTTGTTCCATTTTCTTCTCGTAAGAAGGCGAGAATGTAGCGATTCTTAGTCGGGGTATGGAATGAAGAAGGTTACAGAGAGTTGTTTAGTAGTCCTCACCATTTTTGTAAAATAATGTATCAATAATTATGATGGGAATTTATTTGCGTGTGGATATTATACAGATGACAATATCGTATTTAAACTTCATGATTTATATGATGTATTAATAAAGTTGTAGTTATTTACATACCATATATTTGGCGACTCGAGAATGGGTTGGATGGAATGGACCTATTTTGGGGGCGTCACGAGTTAATATCGAGCTTAGGGATATGATCTCCGGCGGAGATCGGGGAATAGAACTAGGAGGGAGAGGCGAGTAAATCCTTCATTTAGTGTGTCCTACCTAAGCTTATTTGTTAGTTGGTTAGTATATAGGGATATTATGTGATATATTGATTTCTTAATTAACCCTTGTTTTATGGCGGTGATTTGAGAATGTCAATTGAGAATATTAATGATGGAGTAAATGAGGTAGTGGAGATGCTGTCTTTACCAAGCGAGGAGAAGCGTGCACTGACAGTGACAATGTACCTCCTGTGAACAACACCTGCGAAGCGGACGATGAGCAGACAGGATGTTTAGGAGCTTTTTGCGATTCATGTAAAATCGCATGAGGAGATTCGTGTTCAAAATACTGAGGAGAAATGATAGCAATTCACGTGTGGTCACGAATGCGCAGTTCGATTGAAAAGTTGGGACCACGAATTTAAGGGAAGCCGGATCCGATTAAAGGCGGAGCGTGGGTCAAACAAATTACCAAGATATTCGATGTCTTGGGATGCGGAGAAACGAGAAAGTTCCATTCATTACTTTTATGTTAAATAACGGGCAGATTCTTGGTGGGAATCGTGAAGCGTACTCCATCTATTGCTTTCGGCGTATGTATCGTGGGAGGCGTTTTAGAAAGCAGTTCAATGACAAGTATTTCCTGAAAGTATTCATCGTATATGAAGGAAGTGGAGTTTATTAGGCTGGGCGAGAATAACATGGCGGTGTCGAGTCTGGCGAAGAAGTTCGCGGAGTTATCCGAGTATACGCGGATGTTTACGAGAGGTTTGAAACCCGGCATACGTCGATATCTCATTTCTCGTAAATTTTCTCTCTATTCGGATGTTGTCGGCATGGCTCGGTTGTTAGAGGCGAGATAACGATCACGTTCAACCGGGGACCATAACCGAGGATCATCTGAAGATAAGATCATCGAATAACGATAACCAGCGGAGAAAGAAGAATACGGACAAAGGCGGTAACCACTATGGTGGTAATCGTGGCCATGAAAATAGAAGAAGCGAGTTAGGAGGAGATTTTAAAAAGAGGAGATTCAACAACGAATAAAACGCACAGACAGGATATTCTAGCAGAATAATAAATAACGGAACTAGGTCAGGCGAAATTCGCACCGACAGGATGTTCCAACAGAATAATAAAGACGGAATCAGGTTTGGCGTATAACGCACAGACAGGATGTTCCAACAGAATAATTACGAATGGAATAACAATAGAAATCACCAAGTATAGGGTAGACCGCGTATACGGGTTATTCCAACAGAATAATAAAAAATGGAATAACAGAAGTTCTCTTCATGAATATGAAAAAAATAATAATACCCCTTACCGTAAAAGAAACTGGATATAAGAAAAGAAATGTAGCATACTTCTCTTCTTCTTTCTTTCTATAATTTTCTCTCTCAAGAGTTTCAATGAATTCGTAAGAAATAATGAAGGAATGAGCTTCTATTTATAGAAGAATGGATTGCATAGTAACTAACTCATGAACGGTCCAGATTGATTTAGTTTAATTGGATGGTTCATATTTAAAGCAAAATCTTTTAAATAAAATATAATATATATAATAATAATAACAATCACAGTACTCCCCCGTGAAACCAATAATTCATTTCTTCTGACAATTTTTCCAAAGTAGTATATATATATATATATATATATATATATATATATATATATTCACATCTGACATATGTTATATATAATATAACACATGTTCCCATAACACAACACACACCACATACCACTTGATAATATCATTCCGCACCAAAATCCACTAACACACACACACACACACACACCTACACACACGAAAACACACACACATATGTATATATATATATATATATATATATTTATATATATATATATATAATACGTATATATATATATATACATTATAACTTTCTTAGATAATTTTGAAAAATGGGTAAATAGGGATCAGGCAAATAATAAATAAAAGCGAGTAACTTCTCACGTAAGCATCAATAATCAATACCAAGTGTCTTACTTATGCAACCATAGCGTATTATTGCATTTTTTAACAAGGGTGTTTCAACGATTAACAGTAAAACTTCCGCCGTTATTTTCATAAAAATATTTTTGTCGTTTCTCAATCAAAGCAATAATTTTGTTAATAGAGGTCCACCAATGATGATTACCTTGTGGTTGTCACGAATATCCCACGATAAAATGAATATTCTGAGAGCCAATCGAATATTATATAACAACTTGAGTACTTTGCAAAATTTATAAATATTACCCACAACTATAACATTATATCAAATTTACTCTATAATATTCAAAAATGGTATTTATAGAAAAATCATCTTTATTTATAAAAGTTGGGGTCTTACAATCTCCCCTTCTTAAGAAATTTTGCCCTCGAAATTAGGGTACATACCTAGTATATCGAAGAGGTAAAGATACCTTGATTTCATTTCAGATTCTAACTCCCAGGTCATTTCCTCAACATTGTGGTTTCTCCACAAAACTTTGACTTGAGGTATAACCTTGGAGCGTAGAATATGTTTCTTTTATCAAGATTTGAGCAGGGAACCTCTTCATACGTCAAATCTTCCATTATTTCGGGGGTTAAACTTCGATAATATGGTTCGGGTCTTCCACATTTACGTAACATAGATATGTGAAAATGTTATGAACACGAGACATACTTGCAGAAAAGCGAGTCTATAGGCTACGATCCCTACTCGATCGAGGATTAAAATGGGCCGATGAATCGAAGATTGAGCTTTTCTCTCTTTCCAAATCTCATAACTCCTTTCCATGGAGCAACACGTAACAACACATGATCTTCAATATCGAATTCCACGTCTTTTCGCTGAAGATCAGTATAACTCTTTTATCGGTCTTGTGAGATTTTTATACGTTGTCGGATAATTTGAATCTTTTCCGTAGTCATACGTACCAACTCCGGTCCCAACAACGTTGTTTCACCCACCTCATCCCAACACACTGGAGAACGACACTTTTTTCCATACAACACTTCGAATGGAGCCATGCCAATACTTTGCTTGATAACTGTTGTTGTAAGAAAACTCCACCAATGGTAAGAACTTATCCCAACTTCCCTTGAAGTCAAGGACACAGAGTCTTAATAAATCTTTAAGAGTTTGAATAGTCCTCTCTGATTATCCGTCCGTCTGAGGATGATATGCCGAACTAAATCGTAAATCCATGCCCATAGATTTTTTCAAATTAACCCAAAATCGTGAAGTGAATCTTGGGTCTCGATCAGAAACTATTGATATTGGCATACCATACAGTCTTACAATCTCATTTATGTACATACGAGCAAGACGTTCAAGTGTATAAGTTTTTCGTATTGGTAAGAAGTGAGCAAACTTGGTCAATCTATCAGCAATGACCCAAATTGCATCAATGCCTTAAGAAACCTTGGGAAAACCAGTAACGAAATCCATGGTAATGTGCTCCCACTTCCATTCTAGAATTTCAAGTGGTTACAATGGACCTTTTGGTATTTGATGCTCTACCTTGACTCGTTGACAAGTTAGACACCTTGAGATAAACAGCGTTATCTCTCTCTTCATATTGCTCCACCAAAATGTATGACGAAGATCACGATATATTTTGGTACTCCTAGGATGGATTGCAAACGGTGTGTTGTGCGCCTCCATCATGCTTTTATACTTTAAATCAGGGTCGTTAGGAACACGAAGTCTGGAGTTGACTCAAAGTATTCCTTCTTCATCGATTCTTGCTTCCGGCATAGTACCTTCTTGCACTTTCTTCCTCATAAGCATCAGCTCCAGGTCTGTATCTTGAGCAACTTTAACTTTATCAATTAAAGTCGGTTCTACTCATATATTCGCCATCATCACGTGGGTCCCTGGAGTCTTTAACTCTATCTCCATCCTTTTCAATTCATACAAAATGGGCCTTTGCGTTGACAATATCATGCTTTCGTGCCGCGATATGATCTTTACTACTCGATGCGTCGCCTACCACGTTCCTTTCCAAGATGGTATTGGATGGTATGATCATAATCTTTCAATAGTTCAAGCCGGGCGTCGTTGTCGACTTGTTGAGTTCCTTTTGAGTGAAGAAATATTTGAGGCTTTTATGATCGTAAAGATCTCCACTTTCTCCCCATACAAGTAATGCCTCCAAATCTTTAGTGCGAAGACAACATTGCTTAACTCTAGATCATGAGTAGGATAATTCCTCTCATATTCTTTGAGTTAATGTCGTGAGGCATAAGGCTATGACTTTCCCATGTTGCATGAGAACACATTCTAACCTTTGCGAAGCATCTTTGTAGATGACAAATCCTCAAGGCCGGATGGTATTGTCGAGCAGTCTTTGAAATGAGTCTCTATTGAGTTCTTGAAAACACTTCTCGCATTCCTCATTCCAACCGAATTTTGTATCTTTCTGAGTCAGCTGAGTTAAGGGAGTAGCGATTCGAGAAAACCCTTCCACGAATCTCCGATAATAACCAGCTAAGCCGAGAAAGCTACGTACATCGGTCACTGATTTAGGCTGCTCTCAGCTTTGAATAACTTCAATCTTTGCTGGGTCAACAGATATTCCATGACTTGATACCACGTGCCCAAGGAATGCTACTTCCTCAAGCCAAAACTCGCATTTCTTCAACTTTACATAAACCTTATATTCACAAAGCTTTTGGAGTATCAGCCTCAAGTGTTTCTCATGATCTTCACGGCTTTTGGAATAAATAAGGATGTCATCAATGAAGACGACCACAAAGTGGTCCAAATATTCTTTGAATACTCGGTTCATCATATCCATGAAGGTAGGAGCATTAGTCAATCCAAAGGACATGACTAGGAATTCATAATGCCCGTACCGAGTTCTGAAAGCCGTCTTTAGAATGTCATCGGTTCTAATCTTTAATTGGTGATATCCGTAATGAAGATCAATCTTTGAAAAGAATTTGGCTCCTTGCAACTGGTCAAACAAGTCATCAATACGTGGCAATGGGTACCTATTTTTGATGGTGACATGATTGACTCCAGATAATCAATACAAAGTCGCATACTCCCATCTTTCTTCTTCACGAGCGAGCAGGAGCACCCGTGGAGCGTCTTGGAGCCGAATAAAGCCGATGTCTAGCAATTCCTGCAGTTGGGTCTTTAACTTCAGAAGTTCAATAGGATCCATTCGATATGGGGCTTTGGAAATGGGTTTTGTACCGGGTTCAATGTCAATACAAAATTCAATTTCACGCTCTCGGGGTAGGCTTGGAAGTTCTTGAGGGGAATCGTCGGAAATTCATTAACAATAGAAATATCATTCAAAATTGGACGCATTTTGTTTAGATCCGTGACATGAGCTAAGAAAGCTTGACATCCGCTTTTTTCAATAAGCGAATAGCTTTATGGCTTGAGATGATAGTGATTGATTTTAATGGTTTGGTTGCTTTGAATTAGCATTATAGGTTGATTAGGAATATGAAAGCTAACAACTTACGAAAACAATCAATTTTTGCATGATGAGTGGTTAACCAATCAATCCTTAGAATTACGTCAAATACAAGTATTTTCAATGAAATAAGATCGATTGAGGTAATGTGAGGGTACCGATTTGAACCAAACAAGACTTATAAGCGATTGGATGTAATGAAGGTTTCTCCCAGCGGAGTTTCAATGAGATAAGTCATAGTCCAATTTCTCCGAGTCAAATTTAAGCGTTGAGCGTAAGTAGAAGAAATAAAGGAATGGGTAGAACCCGGTATCAAATAAGGTATATACTTATCGCTAGAGTTTATGATAAACTTACTCGTGATGACCTCATTCGGGTTCCTTTGCTACGGGAGGTCACGACAAACTCTCCCTTGTCTTCTTCGGCTTTGACTTTTACTAGGCGTCCTTTGGTGCCTCCATCCTAGCTGAGCTTGTCTTCGGTGAACGACAAGATCGGACTAGGTGACCTTCTCTTCCACAATTATAACATGCTTTGGACGACATCACACAGTTTGGACTGAGGTGTCCCTCCCCTCCGCATTTGAAGCATATGATAGGTGGTCGTTCTCCTTCCTTAACAACAGGTGCTGATGCTGACGTCTTTCCATCATTGTTGAATCTCCTCTTCTTAAAATGTCCATTCTTATTATTTTGGCCATGATTACCACCGAAGTGGTTACCATTTCTAGCATGTTGATTCCCTCCACGATTATTGTCACCGCTTCGATGACTGTTATCACTGGTATTATTATTTTGTCGTCTGCTCTCTTTGGGTTGGGTTGACTCATTATCGCGCTCCAATAACTGAGCCCTATTAACAACATCTGAATACAAACACAGTTTATGAGAGATAATATATTGACGTATCTCGGGTTTCAAACCTCTTAGAAATATTCGCGTCATTCTCTCCTCATTATCAACCAAATGGGATGCAAATCGGGACAACTCGGAAAACTTGACTTCGTACTGCGACACGGTCATGTTGTTTTGCTCCAGTTTGATGAACTCTACCTCTTTCATGTGACGAATACTTTCGGGAAAGTACTTGTCGTTGAACAGTTCTTGAAACTTTTCCCAAGACATCTTGATGGGCGGAGTTGAGTGACGTTTTCTGATTCCCACCGATGTCTGCCTCGTCTGCTTAACATGAAGGTGGCAAAGGAAATCTTTTGCTTCTCGGAGCAACCCAAGACATCAAATATCTTGTTGATCTATTTTATCCACGTCTCCGCCTTAAGTGGTTTTGGCTCTCCAAAAAACTCCGGTGGTCCCAGCTCCTTGAACTGTTTGGCGGTGACTGTCCGAGAGTTGCCAATGTTTCCACCTGCATTTTGGACAGGAGCCGCTCTCGCCTGATGTTGCATGAAGCCTCGGAATATTCCATCGTTCATCATTTGGTTAGTGTTATTATTTGCCTGAGGATTGTCGCCTTCCTGATGTATATTATCCTGATTATTGATCTGTAGAGACTCAACGGTCTCCTGTGCTCCATTGATGTTCTCAACATTCTCGGATGCCCTTTTCAAACGCTGCCACAAAACAAGGGTTAATTAACATATCACATATTATCCCTATACTCGGACCGACCAATTAAATATCAAATAAACTTAGGTAGGTCATACTAGCGAAGGAATTCCCCGTCTCTCCCCTCCTAGTTCTTGTCTCACATCTCAGCCAGGGATCATATCCCTAAGCTTTGATACCAATTGTGACGCCCCCAAAATAGGTATACATCACCCACCTCGAGTCGCCAAATACATAGTACAAAATTTAAATACAACTTAATTATACAACAGTCGTGTAAAATACGACAAAATACATGCTGTGAGTTTTAATATAAATATTGTCATCTAGACAATATCCACACTCAATTTAGTCCTCATTACATTTATTAACACCTTATCTAATGAGAATAGTGAGGACTACTAAGACACCATCTCGGACCATCACTCCGTTCCCCGACTAGCCCCCGGCCACGTTCTCATTTCTGAAGAGAGCGGTGAAAAAAGGTGAGCTCAACTAGCCCGAGAAGAAATATTATGACTAAGATAATCTGAGAATAAATTATCATTAGTCTCCAACAAATGTTAAACCGATAAAATACAATAGACATCAAGTTTAAGCTGCAATGAAATACGCAATCCATTAAAAGAGTTAAGTAGAGAATAAAATCTACTATCTTTTATGATTTAAAAGGTTTTTCATCACTTTTATCATTTGGGACTCGACAATAAATAATCCACCTCATCCACGCAGACTTCTGACCGAGGATATTCATAAGTATCACAACCATAAATTATTAAATGCACTACGACGTGCCAAGGATATTCGTGTGTATTCATCAATGGTCGTGATCATGCCAACAATGTCCATCAATGCACTACGGGCAAATGAGGACTTTTATCACTTCATTTATAATATTACGGTCATGATTACTTTGAATAATTCACAGTCATAATCATACCAAGTCCATCTACGCATACACTTCATGGGCCGTAGATGACTTTCAACAAAATATAAATATGAGGATGATGACAATGATATAAGAATTCAATAAAACAAGTTCAAGAATTAATTTATTCGGGAACTAATAACGTCCAAATTGTCAACATGATACTTCTTTGTAGAGTAAAATTCAAGAATGCTCGGAAGAATATTTCCACGAAAAATCTTTGGATGAAAGCGCAAATATCGAGGATATTCCACTAATTTCATGGAGTATAGAAGTCAAAACTTTAACCAATTGAGTATAATAAATAATGGAATAACAAAAGAAATCACCATGCATTCAAGACTTCACATAGGCGAGTTATTCCAGCGAGAATGATAAATAACGGAACCGGTCAAAGCGTAATACGACCAAGCGGATGTTCCAACAAAATAATAAAGAATAGAATAATAACAATGAAATCACCATGCATGCGGTGCTTAGATAGTAGGCAGAGTTATTCCAAAAGAATAATAAATAACGGAATCGGTCCGCCAGTAAAAGCATGTGCAGAGGATATTCCAGCAGAATAATAAAGACGGAACCGGTCAGGCATAAAACGCATGACGAGGATGTTCCAAAGAGAATAATGAAGAATGGAATAACAAAAGTTCTCTTCATGAATACAAAAGAAATAATACCCCACTACCAGTAAAAGAAACTTGATATAGAAGTGATGAAGTAGCAGAACACTTTTCTTCTTTCTCTCTATAGTTTCTCTCTCTAGAGTTTCAGTGAATTCGTAAGAAATAATGAAGGAATAAGCTTTTATTTATAGAAGAATAGAATGCATAGTAACTAATTCATGAACGGTCCAGATTGATTTACTTTTAATCGGACGGTCCATATTTAAAGCAAAATCTTTTAAATAAAATATAATATATATATATATATATATATATATATATATATATTATATATTTAAGAAAATCACGGGATGCCTCCCGTGAATCCACTTGCCAACCTTTCAATATATATATATATAACAAAATTAATATAACATATATATATAATCCAACAACCCGTGAATCAAATTCTCAGCCAACCTCCCCCAAAGTCATAAACATGTGGGCCCCATATGTCATCATCACATATGGACTCCACCTCTTATAATGAAAATTTTCTACCGATTATTTTGAAAAATGGGTAAATGGGGGTCCATAAAATAAGCAAAATTTTAATACGTCATAAAAATCCCCTCAATATTTTTAACAACATTTATCATCATTATTATAATTCACAATATTAATCGACCAGGTCATTCCCAGGAAAGAGGGGGCTTTCCAATAAGGATTTTTTCTTATTGACGCGCAATTAGGTGACCAAACCTCTCATTGGCAGAACTTCTAGACATCGTTAATAATGCAAATAATAATATTAACAACTTCGTCATCTCAATTATTGATTTAATAACATACAAAATATTGACAATAATTGAATAAAACTAAGTGACTTCTCACATAAGCATTAATAATCAATACTGTGTGCTTCTTATGCAACCACGCATATTATCGCATTTCTTTTACTACCGAAAGTAGTTCAACAATGATCAACGTAGTAAAACTTGAGTTATTTTCAATAAAATATTTTTGTCGTTTTCTCAATCGACAATAATTACATTTGTGGGGTCCACCAATGATTATGCCGTAAATCGAATATTTCTGTTAAAGCGAATATTCCCAGAGCCAATCGAATATTATATAACAATTTATGTATTTTTGTAAAATTTATAAATATTACCCACAACTATAACATTTTAACAAATTGATTCATAATATTTAAAATGATATTTATAGAAAATTCATTTTATTCATAAAAGTTAAGAGGTCTTACAATTAATTTCTTAACAATTTTTTCAAAGCGGTATATATATATATATATATATATATATATATATATATATATATATATATATATATATATCGAGTTCATACGACATGGACACATTTATATATATATATATATAATATATAACACATGTTCCCCTTGTATGACACACACACACCACATTCCACTTGATAATATCATTCCCCACCAAAACCCACTAATACACACACACACACTCCAACACACACTCCTACACACACACACACATATCATATATATATATATATATATATAACATGTATATATATATATATACTTTATAACTTCCTTCCGATAATTTTGAAAAATGGGTAAATAGTGATCTAAATAATAAGCAAAAGCGGGTGACTTCTCACGTAAGCATCAATAATCAATATCGTGTGCTACTATGCAACCACACGCGTATTCATGTACTTTTAACTTAGGGTGTTTCAACGATTAACGGTAAAACTTCCAGATTATTTTCATAAAATATTTTTGTCGTTTTCTCAATCCGACAATAATTCTGTTATGGGGTCCACCAATGATTGCGCCATTGTACGAATATTCCCTGATAAAATGAATATTTCCTGACCAATCGAATATTATATAACAACTTTCGTACTTTACAAAATTTATAAATATTACCCACAACTATAACATTATATCAAATTTACTCCATAATTCCACGTCTTTTCGATGAAGATCTGCATAACTCTTTTGTCGATCTTGTGCCGTTTGTATATGTTGTCGAATCATTTGGATCTTTTCCGTAGTTATACGTACCAACTCGGGTCCCAACAATGTTGTTTCACCCACCTCGTCCCAACATACTGGAGAGCGACATTTTTGTCCATATAAAGCTTCGAATGGAGCCACACCTATACTTGCCTGATAACTGTTGTTGTAGGAGAATTCCACCAATGGTAAATACTTATCCCAACTGACCTTGAAGTCTAGGACACAGAGTCTTAATAAATCTTCAAGAGTTTGAATAGTCCTCTCGATTGTCCAAAATTCTGTTTGAGGATGGTATCAGAAGCCCAATCGAATCAGAATCTGTGCCCATAGCTTTTGCAAGCTAACCTAAAATCTTGAAGTGAATCTTGGGTCACGATCCAAAACTATGGATCTTGGCATGCCATGCAACCTCACAATCTCATTTACATATATACTTTAGCAAGGCGTTCGAGGAATAAGTCTCCGTATCGGCAAGAAATGAAAGCAGACTTTGTTAATCTATCAACAATAACCCAAATGACATTGATGCCTTGAGAAAGCGTAGTAGGAAGACGTGAATGAAATCCATGGTAATGTGTTCCCACTTCCATTTCGGAATCTTAAGTGGTTGCAGCGGACCCTTAGGTACTAGATGCTCCACCTTTACACGTTGACAAGTTAAACACATCGAGATAAACTTTGTAATCTCTCTCTTCATATTGTTCCACCAAAATGTATGTCGAAGATCACGATACATTTTAGTACTTCCAGGATGGATTGCAAATGGTGTATTGTGTGCCTCCATCATAATCTTGTACTTCAAATCAGTCGTTAGGAACACAAAGTGCGGAGTGGACTCAAGTATTCCTTCTTCATCAATTCTCGCCTTAGGAATAGCACCTTTTTTACTTTCTTCTTCATACGCATCACCGGGTCGGTGGCTTGAAAGAACCTTAACTTTTTCTATTAAAGTTGGCTCTGTCGTATACTTGACATCATCGCACTCATTCCCGTGATATGATCTTCTACTCAACGCGTTATTTACCACGTTCGCTTTTCCAAGATGGTATTGAATAGTGTGGTCGTAATCTTTCAACAACTCGAAGCCAGCGTCATTGCCGCATGTTGAGTTCCTTTTGCGTGAAGAAATATTTGAGGCTTTTATGGTGCGAATATATCTCCACTTTCTCCATATATAGATAGTGCCTCCGGATCTTTAAGCGAAAATGGATCACGCTAACTCTAGATCATGAGTAGGATAATTCCTCTCATACTCTTTAAGTTGTCGCATGAAGCATAAAGGCTATGACTTTCCACGTTGCATGAGAACACATTCTAACCCTTTGCACGAAGCATCATTTGTAGATAACAAATCCATCCGTGCCGGATGGTATTGTTAGAACAGTGCGAAATGAGTCTCTCTTGAGCTCTTGGAAACTCTTCTCGCATTCCTCGCTTCCATGCAAATTTTATATCTTTCGAGTCATTTAAGTTAATGGAGTAGCGATTAGAGAAAATCCTTCCACGAATCTCCGATAATAACCCATTTAAGCCCGAAAACTACGTCTTGGCCACCGAGCTTGGTTGCTCCCAACTTTGTATTGCTTCAATCTTCGCCGGGTCCACGAATACTCCATGTTTTGACACCATGTGCCCAAGAAATGCTACTTCCTCAAGCCAGAACTCACATTTCTTCAATTTGGCATATAGTTTGTTTTCACGAAGCCTTTGGAGTACAAGCTTCAAATGGTGCTCATGATCTTCATGACTTTTGGAATATATGAGGATGTCATCAATAAATACAACAACGAACTGATCCAAATATTCCTTGAATACTCGGTTCATCATATCCATGAAAAAGCAGCGGGAGCATTAGACAATCCGAAAGACATGACTAAGAATTCATAATGCCCGTCACTTAGAGTTACGAAGGCGATCTTTGGAATATCCTCGATTCTAATCTTCAAATTGATGATATCCGTAAGCGAAGATCGATTTTTGAAAAGAATTGTGCTCCTTGCAATTGGTCAAACAAGTCATCAATACGAGGTAGAGGATACCTATTCTTGATGGTGACATGGTTAAATTCCCGATAGTCAATACAAAGTCGCATCTCTACCGCTTCTTTCTTCTTTACTGAATAAAGCAGGAGCACCCCGAGGAGATGTCTTGGGGACGAATGAAACCGATGTCCAAAGAACTCCTGTAGTTGGACCTTTAACTCTGAAGTTCAATAGGAGCAATTCGATATGGGGTTTTAGAAATGGGCTTTGTACTGAGTTCAAGATCAATAAAGAATTTAACTTCACGTTCGGGGTAAGAGGGAAGTTCTTCAGAAATACATCGGAAAGTCAATAACAACAGAATATTATTCAAATTTGGCGTGTCTTTATTCAAATCCATAACATGGGCTAAGAAAGCTTGACATCGTTTTTCAATAAGCGAATAGCTTTATGATTAGATATGACGATGATTGAATTTAATGGTTTAGTTCTTGAATTGCATACAACAAAGTTAGTTAGGAATATGAAAACTAACAATCTTACGAAAACAATCAATTTTGGCATGATGAGTAGTTAATCAATCAATCCCTAAAATCACATCAAAAGTAAGTATCTTTAAAGAGATAAGGTCAACTGAGGTAAGGTGATGGTGCCAACTTGAATCAAACAAGATTTATAAACAGTGGATGTGATGAAAGTTTCTCCTAACGGAGTTTCCACAGATAGGTCAAAGTCTAATTTCTCTAGAGTCAAGTTTAAGCGTTGAGCACAAGCGGAGAGACAAATGAATGGGTAGACCGGTATTAAGTAAGGTATAAACTCGCAAGAATTTATAAAAGCGACTTACCGTGATCACCTCGTTTTGGTTCCTCAAATATTTTGACCGATCCACAACAAACGCTTTCTTCCGAGAACCGTTGACTTTGACTTTTACGGGGACGGTCTTTTGAGTCACCGTCCCCCATTGAACTAGGTTTATCATTCCATCGTCATAATCTCGAAGCGATATGTCCTTCCTTTCCACAATTATAGAATACCTTGAACTTTTGTGGGCGGTTTGGTGATATGTCCCTCTTTCCGCATTTATAGCATATGACCGGTGGTCGTTCTCCTCCCTTAGAACCGATTCTCACGCTTAAGACCGTCATCTTCTTCATGGTCGTTGTTAAATCTCTCTTTTTAAAATCTCCTCTGACTCGCTTCTTTATTTTTCATGGCCATGATTACCACGAGTGGTTACCATTTTTGTAAAATCTTTTTTCTTTTCTCATTTGGTTGGTTATCGTTGTTTTGTTGTTGCCATCTACGGTATGATCTGGTTGTGGTCCCTCGGTTGGCCGTACTCGTTATCTCATTTCTAATAATTGAGCCCACATTTACAACATCCGAGTAGAGAGAAAATTTATGGAAATGAGATCTTGGCGTATCTTGGGTTTAAAACCTCTAAGAAACATCCGCGTCATACATTCCTCATTCTCCACCAAATGAGGTCAAACACGGATAACTCTATGAACTTTGCCTCGTCTTTGGGACACCGTCATGTTATTCTGCTCGGTCTAATAAACTCCACTTCTTTTCATATAGCGTACACTTTCGAGGAAAGTATTTGTCATTAAATAGTTTCTGAAATGTCTCCCAAGACATGCTTTGAGAGTCTTGGTGGATGGGTACGCTTCACAGACTCCACGATGGTCTGCTTCGCCACTGGAACATAAAGGTGGCGAATGGAACCTTCGTTCCTCCGTGCATCCCAAGACATCGAATATCTTGGTAATTTGCTTGACCCATGTTTCCGCCGTGATCGGATCTGGCTTTCCCTTAAATCGGTGGTCCCAACTCTTGAACTTGCATTTGTGACAACCCGTGAATTGCTATCATTTCCTCCTGTATTTTGAACACGAGTCTCCCTCAAATGCGATTTTGCATGAATCGCAAAAAGCTTCTAAACATCCTCTCGTTCATCATCCGCTTTCGGTGGTGTTGTTCATGGGAGGATCATTGTCACCGACTGTTATGCGTTCTCCTTGTTGGTGAGTACAGGCGTATCCACGGTCTCATTTCCACTGTTAATATTCTCAGTCGACATTCTCAAATACTGTCATAAAACAAGGGTTAATTAAGGAAATCAATATATCACATAATATCCCTATATACTGACCAACTAACAAATAAGCTTAGGTAGGACACACTAGCGAAGGATTTACTCGTCTCTCCCCTCCTAGTTCTATTCCCCGATCTCCACCAGAGATCATATCCCTAAGCCCTGATACCAACTATGATGCCCACAAAATAGGTATACATCACCCATTCTGAGTTGTCAATACATGGTACAGAAACAATTACAACTTTATTATTATAATAGTAAAACTGTGAGTTTGAATACAAATATTATCTTTTAGACAATATCTATACCCAAATAAATTCTCATCACATTTATTGATACATTATTTTACAAAAATGGTGAGGACTACTAAACAACTCTCTCTATAACCATCATTCCATACCCCGACTCGTACTCGTTACATTCTCGCTTCCGGAGAATAAAAATAGAACAAAAAAAAGAGGGTGAGCTCAACTAGTCCAGTAAAGAATATTATGACTAAGATAATATACAACAAATTATCGTTAGTCTTCAACAAGGAAAAATCTAATGTAATACAATGATAGGCAACAAGTTTTAAATCAATATTCGTAGTGATGAAATAATAATTCATTAGAAGAGTTAAGTAGAGAATGCAAACTACTATCTTCTATGTATGAATTTAAAAGTTTATTGTCTATCTTTTATCCCTGTAACATCAATCAATATATATCTCGAATCAAATATTCATCTTTTGCACTATAGGCCAAAGATATTCATCGATTGGTCATGTTCATCTAAACACTGTTCATCTTCAGACTACGGGCCAAAGATATTCATCGAAATCATTCATTTTGCACTACTGGCCAAAGATATTCAATAATATCATCATTTAAGATGAAGATGATGAAAATATTTTTAAAGAAAGCGAATCCGATTGAAACAAAATGACAAGGATTAAGGATTAAGGATTCGTACTTTGTTTTATCCACGCCCAAAAAAATACCTCAAAAATAATCATAGTGGTGTAAAATTCAAGAATGATCGAAACATGGATACAATCAAAGCTAGTATCCGAATAGATATTTTGACTTAAAAGAAAAATTTTTATTTTTGATAAATAGTCTTAGTATTCGTGAATAAGATCAGTATCACGTGAATAGTCTTGAGTATCGTGAATAGTAACTCCCAGACACTAAAAGTTCTAAATTTGATAAAAACTTGGATCAATATTTCAAACATAATAATATTGAAGAAATAATATCATTAGAAAAAAAATAATATCCTTACCTCGGAAAGAGCAAAGATTTAAGCTGGAATCTTTGGATATAAAGCTATAACTTGAACTTACTTAGTATAGCAATACTCAAAGTATACTCAAAATACTCACAAGAATACATTTCAATAATATAGAGAGAAAACTTTAATTTACGGTGTGATTTTCAATTCTAACCTAAACACCTATTTATAGGAAAATGCTTAGAACACCAAAGTAGAAAATTTAATAAATTAATATTAAAATTTTTCCACAACTTCATACGCACACTAACAATCTAAATTGACCTCCTAATCACATGTTAAATGAGTTCAAAAAAAAATGAAAAAAACGTTTTTGTAATTAAAAATATTTTAAATTTCCAAAAATCAATTATTTCGGAACTTCAATAATTCATAATAAATAGCCCTTTTGTCAAAAAATTCGAATCTTGCTAGTTTTTATAGGAAATTCAATTTTCTACAACTTTGCAGAAGAAAGTTTTTCTAAATTCCAAACAGAAGTTGACCGAAATCCATAAACGGGCGATTTTACAAGCTATAATCAAATTTCAGTCAAGAAATGGGGTCCACCGACACATAAAACAAGCTTTAAATATTTTTGGTAACAAGAATACTCATCCTCCACATATACTCATATATCCCACATTCATCGTAAAAATATCATCATTATTATATTATTAAAATATAATAATATATTTAAATGAATTATTTTATCAGAAAAAGATAAAATTTTAATTTTCAAACAATTGTCACATTAAAATTTTCTCCATCTATATCCACATAAAATTAATATTTTTCTCAATATATGAATCAATAATTAATTATTCACAAATAATATTACAGAATCACAATATCGACAACCGCACGGTTTTCGAGGAAGAGGGCTTTCCAATAAGAATTTCTCTTCTTCGGGCGCAATTAGGTGACCAAACCTCTCCTTAGAGCGAACTTTCTAGACATTGCCAATAATGTTATCTAATAATATTATTCAGGATAATATGAATTATTGCTTCGATAATAAAAAAATGATGTGTAATGACAATTATTGAAACAACAAGAATATAAAATATCAACGCATCAATTATTAAATCAATAAAATAAAATACTTGAGCGATAATTCGTAACCATTATTGAGTAGTGCCTTCCTACGTAAGAATCAATAATTGGTGCAATCTGGTATCTTCTTGTGTTTTAACCAATAGAGTATTTTAACAAGATAATCGGTAATAACTACGCCGTTATTTTTAAACAACTTATATTTGTCGTTTTTCTTCATCCAATCGCTTTCAAGTTATGGGGCCTATTAAAGATAAGCATACGCATTTACGAATATTCTAAACGGTAAAGAATATTCCACGACCAAACGAATATTCCCCGACAACAATGAATATTTTATAACCACTTGCTTATTTTGAAATATTTGCGTATTTTACCCATAACTATCCACATTAATCAAATTAACCCTTACTATTCAAAATAATAATTAGAGAAAATTAAATTTCATTTATTAATTAATTGGGGTCTTACATTTATCTTTTGTAAATTCTTATAATTTTAATAAAATTAATTAGTTGATAATTTATTTATTTTTTATTTAATTTGTATAAAGGGGCACACTTGAAAAAATTTATCCTGAGCCTTAAAAATCCCAGGACCAACTCTGGTAATTACTTAACTTAAAAACTCTTCTACCCAAAAATTAAGTTAGTCAATTGAGTGAACGGAATGTAATTAGACCATCTAATCTTTCTTAATTTCATCTCAAAATTAGTCAATAGAGTGTAGAACTAGTAAATCACAAGATTAATCTTGTGATTAAACCACCAAATTTTTGTAAGCTTGCATTAATTATAGAGTTACTTAATCAAATAATATGGCTTCCGGCCGGCCTCTCGGCTAGCTAGCTCATGATTTTCTTTCAGCTCGTCCTTTTTTTTTTTGGCTTTTTAATTTTTCTTTTTTTTTTTTCAGTTTAAATTTCAGTCCGGTTGGTCCTCCTATCCTGTGTAGTTAAAGTACTTCGTACGAGTTTATAACTGCAAAATGCAGCAGCTCAATCATTTATTTAGTATATAATAGGATAAAAAAGACAAATTTTATTATATTTGGATAATTAAAAACTTGTAATAAAAATTATATTGAAAAAGTAAATTTAAAGTGATTTGTAGATAAATTTTCACTTTCTACATAACGTCCATTTAATATATATATATATATATATATTAACAAATAATAAGATTTATTAATTCGAGAAATAGTCAATTTCACCATACGACTTTTGTCCATGGAATTACTATTACTTTTCTTCCGTCCCAAATTAAATGCTTAGTTTTGACTTTATTAAGTCAAATTAATTAATTTTAGAATTAATAATTAAGAATATATAAATATTTTTTTAAAATCGGGTTTAGTAGTAAATTAATGTATATACTTTCTTTTGTTCATAATTTCTTCACCTATATTAATTGTGGAAAAAATGGTACAAAAATTAGTTTTAAAAATGATTAATTTAATTTTAAAAAGTCAAAATTGAGCATTTAATTTAAAACGTAGAACGTATTTTATGCATTATTCTCATAAAAGTCAAACACAACTCTCATTTTCCAAACTAGTCAGAGATATCCTTACATAAGCAGACTTCAAAATTAATAAGCTTCAACAACTTGAAAAAATAAAGGATTTCTCTTATAGTTTTTTCTTAATATCATAAATATATATATATATATATATATACATATTTATTATCCATATATGTATATATATACAAGTAATACAATTAGTCAAAGTAAGTGAATCAGAAGCTGATGCATAAAAGTGAGCGAGCGATAAGGCCGGCATATCTAAAAGCTAACAAAGTAGGCTAATTGAATGTTATTGTAGGCGATTGGTATAGATTTTCCAACCACTCAAAACCCTCCTCTTCACAACTGCCCTAATTTAACCACAAAAAAACGTTACATGATATCATTATTATTGCTAATATATACTCTATATATATAGTAGTAGTACGTACCTTACTAATTCCTCCCAACCATATCACATTTTCATGATTACACCAAACCAAACAACAATAACAACATGCATGCCGGCCCCCATCTTAATTAATTTCTCCCTCTCTTTTAAACCTCCTCCTACCTCATCCCCTTTCCATAACACAAACACATTCTACGTACACCAAATTAGAACACCCTCAAAATTATCTCTCTCTAGATCTGATCTCTCAATATGGGTGCTCCTAGACATTTTGAGCCTATAACAAAATGTAACAAGGGGGAAAGATCAGATGATCAAGCTGTGGCATCAAATCTCGAGGGCACGCTTCTTGTGTCTCCCAGCGCTTTCCCCTACTATATGCTACTGGCTCTAGAAGCCGGTAGCATTTTTCGAGCATTACTCCTTTTACTATCGGCTCCCTTTCTCCATATGTTCGTATCTCAGCCTTTCGCTATAAAAGCTTTCATTTTCATCACCTTTTCGGGCCTGAAATTACGAGACATTGAGCTCGTTTCGCGCTCCGTATTGCCAAAGTTTTATGCCGAGGATGTTCACCCGGAGACTTGGAGGGTTTTCAATTCTTTTGGAAAGAGGTATATAATTACCGCTAGCCCTAGGATTATGGTGGAGCATTTTGTGAAGAACTTCCTAGGGGCAGATAAGGTTCTAGGGACAGAATTGGAAGTTACTAAATCTGGAAGAGCTACTGGATTTGTTAAGGAACCAGGTGTCCTTGTTGGTGAACGTAAAAAGGGTGCGATTGTAGAGGAATTTGGCACTAATTTACCGGATTTAGGCCTTGGAGATGGAGAGACTGACCATGACTTCATGTCAATCTGCAAGGTTAGTATATTAATTCAGTTTTATAAACAAGAGCCGAACTTAATTTTCGTAATGCTTCGTACGTATTTATATAATTAATTAACTGAGAAAATAGATCATAATTTTAGGACAGTAGTTTTTGGATGGACCGGCCGGGTTGTTGAGATCCTTTACTGCCGTGCCTGACATTTTTGTACATGCATGGATTAATTTTAAGCAAGCAAGCTGTACTTTGCTAGCTAGCTGCATGTAGATAGAACAATTAAAACTACTTTATATATCATCTTTATTCTTTGCATATATTTTTGGTAGGGTTGGTGAGAACTTTTTATGTTGTATATATAATGCTTTAATTTCTCATGATCCTTTTACTTTAAGCCATTGCATGCATGTTAGATCATTATTTACTTGAAAATTTGAGTAAACTCAATAGGTGACTTTTTGAGTAAAAACAAAATTCACCTTCAATTGATGAGGACAAAATCCAAAATATGTACTACAAGTCAACCCATGTATCTTTCATGTCCAACCACTTATTCATACAATTTGAGCCTAGGATTTCATGTGCATTAATAATAGGCATACAAAAAATAGTACACGGGTTCCTACTTTTTAAATTAAACTCATTTTGTATGTTTTTTGTGTTAATTAATGTACAACTGTTAGTGCACATAGAAATAATATTTAAAAAGTAACGTAAGTGATTTTCTCGAAAATTAATTATAACTCCAATAATAATTTTGTAACTGCAGGAAGCATACATGGTGCCAAGAACACATATCATCGATCAGCCACTAGCAAGAAACAAGCTTCTAAGTCCTGTAATATTCCATGAAGGCCGCTTAGTTCAACGACCTACACCAATGGTTGCACTTTTGACCTTCCTGTGGATGCCAATAGGCATAATTCTGTCCATCCTTCGGGTTTATCTCAACATTCGGTTGCCGGAAAAAATTGTCCGATACAACTATAAAATCCTCGGAATTAACCTAATTGTCAGAGGCACCCCTCCTCCCCCACCAAAAGAAGGCCAAAGCGGTGTCCTTTTCGTTTGTAACCATCGGACCGTCTTGGACCCCGTTGTCACAGCCGTTGCGCTTGGCCGAAAAATTAGTTGCGTCACTTACAGCATAAGTAAATTTTCCGAATTGATTTCTCCAATTAAAGCGGTTGCATTGTCAAGAGAAAGAGAAAAAGACGCCGCGAATATCAAAAAATTACTAGAGGAAGGTGATTTGGTCATATGCCCCGAAGGGACAACTAGTAGGGAACCGTTTTTACTAAGGTTTAGTGCACTCTTTGCTGAATTAACCGATAGAATTGTTCCCGTCGCGATTAATACTAAGCAAAGTGTGTTTTATGGGACAACTACTAGGGGTTTCAAATTTTTGGATCCGTATTTTGCCTTTATGAATCCGAGGCCGACGTATGAGATCACATTCTTGAATCAATTGCCGCCGGAGCTCACTGTAAAGGGGGGGAAATCTTCGTTTGAAGTTGCGAATTATATTCAGATGGTTTTGGCTGGGGCATTAGGATTTGAGTGCACTAATTTGACTAGGAAGGACAAGTACGCCATGATGGCTGGAACTGACGGCCGTGTTGAAACAAAGAAGGAGAATTAAAGCATGGGGGTCATAATTATTTATTTAATATTGATTATTATTTTTTATAATATATGTTTCTGAACTTTTTTTTTTTTTTTTTGTGGATCAAAACAATAAATTAAGTTGATTATGAATTATGGTTGTGATTTGATTAGACAAATAAGTACAACTTCAATTCATAAATGTCTCTCTTTGCGTTTATTATATATACAAAATTTAATTTAACTTAATTAGCTGGTTATTATTAATGCAGTTTGTGAGAAGTCAGTTTCGGAAGGATCGAGTCTTAACTAAATATGAATTGAACTATATGATATGATTTGTTGTTGTGTGTGACCTGGAATGAGTTCTGTGAAAGCAAAGTTTACCAAAAAGAAACTTATATTTTTATATGTATTTTTGTTATTTTCAAATAGTTTTTTCTCAGTGAGTCTCACCTTCATGTGACAAAGAACTGTATGAAAATATCAAAAACACAACTGAAAATAGTTCTCCCCATTGAAAAAATATAGTTGGGTTGAGAAATAGTATCATACTGCTCAGATATAAAACACGGTAAATTATATATACTAGTTGGTACTAGTTTGAATAACGGATTATATAATAGTAAGTTATTTTCATATAATAAAAAATTATGTATTATCTAATGGACCGTGACTTAATGACATAATTTTAAAACTGTTGCAAAAGCAATTTTAACAGCTAGTATGTTAAAATTGTTGCAAAATATATTATAAATAATTGATATTATATTTAATATTATACAATTATTTCCTTAATACTTGTGCATAAGTACATATATATATTAACTTGGGAGTAGTCTATATTAACTAAGAGAGAAAGATTAACTTGGATAGTAAAATGGGGACACAAGATTGACATGTAAAATAGGGACAGAAGATTTGTTCTCCGGATGGAAGTAGTCTATATTAACTTGGATAGTTTTTAGGTCATTACTCTGACCTTCATTTGTTTACGGGCATTTTGCTGGTACTTCCAACTGGGCCTTAACAAACCTTCTCATCATCATAAATTTAATCAAATAAAAGCTCTTTGTACCCAAAAAAAAACTAAAAGTCTTGCTTATGTGTGTACAACAACATTATGTCTTTTCATTTTCTCAAGTAAATACTAAAATGGTACTACTACTTATGATATCATAACACAACAAATAAACAAAAAAGAAAATAAATAAAAAGATGATCTTAAAATGTATCTTTAGCTTACTTAATCCAGGCCTCACAATAGTTGATCCTTTCATAAAATATTTTAGAGTAAGAAAGTTATCAAACACTAATCTTGTCATTAGATTGTTTGAATTTGTGAGTCACAATGAAATACAATAAATTAAAATTCAACACATATTTACATAGCTACAATTTAGTATATTTAAATTACATCATTTTGCAATTATTTTGTAGATAATCGAAGTCCCATATTTTAGAAAGTATAATATAATTTTATAATTAAATATATCTTTACTATTATAATATCAATGAATCGTGTCTAATTAACACAGAGAAAAAAATAAACTCACTTGAAGAAAACTATATTTTATATAAAAGAACGATAACGCCATTCTATATGATTTAGACTATAACTTAAAATTAAGATAAAAAAATATAGTAGTAGATAACGTCATTCTGTATTTATAGATTTAATCTTTATTTATGTATTAGAACAAGATATAGGAGTTTGGAATGTAGTTGAAGAATGGTGAAGGAAAACTAACTAAATAAAAAGAAGAGAAAAAATCCCTAGCGTATGACAATTTATAATTCCAAGATCTAAATAGAGGGCTGAGGGGAGTGGGGGAGAAATTAAAAACAAGAACCATTTGAGAGGGTATTTCAGTATTTTCAACAACTATACTTGAACATCACCATATCCTGATCCATCCCTTGGCTGAATTCCTGGATATTTTACCCATCTCATCTGAGTACTAACCCGTTGCTCATTCTTCCGTACATGGAGGGACGAAATGCCAATTTCGCCCTTGGATCTCAGACTAGTGACCGTATTAAGCTCAACGTCGGCGGCAAACTCTTCGAAACTACCGTCTCCACTCTCCGCTCCGGCGGCCCCGACTCACTTCTCGCTGCCCTCTCGAACCGCCCGATCCACGATTCCAATCCGGTATTCATAGACCGGGACCCGGAGATTTTCTCCGTCCTACTCTCTCTCCTCCGCTCCAACCGTCTCCCCTCCACGTACCGCCGATTCACCAACCTAGAGCTCTCCGATGAAGCTTCCTACTATGGTATCGAGTCCCAGCTCAAGTCCGCGATGTTGCCGAGTCAACTCAGTGGAATTGATGCCTCGGTCGTTTCTACTATTAGACCAGCCTCCGACGGCATGGTTTCGGCCTTCAGCGCCACCGACGACGACGACGCATCGGTGTGGGTCGCGCACGGTGGTCAGATATCTGTCTATGATTGGAACTTGGCGCATGCCGGAACCGTACGGACTCACCTCGATTACATTACCTCGATCCTCTGTATTCTGCCGGAAATCGCCGCCGTTGGTTCAGACATAGACTCCGGACTCCAGTTCTACAACTTCGCAAATGGTCGTCGAGTCGGTTCTGCTGAGTGGACGGACCCGTCTGATCCACGAATCTATAAGGCACGAGTCAGCGCCATTGCGGACTCCGTCGACTCAGTATTTGCATCATTCGATTGTCACCATAGGGAGAATTGTGTCCTCTTAATAGACAAATCAACGCTCAAAGTTGCGTCAGAAATAGGCCGTCAAAATGGTAATTCATCAAAGACCACGGTCGCCGGAAAATTGACATATCTGCAGGAGCTCAGCTTGCTCGCCGGCAGCTCCATCACGTCCGGAGCGTTCGGATGCTCCGGTTACATCCGGTTATGGGACACTAGGTCAGGGAAAGTTGTTTGGGAGACCAATGAGCCAGGGTCGGGTCGAAGCAGCAGGTATGGGGATTGGTTCGCTGATGTGGATGTCGACATAGATGGCTCTACTCTTTTTAAGGTCTGTTCCCAATCTGGAGATTTGGCAATGGCGGATATGCGAAAATTGAGCGATGATCCGTGGTTATATCTGAAAGATAAAAATCCCAGTATGAGGAATATTGGTGGAGGGGGCAGCAGTGTAATAAATTGTTACAGGAAGCAAGTTTTTGTAGGGAGAGAGGGTGAATTGGAGGTGTGGTCTAGGGTGGAGGATGAGAGAGAAAGTAATGTATGTGAAGAAGAGTCGTATAGGAGGAATTATGTGGATAAAGTCGAGGATTCAGGGAGAGGAATTATAACAAAAATTGAAGGTGGTGGAAATAGGCTTTTTGTTTGTAGAGAGAATGTTGAGGGCATAGAGGTATGGCAAAGTTCCAATTTTTCAGGTTCAGTTTCAGTTCTGTGACCGCAGAAGTATATGTTGTTGTATTATGGTTGATTACTTTTTGGTGATTCATGATGTTGTGGAATTCGGGTTCATGAAGAATTCTTTTGCACATTGTATACTGATCACGCTATCTATCATTGCATAGAGCAATACAGTTATTTGTAGGTAAGCCTCTTCTTTCAATGTTGATGTCTTGTACATTTAGGCCTTTTATGCTAGTTGATTAATCATTTTCTGTGTTACTGTTTATGTACTTGACTGATGCCTGAGAAATACTGTGTAAACACTATTCTTGTAAAATACAACCTGTGAAATTAATCTGGAGATTCATTTGTTGACCATTTTCACTTATTGTTAATACAACCTTCTTAATTATACTAATGAGTAAAGTGAAAGTGCAATCAAGTAACTTATCGAATCCATGTCAATTATTGAATACCTTTATGAAAAAATATACATCTGTAATCTAGACTGGAATAGGTGATTGTTGATATAGAAGGGAATTTACAAGCATGGTTCACATACCAAACACATTTGGAAGCTTAATTTTGCCATTGTTGCTTCTCTGTCAAGTTTGCTTTGGCGCCACAGCCATAATGCACATTGCAACAGCCTTCCTTGTCAACGGTCAGCGGTTTCACGGGTGACTATTTGATACTATAGCTCTTTTCATCTTGCCTATATTTTTGTACGACTCAAAATTCTCTCTTTATCTAACTTGGATAATAGCATTGACTGATTTACCTTGCACGTCTCTCTGCATCTTAGATAGTCCCTTGCAAGTATTCATTTGGTCGGTTATTGTGAGAGAAATTAAAACTCATATTCCATCTGACGTGCCCTTCCCTTCTCGGACTCCCAATATAAAAGTTTATTTTGAGTATAATATATAAACTTATGTTTTAGATTAAAAGGTTAGAATTTTAAATGAGAACTATTTTCTTGGTGACGGAGATTACTTTTTATTGGTAACATCATAGTAATGGGAAACTCAGTGCTCAAGTTTTGTCTTTTACCTTGAGCGAAGTTGCACGGTAGACATTAAAGATTATTAGCAAAGGTAATTTGGGTTCTTCTTAATAGAATAGATTCTCTTTCACTGCCAGATTTCAAGAAATTGTCCTCCTAGATAATTGATTGACTCACGCTGCTTGACTTAGTTAATGCACTGAAGTTTTGGATTACTTACTAGTATTGTTATGCATAGTAGTAATGATTACTGTTCTTGTTCTTTGAGGCTGCAGTGGTTGTAGCTTTAACAGATTTTTATTTACTTTCTCAAGACTACAATATTAATACTCACCATTTCTTTAGGCTACTATTGTTGAAGGGTTATTAGATCTTTGCTACCGATAAGGTTTTTATTACTCTATATGGACTGTTGTAGTATTGTATGAAATTTTCACTGGGACGTTTTGGCCATGTCAAAACTTCCAGTATCTCTTAAGCTGCAAGTGCCACAAGCGCTACCTGCTAAATTGGCTTCCAACTTGTCAGATATTCTCTACAGATTTTGCATTTATAACTGCTAGTTTCCCTTACCGATTTATCAAATTGATCAAGGAAATTCTTGGCATATTGTGAGCTCTGTTTCATCGCCCCTCCTTTTTCAAATAAACTGGATTTCCCTTCATATTCCTGGCTAATCAAAGAGCATTTGAAACACCAAATGTTCAAATTCATCTAGAAAGGCCTCGTCAAAATGTGGGCTTCTTTGCATTTTCCTTATTCCAATGACTGGAGATATATCACTTTTGCATTGAAATCATGGTCGGTTTTGTTTGTTATTTGTCAGTGGCAGTAAAGGTATCTTTTCTATTATTGGGTGGTATAACAATTTACAAGTGCAATCCATATTCTGTTGTCCTCCAAGAGATGCTAAGAAGCATATGAGAATTTGGTATGCTACGGCTTCTTATCAGGAATTTTTTTAAAGATGTAGAAGTGCCAGAGTGAGGAATTTAATTATGGCAATTAAACTGCACTGCAAGATGAGACTATATCATGCATTTTCCATATTAAGTTATCAGGTGCTAATTCCACGAACAGGACTACACTTGCTTGCGCTTCTCTAATAGTGCTGAAATGATATCTGTATTTCTCTTGATTCATGTTATGTCAAAGTCTGAAGTCCAAGTTTTTTGTGATCCTATTTACTCCTCTCTATCTTCATGTGTAGTTCAAGTGTATCTTATATATGAAAGAGTTTTAACAAAGAGAGAATTCTGCTTGCAGTTGGCTGGAATGTCCAGAATATCAGAAAAGCATTCTTATTTTCTTCTCTGATCAGGCATCAACCTCCATGAAAAACTACCTGTTTTTTTCAGCAATGGAGCTTTTGGACTAAAAATCACCTGCAGTGTTGTCACTTGACATTTTGGGGACGGTCAAAAAAATGGGAAGAAACCCAATTTTGTTGCAGTACACCTTAAATAAGAGTCATTTGGATAATTTTGTTGTTGGTCATTAATGTTCTGTGAATCTTGCCTTGTACATTATGTATTCTTAGAGGTATGCACAAAATACTTGTTTTTGTTAGATGTATGATCAGATCATGTGCAACTTCAACCCACTTGGTGTGTCCCAACAAAGGAAAATGTATATGTTATTGAATCATTTACTGAAACCTGTTCAGTTTTGTAACTTTTAATATTGAGAATACATTCCTGAAAGTAGTATTTGATCTTTCTGACTATTCTTCACACATTTTGTAACTTTTAATATTTTACTTTACACACACATTTATATACATACATGGTTTTCCTTATATTTACAAAAATATCATCATGCTCCACTTGTTTTTTAAAAGAAACTCTAAAACAATAGTTTATTGTCAAATCATTAAAGAGGATATGCAAGGTAGTAGGGTAACCCTTTGCATATCCTCTTTTTTTGGCATGTTGATTTATTTTTACTCATGAGTCGCGAGTATTTTTGCAAATAAAAGGAAAATAAAATTTAAAAATAGACCTTTTAAAAAAAAGAATGTTCTTGATCCTTTTTTCTATATATATTCCAAGACTATGGATGGGATTTATCTCAAACTTTGGGTTCTAAATGATTTATTAGGATGAGAAATTCAAAATTATTTGTATTTTGTTATATAGATATACATACATACATGATACATACGAAAGGATCAAAAACCTACAATGGAACCCTTACATGCTAAAAACAATTATTAGAATTATATAATATATAACAAAAATTATTAATCACAAAATTTATTTTATTCAAAAGATTAAGTCCAAATCCAACCTATTTTGACCATATTCATTTCAATTTCCAAATCAATTAAGCTTCTTCTCGTTGCCTCTTACATTTGTGTATCCACATTGATACTTTTCATGTTGTAGTATTGTATTAAAATCAACGATTAAATAATATAAAACGGGAGAAGTTTTTTTTAAAATTAATATAAATTCGTATAAATTTAACCATCATTTTAGTTAACAGACTTTTTAATTATTTTTATTTTAAAATTTAACATATTTTGTTGATCTTGAAATTTTGAAATTATGAATATTAATCAAAAATTTAAAAATATATTTTTAATTTTAGAATGAAAATAGTATTAAAATGTTGCAACTATAAACTATAACTTTCTAGCACAAGCTTAGATATCTATTTTCACAATTTTCTTCTGTAGCATTTAAATATATCTCTATGGATTTTAAATAATTATATGTTTTTTAAAATTAACTCCATTATAAATATATGTTTATTTTGATGTATAAAAAAATTAAATTATAGTAGTAAAAAATATGTTATTATTAATAAATGTATTATAGTCTAAACGATATTTTTTATTAATTTTAAAAAAAAAACATAATATAAAATTATTTTAAATTATTTTATAAATCTCATAAAATAATATGGAATTAAAATTATTTAATTATAAAATTAATTATATTAAAATTATATTTTCATATATTATAATTTTAAAATTATAATATTTACAAACGAATATAATTATATTTCGTATATACCCATACCAAATAATTCCGGTACCGGATATTTTCCTTACTCCTATTTCCTATATAGGCTAGTCAAAGTTCAACGTACCGTATCACACCCGGTTATATTAAACCCGGCCCGTCATTATAATCATATTTGTAGTTGGAGCCTGGAGGTTCCTTTCTTGGGCAGAACTCCAAGGAGAGAGAAAGAGCGAGACAGAGAAACAGGGAGAGGAAGAAGAAGGGTTTTGGAACAGAAGCTCACTGTGTATTTGCTTGGGATTACTCATTTAAATTTTTCAGGCGTTGAGCGATGGATGTGATAAAGTCACAGCAGATATCGGCGAGGTCGATCGAGAAGGTAATAGTACACCCTCTAGTTCTTCTCAGCATCGTCGATAACTACAATAGAGTCGCCAAAGACACTCGGAAGCGCGTCGTCGGAGTTCTCCTCGGCAGCTCTTTCAAAGGCACCGTCGATGTCACCAACAGCTATGCAGGTGCTTCTTTCAGATCTATTTCGTTTTTTGCTTTTATTATTATCAAATCATGTTGTATTATACATGATACGCTGTGGTTGTATATGCATGACCTTGAATGAAGATTGATTTGAAGTTGTGTTATTATATTATTATTACAGCTGAATTTGTTCATGAAAAAAAAACTAAGAATTTTGGTTAGGTAATAAGAAAATTGGGGTTTTGTTATGCTGGAATGGGACATGAGCTTAAGTTTGAGCTGAATTTAAACTTCAGTATCATGATTCTCTATTTTTTATTAGAAGGATGAGAAAGGAGAGAGGAGAATGAGTAAATGATCATAAAAAGGTTTATTTTTTTCTCTGTAACTACTTGAGAACTAAAATATTGAGCAAGTGCCTAATAATTCTTTTAGGCTTTTTTGAAATGTATGGCAGTGGTTTTTTGATCAGTTAACTTGAATGTTGGAGATAACATTGCTGGGTGTTGAGGTATTGTTAGTATACAGTGTTTAATAGCTGGGAGAAAGAGCTGGTAAAAGCTATATCTAACATGTTTTACCATCCCAATTTCTTCATCGACTTAAGCTGATCTAAAATATTTTAAGTTTAGGGTGACTCCATATTTATTCTAGTTGATCTAAATGATTTTACAGTACGGTGGAAATAATTTTACCCTATTCAGTAGAATTTAGTTTACAACATGACGTGGAATGGATGATGTCTCTACTTGGTTCTATTTCCATATGTATGGTATGCAAATTCTATAAATGGAGTCAGAGAAAATTAGATAATGATCAAAACATTGATTAGGCAGTGTAAAGGAATAGATGAGTTGCAACTTTTATGCATGGGTTCCTTTGCAAATGGAGTAGCTCGCTGCTTTCTGGACCTAATAACTTATCATGAAATTTGACTATTAGTACTATTTCTACATGGTTGTATCTTGTTTTGCAGTGCCTTTTGAAGAAGATGACAAAGATCCTAGCATATGGTTTCTCGATCATAATTACCATGAGGCAATGTTTTCCATGTTCAAGAGAATAAATGGTATTGCATCCCAATTTAAGTGTCATAATGATCTGTTGGTTACATTTTCTCAAAGAATGTATTATCCAAGTCATTCTGTAATTTTTTTGGAAAAATATTGCAGCAAAGGAGCATGTTGTTGGTTGGTATAGTACGGGTCCAAAGCTGCGAGAAAATGACCTAGATGTTCACGGTTTATTTAATGAGTAAGATTTAATATTGATCCATGAAATGTCTTTCCATCCAATCTTGATTAATCTCCAAGGGTGGGAAGGTCTGAACCACTTAGGAACACATTATATTTGTAACCTTCATCTTCTTAAGCTTCTTTTTTTATCTGCATATGCATCCCTTCATCCCCTTAAATGTATTTTCTATCTGCAAGTGCATCACTCTTTTTTATTTTTTCTCCTGCTATCCCCTTTCTTTCTTTGTTTCTTTTCGTAATGACAGTGTTCCTGGTATTGCAGCTATGTTCGAATCCTGTGTTGGTGATTATAGATGTGCAACCTAAGGAATTAGGAATACCTACCAAAGCTTACTATGCTGTTGAAGAGGTTAAAGAGGTAGGTTCTTTTTCAGGGCCTTCTATCTAGCTCTTGTGCCTGACTAATTAGATTCATCATTCCTAATGGAATAGATTTAGTTATTTCTAGTTACTCCTTCAATGTTAACCAGAGGCTAATTATACATCACAGATTTGGTGGTCACCTTTGAACATTAAAGTTTTTCATACATGGATCTTAGACTAAGCTAATTCTTGTTTATGGTCACAGAATGCTACTCAGAAAAGCCAGAAGGTTTTTGTTCATGTGCCTTCAGAAATTGCTGCTCATGAAGTTGAGGAAATTGGTAATCCATGAGATTGAAAGTCCTTTTTGCACAAGAAAGTTTTCCATGCCACTCCCACATATATCCGAGAATGATGGGATGTTCCAAAGCAACTTATTTTGAATTATTTCATATTTCATACAATTAATTTTGCCTGTAAACAGGAGTGGAGCACTTGCTGAGGGATGTGAAGGATACAACCATCAGCACCCTTGCAACAGAGGTTTTTCTCTTTGCTTATCTTAAATTGTTTGTGCATCTTTTACGTGTAAGAGGAGATTGAGAGTTGAAGCTCTTAGATGATAAAATACTCATGCCTGCATCCATCTCCTTTTTTTTCTTCTTATTTCTTTGGTTGAGTTCAATTGTTATTTTCATTTCTTATGCTTAAGGAAAATGTAGTAAATGGTGGTTCTGTTCTCTTTTGTCTTGCACAGGTTACTGGAAAACTTGCAGCCTTGAAGGGATTGGATGCACGCTCACGAGAGATACTGGGGTTATCTTGATCATGTTGTTGACGGGAAGCTTCCGTTAAATCATGAGATTTTGTACCACTTGCAGGTAACTTTCATCATCTAATCCATTTGCAGTTTACTTGTGGACTTTGAGCATGTACATAACAGCTGCCTGTGTGAGCATAAATTCCAATAGTGCTAGGCCTGGCAAAGGTGTAAACACATGTTTAAGTTGTAAACCAGAATAAATTCTTTGATTGGCTTCGAATAAATGTAATCAAATTCAGATGAACATTATTTTTTACAAGTAAGAGGTATATAAAAACAAGACACTTGACACCCCCCCCAGCCGGCTGCCCAGGGGGTTGTCCTAGTACACACACAAAGCAGGTGGATACAAAAAAAAACAAGATAATCCTCCCCTCAAAGTGGTGACCAAGCAAACTATCCTTAAAAATGAATAAAAGGAAACCACAGAAAGGGGATAAATCTCATTCTCCAAATATAATAAACTCAAAAAAAGGAGAAAGAAAACCAATATAAGTCAAGATTTCTGTCCTCAAAATAGCGTCTGTTCTTAAAGGATAACATTTTTTTCAACTCAAATTTCACAGCTTGGTTCCATATATGGGTTATAGTGGTGGCAGTGGATGAAAATCTGGTATTTTGTCTTTTAAAGAAATATGTTCTCCTACCAAATAAAAAATTCCTCTTCTTCAAATTGGATAACCAGCTTAAGAAATGAAACATGCATGTGTATGTTAAGGATAACAATGATAAGAGACCTAGATTAGGCTATTCTTTCTGATTTCATTGTGGTAGGCATGCATGCATACATATTACACATTCTAAATCTTTTAGGCCAAATATATTTTTTGTAACCAACTGCATGCCATAATTTGTGGTTCTCATCTTAGACACCGTCTTTGTCCACACAAAAAATTGTTAAGACAGTATCCAGCTCTAATAGTAACTCCAACGACAATTTCTTCATTAAGCATGTGAAAGAACTTATGTTGGATTCGTGCATTCTACATCTATATTTATCGAGTTTCACTTAAAGTGTACTGAGCTAATCATTTTTCTGTATGTAGTAATTTGTGCCACTTGATCTCCTAACCTATTCTTCATTGTCTATTTCATGAATATTGCAGGATGTATTTAACCTACTCCCAAATCTGAATGTGGCAGATTTAATCAAGGCATTTGCAGGTAAATAAATAACCTCAGCAGAAGAAAATAAAAAAAACAAAAGTTTATCTTCAACACATTGGCTTATTAACTTCTTATGCACATCAAACATTATATGTGCAGTAAAAACAAATGACCAGATGTTGGTCATATATCTTTCATCCCTGATTCGAAGTGTGATAGCTCTCCACAACTTGATCAATAACAAGGTGGGACGCTCTCTTTATACATGAAGTTTTTTTTTCCTTAACAAATTTATAAATTTATTTAAGTGTTTGACGTATAGATGAGCTTATGCCCAATTTCCAAATGATGGTTCATTACTGTGCATTAATTTGAAGTCCCGACAGCTTTTTCCTTCTCATCTACAAAAAAAAGGACAAAAAAACAAACAATAGGAGGGACCTGAAATCCCCAAGCCAAGAACAGGACCGAAACCTATACTCTTTTTTTTTATTATTAATAAATAAGCCTGTAATTACCTGACTGATTTTAATCGAAAGCAAAAGTATTTTATTTTCTTTCTTGTGGTTTTGAGTTGAGCTTGTTGATTATGTTTCTAGAGAACAGTAAATTTTCTTGAACGGAAAAGGCTAATACTAAGCTTCCTTCCCATGTGTTAGAGAAAAGATGACACTACCACCCTTATCATGTAGCATACTTGTTTGTAATCAGAATTTCAATAGAAGTTACTGAGTGATGTCGTAACAGTCTGGCATAAGGTTACATATTTTAAAAGAACTCAAGTTGCATTTGAAATGAATATATGTACACCATTAACCCTTGAGATTAGAAGGGACTTTAATTAGATGTATACAAAATATTCAAGAACAATTTATTATTTTTGTTGTGTTGGGATTTATTTATTTTTGCAATGGGTAGGTTTTCAGATACCCTGATGATTTGACTATTGAAATTTTAATATTGGTTTATCAGATGCTTAACAAGGAACACGAGAAAGCTGAAGATGCAAAGCCCGCGACTGTACCTCCTGTTGCTGGGAGCTGAGTTGTTTTTACTGTGTTTCTTGTATCTCAGTGGTGGTAAAAGGCGAAGCTTTGGGGGCAGGACTGAACCTAAGACGTGCTAATTAGCACTGGATTCCCATTGAAGAGTTTTTTTTTTTTTGCAATAGTGAAGAGTTAAAAAAAGGCAACAGACTTTCTGTTGATTTGTTTGTTATATGTTATTAATGGTTTTTAAATTGCTCTCTGTACTTGTACCACCACCCTTAATTGTTACTTGGTTGTTATTTTGGAGGATGCTCTTTTCAATTGGTAACTTTTCAGTTTTTTCTAATTTTACGGAATTTTCTTGGTCATACAAATATTTTATATCTTCATTTAATTTTCCTTCTTGTCTCATTGTTTTAAATCATGTTTCCTTCGGAAGCAATCATCAAATCATGGGCTTGACAACATCAGATAAGTGGATGAAATCCAACACTACTAACTAACTAACGATCAAAATTCTCATCTTTCTAGTACTCGTTTGTCGTCTGTTATACTCGTAAGAACTTTTTCACATTTTATGGTCACAATGAGGAAAGAAATGTCTACTTGTAAAAAAGTAGACCTGAATAAGGAATGAAAAAAATATCTATTTTCTTTTATAAAAAATTTAGACATTTTAATAGAAACGATTCAGTGTCCCGAATGAATAAAAATTATTAAAATACGTATAAAGATTCTCTTAATAGCAAACGACGTCGTCAAAAGAAAATCAGAGCAGGTCATATCTATTGACTGCTGTAGGAGACTGTAAATCATTCTTCATGATCAGCTGAAACTAAAACTTTACTAGTCTTTCTTTTCGCTCCGTCAGGCAGACATATAATATGCGGTAGATGCTTCTAATTTTTAGGATTTTACGTGGTTATCTCTAATAAGTTTATTTGATTTTTTCCTTCTGCTACTCAAGGTATTGGGACTACAATAAATATTTGTTTTCATATATTTTGTTGTTTCATCTCTAATCCTTTTGACATAATATTGTTGTTTGGTACAATTTGCACATTCATTTTGCATATATGGCTGAACATGGAATTGCTCGTTAGGTGTTCGAAGAAAAATACTTATTAGCCTTTGGGATCTTCGTGTTATGTAATTTCTGTTGCTAAATATTAGACTCATTAATGTCCGGCTTCTCTTTCAATGAATGTTGTGGCTGCAAGAGAACTGAAGGTGTGAGTTTTGTGTTTAGAATGAAACTTCTGTTTTCTATTTTTTCCTTTTCCTTTTGATTTATTTTTATTTGGTATTGTGGTAAGGGGTGTAAATAAGCGTAGCGGAGCCAAGCTATGGGATGCTCAAGCTCATTGAAACATTGGATTAGGTTCAAGCTTGACTTTTTTGTAGCCTATCTGGAACCAGGCTCCAATAGTTTGATCTTTTCTCACTGATTAAATTAGTGATTAAATTGTATTTTAACATGCTGCAAAATGGATCAGCTTGGCTCATTTATCTTACAAGTTGATCTCACACAAATTTTTGGGTTATTTTTACAGCCCCATTTTATTTTATTTTTGTTGGGGTAGGGGGAGTGGGCGTTCCAATGGTCTTTAGGAGAAAATTGGGTTTGTTGGATTATTTTCCAACTGCAGCAGCATTAAATTTTGCAACTATGTTATTTTGGGGTTTTTGGCTACCCAAAAAATTACCTCCTATCCATTTAAAAGAAAATAAACTGAGCTGCTAATTTAATTGTTCGGAAATCACATGTTCATGATTATATAATAAACGTATTACTTTAAACTCCATATGGTCTTATTCTAACTGGAGCCGTCCTTGTAGCTCTTCCTGCAAACTGTGATTGCTTGACCAGAGTTATGACTTCAACTAACTTTCTTATTCCATTGAATAAAGTCATTTGTCCAAGAACTTGTTCTTGAAGTGTAGTTTAACTAGCTACCAAACTACCAGGCTGCCAAAAGATGGGTAAAGCTTCAAGAGATAAAAGGGTATTCTTGCTGTATTCTTGGCTACATGACCTCTTATTTGTTTGTCTTGACATATGATTTTTATAATGAGTTGGTTTGTTTGCAGGATATCTACTATCGGAAAGCAAAAGAAGAAGGGTGGCGTGCTCGAAGTGCCTTTAAGCTCCTCCAGATTGATGATGAATTCAACATATTTGAAGGTGCTTGAAGACTAATCTTCCTTCATTTACTTTCAGATTTTTTAGTAAACGTAATTAGGGCAAGATTTAGAAAATACTATTCTATAAGTTGGATCAGGCATAATGAAATCGATTTATTATTATTATTATTATTATTTTATATCTATTTTAAACAGCTGTTTTATAACATGATGCGTTAGCTATTATTTACCTGCAGCCAAAAACTGTTGATGTGATTTTTGAAATGATGAATGAAGTTTTTTTATGTAATGATAAAGAACAAATTTTACCTAAATTGAGTGTGTATCTCAACTGAGTGCAATGAAATAAAGTGATCAGCTGTAGGATATCTCCGTATTTTCCATCTCATTCTGTTCAATAGACTTGGTTTGACATGATATTACTCTTAGGTTGCAGTTATTTATTTTGAACATGATAGGAATTCTTACCATTTCTGATTCTCACCAATGATTTTCATGGGTGAGGCATGTGGTAGATCTATGTGCAGCGCCTGGTAGCTGGAGTCAGGTACTGATAAAACTATTTATCATTTTGCCCATCATATTATTTTATCGTATTGGGTACGGACTGTTTGTGAATTAAGAAATATGTTTAATAGCTCATTTCGAACATTTTCAAACTGAAATAAAATAAATCAACTCTAGAAATAACTTTTTTATTGATTTAAATTACTGTCCATTTGAAGATTATTTATATCAACTTGTTAAAAAGGAGAGATCCTGTATATCAATCTGCTGACAATTTTTTAAGACCATCTGAGTCCGGGAAACTTTCTCGTAGGTTTTCTGGCCATCTTATATTTTCTTTTGAAATGTCCCAATGTAGGAGTCCACTTTGAAAATAAAATTTCAAATTGTTTGATATTCTGAAAAATTGTGATATTGGCTTTTAACTAAATTAAAGTCCTTTAAATTTTGCTTTAAAAGGATTCAATTATGCAAATGGGTGGAGTAAGATGAGCAACTAACAGTAAAAAGGATAAATGGATTAAGAGGTTAAATAAGCTTTTTGGGACAACAATATGCCCTGCATTTTACCTGTCTTTGATGTTTTAACTCTTTTCCATAGGTGTTAAGCCATAAGTTGTATCTCCTGGCAAAGCTTTCTCCTGACTCAAAGTAAGAGGCCTCATTTATTTGTTTGTTTCTTGATTTTCTGTGATGATCTTTTGCAGCATTCATGAGTATGCATTTTATTACTTTAGTCTCTCATCATTTTCATCTTAACTACCTTATGTTCAGAAGCTAAATTATCTTCTTTATTATTAGTTGCAGGGGCTGCGATCTTCCACTTATTGTTGCTATTGATTTGCAACCCATGGCGCCAATTGAAGGTGTTATTCAAGTCCAGGGTGATATAACAAATGCTAGAACAGCTGAAGTGATATGGAATAATTTTCTTCCCACCTCTTCCGTTAACATTCTTTCTTACGAATATTGTTTTTCATTTAAATCTTTCTCTATGTATTGTTCGATAGTCCAAGAGACAAAATCTGCCCCGGTATCTAAGTTTTTACGCTCTTCGACCAATTTTTGTGGTAGATGTGGAAATGCAACCTTATTTCCCCTTCGACTGCTCATTCATTATTCACAAGTTCACAACAGTGATATTGTCATTTATGGCTCAAACATAGTATATTGGATCTTGGTAGAACTACCAACATCAACTTTTCCTATAATTGATGCTTTCTCATTGATGAAGACTAAAGTTGGATGTATTATATGTTCAACTTGGATCAAGGTTCAGGAAAGCCAGGAAAGTTTTGGCTTGAGCCCATGCTGAAAGACAAGATAACCAATAAGATGACAAAGACAAACTATGCTCCTTTGGTTGGTGTAGAATGAGAAGTTGGAGTTTGTATAGCTGGAAATAGCACCAATGCCATTGCCGTTTTGTTAGTTATTATTTGATAAAGTATCCCATGTGTGAACTCATTTACCTCTACTCGATGCCGATATTGTACATCTTATATACCCCATGATTTTGTTTATAACTCATGTGTCGTCTCATTTGCTTTTATAGTTAAGGGTGTATATTTTTTATTGTTGTTGATGGAAAAATAAATTTTATTAGATAAATAGAGAGAATACAACCAGAAAGAGAAGGGGGGGGGGCATGAGTCAACCCAACCTATACAAGTGGAGGAAAACACTAAAAAGGAGCAGCTTCCAAAGAGAGAGCAAGAAGAATGATCCTATCTAAATAATAATTGTCGCCATTCCATTGTTATTATTGTATCATCATCATCTTTTACTTTCTTACAGTGGAAACTTTGAATTCTAATTGTCCTTTTTGACTTAAATATATCCACACACACCGTCTTGATTTTTCAGTTAAAAATAGTTGATATGTTACGGTCCATCATTTATCATTTTTTCCCTGTTTCTCTTGCAGGTCATTAGACATTTTGATGGATGCAAGGCTGACCTGGTTGTATGTGATGGTGCTCCTGATGGTAGAGAAGCACATAGCGGGTCTATTGTCTTGTTTAATAGAGTTGTTTTTTAAACTGTTTTTCTCATACACCTTTCTCTGTGAACTGTAGTGAATGGACTTCATGACATGGATGAATTTGTTCAATCCCAACTCATATTGGCAGTGAGTGTCAATGTCGTTTCAGACTAATCAATGTTTCTAATGGAAAATTTAGGGAATCGATATTTCCATAAGAGCACCATTTTCCAGCTATATACTCAAATTGGCATATGTAGTTATTTCTACAAATTGCACATATCTTGAGTAATTACACTTGAAAGGATTCAAAATGACCTCTGCTAATATATGTCAGGGAAATTGCTTGTTCTGTTTGTTATTTATAGGTAAAGGTGGATCTGTGCTTATAGTTGCATCAAGTGATATTGAAACTTGACTGTTTACTTGCAGGGTTTAACAATAGTTACCCACATACTTAAAGAAGGTGGGAAATTTATTGCGAAGATATTCCGAGGAAAAGACACAAGCCTCATTTACTGTCAGGTTATAATTACTTGCTAGAACTCTTCCATTTCATAGTTGATTTTGGCCTTTCAGATTTCTGAAAAAAGTTTTCTTTGCATCCTAGTTGTTATTTATTATCTTAATGGCATTTTATTAGGCATAGATGCAGGTTCTTTCCTAATTGTTGTCAACTTCGTTGTTCTTTGAAAACTAATGCTAAAAGCGCATGAATACTGTCGTTATGGCCTCACTCAACTAATTTATGCTGCTCATGGCACAATTGTGTATCCCAAGGTTTCATAATTTCCTCTATATGTTTCCACTTGCAGCAAGCTCGTTAATACCAAAAATTCTTTAGAAACCTAGAATTTAGAAGAAAAAGAATTCATTGTGTAATTTTAACTGTACAATCCTGTACTTTTCTTACACTTCGAAAACCAATATACCCATCATTTCACAAAGAGTCGAGCTTTCACTCGCTCATCCTTTTATGTGTAACATTCTCATTTTGATAGTTTTTTTTATATATCATTATATGTACCATGCTGTTATGAATACTTGGATACAAATGATATCTTCAGTCAAATTATTTAAAGGGACGCTGGAAGTTTAGACTTTTTATCAATACCCTGCCCTACTTATAACAGCAATGTATATAAAATTCTCAGTTTTTATTTTATTATTTTTTTACTCCCATACTTATTTTATCTGCAACCTTGGTAACACGGTGATACTTGCTTTCAGTTTTATCTAGCCTAGCAGTTACGATATTAGTTACGTACCTAACATTTGATTTATCTTTACTCTTTAATTCTTGCGTGAGCTGTTAAATTTTCAACCCATATAAAATAAAAGAATTTGCTTGTGGTTTGGAAGTAATTGTCTTTCACTGTAAAACAGTGAAAGACTGTTCAGTTATTCTTGTTATAACTTTCTAGTGCCTAATAATTTGTTCTATTTAGCTCATTAATCGTTGATGGTTTGCTTCTATTACAGCTAAAACTATTTTTCACGGAAGTCACTTTTGCTAAACCAAAGAGCAGCCGAAATTCAAGCATAGGTGAGACCTATATTCATCCTTCTCTTATTTACTTTTTTCTGGTGAACTAGTGTGGTAACTTTTAAACTTTGCAATAATACTTCCTCAGTTCCTTCCCAAGTTAAACTATCCTAATAGCTAAGAGGTCAAGCTAGTCTGTGGAGCACCACAGCTGTCTAATGAAATATGATGTTTATTGTCATCCTATGAGTGCATTACCACAAGAAGAATAAAGATAAGGCCAAAAAGGGGCAAGATTTCTTGATTTAATTGAGAAATTGATTATTTAAATTGATAATGGCGTAATTTTGTGCTACGAGAAAGTGTAAAATATTTTCATATCTCTCTCTATATATATGTATATATATTCTGTGTTGTCATACTAAATGACGTAAAAGAAAACGGTAAGATTCATAATTTATAAATTTTTTATTAGCACCACTGTAACTGTTTGACAGGTGTGAAAGATAATTGCTCTCAGTAAATTCCTGTTTTCTAAAATATATCGTTGTACAGTTAAAACAAAATATACCTGATTCTTCATAGATTCTAATCTTCAAGGTTTCTCTTAAATGACATCTCCTTTTTGGCAGTCCCTTCTCTTTATCCTAAATGCAAAACACTTGCATGCAGTAAAGCAAGAGTAATAGAATTTCTGCTGCATAATCTTACATGTGATTTTGATATTAATCTCTTTGAATTGCATGCCATTCTGGAGCAAGTCTACCTCTATGGCTCTGCCTACCTTTCAGTTCTGTCACATGGTCACTTCATAGACATGCTTCGGAATGAGAGATCATTGTATCAAGTCTTGCTTAGAAGATATCCATTTCTTAAGTAACCGTTTCTTTGTGTCTATGTGGGAAAGTTTTGGACTGACAGTGACGGTGTTTTAGATGGCCTCAGAGTGAAGACAAATTCAATCCAGTGATTATATATTACGTGGATATTACTGTACTACAAAGAAACTTGTTTGAGCTCATTAAATCATGACTATTTCTCCTTTTGTCTCATTTGTGATAGAGGCATTTGCAGTTCAGAGAAATATTCCCTCCTGAAGGATTTGATGAGAAAGATTTGCATCGCCTTCTTGAAAAGGTTGGAAGTCCATCTGGTGCTGATGATCTAGGTAATTCTCATGCATCAATTTAACAGTTAAACTTTCTATGATACTGAATTCTCCAAGTTATCCTTTGTTCTGTCTCTAAGTAATTGATCAAGTCTTCAAGCTTTCAGAACTTGCATCTGAAATAGTTTACATGTGGAGTACATGTTTCACTGCTTCTCTCTCTCTCTCTCCCTCCTCCTCTCCTCCTCTCTCTCTCTCTCTCTATATATATATATATATATCTATCCGTATGTGCCATTTACTTTTCCTTCGACTCATGCATCAAAAAAATTTCAGCAATACTTTTAATAATGCAATCTTACATTAAAAAGCTACACATGTTGTGTTCCTCTTTAGAACATTGTCAGAGTGATTGAAATTTTTATACATTTGAATAACAATACCAGGGCTTGTTTGACTAGATTGCCAATGAAAGTAATATGATTGCAACTTTGTCGTTTTTATTCACTTAAAGTGAGGAGTTTTGGCAATGCTGGCTCTACACTACTACTTTGATTGGCATCCTTCTTTGAGGTCTTACTTGTAAACATTTGTTGCATGACAGATTGCAGTAGTGGTCCAGTGGATGGTTGGAAGGACCAAATAAGGTGTATATTCCGTTTTTGGCTTGCGGGGACCTCAGTGGGTATGATTCTGACCGTTCTTATCCACTTCTTAAAGGCCCAGACGGAATTTACCAGAGCTTGGATCCTGTACAGCCACCGATTGCTCCACCTTATAAGAGAGCTCTTGAAATGAAGAAAGCTTGTAATCAGGGAATCCCGGATGTTGAGAAGCTCTCTCTTGATTCTTAATCATTCACAATATCAGGTATTACCTTTCAATTTTTATAGTGAGATGATATAGACATGCAACTGATTATTGAATTACTTTTTGGGGGACCATCATAATTCATAATTATACAAGTTGTTCATTTCGAATTTGTATACATCATCATGTATTCTATCATATCATACACAAGTATTTACTTTGACTGGATGCTTACATTTTATCTTTTGCATATATATGGCATTGTAATGACAGTTGGTAATAAGGAGATTTGAACTCAGAGAGAGAGAGAGAGAGAGACCCTTTCATACAGTTTGAGGTTGCCACTGAAAGTGATTTTCCCAAGTGGTGGTTTTTGTTAATTAGTTTCTGGAAATCATATTTTATCAATTTTAGTGCAATTCTCCTCCATTATGTCTTTAGTGTGAAAGTGAATTTGTTTCTTGAATAGGTTTTTATGTTTTTTCGATTACAACTAAAATAGATATGTAGATGATATTCTCCAAAGCATATTATTTATTTATTTATAAAATATGTCTTGAGATAGTAGGTCAATTCTAAAACATGTTTCCAAGTTTTCACAACTTGTTAACTGAAAGTGTTAAAAACGTGGGTATTAATAATCTGTCTGTCCTGTCCGTCCACTTATAGCCAGCCAGCCAGCCCGGTGTTTTAAGAAAAATGGTCCAGCCGGTAAAATTTCAGAAGTTAGAATTGAAAAAATGGTCTTATTTTTTTCATCAATATAAAAAGTTAATCTTTCTGCGTGAAGGTTCTCTCTTATATTGTGTAGATTGGCCAATCGATTAATTTACCTTTGAATCAATGCATCAACTTGAGTAATCCGTCCATTATTATTATTGTTAAGTACTCTGATCCGTCCAAGACCAAGAGGGTCTCACTTAATTGCAAAATAATTGCTGTAGGCCATTTATTAAGCATTCACATTTGCATTGACCCGCCCACTGCCAAGACCAAGACTAGTCCATTTCCATGAGTTGGATGGAGTTAATACTACTTGGTCTAGTAGTAGTAGTATTTGATTCAACATTAATGCTGCTATTTAATATTTATTCTTGGGAAAGAATCTCCTAATCCAAACATGGTCCGTCCACTAAAATAGTAGTAAAACCTTTGTCCGTCCTCCCTTTAAAATTTTGTGAGGAAAATAATTTTTATTTTAATAATAGTAATTTTCAAGTTTATTAATCAAAGTTTAACAATACCCCCTCTCAACATATTATGGTTTGGTTTGGTTTTTTTTTTTTAATGAAGCTAGTAAACTACACCATCAACAAGGGGGAAGGGATCTTTTGACTTTTAAAAGAGGCAACTCACTTATGTGACATAATTTATTCATTGCTATGCATAACTACTTTCAACTCAATAAAGAATAAATAACTTGCCAACCTCTAGCTGAATTATTCCCCAAAAATATTAAATAAAATAAAAGAAGATTAGCACTTCCAGTTTTGCATATTTGATTGTGTTGAGTAACGGATGAAAATTGTTGAGTAACGGATGAAATATGAATGAGAATTGATGGTTGACTTTATTAAGGCTTAATGGACATCATTGATGGAGTTATTACATGTTTAATTCTTTGTTGGATATCTCAACTCTTTAAAAGAAGATGATCCTTCTCCTAGATAGATAGAGGAAAATATAGTGGGGAAAAAAATAAGTTTAGGCCTTCTCCTTAGTTCTTCCTTCTTGTTCGGTGATAATTTTTCTACACACGGTAGAGTTTGCTTCAGAGCTTTGTTGTATCCTGGGAGACAATTTGTCCTGCCACGGCCAAATATTGTCTTAAGGAAACTGTTCTTACAGTCCTCAAAGCTACAATTTTTTAGTCTGTTCAACGTCCATTGTATTAAGGTTAAATTTGTTTTATTTTATTTTGGGTTTTACTTTAATATCAATATAGAATTCTTTTCCGAATTTTATTGTATTTCTGCTTCTGCAAAAAGATTATTACTAATGTGGCTAACAATCTTAAGACAATATTCATTTTTGTTTTGGTTAATCTTTTATTAAGTTGCAGATTATACCTTTGTTTTGGAATACCTTGATTTGGTTTTCTTATTTGGACTGTTCTTGGTTATACTCACTTGGACCGTGCTGGAATAATTAAATAATAATATGTTTCCTATTCAAAACAGTTTTTGTTTGTTTTTTTTTTTAGACTAACTTAGTATGTTTGTATTTTCAGAATGAATATTATTCCTGAGAATGAAATTGTTCCAACTGGTCCACGTAGCAATCCCAGTTACGGTTCATGAACGGCACCGATGGATGTAACGATATCTGGTTCACGAACATTGGTTCGGTCCTATATCTGGTGCGGTTTCAGATTCGTACTCCCGCAAACCCATACCACCAATCACAATGAAAAACGTAAAAAATTCACTTTGGTGTGAATTTTAAGACTTGGCAACGTAAGATCTTTGTTTTACCTTACTATCTTTGAATTTGGCTAATTGCTTGAAAGATGATCCTCCCATTATCGGAGATGATGAGGTGGATAATGTCACCGCCACAATGCAATCTGATTGAGGCATGGAAACAATCTGATTTCCTTTGTCGTAATTACATTTTAAGCAATCTAACTCGATGCACTTTTATAGTGTATACACTATTAAGAAAAGCAGCAAATGAACTTTGGGAATCCTTAGACCAGGAAATCTGAGATCGAGAAGATGTTGGTATTAAGAAATTTTTAGTGAGCCAATTTCGAATTTCCAAATTGTTGATTCCAAAACTGTTGTGAATCAAGTTCAAGAACTCCAGCTGATTATCCATGGGATTCATGCTAAACGTATGGTAATTAGTGAATCTTTTCAAGTGGCTTGTATTATTGAAAAGTTACCACCTGGTTGGAAAGACTTCAAAAATTACCTTAAGCATAAGTGAAAGGAGATGACAGTTGAAGAACTAATTGTTAGACTTCGTATTGAAGAAGACAACAAAGGCTCAGAGAAGAAATTCTCCAATGTTGCCGCTTGATTCGAGGCTTGGGGTGAATGTGGTGGAGGTCGATAAAGACTCTAAGAAAGGAAAAAACCTCAATCTGGGTCAAATCGGGTCCTAAGGGTGGCATTTCAAGAAACTAAAATTCAATGAAAAATGCTACAATTCTGCAAAGGAGGGGCACAAGTCCTCCTCGAATGTAGGTCGCTAGAAAGTTGAAGTTTAATGAAGCACATGTTGTGGAAGAAATTGCTAGAGATGTGTCCGACATCAACTTATGTGTTTGTGATTTGAAGTCAACCTCGTTGACTCAAATCGAGGAATGGTGGTCGGATCTTGGTGCCACACGTCACGTCTCTAGCCGTGACAAAGATTCTTTTCTTCGAAATGGTTCCCAATGAGAATGGGGGAGAAGCTTCTACATGGGCAATCTTGCAACTTCCAAGATCAAGGAAAGTGGTAATCTTGTAATTACGAAGATGACTTGGAAAAGAAGTGGATCAAGAATGTTCGTATATTCTCAAATTAGGAAGAATCTTGATCTGGTAGCCTCCAAAAGTACTCATGGTTTTAGGATGGTATTTGAATCGGACAAGTTTATTTTGTCAAAAGGGAAATGTATGTGGGAAAGGGGTATGTTTGTAATGGCATGTGGAAAATTAATGCCATCTCTAAGTAAGTCAATGCTGATGATTAATAATAAGAATAATACTTCTTTTGCTTATATCATTGAGTCACTTAATTTATGGCATGGTAGACTTGGACATGTAAATTATAATACCCTACGTAGGTTAATTAATTTACAACATATTCCAACATTCCAAATTGATCGTAAACATAAATGTGAAATTTGTGTTGAATCAAAATTAACAAGATCTTCATTTCATACAGTTGAAAGAAATACATAACCACTTGATTTGATACATAGTGATGTATGTGATTTAAAATTTATACAAACAAGGGGAGGTAATAAATTTTTTATCATCATTGATGATAGTACAAAATATTGCTATGTATATTTGCTTAAAAGCAAAGATGAAGCTTTAAAGAAATTTGTTCTGTATAAGCAGGAAGTTGAAAACCAACTTAATAAGAAAATTAAGGTGGTAAGGAGTGATCGTGGTGGTGAATATGTTGAACCATTTGGTAAGTTCTGCTCCCAACATGGTATTATTCTTGAGGTTACACCACCTTACTCCCCTCAATCTAATGGGGTAGCTGAACGCAAGAATCGTACTCTGAAAGAGATGATGAATGCGATGCTAAACAGTTCTGGGTTGCCACAAAACATGTGGGGAAAAGTCATCTTATCGCCTAATTACCTTTTTAAATAAGGTGCCTCGTAAGAAATTAGACAAGACACCACATGAGTTGTGGAAAGGAATGAAACCTTCCTATAACTACTTAAAAGTGTGGGAGTGTCTTGCAAAAGTTTTGGCTCCGTTGCCAAAGAATGAAAATAGGTCCAAAGACGGTGGATTGTATTTTCATTGGTTATGCGATTCACAGTAACGCATATCGGTTTCTTGTTCATGATTCTAAGAATCCTGATATACACAAGAACACATTCATTGAATCAAAGAATGCTTCATTCTTTGAACACATTTTTCCACGCAAACGTGAAGAGATTGAATCGGGTTCTAAACGATCTCTCGAGACCGTTAATGAAGGCGGTCAAGACATTCAACATGAAGTTGAAGTAGAAGGAAATGAAGAGGTAGAGCCTAGAAGAAGTAAAAGGGCAAGGGTTGAAAAATCTTTTGGACCAGACTTTCTAACCTATATGGTAGAGGTTGAACCTCAGAATTACAGTCAGGCTATAAATTCAACAGATAGTCCTTTATGGAAAGAGGCTATAAGAAGTGAAATTGATTCCATTATGCAAAATCATACCTGGGAATTAGTGGACCTTCCTCTGGGAACGAAACCACTAAGTTCTAAATGGATTTTCACACGGAAAATGAAAGTAGATGGAACAATTGATTAAGTCTAAGGCCAAATTGGTTATAAAAGGATATGTATAAAAGGAAGGCCTTGATTACTTTGATACGTATTCTCCAAAGGTTTCGAGAATAACCTCTATTAGGATGATACTTGCTATCGCCGCTTACGGAATCTCGGCGTACATCAAATGGACGTTAAGATGACCCTTTCCGAATGGAAATCTTGATGAAGAGATCTATATGGAACAACTTTGAAGGTTGTGTAGTTCGAGCCAGAAAGAAAAGTTTGTAAATTGGTAAAGTCCTTATATGGACTAAAGCAAAACACCAAAACAATGGCATAAGAAATTTGATGATGTCGTGATGGCTAATGGCTATAATATAAGCGAATGTGACAAATGTATTTATGTCAAAATCACAAACAAAGGATATGTTATTCGTGTTTGTATGTCGATGTGTTTATCTTGATTGTGGGTAGTAATGAAAATATGGTGAAGAATACTAAGGACATGTTAAACTCTAAGTTTGATATGAAAGATATGGGACTAGGCGATGTGATTTTGGGAATCCAAATCAAGCGTTCACCTAATGGTTTCATTTAACCCGATCACATTACGTGGACAAGATACTTGGGAAGTTCATTGAGGATGATTCTAGTGAAGCTAGAACTCCTCAGACATCACCCAACATCTCAGTAAAAACAAAGGTGAAAGCGTTGACCAAGTAGAATACGCTTGAGGGTTATAGCAATCGATGTATCTCACGACTTGTATAAGACACGATATTGCTTTCCTTCGTAAGCAGTTTAAGCAAATACACGAGTAATCCGGGGATAACCTTTGGAAAGCTATCGTTAGGATACTTCGGTATCTAAGATACACTTTCGTAATTATGGATTGCCTTTATCTGAAAGAACTGCGGTATTAGAAGGATTCTCGATCTTTAGTTGGATTTACGATATAAAGAACTCCAAAGGTATACAAGTGGATACGTGTTCACTTTGGGGGAGGAGGCGATGTCTGGAAATCCTCGAAATGAAACGATCATAACCGGATCCACGATGGAGTCCGAGTTTGTAGCTCTGGATAAAAGCGGAGAAAAGCCCAGAATGGTTCTGAAACTTCTTAGAGGATATTCTGAATGGCCTAAGCTTTGTGCACACAATTTGTTTATATTGTGATAATCAAGCATCGATTAAAAGAGCACAAAGCGTGATGTATACGGTGAAAGTCGAGACACATGCGTGCGTCAATACAATCTGATTAGTAAACCGATGACTAACGGGTTATCTCTCGTTGATTATGTAAAATCAAAGGATAACATTGCGGATCCATTAACCAAAGGTTTAAACCGAGATCAAGTTAAAAGCGACATCAAGAAGAATGGGATTGATGGCCATAAATATTGAAGGTTCTATGTGAAGGAAAACCCAACCTTGTTGGATGAAGATCTCGGAATCTAGGTTGATGGGACAACCTAATTGCGTAGTATGATGTATTATCATTGTAGGGGGTCTAACACTTATCTGTAAACAATGGTATGAAATCGAATAAGGTTAAGCTATGCTTTTAATGATTCTTGTGTGTCAGTAATCTGAACAAAAAGATAAAATCACCTATGTGAGAATGAAGTGGGGTCGCTTCAAGGAAAACTAATGAGTTTAGTTCTCTTAAATTCTTGCAGAACCAGGAGATGTTCACGACCATAATGAACATAACCATGAGAACCAAAACCGTGTTATGTTGGTATTTGTGTGAGGTATATCATCGTTTATACAAACGGCAGAATAGTTCAAGGACATCACGTCTACTAGTCAGCCAGTAAGGTAAATATACTTCACAAGGGAAGGTTCAAGGGTTGATGCCTACCTATCCTATGTTAATATCAACTGTAGAGAGTTATCACCACATCGAATTCCTTTATTTTCAATTTTCATTCATGTGGGGGATTGTTGAGTAACGGATGAAATATGAATGAGAATTGATGGTTGGCTTTATGAAGGCTTAATGGACATCATTGATGGAGTTATTACATGTTTAATTCTTTGTTGGATATCTCAACTCTTTAAAAGAAGATGATCCTTCTCCTAGATAGATAGAGGAAAATATAGTGGGGAAAAAAATAAGTTTAGGTCTTCTCCTTAGTTCTTCCTTCTTGCTCGGTGATAATTTTTCTACACACGGTAGAGTTTGCTTCAGAGCTTTGTTGTATCCTGGGAGACAATTTGTCCTGCCACGGCCAAATATTGTTCTTACCGTCCTCAAAGCTACAATTTTCTAGTCTGTTCAACGTCCATTGTATTAAGGTTAAATTTGTTTTATTTTATTTTGAGTTTTACTTTAATATCAATACAGAATTCTTTTCCGAATTTTATTGTATTTCTGCTTCAGCAAAAAGATTATTACTAATGTGGCTAACAGATTGTATTATTTTTTAAACATTTTGCACAATTTTATATATACACGGAAAGAAATATTGCACTAATTAATTAAGATTATTGTGGAGACAATTGAACTCCATTTGTCATAAAAAAATAAATAATACACAAAACTTGTTTTCTTAATTTCTGCACAATGAATAATTACGCCCTTTTTTTTGGGAATTTACATAATTTTCTCCACTATGAAAAAGTTCCATCCATTTCTAATTAATGATATGATAAACAGCAGCAATATTTAATTAGAAGGCCAGGTTTCAAGAAATTGAATTTGATTTCTGCAAACAGGAAGAGGAATTCAAGAACTCGATACAATCCTCAATAGCTTGGGCTCTATGAGAATCAAGTGGGTCTGCATATGATCTGGACCTGGGCAAACTAGAGGAAGAGACTTTCCCCGAGGATCTTTTCATGGACATAAAACTCAGTGCTCTTCCCACCTTTGCTCCTATACGCTTCAGAAATCTCTCCGCCGAGGAATTCTTCGACGACGACGACAGCCTGATGCTCCAAACACCAATTATGACCCTCTTCCGGTTGCCACCTTTGTTGAAGATTGTTGTTGGTGGGTTTTCATGATTGGAATCAGAGCCGAAGCTCACTCTCTTGCTCATTTTCTTAATTTGTGTGCGAGTGTGAGTGTGAGTGTGAGTGTGAGTGTGAGAGAGAAGGGGAGAGAGGTGTAAAGATGGAAGAAGGGATAGTTGGTTAATTGGTGGGAGGTATTTATTGATGTTTGAGAGAGAGAGAGAGAAGGAAGTTGAGGAAATTAAAGATAAAGAAGGGTTTTAATTTGGTTCTTTATTGTGTGAGGAATTAGAATCTTTAGGAGTATTTTAGTATGAAAAATTTTATGGTGGTGGTTGTTTATTTGAGATTAGTCAAAAATATCATTTTAAACACGATTCATAAATGATTTTACATGTGAATATATGAGTTTCGACACGATTGCCGCTTAGTTGAGATTGACTGAATACCAAATAATTTTTAACTTTACAAATTCAATTTATATATATATATATATATATATTGATTATTGAGGGAACATCTGCAGTCAACTCGTTTTATTTAAATTGAAGGAACGCTTACAGGCTACTCATCTTCCAAGCCCCTCTTATATATCAACATTAATTCTAAGAATGCCATGCCTATATATATATATATATATATATATATATATATGAAAAAACACATGCAGACTACTCGTCTTAATTCAGGCCCTTCCTATCAAGTTAATTACTCATTGTTTGCAAGCTACTACTATAATACTAACGTTTTAAGTATATATATAGGGATTATTATAATTAATTTATTTTTGTATATATATCTCCTATGAGATAAAGAAAAAAAAGGATTAATTAATTTTCTAAACCTTGTGAGTTGTAAGGGCAACGGTAATAAATATTCTTGGCATGATTGTTTGGAAAATCTCCGAGTCAAATTACTACTCTCTCCGTTCCTTAATATAGATCGTTTTAGAGAAATATTTTTGTTCCTAAATATAAGTCGCTTAAGAATTTTCAGTAAGCATTAATTGCTTAGTTTCTAATATTACCTCAAGTAATAAATATAATTTTGGTTCTCTCACTATTTTTTGTCCAATAAATAACACTCTTTTTTCAATACAAGGGCAATATAAACAATTGATAGTATATTTTATGTTTTACAATCATTTCCTTAATACTTGTGCACAACTCTAAAACGACTTATATTAAAGAACGGATAAAATAGTTGATAACTGATTAATTAATACTATTACTACTATTAATTAAGTTGTCATGTTCTTAATTGGTATATATAGTTAATTCCATTTGGCTAAAAAATTTAATAATTTTGGGGACCAAGACCAACTCATCAGCCATAATATATATATATATATATATATATATATATATATATATATATATATATATATTGATTCGGATCAATGCACTTTTATTTTATTTACCGTGCTCATCCCCCCTTTAATGACGGACAGAAACGATTTGATTACTCACATACAACCGTCGTTTATACTTTTAATGACGCTTATATGTTGTCCGTCATTAAAAGTATGAAGCGACGGTTGTATGACCAAAATCGTCGTTGAATTAAAATCATTAAAGGGGGTGAAGTGAGTGAAAAGATAAAGGGTATGCTTGATCCGATCAGATATATATATATATATATATATATATATATATATATATATATATATCGGATCAGTCAAGCATACCAGTTATCTTACTCACGTCTGCTTCACTACCCTTTTAATGACGATTTTCGATCATACTGTAGTAAATACATACTTTTAGCGACGGACAACATATAAGCGTCATTAAAAAAAGTATGAGCGACGGTCAGATAAATCAAATCGTCGCTAAAAAGGTAAATGATAATGAATAAGATACGATAATCTTTCTCTCTATATATATATATATATATATATATATATATATATATGGAGCCCTTCCATATAGGTTCTTTGTGAGAATGTCTGACAACAACCTTTTTTGGATAGTTGATAAATTGATCGCATGGTGAGATGAGTCTTAATATTTGATAAGCCAAGCCTTGACATGCAAACTTTTATTTTAATATAAACACCTACATGGTCAACATCTTGTCAATTACATTTAAAAGCAATTTTATTATTAAAAAACACGGTAATTAAATGCGACTTATGCATTTGTGTCTTCTTTTAACGCATAACATGATAACTCTATATATATATATATATATATATTGTGCTTCTTTTACATTAAAAAAAAAAAAAAAAATTCCAAAAGCAAGCACAACCTCTTACTTTACATTAAAAAAAAAAAAAAAAATCAAACCCAAGATAACTCTTTTATTTGTTAAAAAAAAAAAATAAAAAAAATCAAGCCAAGCACAACCTCTTACGGCTTATACATAAAAAAAAAAAAAAAAAAAGAATCTAAAGCCGTCACAACCTCTTACGACATGTAAAAAAAAAAAAAAGAATCCAAGCCAACTTAACTTCTTACGCTTGCTTGCACAAAAGTTCTTTACTTGCTATTCTAAATAAAATATTTGTTATTTTTATAACTCTTTCATTTATTAACAAATAAAGAATTATAATTCAAATAAAAAATAATATCCTATTTTATAAAAATATATTTTTATAATTTTTATTTCTTTATTTTATAAAAATATTTTATAAAAATAAAGAATACAAAATATTTTATAACAAATAAAGAATATAAAATATTTTTATAACAAATAGCAAATATTTTATAAAAAATAGCAAATATTTTATAAAAATAAAATATATTTTTATAATTTTTTATTTGCTATTTTATAAAAATATTTTATAAAAATAAAGAATACAAAATATTTTATAACAAATAAAGTTTATAAAATATAAAATATTTTTATAACAAATAGCAAATATTTTATAAAAAAAAGCAAATATTTTATAAAAATAAAAATATATTTTATAATTTTTTTATTTCTATTTTTATAAAAATATTTTATAAAAATAAAGAATACAAAATATTTTATAACAAATAAAGTTTATAAAATATTTGCTATTTTTATTTGCTATTTGTTTATAAAATAAAGTTTATAAAATATTTTTATAACAAATAGCAAATATTTTATAAAAAATATTTTATATTCTTTATTTGTTATAAAATATTTTTATAACAAATAGCAAATAAAAATAGCAAATATTTTATATTCTTTATTTGTTATAAAATATTTTGTATTCTTTATTTTTATAAAATATTTTTATAAAAATAGCAAATAAAAAATTATAAAAATATATTTTTATAAAATAGGATATTATTTTTATTTGAATTATAATTCTTTATTTGTTATTAAATGAAAGAGTTATAAAAATAACAAATATTTTATTTAGAATAACAAGTAAAAGAACTTTTTGTGCAAGTAGTAAGAAGTTGTCTTTGGGTTTGGATTCTTTTTTTTTTTTTTTTTGTACATGTAGTAGTAAGAGGTTATGCTTGGTTTGATTTTTTTTTTTTTTTTTTTTTGTATAAGCCAAGAAGAGGTTGGCTTATTGATTTTTTTATTTTATTTTTTTTTTAACAAATTGTAAGAGGTTGTCTTAGGTTTGATTTTTTTTTTTTTTTTTTTACCGTAAAGCACAAGATATATATATATATATAGGAGTTCTTGTTATGCGTTAAAAAAAAAAAAAGTAGGACAAGTCGTATGTACCGGTGAGTTTTTTAATAATAAAAATTCGTTTCTTTTAAATGTCTTGACAAGATGTTGACCATGTAGAGGTATTTATATTAAAATAAAAAGCTGCAGATGTTGCATGGCTTATCAAATATTAAGACTCATCTCTACCATGCGATCAATTTATCAACTATCCAAAAAAGGATTATCATTGATTCTCACAAAGAACCTATTGTTATGTATAGAAACCTATATATATATATATATATATATATATATAGCTGATAAGATGTGTCAGGGAATGAAAATTAGCACACTAGTATGGAAAATTTTGAGTAGGAAAAAATTATGATGAATATGAATAACAAGTAAAATGGGTTTTTGTTTTTTGGGTCAAAAGTGAAGAGGAGTGGTGGAGCCATTAACAAGAGTGGGGATAGTTTAAATTCTTATTATTAAGGAGCTGAAAAGGAATACTAATAAACAAAGAGACAAGAAGATTTGATACCATTTCTTTTTCTTTTATTTTAAGATTTAAAATGGGCGGTAGGCGGTAGCTCTCCTCTCCTCTTGGTTTTGCTTGCCATTTTGATTATGCTCAAGAATCACCCTTGATTGATTCTAAAGATGTTTCTTATAGTGATTTCATTTTGAAAAATGATATATCCGACCATTTTTTATATCATTTTTTTATTGCATGAATAATTATATATAATTAATAATATTTTAACGATATATTTAATATAGCGAGTCAACCTTATAATTGTATCTAAATATTATGCATTGATATACACTAAGATCGTAATTCGAAAAAAAGCACAACTCTATCATTTTTGTGCAGTAGATAAAGGAAAAAGAGAAAAAGTATTGAATTTGGGTTGGGGACATTGCGGAGGGGCTTGGCGTGAATATTAGGGAACCAACAGTCGTTCTTTGTCTTTATTTACCGTCTTTGAATCTTTGACAATAAAGTTAAAATAATGATACTATCTCATAAAAAAATATTTATATTTTGTGGATCCCACATGTTATATGTGTAAGTATGTGAATATTATATGAATTTTTTTATGTGATAATAACATTGTTGATAAATTTACAATAGTTGGTGACAAACCGAAAAGTGCCAGTAGTATTTTGAATGCTACCTCTCTCTCTCTTTCTCTCTCTCTCTCTCTATATATATATATATATACTAGTCATACTACTCGTGTCTCCAGCACTATATACGAAAAGGAGAAGAGATTGTCGGCGCTAGAGAATGAAAGAGACAGAGAACGAGCAGGACGAGAAAGAATGAAAGAGGATATGAGAACAATTTTTTTTCCTTTGAAGTTAAATAGGATATAATGGAGGGTATCGTTTATTAGGGTGAGCGAAAAATTCAAATTGTTAATTAGATATATAGTATGAAACATATAACAAAAATAAAAATAAAATGTAACCTATTAATTAGAGTAAATATTCACTCTTAAACGTATAAGAAAGCAATTAATTAGAGTACATATCCTCGTGCCATTGTTTTGTGCTCGCCTCTTCCAATAAAATTTTGCAAAATTAAAGTCCTGAGACTTTGGTTTTAAAAATTATTGATTAATCATAACATATAGCAAACTCTTAATTATAGGGGAGGGAGAGGAGAAATTTTGGATTAAGCCAATAAGCCCTTTGTAATTTCCTCTAGAACATGCGTGAATATTATTTATTTAACTCAAAAATGTTAGATAACTCAAATTAAATCTCATTTTATTTAGTTAACTCAAGATTCACATTAATTCATTTAAGTCTAGCCAATACAATTGTGAAAATTGATAACTATCTAAAGTAAGTTTTTTTAAAAATTATTATTATTATTTAAAGTTAACTGAATAGTCAATAAGAAATTAAATCATATTAGATCCCATATGTTTTAAATTCATTTTGAGTTAATTTCAAACTCAAAAAATTTGATATGAATTCATTTAACTTTACAATTATGAAAATTATTAACTATTTAGAAGCATTACTAGCTACAAGTTTTATTTTTTATATACATAAAACAAGAAGTTAAATTAATCGTATAAATTTTGAATTTAAAAATATTTAAAATTAATTTTAAAAAATCAATTTAATCTTATATTTAGGACAGTGAGTAAATAATAACTGATGAAAATTTATACAAGGAGAGAAAGCAATATAATGATAGGAGTATGGGTATTCGGGGATCTGATTCTTTTCCGAGTCCTTTAAGTTTGGTTATTGATGATTGTAAGTAACTCCTCTTTGATATTGAGAATTGTTGTATTTGTTTTATTAGGCGGTTAGCGAACGGTGTCGCACATTCTTTAGCTTGTGCGTCAGGTTCTATGTCTGGTAGCCATGTTTGGATAGGTTCTCCACCTCCCTTTGTTTGTAATACTTTGACGTTGGATAATCAATACTAGTACTCCATACTTTCTCAAAAATAAAAAATAAAATATAATGATAGGAATATGGGCCATATCTATCATTTTTATGCTAATCGGCCCAAAGTCTGGCCATCTGAAGCATTAATGGTTGAGTTGGGTAATAATTTAATACGTTATGCTGGGTCAGACCTAAATCACATGTTCATATTTTAGTTGGGCTTCCGTTCACGTAGACTATTAGTTACTATTATATGGGCTGAGCTTGTTTATTATAAGTCTGGCCTGATAGCAGTCTTATTGATTCAGCTTAAAAAAAGATTGCCCTTGACAATTGATATCTCCCTTAAAAAAAAGTAGTTGGAATATCATGGACTCACATACACGTGAAAGTGATCTCGTGAAAATATTAATTTTTTTTTATAAAAATAACAATCATCTTTATTTTAAATTTAGAGAACTATGTTTAAAGTATCTGATTATTATAGCAAAATTGTTAAATCAATAATTTTTTTTGAGTGTAATTTTGGGAGAAGCTCAAATGTCATACTTATATAAAATAAATTTGCATTAAACTATTGACTTAATCCACATAACCATATACAATGTTTTATAGATTAATTTTAAATACATATATTTAATTTAATATTAATTAATACTACTACTCGTAACTTTGTCTTTTTGGTGTGCCAACTTGTTGATTATCATTAAAACATAATTAAACATCTTAACAACTTCCGCAATGTCTTTATATTATACGCTAAGGATATGATATTTATTTAAGGATGGAAAAAACAAGAAGCTACCCCAACCACACGCACCTAATTGCATGTTCAATGTATTAATTTTTAAATTACGTCTCTTAACATTTCATACTTGAGTTGAATGCAATAAGTACCAACGGTCCATCTTTATACTCTTATGTGAGATAATTCCAAAAGTATTATGTCCCCATAACCATATCCAAGAGAATGTACAAATAGTTCGGGTTCAATTCATACTCGTTTGACTAAAAGTTTGATTGAGTTCGACTCTCGACTCGGAATATAAATAAGTTAAATATGAGTAAATTTTAAAGTTTGATAAATTACTCGAACCTCCCCAAATTTGATACTCGGACCATATTCGTTAGAAAAATTCAAACTGTTCAGACTAGATTCGGAATCGTGTTAGACTCGATAGCTAAATGAGCCTCAATCAAATTTTATTTTATACTCAATATATAGTTCGACTCGGTTCATTTACACTCTTAATTTTATGTCCCAAAATTATACATGTACTCTACGTTTAATCTCATTTGAACATGTGAACGAGTTAAAATTTTATACACTAGCGATATAATCACAAGTGGTGTTAGAACTATTATATATTATTAATAAAATATTTAAGTTGTATAAAATTATTTTTATTTTGATGACCTGTATGATTTTAACACCGTTCTTGTATATACGGTCGGTTAATGTATTAAAATTTTAACTCCACGTAAACTTATTACAACTTTTGAAAAAGTAACATAACATTTTTCTTTTTCTTTTTTATATTTATATATATGCGAAATTAATGATAAATGTATATCAAGAGTATTGTTCAGCTTGTAATGGTGAAGTGGAAAATAATTTGTAAAGAGAGTAATATTGAAGAAATAAGAACTTGAGTCATAGTTTAGTTTAAATAAGGGAATGAGTTTAGAATTATGTTTGTTTGTAAGGATTATAATTTCGAGATTATAATTTATGGAATTATAATTTTAAGACTATTAATTCTAGAATTATAATCCGAAATTATAATTATAATATTAAGACTATTAAGCCATTTTATAATCTCGAGACTAATAGTCCCAAGTCTAAATTTGAAAACAAACAAAAATACTTGAGATTAATAATTCTACCCCAAATATAATCATCGCAAAACAAAGATAAGATACGAGTAATATTAAAATTGTGAAATGAAAACTCAATGCCACCTTATTACAGAACACATAGTAGGAATTCCATATTGACCAAACCTCTTCATATATATATATATATATATATATATATATATATATATATATATATATATATATTAATGATATACGCTGTGACGATCCTAAAATATGTCTATTCCATCCAATCTATTTTGAGTTGTCAATACATGGTACAGAAACAACTACAATTTTATTAATAAAACATATAAACTGTGAGTTTAAATACAGATATTGTCATCTAGACAATATCCACACGCAAATAAATTCCCATCATAATTATTGATACATTATTTTATAAAAATAGTGAGGACTACTAATAAAACAACTCTCTCTAGAACCTTCATTCCATACTCCGACTAGTACTCGCTACATTCTCGCCTCCTGAGAAGAAAAATGGAACAAAAAGGAAAAGGGTGAGCTAACTAAAGCCAAAGAAAGAATATTATGACTAAGTTAATATACAACAAATTATCGTTAGTCTTCAACAGGGAAAAATCTGAGAGAATACATTAAATAACAAGTTTTAGATCAATATTCGCAGCGAAAAATATTAATTCATAGAAGAGTTACGTAGAGGATGAAATCTACTAATATCTATGAATTTAATAGTCCATCATTATTATTTTATCCCTGTAACATCAATCAATATTCATCTTGAATCAAATATTCATCTTTGCACCACATGCCAAAGATATTCATCAGTCGGTCATGTTCATCTAAACACTTGTTCATCTTTGTACCACGGGCCAAAGATATTCATCAAGAAATCATTCATCTTTGCACTACAGGCCAAAGATATTCAGTAATATCATCATTTAAAACGAGGATGATGAAAATATTTTAAAGAAAGCGAATCCGGTGAAACAAAAAGAACAAGTATTACTTAATTACATTTCAAATTTATTTCATGTCCAAAAATACCTCATAAATAATCATAGTGGTGTAAAATTCAAGAATGATCAAAATATGGATACAATCAAAGTTAGTATCCACAATAGATATTTTGGACGAAAAGAAAAATTTTATTTTTCTGTGAATAGTGCCGTATTCATAAATAGTGTCGTATACGTGAATAGTGTCGTACACGTGAATAGTAACTTCGACACCAAAAGTTCTAAATTCGATAAAAACTTCAGATCAATATTTCAGCATAATGATATTGAAGAAATAATATCATTACGAAAAAAATAATATCTCTTACCTCACAAAGACAGTACTTCTAGTTGAAACACCGGATATAGGCTATGACTTGAACTTGCACCGTATAACAACACTCAAAGTATACTCACAAGAATACGCTCAATATATCGAGAGAGAAATAGAGAAAACTTCAGTTTTGGTGTGATTTTCAATTTAACCCAAGACCCTATTTATAGGAAATTGCTTAGAACACAAGCGAAAATTGAATATAATAGTAATATAATTATACAAATTTTCCTTAGCCCACCTTTTGGTCAAAAAAACCAGCCAATACGCATGTTAATGATGTCCAAAAAATACAAAAACGTTTTTCTAACAAAAATAATTTAAACTCCAAAAAATCAATTCACTTTTAGATATCTGAAAACTTCAATAATTCACAATAAATAGCTCTTTTATCAGAAAATTCGAATCTCATGACTTTTTTATAGGAAATTCAATTCTCTACAACTTTGCAGAAGAAAGTTTTTCCAAATTCCAAACAGAAATTGACCGAAATCCACAAACGGGCGATTTTACAACGTTATAATCAAATTTCGGTCAATAATTGTGTCCACCAATACACAAAATATGTGTTAAACATTTAATGCCACAAAAATACTCTTCCTCCTCATATACTCATATATCCCACATTCATTATAAAAATAATATATTTAAAAGAATTATTTATAAGAAAAAGATAAAATATTAATTTTCAACAATTGTCACATTAAAATTTTCCTCCATCTATATCCTCATAAAATCAATATTTTCCTCATTATATATATCAATAATTAATTATTCATAAATAATATTACACAATCACATTATTGACAATCGTGGGTTTTCCAGGGAAAGAGGGCTTTCAATAAAGATTTCTCACTTCTTGGCCTTGATTAGGTGACCAAACCTCCTGTAGAGCGTAACTTTCTAGACATTGCCAATAATGTTTTCTAATAATATTATTCGAGATAATATGAATTATTGTCTAGATAATGGAAAATAATCGTGTAGTGACAATTATTGAAACAACGATAATATAAAATATCAACGCAACAATTATTGAATCGATAAAATAAAAATCTTTGAGCGAAGCTTCTGTAACAATTATTGAGTAGTGCTTCTTACGTAAGAACAAATAATTGGTGCAATCTGGTATCCATCTTGTGCAACAACGTATTCATTGTGTTTTAACCAAAGGGTATTCAAGTGATTATTGGCAGTAATAACAACTTATTCTTGTCGTTTTCTTCCTCCAATCGCTTTCCGTTATGGGGCCCACACATAGCTGCGCCGTCATACGAATATTCCCCGACAGTACGAATATTCCACGACCAAACGAATATTCCCGACAACAATGAATATTTTATAACTACTTGCTTATTTGAAATATTTGCGCATTTTACCCATAACTAACCACATTAATCAAATCAACCCTTACTATTTCAAAATGATAATTAGAGAAATTAAATATTTATCTATAAAAAGTTGGGATCTTACAACCTCCCCTCCTTATGAAATTTCGTCCTCGAAATTGACGACGACGATACTGGTGTTTTGAAAAGATGAGGATACCTCGCTTTCATTTCCGTTTCCAACTCCGGTCATTTCTTGATAGCATGGTTTCTCCACAAAATCTTAACTTGTGGTATAACCTTCGTGCGTAGGACATCTTTCCTTCCTATCCAAAATCTTGACGGTACCTCTTCATACGTTAAGTCTTGACTATCTCTTACGGTTCTAACTTCGATAATGTGGTTCGGGTCGTCCACATATTTACGTAACATCGATACGTGAAAAGCGTTATGAACACAGCGTCATACTTGGCGGTAAAAGCGAGTCTATAGGCCACAGTTCCTACTCGATCGAGGATTTCAAATAAACCAATAAATCGAAGGTTTGAGCTTTCCTCACATCGCCAATTCTCGTTTTTGGAATAATAACTTCTTACACCTCCTTCTTCATATTCATCGACTCGACATTGTATACGAAAGCGATTTTAACTTTATCGATAAAAGTCGATTATACTCGTATATCATCACGTGGGTACCTAGAGTTTTCATCTCCATATCTAATATTTGTAAGTTATACGAAATGAGTCTTTGACAATATTATACTCGTACTCGTATACGATCTTTTACTCAACACGTCAGCTACCACGTTCGCTTTTCCAGGATGGTATGGTCAGAACATGTGCCGAAATGAGTCTCCTATTGAGTTCTTCGAAGCTCTTTCCACATTCCTTGCTCCATTCGAATTTTGTATCTCTACGAGCCAGCTGCGTTAATGGAGTAGCGATTCGAGAAAATCTTTCCACAAAATCTTCGATAATAACCAGCTAAGCATAGAAAGCTATGTATTTCGATTACTGACTTAGGTTGCTCTCAACTGTGACTCATATCCTAATCTTGGATAAGACGTCACAATGACACCTATCGCTTTACTCATCTAACGAATATGGCGCCCCTACGGAGAGTCGAAAGCGGTGTATTCCACAAAGAAGTCACCGGATAAAGGCTCGGGTACCAAATTCTATAGTTGAATTTTTAACTCACGAAGTTTAATAGAGCCATGAGATTTTAGAAATGGGTTTTGTCTTAGGGTTCAAAATCGATACAAAATTCAATATCACACTTTGGGAGTAAGCCAAGAAATTCTTCAAGAAATACGTCAGGAAAGTCAATAACAACAGGAATATTATTCAAATCTGACGTGTCTTTATTCAAATCCATAACATGGGCTAAGAAAACTTGACATCCGTTTTTCAATAAACGAATGACTTTATGGCTTGATATGAAAGTGTTTGACTTCAATGGTTTGGTTGCTTGAATTCGAATAATAGGTTGCTTAGGAATATGAAAACTAACAACCTTACGAAAGCAATCAATTTTGGCATGATGAGTAGTTAACCAATCAATCCCCAAAATCACATCAAAAGCAAGTATCTTTAAAGAGATAAGATCAACAGGTAATGTGATGGTGCCAACTTGAATCAAGCAAGATTTCTAAATAATGGATGTAATGAAAGTTTCTCCTAACGGAGTCTCCACAGAGATAGGTCAAAGTCTAATTTCTCGTAGTCAAGTTCAAACGTTGAGCCGTAAGCAAGAGAGATAAAAGAATGGGTAGACCAGATATCAAGTAAGGTATAAACTTCGCAAGAATTTATAAATAGCTTTACCCGTGATCACCTCGTTTGGGTTCTCGCATTTTGACCGATCCACAACAAACGCTTCTTCCAGAACCGATTGACTTTGACTTTTCGGGATGACCTTTTGAGTCACCATCCCCATCGGGCTTTGTTTCGCATTCTGCGTCATAATCTCGAGCGATATGTCCTTTCTTTCCACAATTATAAGATACCTTGAACTGTTGTGGGCGGTTTGTGTTGAGCTTGAAGATGAAACGCATACGTGAAATTAAAATTTTAAAGCAATTTACGAAACCCTAAAAGCAGGATCCATGCGAAAAAATCAATTAATTCGAGAGGTTTAGAGATTATACCACGGATATGAAAAATGAGAATCAAACCGATGCGCCTCGAATCTCCAACTTAATACAAACCGATCAGGTTACTTCTGCAGTATCCACATCGAACGCATGCAGACAAGCAGTCGAACGATTCTGCAATAAGAAGGACTCATGCAGCATTAGCCACCAAAAAGAATGGATTTTACAAACTGTTTTTCTCTAGTCTCTCAAGAAGCGGCTAGGATTTTTCAATTATGATATCACCCTAAGTAGGCTATATATATCATATATATAGTAGTTAAAAGGAATTAATCAAATCAAAACCTAATTTCATAAAATTCAAATTATATATATATATATATATATATATATATCTTAATTAAGTCTTACTTAATTAATATACATATATACAAATTATTTTATTATTCGTGATTTAAATACTATTAATCATATTAATATATTTAAATCCTTAAAATTTAAATTAATTCCCTTTTAAATAACGTTACATGTGTGTGACCATATAGGTTATTATTACGTTGGCAATAATTTTAAAATCATATTATAAAATTATAAGCGGTGAATGCATCTAGTAATGCATCACCGCTACCCAAGTAATAATAAGATCGATGATTCGATCTGCAACTTTTTTCGTGACCAATGTTTCAATGTAATTTAATCCTTTTAACCTTAATATCTAGATTAAACTCGAGTCATGGAATGTGTCATACTCTTCATAATTTAATCGAGTTTTCTTGATCAATGAGTAGACTATATGAAACAAATCACTATTTGAGCATGGCCTTGCATTTCATAGTCTACTCAATCAAGAGGCCTATGGATATCACCCATAATATATAGGATGGTTAAATTCCATCTAGATCACTTTCATATTTCTCACACGATTAATGATGAACTCAATAATCACCTTTATAGTCCACCCTATTAAAGGTGACATTTGATGATATCAAAGTACATAAATTCTCGTGTAGTAATATAAGCGATTTGTGTCGGAGGACCATTACATCATTGTCACTATGAGAATTGTTAATGACACTTCGCATAATGCTCCATATAGAATTCTCATGGTGGGTCCATCCGGTTCATCGTTCTCAACATGTATCTACGCATCATTGACTTAATATCTCATATATTTATGACCAATGAGATTTGGTCGTCAATCGATCCACATACTTAGTCTCAATGCATCATTGTTGTCCCATCAACAATGATACTCGATTAGGGACATTTAAGAACAACGATACTAATGGTAATATATAATCTCGTATTCAAGTCACATACTTGAAACTATATAATTTGTATTACTATTCTAAGGAATTTTATTATGTTAACAATTATATTACATGATAAATAAAATCATAATAAAATCATATATTTATTCAATCAAATATAATATCAAAACGTTAAACAATTATATCAAATAATTGGCCTCTAGGGCATAAACTCTAACAGTTTGGACTGATATGTCCCTCTTTCCCGCATTTAGAGCATATGACAGGTGGTCGTTCTCCTCCCTTAGAACCAGTTGCTGCCGGCACTGTCGTCTTCACATGGTTGTTGTTAAATCTCCTCTTTTTAAAATCTCCTCCTGACTCGCTTCTTTTGTTTTCATGACCATGATTACCACGGTAGTGGTTACCATTTTGTCTCGTTTTTTCTTTCTCCGTTGGTTATCGTTGTTTTGTTGGCCGCTTATCCCCGGTATGATCACGGTTGTGGACCTCGATTGGCCGTACTTTCGTTATCTCGCGCTCAATAATTGAGCCACATTTTACAACATCTCGAATATAAAGAAAATTTATGAGAGATAAGATATTTAGAATCTGGGTTTTAAACCTCTCATAAACATCCTCGTCATTCGTTCCTCATTCTCTACCAAATGAGGTGCAAACTCGATAACTCTGAACTTCGCCTACCGTATTGGGACACCGTCATGTTGTTTTGTTCTAGTCTAATAAACTCTACCTCTTTCATATGGCGAATACTTTCAGGAAAGTATTTTTCGTTGAAAAGTTTTTGAAACGTTTCCCAAGACATGTGGAGTGTGGCAGGCTGGGTCCGTTTCACAAACTCCCACCAGTAATCTGCCTCGCCACGGAACATAAAGGTGGCGAATGGAACCTTCTGTTCCTCCGTGCATCCCAAGACATCGAATATCTTGGTAATTTGCTTGACCCATGTTTCCGCCATGATCGGATCAGGACTTTCTTTTAAATTCGGTGGTCTGACTCTTTGAATCTGCTTGTTATGACAACCCGTGAATTGCTATCATTTCCTCCTCTGTATTTTGAACACGATTCTCCTCAAATGCGATTTTGCATGAATCGCAAAAAGCTTCTAAACATCCTCGTTCATCATCTCGCTTCACGGTGGTGTTGTTCATGGGAGGAACATTGTCGACTGTTGCATGTTCTCCTTGTTGGTAGTACAAAGCGTCTCCACGGTCTCATTTCACTTTGTTAATATTCTCAAATCGACATTCTCAAATCTTTGTCTATAAAACAAGGGTTAATTAAGGAAATCAATATATCACATAATATTCCTATATCTTGACCAACTAACAAATAAGTTTAGGTAGGACACACTAGCGAAGGATTTACTCGTCTCTCCCTCCTAGTTCTATTCCACGATCTCATGGAGATCATATCCCTAAGCTACGATACCAACTGTGGCGACCCTAAAGCAGGTCCATTCCATCCAACCCATTCGAGTTGTCAATACATGGTACGAAACAACTACAACTTTATTAATACAACATATAAAGCTGTGAGTTTAAATACGAGATATTGCCATCTGCATAATATCCACACGCAAATAAATCTCCATCATAATTATTGATACATTATTTTACAAAAATGGTGAGGACTACTAAACAACTCTCTCTAGAACCTTCATTCCATACCCGACTTAGTATTACCATTACATTCTCGCCTCTAAGAAGAAAAATGGAACAAAAAGGAAAAGGGTGAGCTCAACTAGCCCGAAGAAAAGAATATTATGACTAAGATAATATACAACAAATTATCGTTAGTCTTCAACAGGAAAATCTGAGAGAATACATTAAACAACAAGTTTTAGATCAATATTCGCAATGAAAAAATATTAATTCATGTAAGAGTTACGTGAGAGGATGAAATCTACTAATATCTATGAATTTAATGATCCATCATCATTATTTTATCCTCGTAACATCAATCAATATTCATCTTGAATCAAATATTCATCTTTGCACCACAGGCCAAAGATATTCATCAGTCGGCCATGTTTATCTAAACACCTGTTCATCTTTGCACCACGGGCCAAAGATATTCATCAAGAAATCATTCATCTTTGCACTACAGACCAAAGATATTCAGCAATATCATCATTTAAGACTGAGGATGATGAAAAATATTTTAAAGAAACGAATCCAGTGAAACAAAAGAACAAGTATTACGAATTCGTATTTTAGCTATTTCATGTCCAAAAATACCTCATAAATAATCATAGTGGTGTAAAATTCAAGAATGATCAAAATATGGATACAATCAAAGCTAGTATCCACAATAGATATTTTGGACGAAAAGGAAAATTTTATTTTTACGTGAATAGTGTCGTATTCATGAATAAGTGTCGTATCGTGAATAGTCTTAGTATCACGTGAATAATAACTCAGAGCACCAAAAGTTCCAAATTCGATAAAAACTTCAGATCAATATTTTTGAAGATAATGATATTGAAGAAATAATATCATTCTGAAAAAAATAATATCCCTTACCTCACAAAAAAAAGATTTTTAGTAAACAACAGGATATAAATTTATGACTTGAACTTGCACACGTATAACAACACTCAAAGTATACTCACAAGAATACGCTCAATATATCGAGAGAAATAGAGAAAACTTGAGTTTTTGGTGTGATTTTCAATTCTAACCTAAGCACCCTATTTATAGAAATTGCTTAGAACACCAAAACAGAAAATTGAATATAATATTAATATAATTATACAAATTTTCCTTAGCCCACCTTTTGGTCAAAAACACCAGCCACACATGTTAATGATGTCCAAAAAAAATACAAAAACGTTTTTCTAACAAAAATAATTTAAACTCAAAATCAATTCACTTTTAGATATATCGAAACTTCAATAATTCACAATAAATAGCTCTTTTATCAGAAAATTCGAATCTCGCGAATTTTTATAGGAAATTCAATTCTCTACAACTTTGCAGAAGAAAGTTTTTTGAAATTCCAAACAGAAATTGACCGAAATCCATAAACGGACAATTTTATAAAGCTATAATCAAATTTGATTCGATAATTGTGTCCACCAACACACACAAAACATGTGTTAAACATTTAATGCCACAAAAATACTCTTCCTCCTCATATACTCATATATCCCACATTCATTGTAAAAATAATATATTTAAAAGAATTATTTTATAAGAAAAAGATAAAATATTAATTTTCAACAATTGTCACATTAAAATTTTCCTCCATCTATATATCTCATAAAATCAATATTTTTCTCATTATATATATCAATAATTAATTATTCATAAATAATATTACGTAATCACATTATTAACAATCGTGCGAGTTCAAAGAAAGAGGGCTTTCGATAAAGATTTCTCCTTACTTGGTAGTAATGATTAGGTGACAAACCTCTTCTGAGCGTAACTTTCTAGACATTGCCAATAATATTTTCTAATATTATTATTAGGATAATAAGAATTATTGCTCTAGATAATGGAAAATCTTGTGTAGTGACAATTATTGAAACAACGGTAATATAAAATATCAAAGCAAGAATTATTGAATCAATAAAATAAAATCTTTGAGCGATGAAGCATCTGTAACAATTATTGAGTAGTGCCTTCACGTAAGAATCAATAATTGGTGCAATACCGCAATATTTCTTGTGCAACAACGAAATATTCTTGTGTTTTAACTAGATATTCAAATGGTATTACCAGTAACAACAACTTATTTTTGTCGTTTTCTTCCTCCAATCGCTTTTACATTATGGGGCCCACACAGCCATACTTGGCCGTCATTGAATATTCCACAAAAGATCTGAATATTCCACGACCAAACGAATATTCCCCGACAACAATGAATATTTTATAACTACTTGCTTATTTGAAATATTTGCGCATTTTATCCATAACTAACTACATTAATCAAATCAACCCTTACTATTTCAAAATAATAATTAGAGAAATTAAATCTTTATTTATAAAAAGTTTGGATCTTACATACGCAAGTCAAAAATTATTTGATTCAAAAAATTATTGATTTTTAGTGTCAAAATATATTTAGATGTTTTTTTTGTGTGTATATACAGTTATACTTTAATACATTTTATATGACAATATAAAATGTTAAAATTAATAATTTTTATTTATTATTACTATTATTATTATTTGTGAGATTGTTGAGCCTCCTATATGATGTTAAATATATTTTATTTTTCGACTTAAATGGGTTGCAAATTGCATGTAATATATTTCAACATCTCTTTAGTCCATAAAATTAAATTTCCAAATGTTGGGAAGTGTAACCAAGAAACAAACAAAAACATAAATGGTTTAAACAGGTGGGTGGGCTTGTTGAATCAAACGTATTTAAACCCTAATTCAACTACAAATTCAGAGTAAAAAAAACATAATAAAATAAATTAATTATAGTAGTATGTAAAACGTGGCTTATAGTCTCCTCTAATAGATAATTCTAAAATCTTGAAAATTATCCCCTCTACCGTGTAAGGATAGAATTTGGACCTCACCTCAATCAGTCAGCAATGGTGGTAGCATAGCAAGCATATACTTTGAACTCCTTCCGATTATTCCATTTTCACCCCAACCTGAAAAAGAATATCCATTGTACACTTCCTCCTCTCTTCTCGGAATCCCCTGTCTCTCTCTCAGACTCTACTGTCTCCACGAAATATATTAATCAAAATCAAATCAAATTGAAATAATGCCCAAAACCCAACTCTCTCTCCTACAAGTAACCACCAATTCATACATGTATTTAACCTTCACCAATCATCAATCATGCCCACCTATGCTCTCTCTATAATTCCTACTCTCTCTCCTCCTCCTTCCTCTGTCCCTTCTTCCTTTTCTTTTTGTAATTCAAGAGTTCCTTTGGCATACCCTTGTTTTTGTCCTTCGAAAAAAAAACTCATTAATCTTTACTACACGAAGACTCTTTCTCTACAGTCTAGACCCACCACAAGTGTTGAGAGATTAAAACACAGTAGAAAACAGAAACCCATTATTGCATCAAGCAAAATGACCATTACAGAGATAAGGGAAGAGGAGGAAGAAGAAAATCCTCCTCCTTTTCTTGAATCAGAGATCACTTCACGACCTAGGCGTATAGCTCTCTTTGTAGAGCCCTCTCCTTTTGCGTGAGTGTCTAATTCTGCTTTTTTTATTAGTTACAAATTAAATTTAGTACATCTTATTCCATCATAATCAATTCCATTTGCTCTTGTTGCTGATGAAGCTTGTGTTTTGATTTTGAGTTAGATGAAGCTTTATTGTGTTAGAGGAGTTGACTTAAAATTTGAGGTTAAACAATGACCTTTTTTGTGACCTTGATACTTTGATGAGACGCTGTCCATTAAATAAGTTAGTAGGAATTTTAGTTAGGTGCAATTTTGAGGATTTCTTTGTAAATTATAATGTCTGTGTATCCCCCTCTAATTTTTTGAAACTAGTTTGGTGCTATTCTTAGCAATGGCACGGCATTGCTGTACTAAATGATGTAGTTCAGTAGCTGTATCGTTTTATGTTATTGTTCTAAAATCGTTGCCAATTTTTACCAGCAATAATTAAAAAAGTTATTTTTAACATGTTCTTGTCACTGTAAGTTGATTTATGTTATTTTATCAAATGTATGGTGGTTTTTACCGCCGCCATAATATATTATCATCATAGAGTCATTGACTACGTCTTTGGAGATGGATTCCATCTATGGAGAACGTATATATTGGCATGTATTATGTTTTTAGCTAATGTAGGCATCTTAACTTGGCGGTCTTTATTTTGAAATATAGATTCTGAATTTTATTCTATTTTTGTTGTTGACATGTTTTCAACCATGTGATAAGTTATACAGTTATTTTTTAGCTGGTTGCTGCTTGACCAACGTGCTCATAATTGTTTGTTTAACTTTTATTATTTTCTTTTATATATTTCTGTTTTTTCCTGTAACTACCTTTTTTAAGACTACTTTCAAAAAAAATTCTTTCAAATGCACTTCAGTTGTTGATTGAGAAATGAAAATTTAGTATATTTTGAGTTTCCTCTATTAAACAAAACCTCATATCATCTGTGGAATTTGCAGCTACGTGTCTGGATATAAAAATCGCTTCCAAAATTTCATAAAATATCTACGCGAAATGGGAGACGAGGTACATCCTTTCGTTATTTGCACATGGTTGTTATTGATAGTATTTTCTTGGAACCAAGCCTCTTAAATTTGATGAATGCCAACCTGAGCCTAGTCTCGTTACAAGTTCGTGTAGTTGTTTTGTATATCCCTGTGATGATACTCTTGTAGGAAGAACAAGATTTAAGATAAGTCATATGCAGGTTTAATAAGATTGGAAAAATCTAAGGTTGAATTAGCCGTTATTTCCTTATTTCATCAATGAACTTAAGTATATTGTTTTCTGCTTTAAACCTGTTTAAAATTAATACATTAGAATTTGAAGCTGCTCACCTTGAGCTGCATCAATTGACCAGAAGCCTATGAAATCAGTGAATCAATATTGAGAACAAAAGTAATTTCAATGGCTGTATGTGCTTTGGGTGTTACACATTCATATCAATTACATGCACTTTATTTCTTTTTTTCCTTGAATCCATTTTAGAGACATCTTATCCCAGTTTGATACATTCCTTGGATCAAGTGGCATTAAGGGAACCCTTATTCAATTAATAAATGTTTTAAACTTGATGATTTTTACCAATTTATTTAATTATATATCTGACTAGGACAAAAATACTTGAAAATCAGTAGTTAAGGAGTTGGCATCCTGGACACACTTTGATATATTTGCTGCATGACTTCACATGATTCGCTACTAAAATCGCGTGTGAATGGTGTAGGTGATGGTTGTGACAACTCATGAAGGAGTTCCGCAGGAATTTCATGGAGCGAAATTGATTGGATCACACAGGTTGTAATCAATTTGTGAGAAAGTTTCTGTTGTTATGATCTTCTGATTCTAACTCCATATTGCTTCCGATTTCTAAAGATAAACTTGCATATAGGTCTTTGAGATACATCTCTTAACAAATCTTGTAAGTTATTCTAAGTGTCCTGCATCAACTTTATTGATTTTAGCATATCATTAAAAAACTGTGGTAGCTGCAAAATGATTAACTCTTCAGTAGAAATCTTAATCTTACTTATCAATAGAATTTACTAATTTTCCTATAAAGAGTTTAAAGTGTTAGGCTTGTTCATGCTCCATCCAAAGATTGGGATTATTAAAGCTTATGGATTATGGAGCCTTGTAGTGGACAATATCTAGATGTTTCTCGCTAATGGTTCTCAATTCTGTTTTGCAGCTTCCCCTGTCCATGGTACCAAAAGGTGCCACTTTCCCTAGCACTCAGCCCTAGGATAATATCAGCGGTTTCCCAATTTAAGCCTGATATAATACACGCATCATCCCCTGGTATTATGGTAAATTTCTGTCACTCTTTTATGTGTTTTGCTTGATTGAGCATTGGGAGTGTTTTCTTGTTTTGTTGCATCATTGAGAATTTCTGGCTTTATTGTAGGTATTCGGTGCTCTCATTATTGCAAAACTATTGTGTGTTCCTATAGTAATGTCCTATCATACACATGTCCCAGTGTAAGTATTGCTGCTAGTTGATTTTCTTGTTAAGGTCTTGATTGCAGACCATTTAACTAGCTTCTCAATATAGCATGATTAAAAATCAACACATTTGTATAAATCATTGCAATATATGTACTATCCGGTCTTCGGGATGTCATACCTAAGATATGTCCAATTAGTATTTTGGGTTGAGTCTAATTCCTGTTTTCATCTTCAGCTACATACCAAGATACACCTTCAGTTGGCTGGTCAAACCTATGTGGTGGGTCATAAGTACGTGCTTTCCTTTCTTGTTCAAATCCAACATGGCTCAAAATGTATATTCCATTCTCTAACATATAAGGGTTTTTCTTATTTCATCAGAGTTTCTACACAGAGCAGCTGATCTTACATTGGTGCCATCAGCTGCCATTGCAAAGGATCTTCAGGCAGCTAGGGTGACAGCAGGTGAAATATCTTGTTCCTTTTTTATGAGCTAATTACTCTAGACAACTGACACAATTGACTAGATAAGTAGATATCAACATTCAACTTTCATACTTCTGCCTCATATTCATTTTTCTTCATGTTACAATTCTCACAGACATTAAGCTTATTCAACATTTTACTTCCACTAGTCCTGTCATGAAAATGTTGATTAAAGAACTCACATCCGTGCTATACAGCAACATCACATATGAATTGCTATTATTCCTTTGCATATTTTCAGGTAACAAAATACGACTCTGGAATAAGGGTGTTGATTCTGAAAGCTTCAATCCCCGTTATCGTTCTCATGAAATGCGATTAAGATTAAGGTAAGATCTCCTGCTGCTTCAGTTTCATCACCATATTTTTGACTCTTTCTTTAAATTTTAAAGTCTTTATTCCCAAATCAGCAATGGTGAACCTGAGAGGCCGTTGATTGTTCATGTCGGGCGGCTAGGAGTTGAGAAGAGTTTGGATTTTCTCAAAAGGTATTACTTTTACAATGGAGAAATTACCTGTGTGCATATCTTGGAAAATATTGCAACTATTCCTTGTGTTGTTTTTCTTTCTTCAGGTGATAAAGTTTGTTTAACGTACGTCCACTTCTTTCTTTTCTGGCAAGTAGAAAAAATTGTCTTGGACTGAATGAGGGATTAGTTGAATAATCTCATTGTTACTAGAACCTTACCTCTTATAGCTATTTTTTTGCCTAAATATCTTATACTATCTCATCAAACTAAAGTTAAAAGTTGTTTTTATGCATGTCTACGTATACAACAGTAGAAATAATGTCTGTGGACTGAAATTGCAAACTTTAGTGAACCCATGTTCTAATTTTTAATCATTCATTTTCAGCACAATGCAAGGGATATGTGCTGATGTTAATTGTGATATCAATGCTTTTCAATCTCCTTCCTTGCTATGAGCGAGAAAGTAATCTAGTTGTGAATCACTTGGCATTCGCTTTGAATTGCAACCTTTGACACTAAAATGTATGATCGACAGGGTCATGGATAGGATACCGGAAGCCCGGATTGCTTTTATTGGAGACGGGCCCTACAGGTAAGATGCATATGATGCTTATTAGATTAATTTCTAAAAACATTTTCAATTACATAGTACCAACTCTTTGAGAATAAAATCAAGAAAGAAAGGAAAAAATGCAATAAAAGTGATTGTACCAAAATTCATCTCCCACTCCCAGCATGTTGTGGAGAGTTTAGTGGGAAAATTTTGTGTAGACAAAGTAATAACTAGATTGCTGATGGTGGTAGATCATGGAGCAGTAAAACCCAAAATTATATTATAATCTACTGAGATAGTGGATATAAAATTAGTGAGAGATGGCCGTAGATCAATCTTTACGAAAGAGAACTATCATCTCTATATCCAGATCTACTTTAGTTTCGCGCCTTTCGCCTGATCTTCGTGAAGGCATTAAGTTTTAAACTTCCAGTAAGACATTGGATAACTAAATTACTTTCATTTATATCTAGTAAATGTTATAATGGACTAGACATAGATGAGTTGTGTCTGTAGTTCAACAGTTCGTAGTCCTTTCTTTCTAATCCAAGTGGGGTATGGGCCTGCTCTTTAATTTAGAAGTGCATGGAAGGGACAGTCACACACAGTAGTGACAGTACTCTTACTAGTTCCAAACAATCACTGCTAACGAAACTTGTAGAGCCTATTTCTCTTGTCATGATTGTTGAATAAAAGAATGTGATTTCTTGGAGGAGATGTTTGTGGGGGAAGAAGAAGAAGAAGGTATATATGTACTACATGACTACATCGTATATACAGACAGGAGGAGCACCATATTTTAGCTCCTTGTGCTTTAACATTGTACTGTTACAGTGACTACTAAACTAGAAACCTTGAACACCATATATGTTGAGAAACACATCTGTGGAATCATGAACACCTGGCGTTATCTGATAATAGTTGTCTGCAAAAATCTATTCAGCAAGCGTGGTTTCTGTTTCTGTCAGGGCCGAGCTGGAAGAAATGTTCTCTGGCATGCCGGCTGTATTCACAGGGATGCTACAAGGAGAGGAGCTCTCTCAGGCATATGCTAGTGGAGATGTCTTCATAATGCCTTCAGAATCTGAGACACTTGGGCTTGTCGTTTTGGAAGCAATGTCATCTGGCCTCCCTGTTGTGGCTGCTCGTGCTGGAGGAATCCCAGATATCATTCCGGATGATCAGCAGGGAAAGACTGGCTATCTCTTTAATCCTGGAGATATTGACGACTGCTTGAGCAAATTGGAACCTCTTCTGCACGACTCAACATTAAGAGAAACTATTGGAAAAGCTGCGTGCGAAGAAATGGAAAAGTACGACTGGAAGGCAGCCACATTGAAGATACGAAATGAACAGTATAACGCTGCCATTTGGTTCTGGCAGAAGAAGAGAGCACAGCTATTGAGCCCCTTTCAGTGGTTGACAAGTATTTTCCAGTCTCAATAAGTCAAGTACAGGTGATGTGCGTATATATATTCAGGTCTCAATATTTAGTGTATTTAAGCATATTATGGGATTCGCAGCTGGAAGGATGCCTTTCTGACCGTCTTTGTAATTGATTGCTTGAATTGGTTTGCCTATTTGTATGACATGGGCCTCAAAATTTGGTCTATTTTTAATATACCATATGTTGATTTTGATTTCGATATGACACATCCCCTCAATTCAATCTTCAATAGTTAGGTCATTACTCAAAGTTACATGCCCTTAGAGATGACAAATTTTGTTCGACAATAACTAACAAATAGGAACAAACACTAAATAATTTCCATAGTACAGTACGATAAGCTAATCGGAAAGATAAATACGGTTATAATAATGCAGCACCAGGGAAAAAATTTACAAACAGAGAGTGAATAATATATATAAGAAAATTTAAATCTAACCACCCATAAACAAACACCACCAAATTATCAAGCATTTCTACAAGACAAGCACTGATTTCCTTTTTATTAACAAAACACAGGTTGAACGTGCACAGGAGAGTGCAGAATATCATGCTCCACCAATGATTTATAAAAGTAAAAATCTAAAATCAAAACACCAAAGTGAAAGTCTACTAAAAGAACGCAATATACCAAAGGAAGTATATTAACAACTATGCCCACTGATGCTGAGTTTAGTTTTGGGCGTTGAAAACAGGCTGATCTGCCAAGTTTAAACCCCTCGACTCTTGTGAAGTGATAGTGATCTACCAATTGATCTTTTGCAAAATAATGCAACAAGTTTTCTTGTAGATAGTTAAATTCATTTTCAATATCACCAAAACCAGAGGGATAATACCATGATTATCTTACCAAGGTTCCCACTGTCCACGATTTTCAGTTTTAAGTAAAGGATCGGCAGTCCAAAACTCGGCTTCCTTATCCGGTTCAAAAAACTCATTATTCTCATCTTCATCATCATTGCTCTCAGCATCAAAATCGTTATCAGATTCAAACAAATTATCTAAATCATCAGTATATTCATCACATTCACCATCAGCATGATCAACTTCCTCTTGTTGGTAATCAATATGATTGTCACTGACGCCACCTCTTCTCCTCTCTCGCCTCATCCTCTTCCCTTCCATAACCAAATCCATCAGCAGATCTTTCGTCGCCAATGTTGCATCCTTCTCCAAGAGAATACCCTTGTCATCATAGCCTTCCACTAGAAAAACAGAGTCCCTCAGACCTTTCAAGCTCACATAGAACAATTCTGGGTGCCTCACTAGCAAACCCCTTAGCTTGTTGGGCAGCCCAAACTCCTTCCGGAAATGTGTCAAGTGATCTACCAAAGTCCTCTTCTCAACTGTCATTCCTAACACCTCCCTTACTACATCACAAGCTCTCTTCTCAGCCTTCAACGACTCTTTAGCCAAATCTCCTACTTTAGTATTATACGGGCAGACATCTGTGAATTCTTCAAACTTGATCAAAAATTCTTGGTGACTCCTCTTCACATTGTACCCTTTTCGACGAAGTCTCAAGTGGTTGAACTTCAATGGCCTGTGTACTATTAAATCAACAGGTTTAACCACTTCAGGAGAGGGTAAAGGTTTGGCCAAATGTGAGTCCCACGAGACAAGCTCAAGAGCTCGGCCATAGGAGGTCTCCACAGTCTTAAACTGTTCTGGGTGGTCATTACATAAACGAGACCGAAAATTAGGAGGAAGGCCAAGGTCAGGGGCAAGGTGAACCAGCTTTGACAATAGGAGCCGATGGTGCGTGGAGAGCATTAAAAGTTTTTGGAGCTTGGTGGCCAAGAAAATGGACATATCAGATTTAAGTTTGAGTTCTTGATTGGCAAGGGCAGCAGCAGCCGGTGTTAAACGCACACAGAGTTGGGAAAGTGGTTTTGTGGCGTTAAGCGGTGTGGGCGGAGTTGGAATTGTGAAGAGCTCAAAAATGGTTGGGTACCGGTGAATCATAGAAATAATGGATTTAGGCTTTGACAGCGCTAAATAGGAGCGGCACTTACAGAGGACGTTAAGTGTCATATAGTGTTTGGATTTTGACAGCAGTAGTGTTTTCAGTTTCTGCACAAACCTAATCTTGTTTTGCTTCACCACATGCCTGTCTAATGACGGGTCTTTAACATGCTTAAGGGACGAAAATATGATGGGGACAGCGGAATAATTTTCTTGGTATTTCTTTTTGTTATTGTTGTAACATTTCTTATAACCCACATTAATCTTAGAAGGAAAAGTTGGTAATGGGAGAAAGTCTGAGTTGAGGGAAATGATAGACCTTCCATCACTTTGAGATGATACAAATTGTGGTAAAGGTAATGCAATAGCCATATTCACAAATATTCAGTAGTCAAAAATCTTAAGAGCATAAAAAAACCATTAACTTCTCTTGGGAGAAAGAATACCTGCCCAGCTGCGCATATCATCAAACAGTTTGTGAGCAATATAAAATCAGTCCTTGTTTTCCCAAACCCAACAAAGAGAAGCGCAAAGAACAGAGCTGAGGGTGGATTCGCTTCGATTACATATAATTTTATTCTTACTTGTTTGTACGGACCCAATTGAATTTCATGCCCAAATTTAACTAATTCTACAGATATTTGGTCGATTAACGGTTCTGTAGAGAAAAAACAGTCCCTTTTATGGATGACTTGTTTCCTGACCTCAAGAAGGTTTGGTTTTAAAACTGAATTAACGGATTTTGAGTACAAAATTTAAGACATTTTAAAATTTAATTTTATACTTTCCGTCTCCAAATTTAATTTTATACTTTCCGTCTCCAATTATAAGATTAATATTAATTTTTTAAAAATTAATTTAAAATATTTTTAAATTTAAAATTGACATAATTCATTTAAACTTTAAAAAGAATAAATCTTATATTAGTATTACTTTTTAGATAATTTAAGATATTTATAATTGAATTGACTTAAACTAAATAAAATTATACTAATTTTAAGTTGAAAAAAATATTTAATTAAATTTTAAAAATAACAATAATCTTATAATTTAGAATGAAGATAGAAAAAGTATTATATATTTAACAATTTTTGTCAAACCTAAGTTCTTTCAACGACTTATACTTGCTCCCTCGGTGTGAAAATATAAAAATAATATTAATATCTTTGAAATAATTTGAAAATTCTTTAAATTTGAAGTTAATGTGATTCTATTATAGAATATTATGAGTTATATAAAAATTAAAGCCATATTGTGACTCTATTATTGTTTTGGAATCATAACAAATAATTTTGGATTAATGATGTAAATGAAACGAGTTGAGCCGGGTATTGAATTGCTCATATTTAATTCACAAAATTTATCAAGTATAGAATAAGATTTAATTGAGGCTCGTTTAACTACTGAGTCAAGCGAGGAGTTTGAACTTTTCGAACAAATATGATTCGAGTATCAATAGAAAATTATAATTTGAGAAGTTTCGAGTAATTTATCAAATTTTAAAATTTGCTCATATTTAAATTATTTATATTTCGAGTCAAGTTCGAATCGAATTTTTAGTCGAACAAGTATAAATTGAATCTGAACTGTTTGTTTATTTTACAATCTTACTTTGGATCGTGAAAGATACCCATCACTTAATATTGTGACTATTAACATAACATGGATCGAACAAAAGGCCTGGAATGACCTATGACTGGTGTTACGGGCCAAACTGGTATATAGAACCTCAGGCCTTTAATTTCTGAAGTCTACTCTTCAAGGAGCAAGGTTCGCTTGCCTCTTATTGCTTCTTTAATACCAAAAAAGTCTCATTTAAAAAATTTACTAATATTAAGGATATATTGCTAGTTTAGTAGTGTAGTTCTTAATATAAGTCGTTTTAAAAAAATATTTTTGTTTTTTAATATAAGTCGTTTGAGAATTTTAAGTAAGTATTAATTGTTTAGTTTATAATATTATCTTAAGTATTAAATATAACTTTGGTTCTCCCACTATTCTCTGTCCAATAAATAATACTCTCTTTTTTCAATAAAAAGTAATATAGACAATTCATATTATATTTAATGTTTTACAATTGTTGGGCCATGATATATTGGATCTGGTTTGTATAATGGGTTGTCTTCCACATGAGGTTTGAATCCATGTTGGATTCTGTTTTGGTAGTTGGACTAATTTAAGGAATCAAAGATTTCTAATTACTCCCTCCATTCTTAAAAGATTGTCGTTTTAGAAGAAAAAATTTGTTCAAAAATATTTGTCGTTTACAATTTTCGAGGAGAATAAATTATTTACTTTCCTATATTACTCCTACCTTCTCTCATTGTCCCAAGAAATTCTCTCACTTGTATTAATAGTTTTTAACTTCCCATAAAGGGGTAGTGATGGAATTTCAAACAAATTTTACTTGGTAAATGATACTTTCTTAATTCATGTGCAAAAACCTTAAACGACAATCTTTTAGGAACGGAGGTAGTATATTCGGTTTCTAAATACAGGAGGAGATGTTGGGATTAGAATTAACTTCCTTATTTTTAGGAGATCTTACAATCCCATTAAGGATTTATACTGAGGAACTCTAATTCAATACGGAAAAGAACTCTGAGAAGATGGTGAGATAACTATAAATACAAGACTTTACACTGATTCTAAGGTACACACAGTTATTATTTTCCAACACTAGAGCATTAATTCTCCATTGTTAACCTTCTATAGCCTGTACTTACTCTTACACTGTAGCTTTCGGTGTTTACCCGTTTTTGTGCAGGATTGGACGTGCTTTAATGATTGGAGCGCGTGAACGGATTTTGGAGTTAACAACAATCATTTTTTTAATATTTGTACACAATTCTAAAACAATTTATATTAAAAAATGAAGGAAATAGTATAATAGTAAAATTATGATGGCAAACTTAAGAATATAATGCTATTTTATGCTATTATTGTGACGCCCCCAAAATAGGTATACATCACCCATTCTGAGTTGTCAATACATGGTACAGAAACAACTACAACTTTATTATTACAACAAGAAAGCTGTGAGTTTGAATACAAATATTATCTTCAGACAATATCTATACTCAAATAAATCCTCATCATATTTATTGATACATTATTTTACAAAATGGTGAGGACTACTAAACAACTCTCTTTAGAACCTTCATCCCCATACCCCACTCGTACTCATTTATATTCTCGCCTCTAAGAAGAAAAATGGAACAAAAAGAAAAAGGGTGAGCTCAACTAGCCCGAGTAAAGAATATTATGACTAAGATAATATACAACAAATTATCGTTAGTCTTCACGAGGAAAAATCGAGAGAATACATTAAACAATAAGTTTTAGATCAATATTCGCAGCGAAAAATATTAATTCATAGAAGAGTTACGTAGAGAATGAAATCTACTAATATCTATGAATTTAACAGTCCATCATCATTATTTTATCCCTGTAACATCAATCAATATTCATCTTGAATCAAATATTCATCTTTGCACCACAGGCCAAAGATATTCATCAGTCGGTCATGTTCATCTAAACACCTGTTCATCTTTGCACCACGGGCCAAAGATATTCATCAAGAAATCATTCATCTTTGCACTACAAGCCAAAGATATTCAGTAATATCATCATTTAAGATTGAGGATGATAAAAAATATTTTAAAGAAACGAATCCAGTGAAACAAAATAACAAGTATTACGGATTCGTATTTCAACTATTTCTTGTCCAAAAATACCTCATAAATAATCATAGTGGTGTAAAATTCAAGAATGATCAAAACATGGATACAATCAAAGCTAGTATCCACAATAGATATTTTGGACGAAAAGGAAAATTTTATTTTTTTGTGAATAGTGCCGTATTCATGAATAGTGTCGTATAAGTGAATAGTGCCGTATACGTGAATAATAACTCCGACACCAAAAGTTCCAAATTTGATAAAAACTTCATATCAATATTTTAGCATAATGATATTGAAGAAATAATATCATTACAAAAAAATAATATCCCTTACCTCACAAAAGCGGTACTTACATTTGAAAAAAGCGGATATGAGGTGAAGGGAACTTGCAAGTATAACAACCCTCAAAGTATACTCACAAGAATACGCTCAATATATCGAGAGAGAAATAAAGAGAAAACTTCAGTTTTTGGTGTGATTTTCAATTCTAACCTAAGCACCCTATTTATAGGAAATTGCTTAGAACACCAAAGTAGAAAATTGAATATAATATTAATATATATATTATAAATTCCTTAGCCCACCTTATTAGATCTAAACTCAGCTGATTTTGCACATGTTAATGCAGCCCACCAAGTAAAAAAAACGTTTTTCTTCAAATAAATAACGAAAACTTCCAAAAATCAATTATTTCGGAACTCCGGAACTTCAATAATTCACAATAAATAGCCCTTTTATCAGAAAAATCGAATCTCGTGAGTTTTTATAGAAAATTCAATTCTCTACAACTTTGCAGAAGGAAGTTTTTCCAAATTCCAAACAACAATTGATCGAAATCCACAAACGGACGATTTTACAAGCTATAATCAAATTTCGGTCAATAATTGTGTCCATCAACACACAAAACATGTGTTAAACATTTAATACCACAAAAATACTCTTCCTCCTCATATACTCATATATTCCACATTCATTGTAAAAATATCACCATTAATATATTATTAAAATAATATATTTAAATGAATTATTTTATCAGAAAAAGATAAAATATTAATTTTCTACAATTATCACATTAAAAATTTTCTCCATCTATATCCTCATAAAATCAATATTTTTCTCATCATATAAATCAATAATTAATTATTCACAAATAATATTACAGAATCACATTATTGACAATCAGGCAGTTCCCAAGAAAGAGGGGGCTTTACAATAAGGATCTCTCCTTACTGGCGCGCAATTAGATGACCAAACATCTCATTAGACAGAACTTTTTAGACATTGCCAATAATGTTATCTAATAATATTATTCAGATAATATGAATTATTGTCTCGATAATAGAAAATGTGCGGTGACAATTATTAAAACAACGATAATACAAAATATCAATATGACAATTATTAAATCAATAAAATAAAATCTTTGATAAGTAATTATCGTAACCATTATTGAGTAGTGCCTTCAATAATTGAATCAATAATTGGTCAATACCGTATCTTCTTCATTGTTATGCAACAACGCGTATTCTTGTGTTTTAAAGATAAGGGTATTCAACAAAGATAATCTGTAATAACTACTGCCAAGATTATTTATAAACAACTTATATTTGTCGTGTTTTTTCATCCAATCGCTTTCCGTTATGGGGCCCACAAAAGACTGCTTGGCCGTCGCATTGCGAATATTCCCCGAAGCGATCGAATATTCCACGACCATACGAATATTCTTCGACAATAATGAATATTTTATAACCACTTGCTTATTTGAAATATTTACGTATTTTACCCATAACTATCCACATTAATCAAATCAACCCTTACTATTTTAAAATAATAAATAGAGGAAAATAAATTTTATTTATTAATAATTTGGGGTCTTCTGACCTCCCTCCTTATGAAATTTCGTCCTCGAAATTGACGTGACATACTGGTGTTTGAAAAGATGAGAATACCTCACTTTCATTTCCGTTTCCAACTCCGGTCATTTCCTCATATAGCATGATTTCTCCACAAAACTTTAACTTGTGGTATATAACCGAGACATGGGACATGTTCTTTTCTATCCAAGATCTGGTGGTACCTCCTCGTACGTTAAGTCATCGATTATCTCGTCCGGTTTAACTCAATAGCGTGGTTTGGGTCGAGTCACATATTTACGTAACATCGATACGTGAAAAGCGTTATGAACACGCGTCATACTTGGCGGTAAAAGCGAGTCTATAGGCCACGATTCTATTCGATCGAGAATTTCAAATGGATTAATAAATCGAAGGTTTGAGCTTTCCTCACCTCACCGATTCTCGCTTTTGAAATAACAACTTCTTGCACCTCCTTCTTCATATTCATCACTCCGATGTGTGTAGCACGAGCGATTTTAACTTTATCGATAAAAGTCGATTATACTCGTATATCATCCGCGTGGGTACCTAGAGTTTTCATCTCCATCTCTAATATTTGTAAGTTATCTGAAATGAGTCTTTGACAATATCGTATTCGTACTCAGATATCACGATCTTTTACTCAACACGTCGGCTACCACGTTCGCTTTCGAGGATGATATGGTCGTAACATGTGCGAAATGAGTCTCTATTGAGTTCTTGAAGCTCTTTCCACATTCCTTGCTCTATTCGAATTTTGTATCTCTACGAGTCCAATTGCGTTAATGGAGTAGCGATTCGAGAAAATCTTTCCACAAAATCTTCGATAATAACCATTAAGCATAGAAAGCTATGTATTTCGATTCTCGACTTAGGTTGCTTCTCAATTGTGACTCATATCCTAATCTTGGATAAGACGTCACAATGACACCTATCGATTTACTCTGCGCGACGAATATGGCGTCCCCCTACGGAGATAAAGCGGTGTATTCCACAAAGGAAGTCACCGGATAAAGGCTCGGGTACCAAATTCTATAGTTGAATTTTTAACTCACGAAGTTTAATAGGAGCCATGAGATTTTAGAAATGGGTTTTTTGTCTGGGTTCAAAGTTGATACAAAATTCAATATCACACTTTGGGAGTAAGCCAAGAAATTCTTGAAATACGTCGGAAAGTCAATAACAATGGGAATATTATTCAAATCGGCGTGTCTTTATTCAAATCCATAACATGGGCTAAGAAAACTTAACATCCGCTTTTCAATAAACGAATGACTTTATGGCTTGATATGAAAGTGTTTGACTTCAATGGTTTGGTTGCTTGAATTGAATAACGAGTTCTGCTTAGGAATATGAAAACTAACAACCTTACGAAAAGCAATCAATTTTGGCATGATGAGTAGTTAACCAATCAATCCCTAAAATCACGTCAAATGCAAGTATCTTTAAAGAGATAAGGTCAATAGGTAATGTGATAGTGCCAACTCGAATCAAACAATATTTATAAACAACGGATGTAATGAAAGTTTCTCTAACTGAGTCTCCATAAATAGGTCAAAGTCTAATTTCTCCGTAGTCAAGTTCAAGCGTTGGTATGAAAGAGAGATAAAAGAATGGGTAATCCAGGTATCTAGTAAGGTATAAATTTCGCGAAGAGTTTATAATTAACTAAGCCGTGCTAACTTCGTTCGGTTTCTCGCATTTGATTGGAAGTCACGACAAACGCTTCTTCGAGAACCGATTGACTTTGACTTTTAGAGACATCCTTTTGAGTCACCATTCCATTGGATTTGGTTTCGATCTGCGTCTAATCTCGAGCGATATGTCCTTCTTTTCCATAATTATAGCATACCTTAAAGCTGTTGTGGGCGGTTTGGGTGATATGTCCCTCTTTCCGAATTTGTAACATATAATGGGGTGGTCTTTCTCCTCCCTTGGAAATCATTCTTCTTGGCGCCGACGTCTTTCACACGGTCGTTGTTGAATCTCCTCTTTTAAAATCTCCTCGACTCGCTTCTTCTATTTTCATGGCCATGATTACCACCGGAGTGGTTACCATTTTGTTCGTCTTTTCTTTCTCCATTTGGTTATCGTTGTTTTGGTGTTTATTATCCCCGGTATGATCCTGGTTGTGGTCCCTCGATTGACCGTACTCATTATCTCGCTCTAATAATTGAGTCCTGTTTACAACATCTGAATATAAAGAAAATTTATGAGAAATGAGATACTGACATATGCCGGGTTTCAAACCTCTCAGAAACATCCGCGTCATACGTTCCTCATTCTCCACCAAATGAGGTGCAAACCTGGATAACTCCGCGAACTTCGCCTCGTACTGGGACACCGTCATGTTATTCTTATCCAGTCTAATAAACTCCACTTCCTTCATATGACGAACACTTTCAGGAAAGTATTTTTCGTTGAAAAGTTTCTGAAACGTTTCCCAAGACATGCAAAGTGCGGCAGGCTTGGTCTGTTTCACAGACTCCCACCAGTAGTCTGCCTCGCCACGGAATATAAAGGTGGTGAATGGAACCTTCTGTTCCTCCGTGCATCCCAAGACATCTAATATCTTGGTAATTTGCTTGACCCATGTTTCCGCCATAATCGGATCCGGCTTTCCCTTAAATTATGGTGGTCCCAACTCTTTGAACTGCTTGGTGGTGACATGTCGTAGCGTTCTTATCATTTCCACCGTATTACGTATCACGAGTCTCCTCGTCTGTTTTTTGCATGAAGCGCAAAAAGCTCCTAAACATCCCGTCGTTCATCATACGCTTTCATTGGTGTTGTTCATGGGAGGAACATTGCCCGACTGTTACGTTTCTCCTCGTTGGTGAATCCTAAGCATCTCCACGGTCTCATTTCCTTCATTAATATTCTCGATCGATATTCTCAAATCATTGTCATAAAACAAGGATTAATTAAGGAAATTAATATATTACATAATATTCCTATATCTTGACCAACTAACAAATAAGCTTAGGTAGGACACACTAGCGAAGGATTTACTCGTCTCTCCCTCCTAATTCTATTCCCGATCTCCGCTGGAGATCATATCCCTAAGCTCGATACCATTTGTGGCGCCCCAAAATAGGTACACATCACCCATTCTCGAGTTATCAATACATGGTACGAAACAACTACAACTTTATTATTACAACAAGAAAGCGTGAGTTTGAATACAAATATTATCTTACAGACAATATCTATACTCAAATAAATCCTCATCACATTTATTGATTCATTATTTTACAAAAATGGTGAGGACTACTAAACAACTCTCTCTAGAACCTTCATTCCATACCCATTGCTATTCGTCATCGCTTATATTCTCGCCTCACGAGAAGAAAAAATGGAACAAAAAGAAAAGGGTGAGCTCAACTAGCCCGATAAAGAATATTATGACTAAGATAATATACAACAAATTATCGTTAGTCTTGACGAGGAAAAAATGAGATAGAATACATTAAACAACAAGTTTTAGATCAATATTCGCAGCGGAAAATATTAATTCATAGAAGAGTTACGTAGAGGATGAAATCTACTAATATCTATGAATTTAACAGTCCATCATCATTATTTTATCCCTGTAACATCAATCAATATTCATCTTGAATCAAATATTCATCTTTGCACCACAGGCCAAAGATATTCATCAGTCGGTCATGTTCATCTAAACACCTATTCATCTTTGCACTACGGGCCAAAGATATTCATCAAGAAATCATTCATCTTTGCACTACAGGCCAAAGATATTGAGTAATATCATCATTTAAGACCGAGGATGATGAAAAATATTTTAAAGAAAGCGAATCCGATTGAAACAAAAGAACAAGTATTACGGATTAAGTATTTAATTTATTTCATGTCCAAAAATACCTCATAAATAATCATAGTGGTGTAAAATTCAAGAATGATCAAAACATGGATACAATCAAAGCTAGTATCCTGATAGATATTTTGAATAAGTCGATTCATGAATAAGGTCAGACACGTGAAATGATGATCGATATCGTGAATAGTAACTCGACACCAAAAGTTCCAAATTTGATAAAACTTCCGATCAATATTTCAACATAATGATATTGAAGAAATAATATCATTAAAAAAATAATATCCCTTACCTCACAAAGGCACGGTACTTTAATTGAAAAAGCTGGATCTGATGGTGAAGGAAACTTGCATAGTATAACAACCCTCAAAGTATACTCACAAGAATACGCTCAATATATCGAGAGAGAGAAATAGAGAAAACTTGAGTTTACGGTGTGATTTTCAATTCTAACCTAAGCACCTATTTATAGAAAATGCTTAGAACACCAAAGTAGAAAATTGAATATAATATTAATATATATATTATAAATTCCTTAGCCCACCTTCTTAGATCTGAACTCAAATTTGATTTTTGCACATGTTAATGCAACCCACCAAGTAAAAAATATTTTTCTTCAAATAAATAACGAAAACTTCCAAAAATCAATTATTTCGGAACTCCAAAACTTCAATAATTCACAATAAATAGCCATTTTATCAGAAAATTCGAATCTCACGTGTTTTTATAGGAAATTCAATTCTCTACAACTTTGCAGAAGGAAGTTTTTCCACATTTCAAACAGAAATTGACCGAAATCCACAAACGGACGATTTTATAGGCTATAATCAAATTTCGGTCAATAATTGTGTCCATCAACACACAAAACATGTGTTAAACATTTAATGCCACAAAAATACTCTTCCTCCTCATATAGTCATATATTCCACATTCATTGTAAAAATATCACCATTAATATATTATTAAAATAATATATTTAAATGAATTATTTTACCAGAAAAAGATAAAATATTAATTTTCAACAATTATCACATTAAAAATTTTCTCCATCTATATCCTCATAAAATAAATATTTTTTCTCATCATATAAATCAATAATTAATTATTCACAAATAATATTACTGAGAATCACATTATTGACAATCGGAGGGTTCAAGAAGAAGAGGGCTTTCAATAAGGATATCTCACTACTTTGTGTATGATTAGATGACCAAACCTCTCCTTGAGGCGAATTTTCTAGACATTGCCAATAATGTTATCTAATAATATTATTAGGATAATATGAATTATTGTCTGATAATAAAAAAATCTTGTGCGTTGATAATTATTAAAACAACATTAATACAAAATATCAACACAAGAATTATTAAATCAATAAAATAAAATCTTTGAGCGATAATTCATGTAACCATTATTGAGTAGTGCCTTGATAATTGGTGCAATAGTGTCTTATTAATGCAACAACGCGTATTATTGTGTTTTAACCAAGGGTATTCCAACGAGATTAAGCGGTAACAACTATACTGTAGTTATTTATAAATAACTTATATTTGTCGTTTTCTTCATCCAATAAACTTTTCGTTATGGGGCCCAATAAAAAGATCGCTTGGCAGCATAAATACGAATATTCTCCGAAAAAGATCTGAATATTCCACGACCAAACGAATATTCTCCGACAATAATGAATATTTTATAACCACTTGTTTATTCGAAATATTTGCGTATTTTACCCATAACTATCCACATTAATCAAATCAACCCTTACTATTTCAAAATAATAAATAGAAGAAAATAAATTTCATTTATTAATAATTTGTGGTCTTACAATTATCATCGAAAAATGACTATTTTTATGAAACACACAAAATTTACAAATTATACTCCTTAGTATTTATGTGGAATAGAAATAATAATAGGAATGGTGGTATTGAATTTAGGGGTCATAAAACCAATCTATTTGAGTTTTTTAGGTATTGTATTAAAAAAAATTGCACACCTCACATCGATTAACTAAAAATAAGCGCGAAGAATTAATATATATAGATGAATTAAGGTGGTATTTGTTTATCTTTTAATAAATCTTAACAACTTCACATCTAATTTGGTAGGAGAATAAAATTGTTTGGTAAAATATTGTTTGCCTCTTATCGTCTCTTAATTAGTAAGAGAAAGATATAAATATAAATCATTAAGAACTGTCTCTTAATGAAAAATTTAAATCTATGAAGCTTCTATAAATATTGTACTCACCCCATTTCAAATTTTAAGATCATTGTTGATTTTAGAAAAATTAATTTGAGATATTTTTAAATTTAAAAGACATTCATTCAGATGTTTTATACTTTTTAGTTACCAAATAATTTTTAAAATTCAGATGTTATTTTATTCAAACGATCTAATTTATTAAAATATACTAACTATTCATATCTTAATTATTCAATTTTATCAAACACCAAACACGATCTAAGTCAATAAACTAGATTTTTTTGGAGTGAAGATTGGGCCTCTACTCTGGATACCAAACATCAATTAATCCAAAATTTTGTTGACTTTTTTTCAACTTGGAATCTTTTTTTCTTTTTCTTTTCGTTTCACCTTCAAACACTTACAATGAAGTTGTGTGTGGATTTATTTATTACTGTCTGCCACAATCTCTACAGCCCATTCGTGCAATTGGGGATGAATTCAAAAGAGAGATAAGAAAAGTAGAAAAATTATAATTGAGGTTTGAAAAAAATAAAAAAATAAAAATAAAACTATTTCCAGCATGAAGTTATTTAGTAATTTAGTGTAGGCCATGACTAAATCAAAGTTGGTTGGTAGGAAAAGTTAATTCCGAGTTCAATTTTTTAATTTTTATTTTAATAAAAGTAACATGAGACTCGATTGATAATGTTAATTAATTAAAAAAATAAAGAGGACATAAATTTTCATTTAAGATTGGAATCCTAGGCCTTGACCGACCAAATTTGTCTATTCTAGCTTACTACTTTTAAGATTATTGGATTAATTAATTATTTTTCAGGGTAAACAAATATGTGGTTATTATCTCTAATTAAATCTAAACATTAGTTATAGAATTCTAATCACTCATTTTCAGCAACCAGATATGTATTCTGTGATATAAAATCTGGACTATGTTTAGTCAAGGTCAACAAAAGATTGAAATGTCTCGTGTGAAAAGAAAGCAAGCAAAAAAAACAGAACACTGTAACACTGGCCCTTCACAGCTAATCATAAACCATAGGTCACCTGTAACAAATGGATTAAAAACAACAACTCGTTTTTCTCAACTAAAATAATACCGGTATATATATATATATATATATATATATATATATATATATATATATTCAAACTTATAAGATTTAGGTGTGATGAAACGACATTATGAGCAAATTACATGTGATAATATGCATTTTACTCGATCTTAAACGTGACTTTTGATTTTGAAAAATCATGGAATATTTATTTATTAAAAAGAGGGTTGGGTTTTGTAATAATGCAGTGCACATGCATGAAAGGAGTAGTCAAAATTGGAGCATTGGGGGAACAAAGGTGACTGGAGCAGGTACAAACATATGGAAAAGATTGATGAGAAGTTTAGATAGGTGAAACTCTCCTCCACAACTGATTTAATCTTATAATGGACTATGAACAGAGAAATGATGGACAATGAATTCTCCTAGCACCTTCAACCAGAGAGGTGAGGTGAGACACACACACCAACCCACCAACCCTTTACCAATTTCAATTCACTATTTGCACACTCCTACCTCTATATATCTATACAGACCGTTTTTCTAACGAGATGAAATGAAAGAATATTCTTGTTGTAATAGAAGAATATTAAATGCAACAACATTGATCATTTTATGGAATGTAATAGAATAAGCTGTCGGATGAAGAAAATGACAAGTTTGAGTTTTTATAAATAACAGGCGTAGTTATTACTCATTAACATGTTGTTGGAATACCTAGTGGTTAAAATACGATGAATGGCGTGGTTGCGCGATTAGAACACGATATTGCACAATATTTTTGAATTATTGATTCTTACGTAAAGAAGGCACTACCTAATAATTGTTACTGATGAGATTCTTTATGCTCAAATTATTTTATTTTATTGATTCAATAATTGTTGCGTTGATAGTTTATATTATTGTTGTTGCAATAATTGTCACTGCATAGTATTTCTCATTATCAGATCAATAATTCATATTATTTGAATAATATTAGTAGATAACATTGTTAGCAATGTCTAGAAAGTTCTGTTAAAGAGAGGTTTGGTCACCTAATTGCGCGCTAGTAAGGAGAAATTCTTATTGGAAAGCCCCCTCTTTCCTGGGAACTGCCTGGTTGTCATAATTGTGATTCTGTAATATTATTTGTGAATATTAATTATTAATTTATATGATAAGAAAATATTTATTTGATGTGGATATAAATGATGAATTTATTTATGTGGTTATAAATAAAAAGAATTAATGTTGATGTGTTTTATCAGTATTTTATCGGATTGGAGGTATTAAAAACACAAATCAGTGTTCTTAAAGCTTTATTGCGTGAGTTATAATTTTAATCCGACCGTTGGATCGTTGTGATTTTTGGATATGTTATACATATATGAGTTGAGCATATGTCCATAAATTTTGAACCGTTGAAAATTAACGCATGATTTGTTATGAATTTTAAAAGGTGTTGAAACAGTGTTGAAAATCGTCCGTTTGTGAATTTCGAATATTTTCTGTTTGGAATTTGGAAAAACTCAAAGTTACAAAGTTGTAGAGAATTCGATTTCATGCGGAAAGGACATAAAATTCGTATTTTTCTGATATACGGGCTATTTTCTATGAATTATTGAAGTTTCAGAAATTAAAATATTTTTATTAAATTTATGGGTGGGACCCACTTTTATTTTAAACATGTGGGCTGCCAAAAATTTTCAAAATTGGCATGCTTGATGGCTGGCTTGGTTGGTGGAGGATGCGTAGAGAAAAAGAAAAGATAATAATATTAATTTATTATTTAGTCTCATTTGGCGTTCTAGCATTTTCCTATAAATAGGCACTTAAGTTAGAATTGAAAATCACACCAGAAATAAGTTTTCTTTCTCTCTATATTGTCGAGCGTATTTTTGTGAGTATTTAGATACTTGAAGAGTTGATATTCAGTGAAAATTTCCTTCGGCTTTACATCCGATATTCCAGTTAGAAGTACTGCTCTTTTAAGGTAAAGGATTTTAAGGATTATTATGTTTATCATGTTTCGTAATTTTTCTGAACTTCGAAAATTTTGGAAAAATTTAAAATGATAATTTGATGAGTTTTCTTGATTGTGTCCAAAAATAGCGATTTTTGGATGTATAGATTAGGAGTTATGAATTTTATGAGAAAAGATTATTTTAAAAGTAAACCCTTATAACTCCTTGTGGTTAACTCCAAAATTGGTAAAAATTTTATTGGGAGTATATCTATATAATATCAGTATATTCTGTAAATTTTGAAATTTTTGGACAAAAGTACAATTTATGATAAATGTCTAAATATTCGGCAGTTTTGACCATGTGAAAAATAGTAAATAAATTTTAAAAATTTTGAGAAAAATATATGTTCAATATGGGACTATATTATGCTAAATCCCAGAAAAAAAATATTTTTGAAATTGATTTGGTATTTTTCATGAAAATGGACTAGTTATGAATAAATAAATTAAATATGTTATGTGAAGTAAAAAAATTAAAAAATGGGATTTTATGGCTTGAGAATCCTATATATGGTATATGTAGATTTTTGATGAGGTTGTTGGTTATTGGTGATGAAATCTTATGAGTTTGGTAATTTAGTATGATTAAATGCATTAATTAGTAAAGTGTAAACAATTAAAATAAATTATTTATAAGTTTAAGAAATGATTAAAATATTGTGGTAGTATTAATAATATTAGATTATGAGATTATTAAGTAATTTATAATATTTAGATTAAGGTGTTATGAAATTATTGATTTATGAATCTTACTCTTGAAATTAAATGCAGTTGTTGATCGTATTGTTTTTATTATCATATATAACATTTTTATAATTCCGGTGATAAAATTTTTCTTTGACTTAAGTGTAAAGATGGGTAGATTATTGGTATGATCGTGACTATGGGTTCTCTTTGGCCAGTAGTGCAAAGATGAATGGTTGACTGGTATGATCATGACCATTGAATTTACAATTGAATATTTTTAGCTTAAGTGCAAAGGTGAATTGATCAACATGGTTATAATTATTGTTTATAAAAATTCTGAAATGATTATAAATTTATTTGAGATATGAATATCTTTGGCCTGTAGTGCAAAGATGAATCGTTGATGAACATCTTTGGCCCGTAGTGCAAAGATGACCCGTTGTTGAATATCATTGGCCCGTAGTGCAAAGATGACATGTTGTTGAATATCTTTGGCATGTAGTGCAAATATGAACTGTTAATGAATATCTTTGGCCCGTAGTGCAAAGATGAACTTATTAGTATGATTATGAACAGGAACTGTGATTTGGTATAACCATGATCTTTGATGTTTCAGGTAAAGACATGTGATGAAAAATATCTTCGTCTTGGATGAGAAGTGAAAATTAGAACTACAATTATGATTATGAGATTATTCACATGACTGTGAACAGGATCTGTTGATTAATGTTACAGGATTAAAGTATTGTTGGTGGACTTTTAACATGGAGAAGATAATAGACTTTATGGTCTATTTGACTCTTCTAATGGATTGTTTCGTCTACATTGTAACTATGGTTGAAAAGTTTTATCATCTACCATATGTTCTAAATCTACGATTTATTATCGATGAAGGCTATTGATAATTTAATTATCTTTAGTTATGATATTCTTTCTTGAAGTTAGTTATGCTTTCACCCTTTTGCTTCACAATTCCTTTCGTGTAATAAAAGTGTAAATTTGGGTGAATGGGGATAATGAGGGAATAAAAGTGTGGTGGTCCGAGACTATCAAAGTTTCTCAACACATTATAAAACGGCATGACATACAATATATAATTGTATTGAGGACCTAAGATGTGTGTCGTATATTATACGTCACTTAATAATTGATTTTGGTGAACAACAATAGGGTAAGGTGAACCCAACTTTGGAAGGGTGTTTTACCATTATCATACAAGATGTGTAATGACATACAATCTCGTGTTATCATAAGAAAGGGTTGTGTACATCCACTTGCCGAGTATATCTACTGAAGACTACCTATATGATCTTGGAGTTGGGTTGAAACATAATGTTCAATCGCAGACGGTGGAGATAGTTATATGTCAAGAGAAGACTCACCATTGGAAGGAACATGATAGTAATCTTCTCGTTTTTCTTTGGGGTCTATTGAATCAACTAAGGATAATTCTCTAGACATATAATATCTATCATAACTTAGATTCATGGTCTCCTATGTACGAAGGTTTCCTTGAGCACTTCCCAAATATTTTAATTTCTAAAACAGTTCTAGATTGTATCTTTATGTAGAGTATCACTGTGAGGTGTTGTCCATAGTTAGGACATGAGTCATAGTTGATATTAAAACTCACAGTATATGTGTTGTTGTATTTTGCACGACAATTGTAGTAATAAAATTATAGTTATTTTTTGTACCATGTATTTGACGACTCAAAATAGATTAGATGAATTGGACCTATTTTAAGAGTGTCACACCACATGTTAAAAAATATATACTCCCTTCCATCTAAATATAAGAGACAGACTTTTCTTAGTTAGGATCCAAAATAAATCAGCAAAATAATTTTAGAAAATGCAAATATAGAAACGAAGGTCTCATTTTATCAAGAGGATAAACCATCTCTTAATAAATTATTTAAATTGAAATAGATAGTGTCAGTATATGTCCTCAATTGGAGATGACAATTAACCTATTCCCACGATAATAATATATCACCGAATCTAATTTATGGGGATAAGGATCATACCCGCCCCTGAATAGTTATATATTAATTAAATTAATATTTATACTATTATATATTATATAATTAAAATATGTCCTTATGTGTGTAGGTATTATTATTTTTAAAAAATTATTATGTATGCGCTAAAATATGAATAATTTTTATGTATGAATTATTGTAAATATAATTAAATTAATTTTTTTATTTAAACAATACAGAAAATATTAATTTTCGAGGTGATATTAATTGAACATGTTTTGGTATGGTCTAGAAATGTTTGCGTTGTTGTGTGGATGTTATACATACATACATACGAATCTAGTTATTATGAAATTAATTTCATGATAAGTTGGTCAATTGATCAAAGAGATCACTTCCAGACCTGTATATCAACAATGTATAGGTCAATTGACCAAAATTAATTTTATACTAACTAGTCCCCCCACCCCCACCCACCCCCCCACACACACATATATATACACGGAGATCGAGGATTAAGTGCATATTTATTTATTTAACATACATTGCTCACCTTAGTTTTAGCAACGCATCAAACTGTCGTCATAACATATAATTCGTTTCTCTGTTTTATAGCGACGGACCAAACCATCGTCAAGTCCATCGCTAAAGGTAATAAGTAGGGTATTTAAAATAAAAATATGCACCGAAAAACGGATTTTAAATATATATATATATATATATATATATATATATATATATATAGAAGGAAGATTGCATCATATCTTTATCTTCTTTCATCATCTACTCACCCCCTTTAAGCGACGGTTTTGGTCATATAACTGTCGCTTATATTTTTAGCGACGGACAACATATAGCGTCATTAAAAAGTATGAGACAGCGATTGTATACCAAACCGCTGTCTAAAAGGAGGTGGTAACGAAGGTGAAGATAAGATAAAGTAAGACGACTTATCCGGGATCAGATATATATATATATATATATATATATATATATATATATATACACACAAAAAGTTAGGTGAAGTAAATGTGAAGATAATTTCTAACTAAACCTCTTTTGTTAGTTATTAACTAATTAATTAATCGTACTAGTATGTTTCTTTCGTATATGAACACTAGAAGCAGCTTAAATATATGCCGATAAATGGCGGCTTCTTTTTCGGCGTGCAACCAGCTAGCTAGGCCCAAGCTCCTCAGTATCTCTCTAAATGTTAGAGCTCTCAGTTGGCTCAAAAGTAGTAGTAATTAATTCATTCATATATATTTATATGAATTCAAATTCGGTAAAATTAATAGTATTTGTAAAGCCATTAAAAATTTATAAAATATTAAGATTTATCTGTTTTGTTTTTCTATATAGACTATAATACATGTAGTTTTTACCAAAACTTTGGGAGCCAGAGAATAAAAAATACTAAAATTTGAAGGACGTAAAGATTTTTTTTTTAAAAATCACTATTAGCGATCGATTGCGGCAGTTAACTCTGTTTTTAGCGACGGATAAAGTAAAAAAATATTCTTTTAGCGACGGACAGCTGTACATATTTTGTCAAACTAATTTAAAATTAAATTAATAGTTAGCGACGGATATTGGTCGCTAATTCTGTTGCTAACACATGGCACCATGTCAGCAATCAACTGACGTGGATATTGGTCGCTAAAGACCGTCGCTATTACATTCGTCGCTAATGCCAGTCAATAATTGTTACCCGGCTATACTAGTATATCTACCTAGGTTTTAGCGACGGATTTAGGTCGCTGAAAGCCTAGACCATCGCTGATACTTTTTTGCTGTAATTGATAAAATGTATTTTCAAAATTAAATTAGAATAATATAAAATTTCAAGAAAAAACAAAAGAAAAGAAAATAAAAGAAATAGTACTCAGTAGGGCGGGGCTAGGGAGTAGATAGCTTTGTCAAACTGCCAACAATTATTTTGTCAGCACGTACGTACTACTGAAAGTACAAGTCAAGTTAACCCAATTCCCAATTTCCCCTGCATGCATGCTACTCAACTATAATAACTAATCACACTCTTCTATTTTTAACTTATTTCTTATAATAGGTTTAGCTAGGAGTATAATTCTAGTAAATTTATATTTTCACACACTAAAATAATATTTTTATATAAATTTCTTTCATATGAAGATAGAATCCACTCAATATTCATATAAAAATATTATTTTTTTATATAAAAATATCAATTTTCTAATTATAATATATATCGTGTTCCTTTATTTTTATTTAAATAAACAAATTAAGCCATGAGTTTTCTCTATCCTTATTTTGTAGGAACAGTCCTTCTACGGCGATTGATTTCTAGCTTAATCAAGCTAGTAATTCCATCCCAATTTTTTTATTTTTATTTTTTTTTAAAAATATCTCCTAAATAATTTATAAGATTTATTGTAACTGAAATTTTTACAGGAAAAAATGTTTTGGATGTCATTTGGATACATGTAAAAAATATGCCTGTACAGACTTTTTCCTGTAAAATTTTTTTACATTTTTTCCTGTAAAAATTCCAGTTACAATAAATCTTATAAATTATTTAGGAGATATTTTAAAAATAAAAAAATAAAAAAATTGGAACCGGTCGCTAGCCCAGTCGCCCAAGACTTTTCCTTTGTAGGAAATCCCAAATTATGTGTGGCTAGAGATGATTACACCCGTTGATCATGTTATCAACTCTATTTATTTAATTATGAATAATGTTAGAGACACGAATTTTCTATAAATATTTAAATTACTGATGTGACATACTCCATATCAGCATATTGTGTGGAGTCGAAGACTATATTAAAACAATTTATTGATCAATATACTGAGGTGGAGTATGCCACATCGACAGTTTGTAAAATATTTATATAATAATTTGTGTCTGTAGCATTACTCATTTAATTACTAACAAAAATTACATGCGGACATAAAAATTAGACATAAATGTATTTAAATTTTCTTTATTTGTATTTTGATCCCCAATAATAAATAAAAATATATATCGATGAAATTCAAATATAATCATCTCTAATTTTCATGTATGTCCACCTAAGCTCACAAATACTAACTCCCTCTCTTTCTTAAGCACGGATAATAATTTTGACTTTTTATAATTAATTTTCAAAATGTTAAAAGTTCAAAATTAATATAAAATTATTTAATTTACAAAAAAGTCAAACAATTGTAACCTAATTATAAAGTCTTCCTAATACTATTTGTTTGTATTCAAAACTCAACCCAACTAATATTAATTCTGAATTCTATGATTTAATATTTTGACACCAAAAAACAATTAATTTGATATTCGCATGCCCGACAAATATGTAAGTTGTAGTCGAAAGAGATCTAGAGGTCAATCTAAATTCATTTTATAACACACTCTCATTTATAATATGTTAGTAGTCGAAAGTTGTGCATAAAAATTTAAAAAATAATTATATAATAATTAAATATAATATCAATTGTCTATAATACTCTTAAATTTTTATAATTATCTTATACTTTCTCATTTATAATATTTTTAAATAAAAATAATTTTTAAAAAGATTATAATTAATTCTTTTAAATTATATAAAACGATAAAAAAATAAAAAAAATCATTTTAAATAATATATATTAAGAGATGGAGGGAGTATATAATTATCAGCAATATATAATTGCTTCAATTGATACAAGTACCAGCTCCTTGCTACCACTATAACTTTCCTGCCAATTATAAAATACTGTCGGATTTCCATGTCTAGTAGTAGTAAATAATTCATCATCATACTCTTTTCAATTTCCAACATAAATTTGGACTTCTGGATATACAAGTATCCCACTAAAAATATACATGTACATAAAATAAAGTAAAATACCTCAAAGGCATATTATTTTCACTAATTGGCATTAAGATGGGTAATACCGGAATTTATTTTATGTTCATTTAACCATAATCGCAATTTAATTTTGTCCGCGTAACAAAATTTTCTCTTTCTCTCTCTGTTTTAACAATTTCACTTTCATTTCCTCTTTCTCCTCATTTTTCTCCCATCACTCTTTCCCGCTCAAATCAATTAGAATGAATCTGAACCATCATTGTGTTTTTCCGCCCAAATCAATTAGAATGAATCTGAATCGTGCTTGTGCTTTCCCACCCAAATTCAAAATGGGTTCTATCTTATTAATATAGATTTTCTATTGGCAGTAGTATTTTGCTAGTTCCACTAACAAATATGACCAAATACTCCCTCCGTCCCATAATACATGACGTTGTAGAGTTGTACACAAGAATTAAGAAAATGATTGTATAATATTAAATATAATATCAATTGTCTATAATACCCTTAAATTTTTATAATTATCATACTTATCTCATACCCTCTCTTAGGGGTGTTTAAAAAAATCGATAAATTAGGTTTTTTAGGAAACTGAGGCGATTCGAGCAACCTCGGTTCGGTTGCACAAAGGATAAGCGGTTGATGCAGACATTTTGCAGAATCTAATATATATATAGGGTTTTGATCTGGGTTTCGGTAGATGGTTTGGTTTGTTAGGTATATATCAATAGAATCGAGCTAAATTGTCTTAAAGTTTATTTAATAATATTAAAAAATGAAAATATCTCAGTCAGACTCGGTGTAAAATTATTTCAATATATCTATTCTATTCTTAAGTCTCAGTAATAAATTAATCTAAGTATATCTTCAGACTTCAAGTCTTCTTACTTTATTCTCAAACACGCCAAAGCTTTCTCTCCCATCTCTAATAGAGTAACAGTCGTCGCTCGTCGGTCGAACTCGAACCCATTCGGCCATCCCTCTCCTCGTAGTCTCGATCTCGACCAGTCGAACCCGGTCCATCCATCCATCTCGAAGTCTCGAATCACCTCGACAATCCATCCATTCCTCGTCAGTCACCGCATCGCAGATTCGCAGTCGACTCTCCAAGACTCCAACTCTAGATTCCAGAATCAAAAAGTTTTCTTAGGTAATTTTGAGATTTAATTAATTGATTTCTTTTTATTCTGTCGATTGCTTCTATATATAGCATATGGGTGTTACACTGTTACTTGTTACTTTTTTAGGGTTTTTTTTTTTGCTGGTGGTTTGTTTATTTTGGTGGTCTATATATGGCATATGAATTTTCTAGCCTTGTTCATGCATGTCTTCACTGATTTTTTAAATAATAGTGATTGCAGAGAGTATGTCTGTTTTGTTTTGGTTCTTTCATTCTTTGGGTAATGCTTTAATAGATATAAAGAATAGATAATCTATTACTAGACCACATTTCAGATGATAGAAAATCATTGGACATTTATTTAGAATATATAAAGAATGAATGCACTGCCTACACTGCCTATTGAGTGATTATATTGCTTGAAGATGGATCAATAGATTAAAATAATTTGTTTGTGTTTTTATGTACAGTTTGATGAAAAATATGGATACTGATATACCAATATCATCCAATACAAATCCAAGCCAAGTCCCAAATAATGGAGGAGCTAATGGAGGAGGCGAGAGATGCGAAACACAAAATCCAAAGGAAGTGGAAGAGATCGAGCAAATAATCGGTAAGACTCGTGCTATTATATGGGAACATTATCTTAGATTTAATCAAAATGATGAAATAAAGGCAAAGTGCAAGTATTGTGGTCAAGTTTTAAAAGCCAACTCGAAAAAGAATGGGACAAGTGGTTTAAGGACTTATAATGCAAGATGTAAATTGTACCCTCCTAATATTCAATTAAAGGAAAGAAAACAAGCATTATTAAATTTTCCACCATCAAATATTAGTGAAGGAGGTCAAGAGTTGGAAGGGGAATCAACTAATAGTGTTTGTTTATGAAAATTTGATCAAGAGTTAATTAGGAGGGCAATTTCTTTTATGATAATCGTAGATGAACTTCCTTTTAGTCATGTGGAGAATGTGGGCTTTAAATACTTGATATCAGTTGCATGTCCAAAATTGAATGTGCCTTCACGTGCCACCATAACTAGAGATTGTTTGAAGCGTTTTTTAGAAGAAAAATTGAAATTGAAAGCTTACTTCAAGAATACATCACAAAGGGTTTGTCTTACTACCGATACATGGACTTCCATACAATGAATTAATTACATGGTGTTGACTGCTCATTATGTTGATGATAAGTGGAATTTGCAAAAAAAAATTATCAACTTTGTCCCAATTACTAGTCATAAAGGGGAAGACATAGGTATGTTGGTTGAAAATTGTTTGAGGGAATGGGGCATTGATAAAATTTTCACAATCACAGTTGATAATGCAAGTTCCAATGATGTTGCAATTTCTTATTTGAAAAATCAATTGAATTTTTGGGGTCATAGCATTTGTGATAGTAAATTTCTCCATGTGAGGTGTGTTGCTCATATTGTTAATTTGGTTGTATGTGATGGGTTGAAAGATGCGAGTTCTTCAATATCTCGTGTTCGATCTTTGGTTAGGTGGGTACGATAATCTCCTTCTAGGATTAAAAAATTCAAAGAATGTGTTGAAATTGAAAAAATTGAAAAAAAAACTTCGTTGATCCTAGATGTGTCCACTAGATGGAACTCCACTTATTCTATGTTGAATGTGGCCATAGATTTCGACCGTGCTTTTAATAGGCTTGGAAGCAAAGACCCTTTATTCAAATTGAAAATGGAATCGGGTGATGGGTGGCCTAGCGTAGAAGATTGGGGAGTTGTGAGGCAATTGGTGGTATTTCTTCGACATTACGGTGAAGGTTTCTGGTACATCTTATGTTACATCGAATACTTTTTTTCATGAATTTATTGATCTTGATGATGGTTTGAATGAATTGTTATATGGGGGTGACATTGGCATGAGACAAATGGCTTTGAGGATGCGAGCAAAATTAGAGAAATATTGGGGGAATGTTGAGAAGATGAATAAATTATTGTACATTGTGGTTGTTTTAGATCCTAGACATAAATTTGCCTTTGTGGAATTTAGTTTTAATTCAATGTATGGGAATGGGACTGAAATGGCAAATAAAATGATAAAATCTATGCGTGATGCCATTGAAGAATTGTTTAGATGTTATAGTCTCAAATATGCATCTCAAAATGCACAATCATCCCAAAGTGTGCAATCTAACATGTCTAGTGATGGTCGAGAATGGGCATGGTCGAGAATGGGCAAGGAGGAGGAGGATGGAAAAATTTGTAGAACACATTACGGATGTTCAAGGAGGGGATAATACCGAATTAGATAAGTATTTTAGTGAGCATGTTGATCAAACAACTTCAAAATATAATGTTTTGAGTTGGTGAAAAAATAATTCTTCTAGATTTCCCATTCTCTCTCAAATGACTAGGGATGTATTGGCGGTTCCTATGTCAACCGTTGCTTCTGAGTCGACATTTAGCACCGGTGGTCGTGTACTTGATCCATTTAGGAGTTCTTTAACTCCTAGAATGGTACAAGCTCTTATTTGTGCTCAAGATTGGCTTCGCTCAAGCAAACAACCAATGTCCGTAGAGGAGAACTTAGATTCACTTGAAACAATTGAGAAAGGTAATTCTTAATTTTAAATTATATAGCTTTCATCTATAATGTTTATATATTAATGACTTTCTTTAACTAATTTTATTTTATTTTGATCTTCTTAGAATTTGCGGACGTTTTAGATATGGATGACAGACTTTAATGGAGATATAGTAGTTGGCACGGCCGCACGGGTAAAAATATGGATGACTGATTGTGCTCAAGTTCCTAGAATATGGATGGCTGATTGTGCTCAACTTATTTGTGCTCAAGTTTTGTTGGAAGATTTTTATTTTCAAATGCATAGCTCTTCCTCTACTCATTCACTTAGATTATTACTTGCATATCATATTCTGATCTTGAGTCAGTAGTCCTGACTTGCAATAGAACTGCAATATTCTGATCTTAGATTGTCTTTTTAATTACTAAATTGTCTTTTTAATTAAGTTCGTTATTAGAACTGCAATAGAACTGTAGAGATCAATAGATTGCAATAGAACTGTAGTTCTTTTTAATGCGTTAGAACTGCAATAGAACTGTATAGATCAAGTTCTTTATTCCTAAATTGTCTTTTTAATTACTGTTGGAGTTCAATTGACTGTAAAGATTAGTTTGTTTGCAATAGAACTGGTCATGTGACTCATGTATGTTTGTTTGCAAAACTAACATTTGGGATTTATGTTTTGTAGTAGTGGTGGATCATGCTTCCCTTAACATCTAAATGGTGGCTCTGAACTATTTTGTTGATGACACAATGACACTGACACGCTGCTACTGAAGTGCTGAGTGCTGGATGTTTTATTACTACTACAATATTGATGTTTATTGTTTTGTTTTGATGTTATGTCCTATTTTGGAGAAGTATTATATTGTATAATATTGATGTTATGTCTTATTTTAAAGAAGTCTAGCTGTATTGATATTATGTTCTATTTTGGAGAAGTTGTTTTATCATGTAGGTTGTAGTTGTATTGATCCTATGGTTAAGACTTAACAGGCTCACTGGTCATCAGTTAATCACTTTATGTTTAATCATTATGGTCTATTGTGACGCCCCCAAAATAAGTATACACCACCCATCTTGAGTCGCCAAATACATGGTACTAAATTCAAATACAACTTGATTATACAACGTCGTGTAAAATACGAAAAAATACATGCTGTGAGTTTTAATACAAATATTGTCATCTAGACAATATCCACACTCAATTTAGTTCTCATTACATTTATTATCACTCTATTTAATGTAATAGTGAGAACTACTAAAACACCATCTCGGACCATCACTGTTCCCGACTAGTCCGCCACGTTCTCATTTCTGAAGAACGGTGAAAGAAAGGTGAGCTCAACTAGCCCAAGAAGAAATATTATGACTAAGATAATGCAAAATAAATTATCATTAGTCCTCAACAAATGTTAAACCGATAAAATACAATAGACATCAAGTTTAAGCTGCAATGAACATGCAATCCATTAAAAGAGTCAAGTATGAATAAAATCTACTATTTTTATGATTTAAAAGGTTTTTCACCACTTTTATCACGAGACTCGAACTTTAATAAATAATCCACATCATCCCCGCACTACGACCGAGGATATTCATTAGGAGGTCACGACCACAAATTATCCATGCACTACGGGCCGAGGATATTTTGTGTATTCATCAATGGTCAGTGATCATGCCAACAACTCATCCATCAATGCACTTCGGGCCAATGAGGACTTTTACCACATCATTTGTAACATTATGGTCATGATTACACCAAGAATAATCCTTGGTCATAATCATACCAAGTCCATCATGCCTACTGAAGCCACGGTGACTTTCAAAAATAATATAAACATGAGGATGATGACAATGATATAAGAATTCAATAAAACAAGTTCAAGAATTAATTTATTCAGAACTAATAACGCCCAAATTATCAACATGATACTTCTTTGTAAAGTAAAATTCAAGAATGCTCGGAAGAATATTTCTATGAAAAGAGATCTTTGGATGAAGCGCAAATATCAAGAATATTCCACTAATTTCATGGAGTGTAGAAGTCAAAACTTTAACCAATTGAGTATAATAAAGCATGGAATAACAAAAGAAATCACCGTGCATGCGGTACTTCAGTAGGCAGGTTATTCCATCAGAATAATAAATAACGGAACGGTCAGCGTAATACGCACCTACTGAGGATATTCAGCGTAGAATAATAAAGAATGGAATATCGCAGAAATCACCATGCATGCGATATCTTGATGTATACATATTATTCCAATGTAATACTAAATGACGGAATCGGTCGGTGAAATTCACACCAACAGGATGTTCAGCGAGAATAATAAAGAGGCGGAACCGTGTCCGGCGTAAAAAGATGATGAGAGGATATTCCAAATGAATAATAAAGAATGGAATCTGGAAGAATTTCACCAAGTATAGGGTTGCATGTATATCTGAGTTATTCCAACGAGAATAATAAAGATGGAATAATAGAAGTTCTCTTCATGAATACAAAAGAAATAATACCCCTTACAAAGAAAAAGAAACTTGATATCTGGAAGTAGTGAAGTAGCGAGAATACTTTTATTCTTTCTCTCTATAGTTTCTCTCTCAGAGTTTCGGTGAATTCGTAAGAAATAATGAAGGAATGAGCTTCTATTTATAGAAGAATGGAATGAATAGTAACCAATCAATGAACGGTCCAGATTGATTTACTTTAATCGAACGGTCCATATTTAAAGCAAAATCTTTTAAATAAAATATAATATATTCTATTTATAATCTAATAAAACGAATAACTTTTAAAAAAATTTACTATGCAAACACTATACAAATACTACGCATAATAAAATATAATATATTCTAATTATTGTCTAATAAAAGCAGATAACTTTATAAAAGTATTACATTTTTTATAAAAAGATTTTACTATTAGCCTAATAAAACGAATAACTTTATAAAAGAATTACATTTTATATAAAAAGTTTTTCTGCATTTTATTACGTTAATAATACGAATAAAATAAAAGCGTCATCATCATCATTATTATTATTCACACTATTAATCGATTCAGTCGTTCCCGGAAAAGAGGGGCTTTCAATAATGATTTCTCCGATTGGTAGCCATGATTAGGTGACCAAACCTCTCATCAAGCGAGAACTTCAGACATCGTTAATAATGCAAATAATAATATTAACAATTTCGTCATCTCAATTATTGATTTAATAACATATAAAAATATCGACAATAATTGAATCAAGTAAAGTGACTTCTCACATAAGCATTAATAATCAATACTGGTGCTACTCTTTAACTAACCAGCGTATTCATTTACTTTACTACGAAGTAGTTCAACATTATCAGCGGTAAAACTTCCGCCATTATTTTCATAAAATATTTTTGTCGTTTTTTCAATCAAGCCAATTATTACATTGTGGGGTCCACCAATGATTGTGCTTGGTGCGTGCGAATATTCCACTAACCAATCGAATATTATATAAAGAATTGCGTACTTTGTGTAAATTTACAAATATTACCTACAACTATAACATTATATCAAATTTATTTCATAATATTCAAAAATGATATTTATAAAAAATTTATTTTTATTCATAAAAGTTGGGGTCTTACATCTATGGTAGTATGGTGTCATGAATGAGTTCATTATTCACTGCCCAGGTACATGAACAGGTACATACATGAATTGAAGTTTGAGGGTGTTTATACATTGAACAGAACAGGTACATGAATCATGAATGGGTTGAGTTTGAGGGTATTTATACATTAATGTGTTATTTTAGTTCTTACATATAACAAATTTACAAAACTTTGTATAAATCGGTGCCGAAAGCCAGATTGAATCGAATGTCGGTTCGAAATGGTTTAATTGAATGCAGATTATCGGTTCATGAACTTGACTACTTTTGGTATTCGGCACGGTATGGTTCGGGCCGGTTTTTTACCGATGAACACTCTTACCCTCTCTCATTCGTAACATTTTTTCAATATGGTTAATTTTGAAAAGATTATAGTTAATTCTTTTAAATTATATAAAATGATAAAAAAATTTAAAAAATTAAATATCTAAAACGTGGAATATTATGAGAGAGAGGGAGGGAGTATGTATTTTACATTCCACATATATATGGTGGTAAAATAATTTGTCCTCATGAGATTATAGAACAAGTTGCAATGGTTGCAGGTGCAGATCCCAGGACCCTATCAGATGAGTGTACCTTGGATTAAAACTATGTAAGAAAATCCATGAATTAATAACAATTGTAAAGAATTTATTACAGATAAGAAGAATTTGAAAGACGAGAGAAAGTCAAACTTACAAGAAATTAAAAATGGAATAAAGTATTAATATTACAATTAACAAGAAAGGGGTTGCTTAGAATAGCTTAAATCCGAAACAGGTGCTGTCGGTTTAATTTTCTGTGAGGGGGAATTTCATGGTGGTGACCCAATCGGTGGCATCGTTGTCGTCGGTTCTTATGGAACATATGATGCGTCCCTGCCGGTTTAAATCTTTTAATTTGGAACCTTCTACCAATTGTCAATAAAAAATTCATATTTTTCTAGAGATTTTTTTTTTTTTTCCATCAACGTTGTAATTTAAATACTTCCTTTCTTTAAAAAAAAGGAAGTGTTTATTTACAAAATATGCAAATGTTAAGTTCTTAATTAGTTTACTAATGGTGATATGACAATAAAATTTGGCTTAAATCCATTTAAATCTTTAATTTTTTTGTTTATTTTAACCATAAGACATTGAAATTTAATGTCCTTAAATTTTTATAAATAAAATATTTTGGGCACCAACTTGTAATAATTTATTCAAATGAGAGTATTTTTAGATAATTTCAGTTCTAAATATCTTTAGAAAATATAAAAAATTGTAGGCACATGGTTAGTGTCTGATGAATATATAAAAAAAATAGAAAAACGTAAAGTCAATAATATAAATGAGATCTATACCCTTAAAAAACTTAATTATCTAGATTGATAAAAAATCTTAAATTTCTTTGGAAGCACAGAAAACTGCACGCACATAATTAATGTGTAAAAATAAAGAATAAAAAAGAGAGTTGATATAAATGATATATACTCTTAAACGCGACTTAATTGTCCTATCATTTTGAGTCATGTGAATTACTCCGATAAGGAATGTTAAATTCGGTGGTCACAAAGTTTAATATATATAGAAATTTAAAAACATTAAAATTCAATGTCTTAAAATTTAAATTGTAAAAAATGAAAAAATAAAAAATTTAAAATGTATTTAAGCCATAAAATTTTGATAACACTTATATGCAATTACACTGACATTTTATACTACTCCTTCAGTCCCATGATAAGTCCTTATTACTATTTTGGGTAATCTCATGTTAAATGTTTATTTTTTTTTAATAACTAAATTTTTACATATTTTTTTTCTATTATACCCGCAGCATTAAATATCTCATACTTTTCTTATTCTAATTATCCCTCCATATTTAATAAGTATAATTAGTTATGTGCTAAACATATTTTGAATTGAAAAGTTAAAAAGTCACTCTCTCACCTATATTGAAAATAATTATTGCCATTATTATGGATAATTTTGTCATTTCATTTATCTTCTTAATATACGTAAAAAATCCACCAGTATTTTTATCATGAGACGGAGAGAGTATTAAAAAAAGAGGACTCATGTTCTGAAAAAAAGAAAAGAAGAAGCTTATTTTAGGAGAATGATTTTTAGAAACTGAGACTTAATTTGGAGGAAACAGTTTCTATATATTGTTATGACAAACCTTTTTCGTATGAATAAATAATGTAAAAGATTTCTTCCAACCTCCTTACAGCTAGTCGAACTGAAGTCAACAGAGAACTAATCAAATTCGACTCGAAACATTAAATTCATATTCGAATTTGAATTGTATTTGAAAAATTTTATTCAGATTCGACTTGACTCGAATATTTATTACTCAAATTTGATTCGACTCGGATCAAATTAAATTCAAACTACTCGCAAGTTTCAAATTCAAGCTTGAATTCGAGTCTACACATAATAACTAGTTTTATAATAAATATAATTATAAATTGAACTAGTTATTTTATTTAGAAATGAGAAAATATATTTACTACATCTTACAAATATAAAATCACAATTAAAATTAAAAATAAAACAAAACAATAATAATTAATTAACCTAATTTGATTTAATTTTATATATATTATAAGAGAATGTATCGAGTATCTAATCGAATCTGTATCAATCGAGTATTTATCGAATCACAATTAAGAATTCATGTAATTTGAATATTAAACGAGTCAAGTATAACCTTGTTCAAATTTAAATCATATTATTAACAATTTGAGTGTCGTTCGTATTTTTTAAATCGAGTTCGAACTATTTGACTAGTTTACAGCCTTAATCCCCACCAATCAAAAGAGATTCCAAAGATGAGAGAGACAGAGAGAGGGGGAGATGATTATGGCTTGTTTTATTATCTCTCAAGTTTCACCTTTTAATTCCACTTAGCATTTATATTAATAATATTGTTGTTGGGTCATAATATTTCTCCTATCTTGGGCCGGATAGATTGGACCCATTTATCAATTATAATCTATTGGGCTTTTATTATTAAGCCATTGGGACTCTTTGAGCCCATTTATTGTGTCAACTTTATTTAATTCTATTGGATAAAGATTCGGACGATTGGATCGACCCATTAGATATTTTAATATATCCATTACTTTGACTTGTGATGATGAAAAAGCATGTGATTGACCAATCCTCTCCGCCATGCATTAATGTGGATGGGATCATAACCCGTACGTGGGGAGAAAACAATGGCCAAAAGCGATAGATAAACCCGATATAGTCAAGCGTGGTCCATCGGATCGAGAGGGGTGTCGGGTAATAGTGGGTGGCATAATAATCCAAGCAAAAGTAATATAACTTAGCAAGGAAGCCATCGTATAGAGGTATGTTCTCTCATATATTGATTACTCATATTTCTCCCATACACACGAATCGAGATTTTAATTCTCTCAATACACTAGACCATATATTCCTCCATTGTTAACCTTGTGAACACGCATTTAATTCTCACGCCGAAGCTATCCCAAAGCGGAACCGCCGTCGAGCTTTCGGTGTTATTTGTGTTTCTTGTCTGCGAGGATCGGGACGTCTTACGTGATTGGGGACGTGGAGAAAGATCTTGGCGTTAACATTGGCGCTAGAAGGAGGGCTTTTTGAGTTCTAGTGTCATAAAAATTTTCAATCACAATCGTTTAACCTACTTTGAAGATGAGGAGTAGGAGGTAATTACCGAAAAAGGGCGGCGATGGTACATTAGCTAAAATCATTGCCTCGTGTTTCGGTGAAGGATCGTCTGGGTCCTTCCAAGAGTGCTCACGAGACCACGGCTTCTAAGCATAATTCAGGGGATCTCCGTCCGAAGATTCCGGGCGGGGCTAGACGAAGATTGGTTTTCGATGCGAATGAGGAGCGAGGTCGTGAGTGTCGAGGGAGGTGGAAGGCTCGCCAACCAAGATTCATCATAAGTAGCCAAGGAGATAGAGCTGCCAAGTTGGCGAAGATGGCGGACGAAGCAGACAGAGCCATGGCGGTCCTATTAAAGCAAAGAGAAGATATAGCCGAACAGATGCTTCGGGTGGCGGAATTACAAGACGAAGCATCCAGCCATGATCAATCTGAAAGACGCCTTGATGGGCATAAGGAGGAGACTCGACGAAAGGGTAAGGAGTAGAAGAGGTCCCATGCTGGTTTCTAGGATCATTCTCGAAGTAGGAGAAGATCGAGAAGCAGAACTCCATGGCCTCGAAGAAGGCGATAATGGCCAATTACTTCTCAACATCGAGATGATTATCAACAAAGGAGGCGGTCGAAGGAGGTCATACGAAGTCCGGGTAATGGACTATCAACGTGATCATTCTCACCACAAGGAAAGAGTTGTGTCAAGCAAGCGGATCAAGAAGTCCCTCAGGCGTAGGATCGGCGAGGAGGGGTCGATCCTCTCGGAGACATAATATTGTTCATGAGAAAGAGCCTTCTCCATGACTTCAAGGCGTTGATTTTCTAGTAAAGGAGCTTAAAGAGCTTAGAAAACAAATGCCGAGGGTCCGGCAGTGAAGGACGCTCGAAAGAAAGCATCTCCTTTTCCTCGCCTATTCTCAAGGAAAAGGCGGATATCACTAAAAAATGCCTCGCGTGGAAATTACGATGGGCAGGAGATCCTTATGACCATAGCGAGCGTTCAATCGACTAATGGACTATTACGACTTTCTTGATCTTGCCAAGTGCACACCTTTGTTACAACTTTCGAGAAAAGATGCGAGGCGGTGGTTGGGAACTTTGCCTTGATTCCATATCCTCATGGACCGAACTTTGTGATAAGTTCCATGCTTTCGTTTGAGAATGTAGAAGAAGAGGAAAGCCCACGGGTTCTTTGACACGATTCGGCGGTTTGCGGTGAATCTTTGGGCGAGATGTAAAGAGGTTCGGAGAAGCGATCGGTCGGTGTCGATCTTAATGACCTCCAGTGTAGTAGGTTTGTTCGAATGGATTGGACTGGTCAAGTCCAGAAAAGTTGGTGAAGAAGTTGATGTTCAATCATCCAAGAAGAGCTTGGCGAAGCCTTTGACAAAGCGAAGGCTACATCGTTGTGGAAGAAGCTATGAAGCGACTGAAAAATCCTCTTTTGGTCGGGGAAAGAGTTGGTGGCTCTAAGCCCGAAGTTGAGCGAGAGAGGAGAATGGGGGGTATAATGATCGAGCAGAGGCGGTTCAAAAAAGTACAACAATTCACTGGCGTCAAGGAAGCGGTCATCCCTCCGTTCCTACCGAAAGTGAATAAGATCTACACCAAACTAAACAACGATAGATCGATAATTTTGGACCGGATCGAAACCAACCTTTCTTTGAGCCACCCGTGATAATTACCGAAGGCAAGGGGAGGTAACTCTCGTAAGTATTGTGGCTATCATCGGTAGTCACTGGCCACGACACTAACGAGTGTTGCAATTTGAAAGACTTTGTGGAGAGGAAAATTAAAGGCGGCTTGTTAGTGCGATATGTGGTAGTAAATAATCGGTGAAGCGTTAACCGTCTTTGTTCGAGACGGTTCGAAGGGGCTCAACATCGCCGCCGGCGGAGTTATCGATGTGATAACTGGTGGGTCCATGAGGAAGTTGATAGGAAAGAAAGAAGGGCTTACACGAATTCGGTCGTGACTATGATGAGATGTTCCGAAAAGCAGATAGACCATTCCGGGATCTGTCATATCATTCACCGAAGCCGATTATCCTTACGAGCCCATCGAGCCGCGTGAGGGGCCTTGGTGATCACTGGTATGAGTGGGCACGGTGGACATGAAGCGCATGATGATAGACAATGGATCTTGATGAGATATCTGTATGCCCATACCTATCGGAGGATGCACCTCGTGAGGCGAGAAAATGGAGGTCGAGGGCAGAAGCTCTTTATACGGCTTCAAAGAATGATCCCGTAAAAAGTAAAGAGCACTTATTGAACTCCGGTTGTCTTGACGCTGGCCTCAATGACAGGTCGAAATAGTGTGTAAATTCTATGTTGTGCACGTTGATTGACTTACAACGCTATCTTTGGGAAGACCTACTTTAAGCTCGCTGCTCTCCAAGTTGTGACCTCCATCCCTTATTTCAAAATCAAGTTCCCACGGCTCATGGAGTAGGAGAGGTGGCGGGGACTTGGATCGGCCCGACGATGCTATCGGAATCTTTGTTATTTCCTCGGAGTGAGGTCGACAAGCAAAAAGCGGCGATGGCAATTGAGATTGAGCCCTTTACGAAAGTAGTTCGAGCAGATGGTGATTCTGCTTGGGAGGCGGAGGAGGTCGAGTTGATCATTGGAAAGCCGACAAGACCCGTGAAGATCGGTTCAGGCTTACGAGAATCTCTTCGGACAAACCTTATAGAGTTGTTCTTGTTTGCTATGCGGATATTTTTGCATGGGAACCAGAAGGACATGCAGAGTTAATGGGAAGATAGGTGAGCACTGACTGAATGTAGATCCTCGAAGAAGCCGTTCGGCGAGAAAAGGCGGATCTTTGCGCCGAGCGACGTAGAAAATCATTGATGAGGAAATAAAGAAAAGTTGTTGGTGCCGACTTCATCTATGAAATTGATTATCCCAGTGGATGGCGAATGTGGTGTTAGTGCGAAGCGAGAATGGAAAATGGCGGGTTTGCATCGACTACACAAACCTCAATAAAGCTTGCGAAGGACTTTTATCCTCCGCCCCATATTGATCGACTTATCGATGCTACTTGGGTATGCATTACTAAGCTTTATGGATGCTTTTTTCGGTTATCACCAAATATCCATGCGTAAAGAGGACATCCCAAAGACCGCGTTTATTACACACCGATTCGATTTATACGCTTCTGAAGATGACTTTTGGCCTTATAAATCTGGAGCCACTTACCGGAGAATGATGAACTTCATCTTCGATAAAGTAATTTGGAAAGGAACATGGAGGTATACGTTGATGACATGATTGTTGTTAACGCCAAGATCTTTCTCCACGTCCCAATCACGTAAGACGTCCTGATCCTGCACAGTAAACACAGTCAACACCGAAAGCTTGATGGCGGTTCCGGTCGGGGATAGCTTCGAGCGTGAGAATTAAGACGTGTTCACAAGGTTAACAATGGAGGAATATATGGTCTACAGTGTATTGAGAGAATTAAAATCTCAGTCGTGTGTATGGGAGAATATGAGTAATCAATATATGAGAGAACATACCTCTATACGATGGCTTCCTTGCTAAGTTATATTACTTTTGCTTGGATTATTATGCCACCCACTATTACCCGACACCCCTACGATCGATGGACCACGCCAACTATATCGGGTTTCTCTGCTTTTGGCCATTGTTTTCTCCACGGCCAGTTATGATCCCATCCACATTAATGCATGGCGGGAGGATTGGTGTTGTCATGCTTTTTCATCATCACAAGTCAAAGTAATGAGATATTAAAATATCTAATGGGTCGATCCTTTGGTGCGAATTCGGTCGATAGAATTAAATAAAGTTGACACAATAAATGGGCTCAAAAGAGTCCCACGTGGCTTAATAATAAAAGCCCAATAGATTATCTTGATAAATGGGCCCAATCTATCCAAGCCCAAGATGGGAGAAATATTATGACCCAACATTACCCCCTAGTTTTTTTTTAGTTAAACAAAATGTTTAATGGAAAACTATATAAGATTCATGATATTTAGAATTTAATAAAGGCTCAAAAATAGGAAATAAGTGGATCATACCCACTTTTATCATACTGAAGTGGAATAAGGAGAATTTGGATAGTGGATAACCCTTGAGCAATAAGCCCAATTTGATAAAGGATCGAATACGAGCAGCATGGGCCAATAAGATAGAGATCCAACTATCGTGCCCAATCGATAAGATATTCAAAGGTCATCAAACGTATTCCATTTTAATTCCCATTATTATCGACATTAAATCGCATTAGCCTCGCTCATGGCGTGCTTCGTCGATATAAAGGTAAACCTCACCAAAATTGACGGTTTTACCTAATCGATTTGAAATTGAACCTTTGAGCTTTCTTCCTTCTCTCGAAAAACCTCTCTTTAGCTTTCACAAACTTAACAATGGTGAATCCAAGCCAAAACCCTTCAAATTCTTCTCGTTCAAACCACAACCAAGGGGTTCAAGTGCCCGATCCACCATCTCCCACCGATTTCTTCAAGGATGGGAACAATTTCCTCGCCAACATCACCTCCACCGTTTACGAATCCGAATCTGCGAATCCTCCGGATTCGGTATCATGTTCAGGATAACTTTGCTATAAGGGCTCCATCTGCCGAGGGCGAATGTACCAAGTGACAGACGGATGGGTCGCATCATGCCGACTACTCTGCTTTGGAAAGGGGGGGTTCGCCTACCCTCCACGCCTTCATAGTTACCCTCCACAGGGTTTATTGGAGTAGGCTTTGCCTTGGCGGTGCCCAACTCCTATATCCATATATCTTGGCGTTCATCGCCTTACATCATGAACTAGGGTTACCCCTCTGTTGATCTCTTCTTTACCCTCTTCTCTATTTGGCGAGATCCCGAGAACGAGGTTCAAAATCTTGAGCAAAGCAGTCCCACGCCCAAACTCGAAATTCGAGAAGAGGCCCCTAATGAGCACCCCTCGAGCAACAAAGGATGACATGAGAAATGGTTCTTCGCCGTCCTTTGGTCCTGGAATCTCTTCCCTTCCCGATTGGACCACTTGGGCGTATCTCTGCGACTTTGGTGACATCCCAGAAGGCGCGTGAGGAGATGGGCGACTTCATGAATAAGATCCGCTCTCAAGAGTGGAGCTTCACTTTCTTGACCAAGCAAGCATGGTTGTATGACCATAAAGCGTAAGTCTTGGACCATTACGTGATATAATTTTTTGAAATGTTTATGTGAGTACGGATTTTAACTTGTGATTATTTGCGGTGTCTTTGATCAAACCAACTTCCTCGGAAGTAAAAGACTTGGAAGATTTCTTGGCGGGGAGGATTAGCGATGCAAAATGAAGAACTCCACAATGAGGAGCCTTCCGGCTCGAACCTCCGCCCCGAGCCAACAACAACTCCCTTCGGGATGATGACCGTCGACAATCCTATCATCCCAAGGCGGTCCTCCGACCTCATAGAAGGAAGAAGGCCGCAAAAGGGCAGGACTCTCGCGAGATAAATCACGAAAAGCGACGAGGAGAGGTACTTAGGAGGTAAACCCACAAACGATTCCTTGTTGAACCCACACAACCTCTCGAACCAACCCTACCAACCACAGAACCAATTCTACCAACACGAACCAAATCTAAGAAAAAAGCGGTCTCCTTGACATTCCTCCACACGATCGCGAAAGTCCTTCGTCTTTAAAAATCGAGAAGCAAAATAATTCCTCTTCTGTAAGCGAACTCCGCGTTCCCCCTCCTTCAACATCCGGCCCATTAAATGAAACCCCAACACCTAGCGGCGAAGCGGTGGTCGAAGGCGAGCTTGAAATACTTTCAATAAAGATCAAGTTAGTTCATCTGAGTCAGTATATTATCGTTCATTATCAATAAAAAGACACTTTTCACTATTGATCCACGGTCCTATTTTGTCCTACGGTCACTATGGTGTAAGGAGGTATGGTAGGACTCATTTGGCCATTCGATGGCGTGACCCATTTGTCGATTCTACCCCGAGTGGTGAGCGAAGGATCCTATATTGATTTTACCGCGGTGGTAAATCAATGGTCATTATTAGTCTGGTCCTATTTTGTCCTATGGTCACCGTGGTGTAAGGAGGTATGGTAGGACTCATTTGGCCATTCGATGGCGACCCATTTGTCGTTCTACCCCGAGTGGTAGGCGAAGGATCTATATTGATTTTACCAGGTGGTAAATCAATGGTCACTATTGGTCTGGTCCTATTTTGTCCTATGGTCATTGGTGGTGTAAGGAGGTATGGTAGGACTCATTTGGCCATTCGATGGCGACCCATTTGTCGTTCTACCCCGAGTGGTAGGCGAAGGATCCTATATTGATTTTACCAGGTGGTAAATCAATGGTCACTTATTGGTCTGGTCCTATTTTGTCCTATGGTCACCGTGGTGTAAGGAGGTATGGTAGGACTCAATTGGCCATTCGATGGCAGCCCATTTGTCGTTCTAACCCGAGTGGTAGACGAAGGATCCTATATTGATTTTACCAGGGTGGTAAGTCAATGGTCACAATTGGTCCTTATATCTCGATCCTTATATCTCGATCCTTATATCTTGGTCCTTATATCTCGATCCTTATATCTCGATCCTTATATCTCGATCCTTATATCTTGGTCCTTATATCTCGATCCTTATATCTTGGTCCTTATATCTCGATCCTTATATCTTGGTCCTTAAGTCTCGATCCTTATATCTTGGTCCTTATGTCTTGATCCTTATATCTTGGTTTTCGTATAATTGTTTCATCCCGAGTGGTAAACAAATGACCGATCTCACACTTTGAATGAGATGAGTATTTGGTACTTTATTTTATTTAAGTGTTGAGTTAAGAATGCCTCGTCCCTTAACATCACTTTATACATTACATGACATGTTTATCTGTTATATGACATGCTTAATCATTTGAAGTTAAATCCTCGAAAGGGTTTTTTGTATACTTGTCCATATAAATTCATATTGAAGTATTGACATAAAATAAAAAGTACACTGAAGTCATAAGGAAGAAAATCATTTCTCATTAATATTTAAATTCATTTACAAACAAGGAAATAAACATAAAATTTCTCTGAGATATTCATAATAAGACCTAAGACAATCCATAAGTTTGGTGCTTGGTAGCTCCATCATCATCCAGAAGAGTCCAGTGAGGTAAGGATCTAAGTTAGCCTTGATCAACCTTTCCTTGCCAAGACTTGGCCAGAGCTCGTAGCTTTCTTTGTGAATCCTCATGATTTCTTCGTTTATTTCGTCAGGAGTTCTATATACTCTTCACAAATTTCTTTGCGAAGAGCATCGGTTAAAGGAGGCCCAAGGTCCGAAAGAGCCTTGAGTTCTCGGATCTCTTGCGATTTCTGCCAGTATATTCGATTGAAGCTTTTCATCCTGCTCCATCTTACGGATCGTCTTGGTCAAGATTTTGGTGTTGGACTTCAACTCCTTGATCTTATTCATCCTCAGTTCACTCCTCTGAACTAAGTCGACGTTCATGTTGACAATTTCAGCATGCTGAGCCTTAGTCGACTTTAGTTCTTCCTTGGAGGCCTTCACTTCTCCCTTAGCCTGGGCCAACTCTTTCTGAAGACCTTCATTAGTATAAAGAAGGCCTTCACGATGAGTCCTTTCCAGAGCGAAGGTGATTTCGGGAGGGAATTTTCTTCTTTAACGCTTCCTCCTCGGATTGACTTTGAGAGATCTAGGGCCAGACGTCCAAGAAAGCGACATTTACTGTTCATGTTCAATGTTATTCAATCGACGGATGTATGAGTATGAAAGTAAGTAAGCAAAGGAAGAGAAGAGTCATTTACCCTAGCCAAGTAGCTCATGCCCTCATTGAGCAAATCCCCCGTTGAAGCTGTTCCCGAAGGCAGATGGTCATCGGTTTCACGAACAAAGGCCTCAAGCAGTTGAAAGGGAAGTTGGCATTAAACCGAAGGCCACATAGTCGGTGAACCCATGGCATCATCTTTGAAATTCGGATGTCATTGATCCTTGAGGAAGAGCATAGTGTATTTACCGCGAGCCGGTGAAGGATCCGCATGCATTGCCTCTGGAGAAGGTGATCGGTGGCATTGGCTCGGGGAGTTGAAGAAGGTTAGGAAGTCGAGTCGAGAAATTTGGCCGTCCGAAGGTCATTTTTTTTTCCGGAGACGGAGAAAGGGTTTGGCTTCGACTCTTTCAATAGCTTAGGTGTTGGGGTTTCATTTAATGGGTTTGGATGTTGAAGGAGGGAGCGGAGTTAAATCGGCGATGAAGAGGAATTATTTTGCTTCTCAATTTTTTAGCACGAAGGACTTTCGCCCGATCGTGTGGAGGAATGTCAAGGAGACTCCTCTTTCTTAGATTTGGTTCAGAAGTTGGTAGGGTTGGTTCAGAGGTTGTTGTGGGTTCAGTTGAAGGAATCGTTTGTGGGTTTACCTCAGGAAGTACCTCCTCGTCGCTTTCAGGATTTATCTCGCGAGGAGTCCTGGCCCTTTTGGCGGCCTTCTTCCTTCGGCGAGGTCGGAGGACCGCTTCGGGGATGATAGGATTGTCGACCGAGGTCATCATCCCGAAGGAGTTGTTGTTGTTGGCTCGAGGCGGGAGGTTCGATTCGGGAAGGCTCCCTCATTAGGGAGTTCTTCATTTGCATCGACAATCCTCCCCGCCAAGAAATCTTCCAAGTCTTTTACTTAGGAAGTTGGTTTGATCAAAGACAACGCAAATAATCACAAGTTAAAATCCGTACCATACATAAACATTTCAAAAAATTATATCACAGAATGGTCCAAGACTTACGTTTATGGTCATACAACCATGCTTGCTTGGTCGAAGAAAGTGAAGCTCCACTCTTGAGAGGGATCTTATTCATGAAGTCGCCCATCTCCTCATGCGCCCTCGGGGATGTCACCAAAGTCGCAGAGATCGCTCCGAAGTGGTCCAATCGGAAGGAAGAGATTCCGGGACCCGATGACGAAGAACCATTTCTCATGCCATCCTTTGTTGCTCGAGGGGGTGCTCATTAAGGGCCTCTTCTCGAATTTCGAGTTTGGGCGTGGGGCATTTTTTCAACATTTTGAACCCTCGTTCTCGGGATCTGCCGGTAGAGAAGAGGTAAAGAAGAGATCAACGTAGGGTAACCCCTAGTTCATGATGTGAAGCGATGAACGCCAAAGATATGGATATAGGAGTTGGGCACATAGGTTCAAGAAAGCCTACTCCAATAAACCCTAGGAGGGTAACTATGAAGGCGTGGAGGGTAGGCGAACCCCTTTTCGGTGAGTGGTCGGCATGGCGACCCATCCGTCTGTCATTTGGTACATTCGCTCCTCGTTGGATGGAGCCCTCATAAAGAAAGTTATCCGGAACATGATACCGAATCCCGGAGAGTTCAGCGATTCGGATTCGAGAAGCGGTGGAGGTGATGTTGGCATGAGAAATTGTTCCCCATCCTTGAAGAAATCGGTGGAGATGGTGGATTGGCACTTGAACCCCCTTGGTTGGGGTTTGAACGAGAAGAATTTGAAGGGTTTTGGCTTGGATTCACCATTGTTAAGTTTGTGAAAGCTAAAGAGAGGTTTTTCCGAGAGAAGGAAGAAAGCTCAAAGGTTCGAATTTCAAATCGAAGAGTAAAAAAATCAATTTTGGTGAGGTTTACCTTTTATCGATGATTATTCTGTGAAATGAGGTAAAGGGCGCATTTAATGTCGATAATAATGGGAATTAAAATGGAAACGTTTGGATGACCTTTGAATATCTTATCGATTGGATTCGATTGTTGGATCTCTATCTTATTGGCCCATCTTGATTCGATTCGGATCCTTTATCAAATTGGGCTTATTGCTTCAGGTTATCCACTTTATCCGATCCTCCTTATTCCACTTCATTATGATAAAAGTGGGTATGATCCACTTATTTCCTATTTTGAGCCTTTATTAAATTCTAAATATCATGAATCTTATATAGTTTTCCATTAAACATTTTGTTTAACTAAAAAACTAGGGGGTAATGTTGGGTCATAATATTTCTCCTATCTTGGGCCGGATAGATTGGGCCCATTTATCAGTATAATCTATTGGGCTTTTATTATTAAGCCATGGGACTCTTTGAGCCCATTTATTGTGTCAACTTTATTTAATTTTATTGGATAGAGTCGCACGATTGGATCGACCCATTAGATATTTTAATATCTATTACTTTGACTTGTGATGATGAAAAAGCATGACAGTTGACCAATCCTCCTGCCATGCATTAATGTGGATGGGATCATAACCGGCCGGCGGGAGAAAACAATGGCCAAAAGCAGTAGATAAACCTGATATAGTTGGCAGGGTCCATCAGATCAGAGGGGGTGTCAGGTAATAGTGGGTGTCATAATAATCCAAGCAAAAGTAATATAATTTAAAGAAGAAGCCATTATAGAGGTATGTTCTCTCATATATTGATTACTCATATTCTCCCACACACGATCGAGATTTTAATTCTCTCAATACACTAGACCATATATTCCTCCATTATTAACCTTGTGAACACGTCTTAATTCTCACGCTTTGAAATTTATCCCGAACGGAACCGGTAGTCAAGCTTTCGGTGTTGGCGTGTTTCTTGTGCGAGGATCAGGACGTCTTACGTGATTGGGACGTGGAGAAAGATCTTGGCGTTAACAATTGTATTGATTACTTGTTATGGTAATGATGAAGCAACTTATTTTTAATTAATTCACTTAAATTTTGCAAATAACAAAACTCTTTCAACTTTCTTAAATCGTCATGCTGATGTTGAAACTATGCAATATATTGAAGATTCTTTAGCCCTGGGGGTTGGGTTGGGTTGGGGTGGGTGAGTGGGGTGGGGTGCCTTCCACATGGGAGATTACATAATAAGTAGTATATGACTGTTGGACACACATGGATAATTTGATGTGAAATCTTTCGTTTTTGCTAGCTCATTCTTTAGACATGAGTTAAACTACTCTTATGGTATTAATTAATAATTCATCCTCCTTTAATATAAGTTATTTTAGAATTTATTAATGAAATGATTGTATAATATTAAATATAATATTAATTTTTTATATTATATTTATATTAAAAAAAGAGTATTATTTATTGGATAAAAAATAATGAGAGAACCAAAATTATATTTAATACTTGGGGTAATATTAGAAACTAAACAATTAATACTTACTTAAAATTCTCAAACCATATATATTAAGAGACAAAAACACTTCTATAAAATGACTTTATATTAAGGGGTAATACTCCCTCTGTTCCTTAATATAAGTCGTTTTAGAAAATTATTTTTGTTCCTTAATTTAAGTCTTTCAAGTAAGCATTAATTGTTTAGTTTTTAATATTACCCCAAGTAATAAATTAACTTTGGTTATCTCATTATTTTTTGTCCAATAAATAACACTCTTTTTTCAATACAAGAGCAATATAGATAATTAATATTATATTTAATACTATAAAATTATTATTTTTAATATTTGTGCACAATTCTAAAATGACTTATATTAAAAAAATAAAGGAAGTAGTAATTAAAATTTAAGGTAGTGTGAGGCATAAGAAGGGACAATGAATTTGGGACGGACGGAGTGGGTAGCATTTCAATTGCTTTAATTTTGTGATAATCATGTTAATGAAACAAATAAATGTAATTTGTTCCATTTTAATCTAATGATAAAGTGCAAACAGTGAAAAATGTAACTTATTTTAATTAAATATGATGGAATTAATATTAACTATTTTCATCATCACAAATAGTTATAAAGATATTTTTTGTTCTTATTCATATCTTAATTGACCTGCACGCTGGGGACACATGATTCTTTTTAATCCTTCATGCAGTAATTATGTCTCTCGAACAACAGCATTACACAATACTAAAGATTGAAATTTTAGTGTTATCTCCTAACTCAATCTGACTGACATTATTAATATTAAATAATATTAATTAATTAATTAATTATAGTTTTTCATGCATACTAATATTTTCAAAAAAAATTATTGATTAAATGGCATAGAAAAAAAACGTTACTTGGTGCAAATAAATAAAAAGTTGTTGAGGAAATGCAACCTTATCCCATACCATAAATGGTTCCAATTAAGAAGAAAAAGATTCTCCTTTTGAAATAAAAATAAATGAATAAATATATTTTTAAATTTAAAATTGAGATAAATTACTTTATTTTTATCAATACAATGATGAATAATTAATGTAAACTATCTGAAAAAAATGAGTATTACACGTTGTAATATTTATTGTTTTACAATTTTTAATGGATAGTCTTAATTTTAAATATAAAAATGTCATAAATTAATTTATAATAATCTTATAATTCGAAATAAAATAATTCTAAAAGAATATGGGGAATGACATGGAAGAAGCCTTGCTAGAATTTAGTTTGCCTGATCGGAAAAGGAAAAGGAAAAATTGAGATTTCTCTATCAAATGTAGTATGAGATGGACCATGCATATGGTTTTATGCCTAGACTCAAAATTAAGAAATGCATCAACAACTTGGTACGAAAAATAAATTAAAGGGTGACGGACGGGGACAGAGACTTGAAAGTTTGTTACAAAATAATAATAATAATAATAATAATACTCAATATTCGGGACCATATGAAATGTCCATCTCACGGGGGTCCAAATCCCAGCTATTAGGTTTATCTCTTATCCTAACTTGCCTTTCTATGTCTCGTCATTTTTCACCAATAATTAAACAAACTTTCTTTTATTCTTTCTAACATCCACAACAAGCCTTCCTTCCTTCATTCCATACTTGAACCAACTAAAAAAGATTTGTCAAAACAAATACATATATTGTATTTAATAATATTTTTGTAGCATTACTCTAACATTATCATTTTTGTGTAGTTTTTACTTTAACGTTTGAGAATGGGTAGCATGAAATTAATTTTGGTCAATTAATTAATCTGATGTCACTGCGTGTCGATCGGAGATAATCTTTTCTCCGGATGTCAAGATCTTGTATTGATCAATTAATCAACTTATCATGAAGTTAACTTTATAATAATCTAAACAAATATATATCTACACAGAATATTTGGCAACAAGTCACAAATTCTTGTGTATGGGCACTTTACGCAATACATTCTTATGAAAGTTGGCTCATAATCGGCATTGACTACAAATAAAACCTTTATATATATATATATATATATATATTGTTGGGTCATGATATTTTTCTTATTGGGCCGAGTAGATTGGGCCTACTTATTTGATTAATCCATTAAGTCCTCATTATTTAGTCTTAAAGTTACTGGACCTGGTCATTATATTATTCTTGTTGGGCCCTTTTAAGATCGGGTAGGATCAGTGGATCGACTCATTAGATATTTTAATATCTCTATCTTTGACTCATAATGATCAAAAAGGAAGGTGTTGATCGTTATAATCGCAATGCATTAATGTGGATGAGATTATAATAACCCACAAGATAAATAGTGCATGAAAAAGGTGTGACTTAAATGCAATGCCAGAAATCAGCGAGGAGTGGGGAAACATGTCAGACGTTAGTGGGTGACACGATAAATCGGACAAGAGAGTATAACTTAGCAAGGAACTTCAAGAAAAGGTACACACATTCAACCAAGAAGGGTCTCTCTCAATACACTAGATATTATTATCCTCTATTGTTAACCTTCGCATGAACATCCAGACCGATTTCTCGCTCCGAAGTTTATCCCCGACCAATTCGAAGAAATCAAGTTTTTGGTATTAATCGTGTTTCTTGTCTGCGGGATCGGGGACGTCTTAAGTGATTGGAACGTGACAGAAGATTTTGGCGTTAACACACACACATACACACACACACACACACACACACACACACATATATATATATAATAAAAGAAAATATGTTACCTATAATACGGCAACATCCAAATTTGAGTATTCATACGACCCAAACCAATGTGGTCTGTGTTTTCCTTCAAAAATCTTAGAATAATAGTTTAGTTATAAGTTTGTTATCTGTAATATATAGTATTATTTAATATATGTAGATATAAAATAAAATTTGTGCAGAACATAAACAAATTATAAAATGAGTAACAAATAAATCTGAGTCCTTTGAATTCACAAAGTCTCTTTAAAACAAATTTATTCCCTCACTGGTGCTAAGGATTAAATGAATAATTATTTCCCAAGATAAAACGGATTTCCAGTTCTTAATTAGAAGCACTTCAAAATTAAGAACACTTCGAACCAAATTATATGTTATGTACTAAACTTAAATTGATGTTAATGATGCATGCATGAAGAAAACTGGGAACAACTTACTGTAATTTCAAGGAATTTTACAGAAACGGAAAAACTTATGTTATGCGAGAAGGCGAAGGAAAATATTGAATTGCGAGCGAGAAAAGTATATCTTGAAGCGGATTTTTGAGTAAGAAAAATTCTTTAAGCAGAGACGAGAAAAATGTAGAACGAAAATGGGAAAATTACACTCTGTTTTTAGCGCCCAAATAGATTAATTTATAGCCTAAGTAGGCAGTTTATTACCGTTGGCACCATCAAAACTACGTAGTATTGATAATAATTTAAATAAAGTTTGATAATTTATTAAACAAATTTTGTCCAAAAAGTTATATATCATGATACCGCCTACCGAACTGCTAGAACTCGACTCCGATCGGATGAAATTACAGCATGTATGGGTTTGAACCATGCCTTGGCTAGGTCTTCTCCCTTCCACAAAAGTGGGGTGCCTGTTGGGGCCCTTCCCATTGAGCAAACATCCCATATATAACGATTTCAATTTTCCCTCTAGTGCCCTATGTTGGACTTTTGCAGTTTTCAACATTTCAAGTAGGTGACTTTGGAGTCAATTTTCTTATTCAATTCTTAATGGATTTGAACACATAAATATACCACGTTATACTCCTCGTTGAGGAGAACGCATTTGTGCAAAACCCCGATATTTTTGGAATATGGGTCCCTCATTTAATTGAGCCTCAAAATGCTCTAATATTTAATGTTTCAAATCCCATTTTCAACAAAGTTTAATACTCTATTTATTTGTCTCGAAATAAATGATCTAATTAAGTTTAACATGTTAATTAATAAATTTTTTTACATTAATTATCTTTTTTGATTTAATTGAAATATTTATTCACTTTTCTATGACCCTAATAATAATTATTCTTTTTTACGTCGTTTAATTCTCTAGATACATTTTTTTTGTAACTCACATTCTCAATAAGTACATTTTTTTTTTCTTTCTAGAATTTTGGCTTTTAAAAATTTACTCATTTAGAAGGCACAAAATTAATAGTATTTGATGGATAAATTTGATAGAAATTAGAAAGTCTTTATTTAAGTGAAAACTGTCGTGTCTTAACTCTTAATAATATTCTGTGGCTAAACCATTAATTATGTAGCTCATATCTGAATTTGACTGCTACCCAAATATATGGAATGATCAGATCAAAGGTTGTTCGAGCTTGAACATTATTTTTGAGTTTGTACATGAATTAATTAAACAGTGAAAACTAACATTAAATATAAAAGAAAAATGTCTTATTGACGCAGACACATATATACACTCCAAAATAATTTATCTGATAATTCTGAAATTATTGATATTCATGTCGTATGAAGAAATACAATAATGTATTATGTATGGTGGGTCATTTTATTCAATGCAACGCGGATATATTACACATATGGGGTAGCCGGTAGGAATCGCCATCCCTTTCTCAACTTAAAAACTATTTATTTGGTGGGATAAACATTCTTCTATTCAGTCCATTTTGTCTAATTAGAAATTATACTCTTCATCTTTTGCTAATTATCTATCTCACTTTAAATTTTTATTTTATCTTAAAATTTTAAGTTGTTGATATTGTCTAAATAAAAATAACAGAGCAAATACATATATTTATAATGATATTTTTGTAATTGATACTTTAAACTATATTTATTAATCAGCCAACATAATTTTTACTATGACAAAATTAACCATCTATTTTTCCCCATAAATGTGTATATGATCATTTATAATTATGGGAAACTATTTTTGAAATTTTTTAAAAAAAAGACATTTTGCACGACTGACGAGGGAATTGTGGAAAGGGCACAACATGTTTATAAGACCCCTATTTTTAATAAATAAAATTTAATTTTTTAAATAAATATTATTCTAATTAATAAAGTGTTAAATTGATAAAATATTAAAGTTAACGATAATGTGTACAAATTATAAAAGAAACAAAAAAGAATGTCGGACAATATTCGGTAAAATACAACGTCGAAACAACCAATTATTTATGAAGTCTACAACGAAATAATTATCAAATATAAAAAACGACACAAATAACCTTCTTAATAAAAATTATGGTAGAGACAAATAACTTTAACTGCTAAAATACACTTGCCTTCTATTGGAGAAATATAATACGGGTCGGATATAATATATAATTAATAATTTAATACGTTGTTTACTATTGTTAACGTCAGAATTTTCTGTCACGTCCCAATCACGTAAAGACGCCCCGATTTCACGACAAGAAAACACGATGAACACACAAGCTTGACGGTTCCGTTCCGTCGGGGGATAGCTCAGCGTGAGAATTAGTATGTGTTCACAAGGTTAACAATGGAGGAATGTCGTATGTCTAAGTGTCAGAGAGATAATAAATCTCGATGGCCGTGTGTATGTGAGAGAATATGAATATCAAAGTGTATGAGAACGCACACATTGGTGAAGGCTTCCTTGCTTAGGTTATCTATCTCTGCTGGATTATTGTGCCACCCACTACTACCGACACCCCTACGATCCGATGGGATTCTGCCGATGCGTATGGTTTATCCAATGCTTTTGGCATTGTTTTTTCTACGTAAGCCATTATGATCCCATCCACATTAATGCGTGGCGGGAGCTTTGGTCAATCGTCATGCTTTTTAATCATCACAAGTCAAAGTAATGATATTAAAATATCTAATGGGTCAATCCACTGGACCGACTCGGACTTAAAGGTTAAAATGGATACAATATGGTGTCCGGGCCTAGTGACTTTCACGGATTAATAATAGAGGCCCAATAGATTATTTATGTGAGTAGGCCCAATGTACCTGGCCCAAAGATAGGAAATATCACGACCCAACATTGCCCCCTAGTTTTTTGTTAAACAGAATGTTTAATAGAAAACTATGAATGACCCATGATAGTTTACTAAAGGTCCATAGTAGGAGATAATTGAAGTGTACCCAATTGCTATTCACAAAATGAAAGGAGAAGAGAACGGAGGCCCAAATCAGAAAAGCCCTGCCTAATAAATTCATGAACCCGGAACCGGACCCTTCCCAAGCCCTTCCGAAGCCACCCCAGAAGTCGAGACAACCACTGCATCCATTCCTCGACGAGGAGGCTTACTCGATCGTCCTGATCGAAGAAGCATCCTTCGAACCAAAAAACTAAAAAGTAAAATAACGCGCTATGACCAAGAAGAGCTCAAAGGTGCCCAGATCCTCGATCATTCCCCCTTCGTGCCTCCCTGTAGAAATACAGATTAGCCAAGAAGGTGATCAGATTTAAACCGTTCAAACACCATCCGGGAAGAGGAAGCGACACCGACAATCATCCAAGCTTCTACCGCCGCTTTCTCCAAGAACCCGGTCCAAATAAATCTCCTCTCTCCGAGACCGTGTATCTTGAACCTACTTCCTCCCGAGCAACCCGGCTCCTTCCCCGAAAAGGTCGAGACCCTACCTTTGAAACGACCCGATCCTTGGTCGGGGTTATCATCTTTGAGCCATGGGGTCTCCGACTGCGTGGCCTAGATTCAATGCTAACTTTCCGTTCGACCTCTTCGGGGCCTTCGTAAGGAACGCTGACGATCATCGGTTCAGTGATCACACGGACGAAAATTTGCTCGATGAAGGGATGAGCTATCTAGCTAAGGTAAATAACCATTTCTTTATTTTTCTGTCTTTCTGTTCTTAATTGGATATCTGGGTACTGACTTGAGTCTTTGTTTGGTCATACGCAGCTAACAATCGTTCTTCGGATGTTTGCGTCCAAGACACATAAATGGAGAAGCCAAGGAAGATTTCATGAGGCAAGAAATCAACATGCTGAAATCGACCTTGGCTCGAGAAAGAACCGACCATGAAGACGCTTTTCACACCATTAATGGCCTCAAATGAGACTTCAGATCGAGCAGGATGGACTCAAGACGTCCGATGATGAACTAGAACCCTGAGGGAGTGGGTCCGGCGATCAAGCCGTTACCAACAAACTCTAACCGATATGAACGCCGGCTTGGTCGAAGAAAACCTGCTCCTAAAGGCCAAAAATAAGGAGTTTTCTTCGGCCAACCGAAGCCTGGCTATTCAACTTGGCGAGGCTCAATCGAAGGCCCAGGATGAAAGACGGAGACACAAGAACAAACGCCACAAGCTTCGTCTTAAAATAAAAGAGCTTGAGGGAAGGGGTCCTCTTACCGTAGAAGAGCTCTGGAGTAAAGCGAGATAAAGTGAGAATATAGGATTTGGACTTAGCTTAACGTCGAGATCATGAAGGTCTATTCGGAAGGCTATGAAGACTGCCGAGAACGAGACAAAGAAAAACTGTCTGCTGCCCAGCTGGATCCCACCTTGCTCAACTCCGAAGACGAAGGTGGTGCCTAGATGTTCTTCCTGCTTTCATTCTGATTTATGTAAAAATTTATCTGTTTTAAACTATTTATGTTTTTGGGATCATTTTGGAATTTTATATATGGAGGTTGTCAATATTTCTATATTGGTGTACTTAGTTCATGAATGAATAAATTAAATGAATATTTTAGTTTTCCTGATGAATCTGCAATTTCCTTAATTGTGAACTATCAGTAAGATGAACCTAAACAGTGGATCAGTTAAGACATATGATAGTTAATGTATGAGACGAAGTGAATTGAATTTCATGGCCATAATTTAACTTAACTGAACAGAAAGGACTGAACTCAACACTTAAATAAAATAAAGTAACACATACATCATCGGTTCCGAAGTGTGAGATCGGTCATTTGTTTACCACTCGGGGTGAAATAATCATATATAAGGACCAATATATAAGGATCAAGATATAAGGACCAAGATATAAGGATCAAGATATAAGGACCAATTGTGACCATTGACTTACCACCCTGGTAAAATCAATATAGGATCCTTCGTCTACCACTCGGGGTAGAACGAAAAATGTGCTGCCATCGAATGGCCAGCAAGTCCTACCATATCTCCTTACACCATAGTGATCATAGGAAAAATAGGACCAGGATCAATAGTGACCATTGATTTACCACCCTGGTAAAATCAATATAGGACCTTTGTCTACCACTCGAGGTAGAACGACAAATGGGCTGCCATCGAATGGCCAGCGAGTCCTACCATACCTCCTTACACCATAGTGACCATGGGACAAATAGGACCAGAATCAATAGTGACCATTGATTTACCACCCTGGTAAAATCAATATAGGACCTTCGTCTACCACTAGGGGTAGAACGACAAATGGGCTGTCATCGAATGGCTAGCGAGTCCTACCATACCTCCTTACACCATAGTGACCATGGGACAAATTGGACCAGGATCATTGTGCAAAAGTGAATGTGGATGAGCCACCGAAGTCTTTCTGTGCTGAATCCCCAGTTCTTTCAAGAATATCTCTGCCGAAGCGCTTTGTATACCAACAGCTTCGGGCCAAATAACCGCCACAGATGTCTTTGTAAATATCCCGAAGAACATACTCGACTTCGGATGGAACCAAATGTTTGAGCAATGGTGACGAAAAAGGACCTTCAAAAAAGATTTTTATCAATGAGAACAAAATTGACACTCTTGTACTTGGTCTTCTTTGCCAGCATCTGATCCGAAGGAAAGATGCCATCTGTCATCAAAGTTATAACCATCTATAGTGGCCAACTTCGATAATGCATCGGCGGTGGAATTGTTATTGCGATCGACCTCTTGATAACCTGTTGTACTGATGTCTGAAATAGAATATCCATCTGCATGCAATGTCCATGAACTCTGCTTCCACTGAAGAACTGCAACGGCTTTGTCGGACTCCTCAGCTTCTCTTTAACTATTATTAGCTTCAGAAAAGAATTGTCCGACCACAACGTCGACTGACCTTGGAAATGTTTACTCAAGTGTTGGATTTCCGTGAGTGCGGCTTATAGATCTACTTTCTTTCGACGTAGTCTTTAGTCATTGGCGAGAACACTCTGTCAGAGCGAGTGCCTTTTTGTATTCTCGAGTGAATATCCTCTGTCTCGCTTTCTTTTATGTCTCACGCGCTTATAGTCCCGAGAACCCCTAGGATGAGGTACCTTCTTCGGATGCTTAGGAATATGGGTGCATTTTATGTCAATCAATCCTCGACAAATTTTTAAGCGGACATTTCCAAGACAAGTGTCTCTGTGTATGTGTGCCCTCAGTGGATTCTTAGGAATATGGCTTCTGGATCCACTCCGACCATAATCCCGAAGACCAATAGGGCAGAATACCATCTTCGGTCAATCAGGAAAATGGTTGTTGGGTCTTCATCTACTCTGTTTCGACCATGATCCCAAAGACAAATAGGGCGGGATACCCTCTTCGGTCAATCAGGAAAATGGTTGTTGGGTCTTCATCTACTCTGCTTCGACCATGATCCCGAAGACAAATAGGGCGGGATACCCTCTTCAGACAATCAATCAGGAAAATGGCTGTTGTGACGCCCCCAAAATAAGTCCATTCCATCCAACCCATTCTGAGTCGCCAAATACATGGTACAGAAATAACCACAACTTTATTAATACATTTGTCGTGCAAAATACGACAACATATATATTTATGAGTTTAAATACAATTATTGTCTTCTAGAGACAATATACATACCCAAATAAATCCCCATCATAATTATTGATACATTATTTTACAACAATGGTGAGGACTACTAAACAACTCTCCTAGAACTTTCATTCCATACCCCGACTGCACTCGCTTATATTCTCGCCTCCCCGAGAAGAAAAATGGAACAAAAGGAAAAGGGTGAGCTCGATTAAATTTCAAGAAGAATATTATGACTAAGATAATATACAACAAAATTATCGTTAGTCTTCAACAGGGAAAAATCTAATAGAATACAATAAACAACAAGTTTTAAATCAATATTCGCAATGAAATAATAATTCATTAGAAGAGTTAAAGAGAATGCAAACTACTATCTTATATGTATGAATTTTAAAGTTCATCGTCTATTTTTATCCCGTAACATCAATCAATATATATCCGGGATCAAATATTCATCCTCGCACTACAAAGCCAAGGACATTCACCAGATTGGTCATGTTCATCTAAACACTGCTCATCTTTGCACTACGGCCAAAGATATTCATCGAAATCATTCATCTTTGCACTACGGGCCAAAGATATTCATCGAAATCATTCATCTTTGCACTACAAGCCAAAGATATTCATCATAAATCATTCATCTTGCACTACATGTGCCAAAGATATTCAATAATATCATCATTTAAGACCGAGGATGATGAAAATATTTTTTGTTAAACGAATCCAAAGGAAACAAAATGACAAGGATTAAGGATTAAGGATTCAGTATTTTGTTTTATCCACATCCAAAAATACCTCAAAAATAATCATAGTGGTGTAAAATTCAAGAATGATCAAAACATGGATACAATCAAAGCTAGTATCCGTAATAGATATTTTGACGAAAAGGAAAAATTTCATTTTTCGATGAATAAAGTGTCGATTCGTGAATAAGGTCAGATATCGTGAATAAAGGCCAGACACGTGAATAGTAATTCACACCAAAAGATAGAAATTTCACAAAAACATCATCACACTTCATGAATAGTACTCGTGAATAAGAACTCGTGAATAAGAACTCATGAATAAGAACCCCATATGAAAAAGTTCCAAATTTGATAAAAGTTTTAACCAATATTTCAAAGATAATGATATTGAAGAAATAATATCATTTGAGAAGAAAATAACATCCCTTACCTCGAAAGACAAGATTTCTAATAAAAACCTGGATATAAAGCTATGACTTGAACTTGCAGATATAGCAATACTCAAAGTATACTCAAAATACTCACAAGAATACGCCGATAATATAGAGAGAAAACTTCAGCTTCAAGTGTGATTTTCAATTTAACCCAAGACCTATTTATAGGAAATCGCTGTAACACCAAAGCAGAAAATTTAATATAATATTATTATTTATATAATAATAATACCATTACCTTGAATCTGAATTTCAGCAACTTGTCATGTGTTAAATGAGGGAACCAAATGAAAAAAACGTTTTTGTAAATAAAAATATTTTAAACTTCCAAAATCAATTATTTTGAGCTTGAACTTCAATAATTCATAATAAATAGCCCTTTTATCAAGCAAATTCGAATCTCATGAGTTTTTATAGGAAATTCAATTCTCTACAACTTTACTGTAAGAAAGTTTTTCTAAATTCCAAATGTAAATTGACCGAAATCCACAAATGGGCGATTTTATGTGCTATAATCAAATTTCAAATCAATAAATGGGGTCCACCGACATGTTTAACATGTTTTAAACATTTTGGTAACAAAAATACTCCTCCTCCACATATACTCATATATCTCACATTCATCGTAAAAATATCATCGTTAATATATTATTAAAATAATACATTTAAATGAATTATTTTATCGAAAAAGATAAAATATTAATTTTCAACAATTGTCACTATAAAAATTTTCTCCATCTATATCCACATAAAATCAATATTTTTCTCATCATATGAATCAATAATTAATTATTCACAAATAATATTATGTAATCACAATACTAAGAACTGTGCCGCTCCTCAGAAATAGGGCTTTCAATAAGAATTTCTCCTTCTTGGCGCCGCAATTAGGTGACCAAACCTCTCCTTAGATGTAACTTTCTAGACATTGCCAATAATGTTATCTAATAATATTATTCAGATAATGTGAATTATTGGTTCGATAATGAAAATATCGTGGTAATGACAATTATCAAACAACAAAGAATATAAAATATCAACGCAAAGAATTATTGAATCAATAAAATAAAATATCGAATAAAGAATTTCGTAACCATTATCGAGTAGTGCCTTCTTACGTAAGAATCAATAATTGGTGCAATACCGTATGCTTCTTTGTGCGATAATAACGCCAGACATCGTGTTTTAACCACCGGTATTCCAATAAGGTAAACCAGAATAACAACTACTGTTGTTATTTTTAAACAACTTATATTTGTCGTTTTCTTCCTCCAATCGCTTTCCGTTATGGGGGCCCACACATGGTCGCTACTGCCGCATTTAATATTCTCCCGACAAATCATTTAATATTCCACCACCAAAACTAATATTCTCCCGACAATAATGAATATTATATCACCACTTGCTTATTTAAAATATTTTGCATTTTACCCATAACTAACCACATTAATCAAATCCACCCTTACTATTTCAAAATAATAAATAAAGGAAATTCCTTTTTATTTAAAAAATTTCGGTCTTACAATTGTTGGGTCTTCATCTACTCGCTTGATTATAATCCCAAGACCAATAAGGCGTAATACCCTTCTGGTCACCAATCAGAAAATGGTCATTGGGTCTTCATCTCTACTCGCTTCGACCATGATCCCGAAGACAAATAGGCGGATACCCCTTCTCTCAATACCAATCAGAAAATGGTTGTTGGTTCGCTTCGATCCCCAGGAAGGCCTCGAGACATGTCTTTTAAACTGTAGACTTTCTTTTCTAACTTGATCGGCCTCACTGGCCCCGACCACTTCTGGTATATGATTCTAAGCAAGATGCCTTTCTACCCTTTTCCGACCATGGCGGTGTCTTCTTCGACAAGCAAAAATCAATCTTCTTCCAACATCATCTTGGGCTCTCGAACGAAAACCCTCGTAAACCTACTTGAAGAAGCAAGACAAAGATTGAGCCTTCTTTCAAGGACCCAATCAATCCTCGACAAATACTCATTTGTGTAGACGAAGTCATAGCCATCGTATCCTTTAGAGGTAATCGTTTCTACTCTTCTTCACCATGGATTCCGACGTAGTTAGCATTCAATTTGTGATTGAAAACTTCAAGAACACTAGAACACCCTCCTTCTAGCCGCCAATGTTAACGCTAGAATCTTTCGCCACGCCCCAATCACGTAAGACGTCCCCGATCCGCGCAGACAAGAAACACGATGAACACCACAAGCTTCGACGGGCGGTTCCGCCGGGGGGATAGCTTCAGCGTGAGAATTAGTATGTGTTCACAAGGTTAACAATGGAGGAATGTATCGCCTAAAGGTCAGAGAGAGATAATAAATCTCTCGGCCGTGTGTGTGAGAGAATATGAATATCAAAGTGTATGAGAACGCACTCACTGTTGGTGAAGGCTTTCGCTTCTTTAGGTTATACTATCTCTGCTCGATTATCGTGCCACCCACTACTACCGACACCCCCTCCGATCCGATAGTTCTCGGCCGATGCGTATGGTTTATCCAACGCCACATTTATTTTTTACCGCCATTGGCCATGATCCCATCCACATTAATGCATGGCAGAGCTTTGGTCAACTTGTCATGCTTTTTAATCATCACAAGTCAAAGTAATGATATTAAAATATCTAATGGGTCAATCAATCGGACCGAATTCTAGGACTTAAAGGTTAAAATGGATCTGATATGGTGTCCGCCCAAAGTTGACTTTTCGGATTAATAATAGAGGCCCAATAGATTGTTTATGTGAGTAGGCCCAATGTACCTGGCCCAAAGATAGGAAATATCACGACCCAACAACTATATTAGTTGTCGAAGTTGTACCTCCATCTCACAAAAGATTTCCAGTTTAAAAACTTAGTCACTTTTAAACTTGAAAATTAATATGAACTCATAAAATGTTATTGAATTTACATTCCAAAAAAACATATTAAATAATTATTTGAAGGAGATTACTATTTTGACATATAATTTTGATATTTTTGACTATTTATTCTTTGTATATTCTCCATCGTCATTGTTGGGTCATGATATTTATGTACATTGGGTCAAACTCTTTGGTGGATCCATTGGGTTATCACAGTTGGATCTTGGTGTTATTGGGTCTAGTCATTAGGTCAAATCATTTGGTTTATATCTGTTGGGTCTTAAAAGTCTTGGGCCGGATCGTTGGGCCGACCCATTGGATGCTAAATATCTTCACTTGGGTTTTGACCGGTGATGGTGACAAAGATAATGACTGACTAATATCTTACATCCCATTAATGAGGATTGGACAATACCTACTAACCATGGACAAAAGGATGAGATCGCAAGAAGCTACCGGATGGTGTCGAGGGTCTGCACAGACGTTAAAACCTGGGATCTTAGAGTATATGATAGCAAGGATAACATACAAGTAAAGGTAATCGATATTTTTATCTCTCAATACACTAATATTTTATCTTCTATTGTTAACTCATGATGATCTATCTTATAACGACTCTCACGCATCAACTATCTCGACGTCGGTCAAGTCGTCAATCTTTTGGTGTTGACCATATTTATTATGCAGGATCATAGCATCTTACGTAATTAGGACGTAAAAGTCAATCTTGACGTTACCAGTCATCATCTTTGTCTCTCCCGTTATCATAATACCACGTTTCAACAGAGAAGTCTAAATGGAGATGGGGTGAAGGGGATTAGTACAAGTTAAATGATGTAGTTAAATGGGTGCAGGCGATTATCGCGGGGCCCAAAGGGCAAGGCAACGATGGGAACATGCTCCCGAATTTCATCCATTGATGCGCTTGGCCTTGGCCCTTCCTTAATCATTGTTTCTCCCACAAAGTTTTAATTTCCAGCTTTGACAATATCTTAACGCCTGCCTGCCTCTCCACCACACTCATTACTGGTACTCCTATCTATATAATACTACTAGTCAAACTTATAAGTGGATTCTCAACAAATATGTATATGTATATGTATATGTTTAGAAAGAAAATGATCGATCGTACCAACTACTCAACTACTGGAGTATTACTTTTCATCAGTATTAAAATAAAATATATATATATATATATATATATTTGATCTCATCGTCTAGTAAATTTTAATATATCTGCTGCTATTATTAATATTATATAATCTAATTTGTTTTTAAAATAAATTCAAAATGTAGTAGTATCTTAAGAAAAGGGTGAAGATTCACTGAATTTTTGTATTCAATTAGACTCGACCAACTATACAGTTATGAATAAAATACATCTTAAGTTCTCTCATTATTTTTTTTATCTAATAAATAATAATTTTTATTTTTAATAGAAGAACAATATTAATATTTGATATTATATTTAATAATATATAATTATTTTTAATATATAGGACTGAACAATTTAAAATGAAACTGGAGTAATAGTAAAAATTAGCAGATTTAAGGTTTGGTTGAGTCCCAACTGTGAGTCACCACGGCCGGCCACCTGCCGCTGCTCCGCTTGCCAGTTGCCACCGCCACCGCCACTGCCACCAGTAGTATTATTCATCATTTGCCAAATACTTGGAAAAGTATACCAACCAAATATTCAATTTCTTGGTTTGTGTGTCTTGATGACATAAAAGAAGCACAATTTTTAATCCCAATCATCCTCCTCATTAGATTCTATTTATATTTATATTTACTTTATAGTATGATATCATGTTTGCCGTTTTAAGGTCAATCTGCCAAATATGAAAATTACTTTTGATGTTTTAGGTATATATTAGTAAAAAGAATTGTATAGCATATTGTTAGATATATAATGTTTTAAAATATTTCTAAAAATAAAACTAAAGAGAAAATGAAGTAGTTAATATTTCACAAAAAAGAAAAAAAAATCATTGTGTCTTCTCTTTTCTTGACAAAATAGTGAAAATGGAATTGAATCAAGTATTTACGAAATAGAATCGAATTATATTGAGTAATTTAGTTAAACAAACACTCCAAATCCATAAGAAAAGGTGAAAAAGTATTATGTATTATGGGGTTGGAATTTTACAGCTGGAGTAGCTTAGCACGCCCACTATTGAAAATCACATTTCTTATGTCTCTTGGTTAGAGTTAGGGCTCTATACTCATTAATTTAAAACATATTAACCCCCCCCCTTCATCCCAACCAAAAAAAAAGAAAAAAAACTAAAAAGGATTGAATGCACTTGAGAGTGTGATCCATGCGATGTAGGGGAGAGAATAAGGTTGTATTTTTGTATTGATTGCGAGAGAGGGAGCAAGATGTTGACTTGTTGATCATGAAACAACACCTACATAATTATGCTTTTATTTTTCTTTCTTACACAAAATTGAATCATGCCCATACATTATTTAGGTATTGGGTTATCATAAAGTTAATTTAATAATAAATTAATTAATTGATCAATATAATTTTGACACACATAAAAATTATATAACATCCATTACAATCTGTATTGACCAAAATTAAATTCATGCTAATCACTCCCATTATAATTAAAACTGAAATCTGATCACTTCCATTATAATTTAAAGTGTAATCTAGTAATAATTGGACAAACTTCTTCACAAGGTAAGAACCATAAGGGATAATCTAAATATAAAATTGCTTAACAAAAAGTAGTCACCCATCTTATTGTTTTATGTAACAATTGGAAACACCACATCAAAACTAAAAAGTACTTCCTACATCTTATATTACAATAAAATTTCTAACATCCTTATATAATTTAATTGTTATAGTTTTCTTAGATGTGACAAAAGGTTTGTGCTTTTTTTTCCCATTTTATTATTTTCCTAAAAATGGTATAAAATGGAGGTCCAGCTAAGTATATGGTGAAATGTGACTGATGAGGACCAAGTTTATTATGTCAGCTGAAATCTCTCGATCGAAGACCCAACTCAAGAATCGAATCATAAAGTGGAATACATTGAATTGGGAGTTCATCTCCCACCTAGTCCTAGAGAGAGAAATATAGTCATTAATTTTAAAGCTAAAGAAAGAGAAAAGTTACAAACATAGTAGTATTATTATATATACAGATAGATATGTAGATGTTTGTTTATAAATATGTGTAGTTGAATAAGAGAGCAAAAAGGCTTCTTTTTTCTTTGTAACTATTATTACTCATTACTCACTCTATAGAGCTTTAGTGCAGTAGCTGTGGAACATAATAACCATTAAGAAAACGTTCTGAGATTTTGCTGCTTTTCAGGCCTCTCAGCCGCCAATCTTTCAATTCCACAGTAGAAAATTTGGGAAGATGAAGCGCATTTAAGTTGGTCTAGCTAGCTAATTAGTTGGTTTTTTCAGAGATTTTGTGGCCGCTGATATTATTGCTGCTGCTGCTTTTGCAATTATGACTGGAAAAAGCATTTAAAAGTCTAATTTTTTTTCTCAGTTGTGTTAATTCTTGGAATGACGAATTCTTAAAACTCTCTGCGTCAATTGTCTCCTTCCTTCCTCTGTTTTCAGCAGTATTAATTAATTATAAAGCACTTTGTTTCTGAAAACAAACCCCAAATTCCAAAAAGTCATAAATCAAACACTATCTTCTCCCCACTGAGATCTGGGCTAAAGAAAGAGACATCTCAAACAAGGTATATTAGAAAGTAGAGTGGTGGGTTTTCTTCTTTGTTTTTGTTCATGGTACTTTTAGTTTCATTTTCTTGATTTCCTTTGTTTGTTCTCTTTGGATCTGGGGATTGAGAGGACTCGTTGGCTTTTGTTAGTGTTTGGGTTATAGTATTTCTTGTCTCATTAAACGTCTTTTTTGTGTTTTTACAGATTTTCCCAAATTTTAAAACAATTCTGTTTAGTCCATATCGAATACAATGTTGGCTCAAAAGCAAGCAGAGGAAGCAATTGTCTCCAACTTCAATGAAACAGAACATGAAGGAACAAGGGAAGAAGTTAAGGAATCAGAAGATCACTCCATTCTCAGTGTCAAGAGCTTCCTGTGGCATGGTGGTTCTGCTTGGGATGCTTGGTTCAGTTGTGCTTCCAATCAAGTATGTCAAAAAAACTCAAAAACATACAAATACCCATTCAGGATTTTTTCCATTTTCCATTTCCGTTTTATCCCAAAATATGGATTCGATTCATTTTGACTATTTTTGATCATATTTATTGCAGGTTGCTCAAGTGCTTTTGACACTGCCATATTCATTCTCCCAATTGGGTATGCTATCAGGCATATTGTTCCAAATATTCTATGGACTTGTTGGCAGCTGGACAGCTTACCTCATTAGTGTTCTTTACATTGAGTACCGAAGCAGAAAGGAGAAAGAGAATGTTAACTTCAAGAACCATGTCATTCAGGTAGTTCAGTTAATCAATTTGGCAAAAACGCATTACTCAAATTCAGTAAAACCCTTCAAAATCATTAAAAAGAGAACCCATTTTGATCATTTTTTTTCCAGTGGTTTGAAGTTCTTGATGGATTATTGGGTCCTTACTGGAAAGCAGCCGGTTTAGCCTTCAACTGTACTTTCCTTCTATTTGGATCTGTCATACAACTCATAGCTTGTGCTAGGTAAAATAAATTACTCAAAATCATGAATTGGACTAATATAATTTGTGCTCTACTTAATTGTTTTTGTTTTCTAAAAACTGGTTTTGTTGCTTTCAAATGAAAACAGTAATATCTACTACATCAATGACCATTTGGACAAGAGAACATGGACTTATATATTTGGAGCCTGCTGTGCAACAACTGTGTTCATACCCTCCTTTCACAACTACCGGATTTGGTCTTTCCTAGGCCTCGGGATGACAACATACACTGCTTGGTACTTGACCATAGCAGCTCTTATTCATGGCCAGGTATTATACGTATAAATATCAAGGAAACATATTTGCAGGTCCTAAATTTCTCCATTTGCACTCCATTGTAGAACAAAAAATTGCATCGTTTTAACCTTGCAGTGGAGCGCAAATGGAGAAATTTAGAATGCAAAAACCTACATAACGTTGAGTTTCTTGTTTTGGGTTTTCATCAAAATGGAAGCCATTATTGAGAATCTTTTGTTCTGATTACTGTTTTGGGTTTGTGAATAATTGTGTAGCATGATGGGGTGGAACACTCGGCTCCGACAAAGCTAGTGCTGTATTTCACCGGCGCCACCAATATACTATACACCTTTGGTGGACATGCTGTCACTGTGTAATCTTTTATTCTCTCTCCAAAAATATCATTTTTATCCTTCTGTTTGTTTCTACATAAGCTGCTTCTCCTTGCAGCTTTTGCCGGCCACCTCTGGTTTGTCTTGTGACCAGAAACAGAATCATGGAATACTACTATTATTTTTGTTTGTTAGTTAGGAAAAAACAAAATGATCCCTCCTTCCACTTCTCTAAACATTACATTACATGGACCTCCATTTTAGTGTATTTTCAATTTCATCATGATTTTTATATAGTTCTGTTTCACTTCCTTGACCTCTCATCATGGTCCATAACAACTTGGACATTTTTTCATAGATATCCAAAATTACTTAGAACATAACATATTTGGACATAATTTGTTATTGAGATGAAAAACAAATCAAGTGTCAAAAGAAACTTTACTATGCCTAAAAGTGAGATTAAGAAGTAAAAAATGACTTTCATTAAAGTGCTACATATCTTCAGTAACATTATTATTCCTCGAGTAATTTTTTGGATCAGTCTATATCTCATATTCTAATTAAAAATTTACAGGGAAATTATGCACGCAATGTGGAAGCCACAAAAATTCAAGTACATATACTTAATAGCCACACTCTATGTTTTCACACTGACTCTTCCCTCCGCTTCCGCGGTTTACTGGGCATTCGGCGATGAGCTTCTCAACCACTCCAATGCTTTTTCCCTGCTCCCTAAGACCCGTTGGCGTGATGCTGCTGTTATCCTTATGCTCATTCATCAGGTCTAGTTAATTTGGTTCTCATTAGTTTTTGAAGTGTGCAAAAAGTAAAAATTATTTTTTTGTTTGTAAAGCAATTTTCTTTGTCAAAATTTATTTTGTGAACACAAATGAGACCGACTGAATATGGTTTTGAAAGTGCAGTTTATAACATTTGGGTTTGCTTGTACACCATTGTACTTTGTGTGGGAGAAGGTGATAGGAATGCATGACACAAAGAGCATTTGTTTAAGGGCACTAGCAAGGTTGCCAGTGGTGATACCAATTTGGTTTTTGGCTATTATCTTCCCATTTTTTGGGCCCATTAATTCTGCAGTTGGGGCTCTTTTGGTCAGCTTCACAGTCTACATCATCCCTTCTCTAGCCCATATGCTCACCTATAGAAAAGCCTCCGCTAGAAAGGTAACAGTATTTTCTTGCTCTCGCCCTCCATGGAAAATTACAAAGCTAGCCTTGTGCATATCTTGCAACAAATCATTGCAACTTTTGTTGCCCATACAATGACAAACTATGTAAATAAGTGCATTTACATGGGTAATTTGTGAATGTGTTTTATCAGTTTCTCCTATAATGTTATCCCTATCAGTATGGTATATTTTGTAAATATCTTGATTTGTGAGGAGCATTATTGTCATAGGATAAAGTTGGCACCCCCGGGTTTTGTGGGAAACCCATATTAGTTTAGTGACAAGTAGTGCAGAGAGCAATAAAGGCTTGGATCTGGAAATTTTATGTGTGTAGATAAAAAGGGACATAGGTGGGAGGTCCTTTTCATTTAGTTATACGCTGCAGTCTGTATATTGTAGTTTGCCAGAAATGGGCTGGCTTGTTGTCGACTCACTACCACCCCCAAAAATAGGACCTACTGCTCCATATTTTTGGTCTTGAGTTGACTCACTAGTCAACTCATTGTCACCTATAAGCTTAAATTTCAATAAAACTTGTAATATAGTTGAGGCACATTTGATGGATAAAATAAATCTAGACCCCTAGCATTTCCCTGCTATGAAATTCCATCATTAATTATTTGGTAAATAAACCTAATTGCAGAATGCTGCGGAGAAGCCTCCCAAATTCCTTCCTAGCTGGACGGCAATGTACGTGATTAACATCTTCATTGTGGTTTGGGTTCTGGTGCTCGGATTCGGGTTTGGTGGATGGGCTAGCATGACAAACTTTGTGAGACAAGTCGACACGTTTGGCCTCTTTGCTAAGTGCTACCAATGCAAGCCTCCAACACCCCAGCACCACTGAGTTGGCTCACTTCAACTCCACCGACTCCGACTAAACTCGTCTCTCCATATTTTGTATAATATACGTGGGGTTGGGGAGGGTATTAAATAATAAATATTTCCCCTACATGTGATGTGTGCTAGATTTTCTCATCTTTTATTTATCTTTTTTTCCTTGCTATATTAAAAATAGTGTGGTTGAATTGTATTGCTATGAAAGCATAGGCTAAATTAATTAAATTTAAAAAAAAATCAATACATGTCTAGTTTTTCATATACTAATTACCCATTTCGCTTTTGTTGGAATCTCATTATTACGTAGCATGTTTCCTAAGTCTAATAAATTTCCAATGCTGGAATGGGTATGGGTTTGATTTGGAGTTACTTAATCCGATGTGGGCTTGGCTGGGCTTGATTTTAAAGGGAAGATATTGACATTCTATTTACAAAATGACACTCTTTTGACCATAGATTCTCTTTGTGGGCCGTGGAACCAACCCCCATTCACATGGGTTGCACGTGGGTCCACCTCAATGTCACGTGCCTCTCCTTCCTCCTGCATAATAATATTCGCTCATTCAACTCGCATGTCTAACATTTATAAATGAAAAAATCTATGCGGAATGACGCCCAATTATGTGAGTTATGATTATGCACAGGTACTCATAACTAATGAATATCAAAGCTAATTCTTCCACGTAAGTTATTTTTAGGATTTATAGTCGGTCCCACTTTAATATAGCTGGGGTTCATAATGAGCCGAACGACCTATTGACCAAATTCGTGGTTCGAACGATCAGACTTCGAACTTGATCGATCAAATTGATAATCCTGTTACTATAATTCCTCCCCATTTTCATTCCCCTCCATTTCGGACTTGAATTTTTGTCCAAAACTCTTTCTTTAGGGCCTTTTCATCCATCTTGTAGACTATCTTATCTAGTACTGTAAATTGGCTTTTAGTTAAAGACCCGACTGCAGCATTTGTTGAAACCAAGCTTAATTGTGGTCTCTTACCTAGTATCTCATTCTTAAGCTTCGTTTGTTTTAAAAAAATATAGTTTTTCAAAAACACTTTACAAAAAAAATTATTGTATTCTTTCCGTCTCACAAAAAGAGTCTTATTTATTATTTGTGAATATCACTAAAAACTAAATTAAATTATGTTAATGAACTTAAGAATGTGTGGGCTACGTATGCCCTGACTAATCCAAAAAGAAGGCTCGACGTGACTTTCATTGTTGACAAACACCTACTTTAATAAGACAAAGAAATGGGAAGTCTATGCAATGATTTTTTATACAACGAATTAGTAGAACGAGGGATCAAGAGAGGCGAATGCGGGGGGAATGGCCTATCAATCATTGGTGAACCTTTTCTTGAACTAATTACGGAGCTTGTTTAGATTATTGGATTCCATCTATAGTTGGGGTTCGAAAATTATAAAATGTGGTGCGTGTTCAAGAAAATTGAAAAAAACCAAAATCTTTTTGTGAGATAGAATGTATAACTTTGAATATGCAATCGTTAAAGATTTAAAAAAGAATGTATGTTAAATAAGAGGTGATAATATATATAAGATCCGGGATATATATATATATATATATATATATATATAATTGGATTGGTACGGTCCAAACGGAATATTAGAAGGCCCATATTGTTCTTAAGCCCAAACATCCCCTTGGGCCTTTACATTATCACCATGAAAAAGCGACCAAGTTAGTTAATTCACGGCTCTCTATTCTCTCTCTCTTCCTCGGTCTGGAACAGAGACCTTATCCGCTTGAGACAACAAAAAAAACAGGGAAAAAAAGAAGCTTAATTAATAGCAGCAATGGCGTCTCTGTTATTCGGAGCTCCTCCAATGGCTTCTCATACAGTCACTCTCTCTCCTCGTATTTCTTTTGCAAAATCCGAAACCCTAGGCCAAGGCTTCAGTTCCTCAGCTGTGTCTCTCTCAATTGCTCCTCTCACTCCTCCTTCTTTCCCTTCAAGTAAGCAAACAATAACGCATTCCTTCTATATATATATATGTTATATGTATGTAAATGAGATTCAATTAGCCTAAATATTGTGTTCTTTTGTGAAGTTTACTGTGGTAGAGGCGATAAGAAGACTGCAAAAGGAAAACGTTTCAATCATTCCTTTGGAAATGTAAGTTCTCTTAATTATTGAAAAAAAGACTCTTTCTTTCTTAGATTTTAATCAAATGATGATTATGAATTTGACAAAATTTCTGTGCAATTTAGGCAAGGCCTCGTAACAAGAAGAAAGGGAGAGGTCCACCCAGGGTTGCGGTCCCACCTGCTCCTCCAAGAAAAGATAAATTCGATGATGGCGAAGTTGTTAAGATCGAAATCGATGAGTCTTTGTTCTCCAACTAAATGATTGATCATATTTTTTTTAATTTTTTTTATGTGTTTGCTTCCGTTTAATGTAATATCTGAATCTTATTATTGCCTTCATGTAATTGACAATGCTTGCTATGTATGAACCGTTTGTCAGCAATCGCAGTTTCTTCATGATTATTTATTTTTTGTTGAGTGAATTTTTATACTTATTGTATGATAATTTACAAACATATTTCAAGTTCAACTCATATCTCTAAAGTAGTTTATTTAAGATGCAGTTAGTATCAGTGGGAGGACCTCAGAAAACATCATCACTGAATGGCAGTAAGTTCTATATTACTTTCATTGATGATTACACAAGAATGTGCTGGATTTATTTCATGAAATTTAAATCTGAAGTTGCTGACATCTTCTGGAAGTTTAAAGCTTGGGCTGAAAATCAAAGTAAATGTAAAATGCAAGTGATCAGGTCTGATAATGGAACTGAATACACCTCGGAGAAATTTAACAAATTTTGTGAGGATGCAGGCATTGAGCACCAACTTACAACACTTTATACCCCTCAACAGAATGGAGTCGTTGAGAGGAAAAATAGAACACTTATGGAAATGACAAGGTGTTTGCTGCATGACAAAAGGTTGCCAAAGAAATTCTGGGGTGAGGCTGCACATATTTCTACTGAATAGACTGCCAATAAAAGCTTTGCAACAAAAAACTCCATTTGAACCAAGGCTGCAAAATTTAAAAACATTTGGCTGTCTTTGTTTCTCTTATATTCCACATGTTAAAAGAGACAAATTGGATAAGAAAGCAGAAGCTGGAATTTTTATAGGCTACAGTTCAATATCAAAGGCCTATAGAATCTACCTTCCAGAAAACAACAAAGTAATAGCTAACAGAGATGTCAAATTCTTCGAATCAGAAAGCTGGAATTGGGAAAATGAGAAAGCTGGAATTGGGAAAATGATAATAAGCTTGAGTTCCAAAAGGACCTTAAGTTCAGGAGGAGAATGACAATATTGATGATGAACCTGTCAGGAGAACCAGATCACTCTCTGACATTTATCGAGGTCTTGATATTCTTTATAATAGAGCCTGCAGGGTATGAAGAAGCTGCAGCTGATAAAAAATAGATGGATGCAATGAATGAGGAGCTTAAAATGATTGAAAAAAACCAGACTTGGGAGCTAGTGGACAAACCGACACACAAAAGGGCAATTGGAGTCAAGTGGGTTTATAGAACCAAATTCAATTCGATGGTTCCATAAACAAACACAAAGCAAAAGACTGGTTGTCAAAGGATATGCTCGGATGTTTGGAGTGGATTTTTACGAGACTTTTGCCCTGTTGCTAGATTGGACACTATAAGAATGTTCTTTGGCTCTTCTTTGCTCAAAAAATTTGGAATATACATCGATGGATGTCAAATCACCTTCTTGAATGGATACTTGGAGGAAGAAATTTTTGTGGAGCAGCCTGAAGGTTTTATTGTTCAAGGAATGGAGGAGAAAGTATATTTGCTGAAAAAGGCCTTGTATGGTTTAAAACAGGCACCAAGGGCCTGGTACAACAGGATTGATTCACATTTATTAGGCTTAGGCTTTACAAAAAGCCTAAGTGAATTTACTCTATACTTCAGGAAGGTTTGTGATGAAACACTTGTGGTATCTTTATACGTTGATGATCTACTTGTAACAGGAAGCAGTATGGAGCAAATTCACAATTTCAAAAAGGAAATGAAGGATGTTTTTGAGATGACTGATCTTTGGAGGATGACGTTCTTTCTTGGCATGGAGGTACAACAAAAGCAGAATGAGATCTTCATATGTCAACGAAAATATGCCAAGGAAATCCTGAAAAAGTTCAAGATGGAAGAGTGCAATCCAAGTGTAACTGCAATGAATCAAAATGAGAAGTTTTGCAAAGAAGATGGAGCTGCAAAAGCTGATGAAAGGCTTTACAGGACCATTATCGGATGCTTGATGTACCTAACGACAACTAGACCAGATATTATGAATGTTGTAAGTTTACTCTCAAGGTACATGCATTGTGCTAGTGAAATTCACTTTCAAGCAGCAAAAAGAATTGTCAGATATGTCAAGGGTATAATTGATTATGGGCTGAGGTTTTGTCAAGTTAAAAATTTCGCTCTTCAAGCTTATTCAGATAAAAATTTCACTCTTCAAGGTTATTCAGATAGTGATTGGGCAGGTTGTGTTGATGATATGAGAAGTACTTCAGGTTATTGTTTCAGCTTTGGTTCTGCTATTTTTTCATGGTGTTCCAAAAAACAAGAAGTCATAGCTCAATCCACAGCAGAAGCAGAATATGTAGCAGCTGTTGCTGCTGTGAATCAGGCTCTCTGGATCAGGAAATTGATGGCTGACTTGTTTATGGAGCAAAAGGAAAGCACACAAATACTCGTAGACAATCAAGCTGCAATTTCAATTGCAAATAATCCGGTGTTCCATGGCAAAACAAAACATTTCAAGCTGAAACTCTATTTCCTAAGAGAGGTACATAAAGAGGGGAAAATACAGCTGGTGTATTGCAAAACAGAAAGTCAAAATGCTGATATCTTAACCAAGCCACTTCCCAAAGCTAGATATGAATTCTTGAGGCAAAGGATTGGAGTCTGCAGCTCCAGAGACAAGGAGGAGTGTTGAATGAGACATGTCCCAGGAGCTGCTGAGCTGAGTAGATTTTAGTGGAAGTAGTCAAATAAGTTAGTTATGTGGAAGATTTACCTATTCTTTAGGAAGTATTTGTTGGTTTGTTTCTATTTTTTAGGAAGTATTTATAGGTAGCAGTTTTGTTGCTATTTTTTAGGAGGTATCCGCAGGTAGCATATTAAGCTGCATTTTTTATGTTTTTCTGTTTTAAGCTAGCTGTATAAATAAGTGTTTTGAAGCTTAATAAAAATACAACTTTAGATGCCTCAATGTTCTTTTGTTTCCTGAGAGTTTCTACACTTTGTTTCTATCAAAACCAACATATATACTAATAATTACTACTCCATCTGTCCAAAACTGAGTGTCATTCTGAATATGGTTGAGCAGATATTTCTGTCTCACTTAAGTAATATTTAGCATAGTCTTATTTATTCACTAGATTTTTGCAAAAGATGCTTGGACCATTTTGGTTGTAGTTGCTATATAATTTTGAGTGTTTCCTAGTGTTCCTAATGCTTCTAAGATGGTTGCTAATTCATATTTCTGCTTTGAATTTCATCTTCCATTTCTGCTTTCTGTTTTAGTGTTTTGATTTCTTAAGTTCGTTCACTTAAGAGTCTTCCCAACTCCATATAGTTAGTCTCCTAATAATGGAATTCTAATGCATTCTCGTTTTTCTTTTCATTTCTTATTTCTTTGCAGCTACTTGCTTTCAAAAATACACCAAGTTGAAGAATATGTGAATGTATTCATCTACAGTTGTGTGCATAATACAAATATGTATCAACATGTATTTGTGTATCTATATATATATATATATATATATATATATATATATATATATATTTATATATGGCTTAGGATGACTGTGGTCACCCTAGCCATTGAGCTAGCCCAAGAAGTATTATACCAGGGGAAGTGTCATTTAATTAATTTCATCAATGGCATTGTTGTCATTTACCATTTTATTAACCAAAAATTACTTCGTTTGTGGTAATTGTGACAACCAACTTGTGGCAACCACAACCACACTTTTGCCATATATATTCTTGTTCTTTTAACGTCTTGTGTTTTAATGGAGTTGGAGGCTTGATAAACTGAACCTTGAGGACGAGTCATGTATTTCGGTTTCAAGTTCTTAGTCCCTTTTTGATTGCTAAGAACTTCTTGTATCAATCTAACCTTGTATAATTGTCAAGAGGTGTATATTTGAACGAAAGAAATAAGTATAATGACTGTTAATTTTCATCTTAATGTATTTGTTGTCAAGATTTCACTCAGCTGCCATCTTTCCGTAACGTTCTTATGGTGATCATGCTTTTAAGTTGCTGTAATAATAAGAAAAAGGAAAACCTGCAATTACCTTTTCTCATGATTTTCATCAAGCATCTCCTGCCGAGATTGGTATCCATGGAGTAGCAGTCATTTCAGTGTCTAGTGATATGAAAATAGATTTTATTGATTTAAAATTTTTGTATAGAAGTTTGTCGGATTCTTTGTGCCAAGGTTTAAGAGCAATTCCTTGGCATTTTTCATTTATCCGTTAGATGTTGGCTTGTATCTGTTACACTTGTAGCTGATTTTGAATAATCTAAATCATCAAACATTGGCAAACAAAATAACGTTCTGTTGCAACAGTAGCTACATATGGCTATCTGTTTTTTCAGGCAATACAGCCAAGTTGTTGTGATTAAGTTTCTGATTAACTTCATCTTAATACCGATCATATGATTCAGGAGTATAATAATGCAGCTTATCAATCCTGTGGCAGTTGCAGGTTTCTTTGATATCGTTCTTCTTTTCCTCCATTAATTTTTGTTGTTGTTTGGATGATTTGGTATATTTGTTATGTTAGATGCATATATACATGGAGAAAATATATATATTTTAAAAAAAAAACAGAGTTTATGCTAATTGGGATGTTGAAGCCATTTCTGATTCTTTTGTTTTGTGCAAAGCCCCTACACCCAGCTGGTGGGAGGAGGAAGATGCCCCCCCCCAAATAATAATAATAATAAAATAATAAATAAATAAACCACTACCACCACCAAAAACAATCATAATTAACACAAGGTAGGCTTCAACAGCCAACTTCCTTTTCTTTTAAGAAAGCATTTGCATCATGGGGTATAAAACCAGGAATTTTTTCTCTCCAGCTTGTTGGTAATTGTATATATCCATGATGACTAGAAGATACAATACAATCATCAATTTATGAGAGGACTCTAAACTGGAATTCTATTTTATTATTATTTTTTATTTTTTTTTTGTTGGGGGTGGATGGGGATAGTAGAAAGCTAGTTTTGTAGGTGGTAATTCATAATGCCATTTTCTTTTTCTGTGGGCTCATAGTAGTCCAACTTGTCTTCTTGTTTGTTTCTTGTAGCCGGCATTGGATTTACTTGCATGGACTTTTAGCCACCTCAAATCTTTTCAGATTCCTAATGTGCTCCCCTGTTTTTCAAAACTTTTGTATAAAAAATACCTCTCTTCATCCTGCGCTCCCCTAGAATTTTTTCCAACATAATGGCATCAGAGATTACAGAAAACGAAGATGAAGAGGCTCTTTGCATCATCAAGACAGAAGCTCAGAAAGATAAGGTCAGGCAAATTATAGAGTACCAGAAATCTCTTTATCTTTCCTCCTCTGCTTCTTCATCCCATTATTCGACAATTGCTGCTGCTACTGCTTCTTCATTTGCCTCTTCATGCACTAGTAATAGTTTGTTAGAAGACTCTACGACATCTCTACGGAGATTGTTTGACATGGAGATGGCAACCCATATGGAGGACTACAGTGGCTCACCGTCGATGGAGCCTATTGAAAATGTCAATTGTAGTCGTAGTCCAAGGGGGTTGGCTTCAGAGGGCAGCTTCGAAGAATCTGCCTACCAGAATAGGAAACAGAAAATTGGAAAGTTGTCCAGAACGAAGACTTTAACTCGATGGAGATGCAGAGGTTTTAGATTCAGGTTGAGGTTGAGACATATTAGGATTATGCTCTGTGGTAGAATATTTAAAACAAACATCATGATATAGCGATATTTGAATACCTCCCATGAGATAAAAATTACATAGTGAATCATGAATATCAATGATAAATTGCTTATCTTAACAAGATTTTCATGGCAAAACAATTTTATTATGCAAGTACAATTTAAGAGAGGACAATTAAACCAAAGAATCAGTCTAAGTAATGGGAGTCTGAATGTTTAAATCCTCTATGTATTCACAGTTTGTTGTATACTTGTTCTAGCTTTAGAAGCTCCAATCTTCTGCAAATGGATTATTCCTTCAAGAACTATATGCATGTTTGCATATGATACAGTGCTCCGAGATTAATCTCTCCATGATGCTTCCTTTTTCAATTCTTAATCTGCTACTTTGCTTGTTCCACACCCCATAAGTTCCACGGCTTAGCTGAAGAAGCTTGGCTTCGACCCATTTTGAACGAACGTGATCAACTGGCCGTGTAAAGAACCCTCCTACCTGGCCCCAGTGGACCGGATAAAAAGCCATAGGAGGCAGAACTGTGAAATTGTAGTCTTTTCTTGTTGCCACTCCTGCAACTACTCTGGAAACCAGGTATGGTCCATTATGCCCCCATTTGTTTCCATTAAAAGTTGATGCAAATTCCTCTATGAACTTGTATACAAGTGGATGTTTCTTGTCAAAAACCAGCACTGCATTATTTAACTTTGTCCAATTCCCTAACAAATCAACACTTTGTGCTCCAATCGAATTCCTCAGACACGAAAAATCTTTCAAGACTATGAAATCTGTGTCCAAGTAAACCCCACCATACTTGTACAAAATCGCGAGCCTAATCAGGTTAGACAGGTTCTGTGCCAATGGAATTTCACCTGGGTCGTTGTTCCCACTCTTCATTTCATTAAACCATGATTCGGCTGGTGTGTTCTTGAACAGAGATGCCAAGTCCGGAGTGACTGCAACAACCTTAAACCCTGGATCAATTAAAGGATTTAAAATTCTCAACCCGCGAACCGAATCCATGGTTCTTGACATAATCATCAAGCATGCATGAGGATTAGTTTTAAAAAGAGTTTCCATGGCTAGAAACTCCCTCTCTCCAAATGAACTTGCAGGGGCTATCCATGTCATGAAAAACTGAATTTTGCAGTGATCATCTCCAAAAAACTCATCGACCCGATTCTCGAATTGCAGTGACAAAGGAGTCGACTTGAATATCTCAAATTTTTGTAACTCTTTCTTGAACCAAGCAATTCTTTTTTGTGTTGTTACATTGATTGGAGGCACCATATTACCATAATCTTCAATATAATTCTCTTTTTCACTAACATCTTCTTTTGGTGACTGTTTTATTGGGACAACTATTGAAACCGACTCTAGTACTAGCCTAGTGGTATGACTATGCGGCTCCGGTTGATGATTCGTGTTGAGGGCAACTGAGTGGAGAGAAAGGTTAGATATAAAACTGTCTGCAAAAATAAAAACAAAATAGATTGCTACAATGGAGATGGTAGAAAAGATATGAAATTTGGCTCGCCGGAAATCCAACATCTTAGAAGAAGAAGACGACTTGGAGATTTGTCTTCTGAGAAGTTTGACTGCCACCAATGATGATGATAATGATGATTTTATTTTGTTTGTTACAGGTGATATGTTATACATACTGTTAGCATATAGCGGGACTATAACAAATAACAAGTGTTATCCTATTCCATAACAATTTCAACTCTCTCTCTCTCTCTCTCTCTCTCTCTCAATAAGATTCGAAAGATGGTGAAGTAGTAACCTTTTTTCCGTTGGAATTTTGATTGTGTATTTTCTATTTCTTTTGGATTCCAACTCTCAAAGTCTAAACTGACTTTGGGATGTAGTAATTTCTGCTATTTCTTGGAGTAAAATATCTTAAAATGGTTTAAGTAGAAATAAAATAAAAAAAAATAATTGAGTTTGCTTTTGGTTGAATTAAAAGGATATTAAATAGAATTATAACTCCTCAGACCCAGACCCAAACAGCATAAAAGACCATGCTTTGTTAAATAATACTCTATCTATTTATAGAATATTAATTTTAGATATTTTCAAAATTAAAATTAACATAATTCCTTTTGAATTTTGAAAATAATAAATTAATAATTAGATGGTGAGGAAATAAAAGAAACAGCCTGAATATACTTAATTAGTAGAAATGTCATTGAAGCAGTCGTGGGTCGTAACACAACTGGCCTTCTTTTGCAAGCAAGGCGTATGCGGTATGCCTAATCAGCAGGAAAAAAAATTAATAAATCTACGACCAAAGAGCATAAAGAGTATTTCATTGGCTCAAGACTTAATCTTGACTGGTTGGCTATACGTACGTATGTATGTATAAACATCATTACTTTATTCTGTTGTGTGATTTAGGGTAGTTCCCATGTACCTTATTTTCTTTTTGAATTACAGGAAAATTGAAAGTACTATACTTTTATGTCACAAAAATAACTAATGATTGTGTTTCGTTTGAACTAAAATTCGATGCGCTCAATGTTTTTATATATTTGTTTTCGACTAAAAATTTGATTTAAGTTCAATTCAAATATAAAATATATATAATATAAATATAAATAAATTTTAAATTTAATAAATTAATCAATCTTTTTTAAATTATAATTTGTTTAAAATTGCATACTAATTTCCTAAATTTAAAGATCGGATTTCTAATATATAAATAAAACTTTAAAACCTCAATTGTAAATATTTTATTTTATACTATTATAATTATTTTTAAAAACTAAATCTGAAACAATTCAATATTTATAATTTCGACTTTGGTTCTTTTTAGGTATAGCAAATTTATGGAATGTAGTTTGAACAGTCCTCTGCGTTTCTGTTCTAGTTGCTGAACAAGAAATTTCTTGTTCACTTCTTTATGCTTTTCATTCTCAATCTTTTTGTTACAGTTTCACCTTGAGATACAAGGTGAATTGATTGAATCTACTGAATTATTAATGTAATTCGAGGACATAGTGTACCTGTGAGCACAAACAAACAGGAGGCTATTACTTGACAGAATCAAATGTGACGTAATAATTTATTAGCTACTTCAAACTACAAGGACCTAAACCCAGATATACTTATTAAATCTTGGTAATAAACCCCCTTTTCCCATTATCAAAAGGAAAGATCAAAAAATTGGCATACTTTACCTAAACTTTCGTCACTAAACATGTAAAAGCAGTATCAAAAATCTTCTACGCAGGAATTTGAACTAATAAGACCCACCATAAGCCACACATTTTACTGAATAAGGCGGAATGCCCCACCCAGTCAGAACTAGAAATTCAAAAGGGTAAGTAAACCAAGATTTTTATGAGCCTTACAATTTCTATAATGAACATAGAGATAACAATGTACATAATCAAAGACCAGGTTAGACCCTTGACATCTACAAAATCAGCAGTGAAGGTGGGGAAACGGCCCTTTTCCGATAGGAGGGGGGCGGAGGGGACAACTTGAGTTAACACTAATTTCCCCATCAGAAGACTCCCAAATTTGTGGGGGAAAACCCTAGTTACATGAAAGTTCAACTTTTACCAACTTTTAACCTCAAAACTTCAGCTTGCTTATTCTTCTGCTTCCTTTCATGCAATAGCTTGCCCATTCTTTGGCTGCCGTAATGATGACATATCATGCGACACTCGCTGTATGTCATCCTTCGATCTCTTACTTGTATGGGATTGTAATAACCTAAAAATAGTAAGAACAATAGAAATAAGAATCCATCTCACTGTTATCTATGTGGTACAAATTCAAAATGTAAAACTATTATACAGTGCAGCTATCTTGGTACAATTTACTGAAAACTAACCAAAATAGAGCACCTAGGCTATGTTTGTTTGCAAAGATTACACTTGAGATAGAACTATTAATCCCAAGTGCTTATTTTCAAATTTAGACTTGAAACTATTAGTTTAAGGATTATAAAATGACTTAATATGAGAAATTATTTAATACCATGTTCAACTAGGTATTATAATCCCCACCATTTGGGATTAAAAATTTCTAGACAAAATTAACCATAACATTTTTCTAAAATGACTAATATCCTATTCTATAAGCTTTTACTTGTCACAACCACATCTATACATATATACATACGCACATTTATATTTTGTATATATCAATCAGAATATTTCTATTGAAAATTGAAAAATATAACCCATATATTCCTGAACTGTTGCCACGTGAAAATTTATTATACTATATACAACACAGATATGCCACTGTTTATTTATTGACATGGATATGCCCCTGTTTATTTACTATATTATATACAACACAGTGGTTTTTGCTTTTTTTTATTGAAAAATACAACACATATATGCCTAAACAGTTGACACAGAAAAATATTATATACTATATTTTTCAATAAAAATATATTTCAATAAAATGACCATAATAAGTTAGTAAGTTCAATAAAATGACCATAATACTTATTAACTTATTTTAACACTTCTAAAAATTTATAATTAATTGTTCATTATTTTTAATGTATAAACAAGTTTAAATTATAGTTTAAAAATGTTATTATTAGTAAGGGTATAATAGTCCAAACGATATTTTTTTATCCAATACTTTAATTAATCTTTGAAAAAACAAACATAACATAACATGAGATTATTTTAAGTTATCTCATGAATAATCCCATAAAAAACAAATATGTGAATAGACAAACATGGCCATATAGTTAACGGAAGAAGCATTTAAAAGTAAGTTATATGATGTGTGACACCTATAAGGTATCCAATAAATTATTAAAGTTAATTAAGATATACCTTTTTTAGTATGTTTATTACGATATATTTTGAGATCGACATATCCACATAATAAATCCACAAAAAATGCAGACAATGTATCACAAATGTATGATGTATCCGACATATTTGCAATGCCACCGAGTAACAAGCTCTCATCCCGTGAGACATTCTGGCGCAGCCAAATTTTTCATTAGGTCATCAATCAGTAGTAATACAGCTAACTTGGTTTATATATATATATATATATATATATATATATATATAAATTACCAGACAAAGCATTTGAAATGATACTGGATAATGGAACATCATCTTAGAACAAGCAGATGAAGGGGATATTGAGGATTTACCTTTCTTTTGTCTAATTTGAACTCTCTAAGGGCAACACATGAAATTTGAAATATCAGTAAAGAAAAAGACTTTCACACATGAAATTTGAAATATCAGTAAAGAATAAGACTTTCTTGATCTAGGAACTCAAAACATATTTAACATTGTGTCTTTAGAAAGTTTCAAAGTTCCAATGTATTGTATAAGAGCTAATATATAAATCTAATATCAGAGCAAACAGACTTTCTTAGTTTCGATAGATGATCCAACCAGAAATATAGCTGTATCAACTCTTATTTGTATTATTCATATCCATATACCTATTTTTTTCCCCACAGATGATATTGTTAATTATGTAGTCATACATCTTAAATAGCGTTCATATTTGAACCCTTATTCTATAGCTATTCAAATATTTAGGTAATACATTGATGCCTCATGAAAATCTACTAACATTTCAGCATCTACAATAAATTAACAAATTTGTGTGAGCCCATGAAAGCACATCTGATACAATTTCTACTAACATTTCAGCATGTACAATAAATTAACAAATTTGTGTGAGCCCATGAAAGCACATCTGATACAATTTCATAGTCGTATGTATCTCATATATCATAGCTCATGTTTACGACTCATGTGTGAAAATTTATAGTGGAGGAGGAAAAGAAGAAATAAAATGATATGGACATATAGTGTGGCACACTTTCTGAGTTTCTTAGCCCTTGAAAAATGGAGCTTAGCAAAATATGAGTTAAAGGTATACTAGCCAAGACTGTTTCTCCTTCATACTAAACTACAAAGCATGGAAGAAAGATGGCTTCATTATACCTACCTACCCATCCCACCACTTTATTCGTCCATTGTACTAAGTATATGATTACTGACTAAAGAAAATACTATTTTGGCAACTAAAAAATATCACAATGAAAATATATCGCCAAACTTCATCATATATTACCTGGGGGAACTGGCACGCTTTTGCCCATGCTGCTGATTCACCACATCGCAGGAAGAACTCCCAAGTACCATTTCAGCTACCTGTAAAGTATTTTAATAGATGCTGTTGATTAAAATCAAAGAAATTTTTAAGAGAGGGGAGGGGTTCAAAATGACAAGTGTAAAGACGTTTTGGTGTTTCTCTTCACAAGAAGAGGGAGGTAGTTGTACAAGTTCTAGGTGGCAGTCCATTAAAGAAACTGAATTTACACTGGAAAGGAAAAGTGGGGAGAGGAGGGGGAAGGGCTATAATAGCTTAATATGTAGCATCCATAAGAAAACAAACTTGATCCACATTGAAGACTTCCCACAAGTAATCAGCAACTAGGGTGCCAAATGGATTGATTTAGTGAGTAATGGATAAAATTTAATCAGTTGAGGGCCACTAACTGGTTGGGTGATAAATTGATAATCTTAAATGGCTTATGGCGGAATTTTATACTTGGATTTATGTAATGTAATGAACACTTTGGAGTGCTTGTGGATGGTGTGCCACATAGGTACTTAGCTTCTCGAGGGCTGCGACAAGGTTCCCAAACCTAGCCTGTTGATTTTATTTAATTGGATATGGGTCTAACCCATCAACCCATATAAAACCCATACCTTAATTTTTACCATTTTTTAAGGCACAACAAAGAGCTTAATATGTTCATGTGTTGGCTCATCCAGATACGACCATGGCAACCGGGTTGGGTCTGAACAACAAATTTTACCTCAGCTTTTCCCCTTTCCCACCAGAACACAGGAGTAAAATACATACATATATATATAATAACCGTTCATATTACCGAATCAGAAAGAAACAAATGAAAGATAAAGAAAAATAATGTGTGCGAGTAGATTCAAAAAATAATAAAATTTTGAAATTAAGAAACTTTGGACTCCATCACTGAGCTCCTTTCATTGATGTCCAGAAAAATGATTTATGTTTGGAGCTCTTTTGATTTGATATTCCAATAGTTGTTAACTTGCTTCCTTAGAGAGAGAGCAGTGTCGAGGAAAAAAGATGGTTTGTAACTCGTCAAACGCCGCCTTTTCTCAGATAAGTTAATAACAAGTCACCCATACTATAACCCATTAGATAAATAATTAATGACCTGTGTAATTCAATTAACCATCTTACCCAACCTATTTATAACCCTTAAAAGTAAATGGGTCACCCAAACCATTAAAATTAAAGTTAATTTGAGGTTGTTGGGTTGTTATTGCCACCTCTATTAACCACAGATTATCAAAAAAAATCATCATTTAGGAACCCTTAAATCTAAGAAACTGAAGAAGAGCAATAAGCTCAAGAAAGAGTTTCACAAAAGATGCAAAAAAGAAAGACCAAAACATGTCAATCACTTGCTATTCCCCGGCACACATTTAATATGGTTAACAAACTCGTGAAGGACACAGTCAACCAAAAATTAAAAAAGAAAGAAACACATTCGATAACACAGGAATACTTGGATAATGGGTAGGAATTAGGGACTGACCACCAAATCCTTACCTCCAAACACAGGAAGTATGAGGCATGCCAAAAGGCAACTGTTACAACATGAAGCCAGCAGCCCATCTCCCTCCACCTTACCCTGTTTTTGCTCTCAAATCTTGGTGCAATTCAAAATCCAAAAAAAGAAGTGGTTTTCTCCAGATAACCACTAGCCCTCATCTGGTCCGGCCCACATACCCTTTATCCAAGCATCACCTATGTTTTCGAACAACTAAATCAAATCAATCATGGGCAGCAGCATCACCATTGCGCACCTCAGAAGTGCTTTCCTTTGACAATGCAGCATTCACTAGTTGATCTGATTCAGGATCGACAGTGTCCCACAAAAATCCTATTTCATTTCCAAGAGAAAGCTTATCAATATTCCCATCCACAGCTCCAGAACGAGGGGCAACATATGATACATATTTATCTGCAGCAACACAGCACATGAAAATATCATGTTAACATCTTACCCTTAGATAAATAAAGTAATAAGAGCTTCTGACCTAAAAGAAAGAAAGAGTGAAATCCTTTCAAGTAGGATCCAGTAAAACATAAAATAGAACCATTGTGCACTCAGCATTCAGTGAAAAGGCATCTTTGACTAAAATTGTGCCTCATAAGATAAAGTGGTGGATACAAGAACATAACCAGAGCCGGCCCTGGGCCAGTCAACCAGAGCGACTGCCCAGGGCCCAAAGTTGAGGAGGGCCCAATTTTTTTAAAAAATTATGTATATATGTGTATAAAAAACTAAAAAAATAATTATAAAATATAATATAAAACAAATCAATAAATATGGAGAATCAAAATACTCTTAACCACAAAAAGAAGGAAAAACTCTTCAACCCTCTCAGTTCATAAGGCAACGCAAGTAATTTTTTTTTCCGATGATTCTCCTTTTCTCCAACAAAGTTGGAAAATAAATCATCCACCAGCTAGACCAGTGCCTTTCTTTGAAGGTAATTTTTTTTAAGATACATATAGAATCTAGATACAGTAAAACCTCTATTTACTAAATAGAGGTATTGGTACAAAATATTTTTCGAACCCCCAAAAATATCCACTTTAACAAAAATATAGATTTTATAACAAAAATTAAAAAAACATAAATTATTTAGATTTTCAAACTAGGAAAATGTAATTTTTTATAGGAAATGTAGTTTTTTATAGGAAAATGTAGTTTTTTTTATAGGAAATGTAGTTTTTTATAGGAAAATGTTGTCTTTTATAAAAAAATATAGTCTTTTATAGGAAAATGTAGTTCTTTATATGAAATGTAGTCTTTTAAAATTAATATTGTCTCTCTATATATATATATATATAATTATTACTATATATAGGTATAGTTTCTCAATACTGGGACTTAAAAAGTCTATAACATATTACAATTTAGAGGTTATTCCTATTTATAATCGGCCCAAATTGGGACCAAATTTTTTATAATATTGTAGAGGTTATTCTTATATGTAGTATTCTTAAATAGGGGTTTTTACTGTATATAAATTTTGTAAATTGTAATATATATTTTTGTTAACTTTTCTTATTTATTATTTAATTCAATAGAAAACTTGGCTGAAATTCTTGTTCTTCGTTTTTAATACAATGTTTACAATTCGGGGTACTCTTTTTCCTTTGTTTGGGATTTGTCCCATTAGATTTTTCCCAAACAAATTTTTTAACGAGGCCCCAAAGTGTTATTACTTATCTTTTGTAAATTCTTATAATTTTAATAAAATTAATTAGTTGATAATTTATTTATTTTTTTGTTTAATTTATATAAAGGGGGGCACACTTAAAATTTTTTGCCCTGAGCCTTACAAAACCCAGGACCGGCTCTGAACATAACCAAATGCACTTTTCTTTTCTCTTTTTCATATATACTTAATCAAATGCACTTGCTTGACAATTACCTACAACCATGTAATATAATTGCATCAAATCCTAATCAATGTTCTAATATATGGGATCACAAACTCCATGATTGGACTAATAAGAATGAGTGCCCTGAGAAATCTCCTCAGCATCTTCGGCATCTTAACATAAAACTGAAACTTTACTCGTTTCACATGTCCATCGAAGAGCCCATAGCCAGCTTTATCAATCAAGTTAGTCTACGAAAAAAATTATAATTAGTTTGATCCAGTGTTACATAAAACGTGTTTCGGTACATGGTACGAATACGTGTATATGGTAGGAATTCTTTTTAGAATCTTATTATAATAAACCTAAAACTTAGAATTTTTATAATAAACCTAAGTTTTATAGAAATTTTTTTTGGTTGAATCAATAAGTTGATCGTTTTATAAATAATTTAGTACAAATGTACTATTTGAGCATCCAATACTAAATTAGAATTTTGATATTTGTGTAGTGAATAATGCTACAGTGACAAAAGATAGCTACAAAAAAGTGGATACAAAATGATGTATCGGATTATAAATTCATAATTAACTGATTTTCCACCATACATGGGTGGGTCTAATGGTTATAACCAATTACTACTATACACATCATTTTGTATCCTCTTTTTGTATCAATATTTTGTCACCAAAACTGTGCAATTAACAAAGGAATTTTTTTGGGACTCTAAATTGTACGTAAGAATACCATGTTTCATCACACAAGTACCTATATGCAGTTCTCTAGGTAAATGAGAGTATCTGGTAACTCTGGTCTGATCGTGTCACTCTTGCATCAAAATAGTTGACTGAAAAATGAGTTGGAAAGCTGATCATAAGCTCGAAATGGCAAGCAAAAACTATAGAAAAATAGTGTGCAGTAAAACTGTGTAAGATGTTGCCCTGGAATGCTAAGTTCTTCAACTAAATATAGGCGTCGCATGGTAAATTTTATATAACCTTAGTAATCAACAGTTTTCTAACATTCAATTAAGTAGGCGTCTAGGTGGAATCAGCCCTTCATTGCCTCGATTTGGTCCTAATCGCTACAAAAATAATTCCAGACACTTAGGCTATCTAGGCAGCTTTTAGAGTGCTTTTTTTCGTCTGATGTTCAAAGAATAAAAATAAAGTTATTTAGCAAGCTTGTTTGTTGTGCCATTAAAAATTTCAATGTACATTATTAGGATAATTAATCATGCCATATAAGGCATTATTATACTTACACTTGTTTTCAGCGGTCAGGTACAAATAGTTTTGTAATTGTTGATGAAATTTAAAATAAATAATAATAATGATAAAAGAAAGTGCAGGCACTCCAATCTCTACTATCACACGTAATAGTACAACAGAACCAGCCCCTTATGATCCAGTTCTCCTACACAAGCTTATAGGTTGTGAAAACATGTAATGATTTAAAGTTACAAAAACGTTATGTAGCTCCCTGTCAATTATCTTTTCATAGACATGATTTCAGTACAATGTGACTAAAAGACATGAACTGTCGTCCAGTATGACAAGTAAATTATACCTTATAATATGCATGAAAATAAAAAATCTAATTTGTTTATTAATTAATAGACTTTGTGTCCAAAACATAATCAATAAAAACAAAAGCTAAGAACTGAAACAAATCCGAAGTGGCAATAATGTAACAGATAATATCCTTACCAGCCAAGTTGCGAAGGGCATTCTCAGCTGCCTGTTGCTGAGCATCCTTCCTAGTCTTGCCCATTCCAACGCCTATTTTCTCACCAGTAAACAAGACCTACACCAATGAGTCGGCATATATAGAAATCTCAGGGCTAAAGCTAACATAGACTGACTCTTCAGACTTTTTATTAGTTTTGTTTAGACTTTTCAACAGTTTGCAGCCATTTGCATGGAATGAGAACATATCATCAATGAATTCATATATCTGCATTTTGAATAAATGTGTCAACAAATGTTTGTCATATCTCCGAGAATATATATGGTAATTCTCCTTCATCCTATTATACCTAGTACCAAGTAAGTTCCTCTCCAGTATATCCAGGTTTGATCATATAAGCGCATTGCTTCAATTATTTTCTTATAATTTCAAGATTTGAATTGTGTGGTCATAATGCACTTGATCTTATTCATAAGTTATCCACATTCCAAACTAGAGAAGTTATTCAAACAAAAACAACTTCATTGATGAAAGGAAGGGAATGAGGAAATCATATATCATAACAAAGAGGGAGCATGGATGGAACCACATTTAACTGCCAGAGGACAGAAGTACTCACTCTCTGTATCATACTCTAGATAGCTTAGAAAACAGAGAAAGAGAGTGTGTTTGTGTGTGTAAGCATGTGAATAAAACCATCAACAAGATTGTGGCGATGGATTTTAAGGCATCCAAAAACAAATTTAAAATTTTGTTTCTTTCTAATATAGTTGGTTCATAAAAAATTTCTTTAACATCTAAAATGCATTTTAGACAAATAAATATGAGAAAATATATTACATCTAAATGTTCAATCAGCACAACTTAGACTCTATGCCAACATGGTTTTAACACCATTCAACAGAGATGGGAGTAGTAAAAAGCATTGGGACCTAAAACCAATCTTCAGTTAGAATCCATGTCGATATGGTTTTGAACCATTACACTCAACTAAGACAGGAGTAGTAAAAAGCATTGGGACCAAAAATCAATCTTGAATTTCCATACAAGTCTACATGAAATGATGAAACACACTTAAGTGTGCATGGGAGTAGCGTGAGAAATATAAATAGTGGGATAACTGATTATGCAGAGGACAGTTTATTCATAAGATTCGACATCTTTTATACATTGTTTAGGAGATTTGAGTTTGAACAAACTATTTGCATGATTTCCATTTTGCATGATTTCCATTTTTAAAAAATAGATAAATAAAAGATGGAGTCTTGCAAGATAGCAATAGATATAAATATATTGCATAGAATAAGCAGATGGATGTTTAAAGTTTTGGTGCAAGCTATTATATTTTTTTATTATTATTGCTGTTCATTATGTCCCTGAGAGGTAGGAGAATAACTCCCTTTTCTATAGTATAGATGATTGTGTTCTAAATCACAAGAGCTTAAGATAAAGGATCGTTACTTAAATGCTACTAGAACATTCTTATGGTACTTTACCAATGATAAGTGCTCTAACAGGTGTGACTCTGCGTAGCTGATCCACCGACTCTAACTAACAGACAATCAATCACTTTTGTTTGAAGGATATCAAATCTAGTATTATTTCCACAAGTACTATATCATAACAACTACTTCTCCATCACAAAGAAACAATGCAGCAAACATCGAATAATGGAGCTGGAACATCCCGAAACTTGAGGAGCTCCCATTGCCCCGCTGTTAAAAAGAATGCAATTACCCTTTTCTGTGATGATTTCATTCATAATCACCTTTAAAAAGTCTAAAGAAAGCAAGGGAAAGAATCATCCAAACAGAAATTTTGGCATGCTAATCACCTCCTGAGTTCCAAAGGGCCAGAAAATGTTAATAGTACTAAAAATTAAATTTTAACACTTGTTCATACCAAAAATTAAAAAATACTAATCATGTGATGCCTGAATCAGAATAACTATTTCACCTTTTAAAGGGAAACAAACAAAAATTTAAAATAATGTTGATTCAAGAAAGACTTGATGAACAAATGAAACAGATGCTCATAATTATAAGTAAGCACATTTTTTTTCCCCACTAACCTCAACAGAAAACTGCAAATTCTCGCTGGTACTTACAACAGACCTGAACTCAACCTACATTTGAACAACATATAATGAACCTCAAAACAAGGTGCAAACCTTTGCTCAAAATTGAAATTCATTGGCATTGCATACCTTTGAGCTGCATCTCTGTCCAATTTCTTGCAGCACCCCAATGTATAAAGAAGGTTGCAGCAAGTTCACTTTTCCACCATCAATTTGAAGTTCTCTGCTATTCGAGGATGAATGATTCCCAATATCTATCAGAAGAAAAAGAGACGAGAAAAAGAATAAAAAACAATCATTCATCAAACAGAAATTTATTGATCATTAAATTCGGCAGATCACACCAGGTGAGAGACTTATCATTTCAAACAGGATAATAACATTTCTTTCAGACTAGATATGTCATGTAGGTTAATATTAGTCACATATTTAGCATACAAGAAACTGAATAAGATCTCTTGAAGAAAATATGGTCTGAATATGACTGGTTTGGGCATGATCAACCCAAAAAATATAGCATCAATAAGGGAGAACGAGTTACTGATTTTGGGGACAAAAATGTTTATATAGGAAAAGATAAATTGGTGTACAAAACTCAAAACTAGAGAGTATGATCCTTCAAAGAGCAAAACTACGAGAGAGAACCACAAAGCCAAACCAAAATGAGCCTATTGACTATAAGAAAATGTTGGCCTCCAAAACTGACTAACTAATTAATAGTTTGACATCCATACATTATAAGACCAATACTGAAATTATAAAGCAAGAGGTTCAACAATCGGTAAGCTCATAAACCTGATGGCTTGGTTATTGGTGAAAGATTCTGTTTTTGTAATTCATGTCCATGACATGCCTGCAAATAGATAAAGTTTAACTAGATAAATTCATAGTTTATAATGATGAGAGTATGACATTTGTGTTAAAAGAGACTAAAAAGGTAATTAAATAGTTTAACATGAATTCAAATGAAATTAGATCAAACAAACCTCTTCACTCTTTACTTCCATTACATGTGATGGAAAACCCAAAGTAACAGAACTTAATGTACTAGGGCCAAGTGAATTCTGACGAGCACGCTGTCTATCAGGTCTAAATAAATCAGATCCTTGGACAATTCCTGAAGGCTGGTTATTAAAACGTCCCCTATTGATTTCTTCTTCCGATAACCGACCTCCCTGTGGTTGTAATGCCGGTACCGATAGTTGTCCAGGCAATCTAGACAACAGAGGAGGGTCTCCTGACCCTCGGTAACGTAAATCTTGGCTGTGGTTCATCGTGAGGAGTCTTCTCTTCACATCAGGATCAGATTCAGAAAAGCTAATATCTCGCCTAAAAGGAGCTCCAAGCAAACTGGGTTCTAAAATAAAATACAGGAGAAAAAAATTATGACACGACAAAATCAATATGTATGCATATAGACAAAGGGCATACTTTCTGAAGGTCTCAGAGATGCTGGAGCAAGACCATTAGAAGCTGCTGCAACAGGTTGCTGTGAGATGTCAGATCTCATCTCAGGACTATTAATCAAGGGATGAATAGCTGAATTTTCATTAGCCTTCTCGTCCTAAAACCACAAAAAAAAAAAAAAAGAGTTAATTATTACATAAAATGAACTAGAGATATCACAATATACTTCACTTCTAAACTGTTCAAAGTTTAAAAGCTTAGCTTAGCAACAAACATAAGATCATCTAGAAAGAGTATTATACATCGCTGTATACCCATTTAAAATAACAGGACAAATCAAACCACGTAAGCAAAATGACATATGAAACCCACCGATGGGTTCAATTTCTGTGCAACTTCAGGACCATTAATCCCCTCGGCCATGGGAGTATTTGTATTGTTGTATGGTACAAAACTAGCATCCTGACATTAATAATTCAACAGGTAAATAAGTACCAACTTCAATCAACAGATTGCAAGTCTAATAATTCAAATATACATACCTCTGACATCAAGTAATTGCTCACATCAGGGGCAGACGGTAAATTTACAACCTCATCTTCATAGCATATTTCGGAGATTCTTCGTAATAGATTCTCATCAAACTCTCTGGTTAGCACATAAGACATAAATATTGCATGTGAAATAAAACCCAAAAAAGATCGTAATAAATTTTCCCAAATCCGCACAGCAATATGCCAACCATTTAATCTATTATCTAGAAGCATTAACAATACATCAAAACACACTTACTTGAAGAAACCACCTCTAACATTGCATGCAACATTCCTTGCCACACATAGAACTGGAACAGCATTTGCAGTCTACCAAGTACCGAAAAAAAATTACTTCATTAACAATACCATGGGTAAAAGCATAAACTTGTTATATAACAAGATTATTGAGGCAAAATATAATACCTCTGCCTGAGGAGCATAATAAGGAGTAAATGCAGGAACTACATGAACTCGAGGTTGATCCTTGTCCTCCCAAACTTTCAAGCGGTCATCAATGACCATTGCCATTTTCGGATGGCAATTTCCATTTTGGAAAACATTCAGCAAGGACTTCCTAGCTCCTATTGGATTAAGAACAATGGGAACCCTTAGGTGAATGAAAATGGTGTGGTTTGAAAGAATTGAAATGAATAAAAGAACAATAGAGTACAAAAAAGGACTGTATCATCATCTAACATAAAGAAAATTAAAATATATTCCTTCAAAAAGTTTGATAAACAGTCAGTTCTCCTATGCTAGAAGCCAAGAAATATAAACAAATCACATATATTTTTTCCACACAAAAATATATACCCACCCACATAAACATAAATGTATCTAATGAACTTCTAAAATACACTATTAAAGTAGAGTAGCTTTCAATAACTCCAAGTTCTAACATGCACAACAGAAACTGCAGCCTAAAATATTCATTATCAATATAATGTGGTGCTTGCCTGATTTGACACATACAACACGGTCCAATAGTTGCTTTGAACCAATCAGGTGTGCCTCTGGGTCTAGCAACCTCCACATCTCTAATGCATAATCTCTTTCAGCCATGGTACACACATAAACTTCAAACCTTTTACGCCCTTTTGCAATTAAGTAACTTCTCAAGTCCTCCCAAGCAGGGCGTAACCTGACTAGCACGCTAGTATCACGTATCTGCACTTATTAACAGACCATGATTACAAAATATTGAAGACCCTGAGTTCTGAAAATGGCGACTACAAATATTAAAGTGGAAGAACAGTCACAGATAAGGGATGCTGATACCAAGACAGTTCATTAATAAAGCACAAAGGTAATTTACAATCACTTAGAAAGTTTTGGGTGAAACTGAAATCATATATTTTCAATTATGTTCTAAAGGAAATATATGTAGTATGAATGAAGGCAGTAGAAATTTAGCCAAAAAAATAAAAAATGAAAACAGAAGAATGATGTAAATTCCAGGTTGTGTACATGTCAGGGGGTATAATGGGTTTAAAACTGTGATTTGTAAGCAGGGTCTATTCATAAAGCAGTTTCCAGTCTTCTATGTTATGCTTATTTGAGCCAAAGGAAGCTTGACCGTTGCCATATCATTGATTGCATTTCTGTGTTTATTAAATCAGAGGCCCACATGATTACTGTGTTAGACAGGGTAGTCCTGAGATTTCCACTTGCATAGGAACACAATCAGACAGTGCATCAGTTATAGAAATTTAAATAGGGACTGTTGTACCAAATTGAAATTAGACCGCATTGGCATCAAAACAAATGAGTTGCATTATTGCCAACTGCCTACTGGTTAATTACCTCAGTATATAATAACTACTTCACAAAGAAATTGTTTTATTTACTAGTCAAGATGAGCATTCAATGGACATTTCCACTCTTGTGCTATGTACAATTACTTTGCCTCAACCAAAATAAACTCCACATTATAGCATACATAAGCTAACAAATTATCAAGCTGACATATGTATAAAAAACAAAAGTGATTCATTGCACAGTTAATCACATTAAAGGAGAAGATATATATCTACATGATAGTCTAACCTCTGGATTAATGCGAGTTAAGACTATATTCTTTTCCTGCAACCTTATAACAGGACGAACAACCCGATCCTTATCTTCCGATGCCTTGGGAACCTCCTCTCCTTGAACCTTATATACCTTTCCATTATCAACAACAGAATCAGTATCCGTGTACTGCTTCAAAAATGCTCGATCTTCTGCATACCTTTTCATCTCAGCAGACATTCCCAATATTCGAACAGGATCAGTTTCTCTCACAATCCAACTCCTTAAAGCCTCAATTCTATCCTCAAACGACTTCATCGTGTTTGCAACAATAAGAGTCTCATCAAGATCGAATACAATGGATAGACACCGCATATTCAACATCCCTAAACACGCATTGTACAAACCAGATGGAACCGAATAGCACCAAAAACATGGATAATTCTTTTGTTTACTCAACATTGCCACTAAATGTATCTCTTCCTCCCCCAGCAATACCACAGCAGTCTATAAGATCAAACAAAGCCCATCACTACATATATTTTTTTTCAAAAAAGAACATAGATACATAATTTGCTTATAAATTAATGTACAGAAAATTGAGACCTTGAGTTCATGGAAGCAAGATGAGTGAAGACCGATCAATTGGGGTTGTTCGACCGGAGAGGTCGATTCAAGCTTGCAGCGAACTGAAAATGGAGAGATTGTCTGGAGGACTGAGATGGGCGAGCAGCGTTCGCTGCGGAGAGATAGATGGTGGATTCGAATATCATTGTTTGGGAATTTGAAATTCTGATCCTTTACCGGAATAGTTTCTAATTCTCCCAAGCAAGAGTCTCCATCGTAGACCACTGATTTAAACCCTAAACGACCCATAATTCAAAATCAGATCAAATAAACAGAAAAAAATTGGGAAATTTTTGAAAATGTGGCGAATAATTTGGCAGAATAATTTCTCATAACACTACACACTTACCCTCTCTAGTGCTATTTCTCTCTCTAGCTCTTTCCCTCTCTAAAAACTCTCTCTCTCCCCCTCCCTCTTCTGGTGCGGTTTCAAACAACGGGAGTGCTGGTCATTATATAGGGGTGGGTTATATTTATGGGATTGGTATTGGTGTTATTTACGGAATGCCCTGCTTCGGTTTGCACCTTTTCTATGGATTATCTGGCAAAATGTGGATAGACTCGTGTTATTAGTGAGGTTGGATCCGACGGCAATAGGATGCATGTGGCCCACAATAAGAACAGTGATCCACGGCTGTGGATGTTTCTGGGACGTTGGATTGTCTAACTTCTTGAGTTCTTGTGATTCTATTGCCTTCTAATTAGTTTAGGTGGATATGGTAATCTTTCACATAAATAGAACAAGAAACCACTAATGTTTTAATGAGTAATGAATGGATACTTAAAAATTAGATATAAAAAAACTTTTATTTTTATGGTTGTTATAATTATTATCTATACGCACGACGCGTTAACAATACGTATATATTTGTTATTGTTATAATTATTATTTATTTGTCATGGCGCGTAGCACAGTTAGTTGAGAGAGTTACCTGAGTTATTATTAAAATTAAGTATAGTTAGTTAAGAATTTGACTTTTAATATGTGAAATTGAATGCGAGTTCTGAATAAAAAGAAGTTTAAATTTGATTGTTAGGTTCAGCCATAGTCCTAAAATTTATACTTTCAACTGTTGGTCGAAAGGCAATACTTTGAAAGAGTTCTCAATTATTAAAATAAAAAATATATATATATTGTTTATATCAATACCCCATAAATAAACGGGCACATGTAATTTTTTGTTACCCTAATAATGAGAGGTAATATAATAAATTGACTTATTTGAGAGTAAGAATACTCAATTTAGTAAGGATCAGAAGTTTTTGATGTTTAATCAGTTAATGATTGACAACTTCCTTCTTCATACTAGCGTTTTAACTTAAGTAACGGAGAGTCCTCCCAAAATCTTCAACTCCGATAAATTTTTTACAAATGATCAGGCCAAATCGAGACAGCCACGTGACGGTCAAAGGCAAAAAATTGTGAATTGATCAAAATCTTCATTTATATATTATTAATTGACGCATCATAAAGTGATACGTTATTTTGTATCTTGTTTTTTGTAAGTTTTTTTTCTTCGTAGTATTTAAATCCAAACTATAAAACTACATCTACAACGAAAATGTTAGTATTACAAAACATGATGAAGAACCCCATTTATTATTTAATAGAGTTTATAAAATTAATATTTTTTACTTATTTAAATATCAATTCCCAAAGTCTATACCATCGCCAATCAAAAATTAAAATCCCAATCTCTTTTACCAAATACAAGGCCTTTTTTGGTGCTAAATCTGCAAACCAAATAGGAAAGCCTTGAGCATCCTATTTCCTCCAAAATATAAGAATAGTTGAATAGATTAGGTTCTCACTCAGGTTCATTTGGATCATATACCTCCAAAATATAAGAATAGTTTTAACTTTTTATATGTTAATTTAATATATTTTAAATATAAATTTATTTATTTAACTTTTAAAAGTATTTTGGATAATTTAAAATATCCATAAATATTTGTATAGATTAAAAACAGGTTAAGTTTACTTTTTCCAACTATACTCGATCTCGGTTTATAAATGCATCATTGGACTAAAAATATTAATGATCAACTCATTGAACTGCTTATTTTTTACAAAATCGTCACAAATTTCGTATAAACAAGTTGACTTTTAATATAAAAAAAAATTAAAATAATATTTTTAAGATAGTTATCCATGTGAACTTATCAAATAATATCCACACGTTAAAAAATTCGTGAAAAAAATAAATCTAAAAATTAAGACAAATAAAATAAAATAAATGAAATCATGAAAGAAAAAACATCTTAATAATTCTATTAATTTAACTCACTAATGTAACGAAGTTCAAATACATTACATTCCAAACCCCACTATCATAAAGGCCGTAAATCTCGTAGCAAATAGTACTCATTTGTCCCTTAATATTCCCTAAATACCTTAATACTCCATAAAACGCTCTGGAGAGACTTTTTAGAATTTTAAATAAATATTAATTATTTAATTTTTAATATTATTCTACCCAAAATATTAAATATAATTTTAATTTTATTATTATTTTTTGTTCAATAAATAACATTTATTTTTTAAATATAAATAATTAATAATAAACAAAGAACACATTATATTTAATATTATATAATTATTTTCTTATTACTTGTATTTACAATTCTAAGAGGGAAGGAGTATGTTATTGACAAATCGCAACCTCCACTAAAGTTAAAATATTACTCTACGTCTCAGTTTTATGTTTTAATTCTTTTTTATTTCATATTACGAGTCTATTTTAATAAACTAATAACGTCTCAGTTTTAAAAATGACATTTATTCTTAAAAAATTATACATTTATTTAATTATGTTATTATACAATTATTATTTTAAAATAGATGCACTACTTATTTGGATGTTTATTTGATATTTTTATATAAATCATTCTTACATAAAAATGAGACTTATCATATATTCATGTGAAAAATAAAAATAAAAATAAAAATACATATAAAAATATCTCTTTTTTCTCCTACCGACTGCTTATACAGTACTAGCAACTAGCAAGTATCAACATCGAGTAAAAAGAAAGAAAAAAAAACACAAATCCCACGTCATCGGCACACCGAAGTATCCAGATGGCATAGGAAAAGGCGGGCGCTGTTCGGAGCCATTAAGATTACCAGTAGAAGAGTCTACCATAAGCTTCAAAGGTGGCAATATCTATTTGTTTCGAAGAAAACACCGTATTCGTATACTTTACGGATTCAGCTAATCACTGAAAGACACGAGTACTCGCTTAGTGAACCTCAAAGCACCAGATCACTACTGTATTACTTACGGCAATTGATTTCATTCTTAAAAGAGAACAAAAGGACATACAGATACAGTCACAAAAATTGAAAATAAGAGAGTCATGTCATCGTTTTCCAGCTTTGCTGACGTTGAGGCAGATGCCGGAGAGTCGACGGATTCTGCTGCAGACGAGCTGTTTTTTTCACAGCCGGTGACTGAAACTACTTCACCTCCGTCGATGTACTCAGCCGGAGATGGTCTTTCGCCGCTCTCACCGGAGCCGAATGGAAGTGCTGATTCTGCGGTGTCGGACGGACCGATTCTGCCTCCGCCGACGGAGATGCAATCGGAGGAAGGCTCTGCACTGAGAGAGTGGCGCAGGTGAGCATTTGATTGCGGTGGTTCATCATTTTCTGCATGCAAACATTGAGGGATGTGTGTGAGCTTGATTGTTTGTATTTTATTTTGTTTTCAGTTTTTTTGCTTATTTAATGTGTGAATTGTGTTATTTTTCCAAATTAGGATTAGGATTTGGCTTTTCTTTTTCTTTTTTCATTGTTGAACTATAGTTGCATAGATTTGGTCCAAATCTATTATGACCAAGTTCACTTTGCACTCAAATGAATCAAATCGTACACAGTTACACTCACAAAATTCAGACACATATATTCCGCCTGGATATGTTGTTTGATTTAAATTTATGGAGTTCCAAATTATTTTACATCCAAACGTACATAGAAAATTATTAAGTAGTCATATTTGTATTATTCATGTGAAGAAAATTCACAGTTATAACCTATATTCTGAAAAAATAAAATTAAAACCCTATACACAGCGTCTGGACTTGCGGTTTCACCGTGTCCGAAATTATTTTGCACCAGAGAAATGAAATTCTTATGCTGCTTTATGTTGACAGACAGAATGCAATTCAACTACAGGAGAAGGAGGAGGAGGAGAAAGAAATGTTGAGAGAAATAATAGAGGAAGCTGAGGAATACAAAGTTGAGTTCAACAAGAAGTGGAAGGTTAGGTGCGAGAATAACAAAGCCACTAACAGGGAGAAGGAGAAGGTGAGACTTGAGCTAAAGTCAACGCAGCATTTTTCTTTGATTTTCTCTCTTGTAGTCTCTTATTTTGATCATTAGCGGGCTTGAACTAAATTATTTTCTTGCATATATATGTTGGCTTAAGAATTTCTAATTGCAGAAAAAGGTTTTATCTTGCCCGACTGAAAATGTAATTCCAAAAAACACTGAATAAACACCGATTAGTTATGTATCAATATTTTTTCTTATGTTCTCTATCTTTTTCTCTTCTTTTTTTGGTTTGAGATTGCTTAGTAGTATATGGATCTAGGAGTACGTTGAACATGAAGGCACTGTCTAATTAAGGTAGTTTCAACAGGTATCTATTAAGGATGTATCAAATTATTATTTTTCTTATGCTCTATCTTTTTCTCTTCTTTTTTGGTTTGAGATTGCTTAGTACTCCCTCCTCTATATAAGGTCGTTTTAGAGCCAAGACAAGATAAGGAAATGATCAAAACATTAAATATCTATTAATTGTCTATTTTGGTTTGAAAAAAGAGAGTGCTATTTATAGGGCAAAAATAGTAAGAGAACCATAGTTATATTTATTAATTGGGGTAATATTGGAAACTAAGCAATTAATACTTACTTGAAATTCTCAAACGACTTATATTTAGGAACAAAAATATTTCTCTAAAACGACTTATATTAAGGAACGGAGGGAGTATATGGATTTAGGAGTACGTACTGTCTAATTAACTGTCTATACCTGTTGATTATGTTGGTCTTCCTTATACTTGGGACTTGGGAGACTAATAACTTTCTTTTTTATCAAGAATTGAATTGGGAGTTGTTGAACAAATTAGCTGTAAATTGCAATTGGTAGGAGGGGTTTATTAAATGGGGGAATTATTTAAGCTTTTAGGACAGAAAAGTTGTAGTAAGCCTATTATGTTCAGATTTGATGGCAAATTTCTGCAAATGATGGACAAAATAACATATGAGATCTAAAGAATGCGGTAAAGATTAATTTGGCCCCCTTGGACCTCAGGAGGAATGAAATGATTTTAAATTTTTTTGATAGCTTCAACATTCCTTTCTGGCGTCTTGGCTATGGTGTAGGATGTATCCATTACTGATCTAGCTTGTCGTGTACCTAGCAGGCTGGCAGAATAGTTCAACTAGGAGAATCAAGAAGCTTACTTACTCTATTTTTTTTCTTTGTTTGGCGATATTTCCCCCCTTTCCTCTCCTTGTTAAAAAAAGAAAATATTGGGCAGTCAACGTATGTTAAGGATATACTTACAATTTTTAGTGGCATTATTGAATAGTTAGCACTTTTTAGCTGAAAGGATAGTAAAATAATAAACTAAAAGTCCTGCTTGGTCATTTCAACATGGCAAGGCAATTTTTTGCAGTCTCGGTAGTAGATACCTCGATACCTGCTTCTTACAGCATCTTCATATAGGTGCTTCTCTTGATTGGATCTGTGTTTTCGGTCTAGTAGCTGACTGCAAAAAAAGGGTGTTTGCCTTCCCCTAAACTCTAACTGTAAGGCGCAATATACCGATGCAAACCACAAGCTAAAGCAGTTGTTTAATTCTTGCTTCTAACTTTAGTACGTTAAATAAATTTGAGGGCAGGGGAGTTCCAACCAATTTTTTTTCCCTTTTCTTTTTGGACAATGGAAAACAAATTTGATAGTTCAAGGAGTGGCTTTTGCAGCCACAAAGTTGGCCACTTGGAAAATTTCACTGTGGTGATATAAGTGTGCATTGCAAATGCCCTAGACTGCATTACTTCCTTTCGTTTCTTATAGTTAAACGTACTTAAAAGTCATACTCACGTTTGTTTAACTTGTTTACAGCTAAAGCTTGCAAGCCAAGAGAAGTTCCATAATGAAGCTAGTAAGACTTATTGGAAGGCAATCGCTGAACTGATCCCCAAAGAAGTTCCAACTATAGAAAAGAAGGGGAAGAAGGACCAAGCAAAGAAGGCTTCAGTTATCGTGATCCAAGGGCCAAAGCCTGGGAAACCAACTGAACTCTCAAGGATGCGCCAACTACTTGTGAAGCTCAAGCACAACCCACCTCCCCACATGAAGCCTCCACCAGCTTCATCAAAACCCGGAAAGGATGCTAAAAGTGGTCCATCAACTCCAGGTGCTGCTGCTCCTACCAAGCCTGCCCTAGCAGGTCGTGAGGCTGTAGCTTCTGCTTGAGAGCAGAATATCCGTCAGCTGAATTGTATTATGTTTAAAAAGCAGTTAGCCATAGGCATAAATTTTGTAGTTTTTGTATTATATCAAACTTCATAATATGTTAAAGTTCGCACCTATTGTGTTTGTGTTATCTGTTCAGGGATTCTTGTTTTGTATAAAATGGCAATCTTCTTTTGATTCTTAACTTGATGTTTATTGGGCTCACGATTTCTCTATTTCGATTCTGGTATCCATGGTTATATTTTATTTAGTTGGTTTTCTCCCTGGTATGTTGGTCAGTTCCCTTGCCATTTTCAGAATGAAATGTCTTCTTGATCCTTTGTATTTGTGTCTGTCGTTGATCTATTCACCAACAATCTAGTAAAAAAGCATGTCAATTTTACGTGAAGGACATCAAACACTCGATCATCAACACAGGTATAGTATATAACTTCATTTGATCCTTTATATTCCCGTGCACACCTCTTAAATACTTCTGGCTATGTATAACTTCATTTAATCCTTTATATTCATGTGCACACCTCTTAAATACTTCAGTCTGTTCTGGGGATTGTCAAATTTACATTCGCAGTTGTATGATGAATATAAAGATGGAAAAACTGTCGTCATTTCATGGAGAATGGGGTCGACATAAACTATGCATGTTATAAATATCTATTTGATTTTCAGAGAGCTATTCACTTTAACATATATGCATAATATCACACATTTCATGTCAACTATACTATAGGCAATTCGGCACCTGCAAGCACCGGCCACCGCATATATTCAATACCACTACTCTCCTTGATCATCAGATCTGAGCACCTATTCCACACTGCAGGATCGCGTACACTTCAGGAAAAGCTTGAACATTTGAGAAAATAACCACACCAGATGCTAGCATGCTCAAACCCTCTTGGAACACTGAATTACTAAAGATATCCCCGCTCTCCATTTGGTTAGTAGAAAACTAGAATGGATATATTTGTCATGGTGACCATCTATGCATTAGGTAAAAAGAATCGAGGATAAAGAAATGCAGGGAATGCCTCATCTAGGAAGTATTTGTGTTGCACTCTGAAAACTATCCAACAGGGTTAAAGTTGCAGAAGGATTTTCTCGGTGCTTGCCTTTATTTGGGTGGGAGGATGATTTCACCTGTGAGCTACCACCACCTGATTGCCGATACCTATGCCTATATACACCGGGCTCTGTTAGTAACTTTTCATTAAGGTTAACCTCTTTGGAAAGCATCTCCACTACTTGCTTCATGGTAGGCCTTTGGTTAGGAGCTGCTTGAGTACAAAAGAGCGCAACCTTAAGGAAGCGCATTACCTCACCCACTGGATATTCTGTTAGTTCAGGGTCAATTATGTCTAGATGCCTTTCTTCTTCTTTAAGCTGCCATGCCTGCAGTAAGATAGTACATTAGTTAGCACTTACAAGTTATACCTAGACACTAATTCTAAATAATCATACAAGCAATTAGTATGCATTTTGCAGGCCTCAGGAGATAAGAGAAACAGTTGGGGGGAGCTTGTGTGAAGCAATGTGCAGTAGAGTAAATTATTTTTTGGGGGATTGATCAGAAGACGGGGCTGATAAGGCGATAGCCCAAGATTTGCAATAAAACCACCCATAAAATATTGGCATAAAATATCTTGAAATTTCTGATGGGGCCAATTCCAGTTCCCTTCTAGACACTCAATGAGATCACATCTACACAACTATACCCTATCAAATAATACACAACTAGATTTCAAACACAGGACAAAAGTGGGAGAAGTTGAGTATGGTGTTCAAAGTTGTCTAATAAAACATAAACTGTAAGACCTAAATATAAAAATAGCAGCATACATCCTTAATCCATCAATTGGGAAAATAGCAATTATCCAATTAATTTTGTGTAACAGGTTCAAGTAGGATCAAGAAGAAACAATTTCTCTTTAAATGTTATGGTCCCATTTCTTGGATGGAAGAATTTGCCACACATTAACTTTTTAATTCAAAAGATAATAAATTGTTCAACAATAAAATTCACGATGAGATAAATAATAAACCACTTCTTGAAGTTATTGCAACTCGTTCACAAATTAGGACTGCAAATTTTCAATTATTCTGCTCATACATGCTCGATTACCAAACAAAGAAAATACGAATATGCAGCATCGTTTAATACTTTAATTTAATTGTTAAGTCCGAAACCTACCCATTCCACAATAACCAAGAGATCCTCTCCGAATGCTGCCATACTACTACTTTTGCCACTAATTATTTCAAGTATAAGAACCCCAAAACTATATACATCCGCCTTCTTTGTAAGTTGACCTAACAAGGCATATTCAGGAGCCAGGTATCCCCTGAAGACAAAAAATAAGATGAGTGGTAAGATACAGAGAACAAGTAACAATAACAAGAAAGAAAAGGAAGATGGATAAGTCAGATTACAGGACTTTATCAGGTAATGGTGTGAAAGAAGTTATGATACGTATGCATATACGAGTACATGACTTTTACGCGGCACTAACATAAAAAATCTACTTCTTATATGAAAGGGAGAAGTATTTCATGGTATTAGTAAAAGTATGTTTAAGGTAATTTATAGTAATTAATTTGTAAGACAGAAACATTTGCTACAAGCCAACACGATGAATGCACAAATTGCATGAACATAAAATGTAAATGTGTATATGTCAGTTGTCACCCTTCATCACTCATCCCATCAAGTAGTAATACAAAGAAAGCTTGAAGAAAACAAGTAAACTCCCAGTAAATCATATCGTGTACACTTATCCGCAGATAATAAATCAGGTAGTAACACCAAATTAAAATTTTAAGGAAAAACCACATTGAAGTCCTGCTTACACTGTTCCTGCCACTCGAGTGCTAACATGAGTGACATTGTCTGGAAAAAGTTTGGCAAGCCCAAAATCTCCTATTTTAGGGTGAAAATTTTCATCCAGAAGTATATTGCTGGCCTTTATATCTCGGTGAACAATGTGCGGTTCAGCTTCTTCATGAAGAAATGCAAGACCAGAAGCTGTATCTGTACAAATAGCAGCTCTCTTAGGCCAATCCAGGTGAATATATTTACCTTTTGAACCTGAAATTAATACTTTAAACATTAGTTTACTATCAATCGCTCACATGATTTTCAGTTATGCTGTATTACAGAGTTCTAATATTACCAAATAAAACACTAGCAAGGCTGCCATTCTCCAGATATTCATACAACAGGATCCGATTTCTGCCCTCAACACAACAACCAATCAGTTGAACAAGGTTTGGATGTCTGACGGTTGATATCACATTAATCTCTGTCAAGAATTCATTGGTCCCTTGTTTTGATTCAGCGGAAAGAGACTTGATAGCAACACGAGTACCGTCTCTCAAAACTCCCTGCAATTAGTGTAGTGAAGTTGGGTAAGAACCAAGAAAGTAAAAGCCTCGCAAGTATGTGTGCACACATTTGTGAGGTATAGGCAACCTGTTTACCCTTCTCTCTATGTATGTTGTATAACTACAAAGTTATTAGAGAGAATAGTTGTCGCTAAACTTACCCTATATACAACTCCAAATCCACCTCCACTTATTTTGTTTGATGGATGGAAATGACCCGTTGCTGTTCTCAACGAATTATAGGAAAATAGCTTCACATTGTTGGTAGCAATTTCTAACCCTGAACAAGAGAGAATGTAAAGATGACGTGAGCTTAATTTCACTTAAAAGGAGGTCTTACAGATAAAAAGGCTTAAAAAATAATGAGAAAGCTTCCTGTTAACAGCAGCACATACAAGAGAAACTTCTACAAAAAATCAATGTACAACTTCAGGTATCACTAAGGAGACACGTCTAGAAGCTATAAATTCAGCTAGCATTGCCCCCTATCTGCTGGCCTGAAATGTGGGCATGTCAAGCCAGTTTCCTTTGAAGTCAGGACAAGCACAGTTTCAAATAACAAGCCTAAACTCGAACAAATACCGCCTTTGTTTAGCGCATAAGGGCTGACAAAAATGAACTATCCAAGATATTTAATTAAAGTTTCACCTTACCCAGGGTTTGTAAGTTCATAATTCAAAATTTAACATGTTCAATGGTAAATGCTTGTATTGAATCCATTGCATATCCAAATTCAGAGGAAGTTTCATCTGACAAATTGAATAGCAGGGTAAGTGATCTAACGCTAAAGCTTGAGAAAGCCTGACATAGTACAACTTGACTTGTAAGTTGTAACATCATATCTGTCTAGAGCATTTTGAAATTTGTAAAATCTCTAAATATATGAAGTCAGCCTAACACCATATACCTTTCCGATTCTAAAGCAACATCATTTAACAGTTAGCTCAAGTCGGATTGTGTTTAGCATTTTATCAAATGACAAACCAATAACCTTGAAAGGGCTTACCATAATATCCTTTTCAAAGATGATTCGATTTTATAGAAGCACTAAGATGCAAACAATGACTGTAAATAATACAATTTGGCCATTTTGGAATTGACCCAAAAATATCCTTCAACTTCTTTACACGAGCCAAAACTAAACATTTTGAAACAGCCAACTTTTCCCAAAAAGGGAAGCCCAAATATTTCTTAAACATGTTAATATGTTTACCAACTCCACACTCGGGTATAATCTTTATCCTTAATATTATTCTATTTCAATCACAAATTTCAGTCTTAAAAATTAAACATTAAAAAGAGTATTGCGCCACCTTTTTAACATGAATAAAAGAAGAGAAAAAGAGGAACTCTTTTTTTCGGACTGAATTAGTGCCTATACCTTCTGTATGCTCTCCACTCTTCCCTTTACAGGAATCAAATGCACCGAAACAACTGAAACCCATAGCTTCAAATACCCTCATTTGAAGAACCCACCAGCTAAAAAACTTAGTCCGAAACTCTAATCACCACTCATCTTCAATTTTCAATAGCTAAGCAGAAACATTCAATCACAACAAATAAATTTCTCTATGTAAATATACAGCAAATAGTGACTAAAACTCGAATTACATAGAAATTAAAATGAAAACCCATAACCCAAACCTTAATAAATCAAAGTTTTAGTGTCCGAAATGAATTGGGTGGATGATATCCGTCGGTTGAAGCACCAAACCCAAGTTAATATTCTTGGAAAAAGGAAAACCAATGAATGTAGTTATGGATAGAAATGGGAAAAGACCCATAAAAATGGTAGACATATACACACAGTATATGTGTACGAAATGATTGTATTAGGTGAAGTACAATACTCCCTCCATACCTATATATAGGTGGTTTTAGATTTTTTTTGTTATTTCTAATCATTTGTTGTTTGTAGTTTTTTAGAAGAATTTATCACTATTTTTCTTAAATTGTCCTTTATTACTTCACCTAATTTTTTGATCCATATTTACGGTATAATAAGAAGGTGAAGATTATGTATAATTGATAAGATAGTTAATGTTTTTTAATTATTTTCTTAATTTCACGTATACGCCTAAACGCAACCTATATTAAAAAAGAATCCAAGAAGTAATAAAATGGAAGGTTAATTAATTACTGCCGCTGTTGAGGAACGTGGTGGTGAGAGAGGGCGGCCAGAAAGTTTGGTTGGACTACAAATTAAGAGAAACAAAGGGGGACAGAGCGAGTGAAAATGACATTCGGGTTACTTCTTTTTAATTCTTTTTTTCTCTTGCGCCTGTGAGGCTGTGATTTGTTTATCACACTTTCATTTCAAGGGAGTTGGGACTCCATTGAAGACACAAAAGTCTACCCATCTTTGCTTACCACCACCTTTTCTTCTAGAGTTCTGGTACTATTTTTTTATGAAATTAGTTACCATGAAGTTTATTTTTTGGGTAAGTTTGTTAATTGGTTAATAGAGTGCTGACACGCAAGCGAAGTTATATGTGTGTTAATATTTTATTAATTAATTGACCAACTTACCAAAAAATAAATTTCATGTTAACCGGATCATTTTTTATGAAAACTAATATTTACACATATTATAGAGCCTTCTGGACATTAGCATATAATGAGTTCTACTTTATGTGAAAAAAAATTATGTACAAATATTAAAAATATATGTCCCTTTTTTTATTTTACCTTATTTAGGAGGATTCTGTATTTATGTCTCCCCTCTTACTAAATTATGTAGAATAAAATAAAATATTTATAAAAATTAAATAAAAGATTGAAAAAAAAGATAATAAAAATTATTTTAAAAATTGAAAGACATTTCTGAAAAAATTAAATTGACTTCAAAAATTGTTAGCACCAAACATCTGCTCCGACTTTATATTCTAGAAGAGGAACATCAAGAATGTTAATCAAACTACTGAGATAGAATAAAGAAAATTTATACAGAGATGCTTTGACTGTCCAAGATGTCTTAATTGAAACCACTCAAAATTTGTTCTAAATTTGAGATTTTATCCGAGTTGTTCAGAGTCGACTTTTAAAAGTTCGGATCGGGTCATCTGATCTGGTTGTCGGAGATAAAGATATGAAGTCGGCCGATATTATTTCACAATAACTAGAGAGACAGAGATATGTACACATCGGTATATGTGATTCGATTTGAACTTGAGTTTGTTCCGAATTCGGAATTTAAAACGGATTATTTCTTTAACAAGGAAAGGCTTGAAAGGTTATACAAATACTATATCTCTAAATCCTCCATTTCTATTCTCTGTCTAGATTTCTCTTTACATAATTAAATTGGATATATTACACTTTTTTATTAGAATATATTGCTTCAACAAAGTTATTACATGTATCATGTATATGAAATTTGTATTCTTTCTTCTTTCTTCTCTCTCTTTTTTTTTTTTTTTTTTTTTGTTATAAAATTCAACTACCCCCTTCAAATTATTTATTTATAAACTTTTACCAGTTGACCCTCCATTCATATATATTAAATTATCAACTACTAGAATTTTACCCATTCAAAATTGAAGTTACTTAATTTCTTCATTCAAATTACAAGTCAATAATTAAACTCTAGTTCAGCAAATGAGAGAGTGCATAAAAATGATGATGCTTTGAATTTTTTGGTACAACCGATATTTCTTATTCTAGAGGGCCTACTGAAATTTAAGAGGGTAAAATAATTTTATTTTTTATTCCTAAACTTCCACTAGCCAACATATTTGAAATTGAATCCAACACATTCGCCTGGTCTCAATTATTTCTCATTTAAAGCTCCCTTTTATCAAATAAAATATTTAAATTTAGTAAGGGGACAAAGTATTATGAAAACTCAGCGCAAATTGTAATTGATCTTCTGGATTTATTAGTAGTCTAATCTTAAATTTTTATTAATATATTGAATATTATTAGTTTGAACTCGTGTTGTAGTAGTTAGGCTTTTCTAATTATTATAAAAAAATATTATTCGATGTGTGAATCATTATAGAATGTGTGAGTGATCTTATGAATATATCGTCGTATGCAGTGGCGGATGATATACACATTAATTATACACTTTAATATTCCTATAATTATTATTTTGTGTGTTTCTTTTATTTAATTAATACATTTTATTTAATTTTGTAGGGTTTATCTTGAGTAGCAAATAAAAGATTAATTACATGGGACTCTTGGAGGATAATTATGAAGAGAAAGGAGATTTTATTACTTTAGTATGAGTAAATTAAACTACTTCTTTATTGTACGTTTATGGATGATCATTAATTAAATAGAGTTTTCTTATTTATTTTAGTTAGTTTATTTATTTTCATGTCTAGTTAATTTTTTATATCTAGGATGAAAATAAAATTAAATAATTATTCATGATAATATTTTTCATCTTTTCTATTATTTATGTTTTTATGTTTAATTGATTTTAAATTAATTAAGAGACTTTGATAAATTATTGTTAACAGTATGAGTTTTTCATAATTCATTCTTACTTGGATAAGTTTTTGATGAGTTATAGTTAATAAGAGATTGAATGAGTTATAAAAATATAAGAGATTGAATTATATGTTATGTTTATTATTTAATGGATTCGGATTCCTAGACTACTTCCTAATTATTAGATATTCTAGTTAATCAATTCTCAATCTTTATTTTTAATTCGCCTAAAATAGATATTAAGAATACATTAAAATTAATCTAGTTTATGTGGGTTCGACATGTACATATTTTTATCACATCAGTGGCCAAATTCGGGAAAAAAATCCCTTAAGAATAAAAAATTAATAAAATGAATCACAAAATTAAATAATCTTAAAATATTATTTACAATAACATTTTTCGAGGTTTCATTGCTTGAAATTTTTGCATGATAACCTCATTTTTAATAGTTGCAGAAATATTACGCTCAATGTAAGTTACTAATATACCGTTCTATAGGTTCCATTGGGGTTGGGTTTTGCTCAAAAACTGAAACAATATCCACCATTGTATATTATTATTTATTAATAACTAATGTATAGCCAAATGAAAACAACAAATATAAAAATCAAAATAGTATCAACGTTAAACATTATATTATGCAAATTATAAGTTTATTTTGATTTCTTTTTACTCCTTTTCGTTTTTAGTTTTTTTTTTAAATTTATGTCTCCCCTTTTAATTTATTATGTTATTTTTCTCAATTAAATTACTAACAAATAACATTACAAAAATTTAAAGAAAATAAAAATAGAATTGAACGCATACTTGAAGAACTTTAATTTGATAAAGTTCTCTTCATTCTTGGGTTGTAGTGTTGCTTTAAGAATAAAAATCCTTAATTTTATAAAAGTACAAAAAAAGAAAAATCTATAAATAATTATAAAAATTGTTAAAGCAATTGTTAAATTTAAAAACTAAAATTACAATAACCTAAACACTTGATTGTTTTGCGCCTCTGTCGCGAATTTGGAGACTTGGAGTTGTTGTTGCTTTGTTGATGAATGACATGAAGTACTAAGAGATTAACACTATTTGTAGAGTAGTGAGAACTAGGATAAGGATTGGTCTTGGTCCCATCCATATCGTCAATATCATGGGATAATAGGATTGTTGATCTTGTTTTGGGATAATGTGATTGTTTTTAAAATTATTTTGTGGAATAATGAGAACCGGGAATAATTTGTTTAAGTATTCTAATAGTTTCTACTTTTTAAATCAAACATAACAATTTCATTTAATACCCTCTCAAATAATTTTTTTTTTTTTAAATTGACGCACTAAAATTTAAGTGGTGGCAGGTGTCCCCGCCCCATACTTGGGTCCGTCCCTGATCGTATGTTCTTATTTTTTATTTTTTTATATAATATTTATGTGATTTCAATATTATTCGTTCTTAAAATCTAAAATGTTAGGATAGGACTTTAATCCAATCTCATTTTTTTAATTAGTCTACCATACTTTATTTTGAGTACTTTTTAAAGATAATTTTTACATGTTATTGCACTGTGACTTTGAAAAAATCTTTTCTTGATAGTGCAATCACATTTTGATAATGGCAATAAATGCAAAATTTTAATTTTAGTTTTGTTTTTTCATTTTGATTGTTTTCATTCCTTTTTGGATCAGGAATGTTACTAATTAAGGTAGATGTAAGTATAATAGAATTTACTCTGTTATAGTAATAGTAATAATTTGGTGAAAGAGAAATTGATCCTTTTCGTATGAGCAATGCTACGCGGACAGAAAATTAGGACCGGTTCAATTTTATTATTATTATTTTTTTATTGTGACTCTAAAAAAATGTATAATATTTATTATAACAGGAATTTTTATAAAATATAGTGTTTTAGGTGTAATTTGGATATGTATATGTATCCAAATTACACCTAAAACACTATATTTTATAAAAATTCCTGTTGAAATAAATATTATACATTTTTTGAGAGACAATAAAAAAAAAAAAAAAAGTTTGAACCGGTCCAATTTTCCGGTCCCAAATTCATGTCTGCCAAGACTTTTCCTTTTCGTATTAGATTAACACAATAGTTTATTTATCAACTTAGTTTTCTCGTACGGTATAAATTTGAGATAACTTTGTATAATTCAACTAATTTTAATATTTTTTTTTCTGACTTTATATATATATATATATATATATAGAAAGTTATAGAAAAAGAAGCATGGAGCAACACATTGTTCATTATATTAGTAAGAACATTTGTAGACCACACACGAAGCATAAGCTGGAAATTTTGTATTGCCTTGGCCAGACATGTTGAATTGCAAAGGATCCTCCAAAAATAAATCCAAATGCAAGTCATCAAACAATCCAAAAGACTGACTGAAATATATTAAACCAAATGCAAGTCTACAATATAAATATCCAGCTCCTCGAGTGTTTGGCGGTTATTCTTGCTCCTCAATGTATTCCTCCATTTCACTTCCATCTAAACCATACGAGTTATTGTTGACACTATGTTCGGAACTGGCATCGCTGCTTGTGGCTGGACCAGAGTCTGAACTGAGTTTTGTGGACTCAAATCTCACGCTGTACACAGAAGAAGCAGGAACATCTTTCATCAGCGTACGCATATGACCTGAAATGCTCCGCCTTATGTCCTGCATATTAAGTAATCAATCAATCCACAAAACCAAACCCAAGGAGAAATATCCCTCAAAAACACACTACTACTCAGTTCAAGTCGGTTGTTGGTCGTATAGAAACAATGCAGGAATCAAGAGAAAAAATAGCTACCAACTAAATAAAATCTCTACTTGCACTTCATTTGTGTAATATGGATGTGTTTGAAAATTGAAGTCTCGATTAGCCAGCAAGTGATGAGCATGATTTTAATTCTTCAGCTTGAATTCGTTTTGCATAACGTGAACAGAGTAACAAACAATAAGGTAATCCATCCTACATACCATATGCCTCATGGCCATTTCTAAGGATTTTTTGGAGAGTGATCTGCCAAATCCTGAGCTATCTTGGGAAGAGGACGACTGCCCAGAGGAGTTCGTATGATTGGAGTTAGGGTCATCTTGCTTTGGTGGGGCGAGTTTCCTCATGTTTACTACTCTTTCAACCATCTGAGTACCCATCAAAACAGGGTTTACCTCGTCATTAGGGCTGGAGTATTTTCGACTCTTTACAATCACAGGTCTCCCGCTGTTTTGAGAATTACCACTTGAAACCCGTCCTCTCAAAGGAGAGCATGCTTTCTGTCTCGGTCTTCCACTAGAACTAGTTTCAACAGAAGATGGTCGGGCACTAGGCCTTTCCCTAGATGCTGAGTTAGGCCTTGCAGACGACAATGTCAATGGCCGAGACTTCACTGTTGGAGAACTTCCACGTGATGGTACCGGATTTTTAATTGTTGTTTCACTTGACTTTGTCACAGAAGAAGGCCGACCCATGGGAGCGGATGTGGTAGGTATACTAGATGAGCTAGATGGTCGACGTGTTGGTGTTGCAGTTCTTGGTGTTGATTTGGAACCTGCCAGTATTGAGGGTCTGCCAGTTGGTGTTGAAGAACGGGCATTAGACGGAGTTGAAGACCTCTTAGGAGGAGCCGTGACTTTATTGGACGGAACTGTTGCTCTTGAAGTAGGGGTGGAGGATCTCAAGGGTTTTGCTATTGCAGGTAATGTAGGTCGTCCTGTTGGTGTAGCAGGTCTAGAAGCGGCTGATCCTGCTCCCCCTGATGATGAAGGTCTTCTAATGCCAGCACTAGAAGACCTTACACCTGCGGATGAAGCTGCCCGCCTAGCCGATTTTACATCACTCCTTGAAGCAGGTTCTACAGGGGGTTCTGCTAGCTGCAACAAGAAGAATTGGTAATACGAGTTTGAAAGCTATGTAAAACTGAGTAATGTAAAAGTTCTAGAGAAGTTGATTTAGGAATAGAATCAGCAACAGTTAAAACAGGAAATCTACACTTGACTGTCACAATAAGCTTAAGAATCATATGTCAAACGAAAACTTCATTAATATTCATAGTAGAAGAATAAAACTAGAATCTTAATAAGTCAAAAAAGTGAAGAGTTGAAGAAATTAAAATTGAGTTCTTACCCTAGATCTTGGAGCAGTGATTTGAGATTTAGAATTTCCATTGGCCTTCATTACACTTTTCTCCAATGAAGGGAACATTGGGGTGCAAGGGGGTGTAAGAAGCCTGATAAAAAGGATAGTGATGCCCAAGGCATAAATCAGCTATAGTGAAGCTAAATAGAACAATTTATTGGCAATGTTGTATACTGTATATCATATAGATTCATCCATGTCTAAACCTTCATGTTTAATTATATTAGCTCGAAGCAAGTTTCGTCAATAAGAGCCAAGAAAATCAAACAACAAAATGATAATTTGCTGCAGAATATAGTTTCTAAAACCTGGTTCCTGTTCCCCAGCACCCACCCTCACCTCCACCCCAGAAGAAAAGAATAATGTTCTGGCACGGTGTTCCTTTGGAAGGAAGGGTAGTATTTAGATATTTTTCTATTTGGGTTTGATAGTCCTATTCTCCTCTTCTATGATGGAAGGTAACATTAACATTCATAACTTTCATGGAAACTTAATAATCTACATTGTGATCATCTTAGCACCAGGTGCATCCATTTATAGCACACAATGTGACTAGACTGATTTTTGGCTGTCTAAATACAAGTATTTTAAGAAGAATCCTACAAAAAGAATTTATTTTTCATACAGTAAATAATGATAGCACCAATAGGTGTCATTTAACCGTAAACAGTGAACAAGAATCAATGACACCGAGATGCTGAGGGTAATGGGTAAATGCTGAAGCCATGAGAAAAACTCATTGTCACTGGTACTTCTTGAATTTTAATTATAAACAAACTCTGATTGCATCCAGATCGCCTTTTTTTATAAATAATGCTGAAAGCTCCTCTTCGTACAGCTATAAATGTCAAATGCAAGTTTTGAATTTTGAAAGATAACAAGCACAGTATGCATTCAAGGTAATGAAAACATTTAATATTTCAACAAACTCTATTGTCACTTCTGAATGTTGAAAAATTCAGGGCAATACCATTTTGGCAAGATCTAACCACGTGATAAAATTAAGATTTCATGCTCAATTTAAAGTGTTAATTCAGAGCATCATGTTTGTATATTGATATCGCTGTACACATATTTAAATTTGAGTATGGTAATTAGTCACTAATCATAATCATAATCATAATCAAAATCAAACCAAAGTTGAGGTAATTAAACTTACTGAAAAATCCTTTGATCCCACCCTTTTTGGGGTCGGCTATCCATAATATAGTAGTAGTATATCAGCCATAGAGAAAGTGAGAGCAGTAAAAAGATATAACACAGGAGTTAAGTTATGAGCAAATACCAATCATAATCAGTCTTGTCATTCTCAGAATCCAGAAATTCATCAGTTTGCTCCTTCTGACCGCGCATTGTTGCTGTTATCTTTGGTTTTGATCCTGCATCCATATTGTATCATCGTCTATCTTTATCAGATCAAGTATCAAACACATCAATTAACAAAAATTAAATCTTTAAATCAAATTATCCCCAAATTCTAATCAAAATCTCAAATGATTCCGTAAAACATCAATACCTAACGAATCATCAAATTCATCAGAATTCTGAATGACTAAGAGACCACTCCTCCCCATTTCGCGGTTACGCAACTCAAGGAACAGTGACAAATCATCCTCCTCCTTCATCACGTTTCTATATTCTACTGAAGCCTGCAGAGTTCAATTTATCTCAGCCCCTCTATCCATTACTAATCATTACGAAATCCAAACCATACAAACAAAACCCATGTACCAAAATCCAAAATAAAGGCTCAATAAAATACCCAGTTCCTATAAACGCCAAAAGATTGAATTTTTAACAGCACCGACCAATTTTTATTAGATCTAAGTCAAAGTTCAAAAATCACAACTTTAATTGCCAAGCTAAAAACATGTAGAAACCCATAACAAAAAACAAGAAATATAGCATACCTTCTGCACTAAAAAACCCACCTAAAGCTATTACACATACACAATTTCACACATATATATGTGTGCTTACCGCCATTGATGTTGAAACAGAGCTGAAAAGAAAACAAAATATGTAACTCCTATTTTAGTAAGCTGTTTGTCAAATAATATCTGACTTGGAGAAAGACGAGATGGGAAAAACCAGAATTAGGTGAAAGCTGAAGACAGAGACATTTTAGATTGGTTTGACAATGAAGTCATCTGGAGTTGGATTAATTAGAGTGGGGGGAAGAAACAGAGCAGAGGATTTGAAATCCAAGTGATTGATAATCTAAAGAAAACGACCGCAAAAGCATCGATAATCACGATGATGCCATCAATCGGTATCCGAGAGGTAAGCACCAGTAATTGGGTTTGAAGTTGTTTTTTTTTACCTATCTGGCTGGTCAAATCATTGCATGTGTATTGGATTATGGAGTACTTAAGTGGGTCTGTTCTGCACTTTTATACGGTGCCTGATATACGGAGATCAAATTCCCATCTGCATATCGATATTATATTAATTAATTAAATAAAATTAATTTTATACTAATTACTCTCAGTTAACATATAAAAATTTTATTTTCTAAAATAAATATTGATATTTGTACCAGATAAATTATTTTATTATTTATTTAAAAATGTATTTTTGTGATAATATTACATAAGATAAGTACTTAATGAGATTGTAAAGCCACTTCATGATAAAAGGATTTTGTTTTTTAGTGAGTATAAAATGACTCAACGTAATTAAAAGTTATCACCACAATTTTACTAGCATAAACATTACATTAGTCATATAGATCTTTAAATATATATTTTAAACACTCATTAAATAAATCTTAAGTCATATAATGTTTCAACACTCATTAAATAAATAAAGAACAACAATATATATCTTTAAATTTAGGTAATTAATATTTTCACATGTTAAAATAATATTTTTATATAAATCACTATTTATACGAGAGGGTCATATGGAAATTTCTGTTCCTAAATTTATGAAATTTGTAAATATAACTCTTTTAAGTGAAACATTAGTAGTATAGCAATATCATTTATTAATTATTGCTATAATCAATCAAGTTAAATTGAATTAACTAACATATTAAAAATTAACAACCTTAACTAAATAAAGAGACTTACGGGGTGTTTGATAAAAATTTAATGAATCAGAATCTGAATCTGAATGAGTTGAAACTGAATTTGAATTTGAATTAAAAAAGTTGTTTGATAATTGACATGTCTGAAACATCTGAATAACAAAATTTTATTATTTTATCCCTATGAAAAATTCAAAATTGTTATAAATTTATTTAATATTACTTAATATAATAATTAATATTTTTTAAAAAAAATTTACTTCATTCAACTATTTAGCTAAAAAAATCTAACTTAACTATTTCGTCTATCTTACCGTTTCAGCTATTCAGACCAAAACAAACGCATTAACCGATTCAGCCATTTAAATTCAACTCCATTTAACTTCATTCAACTCTAAATAAATAGCCCCTAGAAAACAAATACTACGTGTAATAAACTAAACCAAGTCGGTTACTTAAATATAAAAAAATTAAATAAATTATTCAAATTTTCAAACAGACCCACGTTAAGTCTGGGCATCTTTTAATACCAAAAGTTTGAAATTTTGGAGAGAGAAATAATGTTTAATCATCTTGTCTCCGCTACGTGTCTCTCTCTTTTGGTGTGTACACTGTACTCCCTTCCCTCCGTCCTTTTTAAAAGGGCGTAAATTATGTCGTAAACGACTTAAACAGTTTGAGTTTGACTCAAAAAAATATGTGTGAGATTCAGATTTGTTAATAATATGATTTAAATTTGTACATTAAAAATAGTTCGAATAAAAAGATAAATAAAATTTGAGTAAGATTACACTCGACTCGTTTAATATTCAAATTACTCGAATTCTTGATTGTGATTCGATACATACTCGATTGATACAGATTCGATTAGATGCTCGATACATTTTCTTATAATATATATAATTTTAAATCAAATTAGGATAATTGATTATTATTATATTGTTTTGTTTTGTTTTTAATTTTAATTGTGATTTCATATTTGTAAAGTGTAATAGTAAATATATTTTCTCATTCTTAAGTAAAATAAAAAATTCAATTTATAATTATATTTATTATAAAACTAGTTATTATGTGAAGACTCGAATTCGAGTTTGAATTTGAAGCTCGCGAGAAGTTTGATTATAATTCGATTCGAGTCGAATTCGAGCAGTTGTATGTTTGCTTTGGTTCGACTCGTATACACCCTTAAGAGTAAATAAATTGAGTCGAGTCTAGTTCAGTCAAGTATTATATTATTCAAATTTAGTTCACAAAATTTATTGAGTATAAAATAAGGTTTGATTGAGACTCGTTTAACTTCTCGAATTGAGTCCGAGCAGTTTGAACCTTTTGAACGAATATAATCTGAGTATCAATAGAAAAATTTAATTTTAGAATATTTGAGTAATTTATCGAATTTTAAAATTTATTTATATTTGAATTATTTATATTTCGAGTCAAGTTCGAATAAAACTTTTAGTTGAGCAAGTACGAATCGTGACCGAACTGTTTGTTCATTTTAAAGCCTTATTTTAGATAATTTTTTTTTATCTCTTAATATTTGTTGTTTGAAAATTTCAAGTAAGTATTAATTACTTAATTTACAATGTTATCCCAAATATTAAATATAATTATAGTTCTCTCATTATTTTTTGCTCTATAAATAATACTCTCTTTTTTCAATACAAGAATAATATAGACAATTAATATTATATTTAATGATATATAATTATTTTCTTAATACTTGTGCACAACCCTAAAATGACATATATTATGAAACGGAGAAAATATTATTTAGTTGTATTATTTATTTATTTACTAGTAATTGTCCGTGCCTGAAGGCACGTCGTAATCAAATCCTTCATCTTTCTCCGTTTTAACATTATAAAAATTAAAATGAATCTGAACTGTCTTTATACTTTTTTGTCTAAATTCAAAATGAGTTATATCTTATTATTATAAATTATTGGGTTTTGGGATTTACAAATTAAGTACAAGAAAAAGGCAATCTAACGATCATTATGAGATGAGTGACTGAAAAGATGATAGCATATTATGGTGGGTTCAACTTCAAATGTTAGTGGGCCTGGGCCTACTCGATTATCGTGTGATTTTGAACCTCAGTGGGCCCTATTTCTGAATTTTTCATGAGGTGTACGGACTGGCAAGTAGGAGTATAATATTTCGTAGTCATGGGGACACCTTGATCCGAACCCATATCCATATCATTTATCAATTTGTGTGGTTTTATAACTACTGGTTCTATTTCGAATTTAAAATTAATAACAAGATTGTTATTTGATAATTAATTTATTTATTTTTAAAAAGGTTTCCAAAACTCAGTTAACACCTACAAAGTAAAAACTACAAAACAAAATACTATTATTTTAATTTTTAGCAACAAAAAGGACTGTTCAAATTTTAATGGGGTGCTGACAAAATTACGTAGAATTTTACTACCTTCATTCCATAATAACTGTTGTACGATAAAAGATAATTATTCAATATGTGAAATAATTAAATTATAAGTACTTCAAATTTATTTATGACGTAATCATAAAATCAGTGGTATGCAAAAATTAGAACAGAAATATTATTTAATTCATCGATCCTCAAAAAAAAAAAAAGCTCAAAAATTACGATTCTCATCCCGAAATAGTACACCTACACGTGTTATTGTTTTGTTGACTTCATTTAAATTAATTATACAAGTAACGAAAACATGCTACTTATTACTAAATCTCATCCATTAGTGGTTGATACAAACCAACTACTTTTTTCTTTTTTTTTGTAATCAATTAAAATTTAACATTTTTGTCTTTGGCAAAAATGAATAGCAAGATCTGGTGCACCCAGAGCCTATGAGTAATTATTTTTTTACCATTAGCCATGAGGGGATTGATACAAGCAACTACTCTTACCATCCATCATCAGCATCACTTCCACCAAGCTGAGCTTCTTGAATCCCCGAGTAGCTGCTTCCATCAGGACCCAACACCTTGAACCTGCTCGGTCAAAGGATCCATTCTTTAGAACACTTAAAACACAGGGAAAGACTCAACAACTAATACTACTTTGGATACCTCTCAAGAACAAATTTTCCTTCCTTGTACTTTTGGCTCTTCTCATATGCAGACTCCTGTAAAAACATAATTTACCCCATAACTAACAAGTCGGACGACTTTGAAAAAATTAAAAACAAAAAAGCAAAAGCAAGGCATTGGATAGTTAAAACAAGTATCTTACATATTTCCACCCCACTATTGAGCCACAAGTCGCACAAAAAATATCGACCACAGTATGCATTCCGGTCATCATCATCCTCGCCTCTTTCTCCCCAACAGTGACATTCACGCTGTGAAGCATCGAGTATGAGTCATTTGTGATTTAGAATGTCCCTAATAAGTATGAAAATTACTCCCTCCGTTTCAAAATTAGAGATACATTTGTAAAACGACGACTTTTATGGATAATTTTATGTTCTCAAATATAGCCTTAGTATTATTGGCTATGAATTCGGTTGTAGTGGTGTGATATTGAAAATGGTAGTAAAAAAATAATGGCAAATTAGGAACATCATGCCACTTTATAGTCTTAAAACATAAATGTATCTCTAATTTTGGAATAGAGGGAGTATTAACTATGCCCGCAAGAAAAACAAAAAAGCATGTGGTTGGGCATCAAGTAGTGAGGGTTACAATCAAGGAGAAGCAGTCATATGTACATAGTCCAGAAGATACGGTTCAATCTAGAAAGCATAACATATGCATAAGCAAAATGCATGATACTCATAAAAACGTACGTGTGCATCCATAGTCTTAATTAGTATTGACAATAAGTTGCTGGCTCACTTTGTAGTATAGTATATACATACCTTCTTAATAATCCAGTTTCAATGATATCCACGCTACTAATTTACAGCACCATTATAAAGAACACTTACACTTTATCAAAGAGATAAGCTTTCCCATGCCTGCAGTGGAAAGACTGGAAACAAAGTCAAAATAGTGGGTTAGGAATATGTCTGTCAATTCATGCTAAAAACTAGCAGGCATAAATAGAATAACTAAACCATAAAGAAAGATGGCGGAATCTAGTAGAATAGGAACTTTAGGTTACAACACTTCCAGCACAGTGTAAGAGAAAATAATTATACCTCTATAATGTCCTTTAAACAAATTATGTAGAGGATCATATGAACTAAAATTAGAAAGCCAACTAATTAACCCAAATAATATATCAGAAGGAAACATATGCTTCAATATGCAACAGGCCAAATTACGACATTATGCATATACGGGTTAGTTCAGTTCTATTAAGAAACGCTTTAACAGTTAACCTCTATAAATATGACAAAAGCATCCCATCTGATGGTTAAGCAAGGTGAATTCCAAAAATTCCTATACAGGTGGAGGTAGCATACTACTAAATGAATGAATTGTTCAAATATTTAATAAATACACAAATTATTTAATCTAGAAAGTTTGATAGGAATAAATCACAATTACACTCTAGCTTAGTAAAATCAAGTATAATCAATCACATTAGACAAGTCATAAGAAATTTGAATTGACGCCTGCCTGTTACCTATGGAGAACAAATACTTCAAGACCATCAGGTATCTATGTCGGATACAAATACTTATTGATACTTGGTCTCAAACATCTTCTGATGTGTTATAAATTGGAATTGTAAATTTTCATTTACAAACATGAATTCAAAACTTCTCCAGCGCTCATTAAGGCATTCCACACAAAAGAAAATATTATGGCTTTCTTTTATGTCAAGGAAGAATAATTTTTAGAAAAATACAAGTAAAGTTATATAAATAAAGGAAAGACTTATTACAGAAATCACAGGAAAGGGAAGAGATGCTCATCATAAAACTTCTTAAAGAACATAATACAATGATCATCATAAAAGTGTCAATAATCAAAATAAATAGCAAGATACATATTTTAGTCAGTATACCTTGCATACCCATAGCCTATATTCCGAAAACGGCACATTAATATATCCGTCCATACAGGATTGGGCTCATATCCTGTATCCGTACCTCTTATATGCCCACAAGAATTTCTCACTAAATTGAGACTTAATCCTTTGTTTTACAACAGCTTCTCATCTTTCAATTGATGATGCACTTCCAGTTTCTATATTACATGCACTCAGCCACGCTTGTCAAGTGTAGGGGTGTGTGTAGTCCCAACATTTAGGGAACATGGTCAAGAATTGCAGCAGGGTATAATTAAGTTCTATATATGTTTAAATAATGCTATTCATCTTTGGTGACAATTACAAATGCAAAAAAGGTATATATTTCAAATTAATCTTTCTTCATATATTACTCTATCTCTCTCTCATATCCAATCTCAAGATCTGCAACCTAGTATCCGGTATAAGGTAATGTCATGTCTCGTTGATCAACAATTGCGTTATGTCAAACTTTCCACGAAATAGAGTGCCATAAATTAGAGTGGTTCCAGGGTCCCAAATGAGATCCCAAGTTTTGTGCTCAAACACGTGCCATTGTTACATTGGTTGCTAATGTAGATTTTGAGTAACTAATGTAATAAGGACACATATATTTGAGCCCTAAAATTTGAGCATCACTCCATAAATTAGCTCATTCGAAATTATTTTGTAAAGTGCAAGCAGCTAAAATTACTAAGTTCTTTCTTTCCAAACGGAATTTACATGCTAATTTTGACAAGTTCCCCCATTCTAGCAAAACCCAAAATAACATTAAAGGCACATCTCAGCCGGATTTTATAGAAGAATAATGTCATGCACAGAGATTATAATACGGGATCCCGTTGGCCTATTAAGTGCAATTGTCTTTTGGCTGACCGATGCTGACTTGTAAACATACCTTACCAACATATGGATACTAATAATTAGTAGCAATAATTGTTTAAAATGAAGATGTAGATCTTAAGGGTCAGCAAACTTTCTTTTCGACCTGGGCAAGCCCACTTCAGAATCAAAGACCATGTAAAATATCCGAAAGAAGCTTATCTAAATCCTAAGTTGTTGTTTCTAATTACAATCAATTGCATTAAACACAAATACTTTGCATCAATCCTACAAGCAGTAGTCATATGTTTAAAAGTACATCAGAGGCCGGGGAGATCTTGTATTAATGAATAAGTATAAACCAGTTACCAAGGAATGAACCATGTTCCTGGATCGGGCAAGTTTAAAAGAATGCAATCGAGATTTGCAAGCATCGTGACAAGTTGATTGACACGTATCAAACTCATCTTATTTTACAGAGATCAGAAAGTACATTTAAGGATAATTTCTGATACGTAATTGTTGGTAGTTGAAATCCATTATATATAAGAAATTCAGATATGTAGTATAGAATAAAATTAAAAGCTGAAAAACTGATTACAATGGCTTTCAGAATCACAAGGGGAAGATGAGAACAGACAGATGCCCACATTAATACTCCAAGTGGAAGTGGTGCTGGAAACCAATTACTGCTTTGCACTCCTATAAAAGGTAAATAAAATGAGAAAGGTCCCTTGAACTCTATATCTTAACATGAGATATTTCAATCTATGGTAGTAAATCACATGAATCAGGTATGCTATAGTGATGTTTATCTTAAATTTTATGTGACGTAATTTATTTATTTTTGGTTAGTTGCTTTCAAAGGTGAATGTACCCTTGAAATGCATTCTGTTTGGCAAGTTCAAATGTAACACCCCAGTCTCACATCGAAAAATAGGGGAAAAATTTGTCTGCATATAAGGAAATAAGTTACTACCAATAGTACCTTCAAGTCATGACCTTTTGGGTGAGCCTGTGGTGGGTTAAGTTAACCCAAGATGATACTATTGGGCCAGTAGTTTGAGGCCTTATTTTGATGGATTTGTTTCGATTCGGACTTGGGATTTGACCCGAGATTTGTTCCGAACTCTGGATTTGACCCGGGTTGTTAGATATGATTTTGATGGATTTGTTTCGATTCGGACTTGGGATTTGACTCGAGATTTGTTCCGAACTCGGGATTTGACCCGGATTGTTACATATGGTATCAGAGCCGACTCTCGAAAGCTCGGGTCGGGTTATCCAATTGGGTTGCCGGAGGGAGGGACACGAAAGCTGGCATTTAAGTGGGAGAGTTTGTAACACCCCAGTCCCACATCGAAAGAATTTGTCTGCGTATAAGAAAATAAGTTACTACCAATAGTACCTGTAGTTTGAGGCCTTATTTTGATGGATTTATTTCGATTCGGACTTGGAATTTGACCCGGGTTGTTACATCAAACTTCAATAAGTAGTAAAATGCACGAGCTTAACCTTAGTTCCTTTAGGATGTAGGACCATACCCTCTTTTTTTTAGTGGAAGATACAAGAAGCAAAAAAATCCTACCCACTTTCAAACCAACTAACAGAGGACTCAGTAACTGAGTAAACTAAGATGGAATGCACCTGGAGAAAATATATGAACTCCAAGTGAATTTATCCAAAACATGAAACTACTACAATCCTCAGATTTCCCAAATTAAATACAAATCCTGATCAATATGCAAAGACCAAACGACATGATGATCAAGGTAAGGTCTTTATCAAACAAATCTCAATAGGTTTGACATAAATTAACCCTACAAAATTTGAGATGTCAAAGTAATTAACCGTAACTAAATTATACTAATTGTAAAGCATCAATCCATCACTCATGAACATCAAGATAAACCAAACTATGCCACAAAGTGTACAAACTAAGAGTAAAAAACTTAATAATTTTCTCATGAACTATATACATCACATTCTGCCATTAACGCCAACTAAGAGTAACTCACAACAAGATCAGCATAATATATATATATATATATATATATATATATATATATTATATTTTTACATATACAAAGAGGGAGAGATAAAACCTTAGAGATGATATCCTCCAGGAGAGAAAAATGAGTTTTGCAATGCTTGCAGGAATAGATTTTCCCTTCAAGGGTGATCAAGAAAAGCCTACCCATATCTCCCAAACAACTTACAAAACGATCACCCTTTCCCTTCAAAATCAGAAAACCCCATGTACAAATCAGTTAAACTAATCGATCATTCAACAAACGCAAAAGTGAAAGAAAAAAAAATCAAATCAAGCAAAAGCAGAGCGAATGAACCTTTACAAATTGAATTTACCTTTTAGCAGAGAAAGTGGAAAGCAAATAGAACAACAATTATCATGCCAATTGAGCCGAGTATAAACCTCCCCTATTTATACGAGTGACGAATCAGAAATGAATAAATAACGCCCGCCCAAAGCCCAATCTAATCAAGGTGTCAACAATTTATATATATATACACAACCGTGTCTCAGCCAATTATATTAGTCAACTAAAAACGAAACAGTTATAATTATTTATGATTATTTTTTAATATAAAAATATAAAATGTTAAGACATATCACCACCTTATATATCCTAATATTTAAAAAGTCTCTCTTTATATCCTAATGTCACTAATAACGTTTTAATATGCATGAGTTTTTATCCAATCAAATATGACCGAAAGAATAAATTATTTAATTTAGTGAGGTAAAATTCGAAAATTATTAAATAATACAAGTCATCTAATTTTGTGGGGGATAAAATTAAAAAATAGTTAAGATACAATAAAATAAGGCTTAAATATGAATTATTATCCTGAATTTCTAATTTTTTCTACTTTGGGAATTGTTTTCTCAATTTTTTTCAATTAAGAGATTAAACTTTTAAAAAAAAATTCTACTTTTGGGATTGGCTTCTTAATTAGGGGATTAAACTTTAAATTTTTTATGATTACGTCTAATTGATAGTGTCACGTCAGAAAATTGATGACATCACTGGTTCACGTGACTAAAATACTTATGTGTAATATTGAGTCTCATTTTAAGATTTATTCAAATAATTTTTTATACCAAAAGGGGTAAATATAGGACAATTATTAATTTTAAAGTAAATTATTATTATTATAATTTTAATATAAAACCATTATTAATTTTTAAAGTAAATCTAATGATAATTTTAAAAATTATTAATTTTTTAAATTTAATTTGTTGATAAATTTAATATTTTAAAATAAATTTAATGACACTTTTTATAGTAAAGTTAATAATAATTTTATATTTATTTATTTTTAGTACAAAAAATTAATTAAATAAATATTAAAATAAGACTCATGAAATTTTATTTTTCATGAGTTTATTATTAGTAGTGGGTGGGTCCGGGGATCCTAATGAGGTAACCTTTTCGATTTTATTTTCTATTGGGATTTTAAGTTGTTAAATTATTCATGTAAGACAACAATGAACAACCGCAAGAGCCAAGAATTTTTTTAGGTGAAATTATAAAACACTCATGTTCAATTATCATATTCATATAAAGTTTTTCATAAAAAAATACTAAATGCCAAAAATTGTAATTGTGATTATTTGAATGCAGCGCAAACAAAATATATTTCACAATTTCAATATAGCAATAAGTCATTAATACGTCTTTGTATTGTAATTTAAGAAAAAATACTTAAAATATCTCTAAATCTCACGTTTGTGAGTTTTTTAAGATGGGAATGAAAAAGATTTAGAAATAAAATTGATTTCATTTTTAACTCAAAACTTTTCCTGCAAAAATGAGAGGGTATGAAAAGATGTGAAAACTAAATATTTTATATTATCTAAAATAACATTTCAAAATAAATCACGTCATTTATTACATTAACATGTAAGGGTAATATAGTAATAATGTAATTTAAAAATAAAAATATTTTTCCTTCCCTCCTAAACTCACAAACAAGGGAAAATATAATTAAAATCTCATACCTTTCCTTCTTTTCTAAAACTAATTTTTCCTATTCTTTCCTCTCCTATAATTTTTCCTTCCATCTCATCACTTCGTTCTCACAAACGCAGCTTAAACCACTGAGCTAGGTCAATTTTACGTATATAAATCGTTCCATGGTTTCCTACAATGAAATCGATCTCTAAAACTCAAATAGTTGATCCATTCAAAAACCATTACGCTGGTGAAACACCAATGAAATTAATCAGGCGCAACACGCTTCTTCCTGTAGAGTTAGAAGGCACGTCTATCTTGAGGAATTCTTTTCCCAACTTTACCAATTCGTTGCGGTGGCCAGACAATGTGGGTGATCCTTCCCTGAACTAAACCCAAAGGAATCTGCCATTGACGACATGCTAAAGTCAGGCATGTTGTTAAACTAGCAAAAGCAAGAAAAACTTTAACATGCAATTATAACAGGTGATTGTTCTCAACTCCACTGGCTTCTCCAAAAAACAATTCTATACCATATACTTGTATGCATGTGTTTATAAACAATTTCAAGGACAAAGAAACAAAATTACATGTTTAGCTCTTTAACATGATTAAAAAATCTCTCAAGTATTTGTCATACATTCCATAAAAGATGGCAAGAAACCCGACAGGGGCAGACCCAAGCATGGAGCAGGGGACCTGATCCCACTGAAATTTTAAGGGGTCAACTTAAAATAAAATATTTGAGGGGTCTAAAAAACAAGTTGATTTAAAAATATTAGAATACTTAAAGTTAAAGTCTAAAAAAGGGATATGAACGGACCCAAAACCAATCCCATTATCTCAGTTCCCACTACTCCACTAGTAGTCTTAATATCTTAGAGTGCTTCATCTGTTCAGGCGGTTCAACAACAATGCAACAGACAACAATCATTTAGTCAACATAGCAACAACAACTTCAAGTCTCCAAATTCGCAATAGAGGCAGAGAGCAACTCCAAATGTTTAGGTTATTTTAATTTTAGATTTTTAATTTCACAAATTTAACAATTACTTTAGGAATTTTGGCAATTATTTATAGATTCTTTTTTTTTACTTTCATAAAATTAGGATTTTTTACTTCTTAAAGCAACACTGCAACCCAACAATGAAGAGAACTCCATCAAATAAAAGTTTTTCAAGTATGTGTTCTATTCTATTTTTATTTTCTTTAAATTTTATAATTTATTTTGTAAAATTACTTGTTACTAGTGGTTTAATTGAGATGGTTTATTGTTGGTGTTAATTACACTTGACTATTCATTTTTTTTTTGCTAAATTATTGACTATTCATATTGTATATTGATCTTGTTTTGATGTTGAATTAGTTTTTATATATTCCTGAAAATGTCCAAGCCGAATCGACTAACGAACCTGTTACTGCTAATATTCACCAAGAAACTCACCCGTAAAATGTTAACCCCCAAACCCAAGTACCAGAATCTTTTGTCCAAAATATCCGGTTCTAAACCCATAAATGTTATTGTAAACATTATTTGAGGATTATATAGTTTTATGATATATTTTATTAATTTTTTATTCTATAAGGAATTTTTTTGAATTTGACCCACTGAATGAATCCCTCTGAAACCCGAGAGTCTTGTTTGTTCAGACCCTACATCAACAGCTACATGTAGCCCTTTTTTGGTTTTCAGCTAACAGCAGTTTGGTTAAATCTAAACATGTATGTGTAAAATGTTAGTAACATCACCTGTCTTTCTTCCAATACAGAACTTTGGTTAGCTGGATCTTTTTAAAGATAAAGTTAACATAAGTTCTGGAAATTTTTATGTCATTATTGTATGGAACTACTATGAAACATTTGAAATTCTCTTGCCTTAAATTTTGATACAAACTAAACAGAAAATTTGGATTATGGGTAACTTACAGGGCCAAAGGATCTGCAATCTAAGCTAGAGGCTGAATTGTCTCCTTCAACCCAACAATGCCCTTCTGGAATATTCACAGCATCATATGAGTAAGGATGTCCAATCCAGTCACCCGGCAAGGCAGTTATTCTCTTTACGTATCTCTTCCTGTGATCATTGGGGGAGCTGCAAAAGATGGAGACCATAGAACAATCATAATTCATATGAAATTTGGCATCAACTGCATATCACTAGAATACATTTCATAAATAAAATCAACTAATTCATACAAAGTGATGTGGCAGATAAGCTTCTAATTTTTAAACTCAAGTCAATACTTCTGCTGGATTAAACAAAATTCCGATGCCAAATCACGTTAATAGATTATAGATTCAATCCTAAAAATGAAGTAAATTACAGTGCAAAACAGATAGACTTCTATAAACACATAATCGTATACAAGAGTGTGATCAAATTCTTTTACAGAAACTCCATATTGCTAATTTTTAACAAGTAAACAGCATAAATGTCGCGAAGCACCTAATACATGTCAACCCCAATATTTGTCTATATGTACTATTTTTATTATAAAAAAATTAAGAGAAAGAATAACTAGGAAAATCCCCAAACAAGCCCCCAAAACCTCTGTAGGAGGGGTAGTCCCCAAAGGATCAACCCTATTATTAAATCTTACTTCTTCAATTGCATGAGATTAAGGGGATGCATAAGGGTTAAGTGTTTCAAAATGTGTAGGTAGGAGTCAAATTAATGACAATTATTCTCCTATGAAGTAACGAAACAACCCCCCCAAAAGCCCCAGCCCCATCTGGTTTCCTTGGCCAATTAATCACAGCAATCCCGAGCACAGACTATTTATGAAACCAGTAAGCTTGGGCTCAAGGTAAGCTCAAACATCATAACCAAACTGCTGATATGGCGCTCAGAGAGGCTCAGGTCAACTCACTTGCAGTTGTATATACTATCTCCCAACCCCAAACAAAGGAGGAAATATCCTCGTCACAAGAAATTGTGCCTACCGCACTCAATAACCATTCATAGAGCGAATTATGTCAATGAAGCCTTGCAACTAATAAAAATTATATTTTAATTGATGGTGCGTAAAGCAGAATTTCTAACAAAGCAAAGTTATATAAAATATACCAGAAAACTACCACGTCACCAAGTGAAAACTTGTACTTCTCCAGGCAAAATTTCTCCACCAAAGCATGGTCAGCTGCAGCAATACCAATGATTAAGGCAAAAAAATACACCACTAATGTACAAGCGGTAAAGAGTTTAAGCATGCTTCCTCTGAAAATTGTAACCTGTTGATGTTTCCAACAAAGTGCTAGAATGGGGATTGAAAGTCGGGGACATAGAGCAGCCTCGAACAGGGACAATACAGATATAACGATCTGATATGGTAAGGCCTATAAGCCCAAATGTGAAAAACTTCTTTGAGACATTCCAAAGAAAATTCAGACTTCCCATATCCATTTTACAGAAAGATGAGCGTCAGATTGAATGGGAGGCCATCTGCAATCAAGTAAATCAAGTGTTCAGTATTTTAAATTAATAGTCTCCCATGACAGCAAGCCAAAAGCACTTTTGACTTGTAAACCAATTAACCAAATATTTTTGCAGAGAAACATTTGGTGAGTCACATAAGTAATAAATGACTTGGTTATCGATATAATTCTTATACAGAGATTTATAGTGGAGATCAAAGGGTGGTCATTTGCGCAAATGATATTAAACTTTGTTTATATCAAATGTGAGACTGAATCAAGTATTTCAGTTTCTTATTAGGAAAGAAAAGATATGCAATAAGACCAAATTTGACACGTTGATGAAACATGCATTATTACACGTTATTTGAGGGAATCAGAAAACAAAATAATAAAATTAAATTACATACCTAATGAACACGTAACTTCCATTCTGCTCTTCTTAATACATAAGATTGTGTTTTATTTAGGAAGTACACCAAAAATCTTAAAATCTAGATGACTAATCACATTAACCAGAAACCCAACCAAACAAAGAAACTTCACAGTTTCTTTTGTCAGCATTTGATATATTCAAAAACAAGTGATTTGATCCATTGCGGCTGACTTTCGGATCAACCACCAAAGAAAGGTACTTGTGGTTTCACAAATAATTATTCTTTACATTCCAAATTTAGACAATATGACTTTTAAGAATAATTTTATTTATCCATTCATATCCCTAACATTTGTTAGAAATGTAGTTGTGGTGGCATGATAGTATTCAATCTACCTAGATAAAAGTAATGGCATGTTAAAAACTTCATGTCATTTTATAGTCTAATATTAAAAACAAATCTCTAATTTTGGAATGGACATGAAAATGTATATCTAATTTTGGAGGGAGTAGTTCATAAGATATGTTAAGAGTTTGCAGAGGACATTTTAGTATCTAAAATATCAACAGCAAACTAATCATAAAAACAATATATAGGCGAGGACTTAAAGCCTAAGAGAAACCCGATAAGTAACAGGAAAGTAAAAACAAACTATTGGCGGTGTATTTATTTATATGAACAAAACAAGTAAGAATTTATTTCCATTTTAAGAACTACAATTAAGTAAGTTATACTGATGATGGTGGCATAAGAGACACTCCTGATGAGAATAGGTGTGACCACATATATACTTGAAACCTAAGCGAGTTGGAAAACGTATAGACTGATTGCATGACGAAAAGGGAAGCATCAAAGCCTACGAACGAGAGGGATCCGTAAATAATTGTTGAGGACCAATCAATGATGCTTCTAGGAACTTCGGTCTCAAATATCTTGTAATTAAGAGACCTTTTTTTATCACTATATAAACGTAAAGCCAGCCTGCCATATCCGGAACAAAATTTCCACGCACCATTTATTGATGAATTTCTTGGAAAGTAAAATTCATCCATTGCAGCAATCACTCGCAAATTAGATAGTAATATTCAACTTTCCGCACCGTATATTTAGAAAAGAAAGTACTATATTCAACTTTGATACCCTTATTTTCTAAAGTTAATGATAAAATAAAAAATAAATTTATGCATTATTTTCTTGACACATTTAAGCAGGCCTGCCAGCCAAGTTTGAATTGAAAAAGAGCCAAAGATGTTTCCCATCTACTCTACAACAATGAGTAACACATATGTAAGGTAAAAGACATAACATTTGTCCAAGTGTCCTACAATCTCAAAAATAGATAACATAGCATAGCAGTAGATTAAGCAAGGACACATGCAAAACACCATTAAAAAAAAAAATCTATCTACAAAAAAAATCATGGAATAAGAAAAGAAATATCTAAACCATTTGAAATGAAACTAAGAAATGGAGGTGGTTATTAAAATTATGAACTAAAATAACAAATCACTTGAAGCAATAGCAATTACAAACTAACAAAAAGATTATGAATCTTATTCTTCGCGAGTAAAATGCGTCTTTAACTAGTTAAATCAAAGCATGTAGAAGTACTATATAGCATTCGTGCTAGTATTATAGATACAACTATACACAATACATATATATAAATATATGTATATATACCTGGAGAGATGACTTGGTAGGTGGAGTAAAACCACCGTCGTTTACGACGGCGGTGTGACCGGAGTGCTTGTTCGCGCTGCACGTTCAGTGACTGAGAAAAAGGGCAAGATGGAAGAAAGAGGTAATTGAATTTATAGTGGGACTAGTTGGGATTTGTAATTTTGTTGAAGGGTAATTTTGGGTATTACACACTTGAAGACTTAATTGCAGTTAACTACTCTTGATTTACAGCACATTTTAATATTTACCCTTGAGCTTTATTTATTTGCTATTAACAGTGACATATGGCATACGCGATGTGTGTAGTGTAAAATTTTAATCTAATTTATGATGAAATATGATTATAAGATAAATAAACAAATGATGCTTTTCTTTCCGGTGAGGTCTTAGTAGCTCTCCGTCGCGTTCCGAACACGCAATTTACGTTCTCACGGTAGTCCAATGGGTGGTTTCACCAAAAAATGCTTCCGGTGTGACTATTAATATTTGAGTAGAAGGATAAAATATCACTAGAGTTGTGTATGTGTAAAGACGAGTGTTTAACTTTTTTTGGTTCCTTTTACTTCTTATTTATAGCCTCTGTTAACGCCAGGATCTTCTGCCACGTCCCAATCACGTAAGATGCCCCGATCCTCGTGATAAGAAACACGAGAACACCACAAGTTTGACGTTTAAATTCGCTTGGGATAGCTCCGAGCGTGAAAATTAGTATATGTTCACAAGGTTAACAATGGAGGAATGTATTGCCTGAGTGTCTGTAGAGAGATAATAAATCTTTTGTGTATATGTGAGAGAATAGAAAAATCAAAATGTATGAGAACGCATCTCTGAGCGATAGCTTCCTTGCTAGGTTATACTATCTCTCTGCTTTGGATTCTTGTGTCACCCACTACTACACGACACACCCTACGATCCGATGGGTTCTGCCGAATTGCGTATGGTTTATCCTTTGCTTTTGGCCACATCAATTTTTCACCGTCGAATTTGGCTTATGATCCCATCCACATTAATGCATGGCGAGGAGCTTTGGTCATTGTCATGCTTTTTAATCATCACAAGTCAAAGTAATGAGATATTAAAATATCTAATGGGTCAATCCATTGGAATGAGCTAAACTTTTAAAGGTTAAAATGGATACAATATGGTGACCAAGACCCGGTGACTTTCACGGATTAATAATAGAGGCCCAATAGATTGTTTATGTGAGTAAGCCCAATGTACACAGCCCAAAGATAGGAAATATCACGACCAACATTGCCCCTAGTTTTTTGTTAAAAGTAATGTTTAATGAAAACTATGAATGGCCCAGATAATTTACTAAAGGTCCATAGTAGGAGATAATTGAAATGTACCGATTCATTATTCACGAAATGAAAGGAGAAGAGAATCGGAGGCCCAAATCGGAAAAGTACTGTCTAATAAATTCATGAAACCGAACCAGGACCCTTCCCATTCAAATTCTAAATCATTACTAGCATTTAATGAGTAGGCTACTTGAACACCGTGGTAAATCAGTTAAGTATAAAGATAACTTTACCAAATTTGTGATTTTACTCCCCATTTGAAATTGCGCTTTTGAACTCTCTCGCTCTCGCAAACCGTCAAAAATGGCTTCCCAAGACTCAACAAGGTTCTCCCATACTAAGTAACACCGATCGATCACCGCTTCCGCCAAACCCTACCGCCATGAAGAAACTTTACTCAAATCCAAAGGGTCGAAAAAAAAGCAAGAATCCTCTCCAAAAACTCCCAAAACCCCTCCGAATTCTATAGAGACACAGATCGCTTCTCGCGTGCCAATACTCCTCTATCGTGATCGAGGTTGAGTTACTGAGGATTCGATCCCTGTACCACATTAGGATACCACGCGGTTAGGGCTCCCAGATCCGGTGAGAAGATGTACCAACTACGTAAGGTTGGACTACTTCTGTGACTCTGTTGGAGAAGGGGTTCGATTCCCTTTACATATCTTCATCAGATATCTTTGGGGTTTCGGGGTGGGTTCACTAACCAAGACTGCAGACTCATATATTCACATCTTGGCCTTCGTGGCCTTACATCACGAATTGGGCGTGGAGCCCTCCCCGGACTTCTTCTTCACGATGATACAAAATAGTACAATCTAGGGAGAAAGGGTTCAAGGCCATTAAGAAGCATTCTCAAGTCGGGAGAGAAGTTCGAGAGGCGTTCATTTGGTGAACACGCCTTGAGCAACAAAGTGGCATGAAAAGTGGTTCTATGTCAAAGGCCCCAAATCTCTTCCCTACCGAATCGGGGCCACTAACGGAGAAGATCTCTCACGACTTTGGAGACATTTCAAGAAAGAGAAATAGAAATGATGGAACTTTTTGACAATTTCCCAAGGAGGAGGTGGAAATACGGACTCCTCTCAAGTAAATATGGTTATATGACCATAAATGTAAGTATGTGGCCTATTTTATATGTATACAAATTTTTTGAAAATGCTTTTATAATGTGGATTCTAACACGAGTTGTTTTGGTTATCTTTGTATCTTTGATCAAACCGAAGTTCTTTAGAGATAAAAGAGTTCAAGATTTTTTGTCGGAAGGTCTTCTAAGTCATTGAAACTCTGGCGACGGGCTACTCCCGAAGTCGAACCGATTAGGAGATACATGAGATGAGTTGAATCGACAAAACCGAGAAGTCGATGAGGTTCCGATTCGGGACGAAACCCTCCGTCCTCGTCGTAACAGAGAGGCAATCGAAAACCAAGATCAACAACCTCTCCAATCCCTTCCGAAACCACCCGTAAGTCGAGCCATCATCTACCACATCCATACCTCGACGAGGAGGCTTACTCGATCGTCCGATCAAGAAGCATCCTTGAACCAAAAAATTAAAAAGCAAAATAACACCTTTGACCGTCGAAGAGCTTAGGGTGCCCCAATCTTCGATCGTTCCTCCTTTCGTGCCCCCTGTAGAGATACAGATTGCCGAAGAGGGTGATCAGGATGATGTTATCCAAACTCGTTCAGAAGAGAAAAGAACACCGATGGACCATCCAAGCTCTGATCGCCGCCTCCCCGCCCAAGTACCGGTCCAAATAAATATCCATCTCCCGAGACCGTATGTATCGCCGAACTCGAACTACTCCTCCTCCGAAAGCAACCAGCTCCTTCCCAGTAAAGGTCAAGACCTCGCTCGAACGAATCGATCTCAAAAGCCCTCCTTCTAGCGCCCAATGTTAACGCGTCGGGATCTTTACGCCACGCCCCAATCATGTAAGACGTCCCTAATCACGCACGAGAAACACCAGAACACTACAAGCTTCGACGGCGGTTCCGTCGGGGATAACTCAGCGTGAGAATTAGTATATGTTCCTGAGGTTAACAATGGAGGAATGTCTTTATCTGAGTGTCTGAGAGAGATAATAAATCTCGGTTGTGTATATGTGAGAGAATAGAAAAATCAAAATGTATGAGAACGTACCTCTAGACGATAGCTTCCTTGCTAGGTTATACTATCTCTGCACGATTATCTTGTGCCACCCACTACTACCGACACACCCTCTCGATCGATGGGTTTCTTTGATCGCGTATGGTTTATCCACCGCTTACATGGCCATTGTTTTTTCTGGCCACGGCTTATGATCCCATCCACATTAATGCATGGCAGGAGCTTTGGTCAACTGTCATGCTTTTTAATCATCACAAGTCAAAGTAACAGATATTAAAATATCTAATGGGTCAATCCACTGGACCGACTCGGCTTTAAAGGTTAAAATGGATACAATATGGTGGACCGGGCGGTGACTTTCACTTGATTAATAATAGAGGCCCAATAGATTGTTTATGTGAGTAGGCCCAATGTACCTGGCCCAAAGATAGGAAATATCACGACCCAACAGCCTCTTTCCTTGAGGAGACAAGACATGTCACCAAAAGGTGAGTGATGGTCAGGGTCATTCTTGAAATTTTGGTAGTTTAAAACGAAAATAAAAACGAGACTCTTTTCGAAACATTGTCTTCATCAAAATAAAAATAAATAAATAAAAAGTATAAACTGTATTAAAAAAGTGTATTTTCGGATCTTAAAACATAATAATTTAATTACAACAAAATATACGAGAATACATTTATGAAAAGATACTTCTTATAGCATTCTTAGAGCAGATTATATATATATATATATATAAATTTAAAATCACTTTGATCGGGGGTTAGGACAGTCGACCTTCTCTTTCAGGAAAATTCTAGGGGGACATTTTTTAGTGACATTTTTTTTTTGGTTTTTTTTTTAGTACCTCTTAAAAAATGTATAATATTTATTTCAACTGAATTTTTTGTAAAAAATAGTATTTTACGTGTAATTTGAATACACATAAGAAGCGAGTGGTATGCAATTTATGCATGCACTCGCTTTCTTTGTATGTATCTAAATTACACCTAAAACACTATTTTTTATAAAAATTTCAATTGAAATAAATATTATACATTTTTTAAGAGGTGCTAAAAAAAAACCAAAAAAAAATAAAAAAAATGTCGCTACAATGTCGCCAAGAAAATGTCGTCGTAGAAGGACTCCCTCTTTCATGCTCAAGAACGACCCTGGTGGTGGCCCCCCAAGGTGGATGGATGACTCCCAACTTATCAGCCCACAATTCACCATATGTGACTAAAGGCCTAAAGAAATTTATTATTCTCAAGTTTGGATTTTTGGGCTTTCACATATTTTGAGCATCCTGCCCGAGACTCCTATTTAGGCTTCGGGCATGGGCCTATCCCTAACATAAACTAACAAAAAAATTGAAATCAAAGTAAGAAAAAAAAAATATACATTCAAAGAATGCAATTAAAAATTCTAGTTAACTATCTTTATTTTTTTGCTTAAGTTATCATAACCAATAATTCTACACCGACCGGCTATTTGTGACATTTTAGTGACCGGCTGATGTGGCACAACCACGTCAGCATGAGAGAGAAAGTGAAAGTAAAAAAAAGGGAAAATTCTACAGCAACTTTACCAAAGTCAGAATTCACTTTCCGCCCTTTACCGATATCAGACTTCACCTCTCTCTCTCTCTCTCTTTGTAAGCAAAGTCGCCATCTACAAAAATACAGGGCCCAAAATCGGAAGCAAAATCCAGCAAAATCAGCACCAAGAGAGGTATTCCTACACATATTGTATGTATATATTTATGCCCTAAAACTGATTTCAAGATTTTAAAACCAATTTTTTTTCATGATACTCTTCTTCTCCCTATTTGCTTTACAAAAGTCATTTAATCTTTCTCCTATGCTAAGCTCAGATTCTCATATTTCTCATGATGTAACTTTATATTGTCAATGTTGTTCATTTGGGTGACAACTAAATGTGGTATTGAAAATAGAAAAACTTTGGTAATGAATGAATAGAAATCAATTGACTTTGATATTGAAAATTCAGTGTTGATTTATTTATTTATTTTATACCTTTTTTTATTAATTTTCTGCAACCATTCTTTTCCCTTGAATTTTCCGGAGCTCCAAACAAATAATATTGAATATGAAGGCTTGCTTTTATGTTTTCTAGTAAACTAATTTAATGTCATACATTTTTTTATATATCTATGGCATGTGGTTAATATATTTTTATAAATTTGCAGAAATGGCATGTAGTGATCAGTTTAATTCAAGTATGAGAATGAATGATATTGAGGAATGTGTTATGGTTTGGGATTTAGTAGAAAGTGAAGAAGTTGATGAAGTTATTAGAGATCCCAAGTAGGAATGGAGTTTGATTAGTTGATTTATACATGGAATATTACACTAATTATGGTAACCAAAATGGATTTTTCGGTGAAAATAAGATCAATTGAAAAAAGGAGAAAATGGAGAGACTAAATTTGTGGTTCTTGCATGTGCTTTCGGTCGGGATCTTGATAAAGCAACTCAAAGAATGCCTTCAAATTACATACTGTTAAGAAATTGGTTGCAATGCTAAGATTAGGGCTGCAATAGTCGAAGACGGAAAAAAGTGATAAAGACTACAACACTTGATCATAATCATCAGTTGAGCAGGAAAATCTAGATTTTATAAGAAAAATCGGATTATGAGCAAGTATGTGAAAAGGAGAGTTGAACTTAACGATAGAGAAATTGGTATTAGATCAAATAAAAAATTTTAGTTCTTTCTTGGTTGAAGTGGTGGGCATGAGAATGTGTCTTTTTCACGTAAAGATTGTTACAATTATCTCGACAAAGTTAAAGCGATTAAGACTTGGTGATGGGGATGTTATGGCACTTCAAAACTACTTCCAAAAAATGCAAGCTAATAATACAAATTTTTTTTATTTGATGGATTTGGATGATGATGGGAGACTACGAAATGTCTTTTGGGCAGATGCAAGGAGTAGGGCAGCATATGAGGAGTTTGGGGATGCCATTACTTTTGACACAACATACTTAACTAATAAGTATGATATGCCATTTGCCCCATTTATTGGAGTTAATCATCACGGTCAGTCAATACTCTTAGGTTGTGGATTAATATCTCATGAGGATATTGAGTCATTTAGTTGGCTTTTTAAAACTTGGCTTGCGTGTATGAATGGTCGTGCTCCTACCGCAATAATCACTGACCAAGATAAAGCAATGAAGAAGGCTATTGAAATTGTGTCCCCAAATGCGCGGCATAGGTGGTGCTTGTGGCATATTATGAAGAAGTTGCCCGAGAAATTAAGTGGTTGCAATCAATATGAATCTATCAAATATTCAATGCAAAAGGCAGTTTATGATTCATTGACTTGTAAAGAATTTGAAGAGTGATGGGTTAGTTTCATTGAGAATTTTAACTTGAAAGATAATGCATGGTCGATGGGTTATCTGATGAGAGAAGTCGTCACGCCAAAACATTTTAAAGAATACTTTTGGGGTGGAATGTCCTCAACTCAAAGAAGTGAAAGTATGAATGCTTTTTGATGGTTATGTAAATTCAAGGATGACCTTGAAACAATTTGTTGAAAGCGATATGAGAATGCGTTAAGAAGTAAGGTGCAAAAAAAGAGAACGAAAGGATTTCAATTCCTTCGACCATTGGATTCCATGCATTCGATTATCCATTTGAGAAACAATTTCAAGATGCTTATAAAGCACGACAAAATTCAAGGAATTTCAAGAAGAGGTAAAAGGGAAGCTTTATTGTGCCATTGATTCAGTTAAAGTAGAATGTGATTGCAACTAAAGTAGAATGTGGTTGCACGACACATTGATTCAGTTAAAGTAGAATGTGATTGCAACTAAAGTAGAATGTGGTTGCAACGACTTCTCTCATCGTATAACCCAGTCAACCATGCATTATCTTTCAAGTTAAAATTCTCAATGAAACTAACCCATCACTCTTCAAATTCTTTACAAGTCAATGAATCATAAACCGCTTTTCAGATTGAATATTTGATAGATTCATATTGATCAACAACTTACTTAATTTCGGGCAACTTCTTCATAATATGCCACAAGACCACCTATTACGCGCATTTGGGGACACAATTTCAATAGCCTTCTTCATTGCTTTATCTTTGGTCGTTGATTATTGCGGTAGGAAGACGACCATTCATACACGCAAGCCAAGTTTTAAAAAGCCAACTAAATGACTCAATATCCTCATGAGATATTAATCCACAACCCAAGAGTATTGACCGAATCGTGATGATTAACTCCAATAAATGGGGCAAATGGCATATCATACTTATTAGTTAAGTATGTTGTCAAAGGTAATGGCATCCCCAAACTCCTCATACGCCTCTTGCCCTCTTGCATTCCGCCCAAAAGACATTTCAGTAGTCTCCCATCATCATCCAAATCCATCAAATAAAAAAAATTTGTATTATTAGCTTGCATTTTTGGAAGTAGTTTTGAAGTGCCATAAGATCCCCATCACCAAGTCTTAATCGCCTAACTTTGTCAAGATAATTGTAACAATCTTTACGTGAAAAGACACATTCTCATGCCCACCAACTTCAACCAAGAAAGAACTAAAATTTTATTTGGTCTAATACCAATTTCTATCGTTAAGTTCAACTCTCCTTTTCACATACTTGCTCATAATCCGATTTTTCTTATAAAATCTAGATTTTCCTGCTCAACTGATGATTATGATCAAGTGTTGTAGTCTTTACTCAGACTTTAAAATCTTCGACTATGCGCCTCTAATCTTAGCATTCTGAACCGTTTTATAACAGAGCGTAATTTGAAGGCATTCTTTGAGTTGCTTATCAAGATCCCTGACGAGAGCACATGCAAGAACCACAAATTTAGTCTATCCATTTTCTCCTTTTTCAATTGATCTTATTTTCACCGGAAATCCATTTTGGTTACCATAATTAGTGTAATATTCCATGTATAAATCAACGGAATCAAACTCCATTCCTACTTCCGGATCTCTAATAACTTCATCAACTTCTTCACTTTCTACTAAATCCTCGGCCATAACACATTCCTCAATATCATTCATTCTCATACTTGAATTAAACTGATCACTACATGCCATTTCTGCAAATTTATAAAAATATATTAACCACATGCCATAGATATATAAAAAAATGTATGACATTAAATTAGTTTACTAGAAAACATAAAAGCAAGCCTTCATATTCAATATTATTTGTTTGGAGCTCCGGAAAATTCAAGGGAAAAGAATGGTTGCAGAAAATTAATAAAAAAAGTTATAAAATAAATAAATAAATCAACACTACATTTTCAATATCACATTCAATTGATTTCTATTCATTCATTACCAAAGTTTTTCTATTTTCAATACCACATTTAGTTGTCACCCAAATGAACAACATTGACAATATAAAGTTACATCATGAGAAATATGAGAATCTGAGCTTAGCATAGGAGAAAGATTAAATGAGTTTTGTAAAGCAAACAGGGAGAAGAAGAGTATCATGAAAAAAATGGGTTTTAAAATCTTGAAATCAGTTTTAGGGCATAAATATATACATACAATATGTGTAGGAATACCTCTCTTGGTGCTGATTTTGCTGGATTTTGCTTTCGATTTTGGGCCTTGTATTTTTGTAGATGGCGACTTTGCTTACAAAGAGAGAGAGAGAGAGAGAGAGAGAGAGGTGAAGTCTGATATCGGTAAAGGGCGGGAAGTGAATTCTGACTTTGGTAAAGTTGCTGTAGAATTTTTCCTTTTTTTCTTACTTTCATTTTCTCTCTCATTCTGACGTGGCTGTGCCACATCAGTCGGTCACTAAAATGTCACAAAAAATCGGTCGATGTAGAATTATTGTTTTAGTTGTTATCCTCAAGGTTTAATTATTTATTTTAATCTTGTGATATTAGATATTTGGTTACTCACATGATGACATATATTTTATTATTAAACCACTATTTTCAAGAGTTGAGTTGAAAATTTTAATTTGGATTTCAATGATATTTGTTGAGATCTTTTAATTAATTTTTTGATATTTTCTTGAATTGGAATATGTTGTGTGGAAATTTGGTATGATTTTGTTGTTAAATGTTTAATTTAATACTGACTGATTATATATATATATATATATATATATATATATATATATATAGAGAGAGAGAGAGAGAGAGGTCGGATCAGGTCCGGACTCCGGGACCTTACCAAAATTCGAACCTTTTTTTTAAGCAACTAAAAAAAATAAAATAAAATTATGGAAATTGAATTTTTACATAATTCAGTGTTTTAGATACATATAACAAAACATGTCTGTACAGACTGTACATGTATGTTTTGTTATATGTATCCAAATCACATCCAAAACACTGTATTATGTAAAAATTCAAGTTACATAAAATATTAAAAAAAAATTTAATTGTTTTTAAAAAAAAGCAAAAATAAAAAAAAATAAAAAAGATCCAGAATTTCTCCCGTCTACGGACCTGATCAATTCTCTCTCTCTATATAAATTCTCATTAGTTGTTTGAAGTGATCAAGAAAATACTTTTGGGTCCCTGCACACTTGAAATGTAATGACTAACATTGTCTACTTATTAATATTTATCATCATGTTCTAATTAATTAAGATAACTATTGTTATTCTTGGTAACTAAATGAACCAAAGAACTAATCAGGATATATGAAAATGATTGATTCAATTGGGCTGGCTTATTAACAAAGTAACATGACAACAATAAGCTGACATATTACATATATATATAGAGCATTCTTCTGAAATTGTCAAGCGTTACAATTTTTACAAGAAAAAGTTATCCGCCACAAGGATATAAATATTAAAGGGATAGGGACGGGGGATAAAGAAGAAGCTCAAGAGGAGGAGGAGAAAGTGTCAATAATGGTTGTGTGAAGTGGGTCACTCAAATGGGTAGCCCAGTTGTTGAGTGGGCCTTTTCCGGTAACAGCAGCTTGGACGGCGAAACCCAGAAAGCCCACCATGGCGAGGCGGGCGTGCTTGATCTCAGCAAGTTGAAGGGTGGCCTTCTTTTCCGGGTCAGCAGCCAAGCCTAGTGGGTCAAAGAAATTGCCACCGGGGTACAGCCTCTTTTCTGGGTCGAGCTCGGCGTTTCTTTGGAACTCGATGTAACCAATCACCAAGACTTCAATCCATATCAATGTGGTGATGGAGAATGGGAGTGGTTGGCCAAGGTAAGATGACCCTTCAATTAGTTCAACCTGAAAATTTTAAGTATTTGGAGATATCCCCAATAAACAATACTTGGAGATATCAATTCTACATAAAAGATAATTGCTATACGGAAGATTTAATTTAATTTTACGGAAGATAATTGCTATTTGATGTAATTTTTTTACATTTTCAAGTCGGTATTAATTAATAAATTAGTTGTAATTAAGTACATTTCAAAAAATAATATCTCAACTATTATATATATAAAAGAGCTGCTTAAAATATTCATTGGTGCTTGACTCAACTGATTCAATCAGCTAGCCAAATAAAATACTAAAACAATTTTAATCTGGACCCATCTTTTCTAAAAGATGCGTCATATAAATTTATAACCATGTAACTATTTCTATTTGTATAATAATATACACCACGTACCTTTCCAGCGTCTTGCCATGTGATACCGGTAAGGGACTCAACAGCAAGGGCGCCGAGGGTGGCCAACATGGCCCACCGTCCGTGAATGAGCTCACACTCCCTGAACCTCTGCAGCCCAAACACCTCTGTGTACGGCTGGAACGGGGTCGGGTTCACGTCGGCGCTCTCGAACCGGGTCCCGATCACATCACCCGCCAAATTCTTGGCCAAGTTCTGGTCCAAAGAGTCGAAGTCATATTGCAAGTACTCCGCGGGCTTCCCCAACCCGAATGGGTCGAACCCGTAATCGCCAACTAAGCTGCCGTCAAGATACTCCGGGGCTTTGGCTCCCGGAAACCAAAGCGGGCGGTCAGGGATGTTTTTGGAGGCCTTCTTGGGTTTGGATTTCTTGGCTCCGAATCCGAATCTGGCTTGAACTCTGCCCGATCCGGAATGTAGATCCGGAAGCCGGGTTCCGATGAATGAGGATGCGGCGGCGGCTGTGGTGGCTGCCATTGGAGGTGTGTGCTAATTTGCGCTGGGTGTGAAATGGAGGAGGAGAAGAAGATATGAGAATGAAGAGTGTGGAGACTGGATAGAGTGAGTGATATTTTAAGTCAGGAGGGGATTTTTGGAGGGCGAATGGTTTATCTATGATGAGGATACGTGGCGGTTGGATTAGCGGAGTGAATCCATCTGACGGTTGTGGGAGTATAGGCCTTATCTTCTTAGCTGAACATTATTGGCTGATTTTTTGAAGGACAAGTTGGACTATGTTTGTGGTGGTCATTGACCGTTGAGAATGCCAGGGATGACCACTTAAATGATGACACTTGTTACTATCCATCTACTTATATCTCAAGGGACCAAGATTGAAAAATAAAATGCATCTATTCTAATATTAAACTTCAAATAATGAGTCTATAACCAAAATATGAAAAATAATATTTTAAAAAGATTAATAAAAATTAGATAGATAGGAAAAGTATATTATGAGACCCACTGAGATTAGTGTAATTAGTTGATACAAAATATGCTTGTAATTCTGATTACACCAACAACAAAATGTGATATTATTATAAATAATTGTTACATGCATGTTTTTATGGAAAGAAATTACTGTATTAATTAAAGTTAATTTCATATTAACTATTTTTTAGTAAATAAGAAGAATAATTAACATAAAATTAAATTTAATTAATTGATCAATACACTATCAACACTTTAATAATCTTGAACTTAGTCAACTGTCAAAGTAGCAATTAATTAAACGTGTCACCTTCTGAAACGGACACAAAATATTTTAAATATCATCGGCATGCAGTATGAAGAAGATCCCTTCTGGCCTTTTCTCTCTTAACCATTCAACATTTATATACTCCTATATTTCTTTTTTTTTTTTAAAAAGTCATTATTTCTGTTTTATACCTCAAAATAACAAACAGTATAATTTTAAGTTCTTTAATGTCCATTGTCACATTATTCTTCAACCTTTATTTTTCTTGTCAAATTATTCTTTTTCTTCATTCTTTTATATACAAACGCACAAACGTACTCTTGAAATTGTTTTTTATATAAAAAAGTGAGCACTTTAAAATCTGAGATTATCATCTCTTTTTTAATCATAGTGAAATTATTATAAATATAAGATTCTTAATTTACAAAGTATCGATATAAAAAAACGACCAATTTATATTATCAGATATCTGAATGACTACCCTAGACGATATAATAAAAGTATTAAACTATTATAAATAAATTAAATTAATTCGGACATCGAAACGATGTAGTAAAACCATTGATGAGTAAGAAATAAATTATTCGGACTTAATTTGTTTCGCAGTCAATATTTCCTAATTTGAAAGTGATCTCTTTTTCAGAATGTTCACTTAAGCGGTTACTAATCAACTTGTCACCAACTATTGACTTTGAATGAAATTTAACTTTGTGCTCACTTCTATAGTCAAGTACTTTACCTAGATAATATAAAATAAGGGGTTTGATTGTCACCTTGTGAAACGGACACAAAATATTTTATTCATCATCGCATGCAGGGGATCAGATCACTTGGCGGCAACCATTCACCCTTATTTTCACATTTTATATATATGTTTTAAAAGTCATTATTTATGTTTTATAAAAAAACAAACAGTCACATTATTCTTCAACCTTTATTTTTCTTGTCTAATTAATTTTTTTTATCTTTTATATTTTACAAATTTATTTATTGTTTTTTATATAAAAAAGTGAGCACTTTAAAATTGAGATTGAAATCTATTTTTTAATCATTTGCGATGAGAATGTTGATAGTGAAATTATATAAAATCAAGATTCTTAATTTGATATCAATTTTATTATCATTACTTATCTAAATGAGTAATTTCCGACTTTACACTTATTTTACTGTCCTGTTTTACCATTTGAGAAATGTAAAGGTCAACTCCCGGTAACTTTGACTGAAGAATTCACATTTCCTTTTTCTTATTCGGCCGTACTCCCAACTTTCTCTCTCTTCTAGCTAGTTAGCTAGGTCGCTTGATTCTTCTTCTGGTATTGCTCTGTTACTTTCTCCTTCACCAGTTGCCGATCCTTTTCTCTCTCCTGTCAAGGTATGTTCTATCTCTATTATTTTCTCTATATATGTATCTATACATGTTCTGTATTTGTATATGCATATATATATATATATATATATATATATATATATATATATATGTACGATTATTGCTCTGCTCTCGTTATTTTCAAATCTATACTTGTGTTATTTCATTTGGTGGAACTCTCAGTCCGCTCTTAATATTTTATCAATTTACTTATGATTTCGGATCCATTGGTTTTTATTTGTGAGTACTTGTTTTAGAATTTTTGTTTTTGCTTTACTGCTTAATTGATCTCCTCATTTTTGTTTGTATGTTTGGTATTATCACTTTTCAATTCCAGATATACTTTGATTTGTTTTCATGAGGTTGTTTTAAATTGTGTAATCCTTTGGTCGTTGACTTCTATGCTTGCTGTTTGTTTTTGCTGTTTGCTTCTGATTAGTTTTAGTTCATTGATCTTTGATGTTATATTTAATGTATTGCATAATTTTATATGCACATTTATGATGTAGAGTTGTTTTAGGACTTGTTTTCAAGTAATCTCTTGTGTTTGAATCTCAAGTTTTGTTAGTTTTTTCTTTTTAAGGATTTCTGCACTTAACAACAATGAAGGCTACCAAGGGTAAGGGGGCAGCAAAAAGGGAAACGCTAAAGCCTGTTGATGACAAGTTAGTTAGTTCGATGTTTTCCTTTGATCTTACTTTTACAAGCCGTATTTTCGTGATCCTTTTCTGCTTTTAGATGAATGTCTTTGTTTATGGGTTTCATCTTTATTATTAGCAAAAAAGTTGTGGTATGAATTGCTATGTTCTATTGGTGTCTAATATTAATACAAATGGTGGGTATTGGGGCAAGGGGGATTTGATTGATTATGAATGTCTCTGCTCTTTTCAGAAAGGTTGGGAAGAGAAAGGCTGTAGGCAAGGCAGATAAGAGCAGCAAAAGCACGGCTAAGAAGGGAAAATTGGCCAAGGACCCTAATAAACCAAAGAGGCCTCCTAGTGCTTTTTTTGTTTTCCTGTAGGTGTCATTTTGGCAGTCTTCTGAATTAGTGATTAAGTTGTATGCTACAAAGATGATTTGATCTTTCCTTCATGTTGTTGCAGTGAGGAGTTTAGAAAGACATTCAAAAAAGAAAATCCTAATGTGAAGGCTGTCTCAGCAGTAAGTATATCTGAGAGATTGTTTTGAATATTTACTTTACAGTAATTTTTATGTGATGATGTTTGGAATAAGAAACTTCTCCCTCCCCCTCCCTCTTCTTCATTTGCTGCAACTAAAGGTTGGAAAAGCTGGTGGAGAGAAGTGGAAGTCAATGAGTGCAGCTGTAAGTTTTCAAGCCTTTTTTCTTTTATATATAAATTTTAATTGTATATAGGCGTTATATATCTCGCCTGAGTTGGGTTAATAGACAATGAGTTGGGTTAGAGAATTTCTGTTCAGGTTCTGAGGGGCCAATTTGAGTATGGTGGTGACCAGGAGTCTCTTAGTGCTACTAAGTAAAGCTTTTGAAAAATATAGAAAATATTAAAAAGGGGGGATTAAGGCTAAAAATATTTAAAATATTTAGGCTGGTTAGTGAAATTTGGAGTAGATAGTAGTAGTCCCTTAGACTAAAAGTTTGATTCTTCCAGCATTTCTCACTTGGGAAAGAAGGAAAAAGAAAAGGCATGTAAAGTAAACAAGGTATTCATTTAATATTGAAATTTTGTGAGCTTAAACACATGTTTTCAATAATTTTAGTAACAACATTCTACCAGAGAAAAAAAAAATGACCAGCCAAACAGTTGTGATGTCTAGTGTAATTAGTATAAAATGACTTGCAAGTGTGACTTCCACTTGCAAGTTGACTGTGCTGGTGAAAACCTAATTATGTTTTTGTCTTTTCTTATGTCTGTCTGTTTTTGGCAGGAAAAAGCTCCATATGAAGCCAAAGCAGCCAAAAGGAAGGGTGATTACCAAAAGCTTATGAATGCTTATAACAAGAAGCAGGTGAGCCACAGTACTCTATATTGTACTGGTTTATTAGAAGTAGCTGCCTCGGTTGGCTTGCTTACTCATTAAATTCTCTAATCAACAGGAAAGCGCAGCTGATGATGGTGATGAGGAATCTGACAGGTCGAAATCTGAAATAAACGATGAAGATGACGAGGTAGTACTCCTCTTGCCATAATATAGAATCCTATACACAATTAATGGGTAGCTCTAAATTTCACTTTGTATTTTGTTTAGATACAATATTTGCATGCAAAAGTTTGCTGGACTCATTAATTACTGATACTGCAGCTATTACTATGATTTACCATTGCTTATGGTGTGATCTCATTCAAGGTACAGGAATGGGAGATGGCCTAGAAATTGAATACTTAGTATGCATTTATGACCAAACAAAGAGTGTAGGATTAAGAAACGTGATCATCTATTAATGGATAACTTCACTTGTACCTTAATGGGGATGGTTCTAGATGTCTAAGCACCATTAAGAGAGCTCAAAAAGGTGTCTTATTATACAAGGTTTATACCGATTCAAACTATGTCGAAGTTTCAAGAATATGTGCTGCAACAATTTTTGCACCTGCTATTACTAGAAAACCTTTAGGTGGCTAAGTTTTCTTATAGTTGTTGAGGATTTTCCACGGGAAGTAGGACTGTGCATCGGTAAAAAATGGTTATCGAAAGTGTCCGAATTTATGTATTCATACCAGTACCGGTTAGACCGTATCCTGAACCGATTAGCCGGATCGGCATTCCATTTCTTAAACAGAGGGTACTGTACCGTTTTGGGTTGGTTTTTAAGATGAGCAAGGTTCCTGGAAAAACAGACACAAAATAAACAGAGATCCAAGCCTTGATAGAGGACACAGTCACACAGATATGCCACTGAAGATGCAAATGGCATCTGCTTCTCAAGCTCTGGATCTATATGATGTTCTTGACTGCAAATTCATTGCTGCATCATATTTATACTGCCTCATAGGATAAATAATAATATCATTAAATATGGAGAGAATTAGAATAAAAAAAGTATGAGATATTTAATGATACGGGTATAATAGGAAAATATGTGTAAAAGTTTGGTTATTAAAGAAAAATGGACATTTAACATGGGACTACCCAAAATAGTAATAAGGACTTTTATCATGGGACGGAGGGAGTATTATATATATGGCTATACCATCCAATCTCTCTCTCATATTTATTTTTTAATTAGGTAAGTGAAATCCTAAATTTCAAACTGTAATTCTGAGTTAGATCTCATGCGTAAAATAGATTTATATCAATTTTAAATCTTCTAATTTATTTAGAAAATATTACTTACTATACTGTATGATTGAATGGTGGTGTCTTGATTTTCATCTTGTTTGATTCATGTTGCCAATGGGTTGAAAAAGGTACTATATATATATATATATATATAATATATATATATATATATATATATATGGTTTCTTCACCCCATCCTTCATCTGCTTGCACTCAAGGAAAGGAAAAATGCCAAAGACGGAATATAGAATAGAAGGCAGAAGAAAGTTAATTGGCACGGCCGGTTCGGTCCGGTTTATACCGGACACACAAAATGACTTTCCGAACCCGGTATCGAATAAACGGTTTTATGTACTGAACTTCTTTTTGTACCGAACTGACCGATTCGGTTATCCAAAAAACCGAAAATATTGAATTAAATGCCCACCCTAATCAAGCTAGGATTATAGAACATGAAAAGAGGTTTCCTTGCAAGTAAAAAATTAGACCTTTTTGTGAAAAATTAGTTTGTATTATTTTACGCTAGAATATTGGAATTTTAAAATTGGTAACAGGTAAGCCAAATTATTTCATTTTCTTTTACATTGTCTATTTACAGTGCTTTAGAAATACTAATGTAAATGACTTTCTTTTGATAGGAGGATGAGGATGAGGAGGAAGAGGACGACGAAGATGATGATTAAACTCGATGCTATTTTTACATTTTCATTTTCCTATCCAGGGAAAATAGACTGGATATTGTACGTTCATATTTTGGTTCATGTGTTAAGGTCTAAAATGGACGAACATGAACAAGTATGTTCTATATTAATGTGCTATCATGTTAATCACCTGTGTATTTGGCATGAGGTTGTTTTTATGGCTCTTGCTGTTCTTGTTGTACCACCTTAGCTTTGTTAGTTGTCTAATCCCATCAATTTTCCAGATTTTTATGTTCGATGTACATATGCTTAGAATGAGCCAGGGTTTTAACATATGGCTGGCCTGTAGAATGAGCCAGGATTTTAACATCACATTAAGAGCTTTGACTATGTCCAACTATCATAAATACACAGTTCTAATGTGTTTCAACAAGGCAAACAGAAAAGAATCTTATAAACAATCAAGTTCTATGTACAAAATAATTGCGGCCATCCAACAGATACCTTCAGCGGAAATGAGAATCATAAGGAACTAGCACTGGATCGGGAGCAATAATGGGCAACTTCTCAATGTAAATGACAAGCCTCTTCAAACTTTCCCTTGCGATTGAAGATAAGTCCACAATGTCACAAGTGCTAGTGTAGATCCAGAGGTCACCTGAGTTTACTCTTTTAAGACTGTCCCGACAGAACGGGCATGACTGAGAGCGAGAATGCCTACAGGAAAAAATAATAATTATAGCATCATTGCAGAGTCAAAGATTTTCTATTTCCTGAAGTGGAAAATTTGTTTATACAACCTGCATCCGGAAACTCCTAGATGTGGATGTCCACATGCATTATTTAAAATTAACTACCTTTCTCTTCTGATGCTCACTATTAGAAGCATGGTCACTTCGTAAACACGGAGAAGATTTACCACAACTTATTATATAAGTAATAATAAAATATAATGATTTAGAGGAGTGAGCAATCAATTCTGCACAAGAGCTCACTTTTTTTTAATGGCTACCAGCTCACCAACAGCATATAATGATGATTCCTTCATAGATCCAGGGGGGTAGAATGTAATCTACAAGAGTACTTCTGGGGTGACCGGTTTCTAGTGACCGGGTTGGCGACCGGCCAAATATATATATATATATTTTTTATAACTCCCAAATAATTTATAAGATTTATTGGAAACTGAAATTTTTACAGAATCCGGTGATTTGGATGTCATTTGGATACATGTAAAAAATAGAGCTGTACATACTGTGCAACTCTATTTTTTACATATATCCAAATGACATCCAAATCTTATAAATTATTTGGGAGATGTAAAAAAAAAAAAAAAAAATTTGGCCGGTCGCCAACCCGGTCACTAGAAACCGGTCCCCTAGCATTTCTAAATCTACAAAGGCTCACTAAGGCTCACTATACCTGCACCCGGAGTTCAGTACATTACTATATGTATATAGATTCCAGATTAGTCATGTAGCTATAGTAAAATGTGAATGTTTTACCAAGCTACCATGTTAAAAGAGCTATAGACTTAATAGCATCACTCATTAAAATGCTAGAGAATTTAATCCAACTGTAGTCTGTAAGAATGACCAAGTGATATTGTTTGTGGATTGAGCGATACTGCTTCCCAATGTTCATGATACTGCGATACGGCTACATGTGGGATACTTTTCTCACACCTAAGCCTGCAATTCTATATGGAATGTCAAAACTGATAAGCAATCTGGAGAAAGAGGTGCCGCAATATCAGAAATCAGGTTTAGGCCAATGGGGGACATAGAACCGTATTCCTTTTAGAGGTCATAGGCTAAGAAGTGAACATATTATTACTGATGAGGTTACACAGATATAGAGAAATCTAGGTTAGCAAGAGATTACTATGAAGGAACAAAAATTAGCTAGCCCACCTCTCATTGTGAAATTAGACGACGTTGGAGAGCAGGGACAAATCACATTCAGTGCTAACGTTTTAAACAACAATGGATTGTCATTAGAAATTTTATGTAAAACTATGCCAATAAATCCCCCCCAACACCCATTTCATAACCAAAGAAAGCTAAATAAAAAACAGAATAGTTTGCTCACCAATTTCTGTAACACTTCATACACAAAGAGTGATTGCAGCTAGGCAAGACAACCTTGGTGTTCATCTCCATGCAAATACCACATTCCTCTTCTCTCTCTATTTCAATTTCAGTCAGCTTACCTTTGTCCATCTCATCTCTTCGTCTATACTTGGTTGCACAAATCTGTTTCTGTTTCCTATCTTCAACATCAGTGATCCCTCTTTGAAGTTGCAATAAAGATGGGAATATCACACCTGCCCATGGTGAACAAACGTGAGGACTAAAGCTGCTCAGTGCTCACCAATGTATACAATTTTTTCAACAGAAACTCAGAATTAACAAATGATTTTCAAAATATTCACACAACTAACACATCGGGAAACAGGGTAACAAATTCATTTCAAAACACATTACTGAAATACTTAAAAATTTGTTAGGCCTACTGACCATAGAATTCTCTTATACTAGCTTTTCGCTCATGAATGTACATTGACGTCTTACCATCCTCATATGCCTGCAAAGCACCCATAGTTTTATTGGTTTCCAAAGGGCACAACTGAAAACAAACACCAGGTGTTTGAAAATAAATGACCAACCTTATAAATAAGGATTCTGAGCAATCCAAGGGCACCTGCAAGGTGACAATCACTCCACTGAACAAGAAAGAGAAAAATATGAGCGCAAGGACTATAAGATAATCTCATCTGAAGGCAAGCGCCATCATATTCCCTTGGATAATCAGAAGCCCTGCATATCAAGTCAACAAATAACGAAACTAAGCTATGCAATCAAGCTTGCACATCCTTACCAATCTACAAGTAAATATTATCTTAATCCAAAGCTCCATTCATTGAGAAGCGCGTGATATTCCAGGTTCAAGCTCATTTAATCTAAGACAAACAGAACATATTTTTCTTCTCCTTTTTGGATTAATCGAATGGTATTTGTATCCCATAACTACAACAGCTCCGAAATAAAAAAAATAAAAATTCTTAATATATGTACAGAATATTGGTATAGAATAGACCATAAATCAAAACAACCAAATGCAAGCAACCCAGAATTCTCCTCCTTAGACTGGGGAAATCATTTAACATGCATGTAAGAATATGCATAAAGATCCATGTACTCACAAAAGACCTTTAAATTACTGAAAATCAAAATTCAGACAGCTTCAAAAATTTTGGAACCCAAACAGATGATTAAACAAACCCCAACAAAAATAGAAGATAAAATTAAACTGAGAAGGGGAAAAAAAAGAAAAACAGTCAAATTAAAGAGGAAGAGAGAGTAAAAAATACAGGGTATTGGCATGTAGAATATCAGCTTCAAGAGCTTTGAGGGAATCTTTGAAAGACTTTTTCATGGCCCTTTTTCTCCCTTCTTCCTCTGCAACCAATTTCCATTCAAATTCCAACAACTATTACTATTTACTAGGAGTAATTCACAGTAACAATCCAATACCCAAATAAGTAAGAACAGAAAAGAAGAAATTGATATATACCCTCTTTCACTCTCTAAACCCCACAGCAACAAAATTCAAATGATCATATGAAAATTAGTAAGAAACAATTTCAATTCAGCTCTATAATAATTATTAAAAAAAAAATCCTTAGAATCAAAGAGGTGCGAGGATCGAACAGTTTAATTTCTCTCTCCTCGGTACAGGTGTGAGTGTGCGTGTAAGTGGGGTTTACTACTGTGGTGGTGACGTAGCGTTTCCCATCTCCAAACGGGGCCTCTCTTCTCCGTTCTCTTGGACCGCACGCTTCTGAATGAATAAGCTAATTAACCTTACCCTACTTCGCTTTTACTAATATGCCCTTACGTTTAAAGAATTAGTACTCCTTTATTTACAATTTCTTTTTGTACAGGAAGAAAAGAATATATATTATGCCGCGTTTGGATTATTGAAGAAACAGAATGAAGGATGAAATTAAATAATTTAAAAATATTTTAACTGTATGTTTGGTTGTTATTGGTGGGTGTTATTCTTTAATATAAATCGTTTTAAAGTATTAAGAAATAATTGTATAACATTAACTATAATATCAATTGTCTATTTTGCCTTTGATTTGGAAGAAGAGAATGTTATTTATTGGACATAAAATAGTTTTTCACCAAAGTTACATTTAATACTTGGGGTAATAAAAATTAAGCAATTAATGCTTAAAGAAATTTAAAACAACTTATATTTTAACAAAAAGCATTTTTTAATTAAAATGATATTATCCAGGGAGTATTATATAATGGCAAAATTGTCACATATATTCGATTTTCATTGCGATAAATTTTATTCACATTTTCACATGAAACATTAAAATGATTTATCCTCCAAAATAATTTCTAAATACACTATTTTTTATTTTATTTATTCTTTTAATTTATTTTTCAATCCAAACGAACATATCATAGAATTGGGCAATTTATTAAGTTGTAAATTTATTACTATTGTCCCTATTATTATTTTGTCTGAGTTTTATTTTATTCGTTAAATTTAAAGATAAATTTTAAATCATTATAATTTATCCTTAATTTATTAAACGTTTATTTTAATAATGAATAATGCAAATCCCACTTATTATTCATATTAAAAATCATGTAAAAAATACATGGAAAAAATATTATGATAAAAGATTTGAGTAAAATAATTGACAAAATAATTGATAAACGATAATTCCAGTTTCTAATTGTAAAGGAGTTATGTTAATGAAGTGTTTTACCACTTTTTAGTTGGTCGCTTGGAGTAATTGACTGACAGTACTATTATATATTTTATAATTGTGAATTATAAGCAAAGTTAAGATTAATTTATTATATAAAATATTATTAATTAAATTTATCTAAACTACCTACCTACGTCATTTTTTGTACCAAACTAAAATATAAGAGATAAAAGTGACATATCAAATCAATATAATAGAATATAAGGCATGAATCAATAATATTTTGTTGGTCATCCTATCTAAAAAAAAAATAGTTGCAGAATGGACTCTATATATACCATTGAAATATTAGTATATATTTTTAGAGTGTTTACATAAGAGAATAATAATAGTATAAAAGGAGAGACCAAAGTGTGGGTAAGGAAGGATTAGTCATAGTACAACTACAACTACAACTACAACTACATAATTGATTGGTTTCTGCTGTGACAGTGAAAGGCTAACCTCTAAAAGCTCTCGACTCAACTTGATAAAACTGAAATACTTCTTCTACTTGATGTACAGTACTCCCTCTCTATATAAGGGATAAAAGTTAAGTAAATTTTACATAGCGTATTAATAATTTGTTGAAAATGAAATCTTTTATAATAATGTCATTAAATATTTATAAAATAATTAAAATAAGAAAAATATAAGATATTTAACCTTACCCATTAATAATTGATTGGTAAAAATTTAGTTATTAAAAAAATTAACCTTTAAAAGCTCTCGACTCAAATAAAATAAAAATGAAAAACTTCTATCATGATACGGAGGAGTAGTATTAATTAATTATTATACACCAGCAGCGTAGGTTGAGAAGCAACCTTTCGCTTGCACAGCCGACAAATCCACCCACAAATATCATATAATTTGAAAAAGACATCCAAATACTTTATATGGCTGTGCACTTAAAATGAAACAATTTATTCCTAAATATCAACTAAAGAGCTTGTTACCTCATTCTCACCAATTAGATGGCAAGTTTTTCAGGAATTTGATTACCAAACAGGCATTCACTAACTAATACCCTATCTCCACTTTATTATTATAGAGTAGGATTTAAGAATCTAGGAAAAAAATCTTTATGGTAGTTATCATATATACCGTAAATCTCCATCCAAACAAACACAACACTATTCTTTTTAAGAGGAATAGTGTCTAGCCTTTAGGATTACTAATTCTAGGACTCTAGTCCATGGGGTTTGCCTTTAAACATATTCCTTGCAAACAAAAATAATTGGAAGTGCTCCTCACCTTTAACAAATTGAAATTTAAGATTACAACATGGTAAGTTATACATGAAAAGGTCCAGATATCGTTGTGACTGATGAGTGACCCACAAATGCTGTTATCTAAACAAAGGGAACATCAAGATAAATTATACAGAGTCCATGCCAATTTATCTTATCCTCTAAATTAACAAGCATTTCTTTGAACTCCCAAATAGAAGAAGTTTCCACAAATTGTACCTTTATTGTAGCCTTGTGGGAAAAAAAGAATGTGCAACATCAGCATCCTGCTTGCCAAAACAAATCCAAGCTATCACAGAGAAAGTTAATACTTAATACAGTGGAACCACAACATGCTCAGTTCAACTTGAAGACAGTAATAAAGAACCATAAGCAAACCAATTGCAAGATCACATGATTTTCCCAGTCAGAGCATTGAAACTTGCAATCCTGTGACAAAAATAACTTTTGAAAATAATGATCACGTAGACGTAACTAAATCAGTATTTCCCACATCTTGGAAAAAATTATAAATTGCTACATGTGCATAATACAACTGCTTAGCTTAGTAACATATACAAAATTCTGAAAACCAGGAAGACCAAGTTGCCATAAAGACTTAAAAAATAGGAAAAGCTTTCCAAAAATAACATTTTTTCAGTATCTAGTTCTACATTTTGCTTCAATTCTGAAGTTCTTGTGATTTATGAACTGAATGCATCTTGCTTTACCAGACTGGCTCATAGAAAGTTCAAGGGGAGCTTTTAGTATATACAAAACCAATTTGTTGTCAAATGAGTGTGGAAGAAGTTCTTCAAGCTCAAAGTTACTGATGGTTTGCCCTAAAAAGAACTCTTTTAACCTATCCTAGCTTCAGAGGAAAAATGTATAACTTCACCATGTGTCCTTAGATATGGTAGAACTCTATGTTCAGCCTCGAACCGTTAGCTGAGGATTCCAAAATCCATAGCTGATAATGTTTCAACAGCAATCTGAGCAACTATCCAACAAAAGGTTTTTATTGATATAAATCACTTCTAATTCTTTCCCCTGTTACCTTCTCCCTTCGTACCTTGTAATATAGAATAGACACTTTTGAATCCTACTATGGTTTCCAAGCAGATAGTATGACGAGTTTGAGAGTTTCACTTGAATTTTAAACTATCGTGGATCAATGAAAGTGCTGAAGACTTGTATCCATTTAAGCACCCAAATTTTGGTCAGCTGTTGACTTCTTCCAGAACAACAGTAATAGACTTCTACAGTACTAGAAAATATTTAAAAATTGCACCCACCATAGCGTCTCTGTCTCTGCTGAAAGGAATATAAAGCCTCTAAAAACTCGGCTTCTCCAAAGTCAGGCCAATGTGATTTTGAAAAGAATAGTTCTGTATAGGCCAGCTGCCACAAGAAGAAGTTGCTCAATCTAAGCTCACCACTAGTCCTAATAAGAAGATCAGGGTAAGGGAATTCAGCACAATTTGTTTCAAGTTCCCGATCGAGTAAAAGCTCATTGATGTCTTCGGGTTTAATAAGACCATCCTGAACTTTCTGAGCAATGCTTTGACAAGCTTGTACAATGTCATACTTCCCACTATAGCTAACTGCGACAACAAGGTGAAGTCTTGAATTATGCTTCGTGGTTTCCTCCACATCTGTTATCACTTTTTGGAGCGACCTTGGGAGCTTAGAGGGATTCCCAATAATAGACATTCGAATATCCTCCCTGTTAAAGTGAAAGTAAAAAAGAATAGCTAAAATTTGATATGTTTCTGACACTTGAAGATACCTCCGCTAGGAAATAAAAACAACAGAACAATGACTCCCATGGTGAAATTCAAATATGGGAACAATGCCAAACATATATATAGTCTTTGGAAAGCTACGTGTGTCTAGATTTGGGCATAGGAAATTGCATACAAAAATGGAGATTTGGTATTTTCACATGTATTAAAGTCCTAAAGTTCAATGCAAAACACAAACATAAAACAAACTCTTGAACTTCTAATTATTTACAACACGTGTCTGTATAACTAGATTTTGGGGTAAATTAACAGTACAATTACCTCATAAAATTCTCCAGTTCAGTTTTCATTCCCCTTTCAAACAAATTCATCAAGAAATCAACTTCCACCTTCAATACCAAAACGAATAAATAAACCAACGAGTGATTAAACAAACACAGAACATGAGATCTTCATTTAAAGAATGATTAACAGACCTTGGGTCGAAACCAGTTATCCGAGGAGAACGCGAAGACCGTAAGAACACTAATCCCCCACTTGCAGCAGAGCTCCACCAGCACCCTCAAGGACCGAATGCCCGCTTCGTAACCGGACCCGGACGGCAGGCCTCTCATCCGGGCCCACCTCCTGTTTCCGTCCATGACCACCGCGACATGACTAGGCAGTAAGTCCCGCCGGCAGAGAAAATTCCTCCGACGGAACAAAAGTTGCATCTTTTGTGGAGATACAAAGAGAAGACGGAGGGCATTTGACTTTGGGATTGAATATGGAATTATGATTTGGAAAAAAGAGTTTGGAGCAGAGTGATTGTGAGACTGAGACCCAAGTCTTTTATACGCCCGTTCCATCTCTTTAATCTTCGTAATTCAACCAATGGACGGTGCAAACAGGATTCCTTCAAACCAAATTGCTTGTGGCTTATGTCGGGGCGGTGGTAAGCAAATCTTTCGAAGCAGATGAGGACTGTCCGAAACATCCCATTTTCTGTTGCCCAATGGGTGGCAGGAATTGGTCAAGAAGCCCTAATCTTTTGTAAATCTTTTGTAAGGCTGCCAAACAATCTACAAGAAACAGAAGAGTACAATAACTCGTCTACGGCAGTTTTATGAGAGTCATGACTAATTAAAAAAATTTGAATGGAGACCTACCTTGCATCCATCCATCTCATCATCACCCTCCATCCCCTCATATATCATGTTCAAAGTTTTTTTAAATTCAGCCTTATCCTTAGCTTTTCAAGCATTATTGGCAGATTTCTCCAAGAGCTTTGCCCAACCCACCAACAATGGGAAGCTTTTTGGAAAGCTTTTTGGAAGATTGGCAATGTGTTCCTCCAAAGTAGCCCCAGTTAAATGCAATGCCAGCTTTGGGATGTGCTCCATTGCAAAAATCTGGAACACAAATCAGAAAACTGTAGGTGCAATTTCCATTATCCATAAAACAATAACCGTCAACACACGAAACATATCCTTACCAGCAGAGAGTATGTGTGGCCAGCTATCGATGTTGTTTTCTTTTTGCAATCGGATAGCGACTTGTGCAAATGCACTAGCTGGCTAGCACCCCATGCATACTTGTCCACTTCATCCATATTTTTTAGGAGCGGAAGATAGCGAACCAACACTTTATTTTCTGATTTGGTGGAAAACACCACACTCCCTAAAATGTACATTAAAAAAGCCCTAACAAACGGTAGGATCAATTAGTTGGCGTCTAGCCTCTAGGCGCTCCTTTTTGTCCGACTAGCGCCTACCAACTTTTAGAACATTGAACTGCACCGGGCAAAACCAATGCCGACCGAGGCAATCCCAGGGCCACCAAGGCCGTTTTGATTAATTAGTGACTAAATTCTGATATTATTTATGAATAATCAATGAAATTTGCAAAGTGAATTTTGATTTCTGGTATCTGATTTCAGTGTCAGATGGTTGATCTCTCACTCACCAAAATGGACGAGATGAACTTTGTAAGTTGAATCTTCCTTCTGCTTTCTATTTCAACAAAATTGGTGCTTGTTTTTTCTGATCCTAACTTTCTGGTGTAGGACGAATCAAAGGATCTCGTGAATAACCTCCCGTCTCCACAAAAAAAATTGGCACATTGATGACAAAGTAAATAGGAAGGTACATAAAACTTGTTTTGCAGGCTTGCTGAAATTGGAAGCTCGTGTCACACATAATATGCCTTTACTTTCAGCCATTAACGAACATAATTTTGTTTATAGTTTGGAGGATGTACTGTACATCACGGGCTTGCCAGTAGATGGCTTGGCTGTTGAACATAATACTGAGGGAACTTATGTTGATGTGGTCCAAGTATCTAGGTAAGAACGGTTGTATAAAAGATAGTAGTGAGGTATGCTTCAGTTGGCTAAAGAAACATTTTGAGAAGGTGCCCGAAGGAGTAGAGGAAAATTCCCCCAAATCCTACCGTTTGTCAGGGCTTTTTTAATGTACATTCTAGAGAGTGTGGTGTTTCCCACTAAATCAGGAAATAAAGTGTCGGTTCGCTATCTTCCGCTCTTGAAAAATATGGATGAAGTGGACAAGTATGCATGAGGTGCTAGCCAGCTAGTGTATTTGCACAAGTCGCTATCCGTTGCAAAAAGAAAACAACGTCGATAGCGGGCCACACATACTCTCTGTTGGTAAGGATATGTTTCGTGTGTTGACGGTTATTATTTTATGGACAATGGAAATTGCACCTACAGTTTTCTGTTTTGTCTTTCAGATTTTTGCAATGGAGCACATCCCAAAGCCGGCATTGCATTTAACTGGGGTTACTTTGGAGGAACACATTGCCAATCTTCCAAAAAGCTTCTCATTGTTGGTGGGCTGGGCAAAGCTATTGGAGAAATCTGCCAATAATGCTTGGAAAGCTAGGGATAAGGCTGAATTTAAAAAAACTTTGAACAAAATATATGAGGCGATGGAGGGTAATGATGAGATGGATGAGGAGGATGGCTGCAAGGTAGGTCTCCATTCAAATTTTTTAATTAGTCATGGCTCTCATAAAACTGTTGTAGACGAGTTATTGTACTCTTCTGTTTCTTATAGATTGTTTGGCAGCCTAACAAAAGATTAGGGTCTCTTCACCAATTCCTGCCACCATATTGCATTGGGCAACAGAAAATGGGAATGTCTCGGACAATCCTCATCTGCTTCGAAAGATTTGCTTACCACCGCCCCGACATAAGCCCCAAGCTTGTACAATGTCATACTTCCCACTATAGCTAACTGCGACAAGGTGAAGTCTTAAATTATGCTTTGTGGTTTCCTCCACATCTGTTATCACTTCTTGGAGCGACCTTGGGAGCTTAGAAGGATTCCCAATAATAGACATTCAAATATCCTCCCTGTTCCACATCTGTTATCACTTCTTGGAGCGACCTTGGGAGCTTAGAGGGATTCCCAATAATAGACATTCAAATATCCTCCCTGTTAAAGTGAAAGTAAAAAAGAATAGCTAAAATTTGATATGTTTCTAACACTTGCACTCTATTTCTGAGTTTTAAACAGAAAAGAAAAGAATAGAAAACTTAAATTAGAACAGAAAAGAAAATAATAGAAAATTTAAAGTTTTTTTTTGTGTTGTTTCAGAGTTTTTAATAAAAAAGAATAGAAAATTTAAAAATTTTCTTTTCTTGCGTTTTTGAGTTCTAATGAAAAGAAAAGAAAAATATCACTTTTACAAATTTACCCTTATATTAATTATAACCATTGAACCATGAATAAAATTATGCAAAATAAATTTAATCAAAGAAAAAAATTCCATAATCAAATACAAATATCTAAATAAATGTTCAACAAAAATTACTTTTACAAAGTCATTGTCATACTATACCCAAAAGTCATCAAACATAATCTGTACTATTAATCCTAACGGAGATTATTCATCAAATTCTTCAAAAAATTCAATTGATGTTAATAATGGAAGAAACAAGGGGCTTCTTATATATTGGAATACATAAAAGCCAGTGGACATCCATATATCCCGTGTCATTTTATATCTGTCTGTATCCATCTCTATTATCTCTAGCTAGCTAGCTAGCTTAATTGTTTGCTTGCTTGTCAAAAAATACTACTCCAAGTAAGTTAAGCACAATTATGTAAGAATAGCCGGTGTCTTTGCTTTAGCTGCTTTATTATTAGCTTACTTTGTGCCACCTCCCACGTTACCCTGGCCGACGATAAGCAACCACTTACTCTATATACTACTCCTATATATGTTTTCTTTCTTTCTCTCTCTATATAATTTTGAATATAAGAATTTAATTCCGTTGTTTGTTTAAGTAAGATTATATATGTAGTTAATTTTATCAAATTAGGTTTAGTAGATAAAAACAAATTGAGGATATGAGTTGTAATTTAAAATTTATTTTATTAAAATTTGAGGATAATATGAGAATTATAAAAATATTACTTATTCCAATTTCTTTTCCGTCCAAATCAAGCCAATTTTGGACGGAAAACTTTGGCAGGAAAAGTGGCCAAATTTTCTATCCATTTCTTTTCTTTTCCGTTTATTAAAAAACTCAGAAACATAAGAATTAGAATCCATTCATTTCTTTTCTTTTATGTCCATTTTAAAACTCAGAAACAGAGCGTTAACTTGAAGATACCTCTGCTATGAAATAAAAATAACAGAACAATGACTCCCACGGTGAAATTCAAATATGGGAACAATGCCAAACATATATATAGTCTTTGGAAAGCTACGTGTGTCTAGATTTGGGCATAGGAAATTGCAAACAAAAATGGAGATTTGGTATTTTCACATGTATTAAAGTCCTAAAGTTCAATGCAAAACACAAACATAAAACAAACTCTTGAACTTCTAATTATTTACAACACGTGTGTCTGTATAACTAGATTTTGGGGTAAATTAACAGTACAATTACCTCATAAAATTCTCCAGTTCAGTTTTCATTCCCCTTTCAAACAAATTCATCAAGAAATCAACTTCCACCTTCAATACCAAAACGAATAAATAAACCAACGAGTGATTAAACAAACACAGAACATGAGATCTTCATTTAAAGAATGATTAACAGACCTTGGGTCGAAACCAGTTATCCGAGGAGAACGCGAAGACCGTAAGAACACTAATCCCCCACTTGCAGCAGAGCTCCACCAGCACCCTCAAGGACCGAATGCCCGCTTCGTAACCGGACCCGGACGGCAGGCCTCTCATCCGGGCCCACCTCCTGTTTCCGTCCATGACCACCGCGACATGACTAGGCAGTAAGTCCCGCCGAAGCCCCGCCGGCAGAGAAAATTCATCCGACGGAACAAAAGTTGCATCTTTTGTGGAGATACGAAGAGGAGACGGAGGGCATTTGACTTTGGGATTGAATATGGAATTATGATTTCGAAAAAATAGTTTGGAGCAGAGTGATTGTGAGACTAAGAGCATTATTACATACAGCAGTTGCTGGCTGGCTTGCCGCTGCTGCTGCTGCTAGGGTTTTGAAATGGAGGGAGATGATGAGATAGGTTGGAATTCCGTTTTGCCGCGCGATGAGATAAAAGGATTACAGGAAATTGAACAGTCCAGGCTCGAGGGTTTACTACCACTATATATATATATATATATATATATATATATATATATATATATATATATATATATAGGGAAAAGGGTCAAAATGCACCTATGCCATCTCGATGTCCCACTCATGACTTTAAACTAATTTTTTTTCAAAAGTCACTTTAACGTTATAAATTTTAGCTCAATTGTGCCCCTACCACTAAGCCGGACATGCCATGTAGACTAATTAAGTTAACACTCGGACATTTTTGATGACGAAAGTAAAATTTTGGTGACAAGGCGTGACTACTCGTATATTACAAAGACATTCCCTTCTCTTCCTTCATCACCATAAAGTCTTTTCCTCTCCAAAACTCATTCTCTCTCTCTCTGCAATGGAAGAACCAAATAAACAACTCATGAATATCCAAATTTTCTCTCATAAACTCATGAGATCCAGATCTAAATCTCCTTTCCAAACCCTTCGATTTAATTCCAAACCAACAAAATTGGTACTACTTATTGGTGGTGGTTTTTGATTTTATGAAAATTTGGATATTTTTTGTTTGAATTCATTCATGGTGGTGAGATTTCCACATAGTTGGTGAAGAAAATGAAGAAAAACATGAAGTCCGCCTCTCCTTTTCTCCATTTCTTCCAAACTCCATCTTCCCCATTTCTCTCTCTAAATTTGAGTTTCTCTCAATCACAATCGATCATTCCTCCAAATTTTTTGAAAGCGGGTCTCAAGTACATAAAAGAAAAAAGCGAATTAAATAACCGGTGCTTTTAATAATATATTAGTTATTCACCACAATAATTAAAAAATGAAAGATAAATATAAGAGAGAGTGAGGCTCAGATTTGTGAAAATCGGATATGAAATATGAATCATCGTGGTTGCAACCCCAGGTTACGTGTGAGAAAAATGGATCGATTGTTGAATTTAATCAATCACATGACCTCTGTAATGCCCAAGAGTGAGTGATGCAGAGAGTGAGGCCCAGATTCACCACGCCCGATCGGGTTTGGTTTCGGATTTAGATCAGAATCAGATCATTTTCGGTTCCATCACCACCACCAACCACAAGAAAAGAAAGAGGGGAGTTACCGGTTGGGTTTGCTTTGAGTTTAGATCGATCGAAATTGCTCGGAGTTTAGATCCGAGAAGAATGGTGGGTTTAGAGAGAATGGATATGGATTTTTCAGTAACAAAAATCCTCCCGCCTCCCGATACTCTGCAATGGTGAAGAAGGATGAAGATGGATTTCTAAGTCAATTGATGATTCTGGATGTGGGCTTTTTTGCCCCTTTTTTGCAAAGAACGAATGCTTTTGTTCTCTCTCTCAAGTGTCTAGTCAACAAAAATATCCACGTGTTAATGAGTTAGTCCAAGTGGCGGTCGAGTTAATGGCGAGAGGGTACGAAAGTGGTCTACTTTTACTAACGTTAAGGGTACTTTTGGAAAAAAAATAGTTTAGGGTGGAAGTGGGACATCCGTGTATAGTTCGAGGGTTTTTTGGACCATATCCGTATATATATATATATATATATATATATATATATATATATATATATATATATATACATTAGGGTGTAAACAGATATATACGGATTCGGATACAATAGTATACGTATCCGTTTATTTACGGATATTTTTAAACCGAATACGGATAATATCCGTTTTTTTCCGAATACGAATAATATCCTCTTTTTTCCGAATAAGAATACGGACGAATACGAATTTTCCGATTACCATTTACAGCTTATAACTAGAATAAAAAAATAATGAATTTTAAAATATAATTTATTAATGAATGAATATTAACTTATTTATTTTTAATAAATATTTAAATACAATATCAATGTTCTAAATTACAATTCAAATAAGTTTTCATCATTTTGAAATCCTAAATTTCAAAATGAATGTTATCTTTTATTAATATTTAGATATATCTATTTTATGTGTGTGGATCGTAATAATGTAGTGTATATTAATATTTATAATTAGATTCAAAAGTTTACATTGAATATTTAATTATTTTTCTTAAATACTTGATTAAAATTTTAATAATATGTTTATGAGAACTTTTATTTTTGAATATACGTTAAAGTGATTAATTAATGAATCTAAGTTATGATTTATTAATATATATATATATATATATATACACACGTATATATTAATAACTTATATAAATGAATGTAAGTGATTAATCAATGAATGTAAGTTATTAATAAATACATATATATATATATATATATATATTAAATTATTAACAACTTATATAGGTAAATTATTAATTAATAATTTACATTAATTAATAACTTAATTAATGTAAATATTAAATGTGTGTGCGCGCGCGTGTGTGTGTGTATATATATATATATATATATATATATATATATATATATATATATGTTATTAGGATACGGATATCGGATCCCGGATATTCGTATCCGCCGGATATATTTACGGACGGATGTTAATCGAATACGAATACGCCTATATTCGTATTCGTATCTGTTTATTTACAAATACCTTTAAACCGAATACGGATATATTCGTTTTTTTCCGAATGCGAATAAAATTCGCTTTTTTTCGAATACGGATGCGGACGAATACAAATTTTTCGGTTACCATTTACAGCCCTAATATGTATATGGGGCCATAAGACTTGTTTATTGTTTTGGATATTAGTAGTTCTGTTCCTAAAAGATTAATAATGTTTTTAAAAATTTGGGCACATGGATTAAGAAAGATATTTTTGTTCCTTAATATAAGTCGTTTTAGAATTTCAAGTAAGCATTAATTGCTTAGTTTTCAATATTACCTTAAGTATTAAATGTAACTTTGGTTCTCTCACTATTTTCTGTCCAATAAATAAGAATCTCTTTTTTCAATACAAGGACAATATATACAATTGATATTATAGTTAATGCTATACAATTATAAATAACGAAAAACGGTTGGATGAAAGAAAACGACAAAGTTTGAGTTTTATAAATAACGTCGTAAATTATTAGCGTTAACACTGTTGAAATACCTGGTGGTTAAAATACAGTAATACACGTTATTGCACAGTAGCACACGGTATTGCACAGTATTTTGAATTATTAATCCTTACGTAAGAAGGCACTACTCAATAATTGTTACAGTAGTTACTGTTCAATATTTTATTTTATTGTTTCAATAATTGCTGCGTTGATAGTTTATATTATAATTGTCACTGCACAGTATTTCCAATAATTCATATTATTTGAATAATATTATTAGATAACATTATTGGCAATGTCTAGAAAATTCTGTCAAGGAGAGGTTAGGTCATCTAATTGCGCGCCAGTAAGGAGGAATCCTTATTGAAAAGCCCATCTTTCCTAGGAACGGCCTGGTTGTCATAAATGTGATTCTGTAATATTATTTGTGAATAATTAATTATTGATTTATATGATAAGAAAATATTTATTTGATGTATAAATGATGAATTTATTTATTTTATGTGGTTATAAATGAAGAAATTAATGTTGAGGTGTTTTATCAGTATTTTGTCAGATTTCGGTATTCTTAAAGCTTTATTGCGTGAGTTATAATTTTAATCCGACCGTTGGATCGTTGTGATTTTTGGATATGTTATACATATATGAGTTGAGTATATGTCCACAAATTTTAAACCGTTAAAAATTAACGCATGATTTGTTATGAATTTTAAAAGGTGTTGAAATGGTGTTTAAAATCATCCGTTTGTGGATTTTGGATATTTTCGGTCTGGAATTTGGAAAAACTTTCTTCTGTAAAGTTGTAGAGAATTTGATTTCGTGTGAAATGGATATAAAATTCATATTTTTCTGATAAACGAGCTATTTTCTATGAATTATTGAAGTTTTGGATAATAAAATGATTTTTATTAAAAAAATGGGGTGGGACCCACTTTGGTTGGTGTTAATAACACATGGGTTGCTATTTTCTTCCAACTTGGTTGGCTTGGTTGGTGAAGGTGTGCGTAGGATTTGAAAAATAAATAATATTAATTTATTATTTTAGTCTCCTTTGGCGTTCTAACATTTTCCTATAAATAAAGGACTAAGTTAGAATTGAAAATCACACCAGAAACAAGTTTTCTTTCTCTCTATATTGTTGAGCGTATTTTAGTGAGTATTTTGATACTTTGAGAGTTTCTTTATTAAGATTCAAGTTTACATCGGCTTTATATCCAGAAATTCACCAAACAGTTATTTTGAGGCAAGGGATGTTATTTCTTTTGCAAATGATATTATTTTCTTCAATATCATTGTGCCAAAATATTGGTTGAACTCTTTATCAAATTTAGAACTTGTTGTGTATGGGGTTCTTATTCACATTATAACCTTTATTTATTCACGATATCACGACACTATCTATAAATACGTACGACTTTATTCATAGAAAAATAAATTTTTTTTTGTCCAAAATATCTATTATGGGTACTATCTTTGATTGTATCCATGTTTTGATCTTTATTTTTGGAATTCTGCTTCATATTTGGTTATTATGGAGTATTATTGAATCTGGATATACTGAAATACGAATCCCTAATATTTGTCTTTTTGTTTCACTGGATTCGTTTCTTTTAAAATATTTTTCATCATCCTCAGTCCTAAATGATGATACTACGGAATATCTTTGGCCTGTAGTGCAAAGATGAATGATTAACTGATGAATATATTTGGCCCGTAGTGCAAAGATGAATATTGGTTGTTGTTACAGGGATAAAATATTGATGATGGACTTTTAAATGTTAGAAGATAGTAGAACTCATTCTCTACGTTACTCTTCTAATGGATTGTTGTTTCCATTGCATTTGTTGATCTAAAACTTGTTGTCTATTATATTCTATCGATTTTTTTCTGTTGAGGACTAATGATAATTTTTTGTATATTATCTTAGTCATAATATTCTTTACTGGGCTAGTTGAGCTCACCCTTTTCCTTGTTGTTTCATTTTTCTTCTCAGGAGGTAAGAATATAGCAGGGACTAGTCGGGGTATGGAGTGATGATTGAAGATAGTTGTTTTAGTAGTCCTCACTATTTTGTAAAATAATGTTTCAATAATTGTAAAGAGGACTTATTTGGGTGTGGATATTGTCTAGAAGACAATATTTGTATTTAAACTCACAGCTTGTGTATTTGTCGTATTTTACACGACAATTGTATTAATAAATTTGTAGTTATTTCTGTACCATGTATTTGGCGACTCAGAATAGGTGGGGTGTTGTATACCTATTTTGGGGGCGTCACAGTTGGTATCAGAGCTTAGAGATATGATCTCTGGCGGAGATCGGGGAATAGAACTAGAAGGGGAGAGATGAGTAAACCTTTTGCTAGTGTGTCATACCTAAGCTTAATTGTTGGTCGGTCATAATATAGGAATATTATGTGACATGTTAAATTATTTAATTAATCCTTGTTTTATGGCAGTATTTAAGATGGCAGCTGAGAACGTTAACAATGGAGTGTATAAGACTGTGGAGACACCTTTAGTCACAAACCAGGAGAACGTGTAACAGGAAGGCAATATTCCTCCTCTAAACAACATGACCGAACAAACGATGAATGATGGATGTTTAGAAGCTTTTTGCAATTCATGCAAAATCAGACGAGGAGACTCGGTATGCGAATACTGGTGGAAATGATAGCGAATGCGGTTCTCACTGACAAACACTTCAAAGAGTTGGGACCACAGAGTTCATTGGAAAATTGGATCCGATCAAGGCGGAAGCGTGGGTCAAGCAAATTACCAAGATATTTGATGTCTTGGGATGCACGGAGGAACAGAAGGTTCCATTCGCCACCTTTATGTTTCGTGGTGAAGCGGATTCTTGGTGGGAATCGTGAAGCGTACTGACCGGATGATGCACTCAATATGTCTTGGGAAAGATTTCAGAAACTTTTCAATGACAAGTACTTTCCTGAAAGTATTCGTCATATGAAAGAGGTAGAGTTTATTAGACTGGAGCAAAACAACATGACGGTGTCCTAGTATGAAGCGAAGTTTGCGAGTTGTCGAGGTTTGCACCTCATTTGGTGGAGAATGAGGAGCGAATGGCGTATGTTTTCGAGAGGTCTAAAACACGAGATTCGTCGATACCTTATCTCTCATAAATTTTTCTACGTATTCGGATGTTGTCAATGAGGCTCAATTATTAGGCGAGATAATGAGTATGTCTAATGGGGACCCTGACCAAGGTCATCTGGGTGGCGTGTCATCGGAAAGCGGTGATAACCAGCGAGGAGGAAAGAATACGGATAAAAACGGTAACCACTCTGGTGGTAATCGTAGCCATGATAATAGAAGAAGCGAGTCAGGGGGAGATTTCAAGAAGAGAAGATACAACAATGATAACGTGAAGACGTCGGCATCAATTGGTTTTAGGGAGGAGAAGCGACCCACCGGTCGTATCTTTATAAATGCGGAAAGAGGGTTATATCACCATTGGCCCCACAACAATCCAAGGTATGTTATAAGCTGTGGAAAAGAATGACATATAGCTCGAGGCATTACGTAGAAAAACCAAGTTGATGAGGGACGGTGACTCAAAGGTCATCCGGATAAGTCGAAATCAGCAGTTCCTGGAAGAGCGTTTGTCGTGACTGGCCAAAACGTGAGGAACCCGAATGAAGTGATCACATGTAAGCTAATCTTGAACTCTTGCGAAGTTTATACCTTGTTAGATACCGGTTCTACCCATTCTTTTATCTCTCCTGCTTGTGCTCAACGTTTAAACTTGACTCCGGAGAAAATGAACTTTGACTTATCTGTTGAAACTCCGTTAGGAGAAACTTTCGTCACATCCATTGTTTATAAATCTTGTTTGATCCAAGTTGGCACCATCACATTACCTGTTGACTTTATTTCTTTAAAGATACTTGCTTTTGATGTGATTTTAGGGATTGATTGGTTAACCACTCATCATGCCAACATTGATTATTTTCGTAAGGTTGTTAGTTTTCATATTCCTAACCAACCTGTCATACGAATTCAAACTACTAAACCACTAAAATCAGTCACTGTCATATCAAGCCACAAAGCTATTCGTTTATTAAAAAACAGATGTCAAGCTTTCTTAGCCCATGTTATGGATTTGAATAAAGACACGTCAGATTTGAATAATATTTCTGTTGTTAATGAATTTTCTAACGTATTTCCTGAAGAACTTCCCGGTTTACCCCCAGAACGTGATGTTGAATTCTTTATTGACCTTGAACCTGGTACAAAACCCATTTCTAGAACACCATATCCAATGGCTCCTATTGAACTTCAGGAGTTAAAGGTCCAACTACAGGAGTTATTAGACATCGGTTTCATTCGTCCTAGTATCTCTCCTTGGGGTGCTCCTGTTTTATTTGTAAAGAAGAAAGACGGGAGTATGCGACTTTGTATTGACTACCGAGAATTGAACCATGTCACCATCAAGAATAGGTATCTGCTACCTCGCATTGATGACCTGTTTGACTAGTTGCAAGGAGCTCAATTCTTTTCAAAGATCGATCTTCATTCTGGATATCATCAGTTAAAGATTAAAACTGAGGATATTCCGAAGACTGCCTTCAGAACTAGGTACGGGCATTATGAATTCTTAGTCATGTCTTTTGGATTGACTAATGCTCCTGCCGCCTTCATAGATATGATGAACCGAATATTCAAGGACTATTTGGATCAGTTCGTTGTTGTCTTTATTGATGACATCCTCATCTATTCAAAAAGCCGTGAAGATCATGAACATTATTTGAAGCTGAAACTTGAGAGGCTTCGTGAAAACAAGCTTTATGCCAAGCTGAAGAAATGCGAGTTCTGGCTTGAGGAAGTAGCATTCCTTGGGCACGTGATGTCAAAACATGGAGTATCTGTTGATCCAACGAAGATTGAAGCAATATAAAGTTGGGAGCAATCGAAGTCGGTGCCCGAAGTACGTAGCTTTCTGGGCTTAGCTGGTTATTATCGGAGATTTGTGGAAGGATTTTCTCGAATCGCTACTCCGTTAACTCAGCTGACTCGGAAGGATACAAAATTCATATGGAGCGAGGATTGTGAGAAGAGTTTCCAAGAGCTCAAGAGGAGACTCATTTCGGCACTTGTTCTGGCAATACCATCTGGTATGGATGGATTTGTTATCTACAGTGATGCTTCAGGCAAAGGGTTAGGATGTGTTCTCATACAACATGGGAAAGTCATAGCCTATGCCTCATGACAACTCAAGGAGTATGAGAGGAATTATCCTACTCATGATCTAGAGTTAGAAGCCGATCGTTTTGCGTTGAAAATTTGGAACACTACTTGTATGGGGAGAAAGTGGAGATTTATACGGACCATAAAAGCCTTAAATATTTCTTCACCCAAAAAGAACTCAACATGCGGCAGAACGACGGCTTGATTTGTTGAAAGACTACGACCATACTATTCAATACCATCCGAAAAAGTTTAAGCGTAGTAAAGGCGTGCGCGTTGAGTAGAAGATCATATCTTTGATCTGAGTGCATTATTGTCAACGCAAAGACCCATTTTATATGACTTGCAAAGGATGGAGATAGAATTAAAGACTCCGGAGTACCACGTGATGATGGCGAATATCTGAGTAGAACCGACTTTAATCGATAAAGTTAAAGGCTGCTCAAGCTACGGACTTGAAATACGATCGTATGAAGAATAAAGCAAGAAGGAGGCTATTCGAAGCAAGAATCGATGAAGAAGGAATACTTGAGTCAACTCTGACTTTTGCGTTCTAACGATTACGACTTGAAACATAGAATCATGATGGAGGCACACAACACCCCTTTCGCAATCCATCCTGGGAGTACCAAAATGTATCATGATATTCGACATACATTCTGGTGGAACAATATGAAGAGAGAGATCGTGGAGTTTATCTCGAGGTGTTTAACTTGTCAACGTGTAAAGGCAGAACATTAAGTGCCTAAAGGTCCATTGCAACCACTTGAGATTCCGAAATGGAAGTAGGAACACATTACTATGGATTTCGTTATGGGTCTTCCCAAGGTTTCTCAAGGAATTGATGCGATTTGGGTTATTATTGATAGATTAACCAAGTCTGCTCACTTCTTACCTATACGAGAAACTTATTCCCTTGAGCGTCTTCTAGTAGTATGACGTGAGCGAAATTATGAGGATCGTGGCATGCCAAGTATCCATAGTTTGGATCGTGACCCAGATTCACTTCACGATTTTGGGTTAGCTTGCGCAGAAAGCTATAGCGCAGTTCTGATTGATGGGATTCGACATACCATCCTCAAACGGACGGACAATCAGAGAGGACTATTCAAACTCTTGAAGATCTATTAAGACTTTGTGTCCTTGATTTCAAAGGGAGTTGGGATAAGTATTTACCATTGGTGGAATTCTCCTACAACAACAGTTATCAAGCAAGTATTGGTATGGCTCCATTTGAGGCGTGTATGGATGAAAATGTCGTTCTCCAGTATACTGGGACGAGGTGGGAGAAGCAACGTTGTTGGGACCAAAATTAGTACGCATGACTACAGAAAAGATTCAAATGATTCAACAACGTATTCAAACCTCACATGATCGACAAAAGAGTTATGCTAATCTTCATAGAAAGGACGTGGAGTTTAATATTGGAGATCATATATAGTTACGTGTTGCTCCATGAAAAGGAGTTACAAGATTCTGGAAGAGAGGAAAACTCAATCCACGATTTATTAGTCAATTTCTGTTTGGAATTTGCAAAAACTTTCTTCTGCAAAGTTGTAGAGAATTGAATTTCCTATAAAAAATTGTGAGTTTCTAATTTTTTTGATAAAAGGGCTATTTATTATGAATTATTGAAGTTTCGGAGTTCCGAAATAATTGATTTTTGGAAGTTTAAATTATTTTATAAAAGAAAAACGTTTTTTTTTTTTTTGGGAGGTGGGCTACATGTGTGGGCGATCTTGGATTAAGAAAAAAATGTCGTAGGAAGTTTAGAAAATAATAATAATATTTAATAAATTTTACGCTTTGGTGTTTAAGCATTTTCTTATAAATAGGGTCTTGGGTTAGAATTAAAAATTACATAGAATCTTTGAAGTTTTCTCTCTCTTTTCTCTTATATTCCATTTATATTGGCGTATTATTGTGAGTATTTTAATACTTTGAGTGTTCTATATCTGGTGCAAGTTCAAGTCATAGCCTTTATCTCGATGTTTCAACTAGAAATCTTCATCCTTGCAAGGTAAGGGATGTTATTTTTTTCATAATGATGTTATTCTTTCAATATCATTATCTTGAAATATGATCTGAAGTTTTATCAAATTTTGAACTTTTGGTGTCAGGTTCTTATTCACGTATACAAGCCTTTATTCACGAGAAAAGTTAAATTTTCGTTTTGTCAAAATATCTATTATGGATACTAGCTTTGATTGTATCCATGTTTTGATCATTCTTGAATTTTACTCCACTATGATTATTATTGAGGTATTTTTGGACGTGAATAAACCGAAATACGAATCCTTAATCCTTAATCCTTAATCCTTAATCCTTGTCTTTTGTTTCACTAGATTCGTTTCTTTAAAAATATTTTTCATCATCCTCAGTCCTAAATGATGATGTTACTGAATATCTTTGATCTGTAGTGCAAAGATGGTTGATTTTCTTATGAATATCTTTGGCCCGTAGTGCAAAGAGATGAGCAGTGTTGAGGTGAACATGACTAATCGATGAATATCTTTGGCTCAGTAGTGCAAAGATGAATATTTGATTCAAGATGAATATTGATTGATGTTCTGAGGATAAAATAATAATGATGGATTAAATTCATAGATATTAGTAGATTTCATCCTCTACGTAACTCTTCTATGAATTATTATTTTCCGCTGCGAATATTGATTTGAAATTTTGTTGTCTATTATTATTCTATCAGATTTTTCCCTGTTGAGGACTAACGATAATTTGTTCTATGTTATCTTAGTCATAACATTCTTTACTGGGCTAGTTGAGCTCACCCTTTTCCTTGTTGTTCCATTTTTTTCTTCTCGTGAGGCGAGAATGTAAGAGAAGACGCAGTCTGGGGTGTGGAATGATGGTTCTAGAGAGAGTTGTTTAGTAGTCCTCACCATTTCATAAAATAATGTATCAATAATTGTGATGAGAATTTATTTGGGTATTGATATTGTCTAGATGACAATATTTGTATTTAAACTCACAGTTTTTATGTTGTAATAATAAAGTTGTAGTTGTTTCTGTACCATGTTATTGATGACTCAAAATGGGTGATGTATACCTATTTTGGGGGCGTCACAGTTGGTATTAGAGCTTAGGGATATGATCTTTGGCCGAGATCGGGGAATAGAATTAAGAGGGGAGAGACGAGTAAATCCTTCGCTAGTGTCCTACCTAAGCTTATTTGTTGGTTGGTCATAATATAGGGGTATTATGTAATTTGTTAATCTGTTTAATTAACCCTGGTTTTATAAGCGATTTAAGAATATGGCGAGAGCGTTAACGATTGGAGTAAATGAGACCGTGGAGACGCTTTGTCTTTCACCAACGAGGAGAACGCAGCAAGCAGTGGCAATGTTCCTCCCGTAAAACAACACCACCTGAAGCAGACGATAAGCGATGAGATGTTTAGAAGATTTTTTTGCGATTTAGCAAAACCATACGAAGGAGGTTCTGTTCAAAATGAGGAAAAAAACAATGGTAATGCACAAATTTGGTCACATGCCCAAGCAAGTTTAAAGTTGGGACCACGAGTAATTGGGAAAGCCGGATCCGATTAAAGGCGGAGGCGTGGGTCAAACAAATCACCAAGATATTCGATGTCCTGGGATGCACGGAGGAGCAGAAGGTGCCATTTGTGAGACCCCGAATTTTATGAAATAAAAGTATTCAATTTTTTTATTTTAGTAAATGGTTAAATTGATAAAAGGTTAAAATTAAGGGTGATATGTGAATATTTTTTAAGTAGACCGGTTGTTATAAAATGCTTGCCATTATTCACTCTAGTATTATTCACTCGGGTATTTGGAACACTTTTTGTGTTAGAATCTTATTCACGAAGTTCTTATTCATGAGTTCTTATTCATGAGTATTTATTCACGAAGTTCTTATTCATGAGTTCTTATTCATGGTATTTATTCACGAGTTCTTATTCATGAGTTCTTATTCACCCGATTCTGAATTCACTCTATTATTGTGCATTCGGGTATTTGGGTACAATATTATTTCATGAGGAGATGTGTTAATTTTTCAGACCGTTGGTTGAATGAATTAATATGGACCGCTGGTGGAAAGTTATAATAGTGACTCAATATGGATCGCTGGTTTAAAGTTATAATAGTGAATCAATGTGGATCGCTGGTTTAAAAGTTTTAATAGTGAATCAGTATGGACCGTTGCTTTAAGTTTTAATCTGAACCGTCCGTTTAAAAGTAAATCGATCTGGACCGTTCATGAATTAGTTACTATTCATTCCATTAACCCTTGTTTTATGACAGTGTTTGTATTCAGATGTTGTGAATATGGCTCAGTTATTGGAGTACGATAATGAGTCAGCTCAACCAAAAGGTAACGACCAACAACACGATAATAATCATACTGGTGGCAACGGCTATTGGAACAATGATAACCATCGTGGGGGAAATTATCATGTCAAGAATGGTAACCACTTCGGTGGTAATCCTAGCAAAGATAATAGGAGTGGAAATTTCAAGAAGAGAAGGTCAGTTAGCTCGATTTTATCGTATAGTGAAGTCAAGTCCAGCTGGGATGGTGGCACCAAAGGCGGATACAGACAAAAAAAAGTTGGTTGTTTCAGGGAGAGCGTTTTTTGCGACTTCTCAAAAAGCGAATAACCCGAACGAAGTTAGCACGGGTTAGTTAATTATAAATTCTTGCGAAGTCTATACCTTATAAGATACCGATTCTACCCATTATTTTACCTCTCTTGCTTGTGTTCAACGTTTAAATTTGACTCTAGAGAAGTTAGACTTTGACCTATCGGTTGAAACTCCGTTAGGAGAAACCTTCATTTCATGTCTTTATCCAAGTCTTGGATGAAATAATGATTTTGAATGATATTTCTATCATTAATAAATTTCTTGACGTATTCTTGAAGACTTCCTAGCCTACCCTAGAGCGTGAAATCGAATTTTGTATTGACCCCAGTACAAAAACCCATTTCTTAAACCCTCAAATATTTTATCAACTAAAAGGATCGGGTTTACGTTGATTATGAGGAGAGTTATAATAAAAGTATTGGACTGATGAAAATCATGGGTATATGAAGTATTAGTAAGTGTTATGATAAGTTATGTTGGTTATTATGAGAAAACATGAAGGTTTCTTAGAAATCACAAAGAGTTGAAAAATCAGATTTTGGTAAAAACGTAACATGAAATTCAATTGACCATATCTCCTATTATATTTTGAATTTTTGAGTGTGGTCAAGTCCTATAGTTAGATCTATGAGTCTTATAACTTATCCAAGTGGAATCCTTTGGAAAAGTGTTATAGATTTTTAGGTGGGTGATTTTAACAAAAGAGGCAAAAGTCAGTAAAAAATCGAAAAACTATTGTCAGATTTTTAAAAGGGCATTTTCGTCCACTTAATTTATGAGAAAAATTCTGGCCTTTTGGGAAATGAAAGTATATGGTATAAGGAACATCTGTCCAAAAATGAGCTCATTCAGACTTAAAATGAGCAAGTTATGACCATTTCAATATTTAGGTTTTTCCGACGAAAAATGCTATAACGGAGTTCTATAACTCAGATGACTATGAAATTTAAGCCTGGAAGCTCACGTTAACATGTGTAAGATTCTACCAAGATTTGGGAATTTTGGAGTTTACTTTGAGGTAGCTAATTTCTTAAGGAATTAATTAGAAATTGATTTTGAAAAATAGTAAATGAATTTTAAAAATTCCGAGAAAAATATATGTTCATTATGAGACTAAATTATGCTAAATCCCAGAAAAGAAATATTTTTGGGACTGATTTGGTATTTTTCATGAAAATAGTTTAGTTACGAACATATGAGTTAAATGTGTTATGTGAAGTAACAAAGTTGGAAGATAGGATTTTATGGCTTGGAAATCCTATATAAGGTATATGTAGATTGTTGATAAGGAATTTGATCATTGGTGATGAAATCTTATGAGTATGACATGTTTGAATGATTAAATGCATTATTTGGTAAAGTGTAAACAACTGAAATAAATTGTTTATAAGTTTAAGAAGTGATTAAAATATTGTTATAATATTAATGATATTAGATTATGAGATTATTAAGTGATTGATAACATTAGGATATTCTTGAACCTGGATAAATTATATTATAAATGTTTAATATTTATCCTTTATCTCATTTGATTGATTCTTTATATCATTGTCGTGATCCTCCCCGCTTATATTGTGTCGAAAGTCAATACATGGCTTACGTAAGTAGATGGACTTGGTATGATTATGACGAGGATTATTCGGTATAATCATGGTAGTAATTGAAAAAACACGATTATCTTTGTACACGAAGTGCATGGATAATTCGTGGTCGTGATCTTAAAGAATATCCTTGTCTCCGTAGTGCGGGGATGATTGATGATGTGGATTAATTATTGAAATTTGAGTCTCGGTAATGAAATATTAATTCATGGATGTGGCAAAAGTCATCGTGGCTTACGTGCATAGATGGACTTGGTATGATTATGACCGAGGATTGTTCGGTATAATCATGGCCGTAATTGAAAACACGATTATCTTTGTACGTAGTCATGGATAATTCGTGGTCGTGATCTTAAAGAATATCCTTGGCACGTAGTGCGGGGATGATTCGATGATGTGGATTAATTATTGGTTTGAGTCTTAGTGAATGAAATATTAATTCATGGATGTGGCAAAAGTCATACGTGGCTTACGTGCGTAGATGGACTTGGTATGATTATGACCGAGGATTGTTCGGTATAATCATGATCGTAATTGAAAATACGATTATCTTTGGCACGTAGTGCATAGATAATTCATGGTCGTGATACTATTAAGCTGAGTCTCAGCATTATTGATTTCTGATTGTATATCTTTGACTTTTGTAGTGCAAAGATGAGTATTGATTATTGGTTTCTGATTGTATATTTTTGGTAGTATTGCAAAGATGAATTTAATTTTTTCGGACGATAAAGGTATTCAAGGTATTCTAAATCTCTTGAATATCGGTCGTCTTAAATTTCGAGGGCGAAATTTCATAAGGAGTGGAGATTGTGAGACCCCGAATTTTATGAAATAAAAGTATTCAATTTTTCTATTTTAGTAAATGGTTAAATTGATAAAAGGTTAAAGTTAAGGGTGATATGTGAATATTTTTTTTAAGTAGACCAGTTGTCATAAAATACTCGGTTAGTATTCACTCTAGTATTATTCACTTGGGTATTTGGGACACTTTTTTGTGAGTCTTGATCTTATTCACGAGTTCTTATTCATGAGTTCTTATTCATGAGTGACTATTCACGAAGTTCTTATTCACCCGATTCTACTGATTCACTCTATATTATTGTGCATTCGGGTATTTGGGTACAATATTATTTCATGAGGAGATGTGTTAATTTTTGAATAGTTGGTTGAATGAATTAATATGGACATTTGGTGGAAAGTTATAATAGTGAATCAATATGGATCATTTGGTTTAAAGTTATAATAGTGAATCAATATGGATCATTTGGTTTAAAAGTTTTAATAGTGAATCGGTATGAATGTTGCTTTAAGTTTTAATCTGAACCATCAGTTTAAAAGTAAATCGATCTGGATAGTTCATGAATTAATTCTTATTCATTCCATTCTTACATAAATAGAAGCTCATTCCTTCATTATTTTCTTGCGAATTCACTAAAACTCTGAGAGAAAATTATAGAGAAAATTATAGAAAAAAGAAGAAAAAACTCGCTACTTCATTACTTCTATTTTTAGTTTCTTTTTACGGTAAGGGTGTTATTCTTTCTTCTTGAGAGAACTTACATTATTACATTCTTTATTATTACATTGGAATAACTTTGTAAAAGTGGCATACCATATACATAACTTTGTATATGTGGCATACCCTATACTTGGTGAAATCCTTATGTTATCCCATTCTTATTTATTACATTGGAATAACTTTGATATCTGTGGCATACCTATACTTGGTGAAATCCTTATGTTATTCAATTCTTTATTATTACATTGGAATAACTTTGTATGTGACGGTTTACCTATACTTGGTGGAATAACTTTTGTATACGCGGTTCACCCAATACTTGGTGATCTTCTTACATTATTCAATTCTTTATTATTATGTTGGAATAACTTTGTTTATAAGTACCGCATACTTGGTGAAATCCTTTTATTATTAGTCATTTATTATTACACCGGAATATCACTTGGTGTGAATTTCACACTTTGGTTCCATATTTATTATTCGCATTAATTATTCTGTTGGAATAACATGTATGCTGCATGATTTACCTATACTTGGTGGAATGACTTTGTATATGCGGTTCACCCAATACTTGGTGATCTTCTTACATTATTCCATTCTTTCTTATTATGATGGAATAACTTGTTTATCGCAATCTGCATACTTGGTGAAATCCTTTTATTATTAAAGTCATTTATTATTCGCCGAATATCACATGCATGTGAATTTCACGACCTAGTTCCATTACTTATTATTTCGTATTTATTATTACATTGGAATAACTTCGTCTCATCTAAGTACCACATGCATGGTGATTTACATTGTTATTCCATTCTATATTATACTTAGTTGGTTAAAGTTTTGACTTCATACTCCATGAAATTAGTGGAATATCCTTGATATTTAAGGCTTCATCCGATGATCGTTTCATGGAAATATTCTTCCGAGCATTCTTGAATTTTACACCACAAAACAATATCTTGTTGACAAATTGGACATTATCGGTTCTGGACAAATTAATTAAGTGAAGTTGTTTTATTGAATTCTTATATCATTGTCATCATACTCATGTTTATATTATGTTGAAAGTCATCTGTGGCACTGTAGTGCATGGATGGACTTGGTATGATTATGACGAGGATTATTCGGTATAATCATAATAGTAATGTTACAAATGATGTGGTAAAAGTCCTCATTGGCCCGTAGTGCATTGATGGATGATTGTTGGCATGATCATGATTATTGATGAATACACAAATATCCTTGGCCCGTAGTGCATGGAAATTGTGGTCGTGACCTATTGAATATCCTGGCCGTAGTAAGTGCGGGGATGATGTGGATTATTTATTAAAATTTGAGTCTCGTGATAAAAGGGATGAAAAACTTTTAAATCATAAAAGATAGTAGATTTTATTCTCTACTTGACTCTTTTAATGGATTGCTTATTTCCGCTGCAGTTTTTGATCTAAAACTTGTTGTCTATTATATTCTATCAATTGTTATACTGTTGAAGGCTAAGGATAATTTATTTTGCATTATCTTAGTCATAATATTTCTTACTGGGCTAGTTGAGCTCACCCTTTCTTTTCTTTATTCTTCTTGAAATGAGAATATAAATATGTGACGAGTGGGAGCGGAGTGACGGTCCAGATGATAGCATTAGTAGTCCTCACTATTTTGTGAAATAGTGTGATAATAAATGTAATGAGGACTTATTTGTGTTTGAATACTGTCTAGAAGACAATATTCGAGTTAAAACTCACAACAGATATGTTGTGTCGTATGTTATGTTACGGCAATTTGTATAATTAAGTTGTATTTGTATTTACATGCCGTATAAGTGGCGACTCAAGATGGGTGATGTATACCTAATTTTGGGGGCGCCACGGTTGAGTATCAAAGCCATAGAAAAAGAGCCCCGAGCCTTTTCTTTGGTGACTTCAAGTCTTGGGTTGCACGAAGCGGACTTTTCCGTGGGGGCCAGAAGTGTAGCAATTGGCAAGTTGATAGGTATCATTGTGAGGTGCTATCCAGGTTAAGGGATACAAGTCACAGTTGGTATCAAAGCTTAGGGATATGATCCCTGGCTGAGGTGTGAGACAAGAACTAGGAGGGGAGAGACGGGGAATTCCTTCGCTAGTATGACCTACCTAAGTTTAATTAGTAATTTAATTGGTCGGTCAGAGTATAGGGATAATATGTGATATGTCAATTAACCCTTGTTTTATGACAGTGTTTGTATTCAGATGTTGTGAATATGGCTCAGTTATTGGAGTACGATAATGAGTCAGCTCAACCAAAAGGTAACGACCAACAACACGATAATAATCATACTGGTGGCAACGGCTATTGGAACAATGATAACCATCGTGGGGGAAATTATCATGTCAAGAATGGTAACCACCGGTGGTAATCCTAGCATGAAAGATAATAGGAGTGGAAATTTCAAGAAGAAGGTCGATTAGCTCGATTTTATCGTATAGTGAAGTCAAGTCCAGCTGGGATGGTGGCACCAAAGGCGGATACAGACAAAAAAAAGTTGGTTGTTTTTTGAGGAGGCGTTTTTGCGACTTCTCAAAAGCGAATAACCCGAACGAAGTTAAGCGGGTTAGTTAATTATAAATTCTTGCGAAGTCTATACCTTATAAGATACCGATTCTACCCATTATTTTACCTCTCTTGCTTGTGTTCAACGTTTAAATTTGACTCTAGAGAAGTTAGACTTTGACTATCGGTTGAAACTCAGATTAGGAGAAACCTTCATTTCATGTCTTTATCCAAGTCTTGGATGAGAGAGTAATGATTTTGAATGATATTTCTATCATTAATAAATTTCTTCGACGTATTCTTGAAGACTTCCTAGCCTACCCTAGAGCGTGAAATCGAATTTTGTATTGACCTTGAAGACAAAACCCATTTCTTAAACCCTCAAATATTTTATCAACTAAAAGGATCGGGTTTACGTTGATTATGAGGAGAGTTATAATAAAAGTATTGGACTGATGAAAATCATGGGTATATGAAGTATTAGTAAGTGTTATGATAAGTTATGTTGGTTATTATGAGAAAACATGAAGGTTTCTTAGAAATCACAAAGAGTTGAAAAATCAGATTTTGGTAAAAACGTAACATGAAATTCAATTGACCATATCTCCTATTATATTTTGAATTTTTGAGTGTGGTCAAGTCCTATAGTTAGATCTATGAGTCTTATAACTTATCCAAGTGGAATCACTGGAAAAAGTGTTATAGATTTTTCGTGTGGACTGATTTTAACAAAAGAGGCAAAAGCTGTAAAAATCGAAAAAACTACTGTCCAGATTTTTAAAAGGGCATTTTCGTCCACTTAATTTATGAGAAAAATTCTGGCCTTTTGGGAAATGAAAGTATATGGTATAAGGAACATCCTGTCCAAAAATGAGCTCATTCCGACTTAAAATGAGCAAGTTATGACCATTTCAATATTTAGGTTTTTCCGACGAAAAATGCTATAACCAGAGTTCTATAACTCCGATGACTATGAAATTTAAACTGGAAGCTCACGTTAACATGTGTAAGATTCTACCAAGATTTGGGAATTTTTGGAGTTTACTTTGAGGTAGCTAATTTCTTAAGGAATTAATTAGAAATTGATTTTTGAAAAATAGTAAATGAATTTTAAAAATTCCGAGAAAAATATATGTTCATTATGAGACTATATTATGCTAAATCCCAGAAAAGAAATATTTTTGGGACTGATTTGGTATTTTTCATGAAAATAGTTTAGTTACGAACATATGAGTTAAATGTGTTATGTGAAGTAACAAAGTTGGAAGATAGGATTTTATGGCTTGGAAATCCTATATAAGGTATATGTAGATTGTTGATAAGGAATTTGATCATTGGTGATGAAATCTTATGAGTATGACATGTTTGAATGATTAAATGCATTATTTGGTAAAGTGTAAACAACTGAAATAAATTGTTTATAAGTTTAAGAAGTGATTAAAATATTGTTATAATATTAATGATATTAGATTATGAGATTATTAAGTGATTGATAACATTAGGATATTCTTGAACCTGGATAAATTATATTATAAATGTTTAATATTTATCCTTTATCTCATTTGATTGATTCTTTATATCATTGTCATGATCCTCCCGCTTTATATTGTGTCGAAAGTAATACGTGGCTTATGTGCATAGATGGACTTGGTATGATTATGACCGAGGATTATTCGGTATAATCATGGATTGTAATTGAAAACACGATTATCTTTGGCACGTAGTGCATGGATAATTCGTGGTGCGTGATCTTAAAGAATATCCTTGTCACGTAGTGCGGGGATGATTCAATGATGTGGATTAATTATTGAAATTTGAGTCTCGATGAATGAAATATTAATTCATGGATGTGGCAAAAGTCATACGTGGCTTACGTGCATAGATGGACTTGGTATGATTATGACCGAGGATTGTTTCGGTATAATAATCATGACCGTAATTGAAAACACGATTATCTTTGGCACGTAGTGCATGGATAATTCGTGGTCGTGATACTAAAGAATATCCTTGGCCTGTAGTGCAGGGATGATTCGATGATGTGGATTAATTATTGAGCTGAGTCTTAGCAATGAAATATTAATTCATGGATGTGGCAAAAGTCATCTGTGGCTTACGTGCATAGATGGACTTGGTATGATTATGACCAGGGATTGTTCGGTATAATCATGATCGTAATTGAAAATACGATTATCTTTGTACGTAGTGCATAGATAATTCATTAGTCGTGATACTTATTGTTTGAGTCTCAAAGATTATTGATTTTTCTGATTGTATATCTTTGACACAGTAGTGCAAAGATGAGCTATTGATTATTAGTTTTCTGATTGTATATTTTTGGTAGTATTGCAAAGATGAATTTAATTTTTCGACGATAAAGGTATTCAAGGTATTCTCATCTCTTGAATATCAGTACGTCTTAAATTTCGAGGTGAAATTTCATAAGGAGTGGAGATTGTGAGACCCGAATTTTATGAAATAAAAGTATTCAATTTTTCTATTTTAGTAAATGGTTAAATTGATAAAAGGTTAAAGTTAAGGGTGATATGTGAATATTTTTTTTAAGTAGACCAGTTGTCATAAAATACTCAGTTAGTATTCACTCTAGTATTATTCACTTGGGTATTTGGGACACTTTTTGTGTCTTGAGTCTTATTCACGAGTTACTATTCATGAGTTCTTATTACTTATTCATGAGTGACTATTCACGAGTTCTTATTCACCTTGATACTCGTTCACTCTATTATTGTGCATTCGGGTATTTGGGTACAATATTATTTCATGAGGAGATGTGTTAATTTTTAGAATAGTTGGTTGAATGAATTAATATGGACCGCTGGTGGAAAGTTATAATAGTGAATCAATATGGATCGCTGGTTTAAAGTTATAATAGTGAATCAATATGGATCGCTGGTTTAAAAGTTTTAATAGTGAATCAGTATGGACCGTTGCTTTAAGTTTTAATCTGAACCGTCCGTTTAAAAGTAAATCGATCTGGACCGTTCATGAATTAGTTACTATTCATTCCATTCTTCTATAAATAGAAGCTCATTCCTTCATTATTTTCTTGCGAATTCACTAAAACTCTAGAGAGAGAAAATTATAGAGAGAAAATTATAGAAAAAAAGAAGAAACTCTGCTACTTCATTACTTCTATTTTCAGTTTCTTTTACGGTAAGGGGTGTTATTCTTTCTTCTTGAAGAGAACTTCTGTTATTACATTCTTTATTATTCTGTTGGAATAACCTGTAAAAGTGGCATACCATATACATAACCTGTATATGTGGCATACCCTATACTTGGTGAAATCCTTATGTTATCCCATTCTTATTTATTACATTGGAATAACTTCAGATCTGTGACGTACCCTATACTTGGTGAAATCCTTATGTTATTCAATTCTTTATTATTCATTGGAATAACTTTTGTATCTGTGGTTTTACCTATACTTGGTGGAATAACTCAGTATATGCGGTTCACCCAATACTTGGTGATCTTCTTACATTATTCAATTCTTTATTATTATGTTGGAATAACTGTTTATCTGGCAATCGCATACTTGGTGAAATCCTTTTATTATTCCGTCATTTATTATTACGCCGGAATATCCCGCGTCGATGTGAATTTCACGACTTTGGTTCCATATTTATTATTCCGCATTAATTATTCTGTTGGAATAACATGTATGCGCGGTTTACCCTATACTTGGTGGAATGACCTGTATATGCGGTTCACCCAATACTTGGTGATCTTCTTCTGTTATTCCATTCTTTACTATTATGATGGAATAACTTGTTTACGCACAATACCGCATACTTGGTGAAATCCTTTTATTATTCCGTCATTTATTATTCTGTCGGAATATCCTGTCGGTGTGAATTTCACCTGACCTAGTTCCATTACTTATTATTTCGTATTTATTATTCTGTTGGAATAACCTGTCTATGCGAAGTACCACATGCATGGTGATTTCTGTTGTTATTCCATTCTATATTATACTTAGTTGGTTAAAGTTTTGACTTCTATACTCCATGAAATTAGTGGAATATCCTTGATATTTGCGCTTCATCCAGTATCGTTTCATGGAAATATTCTTCTGAGCATTCTTGAATTTTACACCACAAAACAATATCTTGTTGACAAATTGGACATTATCAGTTCCTGGACAAATTAATTCGTGAAGTTGTTTTATTGAATTCTTATATCATTGTCATCATACTCATGTTTATATTATGTTGAAAGTCATCTGTGGCCTGTAGTGCATGGATGGACTTGGTATGATTATGACCGAGGATTATTCGGTATAATCATGGTAGTAATGTTACAAATGATGTGGTAAAAGTCCTCATTGGCCCGTAGTGCATTGATGGATGAGTTGTTGGCATGATCATGACCATTGATGAATACACAAATATCCTTGGCCCGTAGTGCATGGAAATTGTGGTCGTGACCTAATGAATATCCTTGGCCAGTAGTCTTGGGGATGATGTGGATTATTTATTATTGTTGAGTCTCAATGATAAAGGGATGAAAAAAAACTTTTAAATCATAAAAGATAGTAGATTTTATTTCTACTTGACTCTTTTAATGGATTGCTTATTTCAGCTGCAGTAGCTTTTTGATCTAAAACTTGTTGTCTATTATATTCTATCAATTGTTATCTTTGTTGAAGGCTAAGGATAATTTATTTTGCATTATCTTAGTCATAATATTTCTTCTTGGGCTAGTTGAGCTCACCTTTCTTTCCTTTGTTCTCTTGAGGAAATGAGAATATAGGCGATTTGTGAGTCGGGGAACGGAGTGACGGTCCAGATGATAGCATTAGTAGTCCTCACTATTTTGTGAAATAGTGTGATAATAAATGTAATGAGGACTTATTTGTGTTTGAATACTGTCTAGAAGACAATATTCGAGTTAAAACTCACAGCGTATGTTGTGTCGTATGTTACACGACAGCTGTATAATTAAGTTGTATTTGTATTTCTGTACCATGTAAGTGGCGACTCAAGATGGGTGATGTATACCTAATTTTGGGGGCGTCACAGTTGGTATCAAAGCCATAGAAAAGAGCCCCGAGCCTTTTGCTGGTGACTTCCAAGTCTTGGGTTGCACCAAAGCCAGACTTTCCGTAGGGGACGCCGTGAGTGAATAGCAATTGGCAAGTTGATAAGTATCATTGTGAGGTGCTATCCAAGGTTAAGGGATACAAGTCACAGTTGGTATCAAAGCTTAGGGATATGATCCCTGGCTGAGGTGTGAGACAAGAACTAGGAGGGGAGAGACGGGGAATTCCTTCGCTAGTATGACCTACCTAAGTTTAATTAGTAATTTAATTGGTCATCGGAGTATAGGGATAATATGTGATATGTCAATTAACCCTTGTTTTATGGCATGGTGTTTGTATTCGGATGTTGTGAATATGGCTCGATTATTGGAGTACGATAATGAGTCAGCTCAACCAAAAGGTAACGACCAACAACACGATAATAATCATACTGGTGGCAACGGCTATTGGAACAATGATAACCATCGGGGAAATTATCATGTCAAGAATGGTAACCACTTTGGTGGTAATCCCTAAGAAAGATAATAGGAGTGGAAATTTCAAGAAGAGAAGGTCGATTAGCTTCGATTTTATCAGATATAGTGAAGTCAAGTCCAAATTGGGATGGTGGCACCAAAGGCGGATCTGACAAAAAAAAGTTGGTTGTTTCAGGGAGAGCGTTTTTTGCGACTTCTCAAAAAGCGAGTAACCCGAACGAAGTTAGCACGGGTTAGTTAATTATAAATTCTTGCGAAGTCTATACCTTATAAGATACCGATTCTACCCATTATTTTACCTCTCTTGCTTGTGTTCAACGTTTAAATTTGACTCTAGAGAAGTTAGACTTTGACCTATCGGTTGAAACTCCGTTAGGAGAAACCTTCATTTCATGTGCTATCCAAGTCTTGGATGAGAGTAACAGTTTTGAATGATATTTCTATCATTAATAAATTTCTTGACGTATTCTTGAAGACTTCCTAGCCTACCCTAGAGCGTGAAATCGAATTTTGTATTGACCCCAGTACAAAAACCCATTTCTTAAACCCTCAAATATTTTATCAACTAAAAGGATCGGGTTTACGTTGATTATGAGGAGAGTTATAATAAAAGTATTGGACTGATGAAAGTCATGGGTATATGAAGTATTAGTAAGTGTTATGATAAGTTATGTTGGTTATTATGAGAAAACATGAAAGTTTCTTAGAAATCACAAAGAGTTGAAAAATCAGATTTTGGTAAAAACGTAACATGAAATTCAATTGACCATATCTCCTATTATATTTTGAATTTTTGAGTGTGGTCAAGTCCTATAGTTAGATCTATGAGTCTTATAACTTATCCAAGTGGAATCACTGGAAAAAGTGTTATAGATTTTTCGTGTGGACTGATTTTAACAAAAGAGGCAAAAGCTGTAAAAATCGAAAAAACTACTGTCCAGATTTTTAAAAGGACATTTTCGTCCACTTAATTTATGAGAAAAATTCTGGCCTTTTGGGAAATGAAAGTATATGGTATAAGGAACATCCTGTCCAAAAATGAGCTCATTCCGACTTAAAATGAGCAAGTTATGACCATTTCAATATTTAGGTTTTTCCGACGAAAAATGCTATAACCAGAGTTCTATAACTCCGATGACTATGAAATTTAAACTGGAAGCTCACGTTAACATGTGTAAGATTCTACCAAGATTTGGGAATTTTTGGAGTTTACTTTGAGGTAGCTAATTTCTTAAGGAATTAATTAGAAATTGATTTTTGAAAAATAGTAAATGAATTTTAAAAATTCCGAGAAAAATATATGTTCATTATGAGACTATATTATGCTAAATCCCAGAAAAGAAATATTTTTGGGACTGATTTGGTATTTTTCATGAAAATAGTTTAGTTACGAACATATGAGTTAAATGTGTTATGTGAAGTAACAAAGTTGGAAGATAGGATTTTATGGCTTGGAAATCCTATATAAGGTATATGTAGATTGTTGATAAGGAATTTGATCATTGGTGATGAAATCTTATGAGTATGACATGTTTGAATGATTAAATGCATTATTTGGTAAAGTGTAAACAACTGAAATAAATTGTTTATAAGTTTAAGAAGTGATTAAAATATTGTTATAATATTAATGATATTAGATTATGAGATTATTAAGTGATTGATAACATTAGGATATTCTTGAACCCTGGATAAATTATATTATAAATGTTTAATATTTATCCTTTATCTCATTTGATTGATTCTTTATATCATTGTCATGATCCTCCTGCTTATATTGTGTCGAAAGTCATCTGTGGCTTATGTGCATAGATGGACTTGGTATGATTATGACCAGGGATTATTCGGTATAATCATGACCGTAATTGAAAACACGATTATCTTTGGCACGTAGTGCATGGATAATTCGTGGTCGTGATACTAAAGAATATCCTTGTCCTGTAGTGCAGGGATGATTCAATGATGTGGATTAATTATTGAGCTGAGTCTCAGTAATGAAATATTAATTCATGGATGTGGCAAAAGTCATCTGTGGCTTACGTGCATAGATGGACTTGGTATGATTATGACCAGGGATTGTTCGGTATAATCATGACCGTAATTGAAAACACGATTATCTTTGGCACGTAGTGCATGGATAATTCGTGGTCGTGATACTTAAAGAATATCCTGGCCCGTAAGTGCGAGGATGATTCGATGATGTGGATTAATTATTGAAAGTGAGTCTTAGCAATGAAATATTAATTCATGGATGTGGCAAAAGTCATCCGTGGCTTACGCGTGCATAGATGGACTTGGTATGATTTGACGAGGTGGATTGTTCGGTATAATCATGATCGTAATTGAAAATACGATTATCTTTGCACGTAGTCATAGATAATTCATGGTCGTGATACTATTGTTTGAGTCTCAAAGATTATTGATTTCTGATTGTATATCTTTGACTTTTGTAGTGCAAAGATGAACTGTTGATTATTGGTTTACAGTTGTATATTTTTGGCCGTATTGCAAAGATGAATTTAATTTTTTCGACGATAAAGGTATTCAAGGTATTCTCATCTCTTCGAATATCAGGTACGTACTTAAATTTCGAGGGCGAAATTTCATAAGGAGTGGAGATTGTGAGACCCCGAATTTTATGAAATAAAAGTATTCAATTTTTCTATTTTAGTAAATGGTTAAATTGATAAAAGGTTAAAGTTAAGGGTGATATGTGAATATTTTTTTTAAGTAGACCAGTTGTCATAAAATACTCAGTTAGTATTCACTCTAGTATTATTCACTTGGGTATTTGGGACACTTTTTGTGTCGGAGTACTATTCACGAGTTACTATTCATGAGTTACTATTCATGAGTGACTATTCACGAGTTACTATTCACCCGGTTACCGTTCACTCTATTATTGTGCATTCGGGTATTTGGGTACAATATTATTTCATGAGGAGATGTGTTAATTTTTCAGACCGTTGGTTGAATGAATTAATATGGACCGCTGGTGGAAAGTTATAATAGTGAATCAATATGGATCGCTGGTTTAAAGTTATAATAGTGAATCAATATGGATCGCTGGTTTAAAAGTTTTAATAATAGTGAATCAAGATGGACCGTTGCTTTAAGTTTTAATCTGAACCGTCCGTTTAAAAGTAAATCGATCTGGACCGTTCATGAATTAGTTACTATTCATTCCATTCTTCTATAAATAGAAGCTCATTCCTTCATTATTTTCTTGCGAATTCACTAAAACTCTAGAGAGAGAAAATTATAGAGAGAAAATTATAGAAAAAAAGAAGAAACTCTGCTACTTCATTACTTCTATTTTCAGTTTCTTTTACGGTAAGGGGTGTTATTCTTTCTTCTTGAAGAGAACTTCTGTTATTACATTCTTTATTATTCTGTTGGAATAACCTGTAAAAGTGGCATACCATATACATAACCTGTATATGTGGCATACCCTATACTTGGTGAAATCCTTATGTTATCCCATTCTTATTTATTCTGTTGGAATAACCTGTATACGCGGCATACCCTATACTTGGTGAAATCCTTATGTTATTCAATTCTTTATTATTCATTGGAATAACTTTGTATGATGCATGGTTTACCCTATACTTGGTGGAATAACTCAGATATGCGGTTCACCCAATACTTGGTGATCTTCTTCATTATTCAATTCTTTATTATTATGTTGGAATAACTCTGCTTTATCAAATACCGCATACTTGGTGAAATCCTTTTATTATTCCGTCATTTATTATTACGTTTAATATCCATCATGTGAATTTCAACGATTGGTTCCATATTTATTATTCCGCATTAATTATTCTGTTGGAATAACATGTATGCGCGGTTTACCCTATACTTGGTGGAATGACCTGTATATGCGGTTCACCCAATACTTGGTGATCTTCTTCTGTTATTCCATTCTTTACTATTATGATGGAATAACTTGTTTATGCGAAGTACCGCATACTTGGTGAAATCCTTTTATTATTCCGTCATTTATTATTCTGTCGGAATATCCTGTCGGTGTGAATTTCACCTGACCTAGTTCCATTACTTATTATTTCGTATTTATTATTCTGTTGGAATAACCTGTCTATGCGAAGTACCACATGCATGGTGATTTCTGTTGTTATTCCATTCTATATTATACTTAGTTGGTTAAAGTTTTGACTTCTATACTCCATGAAATTAGTGGAATATCCTTGATATTTGCGCTTCATCCAAAGATCGTTTCATGGAAATATTCTTCCCGAGCATTCTTGAATTTTACACCACAAAACAATATCTTGTTGACAAATTGGACATTATCGGTTCTGGACAAATTAATTCGTGAAGTTGTTTTATTGAATTCTTATATCATTGTCATCATACTCATGTTTATATTATGTTGAAAGTCATCTCGTGGCTTCAGTAGTGCATGGATGGACTTGGTATGATTATGACCGAGGATTATTCGGTATAATCATGACCGTAATGTTACAAATGATGTGGTAAAAGTCCTCATTGGCCGTAGTGCATTGATGGACGATTGTTGGCATGATCATGATTATTGATGAATACACAAATATCCTCGCCCAGTAGTGCATGGAAATTGTGGTCGTGACCTATTGAATATCCTTGGCAGTAGTGCAAGCAGGATGATGTGGATTATTTATTGTTTGAGTCTCAAATGATAAAAGGGATGAAAAACTTTTAAATCATAAAAGATAGTAGATTTTATTCTCTACTTGACTCTTTTAATGGATTGCTTATTTCCATTTGCAGATTTTTGATCTAAAACTTGTTGTCTATTATATTCTATCAATTGTTATACTGTTGAAGGCTAAGGATAATTTATTTTGCATTATCTTAGTCATAATATTTCTTACTGGGCTAGTTGAGCTCACCCTTTCTTTCATTTGTTCTCTTGAAATGAGAATATAATTTGTGATTGAGTCGGGGAACGGAGTGACGGTCCAGATGATAGCATTAGTAGTCCTCACTATTTTGTGAAATAGTGTGATAATAAATGTAATGAGGACTTATTATGTTTGAATACTGTCTAGAAGACAATATTCGAGTTAAAACTCATAACAGATGTTGTGTCGTATGTTATGTTTACGCAATTTGTATAATTAAGTTGTATTTGTATTTCTGTACCATGTAAGTGGCGAATCAAGATGGGTGATGTATACCTAATTTTGGGGGCGTCACACCATTCTCCACCTTTATGTTCCGTAATGAGGCAGATTACTGGTGGGAGTCTGTGAAGCGTACCCATCCGGTATGACTCAAATTTGTCTTGGGAGACGTTTGAAACTATTTAATGACAAATACTTTCCTGAAAGTGTTCGTCATATGAAGGAAGTGGAGTTCATTAGACTAGAACAAAACAACATGACGGTGTCCCAGTACGAGGTAAAGTTTGCAGAGTTATCCAGGTTTGCACCTCATTTGGTGGAGAATGAGGAACGTATGACGCGAATGTTTCTTAGAGGTTTGAAACCCGACATACGTCAATATCTCATTTCTCATAAATTTTCTCTCTATTCAGATGTTGTCAACAGGGCTCAATTATTAGAGCAAGATAACGAGTACGGTCAACCGAGGGACCACAACCAGGATCATACCGGAGATAGCAGTCAACAAAACAACAATAACCAGCGGAGAAAGAAAAAGACGGACAAAAATAGTAACCACTCTAGTGGTAATCATGGCCATGAGAATAGAAGAAGCGAATCAGGAGGAAATTTTAAAAAGAGGAGATTCAACAACGACCATGTGAAGGCATCGGCACCAGCAGCAACTGGTTCCAAGGGAGGAGAACGACCACCGGTCGTATGCTAAAATGCGGAAAAGAGGGACATATCAGTCCAAACTGCCCACAACAGTTCAAGGTATGCTATAATTGTGGAAAGGAAGGACATATCGCTCGAGATTGTATGGTAGCGAAACCTAGTTCAGCGAGGACGGTGACTCAAAAGGCTATCCTAGAAAAGTCAAAGTCAACGGTTCCTGGAAGAGCGTTTGTAGTGACTGGTCAAAATGCAAGGAACCCAAACGAGGTGATCACGGGTAAGCTAATCATAAATTCTTATGAAGTTTATACTTTACTAGATACCGGTGCTACCCATTCATTTATCTCTCCTACTTGTGCTCAACGTTTAAACTTGATTCCGGAGAAATTAGACTTTGATTTATCTGTTTAAACTCCGTTAGGAGAAACTTTCATCACATCCACTGTTTATAAGTCTTGTTTGATCCAAGTTGGCACCATCACCTTACCTGTTGACCTTATCTCTTTAAAGATACTTGCTTTTGATGTGATTCTAGGGATTGATTGGTTAACTACTCATCATGCCAAAATTGATTGTTTTCGTAAGGTTGTTAGTTTTCATATTCCTAAACAACCTGTTGTTCGAATTAAAGCAACTAAACCATTAAAATCAATCACTGTCATACCTAATCATAAAGCTATTCGTTTATTAAAAAACGGATGTCAAGCTTTCATAGCCCATGTTATGGATTTGAATAAAGACACGTCAAATTTGAATAATACTCCTGTTGTTATTGACTTTCCTGATGTATTTCCTGAAGAACTTCCCGGTCTACCCCCGGAACGTGAAGTTGAATTCTTTATTGATCTTGAACCTGGTATAAAGCCCATTTCTAAAACCCCATATCGAATGGCTCCTATTAAACTTCAGGAGTTAAAGGTCCAACTACAGGAATTGTTGGACATCGGTTTCATTCGTCCTAGTACATCTCCTTGGGGTGCTCCTGTTTTATTTGTAAAGAAGAAAGACGGGAATATGCGACTTTGTATTGACTATCGGGAATTGAACCATGTCACTATCAAGAAATAGGTATCCGCTAACTCGTATTGATGACCTGTTTGACCAGTTACAGGGACCACAATTCTTTTCAAAAATCGATCTTCGTTCTGGATATCATCAATTGAGGATTAGAACTGAGGATATTCCGAAGACAGCCTTTAGAACTTGGTATGGGCATTATGAATTCCTAGTCATGTCTTTTGGATTGACTAATGCTCCTGCGGCTTTCATGGATATGATGAACCGAGTATTCAAGGAATATTTGGATCAGTTTGTTATTGTCTTTATTGATGATATCCTCATATATTCCAAAAGTCGTGAAGATCATGAGCACCATTTGAAGCTGGTACTCCAAAGGCTTCGTGAAAACAAATTATATGCCAAGTTAAAGAAATGCGAGTTTTGGCTTCGAGGAAGTAGCATTTCTTGGGCACGGTGTCAAAATGGAGAGTATCTGTTGACCGTGCCAAGATTGAAGCAATAAAAGTTGGGAGCAAAGAAGACGTGTGGATCAAGACGTAACTTTCGGGCTTATTTGGTTATTATCGGAGATTCGTGGAAGGGTTTTCTCGAATCGCTACTCCGTTAACTCAGTTGACTCGGAAGGATACAAAATTCATATGGAGCGAAGAATGCGAGAAGAGTTTCCAAGAGCTTAAGAGGAGACTCATTTTGGCACCTGTTTTGACAATACCATCTGGTTCAGATGGATTTGTTATTTACAGCAATGCTTCGGGCAAAGGGTTAGGATGTGTTCTCATGCAACGTGGGAAAGTCATAGCCTATGCCTCGCGACAACTTAAAGAATATGAGAGGAATTATCCTACCATGAGCTAGAGTTAGCAAAGCAATAATCGTTTTCGCTTAAAGATCCGGAGGCACTATTTATATGGGGAGAAAGTGGAGATATATTCGCACCATAAAAGCCTTAAATATTTCTTCACTCAAAAAGAACTCAACATCACGGCAATACGTTGGCTCGAGCTATTGAAAGATTACGGTCACACCATTCAATACCATCCTCGAAAAGCGAACGTGGTAGGCGACGCATCGAAGTAGAAGATCATCGCGGAACGAATGCGATGTTGTTAACACAAAGGCCCATTTTGTGTGACTTACAAAAGATGAAGATAGAATTCAAGACTCTGGGGACCCATGCAATGATGTCAAGTATACGTATAGAACCAACTTTAATCAAAAAATTTAAAGTTGCTCAATCCACAGACCCAGAGCTGATGCGGATGAAAAAGAAAGTGCAAGAAGGTGTTATTCCAGAAGCAAGAATCGATGAAGAAGGAATACTTCGAGTCCATTCCAGACTTTGTGTTCCTAACGATTCTGATTTGAAGTACAAGATCATGATGGAGGCACACAATACACCATTTGCAATTCATCCTGGTAGTACCAAAATGTACCGTGATCTTCGACATACATTTTGGTGGAACAATATGAAGAGAGAGATTGTAAAGTTTATCTCGATGTGTTTAACTTGTCAACGCGTAAAGGCGTAGCATCAAGTTCCTAAGGGTCCATTGCAACCACTTGAGATTCCGAAATGGAAGTGGGAACACAATACCATGGATTTTGTTACGGGCCTTCCTACGGTTTCTCAAGGCATAAATGCTATTTGGGTTATTGTGGATAGATTAACCAAGTCTGCACATTTCTTGCTGATACGGGAGACTTATTCCCTTGAACGTCTTGCTAGTATGTATGTAAATGAGATTGTAAGGTTGCATGGCATGCCAGTATCCATAGTTTCGGATCGTGACCCAAGATTCACTTCAAGATTTTGGGTTAGCTTGCAAAAAAGCTATGGGCACGGATTTGATTGATTGGCATACCATCCTTAAACGGACGGACAATCAGAAAGGACTATTCAAACTCTTGAAGATTTATTAAGACTCTGTGTCCTAGACTTCAAATGGAGTTGGGATAAGTACTTAGCATTGGTGGAATTCTCCTACAACAACAGTTATCAGGCAAGTATAGGTGTGGCTCCATTCGAAGCATTGTATGGACGAAAGTGTCGCTCTCCAATATGTTGGGATGAGGTGGGTGAAGCAACATTGTTGGGACCCGAGTTGGTACGATATAACTACGTAGAAAATTCAAAGCGATTCGACAACGATATAAACCAAGACAGGATCGACAAAAGAGTTATGTGGATCTTCATCGAAAGGACGTGGAATTTAGTATTGGGGATGACGTATTGTTGCGTGTAGCTCCATGGAAGGGAGTTACAAGATTTGAGAAAAGAGGAAAGCTGAATCCACGATTTATTGGGCCATTTCAGATTCTTGATCGAGTAAGAAATGTAGCCTATAGACTCGCGTTACCTCCAAGTATGTCTCGTGTTCATAATGTTTTTCAAATATCGTGCTTCGTAAATATGTGAAAGACCGAACCACGCTATTGAAGTTAGAACGAGGACGAGATAGCCAAAGACTTAACGACGAGGAGGTACCGCCAAGATCTTGGATAGAAAGGAGCATGTCCTACGCACGAAGGTTATACCACAAGTTAAAGTTTTGTGAAAAAACCATGCTATAGAGGAAATGACCTAGGAATTAGAAACGAAAATGAAAGCGAGGTATCCTCACCTTTTTGAAACACCAGGTACGTACGTCAATTTCGAGGACGAAATTTCATAAGGAGTGGAGGTTGTAAGACCCCAAATTATTAATAAAGGAAATTTAAATTCCTCTATTTATTATCTTGAAATAGTAAGGGTTGATTTGATTAATGTAGATAGTTATGGGTAAAATACGCAAATATTTCAAATAAACAAGTGGTTATAAAATATTCGTTTGGTCGTGGAATATTCTCTACCGCTTGGGAATATTCGATTTATGACTGCTATGAAATTGTTTAGGCCCATAACGAAAAAAACGATTGGATGAAGAAAACGACAAGTATAAGTTGTTTATAATGCGGTACGTAGTCATTATCATTTATAATTGTTAAAATACTCTAAATTGGTTAAAAAACACGAGAGGCACCAGATTGCACCAATTATTGATTCTTACGTGAAGAAGGCTTTACTCAATAATTGTTACAGTAATTACTATTCAGTATTTTATTTTATTGATTCAATAATTGCTGCGTTGATATTTTATATTATTGTCATTTCAATAATTGTCATTATACAGTATTTTCCATTATCGGAGCAATAATTCATATTATCTGAATAATATTATTGGATAACATTGTTGGCAATGTCTAGAAAGTTCTGTCTAAGGAGAGGTTAAGTCATCTAATTGTTAGAGTTTATGCCCTAGAGGCCAATTATTTGATATAATTGCTTAACGTTTTGATATTATATTTGATTGAATAAATATATGATTTTATTATGGTTTTATTTACTGCGTAATATAATTGTTAACATAATAAAATTCCTTAGAATAGTGATACAAATTATATAGTTTCAAGTATGTGACTTGAACATGAGATTATATATTACCATTAGTATCAGTGTTCTTAAATGTCCCTAGTCGAGTATCATTGTTGATGGGACAACAATGATGCATTGAGACTAGTATGTGGATTGACTGATGACCAAATCTCATTGGTCATAAATATATGAGATATTAAGTCAATGCATAGGTACATGTTAGAAACGATGTCTTTGGGACGGACTCCACCATGAGAATTCTATATGGAGCATTATGCGAAGTGTCATTAGTAATTCTCATAGTGATAATGATGTAATGGTCGTCAGAGCACGAAATTGCTATATTACTTTACACGAGAATTTATGTACTTTGATATCATCAAATGTCACCTTTAATAGGGTGGACTATAAAGGTGATTATTGGGTTCATCATTAATCGTGTGAGAAATATGAGTGATCTAGATGGAATTTAACCATCCTATATATTATGGGTGATATCCATAGGCCTCTTGATTGAGTAGGACTATGAAATGCATGTCCATGGTCAAATAGTGATTTGTTTCATATATAGTCTACTCATTGATCAAGAAAACTCAGATTAAATTATGAAGAGTATGACACATTCCATGACTCGAGTTTAATCTAGGATATTAAGGTTAAAAGGATTAAATTACATTGAAACATTTGTCACAAAAAGGTTGCATCAAATCATCGATCTTATTATTACTTGGGTAGAAAGTGATGCATTACTAGATGTCATTCACCATTTATAATTTTATAATATGATTTTAAAATTATTGCCAACGTAATAATAACCTATAGGTCACACACATAGTAACGTTATTTAAAGGGAATTAATTTAAATTTTAAAGATTTAAATATATTAATATGATTAATAGTATTTAAACCACAATTTAAATTAAAAGGATAATTTGTATATATGTATATTAATTAAGTAAGACTTAATTAAGAGATATATATATATATATATATATATATATATATATATATATATATATAAATTCGGATTTTATAAAATTAGGTTTTGATTTGATTAATTCTTTTTAACTACTATATATATGATATATATAGCAGCCTACTTAGGGTAAGATATCGAATTGAAAAACCCTAGCCGCTTCTTAGAGAGATTAGAGAAAAGCATTTGAGAAAATCCATTCCTTTTGGTGGCTAAGATCATGAAGTCCTTCTTATTAGTAATCGTTAAGCGGTTAAATGCGGCGTTCGTGTGGATACCATAGAAGGCTTAATCGGTTTGTATTGCGTTGGAGATTGAGGCTTGATCGGTTTGATTCTCGCTTTTTTTATATCTGGTATAATCTCTAAACCTCTGAATTAATTGATTTTTCGCATGGATCCTGTTTTAGGGTTTCGGAAATTGCTTTAAAATTTTAATTTTCAACAGACGCGTTCTTCGCGTCAAGCTCAACACTAATCAAGGCCAAGAAGGAGAAATCTTTATCGAAAGCCCCTCTATCCCTCGAAGGCTGCTGGTTCACGAAGATTGTGATTCGTAATATTATTTGTGAATAATTAATTATTGGTTTATATGATGAGGAAAATATTGATTTTATGTGGATATAGATGGAGAAAATTTTAATGTGACAATTGTTGAAAATTGAAATTTTATCTTTTTATGATAGAATAATTTATTTAAATATATTATTATATTTTAATAATATAATAATGGTGATATTTTTATAATGAATGTGGGATATATGACTATATGAGGAGGAGGAGTATTTTTGTTACTAAAATTATTTAAAACATGTTAAACATGTTTGTGGACCCCATTTATTGACTGAAATTTGATTATAGCCTGTAAAATCGTCCGTTTATGAATTTCGGTCAATTTCTGTTTGGAATTTGGAAAAACTTTCTTCTGCAAATTTGTAGAGAATTGAATTTCCTATAAAAAGACGCGAGTTTCGAATTTTTTTTGATAAAAGGGCTATTTATTATGAATTATTGAAGTTCCGGAGTTCCGAAATAATTGATTTTTGGAAGTTTAAATTATTTTATAAAAGAAAAACGTTTTTTTTTTTACTTTTTGGGAGGTGGGCTACATGTGTGTGTCTGATCTTGGATTAAGAAAAATGTGCGTAGGAAGTTTTAGAAAATAATAATAATATTTAATAAATTTTCTGCTTTGGTGTTCTAAGCATTTTCCTATAAATATGGTGCTTAAGTTAGAATTAAAAATTACACCGAATACTAAAGTTTTCTCTCTCTTTTCTCTCTCGATATATTGAGCATATTATTATGAGTATTTTAATACTTTGAGTGTTGCTATACGGTACAAGTTCAAGTCATAGCTTTATATCGGTGTTTCAACTAGAAATCTTTCCTCCTTGTAAAGGTAAGGGATGTTATTTTTTTTCCGTAATGATGTTATTCTTTCAATATCATTATGCCGAAATATTGATTTAAAATTTTTATCAAATTTTGAACTTTTGGTGTCAGGGTTACTATTCACGTATACGGCACTATTCACAGAAAAGTTAAATTTTCGTTTTTGTCCAAAATATCTATTATGGATACTAGCTTTGATTGTATCCATGTTTTGATCATTCTTGAATTTTACTCCACTATGATTATTATTGAGGTATTTTTGGACGTGAATAAACCGAAAATACTGAATCCTTAATCCTTGTCTTTTGTTTCACCGGATTCGCTTAAAAATATTTTCATCATCCTCATTCTAAAATGATGATATTCATGAATATCTTTGAATTTGTAGAAAAAGATGGTTGATTTTTTTATGAATATCTTTAGCCCGTAGTGCAAAGATGAACAGTGTTGAGTGAACATGATTAACTGATGAATATCTTTATTCAGAAAGTGCAAAGATGAATATTTGATTCAAGATGAATATTGATTGATGTTATAGGGATAAAATAATAATGATGGACTGTTAAATTCATAGATATTAGTAGATTTCATCCTCTACGTAACTCTTCTATGAATTATTATTTTTTGCTGCGAATATTGATCTGAAATTTTGTTGTTTATTATTATTCTATCAGATTTTTCCCTGTTGAGGACTAACGATAATTTGTTCTATGTTATCTTAGTTATAACATTCTTTACTGGGCTAGTTGAGCTCACCCTTTTCCTTGTTATTCCATTTTTTTTCTCAGGAAGCGAGAATGTAGCGAGTACGAGTCGGGGTGTGGAAAGATGGTTCTAGAGAGAGTTGTTTAGTAGTCCTCACTATTTCATAAAATAATGTATCAATAATTGTGATGAGGATTTATTTGGGTATTGATATTGTCTAGATGACAATATTTGTATTTAAACTCACAGTTTTTATGTTGTAATAATAAAGTTGTAGTTGTTTCTGTACCATGTTATTGATGACTCAAAATGGGTGATGTATACCTATTTTGGGGGCGTCACACTATAGACTCGCGTTACCTCTAAACATGTCTCGTGTTCATAATGTTTTTCATATATCTATGCTTCGTAAATATGTAAAAGACCCGAACCACATTATTGAGTTAGGACCAGACGAGATAGACGAAGATTTAATGTACGAGGAGGTACCTGTTAAGATCTTGGATAGGAAAGAGCATGTCCTACGCACCAAGATTATACCACAAGTTAAGGTTTTGTGGAGGAACCATGCTATTGAGGAAATGACATGGGAGTTGGAGTCAGAAATGAAAATGAGGTATCCTCACCTTTTCGATACACCAGGTACGTAAGTCAATTTCGAGGACGAAATTTCATAAGGAGAGGAGGTTGTAAGACCCCAACTTTTTATAAATAAAATTGAATTTCCTCTAATTATTATTCTTGATTAATAAGGTGGTAATTTGATATAATACTTTGGTTATGGATGAAATGTGCAAATTTTGCAAAATAAGCAAGTGGTTATAAAATATTTATTTCTGTCGGGGAATATTCGTTTGGTCGTGGAATAATCTTTGTGTCGGGAATCTCCGTACGACGGCGCAGTCATTTGTGGGGCCCATAACGGAAAACTTTTGGATGAAAGAAAACGACAAAGTTTGAATTTTATAAATAACATCGTAAATTATTACGAATTAACATCGTTGAATACTCGGTGGTTAAAATACGATGAATACGCGTTGTTGCATAAAGATAGCATACCTGTATTGCATAAAGATTTTGAATTATTGATCCTTACGTAAAAAGGCACTACTCAATAATTGTTACAATAGTTACTGTTCAATATTTTATTTTATTGTTTCAATAATTGCTACGTTGATAGTTTATATTATAATTGTCACTGCACAGTATTTCTAATAATTCATATTATTTGAATAATATTATTAGATAATATTATTGGCAATGTCTAGAAAATTCTGTCAAGGAGAGGTTAGGTCATCTAATTACGCGCCAGTAAGGAGGAATCCTTATTGGAAAGCCCCCTCTTTCTTGGGAACGACCTGGTTGTCATAAATGTGATTCTGTAATATTATTTGTGAATAATTAATTATTGATTTATATGATAAAAAAATATTTATTTGATGTATAAATGATGGATTTATTTATTTTATGTGGTTATAAATGAAGAAATTAATGTTGAGGTGTTTTATCAGTATTTTGTCGGATTTCGGTGTTCTTAAAGCTTTATTGCGTGAGTTATAATTTTAATCCGACCGTTGGATCGTTGTGATTTTTGGATATGTTATATATATATGAGTTGAGTATATGTCCACAAATTTTGAACCGTTGAAAATTAACGCATGATTTGTTATGAATTTTAAAAGGTGTCGAAACGGTGTTTAAAATCATCCGTTTATGAATTTCGGATATTTTTGGTCTGAAATTTGAAAAAACTTTCTTCTGTAAAGTTGTAGAGAATTCGATTTCGTGTGAAATGGATATAAAATTCATATTTTTCTAATGAACGAGCTATTTTTTATGAATTATTGAAGTTTTAGATAATAAAATGATTTTTATTAAAAAAATGGGGTGAGACCCACTTTGGTTGGTGTTAATAACACATGGGCTGCTATTTTCTTCCAACTTGGTTGGCTTGGTTGGTAAAGGTGTGCGTAGGATTTAAAAATCACACCAGAAACAAGTTTTCTTTCTCTCTATATTGTCGAGCGTATTTTAGTGAGTATTTTGATACTTTGAGTTCTTTATTCCGCTCAAGTTTTCGTCGAACTTTATATCAGAAATTCGATCGAAATACGGTTATTTTGAGGTAAAGGATGTTATTTCTTTCGCAAATGATATTATTTTCTTCAATATCATTATGCCAAAATATTGGTTGAATTTTTTATCAAATTTGAAACTTGTTGTGTCGGGGTTACTATTCACGTATACGACACTATTCATCGAAAAATAAAATTTTTTCTTTTTGTCCAAAATATCTATTATGGGTACTATCTTTAATTGTATACATGTTTTGGTCTTTATTTTTGAAATTCTGCTTCATATTTGGTTATTATGGAGTATTATTGAATCTGGATATATTGAAATACGAATCCCTAATATTTGTCCTTTTGTTTCACTGGATTCGTTTCTTTTAAAATATTTTTCATCATCCTCAGTCCTAAATGATGATACTACGAAATATCTTTGGCTTGTAGTGCAAAAATGAATGATTAACTGATGAATATCTTTGGCCGGTAGTGCAAAGATGAACAGGTGTTGAGATGAACATGACCGACTTGTGATATAAATGAATATCTTTGGCCTGTAGTGCAGAGATGAATATTGATTGTTGTTACATGGATAAAATATTGATGATGGACTTTTAAATGTTAGAAGATAGTATAACTCATTCTCTACGTTACTCTTCTAATGGATTGTTGTTTCCGCTGCATTTGTTGATCTAAAACTTGTTGTCTATTATATTCTATCAGATTTTTCCCTATTCGAGACTAATGATAATTTGTTGTATATTATCTTAGTCGTAATAATATTCTTTTACCGGCTAGTTGAGCTCACCCGCTTCCTTGTTGTTCCATTTTCTTCTCGGGAGGTAAGAATATAGCGAGGACTAAATAGGGATATGGAGTGATGATTGAAGATAGTTGTTTTAGTAGTCCTCACTATTTTGTAAAATAGTGTTTCAATAATTGTAAAGAGGACTTATTTGGGTGTGGATATTGTCTAGAAGACAATATTTGTATTTAAACTCACAGCTTGTATATTTATCGTATTTTACACGACAATTGTATTAATAAATTTGTAGTTGTTTCTGTACTATGTATTTGACGACTCAGAATAGGTGGGGTATTGTATACCTATTTTGGGGGCGTCATATCATCATTATCCCTTTATAAAAAGTTAAAAAAGAGAATTTATTGAGACAATGAGAGAAGGTAGGAATAATATAGTTAAGTAAATAATTTATTTTTCTTGAGTAATATAGGAAAGCAAATAATTTATTTTTTTTGAAAGTCGTAAACGACAAACTTTTTAAAACATATTTTTTCTTTTAAAACAACAATTTTTTAAAAATTGAGAGTACATTTTGAAGCAATGACGATAGTTACAAACAATCATTCTGGGACAAAAGTTCCAACTTCCAAGTGCTGATTTGAAAATGCTCCTTAATTTTTAAGAAAGTAGCTTATTTTCTTATTAGCAAAATGTAAGTACAAGACGTTATAAAATTAGAGATAAATAAATTTTGACTTTCAGATTTATTTTCATACATAAGTACCTTGTGCAAGGTGCAGGTCCTCTTTCGTAGTCAAAATGAATGGATGGAAAACTAGCCAAGTCAACTACGCCGCATAATTTCCAAACTAATAAATTCATAGTTCTACAAAATCAGGGCGGAGCCAAAAAAACAAGTGCTTATGGCTGGGCATACAATGCCCTAACAAAATGATATAGTAAACCATTAATTAACACATGGTAGCTACAAAAATCTATACTGCAGAATCATTAGCACTCTGCTTTTGCTTCTTCTGATTTCCCTCCACAATTCTTTGAAATTCTTTTTCACCAGCAGCAATCAAGCGCGTAACAGTGTCGAAGGTAGTAAGCCTAATGCTGGAATAAGAAAAACGCGAACACGGTTTACTAAAAATAATAGCAACTATGACAAATAGAAAACTACATGTACTGAACTCCTTTATTTGTTAATAAAGTTGATGGAATATCCAGAATACATAACTCCACTGTCATCGAATACACAGAAGCATAAAACCATCCTAAAAAAAAGAGCCAACATCAGCTACACAAGTGAATTTGGTATACATCAGGTACAAAATTCTGAAATGATCCTCGCAAGTACAAACTACTTCACTGTCCAATTTTTTTTACCAGTCATTCTTCAATGTGCAAATTGCAACCTATAGACGAAAGGAACATAAACTTCCATTGTTTATTATGATGCTTGAGAACTCTTACTTAACTGATACAACTCTATCTCCTGTTTCATTAATTTGCAGAGACAACTTCATATTGAATTTAAACTCGACAGAACCACCAGCATTCAAGTAAATTCTTACCTACTAGGCCAATTTCAAAGGGATTGGATTATCAACTGGAACTAACTTGTCCAAAAGATTCAAACAGAAGACCAAACTTGTCTGACTGAAAAGCAAATAGTAAATGATAGAAAAAGGATTCTGTATGTAGAACATTACAGAGAATGAAAAGAACATGAACCTGCTGTTTGGTAAAGTTTTCAATGCATTTGGTACAAAACCCCTGTACAATCCAACCAAACCATCACGGTCCACAATACCTACACCACAAGATCCATGCACAATGAGCAGTGGTTTAATTTTGGAACCCAACTTTCACAATAGTTGATTTAATGGAACAAGAAAAGTTGTATAGTTAACCCATCCACTAACACCAAATGGAAAACATAAATGAAAAATTTCTGGAAAAAACTTTAAGGGAGAAGTTACTAAACAGCTTTAAAAATAATGTTCAGTGCGACAATGCCAATAACAATTTAATAAATCAATGTACACACCCAACACATCCTAAGACACTCAAGTGTAAAATAGTAGTAAATGAGGAGAGAGAGAGAGTGTTATAGAGAGAGGGCAGAGAAATATTTTACTATCATTTTACACTTGGATGTGTCTTTGGATGTACAATTTGGGCGTGTACATAGATAAATATGTCCATAACAATTTATGGTGGCAATCCTCAAACCTAACAATTAACATCTGTTACCTGGAAAGGCGTCAAAAAATGTCTTGTAAGGTGTTCCCTTCATTTGCATTTGTCTTCTCACTGTGTCCAAAGGATAGCACATGACAGTGGCAATAGTAGCCGACACCAGAGCTGTTAATAGGGATGCCTCTGTCCTCTTTTGATACTTTTCTGGCAAAGATTTTTTCACCCTACATTGGTCAAATAAAACAAAGTTCAAGTTTGAGAGGGAGGGGGTATTCTTATTCCATAAGCAATTAAAAAACAAAATTGTGGATTTCTTAAGCTTACAAGTCAAAAACGCAAAAATTCACAGCAATATAAGGAGCTATTCCAACAAGAGAAGGTCCAAGACCATTGTAGAAGGATGCAGCTCCTTCCTCTCTCAGCATGTTTAGGGCAACCTGAATCAATTAAATAAATAAACCCTCTACGTGGCAGAACTCTTCTTGTCATAAATACAGTTGATTTAACCAGTCTGACCTCTGTCATTGTTCGGTACCCCGGCTCAACTGCTAATCGTAACCTGAGCACATCTAGCGGGTATGTAACCTTTCAAGACACAGAGTCAAAGGATTAAATACTTAAGTGCATATACAGACAACCCTATGAACAAAAAAAGAACACATAAAACAAACAAAAGACCAAATTATACATATAATCACCCACATAGTGTCCATATGTGGTCCATAAGAATTTTTTATCACACGCACAAAGGCATGCACACAACACCCTGAGAAAAAACATTGAATTGTGATATATAGTACTAATGGTTTAAGTTTTACTTTTAGCATCCTCATCTGCAATATAACTTACGAAAGTTGAAGTCATGCCAGCACAAGCACCTGCTGCTAGTCTTCCGATAACAGAGAGCTCGCCATCTTTCCCTTTAAAAAGTTTCTGCGGTTCAAAGTAAGACACAAAATGAATGTTACGAACAGTATCAACTTTGAATGCATTTATTATACAGTGGTAAGGAATTCTTCACAAGGGTTCAGCATTACCTTGTAGGTTTCATAAGCAAACAATTGTACGGCGCTATAAGGTATGATGCGTATCACCTAGTTGAAAGAAAATCAGATCTAAGCAAAACTCAGCAACTTCTAAATCTAACCAACAAATTTGGTGGATAAAATTTAAGGAACTACTAATAGAAAATAGTTCATCGAAAAGTAAAGAAAAATAATGATGTAAAGGACCTGAGGAAGATTGCCTTTCCAGTAACCTTTCAATCCTTCTTCCTTCCCTATCAATGTTACAGCCTACAATTTATATACCAGAATATATCATCAGTAAAGATGAAGTAACAAACAAAACATGATGATCACGAACAAAGTTCACAATACTGTACAAGTCATTTGGAAAGACAAGAAGCCTATCATCTATATTACATAATACATTTAGCAACGATAAATTCTATATATTGAAAGAGAATCTAACAAGTTGTGGAAAGGAAAAAGTGAAAGATAATTAAAGAATCCCGCCATACACATGATTTGACATGGGAATGATTAATAAAATTAACCAATTGTTCTTATATTATATGATGAAAGATGAACATTCATCTTCTTCTTTGAGTAGCGAAATTTAATAGCCATATTCAAGACTTGAACAAACAATTAATATGCTACATATCATTCAATTTGAAGTCAAAAATTGAATTCTCAAACCAAGATGTATGTAATACTGACAAAAAAATTAAGTTGATGTGATCTCAAAACAAGATAGTCACTAACATTAAACAGGAATAGAGGCTTAAAGAGAAGATGAGAATCCATTTACACAAGGTAAGAACTTCCCCAAGAAAAACTACGAGTGGTTAATGACTATTACACTAACTTCACCTAAAAAGTCAGCTGTAATGTTATTCCATTAGGTTAACTACAAGCTAAAGATACTACTTCATTGATACATCCTGTCATTAATATCAGCCACAATAGGGTTGCAACAGAATAATGAACATAACTAAAAAAATGATCTAAACTAAGAAAATAGGCACTCATAAGTTGGCACCTTTCATGATTAAAGTATATAGAATCAAAAAAACTAAAACAACAGAATATATTCAGTGCAAAAAGTACTCGGAGTACAATGAAGAGTGATTAGATAAAGCAAAAGGTACCTCGATGAATCCAATTGCTTTCTTAGCACCCTCTTGCCCAGCTCTCAGTCCATGAGTCTGGAGATAAAACATATTAAATTGTTCAAATAACACTGAAAATCTAAGAAGAAGATAACTTGTTAATATAAACATTGCTCAGGATACGTACACATACGGGCTGATTTTAGCACACGGGAAAAACAAATAAATGATTTAACAGAGGATTTCCGGAATAATAGACAAATCTAGTTCATAAAAACCAAGACGTCAAATATAAATAGTTGCATTGATGTTTACTTCCATTAGAAAAGAGAAGCTTTGAATGTTTACGGTACTAAAGATGATTCAAATTGTTATCTTAACTGAAGAGTTAATTATTGTGATAAAGTTAATAAATAGAGTGTGCTTTGAAAAGGAAACACATAAGACCAAACGAGGAATTTTTATGTTTTTACAACCGACGGACTGTATCTAGGCTTCCACAAGTTGTTCTTTGGACATCCATATCTTTTCGTGTTTCTTTAACAGACCTATCTTCAGTTATAGTGGACAAGCAAATATGCACACAAAAAAGAGTTTGCTTATTAAAATTTAGTAAAAACAATTACTCAGAAAAGTGAAAGCCTTATATTTATTTATTCAATCATTAAATGTAGCTGAGCGCAACTGCGCAAGATACAATCCACATTAGAAACACAAACATTGAATAATCAAACAAATTTCAGATTAGAAACTCAGCATTTGATTAAATACAAGTATACAAAGCCATGAATAAAATAGTCTAACTACCTCAAATATCAGAGCATTTCAACTCAAGCGCATAGTCTGAACCCTAACTAACATAGTCATAAAATTCAACAGTTTTTCATTGTGGAAAACAAATTCATTTCAAAAACTACAGAAATGCTGATCCGACATTCCTAATCAGAACAAACAGAGCACAGATTCTAGACACTTAACCCCTTGGAAGCTGTGGGCCCAAGTGCAAATTAGGGTTCACATGCCCTAATTAAATTAAATTAAATTAAATGTACAAATTAGGATTTACATGACCTAATTAAATGAAGACGGAAAAGCTGAAAATAAAGAGGGTTGGACCCGAGAGATTCTTCCACGTGTCCCGAGGCAGAAGACACGTGGAAGCGACTCATTTTGGAAATTGATTGAGGGATTGGATTGGTGACTAGAAGGGCAGGACGATCTAGGCATTACTCTGATAACCAAGGGTAAATTTGGAATTTCCCCGAGGGCATGTGCCTATCACATGACAACTCTCTAGAAAACCCTATAAATATCCATTCCACTCTATTGGGAAGGAGACCTCTCTTCAGGACTTGACTCTTGGAAGATCGAAGGACATGGGCATTCTCTCTCAACACTCAAGAAGACTCTTGGAATCCCTGCTACCCTAACACGTTCTAGAAGTTCTGTCACGCGTCGTTGGAGTAATCGCACACATGTTCTTCCCCCTCTTCAATCAATCAATCAATTCCGTGCTCTTCGTGGATTTTTCCTTCTCAGTCAACACGAAACCCTACTCCTAACAAGGTACGATTTCCTTACCCACAAAAGCATAGTAATAATCATCTTATCCCAATAATTAGCAACAAAAGTAACTAAATCAGTCAATTCTTCAACAATGAACAATAAATTCAAGCCAAAATTGGGGAAATTAACCTGCATAAGAAGCTTGATTCGATCGAGAGGTGCCGTAACGGATTTGGCAGCTGCTCCGGCAATAGCACCGGCGGCAAAGAGCGCGGCCTCTTTAGGCACCAAGGCGACGAAAGCAAGAGGATGCTTCAAGAGCTGCGGCGTAGTTGGCGCGAATTCTCTCTCCCCTCTCTTGCCCGCCATAGAAACACAAGCAAAACCACCACCAGCGTCGGCAGTAGCATTGAGATTTGTGAGGCATTTGTTTCGGCATTGGTCATAATTAGGTTGTTGGATGAAATTTGCACCAGTGTGTGAAGAAGGATCCAGACCGGGAATGTCTCGCCAAACCAGCACGGCTCGGTCGTCTTCTTTCGTCTTCATCGGCGGGACAGATGAAGAGAATATGAAGAAGATATAGTTCCCTCTGTTGAAGATAAGGTAATGGATTCAGACTTTATAGTTGCAGAAGGAAGGAGAGAGACCGTCACTATGATGGAATTAAACGGAACGAAGTGTATTGTATTATATTCTCTGCTTTTGGCTTTTTGTTAACCACTATAATTTGTTTAGTTCAACTCTTTTTTGTTGTTTTGGTTTTCCAAGGTATGTCCGTCCAAGACGGAGGTAGTATTAAATTTATTTTTAAGTTAATTAATTGACTAATAAAATATTGATATGCAGACGAAATTTTATTTGTATCAGCATTCTATTTATCAATTAAACAATTTACTAACAAATAAATTTCATGTTAACTGAATCTGTCCAAGTCGGCCAAAGTTGGGACATCGAAATCGAGACCAATTGCTTAAGCCCTCCCACTCAAGCCAACAGGTTTGTTTAGTTCAACTAATGAACCATCATTACATCATGGAATATTATTTTGTGCTCCTAAGTGTTAAACTATGAGCAGTTTATTAAAATTACATTTTATGTATACACCTTTAGCGATGGTTCGGTCTGTCGCTTGCGAACCGTCGTTTTAATTTTTAGCGACGCATCGAACCGTCGCCATAACATATAAACCGATAATAGTCACGGATCAAATCTTTGTCCGTTCCATAGCTAAAGATGGTGAGTAGGGTACGTAAAATAAAGGATTTGTTTGGCTTAGTGTTCTAATTTGGTTGTTTTTTTTTTCTTTTGTTATTAAGTTTATAATGAAAAGAAATGGACAAAAAACTTGATCACTTTTTTTACTAAAATACCTTCTCCAACTCAGAAATTCAGAAATGAACTTGTTTTTAGAAACATTTTTTTTAACAAACGAAACAAATTGTGCAAACACATCAAATCAAACGTACTTTATTTTCCCCTCAAAATTAATAATCTCCACAGTTCTCTTAAGAATTCTTGTGAGGAACCATGCATTTATTTAATAAAGAAATTGATCATATTTGAGAAGTTTTCAAATCACAGCCACTTATTATATACAGGACAGGCGCCCATACATAAGTTTTAATAAATAAGAAAAGGTAAAAATATTGAGGTTTAAATTATTGTAAATGAATAAAACGTGAAAATTAAAGACAAGCAAGTGCACCACATGAGCAACCACCAAACTTTCCAAAAGTGCAAACCCCACCACGGATTCTGATGTTATTATCAATTTCAACTTTAGGAATAGAGTTATTCTACATGAACATGGAAATTGAATATGATTATATTTGAATTTCACTTATTTATATTTTTATCCATTATTAAGGGTCAAAATACAATTAAATAAAATTTAAATATACTCATGTCTAATTTTCATGTCCACTTTTTATTTCCACATAGAGTTTTTGTTAGGAATATACTAAGATGATATTTGTTTGGGTTTTAAAAGCTCTTAATAGTTGTGCCTCTTATTCGGTCAGAGACACAATTTATTGTTTGATAAAAAATTTTATGTCTCTTAATACCTCTTAAACAAGAGTCCCGATATATTTCCATCTAGAAGATCCTTATAATTTAGACTCACCCAAATTTTACTCTATTACTTATCGTGTGGTGTGTATACTATTACCCTATGACAAAGTCACACGTTGAGGCGTGACTCAAAAAATTACTTTCTAATATATGATAATTAGAAACAATTTTAGTCACTCCGTTGATTTTTTTTTTAATTTTTTAATATACGGGGTATAATTAAAATTTATAACTTTTCAATCACATATCACTCTTACTCCTTTATATATTTATTTTCCTCTAATCTTTTTAAAATAAATAATAATATAATTTATATTATTTTTTAAAACAAATAAGGAATTAAGTATTTATAAACAAATTTGTGATTAAAAATGTATATGAGTGGTCAATAAGATGCACGTATGTATATATGTTTTATATATGCAATTAGAAATTAAAGTGCAAAATTATCCCAAAAAAATTGACTCGTGGTGCTGCACCTGAACTCCTGCTAAATTATTAATTTTTGATTTCGTACTACTATATCAATTATAGTCGACAATTGAATTAATCTAATTGATCATAAATTAATATATAATAATTACAAAAAACGACGAACTTAAATTAAAATGAATCTCAATCGCCAAGAAAAAAAGAGAAGCGTGGGGGAAGAAGCATATAAGAAAGTTATAGTCTATACTTCCCACGGGTTGAAAGCTGTTAATTTAATAAAACAGTTAGATTAAAAGCAAAGGCAAATAGTAATTCCCATTTATTCATATTGCACTGTAAAATTAAAGAAGAAAAATATTTTGTTGTCGCAAGTACTCACAAATACAATATAGAAGGGGTAAAAAAAACATCAATCAAATGCTTCAGAAGCCTATACATGGCCACTGAACTATAGCTTAATTTTGCCTCGTATCTTCAATGAAACTTCGATATATGAATCCAATCATTGTACGGACCATCTCATGAAATTTGAATCAATGCAAATACTTCTTCTGTAGATATTCAAGATATATCGTTGATCATTTCTCTCACGTGAGTCCAAGAAATTCAATGAAAGAATAAACAATGCATCCAATCCGTTGAATATCGATCCTCACTTCAACTCAAAAGTTCCCAAAAACCCCAAAATCTGCGTCAAAAATTGTTAACCCCGAGTTAGGACATGCACTATATATATTGCAAGGAGTGGTTAACATAAAGTGAATTTTATGGTAAGTTCACTTCACGATTACTGATCTGATCTTTGACACGCAGCGGAGAGATCACCCTCCCCTTTTGTGTGTCAAAGATTGTATTGAGCATGAAGTGAACTTTGAAGTTCTCCGGATATGTAACATCTGAGTAAATTATTTATGTACCTATCAAACTCAGAATATTCCTTCAGTTGATGAGTCAAGTCCCAAGTTGATACCATTTCCTTGGTCACCTGGGAAATATTTTTAAGAGAACAAATTACATAAGAACTTGAATTTCAAGATGCTTGAAGTTTTTATTGGAAATTAACAAAATATATTGTTGAAATGCTTACTGATTGGTCTGGTGGAAATGAAAAAGCATGTCCCAATAACAATGTAGCATAGTAGAAGAACAAATCCTTTCATATAGTGAGAAGTGCCATCCTGTAAGATAAGCAGAAATGTACTTTAATTTCTATACATGATGAATGCATATGGTTTTTTTTTCTTCATTTATTGCATTGACTAAGGGATGGCTAGCTATGTTGTGCTGCTGATACATGGTTAAAAAATAAATTAAACAATGGTGTCATTACCTGCAAAGTGAAGGCTGTGACAATAATTGAAAGAGCGAGCGACCCGGTTTCAAGGAGATTGAAATCAAGATCCATGTTGATACCCAATATCCAAGCAAATATTACACTTACTGGAACCTGTGTTCATATTTAGATTATTAAAAAACTTGTGTTCCAAATACTTAATCAAAGACTGATAGGTACTTGAATTATGAAGGCTTACCACAAACAAGGCAATTTGAGTTGCAGAACCCAGAGCAACACCCAAAGTTATATCCTGCATTTATGCACAAATTTAGCGTACATGAGAAATTAAAGAAGTGATTAAAAGATTAGGAAGGGAGAGCGGTATATGCATTACTAACCAGCTTGTTCTTAAAAGCAAATATGACAGCTCCAGCATGCTCTGCTGCATTTCCAACAATGGGTAGTAAGATGATGCTAATGAAGCTGACAGAAATGCCCCAAGATTCTGATGCATCCTGTTAGCGATGAGGATATTAACACAAATCAGTAATGTTTATACTTGAACAATGATCAAAATTAGGTTTCCTTGTATACCAATCATGTTACTACCATGAAGTGTGTGGACCTCTATATAAATATACACACACACACACACACACACTTGGATATTACTTTTACTTGGTCGAAAATCACTTTAAATGTGACACTGTTTTTAAAAACTCCTTAAAACAAACAGACCTATAATTTTGTGGTATACTGCAGAGGTTCCCTAAATTGAAATCCACTTGCTATGTTTCATATATGCAAAATAATTTCAGAAGTCTCAAAATCACCAAGTAAAATACTCCATCACAAATTGAAAATTAAGTTGAGAATGGTTTAGTCACCTCGATAGTGCCTACAACATATTCAGACAACACTGCTATAACACAAGTCATCCCAACTAGCCAAGCGAATCCACTCCAGAATCCAATTACAGGTGTTTCTCCCAAAATCAAATCATCGTCCTCTTCTTCCTGATCACAAACGTACTTATAACTTAGTTAAATTACATTTGCAAATTATGACATAAATAAATCAAATAATTGGACCAAAGAATAAAACTAAGTCAAGACTAATCACCTCTTGCGCTTGGAAAAATTCCCGGTGTGTCCACAACTGGAAGACGAGGTAAGCAATATATGCAATCAGCATTAGTATGCAGCTTACTCTTGACAACTGTAGTGTCGCCTTTGAAGTATAGGCAGCGGAGTCCCCAGCGCATCGGAACATCAAAGGGAGAATGTGGCATAATAATGCTAGCAACAAAAGGGCTGAGTTCACATCGGCTTGTTTCTGTTAATCACATTCACCAATATATCATATATATTTAAAGGGGTCCGATTATTATCCAAATTATACGAATAAAAAATAAGTAAAACAATTACATACCCTGTCATATTTTTGGTCCTTGTGTAGATTGGCAAGGCCACCACAGAAAAGAGAAGTTCCAAGAACCAAAAGGAGGTTTGAAAGAATGGAACCCAAGAGAGAATACTTGACAACATCTACTTTGTGTGCCCATAGAGCAAATATTGCTATTATAAGCTCTGTGGCATTTCCACATGTTGCATTTAGAAGCCCTCCCACTGTGCACAATATCGTAATGAATTAGTGTTGAGAAATCAAGCTCACAAAAATACACTAAGATAAATACAAACTCACTATTGTATGCAATGTTCTAAAAGGCGCTAGGCGCTAGGCGGGAGGCGGGAGGCAGGGGCCTGGGCGGGGCCTAGGCGGGATTTTTTATTTTAAATCAATTTTAATATTTTGTCTTACATTTATCCAAACAAAACAATAATAGAAAGCAAAATAATCTATAATAAAGATAATAAAGGCATTTGCTTAAAGTTCAATCACATATCCATATTGCTAATGTCAAAGTTCAAACACAAACATGCAGTTGTTCAAAGTTCAAACATATTTTTAACGTATTAGTTTTATTCATAAACAAGTTTCTATTAAATAATAAAATTTAAAATTTCAAGAATTTAATTCAATATTAAAACTTAAGAAACTAAACATAAATTTAAGATTTATATTGAATTAAACTAAATATTATAAATGTATCACCGTTTATATAATTTGAAGTTGGTACAAGTTCAAAAAATTATAACTATAATAAAATTATCTATTTTGACTTGATATTGTTCACTTATTGTTGTAATTTGATATGCTACAACCTATATTATGAATATGGTAAATTATTAGAAAAATAAATATATCAATATTTGGTTTGGGTAGTTATTAAAAAAAAACCTCTCCGCCTATACCCCACCTAAGCCCCGCCTAATTTACTATGAGGATTTTTTTGCCGCCTTGAGCCTAGGTGAGAGGCTTGGGGGCCTAAGCGCTGGTGGGGGTTCAGCGCTGGCGGGCGCCATGGGGACCTAGCGCCCAGCAAAGACCTAGCTGAGACACAAGGGATTTTAGAACATTGACTGTATGAGATAAAATAATAACATAAGAATTTTTACATGGAAACTCAACTGGAAAAAACCACGGGTAGAGATCTCTGAAATACACTATGAAAATAATATAGAGAATACAAACTCTCTACTAAGAAATAAACTAACTATTTATTTTCTCTATATCCTCGCACTCTATTTGCTCTAACTGAGCTTTTCTTCTCTCTCGGATGCTTTGCTTCTCAACTGATGGTGTGTCTTGGCTTGTGAGGATGGGTGTCCTTTTATAGTGCAACGCAAGAGACAAGCTCCCCATTTTATGGCTGCCAATACCAAGCAATGAGATTTTGCTTTGATAATGTGGGCAATGAAATTAATTATTCCAAGACTTTGATAGCATGCATTTATTGAGGGTTCTACTGACCAACCAGATGGGAGCTAATATTCAAAAATTAGTTTAATAAACAATGCTCGAGTGAATTTTATCCCAATTGTTTTTGAACCCTCCGTATTGATTAAAAGAGAGAGAAAGAGAGAAATTAATAAAATGGGATAACATGTGGTTTGGCAACTTAAAACATTTAAAAAGTACTATGTTTTCTTTATATATTTTTTCACATTGAGCCCTGAGGGACGATAAGTGATTTAAAAAAGTAAGTATAATGAAATTTCACAAATTTAATTTCTAATTTCTTAATTTTATAGAAACTCTAAAAGACATGGAAAGAGGTGGTGATGAGTATGCCACTTTAATGTTAAACTTTTCACCGAAATTTTAAACGGTTTTATCAGAAAGTTTAGATTGAAATCGCTCACAAACCTAATTATGTCCAATAAGCAAAAATAATTGAGAGGGTTTAAAAGCTTCAAGGGTCAGAACAACAAGTTTCTATATATTTTTCCCTCAGAAAATAAATAGGCGAATCAAATTCATCAATGTTAAGTTTTCATATCATGAAGGTTAGCTATCACCAAGGCCATTCTTGAGCACGGACGGGAGGGTCGACTGTCCTGGACCCTGATCAGGGGGCTCAATTTTATATATATATATATATATATGTGTGTGTGTGTGTGTGTGTGTGTGTGTGTGTGTGTGTGTGTGTGTGAAATTAAAAATATAAATATATAATGATATAGGTATACAAAATTAATTTTCAAAGCCCAGTAAATTTTTAAGGACTTATCTGGAGTTTGTAAAAGCTTTGGATTATTTTCCTAATGTTTCAGTTGTTTACACGGTATTACTAACTATTCCTGTGACTATGACATCCGTTAAAAGAAGTTTTTCGAAGAAATTGATGAAAAATTATTTGTCGTCGACTATGACACAAAAAATGTTAACTGGGTTGCAACCATGTGCATAGAGAAGGATATGCTCGACAAGCTTGATTTTGAACATTTGATTAAATATTTTGCTTTTAGAATAATAGAAGAAATATCTTTCAATGAATGTATTCTCATATATTTTGTGTAGTCGAAATTCTCATATAATTTTGTTGTAGTCGAAATTCTTGTATAGTTTGTTGTAGTCGAACTATTATGTTTTAAGCTCCGGAAAAACATTTTTTTGGATACAACTTGTAATTTTTATTTTTTTGTTGACAATGTTTCGAAAAGGGTCTCATTTTCATTTTTCGCCATATACGCCACCAAAATCTCATGAACGGCCCTGGCTATCACCATCATTTAAATAAGCATACAATACAATAGAAACACAAATATAGACTACACTTGGGTAATTGACATGAATTATATCAAATAACTAACTACCATAATATTTAAACACTAAACAATATGGCTACGCTTGTTTGCAGGTTTAGAGTATGGAACTGAATTGTTGGTTATTATTTAAAAATAATTCTGTGTTTGTTTTGTTATCTATGTACTGGACAATTACTACCTCATGTGAGATACTAACAAGAGGGGGGAATAAAAATGAAAGCTGAAGACGCTGAAAAAATGTAATTAAAAAAATATTACTGCAAAAAATTGATTAGAAGCTATAAGCTATCGAGTGGAATTACCTGTCGGGCCAGTGTAAAAAGCAATTTGTCTGCATTTACAAGAACACAAAGAACAAATACAGATACAATCAGTGCCATAATTGGTGTCTCTATATGATAAACTATACAAACCAAACCAGCATATATATATTCTATATACAGTTCAAAAGATTGAATACAGAAAATCAATTCCTTACTCGGTCAGAAAACTGATACGCTCCGCAAGCGGGGTGAGTCCAAGTAAGCTCAAACCAAAAACCCACGGCTGTTTATAAATAAATAATTTTGAATTAATAACTATCATAATCAAATTAAGAAGTAATTTATTTAATTAATTGATTTCTGAAAATCACTGTTCCATTGAAATAAGAACACTAATTAATTTTGAAAAATACAGTGAAATACTCACCCTTCCAAAGCCACAATAATGGGTAATAATGGCGAGGGGAATGGCAGGAAAGAGGACGGAAAGCTTAGTTCCCAAAATGACCTCTTGAAGGTTAGCTAAGAAATTTCGAAGGAGGCTAATTGGGACTTTGGAGACAAGGGCAAGATCGGATTTCTTGCGAAGGGAAGAAGTGGACATGTTATGTGCTGTCCGCCCATGCCTAATATTCTCCCTGCTCAACCGCTTCACATTTCCGTTCTCCAGTAGCCATGGTTCTACGGTTGTTGAGGACGCCATTTTTAATTACTATTTTCTCTCTCCTCTTTTTCTAAATTCTATCTTTATACACAAAAAAATGGCAGGACATTAGCGGCCATAGCTAATCCATCTCCTTCCGTTCAATAAAAGATTTAAGAGGTTGAGTTGGGGCTGTCATTTTAACTGACATTTTTTTTTTTTTTTTTGCTTAATCAGGAATTTAAAATAGTTATAAGTTAAATTTAAAAAATATAACAAATTAATACTCTACTCACTAACTAATTGGTTTACAAATATAAAGAAAGTAGTAGTTGAATACCTAATTTATTTGAGTATGAATATAATATAAATTCAATCACTATTTATTAATAATATTAATTAATAAAATAAGTATGTATAAGGATAATTACTAATTATCGCTTTATAATTTTAATTATAAATAGAAAATAGTTATTGAGTTTATATTATATTTCTACTCAAATAAATTACATATTCAATTACTACTCCTAGATTACATCATGTACTATTCCTTATATTAGTCTACTATCATAATTCTTTATATTTGTGAACAAATTAGGGAGTGAAGTATTAATTAGCTATATTTTTTTAATTTAAATTATAACTATTTTAAGTCCCTAATTAAGTCAAATTTTTTTATGTTGGCCGCTAAAGAGTAGCGACCAACATAAAAGAGCGTGCACATAGCTAACAGAAACTATGGATCATTTCTCATATATATATATATATATATAGGAGAGTTTTTCCATATATAGGTTTGTTGTGAGAAGCTGTCTAACAACCCTTTTTGGGCCAGTTGATAAACTTATTGGAAGGTTTGAGATTGAAACATAAATATACCAATGAAAGCACAACTTATGCAGGCTTTTATTTTAATATGAGGACCCCACATAGTCAACATATGTTGTCGGTTTATTGAAATAAAATGAATTTTAATATTAAATAATGCTGACGTAATAAGCGACGACATTGTAAATTTGTGCTTTTTTATAAAATACTCCCGGTCGCACAAGCTCTTACGGTACGTAAAAAAAAAAAAAAAAAAAAAAATCAAACCTAAGACAACCTCTTACTAAAGCACAAGTTCTTCAAGTTCTTTTATTTATTTATTCCAAATAAAATATTTGTTATTTTTATAACTCTTTCATTTAATAACAAATAAAGAATTATAATTCAAATAAAAAATAATATCCTATTTTATAAAAATATATTTTATAAATTTTTATTTCTATTTTTATAAAAATATTTTATAAAAAATAAAGAATATAAAATATTTTATAACAAATAAAGAATATAAAATATTTGTTATTTTATTTGCTATTTGTTATAAAAATATTTTATAACAAATAAAGAATATAAAATATTTTATAACAAATAAAGAATATAAAATATTTGTTATTTTTATTTGCTATTTGTTATAAAAATATTTTATAACAAATAAAGAATATAAAAAATTTTATTTGCTATTTTTTATAAAAATATTTTATAAAAATAAAGAATATAAAATATTTTATAACAAATAAAGAATATAAAATATTTCTATTTTTATTTGCTATTTGTTATAAAAATATTTTATAAAAAATAAAGAATATAAATATTTTATAACAAATAAAGAATATAAAATATTTGCTATTTTTATTTGCTATTTGTTATAAAAATATTTTATAACAAATAAAGAATATAAAATATTTTTATAAAATAGCAAATAAAAAATTATAAAATATATTTTTATAAAATAGGATATTATTTTTATTTGAATTATAATTCTTTATTTGTTATTAAATGAAAGAGTTATAAAAATAACAAATATTTTATTTGGAATAAAGAAATAAAAACTTGAAAGAACTTGTGTGTCAATAGTAAGAGGTTGTCTTAGGTTTGATTTTTTTTTTTTTTACAGTAAGTAAAGAGCTTGTGGCGGCTAAGAGTATTTTATAAAAAAAGCAAATGAAGTCAATTTGTTTATTCTGGGCATTATTTAATATTAAAATTTATTTTATTTCAATAAACCGACAACATGTCGATTATGTATGTGGGGTCCTCATATATTAAAATAAAAGCTTAGTACAAGTCATGTTTCATTGGTATATTTATGTTTCAATCTCACCTTCCAATAAGTTTATTAACATTCAAAAGGGGTTGTCACAGACGCTTCTCATGGCAACCGGGCTTAATGGAAGGGCTCCTATATATAAAGATAACGCCTTAAATAGCATAATTTTATCAAAACGACGTAGTTTTGGAGGGACGCTATGACATTTTTGTAAATACCATGTGACGCCCCAAAATAGGTCCATTCCACCCAACCCATTTCGAGTCGCCAAATACATGGTATGTAAATAACTACAACTTCAATAATACAAATGTCGTGTGAAATAATACAATAATACATAATGTGAGTTTAAATACGAGATATTATTGCTCTAGACAATATCCACACGCAAATAAATCCCCATCATCATTATTGATACATTATTTTACAAAATGGTGAGGACTACTAAACAACTCTCTCTGTAACCTTCATTCCATACCCCGACTCGATCCCGCTATGTTTCTCACCTCCCGAGAAGAAAATGGAACAACAAGGAAAAGGGTGAGCTCAACTAGCCCAAAGAAAATAATATTATGACTAAGATAATATACAATAAATTATCGTTAGTCTTCAACAGGAAAAATCTAATGTAATACAATAGACAACAAGTTTTAGATCAACAAATGCAATGGAAACAAAGAATCCATTAGAAGAGTCACGTAGAGAATGAATTCTACTATCTTCTAAGATTTAAAAGTCCATCATCAATATTTTATCCTCAGAATAACAATCAATATACATCTTTAATCATCTTTGCACTACAGCCAAAGATATTCATTTCAGATCACCTTGATTGGTCATGTTCATCTCAACACTGCTCATCTTTGCACTACGGCCAAAGAGATTCATCGCTTAATCATTCATCTTTGCACTACAGCCAAAGATATTCATCAATTTAATCATTCATCTTTGCACTACATGTGCCAAAGATATTCATCAAGTATCACCATTAAGGACCGAGGATGATGAAAAACATTTTTAAGAACTAATCCAAATGAGATAGAAGGACAAATATTAGGATTCGAACAACGGTTTATCCAAGATCAATAATACTTCATAATAAACGATTTTGAAGCGTAACTCAAAAAATAACGATCAAAACATGGATCCAATCAAAGATAGTAGAATTAAATAGACATCTTGGACAAAAAAGAAAATTTTTATTTTTCGGTGAATAGTCTCAGATTTGTGAATAAGGTCAGATATCGTGAATAAGTGAATACGTGAATAAGTAACCCCACACAAAAAGATAGAAATTTCACAAAAAACATCTTCACGCTTCGTGAATAAGAACTCGTGAATAAGAACTCATGAATAAGAATCTCGTGAATAATAACTCATGAATAAGAACTCGTGAATAAGAAACTTATGAATAGTAACCCCGACATGAAAAAGTTTCAAATTTGATAAAAAGTTCAACAAAGATTTTGGCATAATGATATTGAAGAAAATAATATCATTTCATGAAAGAAATAACATCCCTTACCTCAAAATAACCGTATTTCCGATCGAATTTCTAGATATAGTCGATGACAAAAACTCGCACCAGATAAAGAACACTCAAAGTATACTCACAAGAATACGCTTCGATAATATAGAGAGAGAAAGAGAAAAACTTAGTTTCGTGTGATTTTCAATTCTAACTTAGCCTCTATTTATAGGAAAATGTTTAACGCCTAAAGAGACTAAATTAATAAAATATATTATTATTTATTCAAAATTCTACCCACATGTTTTGAAAACTCTAGCATGCCTTCTTTGGTCAAAACATCAGCCACCCATGTGCCAACAACCACAAAAAACGTTTTTCTTATATAAAATAATTAAAACTTCCAAAATCAATTATATTTTAACTCCTAACTTCAATAATTCATGATAAATAACCCTTTTGTCGAAAAAATTCGAATCTCGCGACTTTTTATAGGAAATTCAATTTCTACAACTTTCCAGAAGGAAGTTTTTCCAAATTCCAAACAAAAATTATCCAAATCCATAAATGAGTGATTTTACGCCTATAATCAATTTTTTTGTCAAGAATTGTGTCCACCGACACACAAAACATATGTTAAACATTTAATGCCACAAAATACTCTTCCTCCTCATATACTCATATATCCCACATTCATTATAAAATATCACCGTTAATATATTATTAAAATAATATATTTAAATGAATTATTTTATCGTAAAAAGATAAAATATTAATTTTCAACAATTGTCACATTAAAAATTTTCTCCATCTATATCCACATAAAATAAATATTTTCTTTATCATAATAATCAATAATTAATTATTTAAAATAATATTATGTAATCACAAGATCGACAACCGTGCCGCTCCTGTGAGAAAGAGGGGCTTTCCAATAAGGATTTCTCCTCATACGCCGCAATTAGGTGACCAAACCTCTCTTAGATGTAACTTTCTAGACATTGCCAATAATGTTATCTCGATAATATTATTCAAATAATATGAATTATTGATTTGATAATGGAAAATACCGTGTAATGACAATTATCAAAAACAAATGATACCAAATATCAACGCAAACAATTATTGAATCAATATAATATTGAACAAGAATTCATCGTAATAATTATCGAGTAAGTGCCTTCTTACGTAAGGATCAATAATTCAACAATACTGTGTAATACCGGTATGCATCAGGCAACCACGCCAGACATCAGATTTTAACCACCGTGTAATCCAACAAAAGGTGTTAATTCAGAATAACTACGCCAAGTTATTTATAAAAGCTCAAACTTGTCATTTTCTTCATCCAATCGCTTATTTTGTTATGGGGCCCATAATTGATCGCTACCGTCGCATTTAATATTCTCCGACAAAAAAGAATATTCCACCACCAAACGAATATTCCCAAACAAAAATAAATATTTTAATAACCACTTGTTTATTTTGTAAAATTGCACATTTCACCCATAACCAAAGCATTATATCAAATTACCACCTTATTAATCAAGAATAATAATTAGAGGAAATTTGATTTTTATTTATAAAAATTTGGGGTCTTACAACCTCCCTCCTTATGAAATTTCATCCTCTAAATTCGACGCGACGTATTCGGTGTATCGAAAAGATGAAGATACCTCGCTTTCATTTCCGCTTCCAACTCCAAGTGTCATTTCCTCAATAGCATGGTTTCTCCACAAAACTTTAACTTGTGGTATGACCTTCAGACGTAGACATGCTTCTTCCTATCCAAAATCTTGACAGTACCTCCTCGTATGTTAAGTCTTCATTATCTCGTCTCGGTTCTAACTCAATAATGTGGTTCGGTCGTCCACATATTTACGTAACATCGATACGTGAAAAACGTTATGAACACGCCATACTTAAGCAGTAAAACGAGTCTATAGGCCACGCTCCTACTTTCGATCGAGAATTTCAAATGGATTAATAAATCAAGGTTTGAGCTTTCCTCACATCGCCGATTCTCGCTTTTGAAATAACAACTTTCGCACCTCCTTCTTCAAATTCATCACTCCGTAGTGTAGCTCGAGCGATTTTAACTTTATCGATTAAAAGTCGATTCTACTCAGATATCATCACGTGAGTCCCTAGAGTCTTTAACTCTATCTTCATCATTTGTAAGTTATACGAGATGAGTCTTTGACAATATCGCACGTCTGCATCAGATAACGATCTTTTTACTCAACACGCCGCCTATCACGCTCGCTTTTCCAGTGATGGTATGGTCGTAACATGTGCAAAATGAGTCTCTTCTTAAGTTCTTCAAGCTCTTCCCACATTCCGTGCTCCATTCGAATTTTGTATCTCTACGAGTCACCGAAAGTTAATGGAATAGCGATTTGAGAAAATCTTTCCACGAATCTCCGATAATAACCAACTAAGCTTCAGAAAGCTACGATTTCGACATCGATTTAGGTTTGTTCTCAATCGTGACTCATATCCCAATCTTGGATAAGACGTCACAATGACACCTATCGGTTTTACTATCGCACGAATATGGCGTCCCCTACGAGAGAGTCCGGCTTTGGTGTATTCCACAAAGGAAGTCATAAGATAGAGGCTCAGTATCAACCTCTATAGTTGGGTTTTTAACTCTCAAGTTTAATAGAGCCATTCGATATGAGATTTTAGAAATGGGTTTTGTACCGGTTCAAAGTCGATACAAAATTCAATATCACACTTTGGGAGTAAGCCAAGAAATTCTTCAGAAATACGTCAGAAAATCAATAACAACAAGAATATTATTCAAATCTGACGTGTCTTTATTCAAATCCATAACATGGACTAAGAAAACTTGACATCCGTAATAAACGAATGACTTCATGGCTTGATATAAAAATGTTTGACTACAATGGTTTGATTGCTTGAATTCAATAACAAAGTTGCTTAGGAATATGAAAACTAACAACCCACAAAAGCAATCAATTTGGCATGATGAGTAGTTAACCAATCAATCCCTAAAATCACATCAAAAGCAAGTATCTTTAAAGAGATAAGATCAATGTAATGTGATAGTGCCAACTGAATCAAGCAAGATTTCAAACAACGGATGTAATGAAAGTTTCTCCCAACTGAGTCTCCATAAATAGGTCAAAGTCTAATTTCTCCGTAGTCAAGTTCAAACGTTGAGTGCAAGCAAGAGAGGTAAAAGAATGGGTAGAACCGGTATCTAGTAAGGTATAAACTTCGCAAGAATTATAATTAACTAACCTGTGTTAAACTCATTCGGGTTTCTCGCATTTTGACCGGTCACGACAAACGCTCTTCCAGGAACCGTTGACTTTGACTTTTCTGGGACATCCTTTTGAGTCACCATTCCCGTTGAACTAGGTTTTGCTATCGTACAATCTCGAGCGATATGTCCTTCCTTTCCACAATTATAGCATACCTTGAATTGTTGTGGGCAGTTTGGACTGATATGTCCCTCCTTCCCGCATTTGTAACATCTAACTGGCGGTCTTTCTCCTCCCCTAGCATTTGTTGTTGGCGCTGGTGCTGCTGTTGATGTCTTCCCGTCATTGTTGAATCTTCTCTTTCTGAAATTTCCACTTGAGTCACCTTTCCTATTATCATGTCCACGATTACCACCGGAGTGGTTACCGCCTTTGTCCATATTCTTTCCTCCTCGCTGGTTATCATTGTTCGATGACTACCACCGGTTGTGGGTCCCTCGGTTGAGTATACTCACTATCTCGCCTAATAATCGAGCCCCATTGACAACATCGAATATAGAGAAAACTTATGAGAGATAAGGTATTGATTTAATCTCGGGTTTTAGACCCTCAAAAACATACGCCGTCATTCGCTCCTCATTCTCCACCAAATGAGGTGAAAACTCGAATAACTCGCGAAACTTCGCCTCGATCGAGACACCGCCATGTTATTTCGCTCGAGTCTAATAAACTCCACTTCCTTCATATGATTTAATACTTTCAGAAAGTACTTGTCATTGAACAGTTTTTCAAATCTTTCCCAAGACATGTTGAGTGCATCCGGTTGGTACGCTTCACGATTCCCACCAAGAATCGCTTCACCACGAACATAAACATAAAGGTGGCGAATGGAACCTTTGTTCCTCCGCATCCCAAGACATCAAATATCTTGGTAATTTGCTTGACCCACGTTTTTCTTCCTTGATCGGATCCGCTTTCCATGGAAATCTGGTGGTCCCAACTCTTTGAATTGTTTGGCCGTGACAAACCGCGTGTTACTATCATTTCCACCCGTATTTTGTACACGAAGTCTCCTCGTCCGATTTTTGCATGAATCGCAAAAAGCTCCTAAACATTCCATCGCTCATCGCTTGCTTCAGAAGTGTTGTTCATGAGGAGGAACATTGCCACTGCTGCACGCTCTCCTCGTTGGTGAGTAAAGGTTGCTCCTCCACTGGCCTCATTTACTCCATTGTTAATATTCAGTAGTCGACATTCTCAAACATCATCATAAAACAAGGGTTAATTAAATAAATTAACATGTCACATAATATCCCTATATTATGATCGACCAACAAATAAGCTTAGGTAGGACACACTAGCGAAGGATTTACTCTGCCTCTCCTCCTAGTTCTATTCCCCGATCTCCGCCAGAGATCATATCCCTAAGCTCGATACCAACCGTGACGCCCCAAAATAGGTCCATTCCACCCAACCCATTCTCGAAGTCGCCAAATACATGGTACGTAAATAACTACAACTTCAATAATACAAATGTCGGTGAAATATTACAATACATAATCGTGAGTTTAAATACGAGATATTGCCGCTCAGACAATATCCACACGCAAATAAATCCCCATCATAATTATTGATACATTATTTTTTACAAAATGGTGAGGACTACTAAACAACTCTCTCTAACCTTCATTCCATACCCCGACTCGATCCTCGCTATGTTCTCTCCCCGAGAAGAAAATGGAACAACAAGGAAAAGGGTGAGCTCAACTAGCCCAAGAAGAATATTATGACTAAGATAATATACAACAAATTATCGTTAGTCTTCAACAGGAAAAATCTAATGTAATACAATAGACAACAAGTTTTAGATCAACAAATGCAATAAAATAAAGAATCCATTGTAAGAGTCACGTAGAGAATGAATTCTACCGCCTTCTAAGATTTAAAAGTCCATCATCAATATTTTATCCTCAGAATAACAATCAATATACATCTTTAATCATCTTGCACTACATGTGCCAAAGATATTCATTTGTATCACCAATTGGTCATGTTCATCTCAACACTGCTCATCTTTGCACTACGGGCCAAAGAGATTCATCGCTTTAATCATTCATCTTTGCACTATGTGCCAAAGATATTCATCAATTTAATCATTCATCTTTGCACTATGTGCCAAAGATATTCATCAAGTATCACCATTAAGGACCGAGGATGATGAAAACATTTTAAGAACTAATCCAAATGAGATAGAAGGACAAATATTAGGATTCGCATACAACAGCTTTATCCAAGATCAATAATACTTCATAATAAACGATTTTGAAGCGTAACTCAAAAATAACGATCAAAACATGGATCCAATCAAAGATAGTAGAATTTAAATATATCTTGGACAAAAAAAAAAATTTTCATTTTTCTATGAATAGGCAGATTTATGAATAAGGTCAGATACGTGAATAAGGGTCAGATACGTGAATAGTAAACCCCACACAAAAAGATAGAAATTTCACAAAAAAACATCTTCACGCTTCGTGAATAAACTCGTGAATAAGAATCGTGAATAAGAATCGTGAATAATAATAATGAATCGTGAATAAGAACTCATGAATAGTAATCCCGATATGAAAAAGTTCCAAATTTGATAAAAAGTTCAACAAAGATTTTGGCATAATGATATTGAAGAAAATAATATCATTTTCATGAAAGAAATAACATCCCTTACCTCAAAATAACCGCATTTCGATCAATTTTAGATAAGGTCGATGTAAACTCGCATCAGATAAAGAACACTCAAAGTATACTCACAAGAATACGCCGATAATATAGAGAGAGAAAGAGAGAAAACTTAGTTTCGTGTGATTTTCAATTCTAACTTAGCCTCTATTTATAGGAAAATGTTTAACGCCAAAAGGAGACTAAATTAATAAAATATATTATTATTTATTCAAAATTCCTACCCACATGTTTTGAAAACTCTAGCATGCCTTCTTTGGTCAAAAACATCAGCCACCCATGTGCCAACAACCACAAAAAAACGTTTTTCTTATATAAAATAATTAAAACTTCCAAAATCAATTATTTTTTAACTCCTAACTTCAATAATTCATGATAAATAGCCCTTTTGTCGAAAAATTCAATCTCGCGATTTTTTTATAGGAAAATTCATTCTCTACAACTTTGCAGAAGGAAGTTTTTCCAAATTCCAAACAAAAATTATCCAAATCCATAAATGAGTGATTTTACGTACTATAATCAATTTTCTATTAAGAATTGTGTCCACCGACACACAAAACATATGTTAAACATTTAATGCCACAAAATACTCTTCCTCCTCATATACTCATATATCCCACATTCATTATAAAATATCACCGCTAATATATTATTAAAATAATATATTTAAATGAATTATTTTATCGTAAAAAGATAAAATATTAATTTTCAACAATTGTCACATTAAAAATTTTCTCCATCTATATCCACATAAAATAAATATTTTCTTTATCATAATAATCAATAATTAATTATTTAAAATAATATTATGTAATCACAAGATCGACAACCAGCCGCTCCAGAGAAAGAGGGGCTTTCCAATAAGGATTTCTCCTCACTCGGGCGCCGCAATTAGTGACCAAACCTCTCCTTAGATGTAACTTTCTAGACATTGCCAATAATGTTATCTCGATAATATTATTCAAATAATATGAATTATTGATTTGATAATGGAAAATATCGTAATGACAATTATTCAAACAACAAATGATATACCAAATATCAACGCAAAGAATTATTGAATCAATATAATATTGAATAAAGAATTCATCGTAATAATTATCGAGTAAAGGCTTCTTTCACGTAAGGATCAATAATTCAACAATACTGCGCAATACCGTGCCATCATGCAACCACGCCAGACATCAGATTTTAACCACCGTGTAATCCAACAAAGTTGTTAATTCGTGAATAATTACGCCGTTATTTATAAAAGCTCAAACTTGTCATTTTCTTCATCCCATCACGCTTATTTTGTTATGGGGCCCATTAATGATCGCTGGCCAGTGCATTTAATATTCCCGACAAAAAGAATATTCCACCACCAAACTAATATTCCCCAAAAAAATAAATATTTTAATAACCACTTGTTTATTTTGTAAAAATTGCACATTTCACCCATAACTAAAGCATTATATCAAATTACCACCTTATTAATCAAGAATAATAATTAGAGGAAATTGATTTTTTTTTATTTATAAAAATTTGGGGTCTTAGTTGATATTTATTATTATTGTTGTTTCAATAATTGTCACTACACAGTATTTTCTATTATTGGAGTAATAATTCATATTATCTGAATAATATTATTAGATAACATTATTGGCAATGTCTAGAAAGTTACGTACATGGAGAGGTTATTTAATCATGGCGCCAAGAAGGAGAAATCTTTTAGGAAGGCCCCTCTTTCTTCGGGCGCACTCGTTGTCAATATTGTGATTCGTAATATTATTTGTGAATAATTAATTATTGATTTATATGATGAGAAAAATATTGATTTTATGTGGATATAGATGGAGAAAATTTTTAATGTGACAATTGTTGAAAATTAATATTTTATCTTTTTCTAATAAAATAATTCAATTAAATATATTATTTTAATAATATATTGATGGTGATATTTTACAATAAATGTGGGATATATGAGTATATGAGGAGGAAGAGTATTTTTGTGGCATTAAATGATTAACACATGTTTTGTGTGTCGGTGGACCCCATTTCTTGACTGAAATTTGATTATAGCTTGTAAAATCGCCCGTTTGTGGATTTCGATCAATTTCTATTTGGAAAAACTTTCTTCTGAAAAGTTGTAGAGAATTGAATTTCCTATAAAAAATTGCGAGATTCGAATTTTCTGATAAAAGGGCTATTTATTATGGATTATTGAAGTTTCGTAGTTCCGAAATAATTGATTTTTGGAAGTTTTAATTATTTATATCAACAAAAACGTTTTTCAAATGTTTGTGGGCATCTTTAACATGTGCTTGATGACTGAAATCAGTTGGTAAAAGTGGGCGTAGAAATTTATATATAATATATTAATATTATATTAAATTTTCTGCTTTGGTGTTCTAAGTATTTTTCTATAAATAGGGTGTTTAGGTTAGAATTAAAAATCACACCAGAAACTGAAGTTTTCTCTCTCTATAATATCGAGCGTATTTTGTGAGTATTTTAGTACTTTGAGTATTATTTATCTGTCTGCAAGTTCTTTCAAAGATTATATCCAAGATTCCAAATGTAAGTACTATTCTTTCCGAGGTAAAGGATGTTATTATTTTTTCGTAAATGATATTATTTCTTCAATATCATTATGCCGAAATATTGATCTAAACTTTTTATCAAATTTGAAACTTTTGGTGTCGGGGTTACTATTCACGTATACGACACTATTCACGAATACGACACTATTCACAGAAAAGTTAAATTTTCATTTTTGTCGAAAATATCTATTATGGATAATAGCTTTGATTGTACCCATGTTTTGATCATTCTTGAATTTTACTCCACTATGATTATTTTTGATGTATTTTTGGACGTGAATAAACCGAATTACGAATCCTTAATCCTTAATCCTTGTTACATTGTTTCACCGGATTCGTTTTTTAAAAATATTTTCATCATCTTGATCTAAATGATGATGTTATTGAATATCTTTGACTGTAGTGCAAAGATGGTTGATTTTCTTATGAATATCTTTGGCCCGTAGTCAGCAAAGATGAAGCAGTGTTGAGGTGAACATGACCAATCGATGAATATCTTTGGCCTGTAGTGCAAAGATGAATATTTAATTCAAGATGTATATTGATTGATGTTACAGGGATAAAATATTGATGATGAACTTTTAAATTCATAGATACTAGTAGATTTCATTCTCTACGTAACTCTTCTATGAATTATTATTTTCGCTGCGAATATTGATCTGAAACTTGTTGTCTATTATATTCTATCAGATTATTCCCTGTTGAGGACTAACGATAATTTGTTCTATATTATCTTAGTCATAATATTCTTTACTGGGCTAGTTGAGCTCACTCTTTTCCTTGTTGTTCCATTTTTCTTCTCAGGAGGCGAGAATGTAGCGAGTACGAGTCGGGGTGTGGGATGATGGTTCTAGAAAGTTATCTTAGTAGTCCTCACCATTTTTGTAAAATAATGTATCAATAATTATGATGAGGATTTATTTGGGTATGGATATTGTCTAGAAGACAATAATTGTATTTAAACTCACAGTATATATGTTGTCGTATTTTTCACAATAAATATATTAATAAAGTTGTAGTTGTTTCTGTACCATGTATTTGGCGACTCAGAATGGGTTGGATGGAATGGATCTATTTTGGGGGCGTCACAGTTGGTATCAGAGCTTAGGGATATGATCTCCTGGCGGAGATCGGGGAATAGAACTAGGAGGGGAGAGACAGAGTAAATCCTTCGCCAAAGTGTGTCCTACCTAAGCTTATTTGTTGGTTGGTCATAATATAGTGGGTATTATGTGATTTGTTAACATTTAATTAACCCCGGTTTTATGGCGATTTAAGAATGGCAAATCGAGAATGTTAACAAGATGGATTAAATGAGACCGAGGAGACGCTTTGTACCCACCAATAAGGAAAACGCGCAAGAGTCGTGACAATGTTCCTCCCTGTGAACAACGCCACTTGAAAGCAGATGATGAATGACGGGATATTTAGAAGCTTTTTTGCGGTTCATGGAAAATCGCAGGCGAGGAGACTCGTGCACAAAATATGGTGGAAATGACAAAGAACGCGCGATTTGTTACAGCCAAGCAGTTCAAAGAGTTGGGACCACTGTAATTCCTTGGAAAGCGAGATCCGATTAAGGCGGAAACGTGGGTCAAACAAATTATCAAGATATTCGATGTCTTGGGATGCACGGAGGAACAAAAGGTTCCATTCGCCACCTTTATGTTCGTGGTGAGGCAGATTACTGGTGGGAATCTGTGAAGCGCACTCCATCCACCGCACTTAAGATGTCTTCGGGAGACGCGTTTGTAAAACTGTTCAATGACAAGTACTTTTCTGAAAGTATTTGTAAGACCCCAAATAATTAATAAATGAAATTTATTTTCCACTATTTATTATAGTAAGGGTTGATTTGATTAATGTGGTTAGTTATGGGTAAAATGCGCAAATATTTTAAATAAGCATGTGGTTATAAAATATTCATTTTTGTGGGGAATATTCTTCTTGTCATAGGGAATATTAGATGACGGTATGTGAAAGCCATGTGTGGGCCCCATAACGAAAAGCGATTGGATGAAGAAAGCGACAAATATAAGTTGTTTAAAAATAACGGGCGTAGTTATTACTGATTTAATCTTTGTTGGAATACCCGGTGGTTAAAACACGATGTCTGGCGTTGACAAGATAGCACGGTATTGCACCAATTATTGATTCTTACGTAAGAAGGCACTACTCAATAATGTTTATGATAATTCTTATTCAAATTATTTTATTGATTTAATAATTCTTTGCGTTGATATTTTATATTGTTGTTGTTTGATAATTGTCATTACACGATTATTTTTCATTATCGAAGCAATAATTCATATTATCCGAATAATATTATTAGATAACATTATTGGCAATGTCTAGAAAAATTTTGCCCAAGGAGAGGTTTGGTCACCTAATTGCTTGGCACAAGAAGGAGAAATTCTTATTGGAAAGCCCCCTCTTTTCTGAGGCGCACTGGTTTAATCAATATTGTGATTACAGTAATATTATTTGTGAATAATTAATTATTGATTCATATGATGAGAAAAATATTGATTTTATGTGGATATAGATGGAGAAAATTTTAATGTGACAATTGTTGAAAATTGAAATTTTATCTTTTTCTGATAAAATAATTCATTTAAATATATTATTATATTTTAATAATATAACAATGATGATATTTTTACGATAAATGTGTGATATATGAGTATATGTGGAGGAGGAGTATTTTTGTTACCAAAAATATTTAAAGCATGTTTTATGTGTCGGTGGACCCCATTTCTTGACTGAAATTTGATTATAACCTATAAAATCACCCGTTTATGGATTTCGATCAATTTTTGTTTGGAATTTGGAAAAACTTCCTTCTGAAAAGTTGTAGATAATGGAATTTCCTATAAAAATTCGCGAGATTCGAATTTTCTGACAAAAGGACTATTTATTGTGAATTATTGAAGTTCCGAAGCTACGAAATAATTAATTTTTGGAAGTTTAAAATATTTTAAATATGAAAAACGTTTTTTGTCATTATTGTGGGTCTTGCATGTGTTGGAATTTGCTGAATTCAGATCCTTAAAAGTGGGCGTAGAAATTATAATATATATATATATATATATATATATTAATATTTTATTAAATTTTCTGCTTTGGTGTTCTAAGCATTTTCCTATAAATAGAGTGCTTAGATTAGAATTGAAAATCACACGAAGCTGAAAGTTTTCTCTCTATATTATCGAAGCGTATTCTTGTGAGTATTTTTAGTATACTTTGAGTATTGCTATACGGTGCAAGTTCAAGTTATAAATATATCCGTGTTTCATTTAAATCTTGTCTTTCGAGGTAAGAGATAATTTTTTTTTTCGTAATGATATTATTTCTTCAATATCATTATCTTTGAAATATTGATCTGAAGTTTTTATCAAATTTGGAACTTTTGGTGTTGAGTTCTTATTTACGATACTAAGACTATTCACGATATCTCGATCTTATTCACGAATCGACCATTATTCATCGAAAAATGAAAATTTTTTCTTTTCGTCCAAAATATCTATTGTGGATACTAGCTTTGATTGTATCCATGTTTTGATCATTCTTGAATTTTACACCACTATGATTATTTTTGAGGTATTTTGGACATGGATAAAACAAAGTACGAATCCTTAATCCTTAATCCTTGTCATTTTTTGTTTCTTTGGATTCGTTTCTTTAAAAATATTTTTCATCATCCTCGGTCTTAAATGATGATATTATTGAATATCTTTTGGCTGTAGTGCAAAGATGAATGATTTTCGATGAATATCTTTGGCCCGTAGATAGCAAAGATGAGCAGTGTTTAGATGAACATGACGGTGATGAATATCTTTGGCACTGTAGTGCAAAGATGAATATTTGATTCCAGATATATATTGATTGATGTTAGAGGGATAAAAGATGGACGATGAACTTTTAAATTCATACATAGAAGATAGTAGTTTGCATTCTCTACTTAACTCTTCTAATGAATTATTATTTCCGCTGCGAATATTGATTTAAAACTTGTTGTCTATTGTATTATATTAGATTTTTCCCTGTTGAAGACTAACGATAATTTGTTGTATATTATCTTAATCATAATATTTGTTTACTGGGCTAGTTGAGCTCACCCTTTTCCTTTTTGTTCTATTTTTCTTCTCAGGAGGCGAGAATATAGTGAGTACGAGTCGGGGTATGGAATGAAGGTTCTAGAGAGAGTTGTTTAGTAGTCCTCACCATTTTTGTAAAATAATGTATCAATAATTGTGATGAGGATTTATTTGAGTATAGATATTGTCTAGAAGATAATATTTGTATTCAAACTCACGATTTCTTGTTGTAATAATAAAGTTGTAGTTTTTTCGTACTTTGTATTGACAACTCAGAATGGGTGATGTATACCTATTTTGGGGGCGTCACAGTTGGTATCAGAGATTAGGGATATTCGATGTCTTGGAATGCACGGAGGAACAGAAGGTTCCATTCGCCACCTTTATGTTCCATGGCGAAGCAGACTCTTTGGTGGGAGATGCGTGAAGCGTATCCATCCGGTACTTTTCAAAGCATGTCTTGGGAGACATTTTGAAACTATTTAATGACAAATACTTTCACGAAAGTGTTCGTCATATGAAGGAAGTGGAGTTCATCGATTAGAAAGCAAAACAACATGGCGATGTCTCGATGCGAGGCAAAGTTTGCAGAGTTATCCAGGTTTGCACCTCATTTAGTGGAGAATGAGGAACATATGACGCGGATGTTTCTTAGAGGTTTGAAACCCGACATACGTCAGTATCTCATTTCTCATAAATTTTCTCTCTATTCAGATGTTGTAAACAGGGCTCAATTATTAGAGCGAGATAACGAGTACAGTCGGTGAGGACCACAACCGAGGATCATCTAGGAGATGACAGTCAACAAAACAACGATAACCAGCGGAGAAAGAAAAAGACGGACAAAAATGTTAACCACTCTGGTGGTAATCATGGCCATGAGAATAGACGAAGCGAATCGGGAGGAGATTTTAAAAAGAGGAGATTCAACAACGACAATGTAAAAATGGTAGCACCAAAGACAAGAATCGGGTTCAAGGGAGGAACGACCACCGGTCGTATCTTACTAAATGAGCAAAAAGAGGACATATCATCCAAAGCGCCCACAACATTCAAGGTATGCTATAATTATGGAAAGAAAAGGACATATCGCTCAAAGATTGTTATGCAGAAAGCGAAACTGGAAGAAAGGGGCGATGACTCAAAAGATTGTCCCGAGAAAAAGTCAAAGTCAACGGTTCTGGAAGAAGCGTTTTGTTGTGGTGGTCAAAAATACGAGGAACCCAAACGAGGTGATCACGGGTAAAAGCTAATCTTAAATTCTTATGAAGTTTATACTTTACTAGATCTGGTTGCTACCCATTCATTTATCTCTCCTACTTGTGCTCAACGTTTAAATTTGACTCCGGAAAAATTAGACTTTGACCTATCTTTGGAAACTCCGTTAGGAGAAACTTTCATCATATCCACTGTTTATAAATCTTGTTTGATTCAAGTTGGCACCATCACCTTACCTGTTGACCTTATCTCTTTAAAGATACTTGCTTTTGATGTGATTTTAGGGATTGATTGGTTAACTACTCATCATGCCAAAATTGATTATTTTCGTAAGGTTGTTAGTTTTCATATTCCTAACCAACCTGTTGTTCGAATTCAAGCAACTAAACCATTAAAATCAATCACTGTCATATCTAATCATAAAGCTATTCGTTTATTGAAAAACGAATGTCAAGCTTTCTTAGCCCATGTTATGGATTTGAATAAAGACACGTCAAATTTGAATAATATTCTTGTTGTTATTGACTTTCCCGACGTATTTCTGAAGAACTTCCTTGGTCTACCCCCCGAGCGTGAAGTTGAATTCTTTATTGACCTTGAACACAGCATAAAGCCCATTTCTAAAACCCCATATCGAATGGCTCTATTGAACTTGGGGAGTTAAAGGTCCAACTACGGGGAGTTGTTGGACATCGGTTTCATTGCGTCTAGTACATCTCCTTGGGGTGCTCTGTTTTATTTGTAAAGAAAAAGCGGAGTATGCGACTTTTGTATTGACTATCGAGAATTGAACCATGTCACTATCAAGAATAGGTATCCTCCACCTCGTATTGATGACTTGTTTGACCCGATTGCAAGGAGCATAATTCTTTTCAAAATCGATCTTAGATTACGGATATCATCAAGTGAAGATTAGGCGAGGATATTCAAAGCGCCTTTAGAACTAGAGACGGGCATTATGAATTCTAGTCATGTCTTTTGGATTGACTAATGCTCCCTATGGCTTTCATGGATATGATGAACCGAGTATTCAAGGAATATTTGGATCGGGTTCGTTGTTGTCTTTATTGATGACATCCTCATATATTCCAAAAGTCGTGAAGATCATGAGCACCATTTGAAATTTGGTACTCCAAAGGCTTCGTGAAAACAAGCTTTATGTCAAGTTAAAGAAATGCGAGTTCGGCGAGGAAGTAGCATTCCTTGGGCGCGTGGTGTCGAAACAATGGAGAGTATCTGTTGATCCGGTGAAGATTGAAGCAATACAAAGTTGGGAGCAAGCTGAAGTTGGTGACCAAAGTACGTGACTTTACGGGCTTAATTTGGTTATTATCGGAGATTCGTGGAAGGATTTTCTCGAATCGCTACTCCATTAACTTCGGTGACTCGGAAAGATATAAAATTCGTATGGAAGCGAGGAATGCGAGAGGAGTTTCCAAGAGCTTAAGAGGAGACTTATTTCGGACTGTCTTAACAATACCATCCGGTTCGGATGGATTTGTTATGTCTGATGATGCTTCGAGCGTGCAAAGGGTTAGGATGTGTTCTCATGCAGCGTGGGAAAGTCATAGCCTTTATGCCTCGCGACAACTTAAAAAGAGTATGAGAGGAATTATCCTACTCATGATCTAGAGTTAGCGCGTGATCGTTTTGTTAAAGATCCGGAGGCACTATCTATATGGGGAGAAAGTGGAGATATATTCGGATCATAAAAGCCTTAAATATTTCTTCACTTAAAAGGAACTCAACATGTGGCAACGACGTTGGCTCGAGTTGTTGAAAGATTACGACCACACTATTCAATACCATCTTGGAAAAGCGACGTGGTAGGTGACGCGCGTTGAGTAGAAGATCATATGCAAGAATGAGTGCGATGATGTTAAGTATACGCATACAGAGCCAACTTTAATAGAAAAAGTTAAGGTTGCTTTCGAGCCGCAATCTTGGAACCCGGGCGATGCGTATGAAGAAGAAAGTACAAGAAGGTGCTATTATTAGGGCGAGAATTGATGAAGAAGGAATACTTGAGTCCACTCCGGACTTTGTGTTCCTAACGACTCGATTTGAAGTACAAGATTATGATGGAGGCACACAATACACCATTTGCAATCCATCCCGGAAGTACTAAAATGTATCGTGATCTTGATATACATTTTGGTGGAACAATATGAAGAGAGATTGCAAAGTTTATCTCGATGTGTTTAACTTGTCAACGTGTAAAGGCGGAGCATCTAGTACCTAAGGGTGCGTTGCAACCACTTGAGATTCGAAATGGAAGTGGGAACACATTACCATGGATTTAGATTCACGGGTCTTCCTACGGTTTCTCAAGGCATCAATGCCATTTGGGTTATTATTGATAGATTAACCAAGTCCGCTCATTTCTTGCTGCCGATCACGGAGACTTATTCCTTGAACGTCTTGCTCAAATGTATGTAAATGAGATTGTGAGGTTGCATGGCATGCCGGTATCCATAGTTTGGATCGTGACCCAAGATTCACTTCAAGATTTTGGGTTAGCTTGCAAAAAGCTATGGGCACGGGATTTACGATTGATTCGGCATACCATCCTCAAAGCGGACGGACAATCGAGAAGGACTATTCAAACTCTTGAAGATTTATTAAGACTCGTGTCCTAGACTTCAAAGGCGGTTGGGATAAGTATTTACCATTGGTGGAATTCTCCTACAACAACAAAGTTATCGAGGCAAGTATAGGTGTGGCTCCATTTGAAGCATTATATGGACGAAAGTGTCACTCTCAATATGTTGGGATGAGGTGGGTGAAGCAACATTGTTGGGACCCGAAGTTAAATGTACGTATGACTACGAAAAGATCCAAATGATTCGACAACGTATATAAAGCGGCACAAGATCGAAAAAGAGTTATGCCGATCTTCATCGAAAGGATGTGGAATTTAGTATATGGGGATCATGTATTGTTGAGTTGCTCCATGGAAGGAAGTTACAAGATTTGGGAAGAGAGGAAAGCTCAATCCACGATTTATTGGTCCATTTCAAATTCTTGTGAGGAGTAGGAAATGTAGCCTATAGACTCGCGTTACCTCCGAGTATGTCTCGTGTTCATAATGTGTTTCATATATACGCATTTCGTAAATATGTGAAAGACTCGAACCACGTTATAGAGTTAAAACCGGACGAGATAGCCAAAGACTTAACGTACGAAGAGGTACCTATCAAGATCTTGGATAGGAAGGAGCATGTCCTACGCACAAAGGTCATACCACAAGTTAAAGTTTTGTGGAGGAAACATGCTTATTGAGGAAATGACCGGGAGTTGGAAACGGAAATAAAAGCGAGGTATCCTCATCTTTTCGAAACACCAGGTACGTACGTCAATTTCGAGGACGAAATTTCATAAGGAGGGGAGGTTGTAAGACCCCAAATAATTAATAAATAAAATTTAATTTCCTCTAATTATTATTTTGAAATAGTAAGGGTTGATTTGATTAATGTGGATAGTTATCAATAAAATACGCAAGTATTTCAAAATAAGCAAATGGTTATAAAATATTCATTATTGTCGGGAAATATTCGTTTGGTCGTGGAATATTCGTACTGTCGGGGAATATTCGTAAGACGGCGCAGCCATGTGTGGGCCCCATAATGGAAAGCGATTGGAGGAAGAAAACGACAAATATAAGTTGTTTAAAAATAACGGCAGTAGTTATTCTGATTTACCTTTGTTGGAATACCCGGTGGTTAAAACACGATGTCTGGCGTTGTTGTCAGACGAAGCATTGCAGTATTGCACCAATTATTGATTCTTACGTGAAGGCACTACTCAATAATGGTTACGGTAAATTATTTATTCGATTATTTTATTGATTTAATAATTGTTGCGTTGATATTTTATATTCTTTGTTGTTTCAATAATTGTCATTACACAATATTTTTCATTATCGAAGTAATAATTCATATTATCCGAATAATATTATTAGATAACATTATTGGAAATGTCTAGAAAGTTACATCTCAAGGAGAGGTTTGGTCACCTAATTGCTTGCGAGTAGTAAGGAGAAATTCTTATTGAAAGCCCCTTCTTTCTTGAAAGCGCACTGGTTGTCGATATTGTGATTACGTAATATTATTTGTGAATAATTAATTATTGATTTATATGATGAGGAAAATGTTGATTTTATGTGGATATATATGGAGAAAATTTTTAATGTGACAATTGTTGAAAATTAAAATTTTATCTTTTTCGATAAAATAATTCATTTAAATATATTATTATATTTTTTATAATATAATAATGATGATATTTTTTACAATGAATGTGTGATATATGAGTATCTGAGGAGAAAAGAGTATTTTGTTGCAATAAATGTTTAAAACATGTTAAACATGTCGGTGGACCCCATTTTTTGTTCTGAAATTTGATTATAACTTTTGTAAAATCGCTTGGTTTGAGGATTTGGTCAATTTACATTTGGAATTTGGAAAAACTTTCTTACGCAAAGTTGTAGAGTATTGAATTTCCTATAAAATAAAGTGAGATTCGAATTTTACGATAAAAGGGCTATTTATTATGAATTATTGAAGTTGAAGTTAGAAATAATTATTTTTAAAAGTTTTAAATTTGTTTTAAAAGAAAAACGTTTTTGTGGTTGGTTGGTGGGCACATGTGTTGCAAAATATCTTTGAAATCAGAATTTCCAAGTTTCGTATGATTTATATAAATTTATTAATATTTTTTAAATTTTCTACTTTGGTGTTCTAAGCATTTTTCTATAAATAGTGTCTTAGGGTTAGAATTGAAAATCACACGAAATTGAAGTTTTTCTCTCTATATTATCGGCGTATTCTTGTGAGTATTTTGAGTATACTTTGAGTATTCTTTATACTGGTGCAAGTTCAAGTCATAGCTTATATATTGATTGTTTTATTTAGAAATCTTTGTCTTTTCGAGGTAAGGGATATTATTATTTTTTTGTAATTATATTATTTCTTCAATATCATTATCTTTGAAATATTGATCGAAGGTTTTATCAAATTTGGAACTTTTGGTGTGAGATTCTTATTCACGTATCTATTACTTTATTCACGTATCTGATCTTATTTATTCACGAATCTTGCCATTATTCATCGAAAAATAAAAATTTTCCTTTTCGTCCAAAATATCTATTGTGGATACTAGCTTTGATTGTATCCATGTTTTGATCATTCTTGAATTTTACACTACTATGATTATTTTTGAGGTATTTTGGACATGGATAAAACAAAGTACGAATCCTTAATCCTTAATCCTTGTCATTTTGTTTCACTGGATTCGTTTCTTTAAAGATATTTTTCATCATCCTCAGTCTTAAATGTTGATATTATGGAATATATTTGGCCTGTAGTGCAAAGATGAATGATTTCTGATGAATATCTTTGGCCCGTAGTGCAAAGATGAACATGTGTTTAGATGAACATGATTGGTGATGAATATCTTTGGGCTGTGGTGCAAAGATGAATATTTGATTCGAGTATATATATTGATTGATGTTATAGGGATAAAAGATAGACGATGAACTTTTAAATTCATATATAGAATGTAAGACCCCAAATTTTTATAAATAAAAATCGAATTTCCTCTAATTATTATTCTTGATTAATAAGGTGGTAATTTGATATAATGCTTTAGTTATGGGTGAAATGTGCAAATTTTACAAAATAAACAAGTTGGTTATTAAAATATTTATTTTATTAGGGGAATATTCGTTTGGTCGTGGAATATTCTTTAGCGCTTGGGAATATTAAATACGACAGCACGATCGATTGTGGGCCCCATAACAAAATAAGCGTCGGATGAAGAAAATGACAAGTTTGAGCTTTTATAAATAACGGCGTAGTTATTACCAATTAACACCTTTGTTGGATTACACGGTGGTTAAAAAATGAATATGTCTGGCGGTTGACAAAGAAGACATTTGCGGTATTTGCGGTATTGTTGAATTATTGATCCTTACGTAAGAAGGCACTACTCGATAATTGTTACGGTGAATTATTTATTCAATATTATATTGATTCAATAATTCTTTGCGTTGATATTTGGTATCACTTTGTTGTTTCAATAATTGTCATTACACGGTATTTTCCATTATCAAATCAATAATTCATATTATTTGAATAATATTATCGAGATAACATTATTGACAATGTCTAGAAAGTTTCTGCTCAAGGAGAGGTTTGGTCACCTAATTGCACTTGCAGGTAAGGAGAAATCCTTATTGGAAAGCCCCTCTTACAGAGGCCGCACGGTTGTTAGTAATGTGATTCTATAATATTATTTGTGAATAATTAATTATAGATTTATATGATATTGATTTTATGTGGATATAGATGGAGAAAATTTTTAATGTGACAATTGTTGAAAATTAATATTTTATCTTTTTACGATAAAATAATTCATTTAAATATATTATTTTAATAATATATTACTTGGTGATATTTTTATAATGAATGTGGGATATATGAGTATATGAGAAGGTAGAGTATTTTGTGGCATTAAATGTTTAACATATGTTTTTGTGTGTCGGTGGACACAATTCTTCAATAGAAAATTGATTATGTATCGTAAAATCGCTCATTTATGGATTTTGGATAATTTCATTTGGAATTTGGAAAAACTTCCTTACATAAAGTTGTAGAGAATTGAATTCCTATAAAAAATGGCGTGATTCAATTTTCCGACAAAAGGCTATTTATCATGAATTATTCAAGTTAGGAGTTAGAAATAATTGATTTTGGAAGTTTTAATTATTTTATATAAGAAAAACGTTTTTGTGGTTGTTGGCACATGGGTGGTGATGTTTTTGACCAAAGAAGGCATGCTAGAGTTTTTAAAACATGTGGGTAGGAATTTTGAATAAATAATAATATATTTTATTAATTTAGTCTCCTTTTGGCGTTCTAACATTTTCCTATAAATAGAAGGCTAAGTTAGAATTGAAAATCACACGAAACTAAGTTTTCTCTTTTCTCTCTATATTATCGAAGCGTATTCTTGTGAGTATACTTTGAGTGTTCTTTATACGGTCTGCGAAGTTTCACAAGACTATATCGAAAATACTGATCAATACGGTTATTTTGAGGTAAGGGATGTTATTTCTTTCATGAAATGATATTATTTTCTTCAATATCATTATGCCAAAATCTTTGTTGAACTTTTTATCAAATTTGGAACTTTTTTCATGTCTGGGTTACTATTTATTTATGAGTTCTTATTCACGAGTTACTATTCATGAGTTATTATTCACGAGTTCTTATTCATGAGTTCTTATTCACGAAGCGTGAAGATGTTTTTTGTGAAATTTCTATCTTTTTGTGTGGGGGTTACTATTCACGATATCACGGCCTGACTATTCACGTATCGACATTTATTCACAACATAAGACTTATTCAAGAAAAATGAAAATTTTTCTTTTTGTCCAAGATGTCTATTTAAATTTACTATCTTTGATTGGATCCATGTTTTGATCGTTATTTTTGAGTTCTGCTTCAAAATCGTTTATTATGAAGTATTATTGATCTTGGATAAACTGTTGTACGAATCCCTAATATTTGTCCTTCTATCTCACTGGATTCGTTCTTAAAAATATTTTTCATCATCCTCGGTCCTTAATGGTGATACTTGATGAATATCTTTGGCCTGTAGTGCAAAGATGAACGATTAACTGATGAATATCTTTGGCCTGTAGTGCAAAAGATGAGCAGTGTTGAGATGAACATGACCAATTGGTGATTTAAATGAATATATTTGGCTGTAGTGCAAAAAGATGAATATTGATTGTTGTTACAGGATACATATTGATGATGGACTTTTAAACCTTAGAAGCGGTAGAATTCTTTCTACGTGACTCTTCTAATGGATTCTTTATTTCATTGCATTTGTTGATCTAAAACTTGTTGTCTATTGTATTCTATTAGATTTTTCCTGTTGAAGACTAACGATAATTTGTTGTATATTATCTTAGTCATAATATTCTTTCTTTGGGCTAGTTGAGCTCTCACCCTTTTCCTTGTTGTTCCATTTTCTTCTCGGGATGTGAGAACACAAGCAGGATCAAGTCGGGGTATGGAATGAAGGTTACAGAGAGAGTTGTTTAGTAGTCCTCACCATTTTTGTAAAATAATGTATCAATAATTATGATGGAGATTTATTTGCGTGTGGATATTATTCAGGCGTCAATATACGTATTTAAACTCACATTATGTATTATCGTATTTCACACGACATTTATATTATTGAAGTTGTAGTTATTTCTGTACCATGTATTTGGTGACTCAGAATGGGTTGGGTGGAATGAACCTATTTTGGGGGCGTCACATAGAAGATAAGAGTTGCATTTCTACTTAACTCTTCTAATGAATTATTATTTCATTGCGAAAATTGATTTAAAACTTGTTGTCTATTGTATTCTATTAGATTTTTCCCTGTTGGAGACTAACGATAATTTGTTGTATATTATCTTAGTCATAATATTCTTTACTGGGCTAGTTGAGCTCACCCTTTTCCTTTTAGTTCCATTTTTCTTCTCAGGAGGCGAGAATATATAGCGAGTAATGCAGTGGGTATGGAATAAAGGTTCTAGAGAGAGTTGTTTAGTAGTCCTCACCATTTTTTGTAAAATAATGTATCAATAAATGTGATGAGGATTTATTTGAGTATAGATATTGTCTAGAAAATAATATTTGTATTCAAACTCACAGTTTTACTGTTGTAATAATAAAGTTGTAGTTGTTTCTGTACCATGTATTGACAACCCAGAATGAGTGATGTATACCTATTTTGGGGTAGTCACAATGGCCATACACGAACATGACTCAACCAAGGGAAGCGGAGATTGACAGACTCGAGAAACTTTCTGCATTGTCAGCACAGATGGAGACACTTTCGAAGATGGTCGACGCTCTTGTAGCTCAACGTCGTCAAAGTGTAAGCGGTTAGCTTGTGATTATTATCTTTGGAAATCGGATGAGTCATCAATGCGCCCATCGAGCCGAAAGCAGTCACGAAGATAGGCGATTATCCCAACAGATTATGTCTATCCCAACAACTTTCATCAAGATTGGGGTATCACCCGAATTTTTCATGGAGTAACAATCAAGATCAATTTTATGCTCCAAGTCCAACATACCCACCAGATTTCTCGTGGCCACCTCCACTACAACAGGAAGAACATTCAAATTGGGAGGAAGCCTTGGAAAAATTTATTATGACTTTCGAAAAAAGATTTGAGGAACAAGAAAAAGATTTAATCAAATAGAGCTGAATATACAAAGCCAAGGTGCGTCAATAAAGAATCTGGAAAATCAATTGGGGCAGATAGCACATGCGTTGAACAACCGTCCTCAATCCACTTGGCTCTATGACATGGATGACGAGACTGATGATGAGCCCGATGATGAGCCTGAACCAAATTTGCAACTAGATGAGCCACAAGATGTTGAAAGAGAGGAAACAATTGGGAACCAAGAAAAGGAGATCAATGACGATGAACCAATTTTATTAGTATCCCACGTGCCTCCTCTATCAAAGTTCAAGAATCTAGGTAGTTTTGAAAAACCATGCCCAATTGGCAGTCATGTCGTCGGCAAAGCTCTTGGTGACGTAAGAGCTAGTACAGTTGTGGAGTCATGATGGGATGAAAAGGAGAAGATAGAGGAAGACTCCATTATGTTTATTAAGCTTCAATGCCCCAATCTAATCATAGACATAATGGAGAAAACCTAGTTGTTGGACGTTCTTAATAGGGAACCTATCTACAAAGAGCATGCAAGGTGACTTTAATTCAAGGGTCTTTGCTAATGGGAAACTCCCAAAAGAGACATTGTTACTGATGGATGGAGGATTCCTCAATTTTCTTAGGGGAATTGGATAGAGAATTGAAGAAGTCAGGCTGAGACTATAAAACAAGCGCTTATTGGGAGGCAACCCAAGTTTAATTTTTATTTTTAGTTTTTATTAGGTTTTATATTAGTAGTTTTGAATTTGTATTTATTTAGGATTTAATAAAATTGTGTCTACTATGGTTTACAGGTAATCCAAGTCAAATTCAAGAGTGGTGCCCAATTTGTTCCATGTGCTTAGCCTATTCTCCAAACTTAGCGGACAAGGAGGAAGATTGTTATATTTTCAGGGAAGTCCTCTGCTTTATTTTTTTCTATTTTAGTCATTGAGGACCATGTCTAGTTTAAGTTTGGGGGCATTTTAGTGTCATATTGCATATAGTTAGTTATTTACATCGTAAGTTCGTTTTGTTTTCGGGTTATTTACATTTAGTTTTTGCATTCAGTTTTTTTGTTTAAAATTTTTTTTTTTAGCAAAAATAGTAGTTAGTTTACTGTGGTTGTTGCGTTTAGTTTATATTGGCATGATTCCAACTGTTAGATAGTAAAAGTCTATTTTGGCCAATGATGAGACTGGAATTAAGTAGACAAGTATATTATTGAATATTAAGGCTTTGATGTGATTTCTTGTTATGAATTGAATCTTTTTCTGTTTGAAACTGGTATAATCAAGGTTAGCACGTTAAAAATAGCTATGTTGACTGATTAAGTTTAAATTGATACATAATGAATTTCTTAAGGATAATACTAGTTTGAAGGAATGAAAGACATGAATAGGCGGAGATGGCTAAATTTAGATAAAAACTTAAGTTTGGGGGGAAAATTTGGGATATATAAGCTTCGTTAAAATATATATATATATATATATATATATATATATATATATATATATATATATATATATATAATGACTAGTCTTATTTGGGGCCTTTGTTACTTGAGTAAAGACGCTCTTGAAGGGTATCTTAAAACCCAGTATACTAAGGTCTTATATGGTATGGGAGTCGTTGGTGAAAAAGCGCTAAAGGGTAAAGACTGTTAGCCTAATGGAATGAGACATTATCGCAGTCATGGTTAAAAAAAAAGTAAAAAAAAAACAAAAACAATAAAAAAGCGGAAAAGGGAAAAAAGCCCCGTAATGAAAAGTAAAGCATAAATATCCGGATTGGACTCTTGAACTTGGTGGATGTTTGAATTTTGTTGGATTTAGCTTGTTCGTGAATTTTGTGAGTTTGCATTGTATGATGCCTTGAAGATATCTATTATGTCTTAAATTTGATTTTATATCGGTTAGCATTGTTGTGGAGCACACACGATTTATATCGATGATAATGATCTAAGATTTGATGATTGATTGAGAAATTACCGATTTGTTTTAATATGATGTATTATCATGTTTACTTGATTTCTCTAAGGTAGATTGAATAGACTTGTTTACATCATTCTTTGTTGGATTCGTAGGCATATAGATTAGTTGCATTACATTGCATTGCATAACATTTTTGTGTTTTTGCTTGAGGACAAGCAAATGTTTAAGTTTGGGGGTATTTGATGAGTGAGTTTTATATCCATGAATTGGGTACATTCGGGCTTAATTTATTGTTGTTCTCGAGTCTTTTAGATTAGTTTTTATGTGTTTATGTTTATTCATGCATGTTTTACGTTGTTCTGTAGGATTTGGGATAAAAGTTACTTGGATCGACGTTCGAGGTGGCTAGATTCGCGTTTTTGGCTTGCCATTTACAAAACAGTCACTTCAGAGCCAATTTGAGTATTTCTCCGGACCTTATTTCGAAATACTCAAAGAATTAAAGTTGTAGATCTACTTCTCCTCTTTTCGGAACATCTTGAATCATCGAAATCGGAGTTCGGATGAAGAAGTTATGGCCATTTTCCCAAAGGACGTCAGAGCAGAAAATGTCAGAACTTGTAACAGCGTCGGGGCGCTATTTTTAGTTCATTTTCCAGCGTCGGAGCGCTATAAGGTAGTGTTTGAGCGTCAAGCCCAGCGCTGGGGCGCTAGGGAAGAGGTTGGGTACGGCCTGGATACGTTTTGGGCGAATTTTGACACCTTTTTGACTCCAAATTGGATTGGGTTTGTTCCTAAGCTCAAAATTGGACTTGTAATCTATAAATATTTGATGTAAGGCATAAAATAAAGAGAGATTACATAGATTAGACTAGATTAAACACTCCATTAGATTAGAATCTAAACCCTAGTTCTTATTAGTTTTGGAGATTGAAGCAAATTGAAGAACATTGAAGATCAAGAGCAAGAACAAGAGGGGGGCATCAGATTTGCTGACAACAGATTCTATTCTCTTCTCTTATCATACTTTTATCTTTTAATGTCTATTCAATTGTGGATTCTTGGTTTTAATTCATTAATTATGAACTAACTCTTTTATTAAGATTCTAATTGAACCTTTTATGATTATGAATTGATTATTTGATTTATTCCAATTATTTATGTTGAAGTGAATTGTTCATCTTGCTTTGTACTTATTGATTAATTATTTGGCCAATAATTACCTTGTTACTCTAGAAGGAATTGGGAAAGGAATTCTAGGGTTAGAACTGAGCATGGTGACATGTGACTTAGTTATTTGCATAGTGAATAATTAGGTTTGTGAATAGAATGAGAATATCTATTTGCTGCATGTAACATATGAGGAATTGGGATTGTAACGAGTTTAAGTCAATTGTTTTACATAGAGATATAGCAAAATTAATCTGGGTTAAATAGAAGGCAAATGATCACTTGAGAAAGGGCTTTTGGCACTTGAGAATTCCTGTTAACAATTCAATAGACATAATAATTGGGATAATTGAATAATTGATTTAAAAATCATAATTGGGGATATTGGAGTCCTAATCCTTATTTATCTGAATTTAATCAAATCTTAGTTTTGTTTATTTGCTTTATTTTAGAATAATCTCTTTTATTTATTTTAATTTAGTTTTCTTAATAGAAAAATCAAGATTTAAGATTGTTTAAATAAAATTAGTTTGGTTAAGAATTAGTACTTGGTGATTTTTATTAAATAATTCCTCGTGAGAACGATACTTTACTTTCACTTTATTACTTGTTGACCGTGTATACTTGCACGTATTCATTGATTGCGAAATCGATCAACAACAGGGCTCAATTGTTAAAGCGAGATAACGAGTACGTTCAACCGAGGGACCATAACTTGAGGATCATATTGGTGATGACGATCATCGAACAACGATAACCAGCGGAGAAAGAAGAATACGGAATAAGGTGGTAACCACTCTGGTGGTAATCACGACCATGAGAATAGAAGAAGTGAGTCGGGAGGAGATTTTAAAAAGAGGAGATTCAACAACGACCATGTGAAGAGCGTCAACAACAAAGAATAATCGGTTCAAGGAGGAGAACGACCACTTGGGTTATGTCTTTATAAATGCGGGAAAGAGGGACATATCGGTCCAAACCGTCCACAACAGTTCAAGGTATGTTATAATTATGGAAAAAAGAAGGACATATCCGCGATTATGACGGTAGCGAAACCAAGTCCAGCGGGGATGGTGACTCAAAAAGTTGTCCCAGATAAGTCAAAGTCAATCTGGTTCTGAAGAAGCGTTTGTCATGACAATTCGAATGCGAGGAACCCGAACGAAGTTAAGACGGGTTAGTTAATTATAAATTCTTGCGAAGTTTATACCTTATTAGATACCGGTTCTACCCATTCTTTTATCTCTCTTGCTTGCGTTCAACGCTTGAACTTGACTACGGAGAAATTAGACTTTGACCTATTTGTGGAGACTCGTTAGAGAAACTTTCATTTTATCCCTTTGTTTAGAAATCTTGCTTGATTCAGTTGGCACTATCACATTACCATTGACCTTATTTCTTTAAAGATATTTGCTTTTGATGTGATTTTAAGGTTAACTACTCATCATGCCAAAATTGATTGCTTTTCGTAAGGTTGTTAGTTTTATACTCCTAAGCAACTCGTTATTCAATTCAAGCAATCAAACCATTCAGAGCAAACATTTTCATATCAAGCCATGAAGTCATTCGTTTATTGAAAAACGGATGTCAAGTTTTCTTAGCCCATGTTATGGATTTGAATAAAGACATGTCAGATTTATTCCTGTTGTTATTGATTTTCCTGACGTATTTCCTGAAGAATTTCTTGCTTTACTCGAGCGTGATATTAAATTTGTATCGACTTTGAACCCTAGACAAAACCCATTTCTAAAATCTCATATCGAATGGCTCTATTGAACTTCAGAGTTAAAACCCAACTATAGAAGTTGGTACCGAGCCTCTATCTGGTGACTTCCTGTGAAATACATGAAGCCGACTCTCCGTAGGGACGTCATATTTGTCTTGGTAGTAAATCGATAGGTGCCATTGTGACGTCTTTATCCAAGATTGGGATATGAGTCACAGTTGAGAGCAACCTAAGTCAGTAATCGAAATACGTTGTTTTTGGGATTAGCTGGTTATTATCAGAGATTCGTGGAAGGGTTTTCTCGAATCGCTACTCCGTTAACTCATCTAACTCGAAAGGATACAAAATTTGTATGGAGCGAGGAATGTGAAAAGGGTTTCCAAGAGCTTAAGAGGAGACTTATTTCGGCACCTGTTCTAACAATACCATCTGGTTCGGATGGATTTGTTATCTACAACGATGCTTCGGGCAAAGGGTTAGGATGTTTTCTCATGTAACGTGGGAAATTCATAGTCTATGCCTCGCGACAACTTAAAGAATATGAGAGGAATTATCCTACTCATGATCTAGAGTTAGCGTGCAATGCTTTTTTCTTGCTTAAAGATTTGGAGGCACTATATATATATGGGGAGAAAGTGGAGATATATTCAGACCATAAAAACCTCAAATATTTATTCACTCAAAAAGAACTCAACATGCGGCAACGACGTTGGCTCGAGTTGTTGAAAGATTATGACCACACTATTCAATACCATCCTGGAAAAGTGAACGTGGTAGCTGAAGCATTGAGTAGAAGATCATACGCGGGAACGAATGCGATGCTGTTAACACAAAGGCCCATTTTGTGTGATTTATAAAAGATTAAGATAGAATTCAAGACTCCGGGGACCCATGCAATGATGTCAAGTATACGTATAGAACCAACTTTAATAGAAAAAGTTAAGGTTGTTTCGAGCCACCAACACGGAGTCGATGCGTATGAAGAAGAAAGTACAAGAAGGTCTGCTATTCGAAGGCGAGAATCGATGAAGAAGGAATACTTCGAGTCCACTCCAGACTTTGTATTCCTAAAGACTCTGATTTGAAGTACAAGATTATGATGGAAGCACACAATACACCGTTTACAATCCATCTTGGAAGTACCAAAATGTATCGTGATCTTCGACATACATTTTGGTGGAACAATATGAAGAGAGAGATCGCGGAGTTTATCTCGAGGTGTTTAACTTGTCAACGTGTAAAGACGGAGCATCAAGTGCCAAAGGGTCCATTGCAACCACTTTAGATTCCGAAATGGAAGTGGGAACATATTGTAAGACCCCAAATAATTAATAAATGAAATTTAATTTCCTCTAGTTATTATTTTGAAATAGTAAGGGTTGATGTGATTAATATGGATAGTTATAGGTAAAATACGCAAATATTTCAAAATAAGCAAGTGGTTATAAAATATTCATTGTTGTCGGGGAATATTCGTTTGGTCGTGGAATATTCTTTGGCCGTCGGGGAATAAATTACGACCATGCGATCTTTTATGGGCCCCATAACGGAAAAGCGATTGGATGAAGAAAGCGACAAATATAAGTTGTTTAAAAATAATGGCGTAGTTATTACTGAATTTATTAATTGTTGGAATACCCGGTGGTTAAAAACACGAATAATACGCGTTGTTGCATAAAGAAGACACTTGCAGTATTGCACTCAAGTATTGATTCTTACGTAAGAAGGCACTACTCAATAATGGTTACGATGAATTAATTATTCGGTATTTTATTGATTTAATAATTCTTTGCGTTGATATTTTATATTGTTTGTTGTTTGATAATTGTCATTACACGGTATTTTTCATTATGGAAGCAATAATTCATATTATCTGAATAATATTATTAGATAACATTATTGGTAATGTCTAGAAAGTTACATCAAGGAGAGGTTTGGTCACCTAATTTACTTGCCAAGAAGGAGAAATTCTTATTCGAAAGCCCTCTTCAGGAACCGCTTGGTTGTCAATATTATGATTACGTAATATTATTTGTGAATAATTAATTATTGATTCATATGATGAGGAAAATATTGATTTTATGTGGATATAGATGGAGAAAATTTTTAATGTGACAATTGTTGAAAATTGAAATTTTATCTTTTTACGATAAAATAATTCATTTAAATATATTATTATATTTTAATAATATAATAATGATGATATTTTTACGATAAATGTGGGATATATGAGTATATGTGGAGGAGAGTATTTTGTTACCAAAAATATTTAAAGCATGTTTTATGTGTAAATTGGACCCCATTTCTTCGATTGAAATTTGATTATAACTTGTAAAATTGCCCGTTTATGGATTTGGCCAATTTACATTTGGAATTTTGAAAACGTTCTTCTAGTAAAGTTGTAGAGAATTGAATTTCCTCTAAAAAGTCGCGTGTTTCGAATTTTCTGACAAAAGGACTATTTATTGTGAATTATTGAAGTTCCAAAGCTCCGAAATAATTGATTTTTGGAAGTATAAAATATTTAAAATGACAAAAACGTTTTTGTCATTATTGTGGGTCTTGCATGTGTTAGAAGTGGCTGAATTCAGATCTTTAAATGTGGGCGTAGGAAAAAAAATTAATAAATTAATATTTTAATAAATTTTCTGCTTTGGTGTTCTAAGCATTTTTCTATAAATAGGGTCTTGGGTTAGAATTGAAAATTACACGGCGAAGTTTTCTCTCTATATATTATCGAGTTTATTCTTGTGAGTATTTTGAGTATATTTTGAGTATTGCTATCTATTGCAAGTTCAAGTCATGCCTTTATATCGGTGTTTAAATTTGTAAATCTTGATCTTTCGAGGTAAGGGATATTATTTTTTAATGATATTATTTATTCTAATATCATTATGCCAAAGTATTTATCTGAACTTTTTAATCAAATTTGGAACTTTTAATTGTCGGGGTTCTTATTCACGATATAAGACTATTCATATATATAATATTTATTCACGAATCAAGACTATTCATCGAAAAATGAAAAATTTCCTTTTCAGTCAAAATATATCTATTCTGGATAATAGCTTTGATTGTATCCATGTTTTGATTATTATTGAATTTTACACCACTATAATTATTTTTGAGGTATTTTTAGACATGGATAAAACAAAGTACGAATCCTTAATCCTTAATCCTTGTCATTTTGTTTCACTGGATTCGTTTCTTTAAAATATTTTTCATCATCTTCATCTTAAATGATGATATTATTGAATATCTTTGGCTGTGTAGTGCAAATATGAATGATTTTCGATGAATATCTTTGGCCGTAGTAGTGCAAAGATGAGCAGTGTTTAGATGAACATGACCAACCGATGAATATCTTTGGTCCAGCAAGTGCAAAAGATGAATACTTGATTCCGATATATATTGATTGATGTTCTGAGGATAAAAGATAAACGATGAACTTTTAAATTCATACATAGAAGATAGTAGTTTGCATTCTCTACTTAACTCTTCAATGAATTATTATTTCCATTGTGAATATTGATTTAAAACTTGCATCTCATTGTATTCTATTAGATTTTTCCCGTTGAAGACTAATGATAATTTGTTGTATATTATCTTAGTCATAATACTCTTTCTTGGGCTAGTTGAGCTCACCCTTTTCCTTTTTGTTCCATTTTTCTTCTCGGGAGGCGAGAATATAACTTAGATGCAGTCTGGGTATGGAATGAAGGTTCTAGAGAGAGTTGTTTAGTAGTCCTCACCATTTTTGTAAAATAATATATCAATAAATATGATGAGGAAGTATAGATATTGTCTAGAAGATATTATTTGTATTCAAACTCACAGTTTTACTGTTGTAATAATAAAGTTGTAGTTATTTCTGTACCATGTATTGACAACTCAGAATGGGTGATGTATACCTATTTTGGGGGCATCACACATATTACCATGGATTTCGTTACGGGTCTTCCTACGGTTTCTCAAGGCATCGATGCTATTTGGGTTATTGTTGATAGATTAACCAAGTCTGCTCATTACTTGCCGATACGAGAGACTTATTCCCTTGAACGTCTTGCTAGTATGTATGTGAATGAGATTGTGAGACTGCATGACATGCCAGTATCCATAGTTTCGGATCGTGACCCAAGATTCACTTCAAGATTTTGGGTTAGCTTGCAAAAAGCTATGGGTATTGATTTATGATTTAGTTCGGCATACCATCCTCAAACGGACGGAAAATCAGAGAGGACTATCCAAACTCTTGAAGATCTATTAAGACTCTGTGTCCTAGACCTCAAAGGGATTTGGGATAAGTATTTACCATTGGTGGAATTCTCCTACAACAACAGTTATCAGGCAAGTATAGGTGTGGCTCCATTCGAAGCATTGTATGGACAAAAGTATCGCTCTCCAATATGTTGGTATGAGGTGGGTAAAACAACATTGTTGGGACCCGAGTTGGTACGTATAATTACAGAAAAGATCCAAATGATTCGACAACGGCACAGAATCGACAAAAGAGTTATACGGATCTTTATCGAAAGGACGTGGAATTTAGTATTGGGGATCACGTATTGTTGCGGGTAGCTCCATGGAAGGGAGTTACAAGATTTGGAAAATAAGGAAAGCTCAATCCACGATTTATTGGTCCATTTCAGATTCTTGACCGAGTAGGAAATGTAGCCTATAGACTCGCGTTACCTCCAAGTATGTCTCGTGTTCATAATGTTTTTTATATATCTGTGCTTCGTAAATATGTGAAAGACCCGAATCACGTCATTGAGTTAGAATCGGACGAGATAGCCGAAGACTTAACGTACGAGGAGGTATCTGTCAAGATCTTGGATAGAAAGGAGCATGTCCTACGCACGAAGGTCATACCACAAGTTAAAGTTTTGTGGAGGAACCATGCTATAGAGGAAATGATCTAGGAGTTAGAAACAGAAATGAAAGTGAGGTATCCTCACCTTTTCGAAACACCAGGTACGTATGTCAATTTCGAGCACAAAATTTCATAAGTAGGGGAGGTTGTAAGACCCCGACTTTTTATTAATAAAATAAAATTTCCTCTATTAATTATTTTGAAATAGTAAAGGTTAATTTGATTAATATGGTAAGTTATGGGTAAAATGCGCAATTATTTCAAATAAGCAAGTGGTTATAAAATATTCATTGTTGTTGTGAATATTCATTTGGGTCGTAGAATATTCTTCTTTGTCGGGGAATATTAAATGCAATGGCCTTGACCTTGTGTGGGCCCCATATGTGAAAAGCGATTGGATGAAGAAAGCGAAAAATATAAGTTGTTTATAAGTGTGGCGTAGTTATTCACCAATTAATCTCTTTGTTAAAATACTCGATTGGTTAAAACACAAGAAGACACGGTATTGCACCAATTATTGATTCTTACGTAAGAATGCACTTTACTCAATAATTGTTATAGTAATTATTCAATATTTTATTTTATTGATTCAATAATTCTTTGTGTTGATATTTATTATTACTGTTGTTTCAATAATTGTCACTACACAGTATTTTCCATTATCGGAGCAATAATTCATATTATCTGAATAATATTATTAGATAACATTATTGGCAATGTCTAGAAAGTTCTGTCTAAGAAGAGGTTATTTAATTGCGTGCCAATAAAGAGAAATCTTTACCGGAAGGCCCCCTCTTTCTTGGGAACTGTATGGTTGACAATATTGTGATTCTGTAATATTATTTGTGAATAATTAATTATTGATTTATATGATGAGGAAAATATTAATTTTATGTGGATATAGATGGAGAAAATTTTTAATGTGACAATTGTTGAAAATTAATATTTTATCTTTTTCTGATAAAATAGTTCAATTAAATATATTATTTTAATAATATATTGATGGTGATATTTTACAATGAATGTGGAATATTAAATCGCTTCGGGAATATTAAATCGACGGTAGCGATCTTTTGTGGGCCCCATAACGGAAAGCGATTGGATGAAGAAAACGACAAATATAAGTTGTTTATAAATAAGCTGGTGTAGTTATTCTGCAATTATCTTTGTTAGAATCGGTCTTTAAAACACGATGTCTGGCGTTGTTGCACAAGAAGATAGCTGCAGTATTGCACCAATTATTGAAACCACTACTCAATAATGGTTACTGATAATTCTTATTCAAAGTATTTTATTTTATTGATTTAATAATTCTTTGTGTTGATATTTTGTATTCATTGTTGTTTTAATAATTGTCACTGCACAATATTTTCTATTATCGACAATAATTTATATTATCCGAATAATATTATTAGATAACATTATTGGTAATGTCTAGAAAGTTACATCTAAGGAGATGTTTGGTCATCTAATCAATTAGGCGCAGAAGTAAGGAGAGATCCTTATTGTAAAGCCCCTCTTTCTTTAGGAAGCCGCACGATTGTCAATAATGTGATTACGTAATATTATTTGTGAATAATTAATTATTGATTTATATGATGAGAAAAATATTGATTTTATGAGGATATAGATGGAGAAAATTTTTAATGTGACAATTGTTGAAAATTAATATTTTATCTTTTTCTGATAAAATAATTCAATTAAATATATTATTTTAATAATATATTGATGGTGATATTTTACAATAAATATGGGATATATGAGTATATGAGGAGGAAGAGTATTTTTGTGGCATTAAATGATTAACACATGTTTTGTGTGTAGGTGGACCCCATTTCTTGACTGAAATTTGATTATTGCTTGTAAAATCGCCCGTTTGTGGATTTCAGTCAATTTCTGTTTGGAATTTGGAAAAACTTTCTTCTGCAAAGTTGTAGAGAATTGAATTTCCTATAAGAATCGCAAGATTCAAATTTACTGATAAAAGGGATATTTATTATGAATTATTGAAGTTCCATAGTTCCGAAATAATTGATTTTTGGAAGTTTTAATTATTTATATCAACAAAAACGTTTTTCAAATGTTTGTGGGCATCTTTAACATGTGCTTGATGACTGAAATCAGTTGGTAAAAGTGGGCGTAAAAATTTATATATAATATATTAATATTATATTAAATTTTCTGCTTTGGTGTTCTAAGCATTTTCCTATAAATAGGGTGTTTAGGTTAGAATTGAAAATCACACCAGAAACTGAAGTTTTCTCTCTCTATAATATCGAGCGTATTTTGTGAGTATTTTAGTACTTTGAGTATTGCTATACGGTGCAAGTTCTTTCAGCATTATATCTAGTATTCTAGTCAAAAGTACTATTCTTTCTGAGGTAAGGGATGTTATTATTGTTTCGTAAATGATATTATTTCTTCAATATCATTATGCCAAAATATTGATTTGAAGTTTTTATCAAATTTAAAACTTTTGGTGTGGGAGTTCTTATTCACGATATCGACATTATTCACACGAATACTGAGACTATTCATGAGAAAAGTTAAATTTTGTTTTTGTCAAAATATCTATTATGGATACTAGCTTTGATTGTATCCATGTTTTGATCATTCTTGAATTTTACTCCACTATGATTATTATTGAGGTATTTTTATGCATGAATAAACCGAATTATTTAATTCTTAATCCTTAATTCTTGTCTTTTGTTTCATTGGATTCGTTTCTTTAAAAATATTTTTCATCATCTTCAGTCCTAAATGATGATGTTACTGAATATCTTTGACCTATAGTGCAAAGATGGTTGATTTTCTTATGAATATCTTTGGCCCGTAGTGCAAAGATGAACAGGTGTTGAGGTGAACATGACCAACTGATGAATATCTTTGGCCTGTAGTGCAAAAATGAATATTTGATTCAAGATGTATATTGATTGATGTTACATGGATAAAATATTGATCATGAACTTTTAAATTCATAGATACTAGTAGATTTCATTATCTACGTAACTCTTCTATGAATTATTATTTCCACTGCGAATATTGATCTGAAACTTGTTGTCTATTATATTCTATCAGATTATTCCCTGTTGAGGACTAGCGATAATTTGTTCTATATTATCTTAGTCATAATATTCTTTACTGGGCTAGTTGAGCTCACCCTTTTCCTTGTTGTTCCATTTTTCTTCTCAGGAGGCGAGAATTTAGCGAGTACGAGTCGGGGTGTGGGATGATGGTTCTAGAAAGTTGTCTTAGTAGTCCTCACCATTTTTATAAAATAATGTATCAATAATTGTGATGAGGATTTATTTGGGTATGAATATTGTCTAGAAGACAATAATTGTATTTAAACTCACAGTATATATGTTGTCGTATTTTTCACAACAAATATATTAATAAAGTTGTAGTTGTTACTGTACCATGTATTTGGCGACTCAGAATGGGTTGGATGGAATGGACCTATTTTGGGGGCGTCACAGTAGTTGATCTTATTAATTTGTCTCCTTCATTTTCGTTGAATGGTGATGTACCAAAGAAAGTTTGGACATGGAAGGAAGTCTCCTATGATCACTTGAGGGTATTCGATTGCAGAGCTTTTGTTCATATTCCAAAAGATGAAAAGTCCAAGCTTGATCCAAAAGCAAAGCAGTGCATATTTCTTGGCTATGGACATGAAGAATTTTGCTATAGGTTGTATGACCCAGTTGACAAGAAAGTTGTCAGAAGCCGAGATGTTGTGTTCTTGGAAGATCAGACTATTGAAGACATTGACAAGCCTGAGTCAGCTGAGTCTAATACAGACGATTTTGTTGATTTAGATCCTCTTGTTCCACCTGTTGTTCATGAGGAAGTGCAGACATCTCATGAGGATGCAGCGGAAGATGATGTTGAGCCAGAAATTGAGGGGGAACAGCCACCTGATCAAGAGCCATTACCAAGGAGATCTACCAGAGAAAAACAACCATCTAGAAAATATTCTTCAAATGAGTATGTAATGATATCAGATCATGGGGAGCCAAAGACTTATGAAGAAGTCTTGAAGCATGAGAACAAAACTTCTTCGAAGCTTACTAAAGAATGAAAGAGGAAATGAAATCTTTGCATGAGAATCACACCTATGATTTGGTGAAGCCGCCTAAAGGGAAGAAAATTTTAAAAAATAAATGGGTCTTCAGACGAAAGAATGATGAGAACAGTTCTCAACCGAGATTCAAGGCACGACTTGTTGTGAAAGGCTTTGGTCAGAGGAAATGAGTTGATTTTGATGAGATCTTCTCACCAGTTGTGAAGATGTCCTCCATTCGAACTGTGCTTGGTATAGCTGCGAGTATGAATTTAGAAGTTGAGCAGCTTGATGTGAAGATCGCATTTTTGCATGGTGACTTAGAAGAGGAAATTTATATGAAGCAACCTGAGGGCTTCATAGATAAGGGTAATGATCAGTTAGTTTGCAAATTAAAGAAGAGCTTGTATGGATTGAAGCAAGCTCCAAGGCAGTGGTATAGAAAATTCGATTCTTTTATGACTAAGCATGGGTATTCAAGAACATATTCAGATCATTGTGTGTTTGTGAAAAAATATCCAGATGACAATTTTATTATTCTCTTGCTTTACATTGATGATATACTTATTGTGGGTCAAGACACGAGCAAGATTAACAAGTTGAAGTCAGAGTTGAGTAAATCCTTTGCCATGAAGGATTTGGGTCAAGCAAAGCAAATTCTAGGGATGGGAATTGTTCGTGACAGATCACGTGGGCTGATTTGGTTATCTCAAGAGAATTACATTAAAAAGGTTCTTAAGAGGTTCAATATGGACAATGCAAAGCCTGTTAATTGTCCACTTGTAGGCCATTTCAAACTTAGCTCAAGACAGTGTCCTAAAAGTGATGAAGAGAAAAAAGAGATGCAGAAAACTCCCTATAGTTCAGCAGTTGGTTCTTTGATGTATGCCATGGTTTGTACTCGTCCAGATATTGCTCACGCAATTGGGGTTGTTAGACGTTTTCTGTCTAATCCGGTAAAAGAACACTGGGCAGCAGTGAAATGGATTCTGAGGTAACTTCGGGGCACTTCAAAGATGAGTTTGTGTTTTGGTAAAGGCAAGCCTATTCTTGACGGGTTCACAGATTCTGATATGGCTGGTGATGTCGATAGTCGAAAATCTACTTACGGTTATTTGATTACCTGCGGGGGGGGCGATGGCGTGGCAATCAAGGTTACAAAAAATGTGTTCTTCTCTACCACGAAGTTTGAGTTCATCGCTATCACAGAAGCTTGCAAAGAACTATTGTGGTTGAAGAAGTTCTTACGAGAGTTGGGTTTGAAACAAGAAAGGTATGTCCTTTATTGTGATAGTAGAGTGCGATCCACTTAAGTAAGAATTCTTCATTTCATTCGAGATCGAAACATATTGATATTAGATATCATTGGATTCGTGATGTCTTAAACGATAAGTTGCTGCAACTTGAAAAAATTCACACTGATGATAACACTTCAGATATGTTGACTAAGGCATTGTCTAAGGACAAGCATGAGAAGTGTCGACTCTTGGCGGTCGAATCCTCCACATAAGTCGGGAGGGGGAGAATTGTTCGGTTTCCCTCCTTTGTGGGAACTATCTATCTCTTAATTACAGTCTTAGGCATGTACCTTGGTAAAATGCATGGCTTTTATTTTTGGTGAGTTTTCATGCATGTCTCTTGGTATTCTCAAGGCTTGACTTGGAGTCTTCAAGAAGATACAAATTCTTATAAATCTGAGACATGTCCCATTTCTGCAAATACATAGAGAACAGATACAGAAAGAGAGCTCTTCTGGGACATGTCCCATTTTTTGGTAGAGAGGCAGAACATTCACTTTTGATACATTCATTTTGATACATTCTCCTATTCAGTTCTGTTTGTTCTTGGAGATTTGTATTCTCATTTGTGAGGTATTTTTCTCTTGTGATTTACACCTTTGGTGTGTTTGTAAGGCTTATGCCTTTTGGCCATTTTGTAAACTCTGTTTGGTGATAGTGGAAGAAACTGATCTACCGGTCTTGTGGATGTACCTTAGTTTGAGGGAACCACGTAATTCTTGTGTGCCTACTTCTTTTGTTATTTTCTTGCATTGCTTCCATTGATTTACACTTGTGGGAAAGCCATATTTTTTTCAACAGAGTTTTTATGGTTCAAGATTCTGAAAGTGCATCTTAGGTATATCTACGGGTTTTATTTTTTAATTTTTATTATTAATAAATAATTAATAATAATTATAATAATAATAAAAATATATTATAGCAATTAATTGCAAAGTCGATGGGTGTGGGCTCTTCATGTCTTGAATCAATTAATTAGTGGGTTAAATACACTTTTCTCCATTCTACTAGGGGTCGATTTACAAATGTATCATCGAACTGATTTTTTTTACATTCGACTCACTGAACTATAATTTTTGAACAAACCGTTACTAATTCCGTTAAATTGTTTTGACTTTTGACGGAAAAATTATATAAGATGCCCAGTGAGAGAGAGAAAAATTACATGTCACACATTTTTCTTTCTGACATGCCTAGATGGAAACTCTTATAAATTTAATGCTAAATTAAACAAAATCAAATAAATAAAATAATCCATTCAAAATAAAAGTACAATAAAAATAAAAATTTTAAAATTTATTTTAATCATTAATATTTGTTTGGTATGATAAAACTTTGATATTATAACATACAAAAAAATCTTTTTTTTTTTCAGATACGGTACAATTTTAAAAAATTATAATTTTCTTTTAATTTAAATAACTCATTAAATTCATTAATTTTATTAACCTCTCTTGAGATAAAATTAAATTTAATAATATAACATATAAAATTAATTTTCTCATAATATTCTCAACATTAATAATAAAAATTATTAATATTTTTTCTTTGATAAATTTGTCTTTTATTGTATTCAAATATATTACATATATTATTAAAATAAGAGAAATTTGGGTAAATTTTGAATTTTAGTAATGTCTTTAAAATTATTCATAAATACTTTCATAATAAGCACAAATTTAAAATTTAAATTCATAAAAAATAAAATCAAACTACAAAAATATAATTAAATTTTGAAAATTAATTATTATTTATATTTTTGAAAATTTATATAATTATTATTTATATTGTGAAATAATTAAATTTAGGCTTAAATATACAATAAAAAGCGAAGAAATGGGTCCGAGTAAAAAGCGAAGAAAAAGAGGGGGAATATGGAGGGATTGGAGGAATGAAGCAGCAGCTGGAAAAAGGGAATGATTTATTGGATCGAATTTGCAAGAAGAACATAGATTTTTTGAATGAGGGCTTCTTTCTTCCTACATGTAGTACAAATATATAGATAGAAAGACTGAATAATCAGATTTTTTTTAGGTCTATTTCATGTGGGTTCAGAAAGAAAAAGGACGGGAAGAAGCACACACATATACTAGACTCTGTTAATCGCCCCTCTGCATTCTCTGATTTTGAAACGTTGTTGCCCTCCACTTATCGTTACTCCTCCTCCTATTCGGGTTAAATACACTGAACTACAATTTTTTACAGATTTTATTGTGGTTCGGTATGATTTTGGATGATCGGTGGTTGTGATCGGAGGTTTATGGATGATCGGAGGTTTGTGGATGATGGTGATGGTTATGGATGATGGGGGCGGTGATTTTGGGTGGTTCTGATGATTTTGGGTTATGGATTCTGATTTTAGGTTGTTAATAATAATAATAATAATAATAATAATAATAATCTCTCTTTTTCAAAATATTAGATAATTTTATATTTTTAAAATAAATTTAAAATATTTAAAAATTAAAAAAAATACTATGAATTCATTAATTTATATAAATATATTTGTAAAAATTATACATTAATGTATTTATTATTAATTTAATTATTTGTTATGTACATTAATTTGATTTATATTTTAGTTAACTATTTGTTATAGAATTGACAATTGTTGTATTTTTTAATTGTTGAATATCCACTTAAGCATCTAATGTTTCCATCTAAGCATATGACGTGGTGCCACATAAACATTCCGTTAATTTTTAACACTTTTAGACGGAAATTTCAATTTTTGTAAAAAAGTTATAGTTCAATGAGTTGACCGTAAAAAAGTTCACTTCGGTGATGCATTTGTAAATCGACTCCTAGTAGAATGATAAAAAGTGTATTTAACCCATTAGTTAGTACTCCCTCCGTCCTAGGATAAAAGTCTTGGTGGACTTTTCACGCATATTAAGAAGATGAATAAAATGACAAAATTGTCTATAATAATGTCATTAAATATGGAGAGAGAATTAGAATAGGAAAAGTATGAGATATTTAATGCTACAGGTATAATAGGAAAATATGTGTAAAAATTTGGTTATTAAAGGAAAATGGATATTTAATATGAAACTGCTCAAAATAATAATAAAGATTTTTATCATGAGACGGAGGGAGTATATTATAGCAATTAATTAACCATGCATGTAAGAGGACAAAAACGTACAACTCTCATTACAGGCGTACGTTTGCGGTGGAAGCAAATTCTGATTAGAAATCTCTACTCCTAAATATCTCCTATTGCATGGTGCCCATGCTCAAAATATATATGGTATACTATTGCATGGCCACATATGCAAAGTATTTTAATCCACAGCCTTTCATCTTGCAGGCGTATCCAAAATGTCAACTTCTTATGGATTATTGGCCACCCAAACAATTAATTAATACATACTACAACTGAATCTATAAAAGTCTTGGTTGGTCCACTCGAAATCATGATGCTACATTTTCAAAAATTACGTACTGTCCACTAGCTAGTTCCCCTGATTAAGTAGCTAGCTAGCTGTTGAGATATTTTACATAAACATTGTATTAAATAAATTTAAGAGTGTATATAAGTTAATAAATATATTAGAACTTCACTTTAATAGGTTAATTTTTAGATAAAGAGGTGACGGTTAACCTTTAGGTAATTAGGAGTTCTTAATTTTATCATCTGATCACTCTTTTAATTACAAAGTTAATTTTGAAAAGTATATATGTTTCTGTTCTTGATCAAATCAATTCGCAGCTAGCTGTGGCATTCGGTATATATAAACTTAATTTATTTATTCGATTTGCTTTGCAGGTTTTTTTTTTTTTATATATATCAAATCTATTAATGGACCTCAAATAAATTAGTCACCCCACATGCAACTCATGTGCCAAATATCGTAGCTAGCTAGCTTCGAGGAAATTTCCTCCATATATCAATTCGGGCATGAACAAGTAACAAGGACGTGGGCAATAATATTCCTACGTACATACAATTCCGATGGATGAAGATAAGCTATATATATATATATATATATATATATATATATATATATATATAGTAGTCTTCCATATGAATAGGTTCTTGTGAGAAGCTAATCTGACAACAACCTTTTTGGACCGTTGATAAACTTATTGAAGAAATTTGAGATTAAAACATAAATATCTAAGTTCTATGGTACAACTTGTCACTTCGCTTTTATTTTAATATGAGGACCCCACATAGTCGATATGTTGTCGGTTTATTGAAATAAAATAAATTTTAATATTAAATAATGCCCTGACCTAACACATCTTGTAACTTACGTGCCTTTTTATAAAATACTCCCAATTATTCATGCTCTTACTACCAAAAAAAAAAAATCAAACCTAAGACAACCTCTTACTACTACACACAAGTTCTTCAAGTTCTTTATTTGCTATTCCAAATAAAATATTTGTTATTTTTATAACTCTTTCATTTAATAACAAATAAAAATTATAATTCAAATAAAAATAATATCCTATTTTATAAAAATATATTTTATAATTTTTTATTTGCTATTTTTTTTAAAATATTTTTAGAATACGTACCAAACATTATTACATTATGGAGAAGTAACTTATTTTATTTTCTCTTAATTAGATTGATGTATAAGAAAAATATACATAGATCGATCTCCAATATTGCAAAGAACAAAGTAAGCTCAAAGGTACCATTTACACAACTTACACAATATATAAAAAGAAATATATTAACATCAGCTTGCTTGTGGCTAAACTGTCTAATCTAAGGCCAAAATAATCATCCCACCTTAGTTGTAAATTGACTACTCGATCTTTATATTAGCATTAGCAATACAAATACAGTAAGGGCCGAGGCACCAAAACAAAATCATGGACGAATATTAGGGACTAACTTTTTCTTATACAATATAATGTTACATTTGTAGAAACTAACAAAATACAGCAATTTCAACCCATGCAACATTTTTAATATTAGGGACTACCGACAAAGTCTCGTGAGTAACAGCTAATGCCTAATGAAGAACTACCGCCCGTGAACTCAAAATAATTACAGTACTTCTAACTTAGATAGTTAATTTTTTTATACATAAAATTAACAAACTAAGTAAATATCCACCCTACATACAGTTAAAATGATATTACCAAATGAGGACCCTTGGATCTTCTACTCTAATTGAGTATGATAATTCTATATGGAGTATATCATTTTTAGCTATGCCTTTTTCCTTCTTGCCCTGGATATGAGCTATCTAGTTGATCTTCTTAGCTCATTCAATGTAGTTATTTTCTCCACCTCAACTGTCTACTACTACTGTGGTCACCCAACCTATCAACACAGTTGTGGTCCAGAGTGTTGTGTGTTCATTAATTTGTTATCACCCTTTGTGCTACATGCATTAATGCTAAGCTCCGGTTGCATATTAATTAGACCCTTCACTCATCTGATGTTCATTGTCGTACCCGGCTAACTTCATGGTTCTTGTTTTCCTGCTCAATGTGTGGAGTAACAGTTTCAAAACTCAACAAAATGTGGGCGCATAATTTCCTTATCAGTCCTTAATTGTACTTTGTCTGTGGCAGAGGGCATGTGATTTTATAAAATACTCATGGTTTCAAATTGTTGAGGCTCATTTATATTCATTCATTATTGTAATGTCCTTATTAGACATTATCCGGAATATAAAAAGACAATTCTGCCCTCCTGGTTAGTAACATGAATGCAAAATTTCGAGTGTCTACACTTGCGTGATAATTGTTATTATACGCGAACTTGACTGTCTGTAAATGATCATCCTAATTACCCGTTAACGTCCATAACGCATACTCTTAATGTGGAGCGTGGACACCGTAACGTATATATTATGTTAATGTGATTTTTGTATTCTTTTATTTAATTCATTCATTGAAATTACATTACTTTGCTTCTTTTCTATTACATACATGAATGTAATATCAAAATAATAGTTACTTTTTATATATGTGACATTTTGGTATTATATATCTTTCTAACGTCTATTGCATTACAACTCGTTTATAGTGTTTGGAAATTATTAATGAACCAAATAACATTACATATATGCTTAATTTTCAAATATGAACACATTACATTAATTACAACTTAGTTGCAGTACCCAACTTCAGTACATTTGGTCACAAAAATGAGTGGATGAACAAAACTGAGCCATGAGATTGAAGTTGGGAGTTTGATTCCTTAAATACGGAAAGAAGGGGGGGGGGGGAGTTCCTCATTACTCTTTAAGTGAGCGTCTTAATTTAGGTTGCTTTTAAGTTAATGAAAATTGTCAATGAGGTCTTAAGCTTAATGGTTAAGATTCAAGTGTTGTGAGATTTATGCTACGTTTGGATCGAAGGAATTAATGGAATGGAGAGTGGAATGATTTATTTCATTCTAGTTGGAATAAGTTATTTCATACTCCCCCTCCCCAAAGAATAAAATTCATAAATTTGAAAAGAATAAGAATGGTTCAATCCATTCCAATCGCAACCAAACATAATTTTTTTTCTTTTCATAGGAATTAATGAGTCGTTCCATTCTCACTTTCATTACTCCAATCCAAACGTAGCATTAGGTGTCAGGTCTCAGATCCGATTATCACTTTGATGGTCTCAGGTCAGATTCTCACTTTCGTGAGTTTATTTATTTACTTATGTGAAATTTGTTTCCTCTTTATGTGAGATTTGTTTGTGAGTTTATTTATTTCTCTTTTAGTGAGATTTGATTGATTCTTGATATTTTAATAGTGATGATATAGTTGATTATGAAATTATAATGTATTGCTTAAAGGGTGGGGCTTTCAAAAAAAGAAGTTTAATTAAAATTGAAAAGAAGAGAACTATGGAAGGATTTTTAATTCTCTACTTTTCTCTTTTTTGTTTATTCTCTGTTTAACTATTGAAAATAATGGTTTTCTTAATGAAAATTTATGCTCTTCTCAACTTTACCCTCCCACTTCCTTCTCTTTTATTTATTTATAATTTTATGTTATACTCCTAGCTTCCATTATCAAAAATATTTTATTTTATCTTTTTAAAGTCTATTTACATAAAACTAAATTTAATATAAATGTAATTGATACATGTTTTGAAAACAATAAGTGGTAATTATTGATCGAAGGGATTAAATTAATTTACTTAATCAGTTTTGATGATAATAAAAAAAAAAAATAAAATTATATTAATTCATTTAGACAACTTAAGTTGGAATCTTCTCCATAGAATTCATTATGCATTATATTAATATATTAGTACTTTCATATAAGGTACTTTACTTTATATTTTAATCTACACTTAATATGTGATTATTTTCATCAAAATTTTGTAATTTTGGAAAATTAGTTTGACTATAGATTATTTCTCATAAAATCATTTTTGTAAGACCCCGACTTTTTATTAATAAAATAAAATTTCCTCTATTTATTATTTTGAAATAGTAAGGGTTAATTTAATTAATGTGGTTAATTATGGGTGAAATGTGCAAGTGGTTATAAAATATTCATTGTTGTCGGGAAATATTCATTTGGTCGTGGAATATTATTATTGTGGGGAATATTAAATGCAATGTAGCGACCTTAATGTGGGCCCCATAATGAGCGATTGGATGAAGAAAAGCGACAAATATAAGTTGTTTATAAATACTTGGCGTAGTTATTCACAATTATCTTTGTTGAAATACTCGGTGGATTTAAAACACGATAGCATTACGGTATTGCACCAATTATTGATTCTTACGTGAAGCCTTTACTCGATAATTGTTATAGTAATTCTTATTCAATATTTTATTTTATTGATTCAATAATTGTTGTGTTGATATTTATTATTCTTTGTTGTTTGATAATTGTCACTACTACGGTATTTTTCATTATCAGACAATAATTCATATTATCTGAATAATATTATTAGATAACATTATTGGCAATATCTAGAAAGTTACATCTAAGGAGAGGTTATTTAATTGCACGCAAGTAAGAGAAATCTTTTCTAGGAAGGCCCCTCTTTCAGGGAGGCGCTGGTTGTCAATATTGTGATTACGTAATATTATTTGTGAATAATTAATTATTGATTTATATGATGAGAAAATATTGATTTTATGTGGATATAGATGGAGAAAATTTTTAAATGTGACAATTGTTGAAAATTAATATTTTATCTTTTACGATAAAATAATTCATTTGAATATATTATTTTAATAATATAATAATGGTGATATTTTTTATAATGAATGTGGGATATATGAGTATACGAGGAAGAAGAGTATTTTTGTTACAATAAATGTTTAAAACATGTTAAACATGTCGGTGGACCCTATTTATTGATGAAATTTGATTATAATCGTAAAATCGTCTGGTATGTGGATTTGGTCAATTTACATTTGGAATTTAGAAAAACTTTCTTCTGCAAAGTTGTAGAGAATTGAATTTTCTATAAAATGTTGCGAGATTCAAATTTTCTGATAAAAGGGCTATTTATTATGAATTATTGAAGTTCCGAAGCTCCGAAATAATTGATTTTTGGAAGTTTAAAATACTTTAAATAAGAAAAACGTTTTTTGTCATTAAAGTGGGTCTAGCATGTGATTTGAATGGGTTGAATTCAAATTTTCAGATTCAAGAAATGGGCGTAGAAAATTTGTATATATATATTATTATTATATTAAATTTTCTGCTTTGGTGTTCTAAGCATTTTCTTATAAATAGGGTACTTAGGTTAGAATTGAAAATTACACCAGAAACTGAAGTTTTCTCTCTCTATATTGTCGAGCGTATTCTTGTGAGTATTTTAATACTTTGAGTGTTCTTTATCTATTGCTGCAAGTTCAAGTCATGCTTTATATCCAGGTGTTTAAATTAGAAATCTTGTCTTTTCTGAGGTAAGGGATATTATTTTCTTCATGAATGATATTATTTTCTTCAATATCATTATGCCGAAATATTGATCTGAAGTTTTTATCAAATTTGGAACTTTTGGTGTCGGGATTACTATTCACGTATACGGCACTATTCACAGAAAAATTAAATTCTTGTTTTTGTCCAAAATATCTATTATGGATACTAGCTTTGATTGTATCTATGTTTTGATCATTCTTGAATTTTACTCTACTATGATTATTATTGAGGTATTTTTGGACGTGAATAAACCGAATTACGAATCCTTAATCCTTAATCCTTGTCTTTTGTTTTACTGGATTCGTTTCTTTAAAAATGTTTTTCATCATCCTCAGTCCTAAATGATGATGTTACTGAATATCTTTGACCGGTAATACAAAGATGGTTGATTTTTTTATGAATATCTTTGGCCCATAGTGCAAAGATGAACAGGTGTTGAGGTGAACATGACCAACTGATGAATATCTTTGGCCTGTAGTGCAAAGATGAATATTTGATTCAAGATGTATATTGATTGATGTTACATGGATAAAATATTGATGATGAACTTTTAAATTCATAGATACTAGTAGATTTCATTCTCTACGTAACTCTTCTATGAATTATTATTTTCGCTGCGAATATTGATCTGAAATTTGTTGTCTATTATATTCTATCAGATTTTTCCCTGTTGAGGACTAACGATAGTTTGTTCTATGTTATCTTAGTCATAATATTTTTTACTGGGCTAGTTGAGCTCACCCTTTTCCTTGTTGTTCCATTTTTCTTCTCAGAAGGCGAGAATGTAGCGAGTATGAGTTGGGGTGTGGAATGATGGTTCTAGAAAGTTGTCTAAGTAGTCCTCACCATTTTTGTAAAATAATGTATCAATAATTGTGATGAGAATTTATTTGGGTATGGATATTGTCTAGAAGACAATAATTGTATTTAAACTCACAGTATATATGTTGTCGTATTTTTTTCACAACAAATGTATTAATAAAGTTGTAGTTGTTTCTGTACCATGTATTTGGCGACTCAGAATGGATTGGATGGAATGGACCTATTTTGGGGACGTCACAATTTTTCTAATTAAACTTAAATTTATTTGACTTAAAAATGATTTTAAATGGAAATTAAAATCCTTTCCTATATATTTGTTATTTTCGGACAAATGGATTTTTTTCAACAAGTGCTTCAATGTCTTAAATACAAAAGTTGGCAAACAATTTCTTCCTCAATACGAGAGCATCTTTGGAGCAAAAATAGGTTTGGGTTCCTGATCGAGTGAATGAGGAAGGGAAACAAGTTCCAAGACCAGCTAAAGAAAGAATACAAGAAGTTCTGGAAAGGGAAATCTGTAATTCTTGAAGAACACTAGGAAATAGTGGTTCTAACACATGATCAGATTTGTATAAATATTTCTCCACTTATATAATTAAGGAGCTAAATTAATTTTATAGCCGAAAATTTCAAATCATGCGGAGGAGTTTGGAGATTGGACTAGTTATATGTATGTATGTGTTATATATATATAATCAAGAGCATAATCCTTAAATAGCATAACGCCTTAAATAGCATAATTTTATCAAAACGACGTAGTTTTAGAGGGACGCAGTGACATTTTTATAAATACCATGTCACCGCGTATTTACAAAATGTCACAGCTAAATAAGAATATATCATTGTGTTCTATATATGTTTAGTATTTCTCTATCTCTATTTCTTTAATTTGATTCACTATTATCGCTAAATAATATATTTATCGCTAAATGTATATTTATTTTTTTAACATCAACCGTCATTGTTTTAATTCACAATCCCAAGAAACAAATTAATTAAAGAACAGTTTAATTAATATTCAGATAATAAAGGCTATTACTATATGCAGTTTAAATAAAAAGATTGAACTTATATAATTACTAATAGAGTAAGAAAATACCCCCACACCCGGAATGATATGATACATACATACATGACAAAAGAGAGAGAATTATTACATTTTCTAATGAACTTCAAGAACCCTAAAGATGGTGGCGAAGACTTTATAGTAATATGGGTGTTGAAAAAAAAATAGAAGAATAATCACGCTCTGATACATATATAATCAACTAACGGGAATAAAGAATATCCTCGTGTTTCTTGCCTTGCATTTTTTTCCCAATGCAGCCAATAATACTGTATTATAAAATTAGAAATGAAGAAGAAATCAGGTTTGAACTCAACTAACTGCATATAGTATATACATAAATCATTATTATTATTATTATTATTATTATTATTATTATTATTATTATTATTATTATTTTAATAATTTAAAAGTTATTATTATTACTACAATAATAATTATTACAATTATTATTATTACAATTTTTAGTACATAAATTCTAGCATAATAGGTAGTTGGTCTATTAGTTTTTGTTGGAATATAAGGTTTATAGTTTGGGGAGGTCTGAAGTTGAACACTTGTTAGCAACATTTTCTTTAATAAAAATTTTAAGGCAAGCCTTATGCCGGAAATCGAACGGAATGACTAATTTGTATTTTTTTGAGAGTATAATTATTTGATAGTAACAAAAAAGTTTCGGTAACCACAATAAAAACCGGACCCTAGTACAGTGACCAAAACGTTATTTATCCCTATCTAAATATATTGTGAAATGATATTTTCATAAGTAACATCCCTCTCCCAGAAACTATCAAATTTAGGGATTAAGATGATGTCTATTTTAAATAAATGGTGACTCTTTATTTCATTGCATGATGTCACATTCTAACATATTTTAAATTTGGAGCATGAAATGAAGAATTTTTATTTATTTAAAATGGAAAGAATCTTAGCTTGTCCTAAATTTAGTTGTGGAAATATCAATCTATATAACAAAACATAACCCAACTTGAATTTCCCGCTCAATCCAAAAATCATTAGGACCATCAAAACATTGGGATAAATTTTACCGTACAAAGCTAAATAATGTCGGAGACACGGACGGGTATAACTAGTTCTCTATATATAGTGACATACTTCAAGTGCAATTCATAAACTCAGAAATCGTTGAAGGAGAGAGAGAGAGAGAGAATGGTGGGACTGAACAGGCCGCAGTTCGTTCTATTCGGATCATCCCATGTCCAGTTCAGCTTCGGCAGAAGCGGTTGGGGTTCTACTCTTGCTGAAATCTACGCTCGTAAAGTATTCTCTCCCTCCCTGTATCACTTTGAAATTATTTGTTGTGGTTGTTTTTTTTACAAGTATATTGGGATGATGAACAGTTTTATTTTTCTTATTAGTTGTTTACTGTATTTGGGTTTCAACTGCATGTCTTAGGCCGATATAGTGCTGCGAGGATATAGTGGTTGGAATTCAAGGCGTGCCCTCGAAGTTCTGGAAAAAGTTTTCCCAAAGGTTTTATTTCAATCAAATGATCCCTCCCTCCCTAAATACTCTTTAATTATTATATATATATATATATATGTTCGGAGAGATCAAGTACGTACCCTTTTATTTAACCTACCCTTGCTTATCAGTTTTAGTGACGGATCGGGCGACAGTTCGAAGGACCGCCATATTATAGCGACGCATCGAACCGTCGCATCGGCCGTTGCCATAACATATAAACCGTTTATTTATTTTATAACGAGGGACCAAACCATCGCCACTAAAGCTGGTAGTGAGCATGTATGTAAAATAAAGAGTTATATATGCACCAGAAACGGACTCTATATATGTTTGCCAATGAGATAATGAAGTAAATAATTTCCCTACACAAAATAGTTATTTTTTCTGACCTGACTGACTGCATTTTACATTGTATAGTCTAGTTCTTCATATAAATATATAATTGTGTGTGAATACAGGATGCAGCTGTACAGCCTAGTCTAGTAATAGCATATTTCGGTGGTAACGATTCAGTTCCATTTGGTCTGGGTCCTCATGTACCTCTCCCTGAATATACTGAAAACATGAAAAAAATTGCTAGTCATCTCAAGGTAATTGTTGTTGATCATGCAGAACATATTATACTAAATTACTTGGTTCATATTGTAGCATGCATGTTCTAACACAATCATATCATACATGTTCTGCAATTAAACAGGGTTTGTCGGACAAGACACGAGTAATCTTACTTAGCTGTCCTCCTGTAAACGAAGAACTACTTGGGTGATTAGATCATGTTGAATTTCATTTTGTTTTATTTACTTTCTTGAAAATTTTAATTCTAAAAATCGCCATTTTTGAAATGAAATGAAACTCAGTGATGAAATGAAAATTACAAACGAGACGAGGCGAAAATATTCTGAAGCTCTTATTGAGATGTGCCGGGAGTTGGGGGTGAAGGTTGTTGATCTTTGGAATGCAATTCAGAAACCAAGTGATTGGTTGACTACTTGCTTTTGGTAAGTCTGCTTTCTATAAAAATAAAACATTGAATTTTGGGACTAGACTAAAATTATATATGGAGTATTTCAGAATGAGCTAGTTGATATTCCAATTCCTTTCCTTTCTCCAGGGATGGGTCACATTTTACGTCTGTGGCGAGCAATATTGTGGTGGAGGAGATATTGAAAATTCTCAGAGAGCCAGATTGGGAACCACATTTGCACTTTAGTTCGTTGCCGCCTGAATTTTCCGAGGATTCGAAGCATGATTTTGTAGGTCCTGACGGTAACAACATCAACTCCTCCAACAGCAACTCTCACTGGGAGAATAAGTGGAACTAGGCCTACCAGAAGTTGATCGATCATGGTGCAGTACACTGGTGCCACTCCAAAAGTGCATCTTTAAAATAAATTGCATCTTTTTCTTTTTATTTTTCAGTTTTCCGTCTTAATGAACACTGGTAATGTATCCATCTAAATTATGAAATTATTATTTTTCATCTTTCTTAATATATGGTGCAATATCTATCTCAAAGCAGTGACTGTACGTACTGGTGAAATATAAACTCCATTTTTCATTTTGTACTATTTGTTCTAATAATAGACTACAACGTCAAACAGCACTAGCTTAAAGAGTCATGTTATACATTACCAAATTAGTTTTCAACCAAATTATAATTGCATGCATGGGATATATATGTAGAAATTAAAAAGGGTCGACTTATTTTAATTTATTTTAGCTTATCGCGTATACTTTCACGTTTGTCACATTTCAATTTCGTCAAATATTTGTCGACATGTATATCATTTTTCTAGACCTAATTATGCATGATGCATCTGATGTTGAATGATTTTTCGAGAGTTAAATCGATATATTTTTTTTGAATTTGAAATTGATATAATTCATTTAGAATTAAAAATAATAAAATTTATAATTATTAGTACTTATAAAAAAAATTATATTATTTATCATTATATTGACTAAAGTTAGATAATAATAATTTGTATTCTAAATTAAAAAATAAATTAGTTTCGGTAAAACCACAATGGCTTATCATATTGATATGTGCGATATAAGTGTTCATCCATCACCAAAACTAAAAAAAATTATCACGAAAGGTTTACGCCATCATGAAAGGTTTTATGTGATGGTTTTGGCAATCACCGAAACATTCAATCCTTTTGTGATGACTAAATCAATCACATTAGTTCACATGTATTTTACTATTAGTTTGACCATCACAAAACCCACAAGTCTTTTGTGATGGCAAAAGCAATCTCGGTAGCATAGTAGTTATTTGTGATGGCCAAAACAAGCACAACTTTTTGTGATGGTCACGACCATCACAAAACTGATAAGGTTTTTATGATGGTCAAAACAATCACCAATTATTTGTTATGGCCGAAACAATCCCATCTTTTTGTGATGGCCACGACTATCACATAATTGGTAAGGTTTTTATGATGGTCAAAACAATCACCAAATGTTAAGACATTTGTGATGACTAAAGCAGCCAGACACGTACATAAGTCTCCTGTGATGACTAAAATAATCACAATTGTCCCAATTTTTGTAACCTAATTATACGTTTTGGTGATAGCAAAGCCATCACAAAGTTCATGTATTAAAATATATTTAATTGACAATTTTATATTTCAAATCTCTAAATTTTGAAACGTAAAATCAAACAAAATTATTAAAATGAAGAAACCTAATCTATTTAATTTAAAATCATATCATAACCAATTACTTAAATAGGTAGCTACATGTCATAGGTTCATCAAACAATTAACAAACTCAACATCTATCAAAGAACCCTAAACTAATAAATTGATAAGTAAAGGAAATCTAGATCATCCCGAATTCTCCATGGAGTCCTCTTCAGAGTCGTTATCATTTGCATTGTCATTTTCAGCATGCGTGGTTGAGTTATTCGTTGGAGTATCAGCGAATACATTTGATGAACCAAACAAATCACCTGGGTCTATAGGAGGATCAAGTGCAAGTGTTTCAGTCATATTTTTTGCGTATTGATGAAGATAATAAGTCAATTAGCTTTTTATTTTTTTTTAATTTAATAGACTTCTAAACTGCAATCAAAGATGGACAATACGAACCACAACGAAAACTCCATTTTTCCGTTGACTGAACAACAAATCTACTCTTTTCAGGCCTCCAACAGTTTCGTACCTTGTCTCCAAATTTGGATCATCTAACTCATACACAAACTTATTTGTATCCTAATATTTAGCTAAGAGCCTTCACTCATAATCATCCTATACGCAAATTTAGTGGCATGGTGGTTTTTGAATTTAGTGTCGCTTTTTGGTTTCTCGAAAAAGGGAGCAATAGCTGGACAACAGTACCCCAAGGCCCCAATATATAAATATTTAGTGTTCTGAGCCTAGCCCACTGAGAGTTTGGGCTGGACAAATGTTATGGACTCTTTTATTTTTCTTTCATTTTTCATAAAAATTATGATTAATTACATGTTACCAAGTACTAAAAGAAAATAAAAGACTCCATCAGGCTCTATTAGCTTGATTAATTATTGAAGCTCAACATTGTAAGCTTCATTGTCCATTTTTAGGAAATCGATATTTCTACATTATTTTTTCATATTTTCACACGTAAAGCTCATATATTAGTTGATGTGTCAAAATTTTATTAGCTAATATGTGAACTTTACGTGTGTAAATATTAGTTTCTTATTTTTAATGTGTTGTATTGTGTTATATCTTTAAAAAAAATTAAACACTTCATCATCACTCATTAGCAATTAGCAAAATACATAACAGAGTCTAATGATATTTCTGAGTCATTTAAATCAATCTTAATTTATCTTTTAGTATGTATTTTCTCATAAAAATATAGTACATATAGGTTGGTTTGTTTGTTTTATGACTTATTTGAGTTTGGACATTGAGTTTAACGAGAGCAGATCCTTTGTCCTTAAATTTTTTGTCCCCTTGTGTTCCTCCACTCAAATTTTGACACATAGTCTCTTATTTAACACTAATTAATTTTAAAATTAAATAAAAGGACATGTGTCAAAATTTAAGTGGGAGAACACAAGGGACACAGAATTTAGGAACAGAGGATCTGCTCTCGAATTGAACACATGTAAAGGCAAACACAATTATATTGCGCACTGGAGTTTTGAGTATTTTTAAACCCCGAAATACGGTCTAAATTAAAATTTAAATAACAATCGATATTAAGTTACTTTTGTGAACTAAAATATAAACAAGACTTGTAATTTTATGAATTGGAACCAGACAAACATACATATAGGCACATATCATAACTTCTTGATACAAAGTTTTGTCCCCAATTAATTATGTTGAGACTTATGTCTACTATAGTTTAATTAACTCTTTTTAGTGTCACCTCTTTTTTATGCAAAGACAATTTTGTTTGATAAAAATTTAGTCAACTTCTTTTTGGCTCTTAAAAAAAAAGAATGAAACAAGTCTTTATAGAATAAGAGGTTCTCATTACTTTTTTTACACTCACTATTCTAATTTCATTTTTTAATTATATTCACTCCACTCTTCTCCCTACACTACCCCTACTGCCATCCACCATCATAACCCACCACCACCAACCACCATCCACCACAACTACCGCGACCAGCCACCACTGATATTCACCACCAACAACGACCAACCACCAACCACCACCAATGCCTCCACCAACCACCACCAACCATCACCATAACCTACCACCACCACCATTCAAAACCATCCACCACCACTAACCACTACCACCACCACCCACCATCACCCACCACCATCACCAACCACCACTATCCCTTGACACCTGCACCACCACCATGTTTTGTATTAATTATGTAAATTTATCATTATTATTATTATGTTTTATTAGACTTAAAATATTTTATTAATTATATATTATTGGTGATTTTATTTGAATTAATTATTTAATATATATTCTATTTTCATTCTCACCTTAAATTTGTATAAATTGATATAAGGGTAAAATAATAAAATACTAAATTCAAATATATAATAAAAAATAATTATCAAACAACTCTTTTACTAGACCTTATTTTAAAAAGAATTCTTATTTTATACATAATATCTATTTTAATAAATTATTATTACACAATTTTATCGATCAATACCTAAGGCCTAAGCTCTAGATGAAGTGCCATAGGAATAATATGTGCTAATTAATATTGTTTTAGAAATATTTTAACTTGCGTATAGCAAAACTTTAACTCTTTTAAGTATTTTGTCAATTCTGATTTATTGTGTAGTATTTGGCCTAGTCCCTTTTATAAGCTTTCGGCTTGGGTAGTATTTAAGCGTAGTCCCATCAACACTTTCACCACTGTTATGAGATATAATAGACGCATCTCTCATTTTCTCCATGTTAACAGTCTCGCTGGCCACAATTACGAGGAAGAGTTGATCTTCTACCGAAAAAGACTACTCCCACCTCTTGTTCTCACCATAGCCGGAGAAAAGAAAATTATAATTAAGTTAAGGATAAATGAAAGAAATTATTTGTTGTAACGCAATTTCAAAATTCTTCACTAGTCTAGTGGCTCCAAAATCAATTAGTATATACCTGGCAGCAAGATTTGGAGTGCATATTTCATTTTACTATCTCAATTTTTATATAGAACAAGATTTAACTGCTACATATATAGCAGAAAGATGAGGATAAAATTAATATGTGATTTTAACTAAGTAATTATAACATGTCATTATCTTAAAGAACTTATAATTACTACTCTCTCCGTCCTAAATTATAAATTTATCTCACAATATCTGCTTTTTCAAGATTTGAATGCATTTTTTCCCTTTGTTTTTCAAGTTTGCCCTTTTACCTTAATTGTTGATAGTCATTACTCATTCAAGTCTCTCCTCTTTTTTAAGCATCCTTTTCACATTCCCACCAATAAGAATGTGATTGCCAAAGTTATGCTTCTTAAAAGATTTTGGCACACTCTTCCATGGATAATCTCCTTTTACTAAAGCTTTAATTGCAGAAAACAAAAAATTAGCACATGAAGGTATTTTAGTACTCCCTCCATTCCTATATGTAAGTCGTTTTAGACATGGGCACAATAACTAAGAAAATAATTAAAAAGCATTAACTATACTATGAATTGTCTATAATACCCTTCACCTCACTTATCTCATACTCTCTCTTCAATAATAGATTAACAATTTTCTATAACTTACTCCTAAAAAAACTCAATAGTCATATTTACTCTTTTTTCTCCTTTCTCTCTCTCTATAAAACACCATTTATATATATATATATATATATATATATATATATATATATATATAATTATATAAAATACAATTGATTTTGAAAAAACTAAGTTTTCCGCTTACCTAAAAATAGATCTGGACCCTCAAAACTTTGGGACAAATCTAGCCATCCATTAGATACTCTTACTAATACTCTTCACTAATACTCTTACTCTTCACTAAGCGAGAAAAGAGAACCGATGGGAACCGTAGCATACCAAGCGAGAAAGAGATTCCGGTACAAAGAAGGGTTAAATCAAGGCCTGGCATCGAATCCTTTTCTTTTTCCTTCGTCATGTCTGGCGATCACGAAGGCAGCGCTCCACCGCCAAGCGGCGAAGTTTACAGAGGTGGGGCGGAGGTATTAACAGTCGCGGATATGGCGGAAGTGGAAAAGGCGGCGGATATTGTGCCAGCGGTAGTGGGGGAAGGGGTTATGGTGGAAGTGGGGGAGGGGGTTATGGCGGCGGTGATGGTGGAGGCAGAGGAGGTAACTAATACTCTACCCTTTTTTTCTTTAAATTAATAGCGAATTTCTCCTTCTGAAATTGTAGAGATTTGTGCTTGAATTCTTCTCAATGAGTTCTAAATTCCGGCATTTGTGCTTGAATTCTTTTGAAATTGTAGCGAATTTTTACCTTACATTATAAATTTTACCTGCGCAGTGTTTATTCCCTTTTTTGATTACACGGCCAAATTATTACACGAGGGATATTATTACTGGGGAAGGCGATAACTTTTTTTTGTTTGTTTGTTGGGGTTTACACTAAAAGTACATAAGATCATCGGAACTAATTTTTCCCTTTTTAGGAATGAGTAAAAGGTCCTTTGGTTGATTGATGAGAAAGTAGATAAGAACTCTACTTTTGTGTGTTTATAAATGCATGTTTGGGTTTTGTGTTTAATTATATATTGTAAGTTAAAGCCGATTGTAGAGGTACTTGATGATTAGGGCGTAGTTGGAAACAAACTAAATCGAGTTTCTTATGTTAGTTGTTTTGTTCCATGTGACAATGATATAAAAAAATCCTATGTAGTTATCATTTGATTCCTTTATTTAAGCTCATTTTGGGTGTCGTAAATTCCCAATTTTGTTAATCTTTGGAAACTCAAGAAGCCGATTACTGTTGTTTGTTGAAACATTGCATTTGTTTAATTTCAAGCGATTTAATTTCATTCAACTACGTGGTGATGATTTTGGATATGATGCGATAGTTGAAGCTTGAAATGGGTGTGAGTTTTAACTACAGATTCTTAATTTTTACTTTCCTTTTAAAAAAAGTTTAAGACTTTAGCGGCATGTTTGATTTGAACCAAAATCTAAGTTGAAACCAATCATGTGAAGTTGCTTGAAAACCATCTCTTAAAAGGACCCTAATATGCCCCCTCCTCCATAAAGAAAGAACTCGTCCTCAACCCTAGCCCCCTACTGAGAGAGAGGGATGGATCTTCTTGTGTCGATGGTGTCTACATGTACCAAACGAAGGACCTTCTTGGTTTAACGTCGTAATGATTTAATAAAAGTAAGTCTTTTAGTTAGAGTATATAAGCATTTGTTTCTTTTTTTTCTTCTCTTACTTACGATTTCTAAAGACAGAATGGGGATATTATTTACTACCAAATTATATATCTGTTGCTTGCTAGAATGATGTGTTGTATGCCAAATTATAAACTAATTTGGCTAGAATGGGGATATAATTACGGCCAAATTATATAATTTATATGTTTGCTTTGCCTAGAATGATGTTGCTTGCCTAGAATGGGGATATTATACCCTATTTGTTGCTTGCCTAGAATGGGGATATTATTCCCTTTTTTGATATGCTATATTCTTTGTGTCTACCCTATATACCTGTATAGATTTCTTCCTCCATCTATCCAAATGCAGTTAATTGTTAGTCCCATGTTCCACCCACCCACCCACAAATGGGTCTTTATTGAAAATTACATAATGGGTCTTTGGATTTGCTTATAACAAATACTACAAAAGTTTGCTTATCTCGAAATTACATAATGGGTCTTCGAAATACTACGCATGTTTGCTTATCTCGAAATTTTGGTCTTAAGAAAATTACCAGTCCTCTTTTGTGAAAGTTTTTTATATTTTTTAATGAATAGATAAATTAGCCATGCTGCCTATTATTGCTTTTGTATTTATAGTAGGATCATGTTTATTTGTTTTCCCCCCCATTGAGTATTAGTGTTGCCGTTACTAATCAGTGCTAATGGTCTAAGTGTATAAAATTTTATTTTTTGTCTTAAACATGCGTTTTTTCCTTTCTCCAAGTACTTGAGGTATCTTTATTGTGCTTTTTCACCGCCATTGTGCTTTTATGTGTTCAAGCATCTTTCAAATGAAATTCATTACTTATTTTGTCTATTCTTTTATTGATGTTAAGTTATATTGAGTAAAAAATCTTCAATGTAAGGATATTTTTTGCATTCCTAAGTTGTCAAGTGCTTTTACAGTTAGGTTTTATATAAATTTTGGCGTTATATATTGGTACTTGGTTGCTTCAATACTTGATACATAATGTGCTTACTAAAACACACAAAAAAATTGTACAAGTGTTTATTGTATTACTTTTGTCAGTGGTATCATCCAAATTTTGTTTCTTAGGAAGTTAGCATTGATTAATGTGCTTGCTATAAAAATTATTGGAATCCAAATTTGTTTGGAGAAATATATATGCTTAATGAACATGACTTCACCCCAGATATGAAGTAAACTTAAAGAGTTGGCTCTAGAACTTTGTAGACATAGAGGTGCTTGGATATTCATTTGGGTTCTCTGTATTCATGTCAACTAATTTATTATAGTATGTTTTATTTTGTATATTGGATACATTCTGTGGAACATAATTTGGTGATTTTAGATGAAGCCAAGCTCCTTATTCTAGATGACCTCTTTTGTGAAAGTTTTTTATATTTTTTAATGAATAGATAAATTAGCCATGCTGCCTATTATTGCTTTTGTATTTATAGTAGGATCATGTTTATTTGTTTTTACCCCATTGAGTATTAGTGTTGCCGTAAATAATCAGTGCTAATGGTCCAAGTTTATAAAATTTTATTCTTTGTCTTAAACATGCGTTATTTTTCTTTCTCCAAGGACTTGAGATATCTTTATTTTCATCCATTTTTCAACTTTGCCATTGTGCTTTTATGTGTTCAAGCATCTTTCAAATGAAATTTATTACTTATTTTGTCTATTCTTTTATTGATGTTAAGTTATATTTAGTAAAAAAATCTTCACGCTAAGGATATTTTTATGCTTTATGCATTCCTAAGTTGTTTTTTGTTGGTTTTGTTTTTTAAGATATGTTTCTTGCAATATATTTTGTGGTCCCAATCTTTCCATCTGTTTTTTGATTTAATTTTGAGGTATTTCTGTTCGAAATATTCTTAATTTTAAAGACTTTTGGTATGTAGAATAATGGTGGGTTTAGATTAAGCTACAGTTTTCACTGGCTATTTGAAAAAGAGAGGGTTCAATATTGAGCATTGATGTTTGAGAATTTATGCTGGGTTTAGATTAATTTATGGTTAATATTTTTCTTCGGATTTTAGAGCTAAATATTTAATTGTCTCTCCATTGTTGTTGACGACCCAATATATATGATATATATATATATAAGTCATAATTTAGGTATTACTTTTTTTCAAGTAAAATGAGCCCAAATAGTGACGCTTAGTTACTGCATCTTCTACTGATTTGCTCAAGACACGTGATATGGGGTAAAGACATGTGGCTACTGATTTAGTTTACTGCTCTGGTTTCTCCCTTTTTCTGTTTCTATTTAAATTATACCTAAAACACTATAGTTTGTAAAAATTTTAGATGTGTATATTTTTTTTGAGTCACAACCAATTTTTTTATTGTTGAAAATATTCAATATTCCGGTCCAGTAAACATGTCCATATAGAAGGGTTGGCTTTAGATTGTTTTTGTGTGTCGGTGTTGGATTTGTTGTATGAGCTCGTAATTCATTACTATCTTTATTAATTATCTGCTAACAAGGTTAGCATGATCTCTGAAACAAGCTCTTATTTGGGTAAAAAGTATCTCAAAAAGCTAGGCGTTGTATCCAAGACATTCTAAAACCAAGTTTGAACCAAACACACTTTCGGGAAAAGCGTCACGAGAATTTTTCTAATACAATTTATAACATAAATGTTTAATGTGAAGAATTTAATGTTTAAAATTGCTTCAAACACAAAGATAACAAAAACTCGATTGATCACCATACAATGATAATTTAGCATCATGAGCTCAAATGTTGTACTTCTTGGCGCTATTTCCTCTATATGTTTTCTTGGCTTTTTTCCTTTCTCTGTATTTACGTGTGTTTGTTGTGTATATGTATATAATTTTATTGTACAACTAAAATTATGAAAATGGTAGTTTCTCAAAAAATTATTTGTGCCCCTTTTTGATTTCTTTTTTTACATTTGATATGTTTTCTAATTTGGTTGATTATTTGTATATTTCTTGAACATTTATGGGAAATCAAATGGAGTAGTATATGAGTCTCTTATAAGCGGTTTGATTAGGGTTCGTTTCTTTAAAACCCTTCCCCCCTTTTTCTAATTAGGGGTCTGAAATTTCTATTTCTCAATGTAACCAGTAATTCAGGATGTTTTGGGTTTTGATTGGGTGGTTTTGCATTTATTTTTTGCCAACTGAGGGGTGTTTTTGTTTGGTATATCTAATTTTTTTGGGATTCTTTGGGTCTTGAAAAAGCGAAATATATTGTATCTGTTATTCCTCATATAAGGTAGTTCGTATGAAGTATTGGACAAAAGTGTGTGTATATGAATTGTATATATACACACACACATATATGTTCTTATTCAGTTGTGATTGTGTACATGCTTTCCTTCTTAGAGTTTTTCCCCCCATTTTTAAGTTGTTCTGTATCTAATCTGTGTTGAGTTTTGTGTTCCAGTTGTAAGTTTCCTGATTATGGTAATGTTTGGTTACAAATTATTATTTTGATTATGATAGTATGAAAATTGGGTCCAAATTTTGTAGTGTGTAATATCCTTTTAAATTAAAGTTGAGCTATTGCATAAGTACTTGATAAGTTTAATATCTAATACTCCTACATATTAAGTAACCGTACTTATTAGTTGTTATTACTACCTCCCTTTAAAATGACAATTGTACCCTTTATTGAAAATTAACTTCTTCTTTTCATGACACATTTATTCTATTTTAAACAATCATTTAACCTTCTTTTTAAAACAATCAATTCGTAGTTAAATATTGTGAATTATTATTATTTTGAATGTGAAATATTATTTTAGTTGTGATAGATTTAAATATTATTGTAATAAGAATATTCTTTCATCACTGAATTTGATTCGTTTCACACTAATATATTTTTTCAATAGCGAATATGAATCATGAGGTCTCCCTGCCCACGGGACCACCTTCTTATACCATTTTTGGATATGTAAGTTCCTTTTTCAGAATTTTTGAAAAATTAATATTCCTTTTTGAAATTTCTAATGTGTCTTTCAATTTGGGATAGGAGGATTATATTTTGCAACGCACGGTAAAATTATTTTCTTCTTTTATAGCAAACGTGCAATTTAATAGTTTTTTTTTATATACTTTATATATATTTAACCTTCTTTTTTCCTTTCTTTAATAGAGAGAGCATTATCGAAAAAAGAATATTGGCATTGTCATTTAGAAGAATCGACTTGAAGATTATGTGTAAAGCAAGATAAGATTAATTTTACTTTTCTTAAGCTCATACTTTATTTTCCAAGAATGAAGCATCTTATATTTATCATTTGTCGGAAAATCAAAGAAAACATCGAGCAACAAAAAAAGGGAAGGAGTTTCAAAAAGGAAAAGAAAAAAAAAATCAAGCTCCCAATTTGCATGTGGTAAGTATGCAATATTCCAAACATTTATGTTAGTAGTTACAAATATTTGTTACACAAAGCCATTTAAACAAAAGATTTGAACCTAATTTATTAACGACACTATGCCTTCTTATGTTTATAATTATACATCTTTTTAGGGTTTCAATAATAATATCCTTTACGAAAAGACAATAAACATATTGCATAGCGCTTTCGTGTGAAATACAAAACCAAGCAAACTGAATATATGCACCCTAATCCGAATAAATAGAAAACATTATTTTTTGCTCAAAAAAAACACTACGACCTCTTCTCTTTACACTTAGATATCTATTGTTATTTATTAAGGATCGATAAAAATATCCTTGACGAAGCTCCGATTCCTCGGCGTAAAAAAGAGAAAGGGATAATGGTGATGTCGTCCAATACATATACTTTCGGTAACTTTGCGTCGTGAAAGAGAGAAGCAAAGCAAAAATAATACAATCTCAACCATATCCATTTCAACCAAGATTTTTCCTGGTTTGATCCCGAGGCCATCAAAGCGCAAACTTATGAAGCGAGATTGTATCGCGATCAAGAATCATTTTTATCGACATCCGTCGTTGTTAAAACTGCGCCATCGGATTCTAATCAAATTCCTCCGATTCGATTTTACCACCTCGGTCAACTAACTCAAATTCAATGGGTGCGAGAAATCCTCCTTCCACTGAATAATATAGAGCGTATACATGTCTCCCGTAGCATTATATCTTCCATGCCTACATCACCAACTGAAGGGTTAGTTCAATGCAAATTATTTATAACTATATACCATAAGGAGTGTTACGATATATGTGAACTGTTTGAAACAAGTTCATTTATTTACTAGGTTATTACCAATTATTCAGTCAATCATTGATGAAGCTTGCGTACAAGAGGAGGCATTGCCTACAAGTATTGCACCTCTGCCGCATACTATTTCAGGAAGACACTACCTCGATAAAATGAATATACAGTGTCATCTTGCTTTCGGCATTGCATTGGAAAGATGAAAAGTTATCAAATTCATACATTGACCGCCCTTTCTTGAACATGTTGTTTGCGAGGAAAGATTCGACTTCCATGACTATTAACGCCTCCTCGAGAAATTCAATCATTATATGATGGCAATGATGATCGATAAAAAAGTCCTTTCGAAGTTATACAGAAATTGTGCAATGCGTCTAATGCTTTTTACGAGCTTAGGTGTACATATGGATGATAGAGTGGTTCTGGTAGGGGTCCCAACGCATTTACAATCCATGGGAATTGCGACGCCAGACGGGAGGTTACTACAACCTCCGGTGGTCAAGATCCAAGATATATGCGGTTGTACATTCACGATCTTTGCAGTTGCTTTAGAATATCGTTCTCGAAGAAACCCGAATCTGCGAGAGGATGTCCTAAGAACAATCCAGGATAGTCTTTTGAGATCTGACTCATTTTTGGGTAAGTTTAGACATGCATTTTGCAATTTTAAGCGAGGAAGATTTGAGCAATCGCGATATCGGCATACCTTCATTATAGTGCAACAAAAGACCGTCGAACTCATAATTTACCCACGTCGGAGGAGGTTCTTTATCATATTACACGGAGATGGTCTTTGAATTCTGCGATGAGGATATTATTATGCAGTTAAGAGGAGTGACCGGTTGATGCGAGATAAATGAATGCCATCCGCTTATTTACCACTACATTACGTATTGTTGTTTCCGTATGGTGAGCTTGGATGGGAACGAGTTTTAAGCGATGGGATGTCAATCAGGTAAAGATTCATCAAAAGACTTACACAATTGCAATATTATGGGTATCGTTTGTTTGAAAGACCTCTTGAGTATTCAACTATCTTGAGGGTGGAAGATTATTTCAAGAGTTTATTGTAGATGCATGGGTGACATGAGAGCGAGAACCGATTAACATATTATAGGCTCAACCAAAAAAATTACGATCGATCTATACCAAGATGTCTGGTCGAGAGGTAGTTCTGATGGGTTAGAGGCTAATCAAGTTGGTAAGCGAGTAGTTTTGCCTTCTTTTTTTACGGGAGTCCAAGGCAAATGTTTGAAATCTTCCAAGATTCTATGGCCATAACTTCGGTATAACCAACACCGATATTTTCTTAACTATATTTGCAAATCCGAATTGGCGAGATAAAAGATGCAATTGTTACCACATCAAGCGTCAATTGACCGCCCAAACTTGGTGGCGCGTATTTGAATTAAGCGACGAGCTTTGATGATGGAAATTGATAAGAAGAAAGTATTTGGTGCAAAGGTGGCACATGTTTTCACGATTGAATTCAAAAGCGTGGGTTTGCGCATGTCGCATTTGTTAATATTTCTTCAAGGGTGCGATAAAATACGAACACGTGAGCGAAGTAAATCGAAATGTGTGTGTCAAATTCCCGATCCAATTTTTGATCCACTTCTATATGAAATAGTTAAAACTTTATGGTACATGGACCATGTGGTGTTTGAAATCTTAAATCACCATGTATGGAAGATGGTAAATGCACCAAGAGATATCCTAAATGTTGGGCAGAAGAAACTACAATGGGCGAAGATTGGTATCCGATATATCAAAGGCGTAATAATGATCCGAAAACATTCTCTAAGGTCCGGACATGAAGTTGATAATAGAGATGTTGTACCATATAATTCATACCTCTCTAGATTGTTTAGTTGCCATATAAATGTGGAAGTTTGTGCAAGAGTAAGGTGCGTAAAGTATATCAATAAATACATCTACAAGGGTTACGATCGCACAACTTTGGTATTGGGGGCCGTAGATGAGATTAAGCAGTATATTGACTCAAGGTACATTGGGCCTATAGAGGCGGCATGGCGGATATTTGGATATCCTATGCATCAAGAGTTGCCTCAGTTATCGTTTGGTAGTTCACCTAGAGGAAAACATCACGTCTGCTATAACCCATACGAACCAATAATGTTTGCAATATTGAGCGGAAGCGGAGGATCGCAGACAACTCTAATAGGATTTTTTTTGCATCTTGCTCTACTAATGATTTGCTCGAACTCTCACATACCAACAATTTCTAATGCATTTATTTGGCAAAAAGAAACGACTCACAGACGAGAGAGACCAAGGGATTTGCAATCGGAAGAATGTATTTTGCGGTCAAATGAAGGTGAAAGTTTTATCTGCGTCTTACATTGGCGGTTGTAGAGGACCTCAATCTTTTCAATGTTTAAGAACGATTGATAATGTTGTACACCCCCATATAAAATTTGCATGTATTGCAAAAGGCCTTTTGGAAGGCGATGAAGAGTGGATTCAATGTCTTAGAAGAAGCATTAATAATGAAAATGCTCTCAATTAAGAAGGTTGTTTTCTATTATCTTGACACAATGCTCTCCTTTAAATCCAGAAGCGTTGTGGAACCAATTTTCTATGCATATTTGTGATGATTTATCACACAAAATAAGTACATGTTATGGCATTGATGTTCCTACTAATGCTCAAATTTGTGATTATGGTTTATACCTTATTAATCTTTTGCTTCAAGAGTCGGGGAAGAGCTTATCGGATTACCCACTGATGCCTTTGCCATATGCTAATTGGAGAATTATCGTTGGCAATCGACTTATATGGGAACATGGCGATTATAACTTGAAGTTGATCAAATAAATGTCGAGAAAACATTGATCTCTTGAATGAGGGTGACTTATGGCTTATAATGCAATCATTTCATCATTTATGAAAATAAAGGAACAACCTTCTTTACGAGTGGGGGTAGGAGGCTGGAAAGACTTTTCTCTACAATACAATTGCCAAAAAATGTCATTCCTTATGCGATATAGTAATTACGAGTAGAATCCTCTGGAAATTTACGAGGTTGTTACATGGGGGACGTCTTGCACATTCAACATTACGCATTCCACTTAGCGTATTAGAAAATTAGGTTTGTGGATTCACGAAGCAATCATCACACTCGGAATTATTTTGGAAGGCTAGACTAATTATATGGGATGAGGTTCCAATGCAGCATCGTCATTGTGTTGAAGCAGTTAATCGGACCTTACAAGACATTCGTGATAACTCCCAACCATTTGGAGGTATTCTTTGTTGTTCTTGGGGAGATTTTAAGCGATTCTTCTGTTATACCTAGAGGTCTTCATTGAGCATATAGTGGCGACATCACTTCTGACGTTCTTTGCTTTGGAAAGATATACATGTCTTGACATTACAAGTTAACATGCTTATTTGCACGATGACCAATCGTTATTATTTGATTTCTCGGCTTTTCTTAATGAGGTTTGAGTATTTGTATCTTTATTAATATTGACATCTATATATAAATCACGAATATTTGATAATTTACTAATACTTCATTATTGTGTAGATTGGGTCTAACCCTCAAGAATCTATACAACTTTCAGATTCAATAAAAATAACTCAAAGTGTAGATAATCTTATCTCGACCATCTACCCCGAGCTAGAAGTGCCAAGTAAGGTCACTCCCGAATTTTAAAAAGAGCGCACAATTCTATCTCGCTAGAAATGATGATGTCAATGATATCAACCTAGGCTGCGTTGGCGGTTTTCGGAGGAGAAGTACATACATACTTTGTTCTTTGACAAAATGGTTGAAGATGATGATGTGGATCGGACTATTATGCATCGGTGCGGATGAATATTTGAACACACTCAATCCCCCTGGACTACCACCGTTCAAATTAGATTTAAAAGAGGGTTGTCCAATAATGCTTCTAAGGAACATTGCACCAAAAGATGGCCTTTGTAATGGTACTAGACTTATCATAGTCAAGTGTGGTGCTTTAGTACTTTGAAGCAAAGATTTTATCTGGTGATAAGCATGGCGACTTGGTATTCATTCCATGAATTTCTTTGACTCCTTCTTAAATGCGAGTTGAGTATTAAAATGACAAGAAGACAATTTCCGGTGAGGTTAAGCGTATGCAATGACAATGAATAAATCACGGGGGCGGTCTGTCAAATTTGTTGGGGTAGATTTCGTACACTAGTATTTAGTCACGGTCGATTATATGTAGCTCTGTCCAAGATGCACAAGTTCTTCCCGCTTATGCATTCTTCTTCGTGAATTAAGCGACAAGTCCTGACAAATATCGTCTATCATCAAGTTTTGTTATAATTATATATGTTTGAGGTATCATTTCTTATCTCCATGCATTATTGATCTTCTTACGATAAAAGTCTTGATATGTTTTGAATTGGTGATAAAAGTTTTGAATTAAGCGACAAATCCACAACAAATATTGTCTTTATATATGTGTTAATTGTTGAATAGTTGAATATTTGCATATTGTTATAAATGAGGTGATGCTTGAATAAGTTGTGGCATCGTTGTAGTTGTGGCATATGCTAGCAAGACTCACGATGGGTATATGTGAGTCCTATAGTCATGTGAAATGGAAGTGGCTAGGACTAACAAGTTTCCTATAGAAATAGCAAACCCATAAATTATTGTAGGGTGTAATACAATATTTTTAGTTGATCAAATAGAAGCTTAAAAAATATGAAATCTGATTACTCAAATTACAATACCATATATTACACATACACCCTCATGTTTTTGAATCCACGTGATACATTCGTCCACTTATTTTATAGATGATGCCTTCATAGAAGTTACTCATTCTCTAATTTACAGAAAATTGGTTTACATTTCCTTGCTCTTTTCTGTGTAAGCAAATCTGATAATGTTTCGAGAGTATGATGCCTCCACTGAATAACAATTTTTGCTTTGGCCAACTGAATACATGATTTAGTAATGTATGAACATCAGATAACATATCTTACATAAAACCATTCAAATAACATACGAGTAAATTTATATATGTGTGTGTATGTGTGAAGAACAAATTTGAGAAGCTTGATCATCGTTGTTACCATAATAAGTTGGTCTATGTTGGCTGAGCTATAATATGCTTATTATATATAACTTATGTTTTAGTTTTACTTGCATATGAATCAATCAATTTGTACATATATCCTACTCATTACATTTTGTTATCAATTTCCAATTAGTTGATTTAATTTGTTGATAGACCTAAACGATTCATTTCAATTTATGCAGTCTTGGGATGATATTGCTATTGAATGGAAACGTGTCCATTCAACAACAAGTCGAGGGTGGAGAAAAGTTAACAGGGTTATGTGTATTTTATAATTCTTAAATCGTATTCAAGTAATCACGTGTCAATTGTTTCGATTCTTGCGATCATCGCTAACATTTGCTTTCTCTTATAAATATGATTTTTATTACAAACAATATTTGTTGGTAGTGGACGTTCTTAGATGGATAGCCTTTCTTTTCAAAGATTTATGTCTAGAAGACATGGTAGAAGCAGCGGATCTACAAGGTAAATGTTATTATATGTATTTTCGTGTATATATTGAAGGATACTTGGTGTAATTTGTAAAGAATATATTTTGTGTAAGATGTAAAGTAAAGGGTGGTGCTCGACATCTTTGTTTCTTTATTTTCTGCATATATGTATTTTTGTTCTTCGTCTTTTGTAAAGTTGGGTAATTATACATTGTTATGATGATTTTGAGTATGGAATGATGTTGTTTTTGGTGGTTTGGATATGTATGGATGATTGTAAGTTTTTTAAACAGGTTTAGAATTTACTGAATATCTATTTTTAAAGGAAACTCTGTCGAAATTTCTTGAAATTAGTATCTACTAGCTTGATATTTTGGTGGTTGGATAAGTGTTGATTATTGAATATGTATTAATTTTTGAATGGTATGATGATTTTGGGTATGAAATGATGGTTTTTTTGGTGGTTTGGATATGTATGGATGATTGTAAGTTTTTTAAACAGGTTTAGATTTTTCTGGATATCAATTTTTAAAGGAAACTCTGCCGAAATTTCTTAAAATCAGTAGCGACTAGCTTGCCAAAATTTGCGATGGCCCAAATTTACTTTTTTTTGCTGTTGGGTCAATTATTTTTGAAGTTCTTATTTTATTTTAATTTTTATTTAATCAGACAAATGAGCTCCAAACCAATTTGTTGCACATGAACCTTTTAAGCAAGTGGGTATCATTCTGTTATTTCAAAACTACAATGCTTTTACTGTTAATGTATCGTTATTTGGTATTGATGGACACATTTGTATATGATGTATTGTGCTTAAAATAGTTTTACTAATTAATCCATGTTCCATCTAAAATTGCAAATTAAATGAAGGGAATCAATAGCATATATGTGAAGAGAAGTGTTTTTAAATGTGCTTGAAGAAAATATGAAGGTCATTGACATTGGGATTATTTCGAATTTAATAAATGTAGTTAACTGGCCTAGGTCAATTTTATTGTTGAGTGAATGTGGATGTTGGCTTTAGTTGTTTCCTTAACAAATTTATTTTTTCTTGCCAGTCTCGATTTGTAAATAATGAGTATGTAGATACAATTTGTGGTAAATTCTTGACTTCTTTATTTTTTTGGGTGGGATGTCTATCTTGATTAGAAATTTTCTTATTTAAAACAAAATTTTATCAAATATATACTCTTTAAACATTGTAACTCATATTTTTTATTTAGATTCATCTTTAAGTATTAAATAATTACTCGAGCATTAGTATATATATATATATATATATCACCATTATCCATGCTTACTAAACTGTACTTGATTATAAATCATTGTTTCCAAACAAAAAGAGAAACTAAACAATCATTTCTCTTAATTCTCAGTTCATTTACAAGAGGAGGTATGTTTAATTCACATTCAATGCACAGTCTTGAATAATCTGTGAATAGAGGTATATTTAATTTGGTTTATCTGTGAGCTTGAATTCCTACTTTAGTAGCATAATGATAGTAAAACAAAAATTGGGTGTGAACTGTGAGACCTCTGCACCGCCATTTTTGCTATCCTCAAAACCACGATTCTGTGAGACCCATTAAAAATCTTGAGCACCCATTAAACAAGCTACCAAAATTGGGTGTGAACTGTGAGACCCAAAAACTTAAAAGGGTTACTGATTTACCCAATTAACATAAGACAGAGGAAGCTGGGGACTGTGGTGTGGACTCACTAAGAAGTAGGAACACATTCAAGTTTTTCTTTTTCTTCTGAAAAGGTAACATTTTTCTTTTTATTTCATTCAATTTCAAACAAATCTTTCTCATTGTCAACTTAGTACTCATAATAAAATACTGGTACTAAATTACTGGTACTAAATTTCAAGTGAACAAGTACTTGGTGTTTTCACCATTGTTTTATGTCAAGTTTATCTGTTTATGTTCTATTAGGGATACGATTTACCCTCATGTTGTGAAATAGAATGAAAATATCAATTTTCATTCTATTTCACCTGGGAGTATTTTTGTTAAAATAAAAATGAAAGGGAGACAGAAGAAAAAGTTTTTCCTAAATTAAAGGTAAATAAAAGTTAATTCACAATTCAGAAGATTTTAACTGATTGTGAAGGAAAATAATCTCATGTTCTATTCTTTTATTTTGCTTCTGTTATTTGCGTTTATGGATTTTAAAAATTTTTATTTTCCTCATTAGAAACTCTCAAACGGGATCCTTTTTCATATCAAGTTTCTAAATATAGCTTTACTCTTCTCACATGCAGGGGGGAAAAGATAAAAACTTTAGCTATTAAAAGAAAAGAATTTGGTACTTCTCCTTAAAAGCCTTCTATCTATGCAAACCAGAAACAAAATACAGCCATAAAAAGATCAAGTAATTTCTTCCAACAACATTAACCCTCATAATGAGGGTGCGGACTTGCAATGCTCATTTTCCCAAATATTCAACATAACATGTTCTATACAAACCCAATATTGCATACAAGGGGATAGAGAGAAAATTAAGTCTTAAACTACTAATATGACTGATTGGGCTAATATAACAGAAAATTAATTCTTAAATTGGTGTTTATATATACCCCTATATATATTAGATATATCTTGAATATTGATTTGTTTTGTTGATTGTAGTGACTACTAAGAGATTGGGTTTGCTTGACTATTTAAATCTTTGGAGATTGATATGCATGGCTTCACAGCAAGTGAGTTTTCAGATCTGAATTCTTATGTTCCTATGGTTTATTCTTCTAGAATCTAAATTAGGAAATGGATTAAGAACTCTCTGGTTTTAAAGTGCCTCAACCTTCAAACTTTATGGATGATCTTAATAGATTTTTCATTCACTTTTGGAAGTTGGAATTTTTTTGTTGCTAAATGTAGGGTAGATTTTTGTTGCATCAGTTTATATTTGTAATGCACAAGAAATTAAACTAAATGATTTTAAGAAAATCTTTGTTGGAATTGAGAAATTGGACTGTAGTTGCCATATGTCTTTCTTTTCCATGCAGTTTTTTAAGATTTCTTTTCTCTATTCGTCTCTATTTCCATGCAGTGTGTTTGATATCTGGTTTCCCAACTCCTTAATATAAGCATGTTCATGGGAACTTTTTGGATGTATTTTTTAAATCTTTCATTAGAAGTTGGGACAAATTGGTACTCATATTTTTTTTAATCTTGATGTTTTTTAATTTCAGTATATTGTTTAGGCTATGATAATATCTTTGTTATTTTTTCATTTATTTAAGCTCAAAATTGATTGTTATTTTTTCATTGAAATAGAAGCGTGTTTGAAGGTTTAGAAGTTAGTGGCATTCTTGAAGGGGTACATGGTGTTTAGAAGTTAGTGGCATTCATGAAGGTATTTACTGCTCTGCTTCCAGTAATAATGACTGCTGAATGATTACTGTTGAATGATTACTGATATTTTTCTTACCTCTTGATTGAACTGAACTCATATACTACTGTTGTGTCTCATTACTGGCCTTATTTGCAAATTATTTTATTGACATTATATTGACTTGATTTTGGTGCTGACAGTAAGACACGACATAACAAAAAATTATTATAAATACCTAACCTTAATTAGGCAAATCTCTCATTTGTTATTAGTACTATTAGTATTTTTCTCTATGATCATTTATGTTTCAAGAAAACTTTTAGACGGAAAAAAGATATACATTTGGATAAAACAATAAAGGTGGGGTAACATAGCTTTTCCTAATCATTAATAAAATAAATAAATAACAAATATATTGTCTCTCTTCAAATAATTGGTGCTCTTGCTCAAACTTTTCATTATTGATTGTAGGTTATGATCATCTAGAAAGCATCGTGTATTTCAAACATCGTGCAAATAAAAAAAGAAGAAGAAAAGCCCATTTCGACATTGTCAGATTTTTTGAAAAATACCAAACTAAAAACCATTAAACTTAGCTTGACCTTCTTTAAGGGTGCGTGGATGAAACTTTCCTATAAAAGGAATGCTTGATGACTCTTTCTATAGTTTCGATTTCAAACAACCTCTTACCATGTATTGGGTTTAATTTTCCTTTTTTATATGTACGAATCAACTGAGTTGTGGTGTAAATTAAAATTGTTTTTATCATGAAATTTTTATCAAGTGAATCAACCATTAGTATCAGTTATATCTTGAAATCTTTAACTTAAGTTTTCTAATAGCTTCAGTTAAAAATTCAGAACAGTTTCATCATAAGTCTTCTTATCTATTTTCGACAGCTTCAGTTTAACTTTGGGTGTTTTAAATTTGTTTTTTTTTACAATGGGTGTTTAATTTGTGTTCTCACTATCTCTCTGTATCTCTCTTTCATAGCAGTAGCACACAAATGTTAGGTTAAAAAAGGTTTATAGTTATGATGAAATAGGTTTTTTTTACTATAAATGTTAGGATGGAATAGATGTTGAGTTGGTTATTATTGAGTGTTCATTTTGTGAAATTTGTAGGGTAATTTAGGTTATCTTTTTCCTTAATTTTGCTTCTGGAAATTGGATGTGTATGTACTTTTGTATATGTATATTATGTAATTGATGTTCATTATCCATAACTTATGAAATTTACTGTGTAGCTACAACCGTTTCAACTGCACAATCATCGATCAATGGATGATGTTGTTATATTTAGTGGTGTAAGTTTATTATCTGATTAACTCTCTCTAAATAAATCTTATTGATTTTTTTAATAACTTATTTATTTTAATTTATTTTCATTAATGTCGTGACAGATGGATGACGACCTCGAAAATACCGTATGATAATTTTTTCTCACTCATCATTTTTTTACTTTTTATCTTATCTTTTTACCAACTTATTTACTATTCAACATTTTTTTTCCCTTCATCAGAATAATGTAGGAGTTGTAATTCGCAATGAGTATGAACTAAATTGTCTTCGTATACGTGAGGTAGTGTATCCTTACACCTATTTCTCATTCATTTTTTCTGCTCTTTTTTTTTTTGCTTTTAAGTAGCGTTTTCTTACCCAGATGGAGGAAAAACGGTATGATACTTTGGAGGATGCCAAATTGAAGGAGAAAGAAAAATCAACCTTTTCTAGCCAAGGAACAAAATATAAAGAGTGCCAACTGGTATCACTTTTAATCCTATTCTTTTCTCTTTGTTTTGACAATGGTTTTGGATGTTATTGAATTTAAAAAATTTTAAGTATCATTTTATGTACAACGTTAGATTTGTCAATATGTTTTTGGTTTGTCTCAATTAATATTACTTTTTTTTATCGTGTTCTTACTTTTTTTATAATTGTTTTATTTTAACTCACATATTTCGATAACTTTTAAATTTCAAATATTTTCAGGTATATATTGAATGATACATGATGTAAGCTGTAAAGAATATATTTGGTGTAAGCTGTAAAGTAAAGGGTCATGCTCAACATGTTGTTTCTCTATTGTCTGCATGTATGTATTTTTTGTGTTCTGCCTTTTGTAAAGTTAACTAATTATACTTGGTTATGATGATTTTGGGTATGGAATGATGGTTTTTTTGGTGGTTTGGATATGTGTGGATGATTGTAAGTTTTGTAAACAAGTTTAGATTTTTCTGGATATCTATTTTTAAAGAAAACTTTGCCGAAATTTCTTGAAATTAGTAGCGACTAGATGTTTTGGTGGTTGAATGTGTTGATGATTGAGTATGTATTAATTTTTTCATGTATGTATTTTTGTAAAGTTAACTAATTATACATGATTATGATAATTTTGGGTATGGAATGATTATTTTTTGGACGGTTTGGATATGTATGGATGATTGTAAGTTTTATACACAGGTTTATATTTGTCTGGATATCTATTTTTAAAGGAAGCTCTGTCGATTTTTTTTAAAATTAGTAGCGACTAACTTGATATTTTGGTTGTTAGATATGTGTTGATGATTGTGTGTATTTTGTGTGTTACGTCTTTTGTAAAGTTAACTGATTATATATAGTTATGATGATTTTTGGGTATGAAATGATAGTTTTTTTGGTGGTTTGGATATGTATTGATGATTGTAAGTTTTGTAGACGGGTTTAGAATTTTTTAGATATCTATTTTTAAAGGAAATTCTACCGATTTTTTTTTGAAAATTAGTACTAACTAGCTTGATGTTTTGGTAATTGGACATGTTTTGATGATTGAGTATGTATTAATTGTTATGGTGGTATGATGAATTGTGATGGTATGTATTTTTAGTAATGTAATATTTTTTAAATTTTAATTTAATTTTTTTTTAGCATATACTAGTATATATATATGATAAAAAGAAACAACCTTATATATAGGCTTACATACTGATATATAAAGAATGACCCAGAAATATCAATCTTAAATATATATATATATATATATATATATATATATATATATATATATATATATATACCAATTAATCTTGTCACTCGAGCCATCATCAACTTTATTAGCTGTGAAAGATCATCATGGTGTCTGCCAAGTGCCAACACACTCAAGTGACCGACCTTCATCCAAACTTGTTCATTTATACATCTGCCCAAATCCTTTATTTACATGAAGTGGAATTAAATAATTAAAGATGGAGGGAGTATTAATTAAGGTCTCTCTTGTGGAGTAGTATCTTTTTCTGTTTTATTAAGGTCCCCTCATTATTGCTCAACATCACATGCACAATACAATATGAACATGTGGAACACGTGGGTGGGGGTAATTATGTAATATGGTAAGAAAAGGCGGCCCACATGATATAATATTTGGATCAACTTAATATCCTTCCCATGCATACTGCCCACTTGTCATATGATATGATATGAATATTAAGCTTGATTACTTGTTAGTATAAGCCCACCGCCCACTTGATTTTTTTGGAATATGATGAAAATACTAGCTAGTAATGCTAAATAAAAAGGCCGCCCACATGTTAAACAAGTTAAAAAATATTTTTATAACATAATATAAAAATATAAAATATTAAACTTCTCATTAAAATATTAATACCTTAATATTTTTTATATTAAGATATAAAAATATAATATATTTTATTCTCATTAGAAATTAAACTTCTTATTAGAATTGCAAATCAAACAAGTTAAAAAAGATTTTAACTATGAAAAACATCATAATCAAGTCGTACATGTCAATTTTTTCATAATTATTTATGCATTAAAATATATGTATTTTAAATTATTGATTAAATTTGATTTTTACCATAAAAGAAATATTTAAATGTGTAAAATTTTACAAATATTTATATTTATAATTATTTTTTAACGGTAATGTAACAATTTGAAGAACATTATTTGCTACTTTCATATTTTGTGCCTTATCAGTCTTTTCAATTCAATGAGCTGTACATCAAACCCATCAAACATAATAAATGTTTTTAGCCTTTAATTGTAGATTTAAAGAGTGAGAAGGAAGTTGCAAATTTGAAGACTAAAATTAAAGAAATTGTTGGAGAGAATTTTTCTGATGCGGAGTATCCCAAAATAATTGAAAAAGCTATTGGAGATACTATTAGTCAAATTTCCAGAGGGCCAAATTTTAAGTTTGGAAGAAGCAAAATTGTGCATGGGCTGAATTTTTTTCTTGAGCAATCCGAGTGAATTCCTTTTATCTTCATCCCGACCATTAAATTTAAATTGAAACAATTCTAACCATTGATATTCAAAACAATTTTCAAAATTACCATTATGCCTCAAACTCAAAAAAACACTATAAATAAGAGGTTTTTTCTTTGATACATCAAGTGCAATTCATAAACTCAGAAACAGAGGAAGTCGTTGAAGGAGAGAGAGAGAGAATGGTGGGACCGAGCAGGCCGCAGTTCGTTCTATTCGGATCATCCATTGTCCAGTTCACCTTCGGCAGAAGCGGTTGGGGTGCTACTCTTGGTGAAATCTACGCTCGTAAAGTATTTTCTCTCCCTCCCTCCCTCCCTCCCTCCCTCCCTGTATCACTTTGTTGCGGTTGTTTTTTTACAAGTATATTAGTTGTTTATTGTATTTGGGTTTCAACTGCATGTCTTAGGCCGATATAGTTCTGCGAGGATACGGTGGTTGGAATTCAAGGCGCGCCTCCAAGTTCTGGAAGAAGTTTTCCCAAAGGTTTTATTTCAAGCAAATGATCCCTCCTCCCTCCCTCCCTCCCTCCCTCCCTCCCTCCCTACCTAAAATACTCTTTAATTATAATCATATATATATATATATATATATATATATATATATATATATATTGAAATGGTTTAATTATACTGACTGCATTTTACATTGTATAGTTTAGTTGTTGATATAAATATATAATTGTATATGAATATAGGATGCAGCTGTACAGCCTTCTCTAGTAATAGTATATTTCGGTGGTAACGATTCAGTGTTCCCTCATCCATCTGGTCTGGGTCCTCACGTACCTCTTCCTGAATATACTGAAAACATGAGAAAAATTGCTATTTATCTCAAGGTAATTGCATGTTCTTGATCATGCAGAACATATTATACTAAATTACTTGGCATGTTCTAACACAAACATACATCTTGATTCTGTAATTAATCAAACAGAGTTTGTCGGAGAAGACACGAGTAATCTTCCTTAGTTGTCCTCCTATGAACGAAGCACAAATCGGGTGATTAGCTAGATCATGTTGTATATATTTAATTTTGTACATTTTATTTACTTTCTTGAAAATTTTAATTCTAAAAATCTCCATTTTTGAATTTATGCTCCCCCTCCCCAACAAATTAACTCAGTCAAAGAGTTGAACGAATGAAACGTTCAAACAAGACGAGGCAAATGTATTCTGAAGCTCTTATTGAGATGTGCCGGGAGTTGGAGGTGAAGGTTGTTGATCTTTGGAATGCAATTCAGAAACAAAATGATTGGTTGAATACTTGCTTTACGTAAGTCTGCTTTCTATTTAAAATAAAATTATTCTAAAAGTCATCTATGGAGTATTTAATTCAGAATGAGCTAGTTGATATTCCAATTCCTTTCCTTTCTCCAGGGATGGGATACATTTTACGCCTGTGGGGAGCAATATTGTGGTGGAGGAGATATTGAAAATTCTCAGAGAGGCAGATTGGGAACCACATTTGCACTGGAGATCGATGCCGCCTGAATTTCCTGAGGATTCGCCCTATGATTTTGTAGGTCCTGACGGTAACACCTTCAACTCCTCCGACAGCACCGATCACTGGGAGTTTGACTGGGACTAGGCCTACCAGAAGTTGATCATGGTGCAGTACACTGGTGCCACTCCAAAAGTGCATCTTTAAAATAAATTGCATCTTTTTATTTTTCAGTTTTCCAGCTTAATGAACACTGGTAATGTATCCATCTAAATTATGAAATTATTATTTTTCATCTTTCTTAATAGTGTAATATCTATCTCAAAGCCGCGACTGTACTGGTAAAACATAAACTCCATTTTTCATTTTTTTTGTCCTAATAATAGACTACAACATCAAACAACAGTCATGTTTACACCGCAAAAGTTTTCGTTCAAATTATGATTGCATACATGAGATGTGTTGAAATTAAGAATCGTCTTACTTTAATTTATTTTATCTTATTGCATACACTTTCATGTTGGTCGCACTCCAATTTCGTTCAATATTTGTCGACATGTATATTATTTTCCTAGGCTTAATTATGCCATATGATGTTGAATGATTTTTTGAGAGTTAAATCGATATAATTTTGAATTCAAAATTGATATAATTCATTTAGAATTAAAAATAATAAATTTATAATTATTAGTACTTATAACAAATTTATAATTATTATTGACTAAAGTTGGATAATACTCCTAATAATTTTGTATTCTAAATTAAAAAATATTATATATATATATATATATATATATATGTATGTGTGTGTGTGCGCGCGATATAACTCATATAAGTGGTATAATGACTATCGTAATGCATTATTAAAGTCATCAAAACTTTATGAAACATATAAAGAAAATAAACCCGTGTTTGGTTATATATTGTGACTTTTAGTTTTAAAAATTAATTAAATTATAGTCACTGATATATAAGTTATAATTATTTTTAATTTTAATTAACTAAATCAAAATTGGAAATTAAACTTTGAAAGTATATAGGCACCTAGAACCAAGTCAACTTTGCTTATTGGGCCTAGAACCAAGTTAACTTTTCTTACCGGATAGAATGAAGTCCACCATAATTTTCTTGTCTATTAATTTAATTTGATGGAGTTAAAGTTCATTGGCAGTCGACTTTTTAATTGTCAATTACGTGAATAAATATTAGTGGTAATTTTTATGAAGATATATGTAACAAGTGAGAATTCTTATATTTCCTGTCAATCCCATGTATAATTCAATGTAAATTTATTGCAATACATGATTTGGATTGAAAGAATGGAATGAAGATTAGAATGATTCATTTTATTTGAGTTGGAATAAGTTATTGCATCCTCTCCCTCACCCAAGACCCTCATGACTCAATGATAAAAAAGCTAATCATGGGTAAGAATGTTAAATTTCAATCGAAAATAGCAAAAAAAATATATATAGTTCAATCCATTCGCAAGCACAATTTTTTTCATTTCATATGAATGAATTATTCCATTTTCATCTTTATTATTTCAATCCAAACGTACCATTAAGTTTTTAACCAATTCATTGGAGCTAAACGCATGGTTATAATTAAGGATGTTATTTTTGGGGGGATATTTTACTGTAAATAGTTAGTCCTTCCTTTCTAAAAAAATAAATAAAATAATTGTCAACACTAATGTCACCATTATTTTTTTTAATCAATCAATATTTATAGGAACAAATATATTTTTTTTCAAAATATAATATAACTTATGTAAATATCACACATCGCATAAATGATAATCAGTACATAAATATGACTATGATTTATTGTTGTCGTGTAGATTAGAAGAGTATATTCCTATATTGCAATGCCTTTTCTAAACAATTTAGATAAATATTATTATTATTATAAATATTCGTTTAAATATATTATTTTTAAAATTTGTATACATAAATTTTAAAGCACGAATTATCAAATAACAATGTAAATATCACACGTGGCGTAGAAGACCATTCATACATAAATATGGCTGTAATTTTTTTTTAAACATATATTCGTTGTGTAGATTACAAGGCATATTGCAATGAATTTATTTCAAATTAAAAGGAAATATTATTATTATAAATTTTCGCTCCGTTTCTAAAATTTGTACATGTTATTTCTTACCGGCAAAAACACATTGCATGAATTTTTTTTTTTTATCAGTGACAAAGACCCGCCGAGTTCTACGGTGCCAATACAAGCTGAAGATCAACGCTGCTACCGCCCTCCCACCCAGAAATGCATAAATTCGAATTTGACAAATATCGCACTTGGTACTGGCGCGTACCCATCTCTCTCATTCATATGTTTAGCAAATGTTATATATATATATATATATATATATATATATATATATATATATATATATATACACACACACACACACACTTCTAAACAGTGTTAAACATAATTGTGAAAGTGGGATTCATGACGATGTAGGTATGGTGTTTGATATAATATACGATACCCTTTAATTGTTATTTTTTTCTAAGCTGATTTCAATTAATTAACTCATTTATCTGTTGGTGCTTTTGGAGCAAAATCCATTGGTTCTGCTAACAAAAAAGCTGCAAAAGAGACATAATTAGTATCATTTACATAGCTAGCATCAACTTTCTATAAGAGTATTTTCTTTCTGTCTACTTAGGAAGATGAAAGACTGTTTGAGAGGCAGCACTTGATTTATGGGATAGCAATTTCATCCAAAGGTAGATTTCAATGGGATTCACCAAATGAGACTTGCGTAGTCTTTTGCTGATATAATGCAAGCCTGATGTTTGCGTAGCATTTCTGCCTTCTGCATAATTAATTTGCAGTCATATATGTTTGAATAATGCATGCTAAGATTCATGATATGACAATGAGATATGATAATTTTTTGGCCTATCCCATGGTATTAGGCTGAGGAATTCAGTTAGACGTTCGGCCCTTTGGTTTCAGTTGGACATAATTTGAAGATTTTTAGTTAGATTCCTCACGTCATGTTTTACTATGATAGCTACCTATAGCAATCCCAGATCACATTCACTATGCCCACTTGTATCGATGATCGTATTCAATATAATGTAGCTTCAGGCCATCAGATGTCGCCTTTGTCTCAGTATTACCCTGATGACTACGTGAGCTTTGTTCATTACTCATTTGTGAATGCATTTATGCACCATATTGTTCTGTAGATTCAAGCTGCATTTGTCCAATTAAATGAATGGATTAAATGGAATTGCCATTTTCCATTCTAATACATGAAAATAATACAATTTTCTGGTGTTAAATTGCAAATTTGTAGTAAAAAATTCTAGTTGATGCTCGATGATGTGCAGGACTCTCTGCTTTATACTTAAAACAAATATCCAGTTTATGGTTGCTTTTTTATTGAGGAAAAGATTAACTTGAAATTGGTTCCTTGGATGGATGAGGAATCTATAGCTAAGAATTTATATCGCTAGAGATGTTGTCAACAGAGCAAAGTACTCTGGCATTAAGAATATCAGCTCTGGCAATATAGTTAGACTTGTCCTTTCTGTTTTTGTAACAGAATTGACTGTTACAAAAGTCAAGGTTGTCAACTGAAAATTGGTGCCATAGGTCTGACCCTTTATATGTTCATTTGGTCTCATATCTTGAAATCTGTTTTTCCCTGTTATAAATGTTTGTCTTCGTCTGTTTCTCAAGATACTAATAAAATGCTTTATAATTGAAATTAGAGGTATCTACCTGTGTCACTGAATTATATCATTCGAAGTGAAACGATTAATTAGCTATATTGGGTTTGTAAACATTGAAAACTCTTAATAGTGGGATCTATAGAAAGATGGAAAAGAATTAATATTTTATGAATCATTTTTCATTTTGAAGTTACAGAGCTGTACTGTGTTTCGTAGCTGGGGGGGAATAAAACTTTGTGCCTCTGTAAGCAGCATGAGATCAAACAATGCATTTGGTAGAGTTCAACTTGAGTGATGGAAAATGGCTGATGGTGATTACTTTCTGGTCCAAAAGACTCGGCAGGGTTTATTTTACTGGTGAGCAGACAAAAACATGAGCAGCCTAGATAGATAATTTCACAAGATGGTCTAGGCATCAATCATGTTACCAGACTTCATTGTAAGTATCAACGTAATGTGTGGAGCGTGTTCTTCACCTTTTGGACAGCTTATTAGTGAAATCCTTGGAAGAACTCTATCTCCCAATCTTAGATAAACAAAACAAGGTCCAAAAGAGGGAAAACATAAAGAAAATACACATGTTACTAAAATCAGTTTCACATAGTTCAGCTAGGTTTTAATGTCACTATCATATTACTATTCATGCTGTAGGACTTTATATTTAGTCAAACCTTGTTTCACATTACTGTAGAGTGTAGACTGGTGTTAATGTTAAATATCATCTAATCTACGACTAAAATTATTTTTGGATGTAGACTGATTTCATAGCAGCTTGGCATTTGTATTGTACAACATAGTGGGCTCTATATAGATGTCCGGTAATTCTTAATAGACAATTGCATGTTCTACTGATGCAAACCTTTTCTTTTCATGCCTCTATGAAATTATGTCGGTTGTTTTATTGTGATTTGATGCCTTTGATGACTCGGCAAATAGGATTTTTGGAGAGTATCTGTTTGTCATGTCAGCCTTGTTGCACTAATCTTTTGATTAAACAAAACATTGGGTGGTTGGTAGTTGCTACTTTTTCAATCAATATCTGTAGTCACTGTATTGTGCTTGTCTGCTGGATTAGATACCTCAATTGCATATCCTGTGGATTTTGATTTTTATCTAGCGATATATTTTGAATAATTGTAAAATTAAAATTCTGGTGGACTGTGCAAACACCCGTTTACTTCCACTAAATTCTCATGAACCAAGATTTCAAGAAATTCTAGGGTATGCTGAATCTCGTTTCTGAGTTTGGAACTGATATTTGATTTTACTTTTATGGTGTACAACCCCTTCTGAGAAGTAGTTAGAAGTAATTCTTCCCAACAAAACATGCAAGTGAATTAACTTAGTAGTACACTAGTGGTCTAAAAGTATTTGGTCTTAGACTGTTTTAGGACTAAGCAAGCATGGAACCTAATACTAATGAACATGGAAACGTGTAGGTGTGTGTATCTAGCTTTTACCTTGTTTGAGGGTATTTGTGAAGGTGAACAAAGTGATTGGTGATCACTGGCAACAACTGACTGCATTAACAGGACGGACAACAATAATTCCCATTTGATGTAAAAAAACATGTTTTGTTTCGTGCATAGTCCATTCCTATATTGCAACCAGAGCAAACTTGTTGATGAAGAATGATGCTTTCCTGGCAGGATGCAAACATGGCAAAGAACTGAGATTTTATGCGGAAGAACATAGGTAGGTGAAGAGCTTCCACAAGTGACAAGTTGGCGCCCAACAGTATCAGAAAAATTCTGTTCAACTTGCACCAATTAAGAAAAGAAGACGTAACAAATAGACTTGATATTTCCAGCTTGTTCAACAGATGGCAGCTCATATAATTACTTCGGTATTTCTTGATATCTACTTCAATTTTCTTCTGATAATTATTGATGCAATATGATGTTGTTCTTGTATGTTATAAGCTATTTGAACATGAAATTTTCCACCCTTATAAATTTTATGTTTCGTTTGTTGTATTTAACTGTTTATAATATGCAAGTTAATTATATATTTTGACTAGTATGAATTATATATAACATTCTCCACTTTCTGTCTTCTTTTCTACCTTTCCTTTGATGTGCACTAAAGCTCCCACCAACTTTGTTCTCATATATTTGTGGACCTATAAAGAAGCACCAAAGAGAAATATTATTTAACTCCATATTAGCCACTCACTTGTGCTTTTCCTTTAGCTGTAGCTGAGAAATATTATCAAGCTATAGTGATGCATTTCTTTTTTTGTTTAAGTTTATTCTGAAGCAAGGCATCAGAATCTTGTTGAACAAAGATATGAAAGGAACACAGAAACACCCAAAAGTATAGGTTGTGACACTAGGTATGTGGTCTTAATACACTTATAGGGGGAATATCAATTCAGAATAAAGTTGCCAAAGTGCTTCTTATACAGCTTGCAGAAAGGTGATCTTTTAAAGAGAAAATAGGGCAGTTTTGTCATAAACCAAAAAAGTTTGTAGGAATGGGAATGGTCATATTGGTAATGAGTCTTGACCCATTTGTCTAGTGGGAGGGACCAAAAATAATATGTGCAAGTGATATAGGTGGGCGCTAGGCTTTTCGTGATAGGTGCTGCAGCAACAGGGATGATTGTACCACCAAACGAAGTTTCACAATGAGAGGAGAGAACACGAAAAAATTTAGGTAGAAGTATGATACAACACAAAATTAAAATCTCACTCAACATATATAGATTCCACAAACTATTTTCAAAGCAAAACATGAACAACCTAAGAAATTAGTTGAACTATGTGAATGAATATTGAAGAGTAGTTGAATGGTGGACAGAATTATATCAGACCCAAGCATGTGTTTGATCATATCGGACATGTTCTTGTACCTGTCTCATCAGTGGTTAGATATATGCCAATTTATTTAGTCCTTTCCCTTTTTTTCCAGTCTAGGGAAAAAAAAGGATTTATTTTGAATTATTGATGTTTTACTTCTTGCCCCATGAATAAACTGTTTTTTATTTAACTTTATTTTATTTTTTAGTTCAGATTTTGTTGTCGATTGATGATTAGATCTTTAGTCCTGCACTTCACCTGATTAAGGAGAAGATTCTTGCTTTAGAAGAACTTTTAGGAAATTTGAGATTGTAATGATACCTCCCCAAAGGAAGGGAGAATCTTAAAACCCGTTTAGAGCCATTCAAATGGATCACAATGAGATCTTTCTATGAAAAGATAGATACCCTTTCTTTATGAACAAGAGGAAGGCAATGAATTAACTAGGACATGGATTCTTGCCTTTCATTTCAGCGGTTAGCTGATTCGAATTGGATTTTTCAGCCCAGTCTGTGAATTTTAGCAAGAGAAGAAAGTGATTTAGAGTGATTATCATTCTTAACTCTTAAGTAGAGAACACAGAGAAGAAGTCAGAACGAACGTGATGTTTATACTGGTTGACTCGGACTCATCTTTTACCTATGTTTGGCTGTCAAAAGCAGTTGGATATTTCGCCAAGTTGGAATTGCAGGAAAAACAGTCAGATTATAGCATTTCACCCACCTCAAAGAGTGCATTCTGACTCAACAAATTTGGACTGAGCTTCGGATGACATGGCCTCTTTAGCTAAGAAAAGTCCAAACCAAATTAATTTTTACGTGTACAACCTTACTAGGTCCCTTAAGTTTTGCCCCCATTTGTCTTCATCTAATAGTTAAACTAAAATTTATCATTCTCTTCCTTCACAAACAATTCCAAGTCACTCAATTTAAATTAAACTTTCGATTTTGATAATAATTAACACCAGTCAATTGATTTTCATCCTAAGATGCAGATAACATACTAGGACCTTGGAATACACCAAGTAATTGAAGACCATAGCAAAGTTCCTAGAAGAAATTTCGTTGGAGTTACTCGTGACATTTCACGGTGAACAAAAAGATTTATAAAGCTTGGTGAAAGCTTTGGTTTCCAAGTTTTGTATTCGTCTCAAGGAATTTATCTTGCTGATATTTTACCGACATGTAAACTTGGAATTGTCTGGATTACCTGATGCAGTAACTATTATACTGGGAAGCCTGCATCTAGCTGCAAGTCATTTTTTCTCAGGGCCACTTTAAGATCAAATAGGTATATAAGCTACACACATGAATTATATATACTCTTGACAAAAATGAAAGAATCTTCAAAATACAACAAGAGAAACATCTCAAAAATCATAGATAAGCTTTCCTTAGGTTTTAAGGTTAAGAACATCAACTCTCATGCCAATATTAATTCTAATATTCAATAACTCAAATCTTAACCAACATTTTCGCTTAAGTCCTTGGTAGAGCACGGAAACATCAAATTCACATATAAAGCTTATCATTTCAAAGTTTTTAGAACCAAGCTTTAACCTGTTTAATAAGGTCATCTGCATTCTCTGGGTTGCATCTGAGTAAGTGAATTACAATATCCAGACTGAGGTCCATGAGGAATGCCTCTTTGCGGATTTTGTTCCTGCATTCTTGGTCCATATGTAGAGGTCCCACGAATAAGTGCCATCAACTGGCTTCTATTTGGCAGGTTGAAAGTCATGAGTGATCCTTGATTTGGCAGGTTCCAGTCATATAGTGATTTGTCCATGCCATTCATATTTGAATGCGGTTGTGTCTGCTGTATGACCTTTATACAGTTATCGGGCGAAGTAGGTTTATCATTGTCTGGCGAATTAGATTTGGAGTCTATGAGATTGACTGTGGTGATATCGTGGATGCTTGACCTTCTCTTATCCTTCCCTCCAGAAAGCTGTCTTATGAAATATTTCTGAGCATGACTAGCAACCTGAGTTGGTGTTCTAGAGGTCACAAAGTTGCGAGAGATATTTCTCCAGTCTCCTTTACCATACTTTTTAAGCCCCAGCAGAAATTGCCTGAGGTTTTGTAATCAATACAATGCATCAAATATTTATCTAACTTATAAAGAATAAATTAAACATTGCAAACAACATAGCCACCAAAAGAAAACATGAATAGTAAACCATTTCAACATGCAAAATTTTAGAATTATCTACTCAAGATATTATAAGAATACAGACCTGTTCACTCTACCTTTCTGAAATTTTCAATTGTTGTTATCATGATTAAAAAAATAAAAATATCTAAAACTGCTTGTATAATATGCACAGAATTATTTATATATCAAGTTGATAACGGATTCATAGTCTAGACTAGTAGGTCTACTTGTAGACAGGCTGCCTTTTGACCTGGTTAAGCAACTACTTAGTTAATAAGTATGTTAATTATAAGAACAAATATTAACATTTTAATTAGGTTGATATTCTGATACAACTAAACATGTACCTGTGCTCTTCCTCTGTCCATGGCACACCTTTTTTCCTTTCTTGATCAGAAGGCTGAGTTGATGAGCTCCTCTTTCCACCTGGAACATAGAAATGTTTCAGGCCATCGAAGCCTTGATGGTTCATCCAATCCAGTGCGAAAGAATCAGTGGCGTACCCGGGTACTGGTATCAACCCTGCCTCTATATCACTAACATCTTCTTCCAATTTTCTGTACTGTTTGATCACATCGTTCACGGTCTTCCCCGGGATCATGGCTGCCACATTGTACCATCGATCTGGAGTATCCTTGTCAAATAAAGCAAGAGCATTCTCAAACTTTTTGTTCTCTTCTGGACTCCATTTTGTTTCCCTTCTTTCCTCGAATAACCAGTTTGAGTCTCCAAGATATGATGCTCGTGAGAGAATTTCTAATCCCTGATTCATTGTAATTAAGTGATCAGGGTATAGTTGTTGAACATAGGTAGACATAGGTAGAAGCCCAAAGAATTACCAGTTTTAGTTCACTTTCTCTCTTCTCTCAATTGTAGTAGAGGTTTCTATGAGCAGACAGACATTAAACCAAGTGGGTATTTAAAGGGGAATCTGAATACTTATTGACATAAGCATGAGATGAGGAATCTAAAAAAGACCCAACTTTCCCAAACTAGGAAATGCCAAAAAACTACAGAAAAAACAGATCTTGGTTGTGAATAATAGAGATTAGAGCTTTGAATCAGATCTCAAAGCCAAAAAAATCAAGACCAGCAAACCCCAGTTTTAGTTTTCAAAAGTATTAAGAAAAGACTTGAGCTCACTTAGTTAGACTCAGAGAACCAGTGAAACTAATGCTATTAGTAGATTAAATGAGTGAAACATATGACGGAAAGCTGTACAAGATACAGACTCACTTGGGAAAAAAGCAGTGAGCAGAGAAAGTCTCATGAGTTGGAGGAGCAGTAAATGTAGATAACTTGAAAGAAAGCAAGGAACAAGTAAAATCCAAACTTGTCAGCAAATTGTACTTGTTTGTAAGAGGGAAAGATTTACAGAAACACAAACATTAGAAGTAGGAGATATTTGGGAGATCATATGTGTTGAGATGTGATTGGCTGGGATGGTGTTATGGGAACTGGTGCTAAGGAAAAGTTTTATAATCATTTATAGAGAGAGAGAGAGAGCTGCCCAATCAAAAGACAAAAGGACAATCAGTCATTGCACATGACCATTTTGGTAATTTTAAATAAAAGAAGAGGAAGCTTGGGAATGGTGGTGTTGATAATTTAGCTGTGAGCTCCTGGCATTGCCAATTATTATGCTTATTTTTCCATTGTTTTGGTCTATTCTACTTGGTGCAAAAACATGTGCTTGTTATATACTACTATGTCTTATAATCAAGGTTGGTGGTCTTCTTCACATTCCATGATTCTATATATGTGTGTGAGAGAAGTGAAGTTCCATAAATGAAAATACAGCTGAATAATTAATACTTAGACCATTCAACACTTATATAGGTTCTTTCAACAGTTGTCAACCTTTTTTAGTACCCGTGCTACCCATCTATATCTATTTCACTTGATAACCGAATCAAATGGGTATTTATTAGTCAAATAAATTAAAGTCTATCAAGTGTGTATGGATGTGTTGTTTGGGAAGTAGTAATCTCTAAATGAGAAACTATCCATTTGAAATTTCTAGCACACAACTGGATCTGTGACTAGTGGCTGATCCCTCCTATTAGTCAGTGTAAGAAGGCAAAACTTTTGCAGTATAATTTTATTTAGGAACAGTGGATGCCCTAAGTGTGTGTTTTGGTGTTGAGAAGATGCCTCAGTATTAGATATAAGACAACATTGATCATTTGGTTGCTGCATACCTATGTTATTGTTGCATTATGGCTGATCATATGAAAGTGACTTATTTATTATAAAATTTGAGATTGAAGATTTTGTTAACATAATAAATTGTGATATTTAGCTCTTGTTTCTATGGAGGATCAATTTGGTTTGCACATTACATCCCCCTAAGCAGATTCGGACTTTATTTTTCTCAAGTATTAAAAAGTTTAAGGTATGTTAAAGTAGTCATTAACATAACACTAGGTTATAGTCCTTTTGGATTAGGTGGAGAATACAAGTAAGAATATTATTCAATCATTCAGATGTTATGCAGGAGTTCAATGTCCGAAATTGTACTCGATGAGCATATATATATATAGTTGTTACAGAAGTAGTATGGCGAATAATTTATAGTGACAGATTTCACTCGTCATCATAACTATTCTGAAATTACAGCAACGGATGAACCGTCGTCATAGCTTAAAAAACTCATCGCCATATAGGGATCGATATATATATTAATATATATATATATATATATATATATATATATACAGCTATGCATACTCCAAAATGTACATAGTTTATGATCGTAGAGTTAAAAATTGTGCCCCTTCATTGTTGTGCTTCATAATTGTCACTTTAACTAAGCCAAGTAGGCTACACAAAATATTTCCTCTGTTTCAGTTTTGATTTGTCCCTGGCAGTTATCTAATTGCACAATAAACAATAAGGCCATTTTACCTCTTTCCACTTCTTATCATATTTATTCAAGTATTTTGATTTAGGTTCTCACATTTACACAATATTACTGCTAAATAAAGAAAAAAATTCTAAGTTTTTTTATTTTGGTGGCTGTTCTATTGTTTGTGACTTTTCATCAAATTGGAATTTTGGTTTAAATCAGAATAGTTATGTGTATTCCATCTGTTGCACATGATTAGTGTCTGCTTTGAAAAGATAAAAGAATTACTTAGTGGTTAGTATATTAGTAATATTCTTGAAGAAAATGCTTTGCTATTGTCTCCCTTTATGGTATGTTGGAAATGAAAGTGATTATTTTAATAAAGTGAGACTTGCCACAAGTGGTAAGATTGTTTTCCCTACCTTCCTTTCAACAAGTGCATATGATTGAGTGCATGAGCTCATGTGGGGCACTTGTACAACTTGCAATGCATTGAATTACTACCAAATGCCAATAATGCCACTCATCTACCCAAAGACTACAAGACCAGACCAGGCCAGGCCTAGAAGAAGACTTCATTTCAATTTGCAAGAAGCATAAAGCTGCCCGAGTGAAAGATACCAAACTCATATAATTTACTACTAGAACTAGGCATCCATAAGGGTGTTGAAACTTGACTGTTGATTGATCAAAACAGACTGGCTATGCTTCACCTTATTCGGTAGAATCTGAAAAGTGACTGGTAATAAGAAATCAAGGTATTGATAAAGGAAATGACTCAGTTCTCCTCTGTGTGGCCCAAATGTACTTAATAGACTGATAAATATCTTACATATTTATAGTTTCTCTTGAAAGTGGGATCCTTCCCTATGGCTATAGTTTGGTATGTATGAAAAGTTTCAGTTTGTTGATTGATGAGAAACTAGAGCTCCTGAAAACTTGCAATTATCTGTATTGTATGCTCTTTTTCTGTAATTTGCAGTGTGTTACTAGTAGATGTGAACATTATATTTACTCCCTCTTTATTTACTAATCAGTATCATTAACCTTGAATTTTCTTCAAGCCAAATAGAAATAGGAGTACCAAACCAAGTAAATTCATCCCCTGTTCATGTGGAAACTTAGAAGGAAAGTTTACAATAAGTTGGCTTAATTAAGGTCTCAAGATGCATGATTGAACTGATGAGAAGTCAGCATCAGAAGTCCCACCAAAAATGTTTTGGTTTACTTTGGATTTTCTCTTTTCTATTTTTCTTTTAGCTTTTTATATATGTATATATATGACCCGGTCCGAGTTGGAGACCAAGTCGAAAAAGGAAGGAAATTCAAGTTTAAGAAGGATTGATATTGTTTTGGGAGTAACTTTTGTTCCGTTTGGAATTACGGGGCCCATAATATATCAAAATGATGCTAACGATGAGCTCTACGAAACACATAGCCTTTGGCCATGATGTATACCGTTTGAAGCCCAAAAGGGGCTTGGAAAGAGGTGTTTTGGGCTTCCAAAGTTTTTCCCAATTTTATGTTTATAGTTTAGTATATTTATGTTTTAGGGAAAACTCTCATTATTAATATTATTCTAGTTTATGAAATACTTGGCTATTTAGTCAATTTATCCCACACTTTGTGAATTCTTGTGATTACAAAGTTCATAGATTCAATTTCTATGATTGTTTCTATTCTCGTTACTGTCTTTCGCCGTGTCAATATATATGGGTTTGTTTTGTTTTTAACCATCTCCATTCATTTACATCCTTTTATTTTATATTATTTACTTTATTCTTATTTTTATTTTGGTTTATCCTTTTAGTTTTCTTCTTGACTTTTTACTTACAAATGGGATTCTTTTTCAGCCCATCCAAACTGCTTGGGATAAAAAGCATTGTTGAGTTGAGACTAAAAGTGAGAATCACCAGTGGATTATTTTTTTATATATATAAAAATAGATAAGCTTGATTAAGGGTGGGATAGGCACAAGCGACCTTAAAGGTTATCCTGAATGCCCTTGACAATTCTCTCGCCCAATTGAAGAAATGGCTTATAGATCCTTTTGCAACCGCAATATGAAAGTAGTTTGTATTTGAAACAGGGAACAGAGACGAAAAGAGAAGATTGCCTTGCATAAAATCAAACACCACTTTTTCTTTTAAGCTGTCAAAATGGCTCAAATTTAGCATAATGCTTAACTTTGCAACATGTTTATTCCCTTTTAAATTCTTATAAAAAGAAAATTACAAAGTTACAAATCATGTTTCTTAGGTGTAGTCCTACTGACAAAATTATTCAAATGTGCTTGAGCAAATTTTTTTGCTCAAGAACCTCGGCACTCATATTTTTCTTGATTAAATCTATTTTAACCTTTTTCTTCTTTCATGTAGTCAATTTCCTTGAACTCTTCACATCATACTGTGATAATTTACTTGTATATTGAGATATTGATTCTTTGACCTGTATTAACATTTTGGAAGATCTTTTGGAGGTGGCAACACTGACTCGTTAAGACCCTTTCCATTGTCCACCAGGAATGCCATTTTTAGTCCCCATGTTGTATGTACTTCCAAGTGGCAATGCATGAACCAAACTCCTGCAAGTACATGATAATAGTTCAAATAACTTTTCCTAGAAAAACAAATATTATCAGGAAACTGAATTTGTTAAACATGTGTGAATTTTACCTGGATTATCTGCTCGAAATCTAATAGCTGTCCATCCACCAGATGGTACCCCAATTGTGTTCCTCTCAACAGGGTCAACAAGATTGAATTTTTTGGGATCTTTCTTCGGATTAAAGTTTCCAAGTCCTCTGCCAACCGTGAAGAAGTTGAATCCATGTAGATGAATTGGATGGTTCTCCGGGGCTATAATGCCTGTGTCCTGGAGAACCACTTGAACTGTGGAATTGTAAGGCAACCTATAAAGTTTTGTCCCATTTGTGGTTCCCAAATTTGTTGGTGGGGTGCCTGTATAATTAAAAGAAAATGGAGGGTTCCCTGGAAAATCAGTGGTGTAAATTCCTTTGATATTGAAGTAATGTGCTTGAAGAAGAGCTGTGGTAGGCATGACAAATGTGACATTATTTAAAGCTGCCACTACTCTGCTTCCATTACCAGCTATACAACTCGGACATGGGTTAATCCCTAAACCAACTGTGAAAAAGAGGGAGTGATCAACTGTTAATGGGACAGTGGCAGGAAATTTTTTGGAATTGAGGCTCTTTAGAGAGTTTATGAATTTATCAGCAACTGGGGTGGCGTTTTGAGGCGGTGGGCTTGTAAGGGTGGTTAGAGAACTTGAAAGTGTCCCTGAATAATGTAAAGTTGCCGTTGCAGTCGCATTGTCTACAGCAATTGGAGAGTCCATAAATGGCGACGCGGCAACAAGGTACTTGCCAGAGTTTTGATCTGCAGTCACAATGACATTGGTGGTTTGGCCCGGGGCAATTACAATTGTGTCAGTTTTGAAAGGCTTTACATAAGTTGCATCAACTTCAACTACAGTTAACTTGTGTCCAGCAATCTTGAAGAAGAGTTCTTCGTTGAGTGCAGCGTTGATTATCCTCAACAAGTATGATTTACCGCTTTCAACACTCAATTTGACTCCACCTTGTGATGAACAATTCGATAATGCTCCTGGATGGCCATTAATGGTGTGAGCATCCGAGACATTTGGTGCCAAACCCGATTTCATAGCTTGATTGATCACAGCTTCAACATCTGATTTCCACCATTCAGCTGTCAACACAGACAACCAAAATTAGTCAATGTCCCAAGTTGAGCCTGCCTTGTGATCCCTACATTTTCTCACTACTTGCAAAAAAAAAAAATTAATAATAATTTACTTGCCTAATATGATAACAACTTCCTTGTCGGGTTTGGGAAATGGATATGGGACGCCACGTTTGGGAAGGATTACGATTGCGCCATGAACTGTAGCTCGCAGCCATAAAATATGTGCATGCCATAGAAGTGTACCCCTTTGGCCTGTAATGGTGAAGTTGTACACATAGTTCTGCCCTGGTTGGATAGGGCATTGCGTGATGTATGCGGGTCCATCTGCCCACCCGGTTCTGAGTTGTCGAATTCCATGCCTAAAATATGAGAATGTTAAAGTCTTTTATTATCAAAAGTATTTTGAACAATATCTATAAGATTATTAAATTCCTGCCATATATGGGAATTGACCATATTGACCCAGCCATATATGTTTGTAGGGGAATTAGCTAGGTAGATTATTGGGTTAAAGTAGTAATTTGAGGGTTACCAGTGGATGGAAACGTTGTACTTGACATGGTTAATAACCTTAACAAGCACTGTGTCACCTTCCCTGGCTATTAGAGTAGGGCCTGGGAAGCGTCCATTCACCGTGACAATTGGCTTTGAAGAGCACAACCTGCTGGTGTTCCTCGTTACCACCTTCACAAGTTACCCCAAACAGCTAAAATGTTAGAATCGACCTCATTTTTTTTATGTATCTGTAATATATATAGGGATAACATGTTTACGGTTGCTACGCAATTTTCGTTGCCACAACAACTAGCTGATTTTGATAACCCCGCCACGAGTGGTTTAAGGGAAAATATGGGATGACTCCTACTGAAAAATACACAGGGCTTTCAACCTGTTTTGGAAGCCTTGTTCAGATTGGGGAGAGCTGATTTTGCATGGGCATGCATAATAATCCGTGTACTTTATTTTTATAGTTAAAAAATTGCTTCACGCATTTATTAAAAAAAAACTCTTACTAAATTAAAGACATTATTGTACTTACATTGAACTTGTAATGTCGAATTCTGCATTCGACTATCACCGGAAAGAAGAATGCAGCCAAGATGATCAAAACTCGAAACCAATTAGACTCCATCTCAAATCAAATCTATGTATTAATTTCAGTAGTGTCTGGTTTTGTCTTGTAGTTGAATGTGTTTATATAGCTAGCTGGCTTGTTGCATTGAGAAGGGAAGTGACTGAGCAACGCAACCTTATATACCATATAGTTGAATGACCAAGTCATTGCTGCAATGTCGTTTTTCATCAGTAGGTGAGTGAATGAATGAATAGGTATTATTATTCGCTTAATTAAAAAGCAAGAGGAGAATTAAGAAATTATTATACAAGGGAATTTTGCCAATGTTTTCTTGCATGTTACATAAAGTGTTGTAGAGTTTATTTTCTTAACAACCAATTTAGTTTGGAAATTAATTTAATTTAATTGCTCCTATATATCCCATTTACATTTGATTAGTTTGGATTGGATAGGTATGTATGTAATTGTGTGCATCTCCAAGAAGCTGCTCTGCTGGTTGAAACATCCATCTACCAACATGCATAATTTATTACGCTTTTTATAACCCATGAGTCTTCTTCGTTGGGCTTTGCATGATGAAAAATACATTATCCTTTGGGCCTAGGGCACAATCCAAGTTGCTTTTGCTTTGGGGGGACTATATTTGTTTGCTAATAAGGCAAGCTTCAAATTCTTCATTGATTTTCTTGTGCAATAATTATGAGATGGAGAAAATCACATTAGCCCACTGAAAACTATGTTGGAATCTGTGAGTTCTGACTTTCTAGCTGTACTAACACAACTGGTCTTTAACTGCGCTATTAACTCCTCTTTCTAAGAAAGTGTGCCAAACAAAAGCAAAAAATAAAAATAAAAATGGCAAAACTAATGACACGTTTTATTGAATACCCGATTGAATTTTTAATTTTTTAAATTAACTCATTGAACTAATTTTTATTTTTAAATTGGGTCATTCTATTAACAAAAATTGACAGACGTTAAGTTTTTATGTACGTGGCGCTGACGTGGCAAAAAAATTAAAAAATATTACTTATGTGACAAAAAAAATAAAAATAAATTTTAAAAATAAAAAATTAACATTTTAAAGTTTTAAAAATAACAAAAAACATAATAAAATAAAACAAAAACAAAAAATAAAAATATCTTTAAAATATCAAAACAGAATTTTTTTTAAAAACATAATTTTTTAAAAACAGAAATTTTTAAAACAGATTTTTTTAAAAATAGAATTTTTGAAAACAGATTTTTTAAAAAATAGAATTTTATAATAAAAATAAAAAAACATTTTTAAAGAAACAAAAATGAAAACAGCTTTTTTAATAAAAGCGTTTTTTTATTTTTTAATAAAAACTGCTTTTTTATTTTTTTTAAGAAAAATAAACTGCGCTTTTTTATTTTTTTTTTAAGAAAAAATAAACTGCGTTTTTTTAAGAAAAAAAACTGCATTTTTTTTAATAAAAATTGCTTTTTTACTTTTTTTTAAGAAAAATAAAATGCGTTTTTAATAAAAATGTTTTTTATTTTTTAATAAAAACTGCTTTATTATTTTTTAAGAAAAATAAACTGCGTTTTTTATTTTTTAAGAAAAATAAACTACATTTTTTTTATTTTTAATAAAATTGCTTTTTTATTTTTTTAAGAAAAATAAACTGCGTTATTTTAAGAAAAATAAAAAAAAACTGTATTTTTTATTTTTAATAATAAAACGCAGTTTTTTTTAAGAAAAATAAAGCAATTATTTTTGTTTCTTTAAAAATGCTTTATTTATTTATTTTTTTAAAAAAACTGCTTTTTTTATTAAAGAAACTGCATTTTTTTTATTAAAATAATTATTAATAAATTTAAAACTGAATTTCGTTTTTTTATTAGTTTTATTTTATTATGTTTTTGTTATTTTTAAAACTTTAAAATGTTAATTTTTTTATTTTTAAAATCTGTTTTTGATTATTTTTTTTGCCACATAAGCAATATTTTTTTGCCACGTCAGCGCCACGTAGATAAAAACTTAACGTTTGTCAACTTTTTTTAACGGAATGACCCAATTTGAAAATAAATATTAGTTCAGTGAGTTAATTTGAAAAATTAAAAGTTCAATCGGGTATTCAATAAAACGTGCCAACTTCAGTGGCCAAATGGTTAGTTTTGCCAAATAAAAATGATGGTAGTGGGCTCACGTCTAAGTCCGTAAACGAGCCAAACAGTTCGGACTCAATTCAAAAAAATACGAGTGGAATTCGGATTCGTTAATAATATGATTCAAATTTGAACATTAAAAATAATTTGAATAAAAATATGAGTAGAATCTGAGTAAGATTATACTCGACTCGTTTAAGATTCAAACTACTCGAATTATTGATTGTGATTTGATGCATACTCGGTTAATACATATTCGATTAGATGTTCGATACATTCTCTTATAATATATACAAATTTAAATCAAACTAGGATAATTAATTATTATTTTGTTTTGTTTTTAATTTTAATTGTGATTTTATATTTGTAAAGTGTAATAATAAATATATTTTTCATTTCTAAGTAAAATAACAAATTCAATTTATAATTAGATTTATTATAAAACTAGTTATTATGTGGGGACTCGAATTCGAGCTTAAATTTGAAACTCGCGAGTAGTTTGAATAAATATTCGAGTCGAGTCGGATCGAATTCAAAGTAATAAATATTTGAGTCAAATTGAATATGAGTAGGATTTTTCAAATATAATTCGAATTTGAGCCGAATTCAAGATTCGTTTACACCCTTACTTACATTTATATAAACATAACTGATATTTTTAAATAAAAAATTAATATTTTAACATGATTAATAGTGAATGAATGAAAAAGACTAGTGTGAAATTGTGATTTTAACATGTAACAATATAAGTTTCTTACATAAATAATAAATACCACATCTATTTGCTCCTTTCTCTAAACTTTTCTCAATTGAAATAGTCGTGCCATTTTCATATGAGTATTAACCATTTAACCTTACCTCCATTACTTGAAAATGACACTATTTAATCAATGAACTTAAGATTTGATTGAATTGTGTGCCATGCATAACTTAACTAAGAAGTGCCTACCCAAAAAAAAATCTCAATTTTTTTTTGAGTTTAATTCACTTTCTTCACATATAAATAAGGTGAGAAGCTCTGGAGTCTAGGAATCCCAGTCCCTCTCCTCTCAATCCAAAATTGAGCTTTTTTCTTCCTTGGAGAAAGAGAGCTAAAAGTGACAATTAGAAGAATGCTACTAAGCAGAGTCTGATCAAAGCTAATCTTGTAGTTTGTAAAGCAGCATAAATGGCAGAAGAAGATATATATACCAAAGATGGAACAACTGATTTCCATAACAATCCTGCCATCAAGAACAAAACTGGAACTTGGAAAGCATGCCCTTACATTCTTGGTTTGTCTTCCTCTTCTTCTTCCCCCCCTTACCCCCTTAAATCTATCATGCAGAAAAATAAAATCCAAGTGTCGTCTAACAATTCCCTTTTTTCTTTGAACAGGAAATGAATGTTGTGAAAGATTGGCATACTATGGGATCAACACAAATTTAGTGAATTATCTCAAGTTCCAACTTAATCAGAGTAGTGTTGTTGCAGTTAGTAATGTTACCAATTGGTCCGGTACATGCTACGTAACACCCCTGCTTGGAGCCTTTCTAGCTGATGCCTATTTGGGACGATATTGGACAATTGCTGCTTTCTCAATCGTCTACGTATTTGTAAGTCTAAATTTTCTGTATTAGAAAACGTACGGGAGGTACTTGACTGCTGACATTAATTTTTTTATAATACATATAAGTTTTTTCTGTCATTTGTTATAGGGGATGACATTGTTGACATTATCGACATCCGTGCACGGACTAAGACCGCCATGCGATGACAATTATGTGTGCCATCCAACAAGCATGCAAATCGGAGTTTTTTATGTTGGACTTTACCTTATAGCTCTTGGTACAGGAGGTATTAAGCCATGTGTGTCATCCTATGGAGCAGACCAGTTCGATGATTCTGACGAGTCCGAGAAGAAAAGCAAGAGCTCATTTTTCAACTGGTTTTATTTTTCAATCAACATTGGTGCACTTGTTGCTGCTACCGTGCTTGTTTGGATACAAACAAATGTGGGCTGGGGCTGGGGTTTTGGTATCCCTGCTGTGGCTATGGCTGTTGCTGTTGTGAGTTTCTTCTCGGGAACACGTTTGTATCGCAATGTGAGGCCTGGTGGGAGTCCATTGACCCGGATTTTTCAAGTGATTGTTGCCTCCTGCAGAAAATCACGTGTTCTAGTGCCTAAAGACAAGTTTCTTCTTTATGAAACCACAACGGACCAAGAATCTGTTATTAAGGGAAGTCGAAAACTTGATCACACTAACAAATTGATGTAAGAGTACTCAAATTGCCAATTTACTTTCTAATATGTGTGTTTAGCTCTTGTACATTTCTATTTTTGGACGTTGTGTCAAATAATAAGCGAATACAAATTAGGTGTATGCAGCGTTAGTTTGAATAGATTAGATTTATTTTAGCCTTATTTTGTTGTTAAACAAAACATGATACTAGTAACAACTAAATTCTATATATTTTGCACTAGTTTTCTTGATAAGGCAGCTGTGGAGACTCAATCGGATCGAATTAAAGACTCCATCAACCCATGGAGACTCTGTAGTGTTACGCAGATTGAAGAACTCAAATCCATCATAGGCTTGTTGCCTATATGGGCAACAGGCATAGTTTTTAGCGCGGTGTACAGTCAAATGGGCACACTATTCGTCCTCCAAGGCAACACAATGGACCTTACAATGGGCAGTTCATTCCAAATTCCTTCAGCCTCCCTATCCCTTTTCGACACTGTCAGTGTCATCTTTTGGGTTCCCGTCTATGACCGTGTCATAGTCCCTTTTGCCAGGAGATTCACCGGTCACAAAAATGGTTTTACACAGCTGCAACGGATTGGAATCGGGCTAATAATCTCTATCCTAGCTATGTTATCTGCCGGAACTTTAGAGCTAATGAGACTAAAAATGGTCAAGGAACATAACTACTATGAACACAAGCACATTCCCATGTCTGTATTTTGGCAAGTCCCACAGTATTTCATTATTGGGTGTGCCGAAGTTTTTACAGTTGTCGGACAGCTTGAATTTTTCTATGAGCAGGCTCCTGATGCCATGAGGAGCCTGTGCTCAGCCTTGTCCCTCACAACGGCCGCGCTAGGGAATTATTTGAGCACGTTTTTGGTGAACATTGTTACAGACGTGAGCACTAGGAACGGCGTTCTGGGGTGGATTCCTGATAATCTGAATTATGGTCATCTTGATTACTTCTTCTGGCTTTTGGCTGTGTTAAGTGTGCTCAATTTGGGAGTCTATTTCTTGGTGGCGAAGCGGTACACTTATAAGAAAGCTGTTGATCCATCCATCCCATGATTGATTAAGTTCCTCTGCTTCAAATTATTTTAGTATCTTGTTTTATATGGTCCTAAGGAGCCCAATGTTATTGTTGGCTTGTACGATTCAACATATTTGATCAAATATTCATAATTCCGTATTCAATAAGTAGAGTTAAACACAAACAAGAAATTCTTGGTATTCGAATAAACAACGTAAGTGATATAGGGAGATTCCGTTCGAGAAACATGAGATCATTGTAGTACTGTGTGTTTAGAAAGTCACGGGAGTGGTTAGCATGAAGTTTATTTTTAGGTAAGTTAGTCACGGGAGTGGTTAGCATGAAGTTTATTTTTAGGTAAGTTAGTCAATTGGTTAATAGAGTGTTGACACGCAGACGATGTTCTATATGTGTCAACATTCTATTGATTAATTGACCAACTTACTAAAAATTAAATTTCAGGCTAACCGGATCCGAAAGTCATCAACAATATTATACACTGATTAAGAGCTTGCAGCCATCGGTCATTTCATACCCAAGAAAGAAATTTCTAAATTTATCCTTCTTTTTTTTTTCTTTTTTTTTTAAAATATATTAATTTCGTAATCAAATATATCATTCACTATTACAATATTAAAAACTAATTAAATCTCACCAGAAAAGGAAAACATTCATCAACAATCACAATTTTTAACTACCTAAAGCTCAACGGATTGCAACATTCATATGTTTTATTTTGATATAATTTTCATGAATATTACGAACACATAAGTAATTACTCATTTCATTCTTTTTATTTTATTTTTTTAAAGAGTGAAATTTGTTTATTTTAATTTGTCCTTAATAACTTAGTTTATCATATTATCTCTGCATTAAATATTAATTTATTTATCTTTCATCTTTTCCAGTAAATTTTAAAATTAATATTGAGATTTTATAATCATTTTAATCAATCAGATAAAATATTAATTGCATATGCTAATCTTTGTATTTTCTCTAAAATATCAATTAAAAAGAAACAGGTGATTATTATTTATATCAGTAATTAATATTATATGTTGTACTTTATATATTATATAATACATTAAAATTCAAGGTTCAACATGCAAAATATTGACATCTTAAAAGATTATTACAATTTGTATTTTAAATGAGCAAAATTCATAAGTTGTGTTAGAAAGGTAATTATCAAATTATATTGTATAAACACTTAAGAAATTCTTTAAATTATATGAATACCATTATATGATTATCATTTATTTCATTAGTGTAAATTAATTATGATAATATCTAATTAAATCATGTCTTATAGTTACGATTGCTACTTTTAATTCATATTCCACTTAAATGTAATCTCATATAAAGATTCTTTGCTTATGAAATATTATAATCATTACAACAAAAGTAAGTATTTTTAGCCAAAAATAAATAACTCAGTTTGAGGTTGAATTCAAAATATAAATGATTCAAAATTTTAAAATTCAATAAATTACTCGAACTTACTCAAATTAAAATTTTTATTGAAAAATTCAAACCATTATCATCGATTCGAATCGCTTCAATTAAAAAATCTCAAATGAAACCTTATTTTACTCACAATAAATTTTGTGAATTAAATCAATTAAACCTTATTTTATGCATGATAAATTTGTGTTATATTGTTAATAATATATTTTTAATATATTAAAAATAATAAAAGAATTTTTGTTATTATTTCAACCATTATCTCAAGATACTATGAGTACTGCAAATATACATTTTTATCTAAAACAAGCATGAAAATCACTGTGACAGCTAATTTCATTTTATCATCATAAAATTTGTACCAAAAACAGCTACACTACAATAAAGTAAACCAATAGAAATGAACTTGAATTGGGACGAATTAAAGGGGTGTAATAGTATATGATATACGTACCAGATTCATCCTCTGTTTCTGCCCTTTATATATGGAGTGTATATACCAGAATCCAGAAGTAACAGCCGGGGTTTGTTTATGTGGACTGGTTTTGCTTTCACACTCTTTATCTACCACCGCCATCACAAACTAATTCCCAAATGTTCTTAATTACCCGATGGATTTCTCTTTTCCTTGATTCTCGAAAGGTATCTGTCAGCTTTAATCCACTAATATTATACAATCATTCATGTGTTCTTCATGTAATATATACTATTAACACGATAAAGATTGAATCTTTATCTTTCTGAATGTTGGTATCTGGGTTTTTTTTGCATGCATTCATCAAGTTTCCTTCTTTTTTACTTTCAATCTTTTAATGTGTTTGTTTAATTTCCTGTTCCTGTCAGATCTAAGTAAACGTTGAAACGAAATCTGAATGATTGCGTGAAGGGTAATCAGATTGCTCTGTTTTAATTATGTAGTACATGTCTATTTTATATTTATGGGTTTTTTTTAAAAATAATTATATTATGTATATCGTTTGGATTAATTGCATATTTAATCCATCCATATTTGTTTATACGGATTTTGAGTATTACATCAGTAGAGTAATCTGTTTAGGGTTTATTTTTTTGTTTTATTATTTGTTTGTCACCTTTTTGACCAGGAATTAAAAAAGTGCATGATTCCTGGATTTATCTTAAAATCTTGTTTAAGTAATTTTGTTTACTTGAGTGGGAAGGAAAAAAAATTTGTTTAATTTGTGAGGCAACCATTATCAGTTGTGTGGAGAATCATTTGATTAAACTTTGACTGTTATTCTATTCTCAATTGTGCAGTGTTACATTTGATTAGAATTTTTTAGTGTAGATTTTGTTATTTATTTAAGCCGCTAAGTTTGCAGGTGAACCTTTGAAATTTATAATTTGGCAAAAGAGTGCAAGCATATAGCTCAGCTGGAGCAGCGGTATGGGAGAAGACGATATCTATACAAACGATGGAACCCTTGATATCCATAAGAAACCTGCCATTAAGAAGAAAACTGGGAACTGGAAAGCATGCAATTTCATCCTTGGTATGATTTTTGACCTTTTTGAAGTCAATTTAACAAATCCTATATTTAAAGTTGATACTAGTACATTTAATTTAGTTTATACAATTGGAATTATTGTAAATCAGCATAAAAGTGACTAATTATAAAATTTGTTATTTTCAAAACTTGCATGTCACATCATATTTTTTTTTAATTTTAGGATTTTGCTAATTGACTTCAAGAAGTCACAATGGGCTCTTTTGGGTGGGGGGTGTATTATGTCTTTTTTATCATGTCTATATTTAAAAATTCGTTCTTGCAGGAACTGAATGCTGTGAGAGATTGGCATACTATGGAATGAGTACCAATCTGGTTAACTATCTTACAGACCGTCTCAACCAAGGAAATGTCACTGCATCAAATAATGTTACAAATTGGGGGGGCACATGCTACATCACTCCATTGATTGGTGCCTTCCTAGCTGATGCATACTTGGGCAGATACTGGACACAATCATCTATGTTATTGTAAGTAAATGTTTTCATTTCTACACTGAGATGTGATGTTCTTGATCTGAATATACTTTGGGGACTTGTACGCTACTTTTGAACTCCTGTCTTTTTCTTGGGGCGTTAAATGAACCAACTCGTATCTTCCATATTGCGTTAAATGTCATTCTGGAAAAAGGCTTGATTTGAGCGTTTGTTTCAGTAAAACTCCGTAGTTCCAAAAATCTGAAGAATATCTATTTCCAGGGCTCATCTTTAATTAAAACAAGAAATTATCTTATATGTGATTTTGAGGACCTTTTGACAGTCTACCCTATTCTTCTAACAAATTCATTTATACTTTATGTTGTCAGATTTGTTACGTTTGATTCAGAAATTGAACAAGTCCATTTCTTGATTTAGGGAATGGCACTCTTAACATTATCGGCTTCTGTCAATGGACTAAAGCCAGCATGTGAGAATGGTAGTTGCCGTGCAACAGCATCACAAACCGCATTCTGCTTTATAGCTTTGTACTTAATTGCTTTGGGGACTGGTGGTATCAAGCCATGTGTCTCGTCCTTCGGTGCAGATCAATTTGATGAGACTGATGAAACTGAGAGGAAAAAAAAGAGTTCTTTTTTCAATTGGTTCTACTTTTCAATCAATGTGGGTGCACTAATTGCCTCTTCAGTTTTGGTCTGGATACAAATGAATGTGGGTTGGGGCTGGGGATTAGGAATTCCAACAGTATCAATGGCCATTGCAGTTGCATTTTTCTTCTCAGGCAGTTATTTATACCGGCTCCAAAAACCTGGAGGGAGCCCCTTGACTCGGATTGCCCAGGTGCTCATTGCATCTCTGAGAAAATCTAGTTTAAAAGTCCCTGCTGATAAGGATCTTCTTTATGAAATCGCTGACAAGGAATCAAACATTGAAGGAAGCCGCAAGCTCGAGCATACAGAAAAGTTAAAGTAAGTATATTGGTGCTAGTTGTCCTGACAAACTAAGATGTTGCTATAAACTTGTGAAGTTCGACTAATACTTCTTATAGTGTTTTCTTGATGACACATTTAAGTTGAAAATTGGCTATAACTATTTTTACATTCCTTATTAGTCCTCCTTGTATCAAGTGTAGAGTAATTTATTTGACTTGCAGATCACTATCTAATAAACCAGCAAAATCAGATGTTTACGAGGAAAAGTTCCTTTCACTATTTTGAAGTCTAAAAAAAAAAGAAAAAGAAAAGTGTTTAGGAGATGGATTTAGGTAGCCTCATCCTGTCTAGGTCTAGTTGGTTCTCACTTCACGCCAAACTTTTGGAATCTGTAGCGCTTCAACCATATGCATTTCCAATGGCAGGACTTTGATGCATATTGCATTCAAGAAGAATGTCTTACAATTTGTATAGAAATTAAATGTTCTTTATTTAACATATCAATGTCTAGCTCAATAAGTGCTGTGTGACAGCCCCTATGTCCTTGTTAAGCTAAATAGTAGTCATTGCCAGTCTCTCTTTCAGTATGTATGATTATCGTTAAATGCACATATTACGCTCTTGTAATTCTGAAACTCATATCCAAAACTCCTGGAAACACTTACTTGGTATACTTTTCTGTCCAAAAACAATTCTAGTTCCAAACTAGTACCCAGTTGGTCCTTTGTTATTGAATGGATCCTCTGATTGAGACATAAAAATATAAAAATTGATCCTTCTCTTATTGACTAACTAAACTAATTGAATATGTTGAGTTCCAGATGTGTTGACAAAGCTGCTGTGCAAACTGATAGTGACTATGTCAAGGGCTCGGTGAATCCATGGAGACTATGCACCGTGACTCAAGTGGAGGAGCTGAAGTCTATTATCAGGTTGCTCCCTGTGTGGGCATCTGGAATAGTTTTTGCAACTGTATACAGTCAAATGAGCACCATGTTTGTTCTACAAGGGAATACCATGGACCAACACATTGGTCCGCACTTCAAAATTCCTTCAGCATCCCTTTCCCTCTTCGATACTCTCAGTGTCCTCTTCTGGGCTCCTGTCTATGACCGGTTCATCATCCCCATAGCGAGAAAGTACACTGGCCACGAACGGGGCTTCAGTCAGCTCCAAAGAATGGGCATTGGTCTCGTCCTTTCCATAGTTGCCATGCTTGTTGCCGGGACTTTAGAGGTCATTCGTCTCGACTATGTGAGGTCGCATAACTACTATGATCTCAAGACTATTCCCATAACAATTTTCTGGCAAGTCCCACAATATTTTCTGGTCGGGTGTGCAGAAGTCTTCACTTTTATCGGACAGCTGGAGTTCTACTATGATCAGGCACCTGATGCAATGAGGAGCTTGTGCTCAGCCCTATCTCTTACAACCATAGCGTTGGGGAATTACTTGAGCACTCTTCTTGTTCCAGTTGTGACCGCAGTGACCACGGGGCATGGGAAGCTTGGTTGGATTCCAGAAAATTTGAACATGGGCCATCTCGACTATTTCTACTGGCTTTTGGCTATCCTCAGCTTTATAAACTTTCTTGTGTATTTATGGATTGCCAAGTGGTACAAATATAAGAAGGCCAATGGGGAATCTCATTGAGACTACCATTTATAATGTTTTAGTTGTCGTTGATTCAAAAGGTTGCTATATATGGCTTGAGATATTTGATGGTTACTCGTGAACAACTACAATGAATTTCCTTATGTTAATTATGTGTTTATATCAACAAGAATTAGTTTTATCTCCTAGCATTTGTTATACTTCATTATTCAAAGCATGGAGTAAATGCTCCTCTTCGCAACTTTCTATATATATTTCTTGCTTGTGAGTTGTGACTTGTGAGTCTAGAGTCTTGATGAAGAGGAAATGGAAGAGTAATGGCCAAAAAAGTAACCCCTTGGATACCTCTATTAGCTTCCTATCAGATAGAAACTAAAGGGAGAGAAGTGGAATGAAAAATTACTATTTCTCCTATCTCTATCCTCTCCTAAACTTTTTCTGTTAAGACTAGTATACAATTGAATGTAATAACAGTTCTAGACATCTGAAACACTTTTTCTTCTACAATAGTATTATCAAAGAATTTTCCATGAATGCTAGTATACAATTTTCTTCCAAATTTTGACTTCACATTTTTCTTAATTTCAAGTATAATTAACTAGTACTGTTTATTTTGGCACTCACTGAATAAAATTTCTGGCCACATTATTGGATTTATTGAAATTATACTGTAATTTATATTGATATTTTTGGAAGAGATAATGTACATCAAATAATTGGCTCAAAATTCTTGGATCTTCTAAGTAGAGATCACTTGTGTCTAAAAAGCAAACAGAAATGGTGATTGCCATTAGAACTATACAAACTCACTTTAATCCCACCAAACATGTTCTTTTTCCGCAAAAAGAGGACTCACCAAGAGGAGCAACTCTATCTTCAGCAAATTTAATGGGTCTAATTCAGATCCCCAACCACCTTAAAGGGATACCAGAAACTGGAGATGCTTGCCAAAATTGCAATGCTTCAAACTCAAATAGTTCGCCTCAGTGATTACTTGATGAGCGGTCAAGCTATCTAACACAGTTTGCTAAAGAAGCCAACGCTGAATTTGATCAGATAGGAGAAAATGCTCTCAAAGAATTGGATGAAACCTATGCCAGGGTCTGTTCAACTTCTTATTCACCAATGCATACAGAAACAAGGTTCCATCAGAAATTTTCCTTCCGGTGATAATCCAGTTTTTCATTTTTGCTTTGAAGAATCGGCAGAATCAAACAAACTGGAGATAGAGAAGAATGAAGAAAAATTAGCAGAGTTAGAAAGTTAAATTGAGGAGGGCAGAAACAAAGGGATGCTCTTCAAGAACCTGAGGCTTCACCTTTTGAAAAAGAAAAGGTAAAAGTGGTCCAGTGGAGCTATAAAAGATTAGAGATCTTACAAAGGAAAGCGCCGGATTAAAAACTAGGAGGAAATTTACCTTGTACTTGTTGGTCTGCTAGTCATTGGCATTGTTGACTCCTTGATCTCTTCATCATCTGATTGGCACAAAGTTCGATTTTTGTGGTAATTTTGGTCGGTGTGCTTTCACAAGTCATCTACGAGCAGAGCATGCTGTCAGAAACAGAACAATCACATGAAGCAAAAACAGAGGAAGAGGAAGAGAAAGAGTGATAACTTTTCTTGCCGTTTTATTCTATATTTACTATAGAGTTTTTTACTTCATATTAATTTTCTTTTCTGTTTTTTCTTTTCTTTTTTTTGTTTAGTCACTTCACTTGAATATAGCATGATACATAACCCCAAGAAAGATTTTTACTACTTGGGACTGATAAATCAAGCTACTTTGCTTTTGCATCATCATTCATACTTGGTGATATTTCTGTAATCACCAAATCCTTGTTTAATCAGATGCCTATGTGGCTATGTTACATTTCCAGTAGTATACTGGAACAAACAAAGAGTTGAGATATTTATTAATATTGTAAGGTTAAAAGACTTAATGAACTTATGAACATATATTTATACAGTATTTATCTTTTGTCCTCTGCAAATGAATTTTGATAACCAAATATGAATATCACGTGAGGCATAACCCCTAGCAAGATCTTATTACTTGGGACTATATAATCAGGCTTCTTTGCTTTTGCATCATCATCCGTTTTAGGTGATATATCTGTAATCACCAAAAACCAGTTGTATCTGATGCTTTACATGGGTCTTTTCTTCATCAATAATTTTTTTTTTTAAAAAAAAAGAAAGAGCCGGGACTTTAGCATTACCAGTTACCTGAATCTCAAAAGCACAGAAAGAAACAGAAGAAATAACTGAAATACATATATATTGTGTAGTATTTACAATTAACATAATTTTGTAGTTTATTTTTCAGCCAAAATTATAGTAAAATATTCAAGTCTCATTGTTACTTCATCAAACAAGACATCCAAAATATAACATTTTAATTAAAATAATTTTACAGGGTAGCAGATCCGTACTTGTCACTTGTCAATCATCTAATCACGCATAGTGAAATTGATTGGATGAATTATTTTACAGGGGAGCAAATACATACTAGTAACTCCAAAATACTAAAAACAATTCTAGCAATTTTAAACATGCAAAGAGCGGAACTGAGTATATCAAATGTAGAACTGATTTTTGGAGAATGAAAGTTAATGACGTCAGTTCTGGGAACTTACCTCTTCGCCAACTAGATTACTTTGAGAAGTCTCTGTACAACAGGCAGCATTGGCAAACATATCAAATTAAACCTGCCAAGATACAGACGATACCTTAGGAAACAAGTAAACAACTCAAAAAAAGAATAAAGCAGCAAACAGAATTCAGATGAGCAAAGTAGCAGCTCATACATTAATGGAAAAGTTATCCGTATGTATAATTGAACTGTGGATAGAAACTTATGCTCTCCAAACCAAACATATAACTATTTGAAAAAATCCAACATTTTTCATAGATGCATGAAAGGTATCTTACACTCGCTTCTTAGAATGCAGGACCATACCACTGATACAAATTTGCAGTCATTAGATTTGTGAAAAATGACAAGTCTTGTGGGTTACAAGAGTTGGGGCACATGTCCACTGATCATTGACAAATATAGCTGCAACACATAACACCCCTCTCCACCCCGACAAGCATAATCCATGTATCTAACTACTATATGTAAATAAATTCACCCTATGACTCAGGTTCTAGTGAAAACAATAAAAGTCTAGTTGTGCTCCAGTTGAACGGGTAAAAGTTCATGCTCATTCTGAATTATCCTATCGGACCTATTCCATATCTACAAACTCTCACATTAATTTTCTCGCACGAGCACAAACCAGTAATCATAACAGTATAAGTACCAACATTAGCGTAAAAAGATGACCTTTAAAATCAACTTCTTCTACACCTTATTAGCTGCCACCAAATCTCCTTACTTGAAACCCCATTAATTAGAATATTATAACACATCACGTACAACCTAACCGCATCCCATTACTTAGCACTCTTGGCAAACCCATTGATGACAATTTGATAACTGGATACAATCCAGCGTTAAACCCTGACCCCACATTCAATCCAAGATTTCCTGAGCCTTATCAAAATGCTTCTTCTTACATGAAATTTTCAACACAATGTTAAAGGCTCCAAATTAGACCACATGCCCATTGTTTCAAAATCTAAAAAAAAAGCTAAGCTCGATTCCAGTGACTTGATGAAGCAACAAAAGCATACACCAGAAAGTATATGACCTTATTCCGGGTTAACACCCAAATTACGTTAAATCTGTAAGAAAACATTTAGCTCACATTCAACCATAAAGTTCTGAGAACATACCTTAATTACCGTCAAAGCAACATCTTCATTGCATTTTCATTTCTGGGTTTGTATTAACTCACGATTTGAGTTGCACGAGAGACGAGTTTTGGGTCGGCGACAAAACGGAAGATATGGTGGAAGACAGTGACCGTGCGGGTTTAACTGTTTTTGTTTGTGTTCTACTGGAGATTGTAAACCCTATCTAGCTGCATTTTCTTTTTGGTCAAATAATAAACTTATCCGTGCATTATACATTACATTACAATATCGTCCCTCGTATTTCACTTGTGCAATCCCTCCCCTTATTATGGTGACAAATTTATTAAAGGATTCTTTTTACAGGGAAATAGGTGCAATAAAATTTTTATTGTGAAATATAGGGGAGTATAATTTTCTAGATTGGAGCAGTAGGACCATTAGGGTCTTGGACATTTAAGCCTGCAAACGAATCCAACCGTTCGCGAGTCGATTCGGTTCGGTTCGAATTTGAGTTTGGTGTCTTGTCGAATCAAGTTCGCATATGATTTCACGTTTGATTGCTCAATCAAACATGTTCACGAACCATGTGATTCGGTTCGTCTGTGTTCGCGAACAGTTCGGTTCGAGAAGTTCGAGTTTGGTTCAAGATCGATTCAAGTAGTTCGATTTATAACATGGATTGAATGATTGATTCTTTTACGTGAAATTTATTAACCAACTTTCAAATTAGAAATATAATCCGTGAGCGTGGTTCGTCAAAATATTGTTTGATCACGTTTGCAAACGAGCATGTGTTCGTATTCGTGAATTAGTTCATGTTTGCGAACTCAATTACTAATATGATGATGAGAACAACTAACGATCGAACTCTCTAATGAGTGTTGGTTCGATCATGTTAGTCGAACATGTTCGAGTTCGACTAACAGTATTCGAGTTTGACAAAGTCCAGATCGATTCGATTCGAGCATATCAACATTCTTATGTCCTTAATATATTTTTCTGCTATTTATGCTAACTTTAACGTACATTTTAATTGGAAAATAATATTATATATTATAAATGTTTATGTCGATATTTTGATAATCAGTTACGTTACTAGATATTAGTGGTAATTCTTTTAAAGAAATGTGTAACCCTGTTATAATTTTATCTAATTTTAAGTAGTGATATATTTTGTAATTGTAATTCGACACAAATTTATTTCAATACATAGCATGACTTTTTTAATTAGTTAGTGAGTCTTGCGATGTATTACGAAAGTTTTTCGCCGAATTATAACCTTGTCGTATATGCATACATGAAAAATATAATAATTAAAAATGATCTCATCTTAATTTATTTTATCTTATCGCATAAATTTTTACTTTAGTCGTAATTCAACTTTGTTACATATTTATATATTTATTGACATGTATATCCTTGGTCAAGATATGGTCAATAGTAGATGACTTTTAATAGTTAGCTTTATTCTATCAAGCTTGAGTATAATTTTATAGGATAATTATCTATCAATCTTTTGGGATTGATAGGAAATTTGTTAATTTTGTGTTTTATGAGAAAATTAAGGAGTTTTGAATGTACAGAATACATCATTCATTTTAAATATATATTATCATTTTTTATAGTCAATTTCAAATATTTTAAAGTTTAAAATTAATATAAATTCATTTAAATTTAGATAATACAACTATAAAAATTATATTTGTTTAAAAAAAGTATAGTTTTATATAAATTTATTGTATTCAAAAGTTAAATATATCCTATCAAGTTTGAGTTTGAAAATATCTCCTATTTAACTGAAAAAATCAAACTTGATCTTATATTTTAAAACGGATAGAATATCATTTATCTTAACAAAAAATAATTTAATTGACAAATTGAATCCATATATACAATCAAGACTCCTAGATTTTCTCGGAACAAATAGAGTTGGAACATAATTCAATCAGTAATTTATATTTTTTTTATGAGAGAAGGTTCAAAAATGCCCCTAATTTTTATCGCGATGTCTATCGAGCACCCTATATATTTTTTTGTCCAAAAGTATCCTTAACGTTATATTTTTGGGGTCGCCCGTGCCTCTGTCGTTAACAGAAGACAAATGAAGTTAAAATTGGCTAACGTGGCAGACACATGGAGGCTTAAAAGGAGAAGGTTCAAAAATGCCTCTGACACATGTAAATATGTCATTTAATCAAAACAAAAAATACTAAAATTCAAAATAAAAAAAAAAGCATAACATATTTACATCATTTAATCCAAATACTAAAATTCAAATTATTTTGTTAACTAATCAAAACAATTAATTAAATAAAACAAGTTGTATAACATATTTACATTATTTAATCAAAATACTAAAATTCAAAAACATAACATATTTACATCAAATACTAATTAAAAAAAACTAAAATACTAATTAAAAAAATACAAATACTAAAAAAAATCAAATTAAAAATAATAAAATACTAAAATTCAAATTATTTTGTTAATTAATCAAAACAACAAAAATTCAAATTACATTATTAAAATACTAAAATCATAATACTAAATACTAATTGATATAAAGATTTTAAATTATTAAAATCATTTTAAAATAACATTTTTAATATTTTAATATAAAAAAATTAACGTGTTTTAAAAAAAATTAAAATATTTTAATATTTTTATATCAAAAATATTAACGTTTTAATATTAAACTCATATCAAAAAAAATTTAATATTTTTAAAATATTAATGTTTTTTAATATCAAAAAATATTAATAAAATATTAAATTTTTTAATATCAAAAAATATTAACGTTTATATTTTAATATAAAAAAATTAACGTTTTTATTAAAAAATTAAAATATTTTTATATCAAAAAATATTAACGTTTTAATATTAACCTCATATCAAAAAATTTAATATTTTTAAAATATTAACATTTTTTAATATAAAAATATTAATAAAATATTAACGTTTTTTTATATATCAAAAAATATTAACGTTTTTATGACGCCCCCAAAATAGGTATACAACACCCATTCTAAGTCGCCAAATACATGGTACAGAAACAACTACAACTTTATTAATACAATTGTCGTGCAAAATACGACAACACATAAACTTTGAGTTTAAAAATAAATATTGTCTTCTAGACAATATCAACACTCAAATAAGTCATCATTACAATTATTAATACACTATTTTACAAAATAGTGAGGACTACAAAATGACTTTTTAGAACCTTCATTCCATACCCCGACTAATACTCGCTACATTCTCGCCTCTTGAAAATAAAAATGGAACAAAAAAGAAAAGGGTGAGCTCAACTAGCCCAGTAAAGAATATTGTAAGACCCCAACTTATTATTTAATGAAATTAAATTTTCTCTATTTATTATCTTGAAATAGTAAGGGTTGATTTGATTAATGTGGTAAGTTATGGGTAAAATGCGAAATTATTTCAAACAAGCAAGTGTTTTAAAATATTCATTGTTGACGGGGAATATTCGTTACGTCGTGGAATATTCTACTGTCGAAGAATATTAAATCTGACAATGTAGCGACCTTATGTGTGGGCCCCATAGCGGAAAGTGATTGGATGAAGAAAAGCAGCAAGAATTAGTTGGTTATAAATAACTCAGCGTGGTTATTCACAGATTATCTTGTTAGAATACCGGTGGTTAAAACACGATTGCATGCGGTATTACACCAATTATTGATTCTTACGTGAGGAAGGTATTACTCGATAATTATTCTGATGAATCTTATTCATTATTTTATTTTATTGATTGATAATCATAACGTTGATATTTTATATTCTTATTGTTTTAATAATTGTCCTACTGCGATATTTTTCTATTATCGAAGCAATAATTCATATTATCGAATAATATTATTAGATAACATTATTGGCAATGTTTAGAAAGTTACATCTAAAGAGAGGTTTGGTCATCTAATTGTGCATGAGTGAGGAGAGATCCTTATTGGAAGCCCCTCTTCTGAGAGCTGCTGATTATCGATAATGTGATTTTGTAATATTATTTGTGAATAATTAATTATTGATTTATATGATGAGGAAAATATTGATTTTATGTGGATATAGATGGAGAATTTTTTTTTAATGTGACAATTGTTGAAAATTAATATTTTATCTTTTTCTGATAAAATAATTCAATTAAATATATTATTTTAATAATATATTGATGGTGATATTTTTATAATGAATATGAGATATATGAGTATATGAGGAGGAAGAGTATTTTTGTGGCATTAAATGATTAACACATATTTTGTGTGTCGGTAGACCCCAATTCTTGACCGAAATTTGATTATAGCCTGTAAAATCGTCCGTTTATAGATTTTGGTCAATTTCTGTTTGGAATTTGGAAAAACTTTCTTCTGCAAAGTTGTAGAGAATGAAATTTCCTATGGAAAGGACATGTGTTTCGAATTTTTCTGACAAAAAGGCTATTTATTATGAATTATTGAAGTTCCGTAATTCCGAAATAATTGATTTTTGAAAGTTTTAATTATTTTTAATTACAAAATCGTTTTTTTGCTTGGTGAAATTTTGCATTAAACATATGCAAGGTGGTGAATTGATTCAAGAGGTGGGCTTGACAATTTTGTAAATATAATAATATTATATTAAATTTTTTGCTTTGGTGTTTTAAGCATTTTCTATAAATAGGGTCTTAGTAGAATTGAAAAATCATTTGAACTGAAATCTTCTCTCTCTTTCTTTCTCGATATCTTTGGCGTATTCTTGTGAGTATTTTAATACTTTGAGTTTTGCTTTATCGTTGCTGAAGTTCAAGTCATAGCCTTTATATCAGGTGTTTCATTTAGAAATCTATTTTTCGAGGTAAAGGATGTTATTTTCTTTTTAAATGATATTATTTTCTTCAATATCATTATCTTGAAATATTGGTTTGAACTTTTAATCAAATTTAGAACATTTTGTTGTGTCGGGAGTTCTTATTCACGATATCTGACCTTATTCACGAGAAAAATTAAATTTTTATTTTTCGTCCAAAATATCTATTGTGGATACTAGCTTTGATTGTATCCATGTTTTGATCATTCTTGAATTTTACTCCACTATGATTATTTATGAGGTATTTTTGGACATGAAATAGCTGAAATATGAATCCTTGATATTTATTCTTTTGTTTCACTGGATTCGTTTCCTTTAAAATATTTTTCATCATCCTCGGTCTAAATGATGATATTATTGAATATCTTTGGCTTTGTAGTGCAAAGATAAATAATTTTATAATGAATATCTTTGGCCGTAGTGCAAAGATGAGCAGTGTTGAGATGAACATGAATAGTGATGAATATCTTTGGCTTTATAGTGCAAAGATGAATATTTGATTCAAGATGTATATTGATTGATGTTACGAGGATAAAATATTGATGATGAACTTTTAAATTCATAGATAGTAGTAGATTTCATTCTCTACGTAACTCTTTATGAATTATTATTTTATTGCGAATATTGATCTCAAACTTGTTATACATTGTATTTTATCGATTTTTCCTGTTGAAGACTAACGATAATTTGTTCTACATTATCTTAGTCATAATATTCTTCTTGGGCTAGTTGAGCTCACCCTTTTCCTTTTGTTCCATTTTTCTTCTCGGGAGGCGAGAATGTAGCGAAGTCTTAGTCGAGGGTCTGGAATGAAGGTTCTAGGAAGTTGTTTTAGTAGTCCTCACTATTTTTGTAAAGTATTGTATCAATAATTATAATGAGGACTTAGTTGGGTATATATATTGTCTAAATGATAATATTTGTATTTAAACTCATAGTTTATGGGTTGTATTAATAAAGTTGTAGTTGTTTCTGTACCATGTTATTGACGACTCAGAATGGGTGATGTATACCTATTTTGGGGGTGTCACAAATATTATGACTAAGATAACATAGAACAAATTATCGTTAGTTCTCAACAGGGAAAAATCTGATAGAATACAATAGACAACAAGTTTTAAATCAATATTCGCAGCGAAAATAATAATTCATTAGAAGAGGTACGTAGAGAATGAAATCTACTTTCTTCTATGAATTTGAAAGTTTATCATCAATATTTTATCCCTGTAACATCAATCAATATACATCTTGAATCAAATATTCATCTTTGCACTATAGGCCAAAGATATTCATCAATTGGTCATGTTCATCTTAACATTTGTTTATCTTTGCACTACAGGCCAAAAATATTTATCAGAAAATCATTCATCTTTGCACTACATGCCAAAGATATTCAGTTATATCATCATTTAGGACTGAGGATGATGAAAAATATTTTAAAGAAAATGAATCCAAATTGAAACAAAAGAACAAATATTAAGGATTCAGATCTTTTAAACAATCCAAGTTCAAAATACTTCATAAATAACCATAGTGGAGTAAAATTTAAGAATGATCAAAACATGGATACAATCAAAACTAGTATCTATAATAGATATTTTGGACAAAAAACCAAAATTTAATTTTTACATGAATAGTGCATAGTATTCATGAATAAGGTATATATCGTGAATAGTGTCGTATACATGAATAGTAATCTCGACACTAAAAGACAAGAATTTCAAAAGAAAAATCTTACCAATATTTTGGCATAATGATATTGAAAGAAATAATATCATTTATAAAAAAAATAACATCCCTTACCTCCAAAAAGATAAGTATTACGATTTGGAATCTGGATATAATCTTTGAAGGAACTTGACCAGTATAACAACACTCAAAGTATCAAAATACTCACAAGAATACGCTCGATAATATAGAGAGAAATCTTTGGTTTACGGTGTGATTTTCAATTTTAACCTAAAACATTTTATTTATAGAAAATGGTTAGAACACAAAGAAAGAAAATTTAATAAAATATTAATATATATATATATATATATATATATATATATATATATATCTTCACGCCCACCTTAGACAAGCTGATCTCGGCTCATTTTCCATGCTAGTGGGGCCCACCAACTTTTTAAAAATGTTTTTCTTTTAAAAAATAACTAAAACTTCAAAAATCAATTATTCTAGAACTTCAATAATTCATAATAAATAGCCATTTTATCAGAAAAATTCAAATCTTATGTCCATTTCATAAGAAATTCAATTCTCTACAACTTTGTAGTTTTAAGTTTTTCAAATTTCAATGAGACGTTAATAAAATCCACATACTTGGACGATTTTCACTTTATTTGCCATAATCCAATTTCAGTCAAGAAATGGGGTCCACAAACATGAAAAACATGTTTTAAATATTTTTTGTAACAAAAATACTCTTTCTCCTCATATATTCATATATCACACATTCATTGTAAAATATCACCATTATTATATTATTATAATATAATAATATATTTAAATGAATTATTTTATCAGAAAAGATAAAATATCAATTTTTAACAATTGTCACATTAAAAATTTTCTCCATCTATATCCACATAAAATGAATATTTTCCTTATCATATAAATCAATAATTAATTATTCACAAATAATATTACAAAATCACAATAACGATAATTAAGTAGTTCCAGGAAAGTGGGGCTTTTGATAAGGATTTCTCCTTCTTGGTAGCTTGATTAGGTGACCAAACCTCTCCTTGATGAACTTTCTAGACATTGTCAATAATGTTATCTAATAATATTATTCAAATAATATGAATTATTGATCGATAATGAAAAATCTTGTGTAGTGACAATTATTGAAATAACAATAATATAAAATATCAACGTAGTAATTATTGAATCAATAAAATAAAATATTGAGCGGTAATTATTGTAATAATTATTGAGTAGGTATTCTTACGTAAGAATCAATAATTTGGTGCAATATTTGTGTCTTCTTGTGTTTTAACCACCGAGTATTTCAACGATTAATACTGGATAACTAACTACATAATTATTTATAAACAACTTATACTTGTCGTTTTTTTTCATCCAATCGCTTTTCCGTTATGGGGCCCACACAAGAAATTTGGCTATTGTATACGAATATTTCGAAGCGCAAAAGAATATTTCACGACAAACGAATATTCCCAAACAACAATGAATATTTTATAACCACTTGCTTATTTAAAATATTTGCATTTTACCCATAATTAACCACATTAATCAAATCAACCCTTACTATTTCAAAATAATAAATAGAGGAAATTCAATTTCATTTATAATAAGTTGAGGTCTTACGGTTTTTTAATATTTTTAATATCAAAAAATTAACGCTTTTTTTTTTTTAAAATAAAATATTTTTATATTTTATATAAAAATATTAACGTTTTAATATTTTGATTAAATGATGTAAATGTGTTATATAACTTATTTTATTTAATTAGTTTTTTTGATTAGTTAACAAAATAATTTGAATTTTTCGTATTTTGATTAAATGATGTAAATGTGTTATGCTTTTTTTATTTTGAATTTTAATATTTTTTGTTTTGATTAAATGACATATTTACATGTGTCAGGGGTATTTTTAAACTTTCTCCCTTTAAGCCTCTATATGTCTGCCATGTTAGCCAATTTTAATCCCGTTTGTCTTCTGTTAACGGCAGGGGCACGAGCAACCCAAAAAATATAACGTTAAGGGTACTTTTGGATAATAAAAAAGTATAGGGTGCTCGGTAGATATCGCGGTAAAATTCAGGAGCATTTTTGAACTTTCTCCCTTTTTTTTTTGAAAAATAATTTATTTTAAGTTTGGATTGCGATTAATTAACATGAAACCCTAAACGATAAGATAAAATAAGGGTCATGTGAGAATAATTTTCTACACAAATACAATTGTGATTTATATCAGTAATTGAGATTGAATAGGATTATAAGTTGGTCCGTCATATAATATATGTGATCAAAATATTTCACTCACAAAACTGACAACAAAAGAGAGTCGATACATAAAATCGTAAGCTATGCCATTTTCTATAAAATAATAGTGTGTGAATCCATTCTTTATTCTCTCCTCTTCTATATTATCACATAAGTCAATATTTAATATAGACATAAATTTATCAAGCAAAATATTTTTGAGTTAGTATAGAAGATTTTATAATTTGTTGGTGTGAAATTATAGGTGCATACTCTACTAGTTTAGCAGGCTCATCTTTGACGAGCGTGGATTGAAAAATGAATACTACAAGCACATTGTTTGACCCCAATTCTCTCAAGGTATGATATGTATCCAAGTTGATATCCTTCATTTTTCTTCATTGTTCGATTTTTGATTCTAAATAATTGAAAGATTTATAAGATTATTAGGTTTTTGACTTTGAAAAGATAATTATTAAATTATTAATTAGTATTATTTAAATTCTTAATTATTATTGTTGTAATAAAATTGAGCATACATGTAGTGAATATAAATCAAAAAATTAAAAAAATTTGTTATCTCTTGAAGCGTATGCCCACAACAACGAACAATTAGAATTACGTGCTTTACGAACAATACTCGTAGTGATAATTTAGACTACGCTATCACGAGTACCAAATATATAACTACAAACTTTTGAAGTTTCACAAGTGACTTCTAACGACTCGTAGAAAAATTATTTTTGCTTATGTGATTTTCAGCTCTCTCCTCTTATGTCCAACTAAGTGTAACTTACATATATTAAATACTCTATCCGTTCCTTAATATAAATTATTTTAGAGAATTATTTTTATTCTTTAATATAAGTTGTTTGAGAATTTCAAGTAATTATTAATTACTTATTTTCTAATATTACCCCAAGTAATAAATATAACTTTGGTTCTTTCACTGTTTTTTGCCCAATAAATAACACTCTTTTTTAATATAAGGGCAACATAAATAATTGATATTATACTTAATATTATACAATAATTTTTTAATATTTGTGCGCAACTCTAAAACGACTTATATTAAAGAACGGAGGGAGTAAGAATTAATAGTCCATTCGTCTCGAAATAAAAGTCCTAATTGGTTTCAACACGATGATTAATAATATATATATATATATATATATATGCCTAAATTGTCCATTTGAATTACTACCTCCATTCTATAATAATTGACTTTTTAGAAGAAAAAAATGAGAGCAGATCCTCTGTCCCCAAATTCCCTGTCCCCCTTGTGTCCCCCCACTTAAATTTTGATACATGTCTTTTTATTTAATTTTAGAATTAATTAGTGTTAAGTAAAAGACTAGGTGTCAAAATTTAAGTGGAGGGACACAAAAGGACAGGGGATCTGCTCTCGAAAAAAATTGTTTCAATTTATTTGTCGTTTACAATTTTTTAGGAGAACAAATTATTTATTTTCCTTTGTCACCCTTACCTTCTCTCATTGTCCCAAGAAAATTTGTTCCTTGTTTTAGTAGTTGTCAGCTTCCCATAAAAGGGTAGTGATAAAATTTTATACAAATTTTAATTATTAAATGATACTCCCTCCGTCCCTTAATATAAGACTTTTTAGAATTGTGCAGTAGTATTACAGAAATGATTGTATAGTATTAAATATAATATCAAATGTCTATATTGCACTTGTATTAGAAAAAGAGAGTGTTATTTATTGGGCAAAATATAGTGAGAGAACCAAAATTATATTTAATACTTGGAGTAATATTGGAAACTAAGCAATTAATGTTTACTTAGAATTCTCAAACGACTTATATTAAGGGACAAAAAAACTTCTCTAAAACATCTTATATTAAGGGACAATGAGAGTAGTATTAAATGATTTTCTTAATTTATGTACATGAAGTTGACTATTATTATTGAATGGATGTAGTCCTTATTAATTGAAGTATTTCTTCACTTTTGTATAAAGTATTACTCTTTCCCATGTGAATTAGTTTTCTAGATCATTCTTTTTATTATTCATTATTCCCAATAAATACTAAAAGCTAAAAATGAATAGAGAAAAAAAAAAAAGTCAAAATCATTAAATAGAAAACATGTTATAATGGTAATATGAGAGAAAAAATGATATAATAGTTCATCAATTCCCAATATAAACTTTTTTTCATTTCTTCAATTCTCAACAAAAGTTGAGTAAAAAGATTATGATGGGATAAGTGGAAAAATAAGATAACAGTAGTTATAAATATAAAAATAACACATTTATTGTGGAATATTCTAAAAATAAAATTAGGACATATAATACGGGACGGGAGATTTACACATGTTTATTGTATCTAAACAATGAATTAAGTGATTATACCCTTTGGATCGTTCGCTCCATGGGCGTTTCAGTTTTAGTCCATTAACCAATATCTCTCGCTCACCCATGACGAGGATGACATTATAATCATATAAACTAATAAAGGCCAAATGTGACACATATGATGTTCACTAATTATTGATATAATTGAACATCTTATTTTTTTAGCTACTATATTGTTTGAAAAAATTGCAATTTCAATTAATCTTATTTTAATTTTTTTTCTTATCATTTATAACATAATTACAATTTTAATATATTTGTATGATATAAAAATAAAAACAAAAAGTCGTATCCTGTAATAAATTAGTCAAATTCAGATGGTTTAATTTTAATTCAATTTCAACCCCAACTTGAACTCGTTTATTACAACTTAACCAATTGAATTTGATAAATTAAGGAATTGTTTGTTTATATTTGAATGAGTCTAAATAAGTCAGAATCTAATTGATTAAATCATTCAGGTCATTTATTTTATAATTTTTAAACTCTAAATGTGCCTGAACGTTCCATCCAGAAAATTGTAACTGAATCAATAAGTAATAGTGTTAAATGATATTTTTACCTACCTACTCTCATAAACATTTAAAAAATACATTTAATATCCATATTGTTTTACTATTGTAAAAATTTTTAGTTGTTTACAAATTATTTTTGATTTTTTTTTCTTTTACAAATTGGTCAATAATCAATTTAATGAATGTTATTGTAGTATTTTATTTTGGTTTTATGGACTAATAAATTATTATTAACAAAAAATAGTGTTTATTTCTAAAATTATATTACTAATAGTATAGTTTGTGACGCCCCCAAAATAGGTATACATCACCCATTCTGAGTCGCCAAATACATGATATAGAAAATAACTACAACTTTATTATTACAATTATCGTGCAAAATACGACAACACATATTGTAGGTTTAAATAAAAATATTATCTTCTAGACAATATTCACACCCAGATAAAGTCCTCATTATAATTATTGATGCACTATTTTCTAAAAATAGTGAGGACTGCTAAAAAAACTGTCTAGGACCGTCACTCTATACCCCGACTGGTTCCTGCTATGTTCTCGCTTTCTGAGAAGTAAAATGGAACAAAAAGAAAAAGGGTAAGCTCAACTAGCCCAGTAAAGAATATTATGACTAAGATAATATACATCAAATTATACTTATTTTTCAACAAGGAAAAATCTGATAGAATATAGTAGACAATAAATTTTAGATCAACAACTACAGCGAAAATAACAATTCATTAGATGTGATGCCCCCAAAATAGGTATACATCACCCATTTTAGGTCGTCAATAACATGGTACAGAAATAACTACAACTTTATTAATACATCATAAAAACTGTGAGTTTAAATACAAATATTGTCTTCTAGACAATATCCATACCCAAATAAATTCTCATCATAATTATTGATATATTATTTTACAAAAATGGTGAGGACTACTAAACAACTTCTAGAATCATCATTCCATACCCAGAGTAGTCTTACTCATTACATTCTCGCCTCTCCGAGAAGAAAAATAGAACAAAAAAGGAAAATGGCGAGCTCATTAACTTTAGTAAAGAATATTATGACTAAGATAATCTGAGAACAAATTATCGTTAGTCTTTGATAGAAAAAAATCGATAAAATAATATAGACAACAAGTTTTAGATCAATATTATGCAATGAAATAATAATTCATAGAAGAGTTACGTAGAGAATGAAATCTACTATTATCTATGAATTTAATAGTCCATCATCAATATTTTATCCTGTAACATCAATCGATATTCATCTTGAATCAAATTTTTATCTTTTTACTCTGAGCCAAAGATATTCATCGATCGGTCGTGTTCATCTCACTTTTGTTCATCTTTGCACTACGGGCCAAAGATATTCATTATAAAATCATTTATCTTTTGCACTACTGGCCAAAGATATTCAATAATATCATCATTTAGGATCGAGGATGATGAAAAATATTTTAAAGAAAATGAATCCGGTGAAACAAAAGAACAAGTATTATGGATTCATACTTTAAACAATCTGAGTTCAAAAATACTTCATAAATAATCATAGTGAAGTAAAATTCAAGAATGATCAAAACATGGATACAATCAAAGCTAGTATCCTGATAGATATTTTGGACAAAATGAAAATTTAATTTTTTACGTGAATAGTGTCGTATACGTGAATAGTAACCCCGACACTAAAAGTTCCAAATTTGATTAAAAGTTCAAACCAATATTCGGCATAATGATATTGAAGAAAATAATATCATTTAAAAAGAAAATAACATCCCTTACCTCGAAAAGATAGTACTTCTAGTTGAAACACCGGATATAGGCTATGACTTGAACTTGCACCGTATAGCAACACTCAAAGTATTAAAATACTCACAAGAATACGCTCAATATATTAAGAGAGAAAGAGAGAGAAATCTTTAGTTTCTGGTGTGATTTTCAATTCTAACCTAAGCACCCTATTTATAGGAAAATGCTTAGAAAACCAAAGCAGAAAATTTAAGATAATATTATTATATTTACAAAATTGTCAAGCCCACCTCTTGAATCTGAATTCAGCCACCTTGCACATGTTTAATGTGACGCTCCCAAAATAGGTATACATCATCCATTTTAGGTCGTCAATAACATGGTACAGAAATAACAACTTTATTAATACATCATAAAAACTGTGAGTTTAAATACAAATATTATCTTCTAGACAATATCCATACCCACATAAATCTTCATCACAATTATTGATACATTGTTTTACACAAATGGTGAGGACTACTAAACAACTTCTAGAATCATCATTCCATACCCCGACTAGTACTCGCTACATTCTCACCTCCTGAGAAGAAAAATGGAACAAAAAGGAAAAGGGTGAACTCAACTAACCCAGTAAAGAATATTATGACTAAAATAAAATAGAACAAATTATCGTTAGTTTTCAACAGGAAAAAATTTGATAGAATACAATAGACAACAAGTTTCAGATTAATATTCGCAGCGGAAATAATAATTCATAGAAGAGTTACGTAGAGAATGAAATCTACTACTATCTATGAATTTAAAAGTCCATCATCAATATTTTATCCCTGTAACATCAATCAATATACATCTTGAATCAAATATTCATCTTTTACTTATTTCTGAGGCCAAAAGATATTCATCGATCGGTCATGTTCATCTCAACACACACATTCATCTTTGCAGACTTCTGGGCCAAAGATATTCATTATAAAATTATTTATCTTTTCTTCTGAATGCCAAATATATTCAATAATATCATCATTTAGGGTGAGGATGATGAAAAATATTTTAAAGGAAACAAATCCGATTGAAACAAAAGAATAAATATCAAGGATTCATATTTCAAATTTATTTCATGTCTAAAAATACCTCATAAATAATCATAGTGGAGTAAAATTCAAGAATGATCAAAACATGGATACAATCAAAGCTAGTATCCACAATAGATATTACAGATGAAAAACAAAAATTTAATTTTTACGTGAATAGTCTCAGATATCGTGAATAGTAACCCGAAACAAAAAGTTCTAAATTTGATTAAAAGTTCAAACCAATATTTCGGCATAATGATATTGAAGAAAATAATATCATTTAAAATAAAATAACATCCATTACCTCGAAAAGATAGTACTTTAGTTGAAACACAGGATATAGGCTATGACTTGAACTTGCACCAGATATAGCAACACTCAAAGTATTAAAATACTCACAAGAATCGCTCGATATATCGAGAGAAAGAGAGAGAAGATTTTAGTTTACGGTGTGATTTTCAATTTAACCTAAGCACAACCTATTTATAGGAAAATGCTTAGAACACCAAAAGCGAAAATTTAATATAATATTATTATATTTACAAAATTGTCAAGCCCACCTCTTGAATCTGAATTCAGCCACCTTGCACATGTTTAATGCAGCCCACCAAGCAAAAAAACGTTTTTGTAATTAAAAATAATTAAAACTTTCAAAAATCAATTATTTCGGAACTACGGAACTTCAATAATTCATAATAAATAGCCTTTTGTCAAAAAAATTCAAATCACATGTCCTTTCCATATGAAATTTCATTTTCTACAACTTTGTAGAAGAAAGTTTTTCCAAATTCCAAACAGAAATTGACCAAAATCCACAAACGAGCGATTTTTGTTTATAATCAAATTTTGATTAGAATTGGGGTCTCTGAACACACAAAACATGTGTTAATCATTTAATGCCACAAAATACTCTTCCTCCTCATATACTCATATATCCTACATTCTTTATAAAAATATCACCATTATTAAAATAATATATTTAAATGAATTATTTTATTAGAAAAAGATAAAATATTAATTTTTAACAATTGTCACATTAAAAATTTTCTCCATCTATATCCGCATAAAATCAATATTTTCCTCATCATATAAATTAATAATTAATTATTCATAAATAATATTATGAGAATCACATTCTTGACGGTGCGAGTTTCGAGAAAAGAGGTCTTTCCGATAAAGATCTCTCGCTACCTGGTTGTATAATTAGATGACCAAACCTCTCAGATGAAGAACTTTCTAGACATTGCTAATAATGTTATCTAATAATATTATTCATATAATATGAATTATTGTTAGATAATAGAAAATCTTTGTGCGTGACAATTATTAAAACAACGGTAATATAAAATATCAACGCAGACAATTATTGAATCAATAAAATAAAATCTTGAACAATAATTTATCGTAACAATTATTGAGTAGTGCCTTCTTACGTAAGAATCAATAATTGGTGTAATACCGATGCTTCTTGTATTTTAACCAAGGGTATTCCAACGGTAATAGCGGTAACAACTACTGTAGATTATTTATAACCAACTTATTCTTATCGTTTTCTTCATCCAATCGCTTTTTCCGTTATGGGGCCCCCACACAAAATTTACTGGCTGGTCGATACGAATATTTCTCGACGGAAGAATATTCCACGACCAAACGAATATTCCCGTCAACAATGAATATTTTAAAACCACTTAACTTGTTTGAAATAATTTGGCATTTTACCCATAACTTACCACATTAATCAAATCAACCCTTACTATTTCAAGATAATAAATAGAGGAAATTTAATTTCATTAAATAATAAGTTGGGGTCTTACATTTAATGCAGCCCACCAATCAAAAAAACCATTTTTATAATTAAAAATAATTAAAACTTTCAAAAATCAATTATTTCAGAACTACAGAACTTTAATAATTCATAATAAATAGCTCTTTTATCAGAAAAATTTGAACCACATGTCCTTTTTATAGGAAATTTCATTCTCTACAACTTTGCAGAAGAAAGTTTTTCCAAATTCTAAACAGAAATTGACCGAAATCCACAAACGGGCGATTTTACAAGCTATAATCAAATTTCGGTCAAGAATATGGGTCTACCGACACACAAAACATGTGTTAATCATTTAATGCCACAAAAATACTCTTCCTTCTCATATACTCATATATCCCACATTCATTGTAAAAATATCACCATTATTAAAATAATATATTTAAATGAATTATTTTATCAGAAAAAGATAAAAGATTAATTTTCAACAATTGTCACATTAAAAAAAAAATTCCATCTATATCCGCATAAAATCACTATTTTTCTCATCATATAAATTAATAATTAATTATTCACAAATAATATTACAGAATCACATTCTTGACAACGTGCGGTTCCAGGAAGAGGGCTTTCGATAAGGATCTCTCCTTATTGGTAGCGATTAGATGACCAAAACTCTCCTTGGGCGAACATTCTAGACATTGCCAATAATGTTATCTAATAATATTATTCAGATAATATGAATTATTGCTTAGATAATAGAAAATATTGTATGATGACAATTATTAAAACAACAAAATAATATAAAATATCAACGCAACAATTATTGAATCAATAAAATAAAATACTGAACAGTAATTACTATAACAATTATTGAGTAGTGCCTTCTTACGTAAGAATCAATAATTAGTCCAATACCGTGTGTAGTATGTGTTTTAACCACCGAGTATTTTGACAGTATTAACGGTAACAACTACGCCGTTATTTATAAACAACTTATACTTTTCATCCAATCGCTTTTCGTTATGGGGCCCACACAAGGCTGCGCCGTCGTACGAATATTCTCCGACAGTAAAAATATTCCACGACCAAACGAATATTCTCCGTCAACAATGAATATTTTAAAACCACTTGCTTATTTGAAATAATTGCGCATTTTACCCATAACTTACCACATTAATCAAATCAACCCTTACTATTTCAAGATAATAAATAGAGGAAATTTAATTTTATTAAATAATAAGTTGGGGTCTTACAACCTCCCTCCTTATGAAATTTCGAGCCTCGAAATTGGCGTGACGTACTGGTGTTTGAAAAGGTGAGGATACCTCGCTTTCATTTCCGTTTCAACTCCGGGTTATTTCCTCTATAAGCATGGTTCCTCCACAAAACTTTAACTTATGGTATGACCTTTCATGCGTAGGGACATGCTTCTTCCTATCCAAGATCTTGGCGAAGTACCTCTTCATACGTTAAGTCTTCGGCTATCTCGTCCGGTTTTAACTCAATAACATGGTTCGGATCTTTCACATACTTATGAAGCACAGATATGTTAAACACATTATGAACATGAGACATACTCGGAGGTAACGCGAGTCTATAGGCTACATTACCTACTCGGTCAAGAATTTGAAATGGACCAATAAATCGTGGATTGAGCTTTCCTCTCTTCCCAAATCTTGTAACTCCCTTCCATGGAGCAACTCGCAACAATACATGATCCCCAATACTAAATTCCACGTCCTTTCGATGAAGATCCGCATAACTCTTTTGTCGATCCTATGTCGTTTGTATACGTTGTCGAATCATTTGGATCTTTTCCGTAGTCATACTTACCAAATCGGGTCCCAACAATGTTGCTTCACCCACCTCATCCCAACATATTGGAGAGCGACACTTTCGTCCATACTGATGCTTCAAATGGGGCCACACCTATATTTTTGCGATAAACTGTTGTTGTAGGAGAATTCCACCAATGGTAAATACTTACCCCAATTCCCTTTGAAGTCTAGGACACAGAGTCTTAATAGATCTTGAAGTGTTTGAATAGTCCTCTCTGATTGTCCGTCCGTTTGAGGATGGTATGTCTAACTGAAATATAAATCCGTGCCCATAGCTTTTTGCAAGCTAACCCAAAATCTTGAAGTGAATCTTGGGTCACGATCTGAAACTATGCATACTGTCATGCCATGCAATCTCACAATCTCATTTACATACATATGAGCAAGACGTTCAAGGGAATAAGTCTCCCGTATCGTCAAGAAATGAGCAGACTTGGTTAATCTATCAACAATAACCCATATAACATTTATGCCTTGAGAAACCAAGGGAAGACCCGTAACAAAATCCATGGTAATATGTTCCCACTTCCATTTCGGAATCTCAAGTGGTTGCAATGGACCCTTAGGTACTTGATGCTCCGCCTTTACACGTTGACAAGTTAAACACGTTGAGATAAACTTTGCAATCTCTCTCTTTATATTGTTCAACCAAAATGTATGTCGAAGATCACGATACATTTTGGTACTTCCAGGATGGATCGCAAATGGTGTATTGTGTGCCTCCATCATAATCTTGTACTTCAAATCGTAGTCGTTAGGAACACAAAGTGCCGGAGTGGACTCAAGTATTCTTCTTCATCAATTCTTGCTTACGGAATAGCACCTTCTTGCACTTTCTTCTTCATACGTGATCGATTTCAAGGTTACGTGGCTTGAAGCGACCTTAACTTTTTCTATTAAAGTTGGCTCTATGTATATCTTGACATCATCGCACTCGTTCACGCATATGATCTTCTACTCAACGCGTCATTTACCACCGCGTTCACTTTTCGGGATGATATTGAATAGTGTGGGCGTAATCTTTCAACAACTCGAGCCAACGTCGTCGTTGCCGCGTGTTGAGTTCCTTTTGAGTGAAGAAATATTTGAGGCTTTTATGGTCCGAATATATCTCCACTTTCTCCCCATATAGATAGTGCCTCCGGATCTTTAATAGCAAGACGACTACGCCAACTCTAGATCATGAGTAGCATAATTCCTCTCATATTCTTTAAGTTGTCGCGAGGCATAGGCTATGACTTTCCCACGTTGCATGAGAACACATCTTAGCCCTTTGTCCGAATCTTCGCTATAGATAACAAATCCATCCGAACCAGATGGTATTGTTAGAACAGGTGCCAAAATAAGTCTCCTCTTAAGCTCTTGGAAACTTTTTTCGCATTCCTCGTTCCAAACGAATTTCGTATCCTTTCGAGTCAGTTGAGTTAACGGAGTAGCGATTCGAGAAAATCCTTCCACGAATCTCCGATAATAACCAATTTAAGCCCGAGCTTCGTCTTCGATCATCAATTTTCGGTTTCTCCCAACTTTGTATTGCTTCAATCTTCGTCGGGTCGACAGATACTCTATGTTTTGACACCACGTGCCCAAGAAATGCTACTTCCTCAAGCCAGAACTCGCATTTCTTCAACTTGGCATATAGTTTATTTTCACGAAGCCTTTGGAGTACCAGCTTCAAATGGTGCTCATGATCTTCACTACTTTTAGAATATATGAGAATGTCATCAATAAAGACAACAACGAACTGATCCAAATAGTCCTTGAATACTCGATTCATCATATCCATGAAAGCCGCAGGAGCATTAGTCAATCCAAAAGACATGACTAAGAATTCATAATGCCCGTACCGAGTTCTAAAGGCAGTCTTTGGAATATCCTCAGTTCTAATCTTCAACTGATGATATCCAGAACGAAGATCGATCTTTGAAAAGAATTGTGCTCCTTGCAACTGGTCAAATAGGTCATCAATACGAGGTAGCGGATACCTATCCTTAATGGTAACATGGTTTAATTCTCGATAGTCAATACAAAGTCGCATACTCCCGTCTTTCCTCTTTACGAATAAAACAGGAGCACCCCAAGGAGATGTACTAGGACGAATAAAACCAATGTCCAACAACTCCTGTAGTTGGACCTTTAACTCCTGAAGTTCAATAGGAGCCATTCGATATGGGGTTTTAGAAATGGGCTTTGTACCAGGTTCAAGATCAATAAAGAATTCAACTTCACGTTCTGGGGGTAGATCGGGAAGTTCTTCAGGAAACACGTCAGGAAATTTACTAACAACAGGAATATTATTCAAATCTAACGTGTCTTTATTCAAATCCATAACATGGGCTAAGAAAGCTTGACATCCGTTTTTCAATAAACGAATAGCTTTATGACTAGATATGACAGTGATTGATTTTAATGGCTTAGTTGCTTGAATTCGTACAACAGGTTGGTTAGGAATATGAAAACTAACAACCTTACGAAAGAAATCAATTTTGGCATGATGAGTAGTTAACCAATCAATCCCTAAAATCACATCAAAAACAAGTATCTTTAAAGAGATAAGGTCAACAGGTAAGGTGATGGTGCCAACTTGAATCAAACAAGATTTATAAAGCGATGGATGTGATGAAAGTTTTTCTAATCTGAGTCTCCACACATAAATCAAAGTCTAATTCTCTCGAGTCAAGTTTAAGCGTTGAGCACAAGCGGAGAGATAAATGAATGGGGTACCCGGTATCTAGTAAGGTATAAACTCGCAAGAATTTATAAATATTTTACCTTGATCACCTCGTTTGGGTTCCTTGCATTTTGACCGACCACAACAAACGCTTCTTCGAGAACAGATTGACTTTGACTTTTCTGGGACGGTCTTTTTGAGTCACCATCCCATTGGACTTGGTTTATTCTGCGTACAATCTCGAGCGATATGTCCTTCCTTTCCACAATTATAGCATATCTTGGCCGTTGTGGGCGGTTTGGTGCGATATGTCCTCTTTCCCACTTGATTTATAGCATCTGACCGGGTGGTCGTTCTCCTCCCTTAGAACCGATTCTTCTGCTTGGTCTTTGACTTCTTCGCATTGTCATTATTAAATCTCTCTTTTAAAATCTCCCCAGGCTTCTTCTTCTATTATTCTCTTGACCATGATTACCACCAGAGTGGTTACCATTTTTGTCAAAGTCTTTTTCGTTCTCCGTGGTTATCATTGTTTTGTTGGCTCGCTATTTCGGTATGATCCTGGTTGTGGTCCCTCGGTTGAGCGTATCGTTATCTCGCTCTAACAATTGAGCCTGATTGACAACATATCTGAATAGAGAAAATTTATGAGAAATGAGATCTTGATGTATCGGGTTTCAAACCTCTCGAAACATCCGCGTCATACGTTCCTCATTCTCCACCAAATGAGGTGCAAACCTAGTTAACTCCGCGAACTTCGCCTTGTCTTTGGGACACCGTCATGTTATTTTGTTCTAGTCTAATAAACTCCACTTCCTTCATATAGCCTAATACTTTGAGGAAAGTACTTGTCATTGAACGATTCTCAAACGTCTCCCAAGGCGTCTTTAAGTCTTTGTTGGATGGAGTACGCTTCCGCAGATTCCCACCAAGATGTCTGCCTCATTACGGAACATAAAGGTGGCGAATGGAACCTTCTGTTCCTCATCATCAAGACATCGAATATCTTGGTAATTTGTTTAACCCACGTCTCGCCTTTAATCGGATCCGGCTTTCCTGAATTCGGTGGTCCCAACTCCTTGAAGCTGCTTGTTGTGATAAAACCGTGTTATTATCATTTCCTCCGTATTTTGAACACGAGTCTCCCTAAATCGATTTTTGCATGAAGCGCAAACGCCTTCTAAACATTCAATGCGTCGTCGTTCATCGTAAATCGATCGGTGGTGTTATTCATAGGAGGAACATTGCCACTGTTGACGCGTTCTCCTCGTTGGTGAGACAAAGGCGTCTCACGGTCTCATTTACTCCACTATTAACGTTCTCGGTTGCCATTCTTAAATACTACCATAAAACAAGGGTTAATTAAACAGATTAACAAATCACATAATACCCCTATACTATGACCAACCAACAAATAAGCTTAGGTAGGACACACTGGCGAAGGATTTACTCGTCTCTCCCTCCTAGTTCTATTCACGATCTCCGCTTGGAGATCATATCCCTAAGCTCGATACTATTCATGGACGCCCCAAAATAGGTATACATCACCCATTTTAGGTCGTCAATAACATGGTACAAAAACAACTACAACTTTATTAATACATCATAAAATTGTGAGTTTAAATACAAATATTATCTTCAGACAATATCCATACCCAAATAAATCCTCATCACAATTATTGATATATTATTTTACAAAAATTGTGAGGACTATTAAACAACTTCTAGAATCATCATTCCATACCCCGACTAAGTACTTTACATTCTCGCCATTCCGAGAAGAAAAATAGAACAAAAAGGAAAAGGTGAGCTCAACTAGCCCGGTAAAGAATATTATGACTAAGATAATATAGAACAAATTATCGTTAGTCTTCATTCAGGGAAAAAATCGATAAAATATAATAGACAACAAGTTTGGATCAATATTCGCGATGGAAATAATAATTCATAGAAGAGTTACGTAGAGAATGAAATCTACTATTATCTATGAATTTAAAAGTCCATCGTCAATATTTTATCCTCGTAACATCAATCAATATTCATCTTGAATCAAATTTTCATCTTTGCACTACTGGGCCAAAGATATTCATCGATCGGTCGTGTTCATCTCAACACTGTTCATCTTTTACTTACGGCCAATGATATTCATTATAAAATCATTTATCTTTGCACTACAGGTGCCAAAGATATTCAATAATATCATCATTTAGGGTGAGGATGATGAAAAATATTTTAAAGAAAAGCGAATCCAATTGAAACAAAAGAACAAGTATGGATTCGTAATTTAAACAATCTGACCTCAAAAATACTTCATAAATAATCATACTGAAGTATAATTCAAGAATGATCAAAATATGGATACAATCAAAGCTAGTATCCACAATAGATATTTTGGACAAAAACGAAAATTTAATTTTTTACGTGAATAGTCTTGCGTATATCGTGAATAAGGTCAGATATCGTGAATAAGTAACTCCAACACACTAAAAGTTCCAAATCGATTAAAATTTCAAACCAATATTTTGGCATAATGATATTGAAGAAAATAATATCATTTAAAAAGAAAATAACATCCTTACCTCGAAAAGATAGTACTTACAAATTTGAAACAGGATATAGGCTATGACTTGAACTTGCATAGTATTACAACACTCAAAGTATTAAAATACTCACAAGAATACGCTCAATATATGAGAGAGAAAAGAGAAAATCTTTAGTTTACGGTGTGATTTTCAATTCTAACCTAAGCACCCTATTTATAGAAAAATGCTTAGAACACCAAAGCAGAAAATTTAATATAATATTATTATATTTACAAAATTGTCAAGCCCACCTCTTGAATCTGAATTCACCACCTTGCACATGTTTAATGCAGCCCACCAAAAAAAAAACGCGTTTTTGTAATTAAAAATAATTAAAACTTTCAAAAATCAATTATTTCGGAACTACGAAACTTTAATAATTCATAATAAATAAATTTTTTATCAGAAAAATTCAAACCACATGTCCTTTCCATAGGAAATTTCATTCTCTACAACTTTGCATAAGAAAGTTTTTCCAAATTCCAAACAGAAATTGATCGAAATCCACAAACGGACGATTTTACAGGCTATAATCAAATTTCGGTCAAGAATTGGGGTCTACCGACACACAAAATATGTGTTAATCATTTAATGCCACAAAAATACTCTTCCTCCTCATATACTCATATATCCCACATTCTTTATAAAAATATCACCATTATTAAAATAATATATTTAAATGAATTATTTTATTAGAAAAAGATAAAATATTAATTTTCAACAATTATCACATTAAAAAAATTTTTACATCTATATCCGCATAAAATTAATATTTTCCTCATCATATAAATTAATAATTAATTATTCACAAATAATATTATAGAATCACATTCTTGACAAACCAAACAGGTTCGAGGAAAGAGTGGGCTTTCAATAAGGATCTCTCTTCTTGGCACAATTAATTAGATGACCAAACCTCTCCTTAGATGTAACTTTCTAGACATTGCCAATAATGTTATCTAATAATATTATTAGGATAATATGAATTATTGCTCAGATAATAGAAAATAAATGCAATGACAATTATTAAAACAACAAAGTAATATAAAATATCAACACAAAGCAATTATTGAATCAATAAAATAAAATAAGCAATAATTACTATAACAATTATTGAGTAGTGCCTTCACGTAACAATCAATCATTAATTGGTGCAATACTGAAATGTCTTCTTTGTGTTTTAACCACCGAGTATTTTAACAAGATTAATGCAGTAAATAACTACTACAGTTATTTATAAACAACTTATACTTGTCGTTTTTCTTCATCCAATCGCTTTCAGTTATGGGGCCACACAAAATTTTGCTGCCATTTATACGAATATTCTCAAAACAATAAAAATATTCCACGACCAAACGAATATTCCCCGTCAACAATGAATATTTTAAAAAACCACTTGCTTGTTTGAAATAATTCAAGCATTTACCCATAACTTATCACATTAATCAAATCAACCCTTACTATTTCAAGATAATAAATAGAGGAAATTTAATTTCATTAAATAATAAGTTGGGGTCTTACATTAGAAGAGTTAAGTAGAGAATGAAATATACTATCATCTATGAATTTAAAAGTCCATCATCAATATTTTATTCCTGTAACATCAATCAATATACATCTTGAATCAAATATTCTGTGACGCCCCCAAAACAGGTATATATTGTGAGACCCCAGATTTTATGAATAAAGATTTAAATTTATCGAAATATTTTTTTAAATATTATGGAGTGGATTTGATATAATGTTATAGTTGTGGGTAGTATTTATAAATTTTACAAAGTATGCAAGTTGTTGTATTATATTCGATTGGTCAGGGAATATTCTTTGTGTCGAGAAATATTTGTACGACGACACAATCATTGGTGGACCCCACAACAGAATTATTGTCGGATTGAAAAAATGACAAAAATATTTTATTGAAAATAATGGCGGAAGTTTTATCGTTAATACTGTTGAACTACTCGGTAGTAAAAAAGATCTGATGTCTGGCGTGGTTGCATAAGTAGCATACCAGTATTGATTATTAATGCTTACGTGAGAAGTCACTCAGTTTTATTCAATTATTGCATAGTATCTCACATTATTTGATTCAATTATTGTCGATATTTTATATATTATTAAATCAATAATTGAAATGACAGAGTTATTAATATTATAAATTGCAATATTAACGATGTCTAGACGTTCTGCCAAGGAGAGATTTGGTCACCTAATTGCGCGTCAATAGGGAGAAATCCTTATTGGAAAGCCCCCTCTTTCCTGGGAACGACCTGGTCGATTAATATTGTGAATTGTAATAAAGATGATAAATGTTGTTAAAATTATTAAGGTGATTTTTTTATGAAGTCTGCTTATTTTATGAATTCCTATTTACCCATTTTTCAAAATAATCGATAGAAAATTTTTAAAGGTGGGGCCCATATATGTTGGAAAAATGATTTTGGAAATGGAAGAGTATACGTATGGAAGTATATGTGTGTATTGAGTATATGGTGGGAGAAAATGAGATGGGTGTGTGAGTGGAAAATGGTAGAAAAGTGATAGTGTGATAGTGATGTGTAAGAGTGTAGTGAATTTGATTATTGGGTGGGTGGGGAATAGATGTTGGTTATGGGAGAGAAAAATTAAGTGGTGTATATATAATATTGATATATATAAGTTGAAAACATGTGTTTATATATATGTATTATATTTTAATTTTTGTTGTGATTTTATTGGCTAGTTGATTGACTTTATTGTATTTGGTTGAAGAAATAAATCTGCAGAATTATTTTTTCTTGCACAGTACACTTCCATTCTCCTATAAATAGAAGCTCATTCCTTCATTATTTCTTACGAATTCCCTGAAACTCTATAGAGAGAAAGAAGAAAAGATTTCTGCTACTTAACTACTCTTATATCCAGTTCTTTTACGGTAAGGGTTGTTATTCTTTCTTATTCATGAAGAGAATTGTTGTTATTCTATTTTTTATTATTCTGTTGGAATAACTTTGTATCTGTGATCTACCTATACTTGGTGACATTCTTACATTATTAAAAGTCTTTATTATTACATTTGGAATATCCATGCGTGTGTTTTACACCGGACCTGTTTCCATTATTTATTATTATAAGATCCCGAATTTTATGAAATAAAAGTATTCAATTTTTCTTATAATTACTATTCAGTAAATGGTTAAATTGATAAAAGTTTAAAGTTAAGGGTGATATATAAATTTTTTTTTTAAATAAGCAAGTGGTTATAAAATACTCATTGTTGTCGGGGAATATTCGTTTGGTCTTGGAATATTCTTCCGCTTAGAATATTCATACGAAGAATACTGACCTTTTGTGGGCCCCATAATGAGAATAAGCTGTTGGATGAAGAAAGCGACAAGTATGAGTTTTTTATAAATAATTGGCGTAGTTATTCTGAATTAACCTTTTGTTGAATACCGGTGGTTACAAATGATAATACGTGTTGTTGCTTGCGACAAGCTTTACGCAGTATTGCACCAATTATTGATTCTTACGTGAAGGCCTTTACTCAATAATTATTACGATTAATTCTTATTCAATATTTTATTTATTGATTCAATAATTCTTTGCGTTGATATTTTATATATTATTGTTGTTTCAATAATTGTCACTACACAATATTTTCTATTATCGAGACAATAATTCATATTATACGAATAATATTATTATATAACATTATTGGCAATATCTAGAAAGTTACATCAGGAGAGGTTTGGTCACATAATTGCGGCTTGTAAGGAGAAATCCTTATTGGAAAGCCCTCTTTCACAGGAAGCTGCACTGGTTGTCATTATTGTGATTACGTAATATTATTTATGAATAATTAATTATTGATTTATATGATAAGGAAAATATTCATTTTATGTGGATATAGATGGAGAAAATTTTTAAAGTGACAATTGTTGAAAATTGATATTTTATCTTTTTCGATAAAATAATTTATTATTATATTTTAATAATATAATAATGGTGATATTTTACAATGAATGTGGGATATATGAGTATATGAGGAAGAAGAGTATTTTTGTTGCATTAAATGATTAACACATGTTTTGTGTGTAGGTGGACCCATTTTTTGGTTGAAATTTAATTATATACCAGTAAAATCGTCTGGTTTGTGGATTTTGGTCAATTTGCATTTGGAATTTGGAAAAACTTTCTTCTGCAAAGTTGTAGATAATTGAATTTACTATAAAAAAAATCATGAGATTCGAATTTTCTGATAAAAGGGCTATTTATTATGAATTATTGAAGTTCTGAAGTTCCGAAATAATTGATTTTTGAAAGTTTTAATTAATTTTAATAACAAAAATATTTTTGTTATGTTTGGGGGCCCCACTGGTGGTTGAAATTAGCTGAAATCAGTTGTTAAAAGTGTGCATAAGAAAATTTTATAAATATAATATTATTATATTCAATTTTCTGCTTTGGTGTTCTAAGCAATTTCCTATAAATAGGTGTTTAGGTTAGAATTGAAAATCACACCAGAAACTGAAGTTTTCTCTCTATTTCTTTCTCTATATTATCGAGTGTATTCTTGTGAGTATTTTGATATCTTGAGTGTTGTTATCTGAGTGCAAGTTCGTTCGGTGTTATTAGGTTAAGAAATCTTGCTTTCTTTTGAGGTAAGGGATTTTAAAGGATTGAAAGGATGTTATTTTCTTCATAAGTGATATTATTTCTTCAATATCATTATGTTGAAATATTGGTTTGAACTTTTTATCAAATTTAGAACTTTTTCATTTTGAGTTCTTATTCATGAGTTCTTATTCACGATTTACTATTCACGATGGAGTTCTTATTCATGAATTCTTATTCATGAGTTTCTTATTCACGATTTACTATTCACGGTTATTATTCACTACAAAATTAGTTTCTTTTCTAACCAAATTATAGTTGATTTATGAATATTACTCAGAGATTAAAACTATGTATTGATTATATTGATTTTATTATCATATATAACATTTTATAACCACGGTGTTGAAATTCTCTTTCACTTTGGAGTGTAAAGATGGGTAGATTATTGGTATGATCATACTAGGGTTCTCTTTGGCGATAGTGAAAAGTTGAATTGCGGATTTGGTATGATCACGACCATTGAATTTACAATGGAATATTTTTAGCTTAAGTGCAAGGTGAATTGATCAACATGGTTATAATTATGGTTTATATAAATTCGAAATGATTATGTATTTCTTTGAGATATGAATATCTCTTTGGCTGTAGTGCAAAGATGACTGTTATTGAATATCTTTGGCTTTTGTAATGCAAAGATGAAGCTGTTGATGAATATCTTTGGCCCGTAGTGCAAAGATGAATTTATTAGTATAATTATGAACAGAAACTGTGATTTGGTATAACCATGATCTTTGATGTTTCAGGTAAAGACAGATGATGAAAATTATCTTCGTCCTGAATGCAAAAAGGAATTTAGAACTACAATTACGATTATGAGTTATACATGTGATTGTGGGCGAGAATTGTTGATTGATGTTCTGAGGATAAAACAATATTGGTGGACTTTTAACATGGAGAAGATAATAGACTTTATGGTCTATTTGACTCTTCTAATGGATTTTTCGTTCTGCTGCAACTATGGTTGAAAAGTTTTATCATCTACCATATGTTCTAAATCTCTGATTTATTACTAATAAAGACTATTGATAATTTATTTATCTTTAGTCATAATATTCTTTCTCGAAATTAGTTGTGCTCACCCTTTTGCTTCACAATTCCTTTCAGTAATACAAGAGTAAATTTGGAATTGGCGGGGGTATGAGGGGAATAGAGCGGTGGTCATCATTTAGTAGTTATATTTGGTGAATCAACTAGGGTGAAAGCGAACCCAACGTTGGAAGGGTGTTTTGCCACCATCATACAAGATGTCTAATGACATCTGACCTCGTATCATCATAAAGGCGAGGATGTCTTTCATCCACTTCTTGAGTATATTTACAAGCACTACCTATATAATCTTGGTGTTTGTTTGGAGTTTAATTCCCAATTAGAGGCAGTGGAGATAATGATATGTCGAGAAGACTCATCATTGGGAAGAATATGATAGTAATCTTCTCGTTTTTCTTTTGGGGTCTATTAGGTTGACCAAGGATAATTCTATGGCCATATGATATCTACCATAACCTGAGCGCATGGCCTCCCATGTATACGAAGGTTTTTCTTGAGCACTTTCCAAAGATTTTAATTTCTAAAAGCAGGTTTTCGACTATACCTTTATGTAAGGTGTCATTATGAGGAGTTTTTGTCACGGTTGGGACATGAGTCGCGATTGATATATATTTGTATCCAAATTCACAAACATATGTGTTGTTGTATTTTTGCACGACAATTATTGTAATAAAGTTGTAGTTATTTTACGTACCATGTATTTGGCGACTCGAGAATGGGTTGGATGGAATGGACCTATTTTGGGGTCGTTACAATTATTTCGTCTTTATTATTCTGTCGGAATATCTTGTTTGTGTGTTTTACGCCGGACCTGGTTCCATTATTTATTATTCCGCATTTATTATTCTGTTGGAACATCCACATCGGTGTGAATTTTACACGACACGGTTCTCATTATTATTACATTGGAATAACTTTTATCATGCAAAGTACCGCATGCATGGTGATTTCTTTTATTATTCCATTCGTTATTATACTCGGTTAGTTAAAATTTTGACTTCTATACTCCATGAAATTAGTGGAATATCCTTGATATTTGCGCTTCATCCAAATATTTTTCATGGAAATATTCTTCCGAGCATTCTTGAATTTTTACTCTACAAAGCAGTACATGTTGACAAATTGGACGCTTTTTAGTTCTGAATAAATTAATTCGTGAACTTATTTTATTGAATTCTTATATCATTGTCATCATCCTCATGTTTATATTTTTTTTTAAAGTTATCTATATTTTCGTAGAGCATGGATGGACTTGGTATGATTATGACGAGGATTATTCGATTGTAATCATGGTAGTAATGTAACAAGTGATGTGGTAAAATTCCTCATTAGTAGTAGTGCATTGATGGGACGATTGTTGGCATGATCATGACCATTGATGAATACACAAATATCCTTGGCCCGTAGTGCATGGAATTTGTGGTCGTGACCCCAATGAATATCCTTGGTAGTAGTGCGGGGATGATGTGAATTAATTATTAAAATTTGAGTCTCGTGATAAAAGTGATGAAAAACTTTTAAATCATAAAAGATAGTAGATTTTATTCTCTACTTGACTCTTTTAATGGATTGCTTGATCCACCGCAGATTAAACTTGATGTCTATTGTATTTTATCGGTTTAACATTGTTGAAGGCTAATGATAATTTATTTTGCATTATCTTAGTCATAATATTTCTTGCTGGGCTAGTTGAGCTCACCCTTTCTTTCACTGTTCTCTTCAGGAAATGAGAACGTAGCCGGGACTAGTCGGAGAATGGAGTGACGGTCCTCATTATTCTGTTAAAAAGTGTGACAATAAATGTAATGAGGACTCTATTTGAGAATGGATATTGTCTAGAAGACAATATTTGTATTTAAACTCACAGCATGTGTTTTGTCGTATTTTACATGACTGTTGTATTATTAGTTTGTATTTGAATTTTGTACCATGTATTTGGCGACTCAAGATGGATGATGTATACCTATTTTGTGGGCGTCACATACATCACCCATCTTAGTGTCGCCAAATACATGGTACAAAATTCAAATACAACTTAATTATATACACGATGGTAAAATACAACAAAACATAATCTAAAGTTTTAATAAGAATATTGTCATCTAGACAATATCCACACTCAATGGAGTCCTCATTACATTTATTGTCATACTATTTAACAGAATAATGGTAAATATTAAAAACTTTAAATTTATCTAAATATTATCAATCACTTAATAAATTCATAATCTAATATTATTAATATTATAACAATATTTTAATCACTTCTTAAACTTATAAATAATTTATTTCAATTATTTACACTTTATCAAATAATGCATTTAATCATTCAAAAATGTCATACTCATAATATTTCATCACCAATGATCAAATTCCTCATAAAAAATCTGCATATACCCTATATAGGATTTCCAAGCCATAAAATCCTATTTTCTAATTTTGTTACTTCACATAACATATTTAATTCATTTACTCATAACTAGTCCATTTTCATGAAAAATACCAAATCAGTCCCAAAAATTATTCATTTCTGGGATTTAGCATAATATAGTCCCATATTGAACATATATTTTTCTCAAAATTTTTAAAATTCATTTACTATTTTTCATATGGCCAAAACTGCCAAATATTTAGACATTTATCATAAATTGTACTTTTGTCCAAAAATTTCGAAATTTACAGGGTATACTACTGTTATATACATGTACTCCCAATAAAAATTTCACCAATTTTGGAGTTAACCACAAAGAGTTATAAGGGTTTACTTTTAAAATAGTTTTTTCCCATAAAATCCATAACTTTTAATCTATACATCCAAAAATCGCCATTTTTGGACACAATCTAGAAAACTCATCAAATTATCATTTCAACTTTTTCCAGAATTTTTTAGGGTCAGATAAATTACGAAACTACCCCTGGCAGAAACCCCTTTTGAATGAAAATATTATTCATATGAATACAAATGATCATTCACCATGCATGCGGTAATCCACATAGACAGGTTATTCCAACATAATAATAAAGAATGGAATAACAGAAGAATTCACTATGCATGCAATAGACTGCACAGACAGGTTATTCTCAACAAAATAATAAAGAATGGAACTGTGTGCGCGTAAACCGCATGCATGGTGACGGATATTCAAACGTAATAATAAGAAAAGAATAGAACCAGGTCATGCGTAAACCGCACAGACAAGATATTCTAATAGAATAATAAATAATAGAATAACAGAAGAATTTTACCATGCATGCGATAGACCGCACAAATAGGTTATTCCAACAGAATAATAAATAATGGAACCAAAGTCATGCATAATACATGTCTTATGAGATGAGGATATTCAATAGAATAATAAAAATGGAATAATGAAGAATTTCACCGTGTATGCCATTGCTTGGCATAGATAGGTTATTCAACATAATAATAAAGAATTGAATAACAATAGCTCTCTTCATGAAGATGAAAGAAATAATACCCCTTACTCTAATAATAATATCCCTTACCTTAGAAGAAACTGGATATTAGAATAGTGAGGTAGCAGACTTCTCTTCTTATTTCTCTCTATAATTTCTCTCTAATAATTGCTCTAAAGCTTTAGTGAATTGGTGAGAAATGAAGGAAGAATAAGCTTCTATTTATAGGAAAATATAGTTTTGATAATTACACGTTTTGGGGCTCGAAATATTACAGTACAATACCTCCAACTTTTCTTTCATTTTTAATTTACTCCTGCAAGTATTATCAAACTTGCACCACCTCCCCTAATAGTAAATAATGTGAATCAATATTTCAATCATGTGAATCAATAGTTATAATCATGTAAAAATACGAATTACAGTATAGTACCTCCATCTATACCTCCATTTTTAACTTAGTCATACAAGTATTATCAATCTTGCACTAAATCCCCTAATAGTACAAGAATGTGATTTAATAGTACACACATGTGAACAAATAGTTATATAAGCATGTGAATTAGTAGCAATTAATTGCTCATTTATCCGATTAATTACCCGATTTATCAATATAACCCCAGACATCAATTATCATCAGAATAAATGTAGATTTTCACTAACACTAATAATTCCAACACAATGGAACTATCAATTTCATCTTTAATCAACACGAACTTATTCATCATTAATATTATAATTCACAATATTTAACAACCAGGTCGTTCCCAGAAAAAAAGGGGCTTTCTGAAAAAGATTTCTCTTTATTAGCGCGCAATTAGATGACCAAACCTCTCCTTGACAGAACTTCTAAACATTGTAAATATTGCAATTTAATAATATAAATAACTTTGCCATCTCAATTATTGATTTAATAATATAACATATTATGCAGATGATACTGTGACAATAATTGAATCAATAATATAAGAGATATGATGCAGCAATTACTGTTGCAATAATTGAGTATAACTGAGTGACTTCTTACGTAAGCATCAATAATCAATACCGTGTGCTACTATCCAACCACGCGTATTACTGTACTTTTACTACTGAGTTGTTCAACAGTTTTAACGGTAACACTTTCACCGTTATTTTTATAAGTAGATAATTTTGTCATTTTTTAACTACGATAATACTTCCGTTGTGGGGTCCACCAATGATTGTGCCGTCGTACGGATATTCCCGAAAAAGAATATTCTCCGACGAATCGAATATTATATAACCACTTGCTTACTTTGCAAAATTTATAAATATTACCCACAACTATAACATTATATCAAATCCACACTATAATATTAAAAAAAAATATCGAGAAATTTAAATCTTTATTCATAAATTTTAGGGTCTCACAATCTCCCCTCCTTATGAAATTTTGCCCTCGAAATTTACGTACGTACCTGGTATGATGAGGATACCTTGACTTCATTTCAGATTCTAACTCTTAAGGTATAACCTTTGAGTGTTGAATACGATCCTTCTTATCCAAGATTTTAACACGTATCTCCTCATACGTTAAATCTTTCCGCTATCTCATCTAGTTCTAATTCAATAATGTGGTTAAGATTCGTCCACATATTTACGTATTTTGTCGATATGTAAAAGAACGTTATGAACCGCGACATACTTGGCGGTAAAAGCAGTCTATAGGCCAGCGGTTCTACTCGATCAAGTATTTCAAATGGACCAATTAAATCGAGGGTTGAGATTTCTCTCTTCATCGATTCTTGCTTCTAGAATAACGCCCTCTTGAACCTTCTTCTTCACATTCATTGACCCGTGTGTAGCTAGCTTGACCTTTAGCTTTATCGATTAAAGTCGATTCTACTCGTATATTCGTTATCTTCACGTGGGTCCCTAGAGTCTTTAACTCTATCTTCATCATTTGTAAGTTATACAAAATGGGTCTTTGTGTTACCAACATCGCACTCTTAAACGCATACGATCTTCTACTCAACACGTCAGCTACCACGTTCGCTTTTCCACGATGATATTGAATGGTATGATCGTAATCTTCAACAGCTCGAGCCAACGTCTTTGGCGCATGATACGTTCGTTTTAAGTAAAGAAATATTTGAGGGTTTTAGAAATGGGTTTTGTACTGGGGTCAATACAAAATTCAATTTCACGCTCTAGGGGTAGGTTAAGAAATCTTTAAGAATACGTCAGGAAATTTATTACCGATAGAAATATCATTTAAAAACTGTGACTCTCATCCAAGACTTGGATAAAACATAAAATGAAGGTTTCTCCTAACGAAGTTTCAATCGATAAGTCAAAGTCTAACTTCTCTAGAGTTAAATTTAAACGTTGAGCGCAACCAAGAGAGATAAAATAATGGGTAGAACTGGTATCTAATAAGGTATAGACTTCGCAAGAATTTATAATTAACTAACCCGTGCTAAATTCGTTCGGGTCACTCACTTTTTGAGAAGTCAGAAAAAATGCTCTTCTTGAAACCATCGACTTTATTTTGTTCGTATCCGCCTTTGGTGCCACCGTCCCAGCTGGACTTGACTTTGGTGCACATTAAAATTGGGCTAGGTGACCTTCTTTTCCCTAATTGGAACATGCTTTGGATTTGCATCACGCAATTTCTTGTGTCCTCCCTCCGCATTTGTAACATACGACGGTGAGATTCTCCTTCCTTAACAGTCTTTGGTCTTTCTTTGTCTTTCCATCGTTGTTGAATCTTCTTCTTGAAATTTCCACTTTATTATCTTGGCCATGATTACCACCGAAGTGGTTACCATTCTTCGCATGATAATTTCCCCAATGATGGTTATCATTATTAGATGGGCCGTTGCCACTGCAGAATGCGATTATTATCGTATTGTTGGTCGTTGTCTTTTGGTTGTCTTTGACTCATTATCGCGCTCCAATAATCGAGCCCTATTCACAACATCTCGTATATAAACAAAGTTTATGAGAAATGAGGTATTGACATGTATCGGGTTTCAAACCTCTTAGAAACATTTGCGTCATTCGCTTCCTCATTATCGACCAAATGGGATGCAAAACCAGGGATAACTCATAAATTTAGCCTCGTATTGCGACACGGTCATATTGTTTTGCTCCAACTTGATGAATTGACCTCCTTCATGTAGCGAATACTTTGGGAAAATACTTGTCGTTGAATGTACTCTTGGAACTTCTCCCAAGACATCTTGAGTCGTCCAGGTGGGTACATTTCTGATTCCCACGATGAATGCCTCTTCTTCACGCAACATAAAGGTGGCAAAGGGAACCTTTGCTCTCGGAGCATCCCAAGACATCAAATATCTTGGTGATCTGCTTTAACCACGTCTTATTTGTAAGTGGTTACGCTTTCCTAAAATTACAGCGGTCCCAGCTCTTTGAACTGCTTAGCAGTGACCAGCCGTGGGTTACCATTGACTCCACCTGCATTATGAACAAGAGTCTATCTCCTTTGGTGTTGCATGAATTCTAAAAAGTTCCTAAACATACCATCGTTCGTCATTTGGTTGGCGTCGTTGTTGTTTACACCAGGATTATTGTCTTCCTGTTGCACATTATCCTTGGTATTGATCGTTGGTGACTCAACGGTCTCATATGCTTCATTGCTGATCTAAACATTTTCAGATGCCATTTTCAAACACTATCACAAAATAAGTGTAAGACCCCAACTTTTATGAATAAAGATTAATTTCTCTCGAATTATATTTTTGGATATTATGGTGTGGATATTATTTTAATGTTATAGTTGTGGGAAATATTTACAAATTTTGCAAAGTACGCAAGTTGTTATATAATATTCGTTTGGCTGGGAAATATTCTTTTTATCGGGAATATTCGTACGACGACATAATCATTGGTGGACCCCCTAAGCGAATACGATTAAGTAGTTAGAAACGACAAAAATATTTTATAAAATAACGGCGGAGGTTTCTTAGATTATCTTGTTGAACTACCCGGTAGTAAAAAATACGATGTCTGGCGTGGTTGCATAGTAGCACCACGGTATTGATTATTGATGCTTTACGTGAGAAGTCACTCGCGGTTATACTCAATTATTGCTACTGTTGATTCTTTGCATCATATCTCTCATATTATTGATTCGGTTATTGTCACGATTATCATCCGTGCATAATATTTTATATATTATTAAATCAATAATTGAGACGACAAAGTTATTCATATTATTAAATTAAAATATTTACAATGTCAGAAGTTACATCGAGGAGAGGTTTGGTCACCTAATTATACGCATGATAGGGAGAAATACTTATTGGAAAGCCCCCTCTTTCCTGGGAACGACCTGGTTGTTAAATATTGTGAATTATAATATTAATGATGAATAAGTTTGTGTTGATTAAATATGAATTTGATAGTTCCATTGTGTTGGGATTATTTGTGCTAGTAGAAATCGATATTTATTTTGATAATAATTAATGTCTGGAGATTATATTGTTCAATTGGGTATTCAGGGCACTTTTCATTTCGGAGTACTATTCATGAGTTACTATTTACGAGTTACTATTCATGAGTTAATATTCACAAGTTACTATTGAGTCACATTCATTTACTATTAGGGAAGTTGGTGCAAGATTGATGATACTTGCATGACTAAGTTAAAGATGGCGGTATAGATGGAGGTACTCTATTGTAATTAATTTTTCATATGTTTAGAACTATTGAGTCACATGATTTACTATTGAGTCACATGATTTTACTATTGATTCAAATGATTTACTATTAGGGGAGTTGGTGCAAGTTTGATAATACTTGGATGAGTGAATTAAAAATGAAAGAAAAGTTGGAGGTATCAGTCTGTAATATTTCGAGCCCCAAAGCGTGCAATTATCGAAACTATATTTTTCTATAAATAGAAGCTCATTCTTCCTTCATTTATCACCAATTCACTAAAGCTTTAGAGCCATTATTATAGAGAGAAATTATAGAGAGAAAGAAGAAGAGAAGTCTGCTACATTTCTATTCCAAAGATCCAAACTTCATTCTAAGGTAAGGGGTATTATTCTTTCGTATTCATGAAGAGAATTACTTTCTTTCAATACTCGTGAGAGTTTTTATTCCATTCTTTATTATTTTGTTGGAATAACCTGCCTGTGTGGATTACCACATGCATGGTGAATGATCCTTTGTATTCATTCCTTATTAAATTGTGGAAATGATCTATATACGTGAATTACCGTATGGCGGGTGAAAATCCATTTGCAGTTTCATATATTCTTTATTATACTCAGTTGGTTAAAGTTTTGACTTCTATACTCCATGAAATTAGTGGAATATCCTTGATATTTGCGCTTCATCCAGTATCTTTTCATAGAAATATTCTTTTGAGCATTCTTAAATTTTACTCTACAAAGAAGTATCATGTTGACAATTTGGACGTTATTAGTTCTTGGATAAATTAATTCTTGAACTTGTTTTATTGAATTATTATGTCATTGTCATCATCCTCAAGCTTATATTGTAATGAAAGTCATCTTTGGCTTACGATGCATAGATGGACTTAGTATGATTATGACCGAGGATCATTCGGTATAATCATGACTGCTGATGTTATAAATGATATGGTAAAAGTCCTCGGTAGCTTTGTAATGCATTGATGGGACGGTCTTTGGTATGATTATGACCGAGGATTATTGGGTATAGTCGTGGCCGTTGATGATTTAATGAATATCCTTGGCTCGTGTCTGGGGATGATTAGAAGATGTGGTTTATTTATTAATTTGAGTCTAAATGATAAAAGTTGATGAAAACATTTTTAAATCATAGAAGATAGTAGGTTTTATTCTCTCTTGACTCTTACAATGGATTGCTTATTCATTGTGATTAAACTTGATATCTATTGTATTTTATCGGTTTAACATTGTTGAAGACTATTGATAATTTGTTACTGCATTATCTTAGTCATAATATTTCTTCTTGGGCTAGTTGAGCTCACCCTTTCTTTCACCATTCTCTTGAAATGAGAATATAAGCGGGACGAGTCGGGGAAAGGGTAGCGGTCGAAGATAGCATTAGTAGTCCTCACTATTACATTAAATAGTGTGACAATAAATGTAATGAGGACTCCTTTGAGTGTGGATATTGTCTATATGACAATATTCTATTAAAACTCTCGGTTTATGTATTGTAAGTATATTACCTGACGGTTGTATAATTAAGTTTGTATTTGTGTTTTTTGTACCATGTATTTTGCGACTCAAGATGGGTGATGTATACCTATTTTGGGGCGCCACAACAAAGGTTAATTAACATATCACATATTATCCCTATACTCTGACCGAGCAATTAAATACCAAATAAACTTAGGTAGGTCATACTAGCGAAGGAATTCCCTGTATCTCTCTCCTAGTTCTTGTCTCACATCTCAGCCATGGATCATATCCCTAAGCTTTGATACCAACTGTGACGCCCCCAAAACAGGTATACATCACCCATCTTGAGTCGCCAAATATATGGTACAAAATTCAAATACAACTTAATTATACAACAGTCGTGTAAAATACGACAAAACATAATCTAAGAATTTTATTAAGAATATTGTCATCTAGACAATATCCACACTCAATATAATGGAGTCCTCATTACATTTATTGTCACACTATTTAACAGAATAGTGAGGACTACTAAAGCTATCATCTGGATCGTCACTCCGTTCTCCGACTAGTCCCGCCACGCTTCTCATTTCCTAAAGAGAAATGAAAAGAAAGGGTGAGCTCAACTAGCCCAAGAAGAAATATTATAACCAAGATAATGCGTAATAAATTATCATTAGTCTTCAACAATGTTAAACCGATAAAATACAATAGACATCAAGTTTAACTGCATAGTTGAATAAGAAATCCATTAGTAAGAGTCAAGTAGAGCATGATATCTACTATCTTCTATGATTTAAAATGTTTTCATCAATTTTTATCGCTGAGACTCGGCTTAATAAATAAATCACATCATCGAATCTTCCCTGCACTACGGGCCAAGGATATTCATTAAATCATCAATGGTAATGACTATACCGAAAAATCTCTGGTCATAATCATACCAAAAACTATCCATCAATGCACTTCAGGCCACATAGGACTTTCACCACATCATTCGTCACATTACGGTTGTGACGCCCCCAAAATAGGTATAAATCACCCATCTTGAGTCGCCAAATACATGGTACTAAATTCAAATACAAATTGATTATACAACAGTCGTGTAAAATACGACAAAATACATGCTGTGAGTTTAAATACAAATATTGCCATTTAGACAATATCCACACTCAAATTAGTCCGCATTACATTTATTATCACACTATTTAACAGAATAGTGAGGACTACTAAGACACCATCTCGGACCATCACTCCGTTCCCCGACTAGTTACGCCTACGTTCTCATTTCACGAAGAAACGGTGAAAGAAAAGGGTGAGCTCAACTAGCCTAAGTAAGAAATATTATGATCTAAGATAATGCAGAAAAAATTATCATTAGTCCTCAACCAGTTGTTAAACCGATAAAATACAATGTACATCAAGTTTAACTACAAATGAACATGCAATCCATTAAAAGAGTCAAGTGGAGAATAAAATCTATTATCTTTTATGATTTAAAAGGTTTTTCATCACTTTTATTCTTTGAGACTCAAACTTAATAAATAATCCACATCATCCCCGCACTACTGGCCAAGGATATTCATTAGGGTCACGACCATAAATTATCCATACACTACGGGCCAAGGATATTTGTGTATTCATCAATGGTCATGATCATGCCAACAAGCGGTCCATCAATGCACGGGCCAATGAGGACTTTTACCACATCTTTTGTAACATTACTACCATGATTGCAAGAATAATCCCTGATCATAATCATACCAAGTCCATCTATGCACTACAGGCCACAGATGACTTTCAAAAATAATATAAACATGAGGATAATGATAATGATATAAGAATTCAATAAAACAAGTTCAAGAATTAATTTATTTAGGAACTAATAACGTCCAAACTGTCAACATGATACTTCTTTGTAAAGTAAAATTCAAGAATGCTCAGAAGAATATTTCCATGAAAAGATACTGGATGAAGCGCACATATCAAGAATATTCCACTAATTTCATGGAGTGTAGAAGTCAAAACTTTAACCAACTGAGTATAATAAATAATGGAATAACAAAAAATCACCACGCACGGCACTTTGATGACATGGTTATTCCATCGAATAATAAATAACGGAACTGGTCAAAGAATACATGACAAGCGAGGATATTCCAATGAATAATAAAGAATGGAATACAACAGAAATCACCATGCATTAAAGATTACATGACAAGTTATTCCAACAGAATACTAAATGAGCGGAAAAGTCGGGTGAAATTCACACCAACAGGATGTTCCAACAGAATAATAAAGACGGAACCAGTCCTACAGAAAGATGATACATGATATTCCAATAGAATAATAAAGAATGGAATACAAAAGAATTTCACCAAGTATAGGGTAGCTCAGCATATCTGATTATTCCAATGTAATAATAAAGAATGGAATAATGAAGTTCTCTTCATGAATACAAAAGAAATAATACCCACTACAGTAAAAGAATCTTGATATCAGATAGAAGAAGTAGCGAGAATATTTTTTTCTTCTTTCTCTCTATAGTTTCTCTCTACAGAGTTTTAGTGAATTAAAGAAATAATGAAGGAATGAGCTTCTATTTATGAAGAATGGAATGAATAAGTAATCAATCCATGAGCGGTCCAGATTGATTTACTTTAATCGGACGGTCCATAATTAAAACAAAATCTTTTAAATAAAATATAATATATTCTATTTATAATTTAATAAAACGAATAACTTTTAAAAAGATTTTACTATGCAAACACTATGCAGCACTATACAAATACTATGCATAATAAAATATAATATATTCTAATTATTGTCTAATAAAATAGATAACTTTATAAAAGTATTCTATTTTATATAAAAAGATTTTACTATTAGCCTAATAAAAGCGAATAACTTTATAAAAGTATTACGCTTTTATATAAAAAGTTTTTCATTTTATTACGTTAATAATCTGAATAAAACAAAATGTCATCATCATTATTATTATTCACACTATTAATCGATCGGTCATTCCCCGTAAAGAGGGGCTTTCCAATAAGGATTTCTCCTATTGGCGCCGCAATTAGGTGACCAAACCTTTCATCAAGCGAGAACTTCTGAACACATCGTTAATAATACAAATAATAATATTAACAACTTCGTCATCTCAATTATTGATTTAATAACATATAAAATATCGATAATAATTGAATCAAACTGAGTGTGACTCACATAAGCATTAATAATCAATACGGTGTGCTACTATAAAATCACAGCATTACATCATTACTTTTACTACCGAATAGTTCAACAATATCAAGCGGTAAAACTTCCGTACCGTTATTTTTTCATAAAAATATTTTTGTCGTTTTCTCAATCGCATAATAATTACATTGTGGGGTCCACCAATGATTGTGTCGTCGTACGAATATTCCCTGACCAATCTAATATTATATAATAACTTGCGTACATTGAAAAATTTATAAATATAACCCACAACTCAAATTTATTCCATAATATTTAAAAATGATATTTATAAAAAATTCATTTTTATTCATAAAAGTTGGGGTCTTACAACTACCATGATTATCTAGAATAATCCTCGGTCATAATCATACCAAGTCCATCTACGCATCGTAAGCAAAAGATGACTTTCATCACAATATAAGCATGAGGATGATGACAATGATATAAGCATTAATCAAACGAAAATAAGGATAAATATTAAAAACTTTAAATTTATCCACATATTATCAATCACTTAATAAACTCATAATCTAATATTATTAATATTATAACAATATTTTAATCACTTCTTAAACTTATAAATAATTTATTTTAATTGTTCACACTTTACCAAATAATACATTTAATCATTTAAAAATGCCATACTCATAAGATTTTATCACCAATGATCAAATTCCTCATCAAAAATCTGCATATACCCTATATAGGATTCCCAAGCCATAAAATCCTATTTTTCAATTTTGTTACTTCGCATAACATATTTAATTCATTTACTCATAACTAGTTCATTTTCATGAAAAATACCAAATCAGTCCCAAAAATTATTCATTTCTGGGATTTAGCATAATATAGTCCCATATTGAACATATATTTTTCTCAGAATTTTTAAAATTCATTAACTATTTTTCATATGGCCAAAACTGCCAAATATTTAGACATTTATCATAAATTGTCATTTTGTCCAAAAATTCCAAAATTTACAGGGTATACTCCTGTTATATACATGTACTCCCAATAAAAATTTTACCAATTTTGGAGTTAACCACAAAGAGTTATAAGGGTTTACTTTTAAAATAGTCTTTTCCCATAAAATCCATAACTCTTAATCTATACATCCAAAAATCGTCATTTTTGGATACAATCTAGAAAACTCATCAAATTATCATTTTAAATTTTTTCAGAATTTTTGAGGGTCAGAAAAATTACAAAATTGCCCCTGGCAGAAACCCCTTTTGAATAAAAATACTATTCATATGAATACAAAGGATCATTCACCATGCATGCGGTAATCCACATAGACAGGTTATTCCAACAGAATAATAAAGAATGAAATAACAGAAGAAAACACCATGCATGAGATAGACCGCACAGACAAGTTATTCTCAACAGAATAATAAAGAATGGAATCAGGTTATGCGTAAACCGCACACACAGGATATTCCAACATAATAATAAAAAATGGAACCAAGTCATGCGTAAACCGCACAGACAAGATATTCCAACAGAATAATAAATAATGGAATAACAGAAGAATTTCACCATGCATGCGATATACCACACAGACAGGTTATTCCAACAGAATAATAAATAATTGAACCAGGTCATGCATAATACGCACAGACAGGATATTCCAACGAAATAATAAAGAATGAAATAACAGAAGAATTTCACCATGTATGCGGTACTTCGCATAGACAGGTTATTCCAACATAATAATAAAGAATTGAATAACAATAGCTCTCTTCATGAAGATGAAAGAAATAATACCCCTTACTCTAATAATAATATCCCTTACCTTAGAAAAAACTGGATATTAAAATAGTGATGTAGCAGACTTCTCTTCTTCTTTTTCTCTATAATTTCTCTCTATAATAATTGCTCTAAAGCTTTAGTGAATTGGTGAGAAATGAAGGAAGAATAAGCTTCTATTTATAGGAAAATATAGTTTCAATAATTGCACGTTTTGGGGCTCAAAATATTACAGTACAACACCTCCAACTTTTCTTTTATTTCTAATCTAGTCCTGCAAGTATTATCAAACTTGCACCACCTCCCCTAATAGTAAATAATGTGAATCAATAGGTCAATCATGTGAATCAATAGTTATAATCATGTGAAAATACGAATTACAGTATAGTACCTCCATCTATACCTCCATTTTTAACTTAGTCATGCAAGTATTATCAATCTTGCACCAACTCCCCTAATAGTACAAGAATGTGATTCAATAGTATACACATATGAACAAATAGTTATATAAGCATGTGAATTAGTAGCAATTAATTGCTCATTTATCCGATTAATTACCCGATTTATCAATATAATCCCCAGACATCAATTATCATCGGAATAAATGTCGATTTTCACTAACACTAATAATTCCAACACAATGGAACTATAAATTTCATCTTTAATCAACACGAACTTATTCATCATTAATAGTATAATTCATAATATTTAACAACCAGGTCGTTCCCAGAAAAGAGGGGGCTTTCCGATAAGGATTTCTCCTTATTGGCGCGCAATTAGATGACCAAACCTCTCATTGACAGAACTTCTAGACATTGTAAATATTACAATTTAATAATATGAATAACTTTACCGTCTCAATTATTGATTTAATAATATAACATATTACGCAGATGATACTGTGACAATAAATGAATCAATAATATGAGAGATATGATGCAATAATTACTGTAGCAATAATTGAGTATAACTGAGTGACTTCTTATGTAAGCATCAATAATCAATACCGTGTGCTACTATGCAATCACGCCAGACATCGTACTTTTACTACCGAGTAGTTCAACAGTTTTAACGGTAACACTTTCGCTGTTATTTTTATAAAAAGATAATTTTGTCATTTTTTAACTACGACAATACTTCCGTTGTGAGGTCCACCAATGATTGTGCCGTCGTATGGATACTCCCAACAAAAAGAATATTCTCCGACCAATCGAATATTATATAACTACTTGCTTACTTTGTAAAATTTGTAAATATTACCCACAACTATAACATTATATCAAATCCACACCATAATATTAAAAAAAAATATCGAGAAATTTAAATTTTTATTCATAAATTTTGGGGTCTCACATATTCTTTGCACTACGGGCCAAAGATATTCATTTGTATCACCAGTTGGTCATGTTCATCTCAACACCTGTTCATCTTTGCACTACGGGCCAAAGATATTTATTAGGTAATCATACATCTTTACACTACAGGCCAAAGATATTCATCAAGTATCACCATTAAGGACTGTGAATGATGAAGAATATTTTAGAGAACGAATCCAGTTAGATAAAAGAATAAAGTTTAGAGATTCGTACTTTAGATAACTCAAGTTTAAAAATACTCCATAATAAACTATAATAGAGTAAAATTCAAGAATAAAGATCAAAACATGGATACAATCAAAGATAGTAACCATAATAGACATCTAGGACAAAGAAGAAAAAATTTTATTTTTTGGTGAATAGTGTCGTATTTGTGAATAGTGCCGTATACGTGAATAGTGTGCCGTATACGTAAATAGTAACCCCGACACAAAAAGATAAAAATTCCACAATAAAATTTATATCATTATTTCGGCATAATGATATTGAAGAAAATAATATCATTTACAAAAAAAATAACATCCCTTACCTCAAAATAACAGTACTTCTGATTGGAATATCGGATATTTTACCGAAGGAAACTTGCACTGAATAGCAACTCTCAAAGTATTTAAATACTCACAAAATACGCTCGATAATATAGAGAGAGAAAACTTATGTTTCTGGAGTGATTTTCAATTCTAACCTAAGCGCCTATTTATAGAAAAATGCTAGAACGCCAAAGGAGACTAAATAATAAAATAATATTATTTTTATTCTCATCTTCTACGCATGCTTCATTTGAACAAGCTAGCAACCATCTTTGAAAAAATTTAGCAGCCCACATGTTTTCAAAAAAATAAAAGTGGGTCCCACCCAATTTTAATAAAAATATTTAATTTCCGAAACTTCAATAATTCATAATAAATAGCCCTTTTATCAGAAAAATACGAATTTTATGTCCATTCCATAGGAAATTGAATTCTCTACAACTTTGCATAAGAAAGTTTTTCCAAATTCCAAACAAAAAATATCTGAAATTCACATACAGATAATTTTTAATACCTCCACTCCAACAAAATACTGATAAAACACCTCAACATTAATTCCTTCAATTATATCCACATAAAAATAAATATTTCCTTCATTTATATCCACATAAAATAAATATTTCCTTATCATAAAAATCAATAAATAATTATTCACAAATAATATTACAGAATCACAATAATGACAACCAGACCGTTCCCAGGAAAGAGGGGGCTTTCCGATAAGAATTTCTCCTTACTGGTGCGCAATTAGGTGACCAAACCTCTCCTTGATAGAACTTTCTAGACATTGTCAATAATGCTATCTAATAATATTATTCAAATAATATGAATTATTGATCTAATAATGAGAAATACTGTGCAGTGACAATTATTAAAACAATAATAATATAAAATATCAACGCAACAATTATTGAATCAATAAAATAAAATATTGAACAGTAATTTCTATAATAATTATTAAGTAGTTCGTTCTTACGTAAGAATCAATAATTCAAAAATATTGTGTCATACCGTGTGCTACTGTGCAACCACGCGTATTACTGTATTTTAACTACCAGGTAATCCAACAGTGTTAACGGTAATAATTATGCCGTTATTTATAAAAACTTAAACTTGTCATTTTCTTCATCCCATAAATGATTATTACATTATGGGGCCACAAATGGGCTTGCCGCATTTAATATTCCCCGACAACAAGAATATTCCACGACCAAACGAATATTCTCCGATAAAAATGAATATTTTATAACCACTTGTTTATTTTGAAAAATTTGCACATTTCACCCATAACTAAAACATTATATCAAATTAACTCCTTATTATTTCAAGATAATGAATAGAGAAAATTCAATTTTATTTATATATAAAAAAAATTGGGGTCTTACATAGTTTGTATTTAAATTTTCTTAAATAATATTGTTTATTTATTATTACATAATAAATTTGTTCATAATAGTCTATAAGGTTAAAATAGGAAAGTACATGTATTCATATATTTTTTTAGACAAACAGTTATTAAACATATCATTTCATTCTATATTCCAAAATTTTATTCTATTTGGCTCATTCAGATTCTCTTATACATTCAAAACTTTCATTCAGTTTTATCAAATACCACATAATAAATCTGACAGAGATCTGTAAAGTCAAGTCAACCTGCTTAATTAAATCACCCAAGTTTGTGCCCCAGCTCTAGGGGTGTGCATAGTGCGGTTAGAAGCCCAAACCGCACACCAAACCACTTAGGTGCGGTTTGATAAATTCAAAACCGCACATGAAACCGTTTGTGATTGGTGAGGTGCGGTTTTGAACCGTGCAGTTTTATTTGGTGCGATTTCGGTTCCAAAATGAATTGAAATAACAAAATTTTATGCAATTTAAAGTAACAATTTAGCATCACACAATATTAAATATTACTTTGATAACACACACAACTTTACTTATAATGTTTTGCCTAAACAAAAGCTAAATATAATAGAGTAATATGATGTAAATTATTATAGTAAAATATAGTGGAGTAAACAAAAGCTAAATACAATCTTTGTTACTCGACTCTTAGTAATAGATCTAGAAGGGGAATTGAATAGATCCTTTAGAACTTTTTTGTTTTTTTTTAATCTTGTTAAGTGATTAACAGATAATGAATAGAAGAATCAATTCATGCACAACGGAATAGATTAAAATCCCCTTCAAGAATATAACATTAAACACAGTTCTAATGTTGAGTTAGTTGCAAACAGATATAGCAGTTATAGTACTGAATGTAAATGACATAAAGTAAATGACACCAGAGGTTTTATGTGGTTCAAAGACTAAATGCTCCTAATCCACTCTTCTGCTTCAACAAGCAGGGATTCCACTAAGGATTTGATCAACTTTGAATCACTAAGATTCCTTCAAGACCAGCAACCTTGGAACACTAGTTCATTAAGAACTCTTCAAGACCAGTAGCCTTAAAAATTATAGACTAAACCCGACAGACTTAGAATCTCTTGTACTCTCCGGTACTCAGCAAGCCCAGCAGACTTGACTTTGGTTTAGTCACTAAGACAAGGACCTTGTAGGCCCTGGTTGCTAAGATGGTTATTGTGACGCCCCCAAAATAGGTATACATTACCCATTTTAGGTCGTCAATAACATGGTACAGACTACAACTTTATTAATACATCATAAAAACTGTGAGTTTAAATACAAATATTGTCTTCTAGACAATATCCATACCCAAATAAATCCTCATCACAATTATTGATACATTATTTTACAAAAATGGTGAGGACTACTAAACAACTTCTAGAATTATCATTCCATACCCCAACTAGTACTCACTACATTCTCGCCTCCTGAGAAGAAAAATAGAACAAAAAAGAAAAGGGTGAGCTCAACTAGCCCAGTAAAGAATATTATGACTAAGATTATATAGAACAAATTATCGTTAGTCTTCAACAGGGTAAAAAATCTGATAAAATACAATGACAACAAGTTTCGGATCAATATTCGCAATGAAATAATAATTCATAGAAGAGTTACGTAGAGAATGAAATCTACTATTATCTATGAATTTAAAAGTCCATCGTCAATATTTTATCCACAGTAACATCAATCAATATTCATCTTGAATCAAATTTTCATCTTTGCACTACTAAAAGCCAAAGATATTCATTAATCGGCCATGTTCATCTCAACACTGCTCATCTTTACACTACGGCCAAAGATATTCATTAAAAATCATTTATCTTTGTACATGTGCCAAAGATATTCAATAATATCATCATTTAGGGTGAGGATGATGAAAAATATTTTAAAAAATCGAATCCGGTGAAACAAAAGAACAAAGTATTATGGATTCGTATTTTTTAAACAATCTGAGTTCAAAATACTTCATAAATAATCATAGTGAAGTAAAATTCAAGAATGAACAAAACATGGATACAATCAAAGCTAGTATCCACAATAGATATTTTGGACAAAACGAAAATTTAATTTTTTTACGTGAATAAGGCAAAGTGATTCGTAAATAGTGTAAGATACATTGAATAAGGTCGTAGATACGTGAATAAGAACTCCCGATTACACTAAAAGTTCCAAATTTGATTAAAAGTTCAAACCAATATTTGAAGATACCGATATTGAAGAAAATAATATCATTTAAAAATAAAATAACATCCCTTACCTCGAAAAGATAAGACTTTAGTTGAAACAAGGATATAGGCTATGACTTGAACTTGCAATCAGATAAAGCAACACTCAAAGTATTAAAATATTCACAAGAATACGCTCAATATATTGAGAGAGAAAGAGAGAGAAATCTTTAGTTTCTGGTGTGATTTTCAATTCTAACCTAAGCACCCTATTTATAGGAAAATGCTAAGAACACCAAAGTAGAAAATTTAATATAATATTATTATATTTACAAAATTGTCAAGCCCACCTCTTGAATCTGAATTCAGCCACCTTGCACATGTTTAATGCAGCCCACCAAGCAAAAAAAACATTTTTGTAATTAAAAATAATTAAAATTTTCAAAAATCAATTATTTCGAAACTACGAAACTTCAATAATTCATAATAAATAGTTCTTTTATCAGAAAAATTCAAACCACATGTTCTTTCCATAGGAAATTTCATTCTCTACAACTTTACAGAAGAAAGTTTTTCCAAATTCTAAACAAAAATTGATCGAAATTCACAAACGGGCAATTTTACAGGTTATAATCAAATTTCAATCAAGAATTGGGGTCTACCGACACACAAAATATGTGTTAATCATTTAATGCCACAAAAATACTCTTCCTCCTCATATACTCATATATCCCACATTCATTGTAAAAATATCACCATTATTAAAATAATATATTTAAATGAATTATTTTATCAGAAAAAGATAAAATATTAATTTTCAACAATTGTCACATTAAAAAATTTTCTCCATCTATATCCGCATAAAATCAATATTTTCCTCATCATATAAATCAATAATTAATTATTCACATATAATATTACGTAATCACATTATCGATAACCGCGAGCCACAGAAAAGAGGGGTTTTCCAATAAGGATCTCTCCTTCACCTAGCGCAATTAGATGACCAAACCTCTCCTGTATGTAACTTTCTAGACATTGCCAATAATGTTATCTAATAATATTATTCGGATAATATGAATTATTGTCAGATAATAGAAAATCGCGTGCAATGACAATTATTAAAACAAAAAGAATATAAAATATCAACGCAAAGCAATTATTGAATCAATAAAATAAAATATCGATAAAGAATTACTATAACAATTATTGAGTAAAGGCCTTCACGTAAGAATCAATAATTCGTGCAATACCGCAGCACCTTGTGTTTTTAACCAATTAAGGTATTTTAACAAGATAATCTGTAATAACTACGTCGTTATTTATAAACAACTTATACTTGTCGCTTTCTTCATCCAATCGCTTTCCAGTTATGGGGCCCACATAAGGTTAAGCCTTCGCATTTAATATTCCCGACAAAGAAAAATATTCCATGACCAAACGAATATTCCCGTCAACAATGAATATTTTAAACCACTTCATTGTTTGAAATAATTAGCATTTTACCCATAACTTACCACATTAATCAAATCAACCCTTACTATTTCAAGATAATAAATAGAAGAAATTTAATTTCATTAAATAATAAGTTGGGGTCTTACAACCTCCCCTCCTTATGAAATTTCGTCATCGAAATTGACGTACGTACCTGGTGTTTCGAAAAGGTGGGGATACCTCGCTTTCATTTCCGTTTCCAACTCCCAGGTTATTTCATCTATAGCATGGTTCCTCCACAAAACTTTAACTTGTGGTATAACCTTTGTGCGTAGGACATGCTCCTTCCTATCCAAGATCTTGACATGTACCTCTTTATACGTTAAGTCTTCGGCTATCTCGTCTGGTTCTAACTCAATAACGTGGTTCGGATCTTTCACATACTTACGAAGCACAGATATGTGAAACACATTATGAACACGAGACATACTTGGAAGTAACGCGAGTTTATAGGCTACATTACCTACTCGATCAAGAATTTGAAATGGACCAATAAATCGTAGATTGAGCTTTCCTCTCTTCCCAAATCTTGTAACTCCCTTCCATGGAGCAACTCGTAACAATACATGATCCCCAATACTAAATTCCACGTCCTTTCGATGAAGATCCACATAACTCTTTTGTCGATCCTGTGCCGTTTGTATACGTTGTCGAATCATTTGGATCTTTTCTGTAGTCATACGTACCAAATCGGGTCCCAACAATGTTGTTTCACCCACCTCATCCCAATATATTGGAGAGCGACACTTTCGTCCATACAATGCTTCAAATGGGGCCACACCTATACTTTCCTGATAACTGTTGTTGTAGGAGAATTCCACCAATGGTAAATACTTATCCCAACTCCTTTTGAAGTCTAGGACACAGAGTCTTAATAGATCTTCAAGAGTTTGAATAGTCCTCTCTGATTGTCCGTCCGCTTTGAGGATGGTATGCCGAATCAAACGTAAATCCGTGTTCCTTAGCTTTTTTTTGCAAGCTAACCCAAAATCTTGAAGTGAATCTTGGGTCACGATCTGAAACTATGGATACTGGCATGCCATGCAATCTCACAATCTCATTTACATACATATGAGCAAGACGTTCAAGGGAATAAGTCTCCCGTATCGGCAAGAAATGAGCAGACTTGGTTAATCTATCAACAATAACCCATATAGCATTTATGCCTTGAAAAACCGTGGGAAGACCTGTAACAAAATCCATGGTAATATGTTCCCACTTCTATTTCGGAATCTCAAGTGGTTGCAATGGATCCTTAGGTACTTGATGCTCCGCCTTTACACGTTGACAAGTTAAACACGTTGAGATAAACTTTGTAATCTCTCTCTTCATATTGTTCCACCAAAATGTATGTCGAAGATCACGATACATTTTGGTACTTCCAGGATGGATCGCAAATGGTGTATTGTGTGCCTCCATCATAATCTTGTACTTCAAATCAGAGTCGTTAGGAACACAAAGTCTGGAGTGGACCCAAAGTATTCCTTATTCATCAATTCTTGCTTCTGGAATAGCACATTCTTTCACTTTTTTCTTCATATGTATCAGCTCCGGGTCTGTGGCTTGAGCAACCTTAACTTTTTCTTTTAAAGTTGGCTCTATGTATATACTTGACATCATCGCACTCGTTCCTGCATATGATCTTCTACTCAATGCGTCAGCTACCACGTTCACTTTTCCAGGATGATATTGAATAGTGTGGTCGTAATCTTTCAACAACTCGAGCCAACGTCGTTGTCGCATGTTGAGTTCCTTTTGAGTGAAGAAATATTTGAGGCTTTTATGGTCTAAATATATCTCCACTTTCTCCCCATATAGATAGTGCCTCCAGATCTTTAAGCATGAAGACGATCGGGCCGCTAACTCTAGATCATGAGTAGGATAATTCTCTCATATTCTTTAAGTTGTCGCGAGGCATAAAGCTATGACTTTCCCACGTTGCATGAGAACACATCCTAACCCTTTGTCTCAAGCATCATTTGTAGATAACAAATCCATCCGAACCGGATGGTATTATTGAAACAGTCCGAAATAAGTCTCCTCTTAAGTTCTTGGAAACTCTTCTCGCATTCCTCGCTTCCAAACGAATTTTGTATCCTTCCGAAGTTAGCCGAGTTAATGGAGTAGCGATTCGAGAAAACCCTTCCACTTAATCTCCGATAATAACCAAACCAGGCCCATAAATCTACGTTTTGGCCACCGACCGGATGCTCCCAACTTTGTATTGCTTCAATCTTCACGGTCGACAGATACTCCATGTTTAGACACCACATGCCCAAGGAATGCTATTTCCTCAAGCCAGAACTCGCATTTCTTCAACTTGGTATATAACTTATTTTCACGAAGCCTTTGGAGTACCAAAACAAATGGTGCTCATGATCATCACGGCTTTTGGAATATATGAGAATGTCATCAATAAAGACAACAACGAACCGATCTAAATAGTCCTTGAATACTCGGTTCATCATATCCATGAAAGCCACAGGAGCATTAGTCAATCCAAAAGACATGACTAAGAATTCATAATGCCGTGCATCGAGTTCTAAAGGCGATCTTTGGAATATCCTCGATTCTAATCTTCAATCGATGATATCCGTAAGCGTAAGATCGATCTTTGAAAAGAATTGTGCTCCTTGAGATCGGGTCAAACAGTCATCAATACGAGGTAAGCGGATACCTATCTCGATGGTAACATGGTTTAATTCTCGATAGTCAATACAAAGTCGCATACTCCCCGTCTTTCCTCTTTCTGAATAAAACAGAGCACCCCAAGGAGATGTACTAGGAAGAATAAAACCGATGTCCAACAACTCTCGTAGTTTGACCTTTAACTCCTCAAGTTCAATAGAAGCCATTCGATATGGGGTTTTAGAAATGGGCCATCTGAGTTCAAGATCAATAAAGAATTCAACTTCACGCGTTCGGGTAGACCAGGAAGTTCTTCAGAAATACGTCGGGAAAATCAATAACAACAAGGAATATTATTCAAATCGACGTGTCTTTATTCAAATCCATAACATGGGCTAAGAAAGCTTGACATTCGCTTTTTCAATAAACGAATAGCTTTATGACTTGATATGACAAATGATTGATTTTAGTGGCTTAGTTGCTTGAATTGCATAACAGTCGGGTTGGTTAGGAATATGAAAACTAACAACCTTATTTAAAACAATCAATTTTGGCATGATGAGTAGTTAACCAATCAATCCCTAAAATCACATCAAAAGCAAGTATCTTTAAAGAGATAAGGTCAATGTGTAAGGTGATAGTGCTAACTTGGATCAAACAAGACTTATAAGCAAACAATGGATGTGATGAAAGTTTCTCCCTAACTGGAGTTTCCACAGATAGTCAAAGTCTAATTTCTCCTGAGTCAAGTTTAAACGTTGAGCACAAGTTAGGAGAAATAAATGAATGGGTAAGACCAGATCTAGTAAGGTATAAACTTCGCAAGAATTTATAAATAGCTTACCCATGATCACCATGTTTGGGTTCCTCGCATTTTGACCAGTCACAACAAACGCTCTTCCAGGAACCGTTGACTTTGACTTTTCTGGGACAGACTTTTGAGTCACCATCCCCGCTGGACTTGGTTTCACTATCGTACAATCTCGAGCGATATGTCCTTCCTTTCCACAATTATAGCATACCTTAAACTGTTGTGGGCGCCAATGATATGTCCCTCTTTCCCGTATTTATAGCATACGACCGGTGGTCGTTCTCCTCCCTTAGAACCAGTTGCTACTGGTGCTGACGTCTTCGCATTGTCATTGTTAAATCTCCTCTTTCTAAAATCTCCCCCCGACTCGTTTCTTCTATTCTCATTGTGATGCCCCCAAAATAAGTATACATCACTCATCTTGAGTCGCCAAATACATGGAACAAAATTCAAATACAAACTAATAATACAGCAGTCGTATAAAATACGACAAAATACATGCTGTGAGTTTAAATACAAATATTGTCTTCTAGACAATATTCATTCTCAAATAGAGTCCGCATTACATTTATTATCACACTATTTAACAGAATAGTGAGGACTACTAAGACACCATCTCGGACCATCACTCCGTTCCCCGACTAGTTAAGCTACGTTCTCATTTCCCAAGAGAAACGGTGAAAAGGGTGAGCTCAACTAGCCCAAGAAGAAATATTATGACTAAGATAATGCAGAAAAAATTATCATTATTCCTCAACAGTGTTAAACTGATAAAATACAATAGACATCAAGTTTAACTACAGCGGAACATGCAATCCATTAAAAGAGTCAAGTGGAGAATAAAATCTATTATCTTTTATGATTTAAAAGGTTTTCATCACTTTTATTCTTTGAGACTCAAATTTAATAAATAATCCACACCATCCCCGCAGACTACTACCAAGGATATTCATTGTGGTCACGACCATAAATTATCCATGCACTACGGGCCAAGGATATTTGTGTATTCATCAATGGTCATGATCATGCCAACAATCATCCATCAATGCACTTTCGCCAACGAGGACTTTTACCACATCTTTTGTAACATTACTGGCCATGATTACAACCGAATAATCCTCGATCATAATCATACCAAGTCCATCTATGCACTACACGTGCCACAGATGACTTTCAAAAAAAATATAAACATGAGGATGATGACAATGATATAAGAGTTTAATAAAACAAGTTCAAGAATTAATTTATTCAGGAACTAATAACGTCCAAATTGTCAACATGATGCTGCTTTGTAGAGTAAAATTCAAGAATGCTCAGAAGAATATTTCCATGAAAAATACTGGATGAAGCCCAAATATCAAGGATATTCCACTAATTTCATGGAGTATAGAAGTCAAAATTTTAACCAACTAAGTATAATAACGAATTGAATAATAAAAGAAATCACTATGACATGCGATGATCAGATGTATATGACAAAAGTTATTCCAATGAGAATAATAATAAACGGAACCAGTCGGTGAAATTCACCTGCAACAGGATGTTCCAATGAGAATAATAAGTGTGAAATAATAAATAATAGAATCCGTGTCCCCGGCGTAAAACGCTTGCAGACAAGATATTAAACTGTAATAATAAAGGCGGAATGATAAATAATGGAACTGTGTTAGGTGTAAAACACACGCAGACGAGGATATTCCAATGAGAATAATAAATAAAAGGCGGAACCAGTCCGAGTGTAAAACACACGTATGAGGATATTCCAAATGTAATAATAAAGACGGAATAATAGAAGAATGTCACCAAGTATAGGGTAGACCGCGTATACAGGTTATTCCAACAGAATAATAAGAAATGGAATAACAACAGTTATCTTCATGAATAAGAAAGAATAACACCCCTTACCGTAAAAGAACTAGATATAAGAGTAGGGAAGTAGCAGAATACTTTTCTATAGTTTCTCTATAATTTCTCTCTCTGGAGTTTCAGTGAATTTGTAAGAAATAATGAAGAAATGAGCTTCTATTTATAGGAGAATGGAAGTGTACTGTTCATGGCTGAAATTATTTGCATAATACGAATCTTCAATTTTTCAATCAACCAAACATTAAAATATAATATATATATATATATACACACATGTTTTCAAAATATTTTTATCAATATAATAAATACACCACTTAATTTTTCTCCCCCATAACCAACATCAATCCCCCACCCACCCAATAATCAAATTCACTACACTTTTACACATCACTATCACACTACTACTTTTCCACCATTTCCCACTCACAAACACATCACACACCTATCACTTTCACATATCATTTTCTTCCACTATATACTCAAAACACACATATACTTCCATAATGATACTCTTCTATTTTCAAAATCATTTCCCAACACATATGGGTTCTTACACGTGGGCCCCTACATATGGGCCCCACCTTTAAGAAATTTTCTACCGATTATTTTGAAAAATGGGTAAATAGAATCCATAAAATAAGCAAAATTTCATAAAAATCACCTTAATAATTTAACAACATTTATCATCTTTATTATAATTCACAATATTAATCGACTGTGTCGCTCCCTGTGAAAGAGGGCTTTCAATAAGGATTTTTCCCTATCGCGCGCAATTAATTAGGTGACCAAACCTCTCTCATGGCGAGAACTTCTGACATCGTTAATATTGCAATTTATAATATTAATAACTGTCATTTCAATTATTGATTTAATAATATATAAAATATCGACAATAATTGAATCAAATAACGTGAGATACTACGTCAACAATTACTATAGCAATAATTGAACAAAAGCGGAAGTGACTTCTCACGTAAGCATTAATAATCAATCTTTGTGTATTCTTATGCAACCACGCCAGACATCGTACTTTTTACTACCGAAAGTAGTTCAACAAGATAATTCAGTAAAACTTTCGCCGTTATTTTCAATAAAATATTTTTGTCGTTTTCTCAATCCGGATAATAATTTTACATTTGTAGGGTCCACTAATGATTGTCTTGCCGTCATTTAATATTCCCCGATACAAAGAATATTCCCTGACCAATCGAATATAATACAACAACTTGCATACTTTGTAAAATTTATAAATAATACCCACAACTATAACATTATATCAAATCCACACCATAATATTCAAAAAAATATTTCGAGAAATTTAAATCTTTATTTATAAAATCTGGGGTCTCACACTCATGGCCATGATTACCACCAGAGTGGTTACCATTTTTTGTCAAATTTTTCTTTCTCCATTGGTTATCATTGTTTTGTTGATCGCTTTATCTCCCAGATGATCCTCGGTTGTGGTCCCTCGGTTGAACGTACTCGTTATCTCGCTTTAATAATTGAGCCACGATGACAACATCCGAATAGAGAGAAAATTTATGAAAATGAGATATCGACGTATCTTAGGGTTTCAAACCTCTCGTAAACATCCGCGTTACACGTTCCTCATTCTCCACCAAATGAGGTGCGAACACGGATAACTCCATGAACTTTGCCTCGTCTTTGGGACACCGCCATGTTATTATTCGCTTCAGCCTAATAAACTCCACTTCCTTCATATGATGAATACTTTCGTGAAAGTACTTGTCATTAAACAATTTCAAACGCTCCCAAGACACGCCGAGTGCATATTTGGATGGGTACGCTTCATGATTCCCACCAATAATCTCGCCTCATTACGGAACATAAAGGTGGCGAATGGAACCTATTGTTTCTCCCGCATCCCAAGACATCGAATATCTTGGTAATTTATTTAACCCACGCTCGCCTTTAATCGATCCGCTTTCCCTGTAACTCGGTGGTCCCAACTCGAATCGCTAACTTGGATAAACCGTGTGTTATTATCATTTCTCTCGTATTTTGAACACGAAGTCTCCTCATTCGATTTTGCATGAACCGCAAAAAGCTTCTAAACATTGCGTCGTTCATCGTCGATCGGTGGTGTTGTTCACGGGAGGAACATTGCAAGCTTCACAGACGTTCTCCTCATTGGTGAGTACATACATCTCCACGGCCTCATTTACTCCAATCGTTAACGTTCTCGGTTGCATATTCTTAAATCCGCCATAAAACAAGGGTTAATTAAGCAGATTAACAAATCACATAATACCCTTATACTATGACCAACCAACAAATAAGCTTAGGTAGACACACTAAAGTGAAGGATTTATTCGCTCTCCCTCCTAGTTCTATTCCCCGATCTCCGCTTGGAGATCATATCCCTAAACTCGATACCAACCATGACGCCCCCCAAAATAGGTATACATCACCCATTTTAGGTCGTCAATAACATGGTATGTAAACAACTACAACTTTATTAATACATCATAAAAGCGTGAGTTTAAATACAAATATTGTCTTCAGACAATATCCATATCCAAATAAATCCTCATCACAATTATTGATATATTATTTTACAAAATGGTGAGGACTACTAAACTACTTCTAGAATCATCATTCCATACCCGACTAAGACTTTCGCTACATTCTCCTCCCGAGAAGAAAAATAGAACAAAAAGGAAAAGGGTGAGCTCAACTAGCCCAAAGAAGAATATTATGACTAAGATAATATAGAACAAATTATCGTTAGTCTTCAACAGGAAAAAATCTAATAAAATACAATAGACAACAAGTTTCAGATCAATATTCGCAGCGGAAATAATAATTTATAGAAGAGTTACGTAGAGAATGAAATCTACTATTATCTATGAATTTAAAAGTCCATCGTCAATATTTTATCCCTGTAACATCAATCAATATTCATCTTGAATCAAATTTTCATCTTTGCACTACAGGCCAAAGATATTCATCAGTCGGTCATGTTCATCTCAACACTGCTCATCTTTGAACTACGGGCCAAAGATATTCATTATAAAATCATTTATCTTGCACCACTACAGCCAAAGATATTCAATAATATCATCATTTAGATCGAGGATGATGAAAATATTTTAAAGAAAACGAATCCAATTGAAACAAAAGAACAAGTATTATGGATTCGTACTTTAAATAATCTGAGTTCAAAATACTTCATAAATAATCATAGTGAAGTAAAATTCAAGAATGATCAAAACATAGATACAATCAAAGCTAGTATCCACAATAGATATTTTGGACAAAAACAAAAATTTAATTTTTCGTGAATAAGGTCGATTCGTGAATAAGGTCATATACTTGAATATAGTCAGATACGTGAATAAGAACCCCACACTAAAAGTTCTAAATTTGATTAAAAGTTCAAACCAATATTTCGCATAATGATATTGAAGAAAATAATATCATTTAAAAAAAAATAACATCCTTACCTCAAAAAAGATAAGATTTTAATGAAACAGGATATAAGGCTATGACTTGAACTTGCAATCAGATAAAGAACACTCAAAGTATTAAAATACTCACAAGAATACGCCAATATATTGAGAGAGAAAGAGAGAAATCTTTAGTTTCGGTGTGATTTTCAATTCTAACCCAAGCACCCTATTTATAGGAAAATGTTTAGAACACCAAAGGTAAAATTTAATATAATATTATTATATTTACAAAATTGTCAAGCCCACCTCTTGAATCAATTCAAACCACCTTGCACATGTTTAATGCAAATTTACCAAGCAAAAAAAAAAATGTTTTTGTAATTAAAAATAATTAAAACTTTCAAAAAATCAATTATTTTAACTACTTAAACTTTAATAATTCATAATAAATAGCTCTTTTATCAAAAAAATTCAAACCACATGTCCTTTCCATAGGAAATTTCATTCTCTACAACTTTACAGAAGAAAGTTTTTCCAAATTCTAAACAAAAATTGATCGAAATTCACAAACAGCAATTTTACAAAGTTATAATCAAATTTCAATCAAGAATTGGGTCTCACCGACACACAAAATATGTGTTAATCATTTAATGCCACAAAAATACTCTTCCTCCTCATATACTCATATATCCCACATTCATTGTAAAAATATCACCATTATTAAAATAATATATTTAAATGAATTATTTTATCAGAAAAAGATAAAATATTAATTTTCAACAATTGTCACATTAAAAAATTTTCTCCATCTATATCCGCATAAAATCAATATTTTCCTCATCATATAAATCAATAATTAATTATTCACATATAATATTACGTAATCACATTATCGACAACGTGCAGCTTCACAGGAAAGAGGGTTTTTTCAATAAGGATCTCTCCTCATCTTGGCCAAGCAATTAGATGACCAAACCTCTCCTTAGATGTAACTTTCTAGACATCGCCAATAATGTTATCTAATAATATTATTCAGATAATATGAATTATTGTCTCGATAATAGAAAATACCGTAAATGACAATTATTAAAACAACAAGAATATAAAATATCAACGCAAAGAATTATTGAATCAATAAAATAAAATACTAAATAAAGAATTATCGTAATAATTATTGAGAAAGGCCTTCACGTAAGAATCAATAATTCGTGCAATACCATGTATCTCATTGTGTTTTAAACCACCGGTATTTTAACAATATTAATTCAGAATAACTATGCCGTTATTTATAAACAACTTATACTTGTCGTTTTCTTCATTCAATCGTCACATTATGGGGCCCACACAAGGTCGCTACGTCGCACGAATATTCCCGATAGTAAAAATATTCCATGACCAAACGAATATTCCCCGTCAACAATGAATATTTTAAAACCACTTTTGCTTGTTTGAAATAATCACGATTTTACCCATAACTTACCACATTAATCAAATCAACCCTTACTATTTCAAGATAATAAATAGAGGAAATTTAATTTCATTAAATAATAAGTTGGGGTCTTACAGTTATTTGTTATTGTTGAGCTGCTAAGATGACATTCAACTTGTTTATCCTCTGGTACTTAGCAGCTTCTGGTGATCATGTGGTATTCAGCTTGATAGTAGATCATAATTGATGGACTGCTAAGATGTACGTTAAGTTTGAGTTCTTTTTGTTCTTAGTAGTCTGACTTATCCCTTGGTGCTGCTGATCTTTTTTGTTGATGTTTGTCTTCATCTGATATTCTAAATTGCACACTATCACTATTGATGTATTGCTAAGTCTCAGAGATATCACTGACTTCTTCCGGTCCTTGCATGACCCTTCAACACTTTGGTTGTCTTGTGCATGATTTCGGCTCAGATCATCTTCTTCTTCAAATTTCGTGAGTGTTCATGGTGAATCGTAGAGTGACTCAAGTATTATGCTTTCTGATTTGCCACTCTAGTTGTTGTTTTCTTGGCCTTCCGACTCTCAGTACAGATGTCACTTTGTTGTCATACTCCTTTGTATTGAGTGAAGCTTTTTCATTGTAAGACTCTCATTAGTTGTGCTTCACTCTTCTGTGGTGGTATCACTCTCACTAAGACTTTTTCTCTGTTAAGCGCTCTATATGACTTACTTTATCTCAAGTCAATAACTCTATCTTTTTTGAAGCTTCGGCTCTTTATAGATTCATCTATCATCTTCCCATTGAAACATAACCGTTGGGAGTCTTCGGTTGAAGAGCTTTCTTTGGAGCATTTAATGCTTTAGATATTCTGAAATCTTTGATGTAGACATATTGGGTTGATGTGACAACTTCTTTTTGACTTACCTGACACATCAGTCTGCTTTACCACCTAACACTTCTGAAACGTCACTTTCAGCGGACTAGTAAGTAGTCACCCTTTTCTTTTATTTCCTCGATTTACATCAAGGAAGTTTGGAGAGTATATCGGGATCCTCAATTCACAATGTTCGAATGTCAGTCTTCTTTGTTTAGACATTCTCACTCATTAGACAAATACCCTCTACAATTCTGATGTTGACCTTTATGAACTCTACGATTCTTGGTCGTAGCTTGTTTGTGGAAATCGTAGGGTGACTTGACCTTGACATCTCTTATGATTTTGAGAGTACTCAACGTTGTACCATCTTGTAATTATCTATTGTAGTTTGGTCTACGATCATGCTTGGTTTGCTTTGCTTCAGGAACTAGTAAGTTGATTGACTGCGTTGACATTTGTTTGCATACCCCTTTTGATTAGTTATGCTAAACTTCCTTAACTTTCAGCCTCGTGATCTCTTGATCATACTTTATGGTGAGGCTGAGCATAGAAAATTCTCTTCGTCTGTCCTTTATATGTTTACCCTTGTTTCTGTAGGTGCTTTATTAGACTCTTCTGCTAATTTGCAGACACTACGATCGTTGTAGCCAACACTACGATCGTTATTTTCTGATGAGCACTTGTAGGATACTTCTTCTAAATGAATTTTCACTTCTCAATCAGCCTTGTTGATAGAGTTGGTGCTTTGATTTTCTATTTACTTGCATGGCATTCAGAGAATATTTTCTGATATTCTTCAAGTAGACTGTAATATAAAACTTGAATGTTCTTACTAGGGGTGAGCATGGTGTAGTTTGCTTCAAATCGCATATGAAACCGCTTAGGTGCGATTTGATAAATCCAAAACCGCACATGAAACCATTTGTGATTGGTGTTGTACAGTTTTGAACCGTGCAGTTTGGTTTCATTTTGTGCTATTTCGGTTCCAAAACCAATTGAAATAACAAACCCGTAACATAGTTCGCAAAATCATCCAAGCAAACGTATTACGCAGTGAACACAATTATAGAGATAATTTAGCAAAATAGTTCCAGACATCAATAATTATATGGTTAATTAGTACTATGTTATCACATTTAATTTAAGAAAAACCAAGCCACTCTTAATTTGCAAACATAATTGATACTATTTATTTTTCATTCAACACTGCAATATCTGTCTTATAACATAAAATGAGGAGAATATTTTATAATAGAGAAATTATATATACTTGAAGCGAATTTGAGAAAACATGAAGATTATTTGGTGCAGTTTCGATTTTATGCGTACGGTTTTGATTAGTAACCAAACCAAAACCGTAAATTTAGTTTTCTAACCCACCTAAAACTGCTATATACACCGGAACCGTTGGTGCGGTTTGTACGATTTTTGGTGATGTTTCGGTTTTAATTTGGTTTATTGCTCAGCCCTAACTCTTACCAGAGGATGAGATCTATGCATACACTTCAGGATTGCTCATCTATTGAGAATCGTAAAGTGCTCTACGATTATGCCTTAGCTATGTAAGCACTTGGCTGACTACGAATTTAGCTCTAGTTCTGCAGACTACGATTCTAATTGGTGACGACTTATACACTTCACGATTTCGAGTAAAACCTACGATTCTTGTTTTAGCTCGACAGGAGCTCGACAGACAGTTTTTATGATTCTGAGTGTGGTCTACGATTCTGTTTTGATAGACTACAATTATGCCTTACTTTCTTGGCAGACTATAGTGACTGATGCAGTGCTCTTCAATCAGACATACCTATCTATTACACTTTATAAGATCAACTTAACAAGTTTGATATTTCTATTCATAGTCTTTGTACATCATGATCTTTTGAAGGACTTTTACAAAACTATTTATTCATATTAGATCAACCTAACATATTTGATCATTTCAATCTAAGTCCTTGTCCATATTGTCTATCATCTATTAAGGACTTTACAGCTTTTATCAATGCATACATCTTTGCATATTCATTCATTAACTTCATCATCTAATTATATAAATAAGGAATAATATTTACATGCATATTCCTTACATGCTATAATATTCTTAGTAATAATATGTTGTAATAATTTATAGGCTACTCTACCATATTACAACATATTGTTTCTAAGAATAGCTCAATCATATTACAATATATTGTTAACAAAGATTATATTATAGTAATATTACAATCATAATACAAAGAGTTAGAAACATTATAGGCTACTTTATCAACATGGTGCGATTTCAGTTTTATGTGTGCGGTTTTGGCTAGTAACCAAATCGGAACCGTAAATTTAGTTTTTCAATCCACCTAAAACCATCACATACGCCAGAACTGTTGGTGCGATTTGTGCAATTTTTGATACGGTTTCGTTTTTAATTTGGTTCCTTACTCAGCCCTATTCAGCTCGCTATCTGTCTCCCCGCACCATGTTAGAGAGAGAAAGTGAAGGCTGATTTCTAAAAAAACAAATTAGTTAGCATAGGCCTGTTCGAGAACTCCTTATTTTGAATGACTTATAAGTTAAAATATAAGTTGACTTATAAGTTGTGACTTGTAAGTAAAAGTGTACGACATTAATTTTGACTTATAAGTTAAAAACTAAGTTAAAACAAGTTATGAATGTGTTCGATTTATAATGACTTATAAGTTAAAATAATGTGAAGATTACTAAAAAAGACATTAATAAAAAGAGTGACAAAATAAAAGATGGGCAAAATAGACATTATATTTGGTCAAATTAATTTATTTTAAAATAATTTATATAAGTCATTTTAAAATAAATAACAAATAATTACTTATTTTTTTTATTTAAAAACCAACTTATAAATTAAAAAATAAGTAGCTGCCAAATATCTCTATGCCCTTTCTTGTCTCCCCATCCGTATACTCTCATCACATCTGATTTTAAAGTTAGGGTTTTTCTTTCCGTTCATATATTTTCAACCCCTTTGATATTAGGTGAAATGTGTTAGTGGGCAAGATTTGTATTTTGTGATAATAATGGTGGACTAATTTTGATGGATTATGCTTCTTCTTTTTTTAAGTTTAATAAAGTTGGAATTATTTGCTTAACAAACAAAACTGATGCTCATGACTCTATTTTAATACTTTTGGGTTTTGTTTATATGAAGTGAGTTGAATCTAAAAAGTGGTCCTTACTAAGCTTTATTTGTGATTCTGGTAATTAAAGAGATGTAATGAAGTTTAATTTTGGGCTATATGTGTTATATTTTAATTAGTGCTTGCTTTTGCTATAAATGTATGTACTTGGTGTGGCAGATTTGATGATTCGTTGATTTTATATTTTCAGGATTGAATTAAATAGAGATTAGTATCTGAGATTGTTGGGTTTTGTTAAAGAAGATGGCTGTATTGCGGGGTGGCAAAGTGGAGAAAAAGGATAAAGCTTGTTTGCCTAAGGGTGGCGAGGTTATGGTGAGAAAATCAGTTTTTGGGAGATTTACGGATTCGGAAATGTTGTCCCAGCTAAAAGCACTTGCTCTGAATCACTGTGAATCTGGAGTGTCCCGAGATTCAATCAGACCGTTGTGGAATCAAACTCTTCAAGTACGGAAAGTCATGGCTCTGGGTGATACTGAATTTCCTCGGGTAAGCTCATAATAGTATGCCTGATTTCTGCTATCATCTTTTGCCTACTTGATGAACTTGTAACTGCTTTGTTTAACTGAGTGGAACTCAGAAATTTTAGTAATAGTTGAACAGCTTTAATATGCTAGTCCATGGTAAAATTTGACCATGTATATCTCTTCTTTGTAGGCTTCTGCCTTGTATTGCCATCCCGTTTTATCATCTTTATATGTCTTTGTCATTATTTTCCTCCCAACTCGAGTGTGGTTTGACCACACAATGATAAGTAGCCCTCCCTGAGTACGAACTTCTCACCCATATGAGACAATCATCATTTCTAGGTGGGTGGATCCTTTATGGTAGGCCTACCCTTTATTCATCCTACTTCTTTATTTGATTGATCAAAATGTCTTGCCACCTGTAGTATTCTGTTGGCAAAATTTTTCTTGTGCATCAACTTATTGTAATACTTGGGTGTTGCAAATGTGCTCCTTGTATTATATGTTTTGTCTTGATAACTAGTTAAGAATAGGTATGTTTTGTCCAAGGATTTAGTGTCTGATTCATATATGAGCGACGAAGCAAAAATTATATCCCAAGAACACAACCTAAAAACGAGAGACATTTCGAGTGTTCTAAAAATTCCCCCCTAAGGGGAATGAATCTGAATCTGAATCTGAGCTGAATCTGAATTTAAATGAAAAAAGTTGTTTGATAATTAAAATGTATGAAACTTCTGAATGACAGAATTTTATTATTTTACCCATTTGAAAAAATTCAAAGTTGTTGTAAATTTATTTAATATTACTTAATATAATAGTTAATAATTTTTTTTTATAATTTTATATTTTTTATAATTTTTTTTACTTTATTCAGCTGCTCATTCAGCCAAAAAAATCAGACTTATCCATTTAGCTCAATCATCTGACCGATTCAGCCATTCAGACGAATTTTTTGCAAAACAAATACACTTAATGGTTGACCGATTCAGTCATTCAACCATTCAAATGTATTCAGTCCTAAACAAACAGCCCCTAAGTCCGATTAATCCATGTCTAGGCGCTAGACAGTCTTATACCGCCTCGATTTGGCTAGGCGCCTAGGCCCCTGCCTAAACAAAATTAGACCTCTACAATAATCAAAATGAATTTGTTAAGCATTAAAAAATTATTTTTTTAATAATGTTTCATGTAAAATTTTAAAACATTATATCTACTCTATGATTTGTATAGTATAATAAGTATGTATAGTAAAAAAAATAAAATAAATGAGACCACTTAAGAAAATGCAAAATCAGTCAAGGGAAACGTCTACGCACCGCGTAGGCGATGCCTAGGTCCACCTAACGATTTTTATAACACTGGACATTAAACAAATTGATACTACTTCCGTCCTCAAAAGGATGACTAAAGGTAAAAAAATGATGAGATAAAATACATAAAATGAAGGGTAAGTATATCATTTAGTGAGTCCATTAGTATAAAAAATAAAAGTGTTCGTCACTTTAAATAATCTTGTGAAGTCACTAAAGATAAAATTGAAACTTTTTTCTCTCTTTCTTCTACTTTTACTTTTTTTAATATATGTGAAAAATGTACTTTGTTCTTTCTTTTTTGGATGGAGGTAGTATATGATTATTAACAACTGTAACGACCCGAGTCATGACAAGTTATTGGTACTCTTGATAGTAGACTTAAGACCATATATATATATATATATATATATATATATATATATATATATATATGGACTGATCTATAACTAATGTTGTCAAATTAAGATTATCCTTACAACAGATCGTGAGCGTCCATCCGATGATCTAACGGTTTAATAGAGCTATCGTTCGCAATTTAGTTTTCAATATTCTGCAGTTTAATATTGCGAACAAGACAAATGTCCAAAATATCCCTCCTTATACGAGTTCCCGTCCGCAGTATTAAACTGCGGAACCAAAAAAACTTAAAAAAAAATTGGCATCCGCAATATTAAAATTGGCAGACTTCCTTCACTCCTTTTCTTTTCCATTCTCTCTCCTCCCCTTACTCCTATTATTCACCCAATCTCTAATTCAATCACTGTGAATTTACAAACTCATCGCGGTTCAGTTCTCCATCAAGGTTGATATCGCAATCTTGCATAGGACAAACCATTCTGCATATCTCAGAGCCGTGAAGAACTATAGACATGAAGATTAGGAAAGGTCTGTTGCACACAAAATTATGTCAAAAATGGAACACATAAAATCATAAATTGAACCAAAGCACTCAAATTATAGTGGTTATACTACTCCACACCAGAAGAAGGGAGGGTGGGGGGATGCAATTAGTTTTCCATTTGTTCCAAGAAAAAGATATGTAACAATATATGCAAATCTACGACCAAAACCAAGAGGGAGAATTACTTCAAAATAAGCTCCGGCTAACTATAAAGCCTTGTGAAGGAAATCTTGGATTTCAACCAAAATATATTATTAAACCGAAGGCCAATGAAGATATTCCTAATTATCCGTGATTGAATTAGAGATGAGGTGAATGATAAGAGTAAGGGGAGGAGAGAGAATGGAGAAGGAAAGGAATGAAGGAAGAATGTAAAAAATAGTTTTTCAGGCTCCACAGTTTAATATTGTGGATGCCAAATTTTTTTTAAGTTCTTTTGGCTTCGCAGTTTAATAATGCGGATGCCAATTTTTTTTAAAATGTTTTTCAGGATCTGCAGTTTAATACTGCGGACGGGGACTCGTACAAGTAGCGGTATTTTGGACATTTGTCCCGTCCGTAGTATTAAATTACGGAATACTGAAAACTAAACTGCGGACGAGAGCTCTATTAAATCGTTGGATCATCGGATGGACGCTCACGATCTGTTATAAGAATAACCTTAATTTGACAACGTTAACTATGGATCAGTCCATATATATATATATATGTATATATAGTTCAGCCTATCTCACATGTTCTAATATGGAAATGTGGTATTACATTAGCGTTTGTGAATAATATGTGATGTATGTGTACAGCTTCAACTTCATAAGCTTTTATGTATAGTCATTCCCGAAACTAGTCATTGATTATTAAACATTGAATTAAACTATTTGCGTTAAACTCCCTTACAAGATATTTTACACAATGTAGTGATCTAATTATTAAAGATATACCCCCTTCCAGAATAAAAGATCACTTCCCTTTGTATTCTTTAGTAGTAGAATTTTTCTTTAGTCACATAGTTTTTTATTTTTCTGGCTGATTCCATCTTACTTTAGAAAGTTCCTCGACATTAATTAAATACTATTGGAGAGATCTACAAATTTATGACTTCTTTTTCCTAATAGAGGTTTGTGCTGTAAATACAGTTACAACTGTGTACATGTGAACTTCCCCAGACCCTTCATGTCACACCCTTTCATGAAGGACTCTGTAGTCTATCATAAGACTTCACACTATCTTTTAGTAAGGACAAATCTATCTAGCTACAATTTTGGGTCGGTAGCGAAGGTGGTGTAGTATGACTCTTTATTGCTGAAAAATGTGTAAGTCAGCTTCATACCATTAGCTACCGCAGAGTTTCAAATGCTTTCATCAGCCTCATTCTCCATAGCCAAAACCCCGTGAAACTTTCTAAACCACCACTAGTTTGTCCGACATGGCGACATGCCCATTTGAATCTCCTCCTATAATTATCTCTTTGAACGGTATCCCCCATACTACCTCCTCTAAATCATCCTAAAATTGTCTTTTATTTGACAAATGTAATCATATCATTTTCCAACTACTAAATTTACTTGTATGATCCTATCACCTTTTCTTTTAACATTGATCAACCCATCTATTAATCTCTTTTTTGTCATAAATCATAATCCCTACTTCATTAATTATTTCTCTGTACCTGTGTACCATAACTTGAAACCCGAACTCTCCACTTCTTTAGATTTTTCTCTCACTCAGTCTCTTGAAGAAATGCCGTACTCACCTTCTCCTGATCAGGGTATCTGCTAACTCCCTCAACTTACCTCTTAGACAGCCTATATTCCAACTTCCTAAGTGAATACCCGTCCCTTGGACTATCTTCCTTGCTCCACACTTGCCTATTAAAGTGTGAGGACCCTTGCTCATTGCTTACCACATCCGGGCACCAATGTGGCGCATCACTATGGGAGTAACGTTCCAAGACTAACTTCCTTGTCTCTCGCACCCGTCTATCAAAATGCATGTGCGCGTAAAGCATTTGATAATTCTTTTTTGAAATGAAAATAGTATTTCTATTGTCTGAAGTGAGTTAATTGCTAATAACTTGTTCATCATCCTTTCTAATATCTAGATCTACCTTTGTTTTTTGTTCATACCAAATGTAAATGAACTTCTTCCCCAAATCTTTCACAGAGAAAGCGAAAACTGCAGCAGTTCCTAAAAGATAAATTCAAATTTGCTGCTGGATTGGCTTCTGGGGCATCTGACCAACAAAATGGCACAAAGTTAAGTAGAGGGCAGATATCTCATGCCTCTTCTGCTTCATGTGTACTTAATATGGTTGATTCTGTTGAAAGTTTGAATGACAGAAATCTTTTGAACTCGCATAGTTCAAGCAGCTTATTGACATTAGAGAATAATTTCCGAAGGCAGCTGTTGTCTTCTGAACTCCCCATTTTGGATAACAACAATGGTTGGGGTCTGCCAAACAAGGATATTTCTCTCTTATTTGACTCTGATGGATCAATCAATGATTCGAACCCGGTTACTCCAGAGCATATGATCCCCCAGGAATCACCATCACTAGATTTAGATGACCTAGTTCACATATCAAACTCCTTTCACTTGGAGGACTCTAAACATGAGCATCTTCACAGACCTAGACGATCAATCAGGTTACTCAACTTCATTGGTGATCATCTTCAGAGAATGGCTGTTCCAATTGGGCCACGTTTCCAGGCTGATGTTCCTGAGTGGAGTGGTTCTCCGGAGAAAGTTTGCATAAATTGTACAAATGGTGATTCTGATAGCTCAAGGTGGTTGGGCACCCAAGTTTGGCCAATTGAGAGGCAAAACATAAAAACTACTGCAAGAGCAGTTGGAAAAGGAAGGCCCAACGGTTGCTCTTGTGCGTCTCCAGGATCCACTGATTGCGTTAAGCGCCATATTCGTGATGAAAGATTATTTATGCAATCTGATCTTGGTCCTGCGTTTTTGAGTTGGAAATTTGATGAAATGGGGGAAGAGGTTTCAAAGTCATGGACATTGAAGGAACAAGAAAGCTTTGAGTTACTTGCGAAAAGAAATCTGCAATCAAGTGGAAAGAAATTCTTGAAGCATGCAATGAAGTGCTTCCCGTCGAAGTGCAAAGAAGACATTTTAAGCTATTATTTTAATGTCTTCGTCTCTAGACACATGAGTCTGCAGACCAGGTCACCATTAAAACAAGCTGACGATGATGTTGATGCTGTGGAGGATGTTTATAATCTGGATTTTCGGAGAAGACAAAACGATAGGAGCAGTCCCGTAGGCAGCTGTAAAGATGTGAAAACTAGATACTTGCGTCGGAGTTGATATCTCTTTGGTACACACAGTAGACTGGTTGAGAAGGCTTGTTCTCTAGTCTGGTTTTGGTGGCAACTTTTTGAATTTCTCAAAATGATATTTCTTAATGCCGGTTGGTTCTAGCTAATTCATGGGGTTGGCAACAGTTAATTTTTGTGGAGTTTCCTTAAATATTTGGGGTGGACTTTATGGAATTCATCACTGGCAATTGATAGTAGTTCATCTCTTCCAGTTCCAGTTTGCAGATGATACACTTGTATACGTATTTTCATTTTGTCTAGCAAAGATCTTGGATTTTATTGTGTTTGTATGCCAAATTTTCTCATCTTCACCTTTGCTCCATCTTTCTGTCTTTTTTTGGGTTTTTGAATTCTCATAATTATTATGAGGCATCTTAATTTATTACGAGGCATGAGCATTAGCATGGAAGAACTGAAGAAGACAATTCTTGTTCATTATTTTATTTATGTAAAAACGAGGAATGGTAAACAAGTACTTGTTTGGCATCACTTCCTCCCTTGAACTATTTTTCAGTTCCCACCAAGGTAAAGCAGAACATTGACAGCTTAATTAATTGGCTTTGGAAGGAAGGTCCTCAGTTTGGAAAGAGAAGATAGATCTTTGACCAGAAAAGCCACAACATTTTTCATGTAGTTATTATACTGTTGCTCAAATCCCATCAGCAAAACAGGGTAAATCAACCCTTAAGCCAGCTGCAATGATTTTTCCCTCAAAAAATCAAACTTTTCCTTTCTCCCATGGCCTATATGGCTTAATACAATTCCGAAAGTTTTTTTGAGCAATGTTTTGTCCTTATTTTTTCAATCCATGTGAAAGCTCCTTGATCAAAATATACTTGCTACCAAAAGTCAAAAAAGTCAAAAGTGAGGGAACATCCCCTACCCCCACCCAAAACCCCCATTATTCTTCTACTTTTTGATACTTTAAACTCTTTCTCTCTCCTTATCCCCCAAAACTCTTTTATTCCAACACTCTCCTTATTCCAAAAAAGATTTTGGTTTAATCATATAAGATACTATAAAGAAAAGGAAAAATTGATGAAAGGAAGCTCAAAATCCAAGGTTATGTTTTGTCCCTCAGCATCATTCACAAATACATCACTTTCCAATTTCCTTGTGCGAGGGAAAACGATAACCGTACAAACTAATATTGTCCATAATATTTCATAATTCCTCATATATTCATCAGATCAAATTAGGTCAAAACCATTTCCAATCCAGTTTGATTTTAACCGAAATTTTGAATAAAACTTGTGAAAATATCGATACTCAAAAAATATATCAATTCACAAGAAAGAAAATAGACCTAAATCAGGTAAAGAAACCAAAAACCAACAGACTGTCCATTCCATTAATTAAAACTACTTGGACATATATTAGATATTCATTATAAACCAATTACCATTACAAGATACGTACAAGATAAAGAACCCCCAATGAAAGAAAATAGAAATGAAATGAAAATTGGAATCAAACTCTTCTGAGATAAGACACTATGGGAATGAAAGGGAAATAGTCATTCTGATTTTTAGCCTTTTGTACAAGTGTTTCTTCACATTTGCACCTTCCCTTGTACTAAAGAAATAAAGCTTCCCGGAATCCACCATCTTCATCCTGCCCAACTAGAACAGGTTCAGATGCTCACAGTAGTATGATCAAAGAAAAAAACAACCCGAGAAATTAGAGATCCTCGGAAGGACACTTACGGTTCTGATGAACCCCTCCAATTCCTTTGATGAGCTGGCATTAATTGCTTTCTTCACTGGCCACCATCAGTACCTGAAGCTCCCAAAGTCCCATTCTTTCCCATACTGAACCTGAACCTAAGCTTCAATCCTGCAACCATGGGTAGTAAATGGTATTTTGTTTAACCTAGAATCTGCTTCATATAAAAGAAGGAAAAGAAAACAAAATACATCAGTGAAGAACAAACACAAAATTTGTTATACACGACATTCAACATGGAGTAATATTAGAAATTGAACTCATTTAGACAACCTAATATGATGAAAATCACTGCCACTGAAAATGGAAGAGTCCAGTCTTCAATTTCCTCGACAGTATCAGATTATAGTAACAAAATGGGGGAAGAATCAGTAAGTTAACATGGATGGTGGTTGACATTGGCTCTTAATGAGGGCACTAACTTCCTACTCTCTCCGTAGATTGGCAAAACAAGCCTCGAGTATGCAGTATCAAAAATTAATTAGTTGGCAACAAGAAACTGGTGTAATGTTGCAAATGAACAAAAACTCGCATCGTGTTTTACCCTTTTCAATCAATTAATATGTGACAATAGCAAGGACTAAGTAACTAGACTCTACATAAGTAGAACCATATTGCAAACAACCAACATGGTGTTTTAGGTAAAATCATTTGAACTAATATCCCGGATTTTAGGTCAAATAGTTTGTAAAATTTTCTTATTAGTAGATTACTTGCTACTCAAAGAAGCATGCTACTTAGAACGCAAGGTAAATTATGCAACCAACAGATAATAATACAGAAACATGTGTGGTTTGGTAACTAAAATGCTATAAAATAACAACAAATCAAAGTACAGGGTAAGGACCTTCGATCTCAGTAGAGTCGCAGGACGCTTCTCGCAATTGAATGGGAGTTACTAGACTTGCTTTTTCCCAATCCACCTCTTCTATTACCTCTCAATGGTGTCAAGTAAAACCGTAAGAGACCATTTTCAATATTGTTAGGCGAGTACCTTGCACTTCGATTCCGCTCCAACACAAACTCATCTTTCTTCTTCTTCCCAGGTCCATTCATTTCAACGCCCGATTTCCTTGTACTACCAAAATGTCCACCCGTATTAGAAGAGTTCCTCCAACTCACACTACTATTACTTCGAAACACCTTCCTATTAAAATCCCCCCTAGCTTCTCCATCACCTTCCCTCCTAAGCTCTTGCCAAGACTCCGACAGCGACCTCTCGACCCCATTTCCTCTACTACTATACCTCTCCTCTTCCTCATCCTTATTCCCTCCTCCACGTGGGTGTATAAGCCCCCATATATTCCAACTCCACCTGCGCGACTTTTTTGACCCTTTCAGCTCCCCAGTATTCCCAATAACTGAAGCATTATCTCTAAACCCTAACTCAAAAGTCTCCGAGCAATCATCTCTCAAAGAATTCGAGTTTGAATGCCTCAAAACTCTATCCCCATTCAAGACCTTTCCTCCATTGACATAATCTATAGTTTCAGGTGACACTTTAGCGTTAGAAACAGCTTTCAAATCATCAATTTCTGCCACCACAGCTGCAGCCGTCTTTCTTATTGAGCTGGACCTATCAAGACTCTTTCTCCTTTTTGATGAAGAATCCAAATAATACTCCCTAGTCTGAGCTGACCCACCGGGTATTTTTTCATCTTCATTGTTGAAATCATTTGCTATCAATGTATCCTCTACCACCAGAATATGAGCATCCGTACGCGAAACATGAACCACCGGAGCATCTTCCACCATGGGCGGAAGCCTGGGGAAAGTCCGGCCAACTAAATAACCATCCCATGATGCTCTAGGCTCATCAAAAGAGTATCTCGGAAAATCAAACGAAATTCGACCTGCATCCAGCGAGAACCTCGGACCCGTGTCGCAAGATCGGCGGCCAAAGCCGTAATCCGCGATCTCCGACTGGGTCTCGCGGAATTGCCTCGAAATGGGCTTCTCCACCGGCAATGAAGCCGAACCAGAACCATCATTTCGGCTTGGTTTCTTAATCTTAGTCTGCTTCCGCATCCATTTCTGCCACTTTTTGCTAAAAACTGAAGCTGCTGACCAGAAATTCATCCCAGAGTGCTTTTTGGGCTGCGAATCGAGATCTATATGATCTTTCATAGTTTTCTCATATAATGCCTCGTTCAAAATTTCTTCACTGGTAGAATTTGTTGTAGTATTTGTTGATAAATTTGGGAGTTCTTCAGAAACCCTAACTTCAGAAATTTCATCGTCTTCGTCCTCTTCTTCTTTGGATTCAAGAACTGGACCGGATACAGAACCACTGGCTACGTTTTGGGTTTCAACGTTGGTAGTTTTGTTATCTTCGTCGAGACTGAAGAGGGTCCAGAGAGTGTTTCTAGCCCTAACGTCGCAGGAGTGGCGTTGGGGTTCGAAGACGCCGGAGAATCCCTCGTTTTTCGAGGCCGAGAACGACTTTGTACGGCGGAGCTCCGGGAAGAAAGAGGGTTTTGTTTTTGTAGTGGGTTTTGAGGATTCGTTGTTGGTAAAGGAGGGAACTATGAAAATTGCTTTAAGGGCAGCCGCGGCGGTTGAGGAGGATGTGGATGGCCAGCGGGAGGAGGAGGAGGCTGCGGATTGATCTAGTGTGTTGAGGCGTTCGCAGAGGCATGAAGGGCAGAAGCCAGTGAACTGCTCTTCTGGATGGCGGTCGCAGCTAAATGAGGACCGGTGGGGCTGCGGTGGTTGTGGCGGCTGTGGCTCGGTTGTGGGATTCATAACCGCCGGTGTTGCTGGTGGAGTGGAATGCGCACTCTGCTCATGTTACAGAGTGTACCTGTTTGTTTAAGTGAGAGAAAGAGAGGCAAGTGTTGGAAAAATGAATGAAAGAAAATCTTTTTTTCTCTCTCTATCTTAACTTCCTTTTTCCGTTGGATGCTTTTCTTCCCTACAGACACTTTCGAGGTAAGAAGACTCTTTTGCCCCCTTTAATACAATTCTATACTACACAACTGTATATATATATATATTTTTTATTTATATATATTGTGATAAAAATAGGGAGTTACTATTTCCGTAAGATAAAATAATAGTATTTCACAATATTTTACGAAGCTGCACTTATTATTGGAGAGCCTTTTGTAAATATTAATTTCCTAAAAATATTATTAATTTTGAATCGAAGTAAACACATTAATTATTAATTGAGATAATGTTAAGTAGATGAACTATTAAGCAATTGTCTTCTAAAAGAGACAATTTTTGCTTAATAATTTAGGGAATGAATATTTTTACAATAATTTTTGATATTTTAACACGTAGAACCCATTTTTTTAAAAAGGTGAGTCTTGTGAAAATATAAAAAAATATTGTAGATTTATCTATCCCCATAATTTATTAATATATTTTTTTTTAATTACTTGTCCTTGTAATAAAATTTGACCCTACACAGGATGACTGATGAGATTGAAAAACAAAATCTAATTCAAACACGAGCATGCTAATTGCTATTGCTATTGCTTTGAATCGATTACTAATTTTTGAGTCCTCTCTTGAATGACATTTATACCATTAGTATAAAATTTATTTTTATTTTTATGACTATCATACTATGTTAAAAAAGTACTATACCATGAGCAAAAATTTTATGGCTCAAAGATTTTATTGTTCAATTAATAAATTTACCAAAAAATAAACTTCATACTAACCGAATCCACATTTACCATTCGCTAAAGTTATGACTATCATAGTATGTAAAAAACTATAATATTCCATTCCATCCCATTCCCATGGCTGGCAAGATGATCAAGCTTGAATTTCTTTTTCTTTTGGTAATTTTTATTTTTTTTTGTTGGGGTGGGGGTAAGGGGAGGTGCTTTATGATTTTGAAAGATTCCTTGTCGAGAAAAAAAAGAAGTAAAAAGTAAAATATCACGCCATGATCAAAGGAAAGGATAGACATACTGCAAACATGTCTATCTGTTTTCACTCCCTTACACTCTCTTCTGGCTTCCTCCTCTTCCTCCTCCTCCTCCTCCTCCTTGCTTTTTCTCTCTTCTTTTCTTGGTTGCTGTTTCTTTTTGTTTTCGGCCTTTTCCCTCTCTCTCTCTCTCTCTTTCTCTCTCCTCCTTTTCTTTTGTACTCCATTTTATTCTTATTCCTAAAATAATTTCTTCAGGGTTGGCTTGTCATTTGTAACAAAAACATTTCCAACTTTTTTTTTTTTTTGGTTTTCTAAAATATCCTCAGATTTCTACTCGGATCAATCTTCATTGGTAAAACATTTACACCTGGCCAAACAGATAGAGTGCATAATATGCTGGTGGGCCCACCATTCTGCTCTTTCTCATCTAAGTCAGGTTTTGCCACATTTTGGAATTTTATGGTGATAAAATATTAAATTAGGGAGAAATTTTTTAAAATTTCATGTATAGACATATATCACAATTATAATTTAGTTAAAAAATTTCATAATATTTAATAGGACTCAAGTATTGAAATTCTTTTAATTTTTTTTTCATAAACTTTGGATAAAAATTTTATGAGAAAAGTCGAGTTAAAAGAAAAATATGTAATTTCTTCAAAAATATTGTGATATTGGAGTACTTGTTCCAAGCTACTTAGTAGTGGGCCATGGCTTCTAGTACCTACAACTACATATTTGTGAGTTTTACATGTTAGGTGGGACCTCGTAATATGCATATGTGTGTATGTTAGTCTTTTTTATGTGACAATAGCATTATTAATATAAAATAGAAGAATATATATATAAAGCAAGGATCAAGAACATTCTCCCTAAATAACATTTTTCTTTAAATAGCACTCTTTTATTAAAATTACGTCGTATATATATATATATATATATGGGTATCCATCATCATAAGAATAGGTTGTTGGGAAGCAACCCTTTTGGTATTGCTACAACCCTGTAGCTGGCTTAAAAAAAAATTGTCTAAGGCTACACCAGACGGGTTGTCAGAATTTTGGGCCAAAAGGGGTTGCTTCCCAACAACCGGTTGCTGTGGATGGAATCCCTATATATATATATATATATATATATAGGGAAATGATTCATAGAATACGTTAGTCAGAGACACTGTTTCAACTAACGTTCATCCAAAGTAATCAAAATTAAGTGAATGATCGAGATGAAGGCCTTGTTGTTAGAGAGTGTGACCAAAGAATAATTATTTAAATTTTCTCTGTTGGCCGCTAGAGGGAGTAGCGGTCAATTAAAACGACATCTGCCAGCAATAATTATTTAGGCGGGAGCTCACAATATATATGTGTGTGTATGTGAGTCTTTTTTATGTGACAATAGCATTGTTGATATAAAATAAAAATATATATATATATATATATATATATATATATATATATATATATATATATATATGTTATTGATGTCCTACTAAAAGAATGAAAGGGAAAGTAGGGGCTTTGCTGAATGGCTCCAAATTGTGTTTCCTTGGGAGTCGCCAAGAAAACGAAATCACATTTCACACTTGTTCCCAAAATTACGTATTTATCCATCAAAGGAATACTTGTATTTGATTTTACTTGGCTTGAGAATTATATTATTTACTTATAGAAATCAAATGCAAGTATTATTTACTCTCCTTTCGGTTGTAATAAGAAACAAAATGGTTTCAAATTTGTCCTGCTCTTTCTTTTTCCTTTTTTTCTTCTATATTTTTCTCTATTTAATTCATTTAATTTTAAAAATGATATATATTGCGAATTTTTATTTTGATTATTTGATTATCAGTTACGCAAATAAATAATAGTGATAAATTTTTTAAAATGATGCGTAATAAATGAGACACTCCTATACTTCATGCTAATCTTATATATTAATAAGTTTTGCAATTATAAATAAAAATAAATTTATCATAATACATAATAAAACTTTTAACTTTTTGTTTATTTTAAGGTTCGCATAACCGGACCATTCATCGAGTCGAAAAAAATAACGAGTGAATGAGTCATTGGTTCAACCAGTGATCGAAACGTAATTGACCCAGTAACGTCATTAATATATAAAAAATATATATTATTAGTAATTAATAAAAAAATTTAAAATCTTATTTTTAATGATCTAAAACATAATAAAGATGAGTTAAAATATTAATAAAAGTGATTAATTTTAATATTATTTTTTAAAAAGAAACCAGATCAATTAATTCAATTAACCGAGTTTATTGTTTGGTTAAGGAGTCAACCTTGTTTTGATTAAAATCAAATCATTGGTCCAAACTACAAAAGACGAATTGATTCTAATTTTTATCAATCCAACCTCCAATCCGTCTGGTCCGATCCAAATTTTAAAACACTGGTTTATTTGGTGTATCAAACAAACTCACGACGTTAAAAAGAGATATGTTTGACCAAATAAAAATTTGAGACAAAAATTCTCCCTCTATGTTGATTGTGGGGTGTGGGCCCTTCCTCGAACTTAAAAGAGTTGATGAAGGATGTACGTATTACTCCATATAAGATACCAAGTACTTGTTCACTTGAAATTTAGTACCAGTAATTTAGTACCAGTATTTTATTATGAGTACTAAGTTGACAATGAGAAAGATTTATTTGAAATTGAATGAAATAAAAAAAAAATATTATCTTTTCAGAAGAAAAAGAAAAATTTGAATGTGTTTCTACTTTCTAGTGAGTTCACACTACAGTCCCCAGCTTCCTCTGTCTTATGTTAATTGGGTAGATCAATAACCCTTTTAAGTTTTTGGGTCTCACAATTCACACCCAATTTTGATAGCTTGTTTAATGGGTGCTCAAGATTTTTAATGGGTCTCACAGAATCGTGATTTTGAGGATAGCAAGAATAGCGGTGCAGAGGTCTCACAGTTCACACCCAATTTTTGTTTTACTATCATTATGCTACTAAAGTAGGAATTCAAGCTCACAGATAAACCAAATTAAACATACCTCTATTCACAGATTATTCAAGACTGTGCATTGAATGTGAATTAAACATACCTCCTCTTGTAAATGAACTGAGAATTAAGAGAAATGATTGTTTAGTTTCTCTTTTTGTTTGGAAACAATGATTTATAATCAAGTACAATTTAGTAAGCATGGATAATGGTGATATATATATATATACTAGGGTAAACCCGTGCCTCCGGCACTACTAATACTCGAGTAATTATTTAATACTTAAAGATGAATCTAAATAAAAAATATGAGTTACAATGTTTAAAGAGTATATATATTTGATAAAATTTTGTTGTAAATAAGAAAATTTCTAATCAAGATAGACATCCCACCCCAAAAAATAAAGAAGTCAAGAATTTACCACAAATTGTATCTACATACTCATTATTTACAAATCGAGACTGGCAAGAAAAAATGAATTTGTTAAGGAAACAACTAAAGCCAACATCCACATTCACTCAACAATAAAATTGACCTAGGCCAGTTAACTACATTTATTAAATTCGAAACAATCCCAATGTCAATGACCTTCATATTTTCTTCAAGCACATTTAAAAGCACTTCTCTTCACATATATGCTATTGATTCCCTTCATTTAATTTGCAATTTTAGATGGAACATGAATTAATTAGTAAAACTATTTTAAGCACAATACATCATACAAATGTGTTCATTGAATACCAGTCGCTGATACATTAATAGGTAAAAGCATTGTAGTTTTGAAATAGCGTAATGATACCCACTTACTTAAAAGGTTCATGTGCAACAAATTGGTTTGGAGCTCATTTGCCTGATTAAATAAAAATTAAAATAAAATAAGAACTTCAAAAATAATTGACCCAACCGCAAAAAAAAAGTAAATTTGGGCCATCGCAAATTTGGGCAAGCTAGTCGCTACTGATTTTAAGAAATTTCGGCAGAGTTTCCTTTAAAAATTGATATCCAGAAAAATCTAAACCTGTTTAAAAAACTTACAATCATCCATACATATCCAAACCACCAAAAAAACCATCATTTCATACCCAAAATCATCATACCATTCAAAAATTAATACATATTCAATAATCAACACTTATCCAACCACCAAAATATCAAGCTAGTAGATACTAATTTCAAGAAATTTCGATGAGTTTCCTTTAAAATAGATATTCAAGAAATTCTAAACTGTTTAAAAACTTACAATCATCCATACATATCCAAACCACTAAAAACAACATCATTCCATACTCAAAATCATCATAACCATGTATAATTACCCAACTTTATAAAAGACGAAGAACAAAAATACATATATGCAGAAAATAAAGAAACAACATGTTGAGCACCACCCTTTACTTTACATCTTACACCAAATATATTCTTTACAGCTTACACCAAGTATCCTTCAATATATACACGAAAATACATATAATAACATTTACCTTGTAGATCTGTCAAGCTCTACCATGTCTTCGGTACATAAATCTTTGAAAAGAAAGGCTATCCATCGGCAACGTCCACGGCCAACAAATATTGTTTGTAACAAAAATTTGTTATTTATAAGAGAAAGCAAATGTTAGCAGTATCGCAAGAACGAAACAATTGACCCATGATTACTTGAATACGATTTAAGAATTATAAAATACACATAACCCTGTTAACTTTTCTCCACCCTCGACTTGTTGTTGAATGGACACGTTTCCATTCAATAACAATATCATCCCAAGACTGCATAAATTGAAATGAATCGTTTAGGTCTATCAACAAATTAAATCAACTAATTGGAAATTGATAACAAAATGTAATGAGTAGGATATTTGTACAAATTGATTGATTCATGTGCAAGTAAAACTAAAACATAAGTTATATATAATAAGCATATTATAGCTCAGCCAACATAGACCAACTTATTATGGTAACAGCGATGATCAAGCTTCTCAAATTTGTTCTTCACACATACACACATATATATAAATTTACTCGTATGTTATCTGAATGGTTTTATGTAAGATATGTTATCTGATGTTCATACATTACTAAATCATGTATTCAGTTGGCCAAAGCAGAAATTGTTATTCAGTGGAGGCATCATACTCTCGAAACATTATCGATTTGCTTTACGAAAGAGCAAGAAATGTAAACCAATTTTCGCAAATTTAGAGAGAATGAGTAACTTCTACTGAAGGCATCATCACGTAAAATAAGTGGACGAATGTATCACGTGGATTCAAAAACATGAGGGTGTATGTGTAATATACATGATTGTAATTTGAGTAAGCTTGTACTTTTATGTTTTTTAAGCTTTGACGATCGACTAAAAATATTGTATTACACCCTACAATAATTTATGGGGTTTGCTATTTCTATAGGGAAACTTGTTAGTCCTAGCCACTTCCATTTCACATGACTATAGGACTCACATATACCCATCAGGAGTCTTGCTAGAATATGCCACAACTACAACGATGCCACAACTTATTCAAGCATCAGTCTCATTTATAACAATATGCAAATATTCAACTATTCAACAATTAACACATATATAAAGACAATATTTGTTGTGGATTTGTCAGTTAATTCAAAACTTTTATCAGTCAATTCAAAACATATCAAGACTTTTATCGTAAGAAGATCAATAATGCACGGAGATAAGAAATGATACCTCAAACATATATAATTATAACAAAACTTCAGGATAGACGATATTTGTTGTGGACTTGTCAGTTAATTCACGAAGAAGTATGCATAAGCGGGAAGAACTTGTGCATCTTGACAGAGCTACATATAGTTGACCGTGACTAAATACTGGTGTACGTAAATCTACCCCAACAAATTTGATAGATCGCCCTGTGATTTATTCATTGTCATCAGCACACGCTAACCTCACTTTCGGAAATTGTCTTCTTGTCATTTTAATACTCAACTCAGACGACGAAGAAGGAGTCAAAGAAATTCATGGAATGAATACCAAGTCGCCATGTTTATCACCGGTTAAAATCTTTGCTTCAAGTACTAAAAGCACCACACTTGACTATGATAAAGTCTAGTACCATTACAAAGGCCATCTTTCGGTGCAATGTTCCTTAGAAGCATTATTGGACAACCCTCTTTAAATCTAATTTGAGCGGTGGTAGTCCGAGGGGATTGAGTGTGTTCAAATATTCATTGAATGCCGATGCATAATAGTCCGATCCACATCATCATCTTCAACCATTTTGTCAACAAAGAAAGTATGTATGTACTTCTCCGAAAAACCGCCAACGCGACTAGGTTGATATCATTGACATCATCATTTCTAGCAGATAGAATTGTCGCTCTTTTTAAGAATTTGGGAGTGACCTTACTTGGCACTTCTAGCTCTGGGTAGATGGTCGAGATAAGATTATCTACACTTTGAGTTATTTTTATTGAATCTGGAAGTTGTATTGATTCTTGAGGGTTAGACCCAAGCTACACAATAATGAAGTATTAGTAAATTATCAAATATTCAGGACGATATATAGATGTCAATATGAATAAAGATACAAATACTCAAACCTCATTAAGAAAAGCCGAGAAATCAAATAATAACGATTGGTCATCGTGCAAGCGCATGTTAACTTGTAATGTTAAGACATGTATATCTTTCCAAAGCAAAGAACGTCGTAGTGATGCTGCCACTATATGCTCACGAAGACCTCTAGGTATAACAGGAAGAATCTGCCTAAAATCTCCCCCAAGAACAACAGTAACACCTCCAAATGGTTGGGAGTTATCACGAATGTCTTGTAAGATCCGATTAACTGCTTCAACACAATGGCGATGCTGCATTGGAACCTCATCCCATATAATTAGTCTAGCCTTCCGAAATAATTCCGAGTGTGATGATTGCTTCGTGAATCCATAAACTGAATTTTCTAATACATTAAGTGGAATGCAGAATGTTGAATATGCAGTACGTCCCCCATGTAACAACCCAGAAGCAATTCCAGAGGATGCTACTGTAATTACTATATCGTATAAGGAACGACATTTTTTGGCAATTGTATTGTAGAGAAAAGTCTTTCCAGTTCCTGCACCCCCAATCAGAAAGAAGGTTGTTCCTCTATTTTCATAAACAGATGAAATGATTGCATTATAAGCCATAGTGACCCTCATTCGATGAGATCAATGTTTTTTCTTTGGACATTTATTTGATCAACTTCAAGTTAGAATCGCCTATGTTCCCATATATAAGTCGATTGCACAACGATAATTCTCCAATTAGCATATGGCGTTGACATTGGTGGGTAATCTGATAAGCTCTTCCCCGACTCTTGAAACAAAAGATTAATAAGGTATAAACCATAATCACAAATTTGAGCATTAGTAGAAACATCAATGCCATAACATGTACTTATTTTGTGTGATAAATCATCACAAATATGCATAGAAAATTGGTTCACAACGCTTACGGATTTAAAGGAGAGCATTGTGTCAAGATAATAGAAAACAACCTTCTTAATTGAGAGCTTTTCTCATTATTGATGCTTCTAAGACATTGAATCCACTCTTCATCGTCTTCCAAAAGGCCTTTTTACAATACATGCACACTTTATATGTGGGGTGTACAACATTAACATTATCAAGGTCCTTCTAAACATTGAAAAGAAAGATTCTCACCTTCATTTGAATTTGGCAAAATACATTCTTACGATTGCAAATCCCCTGCAGCTATTCTCTCTTTTGCCAAACGAAATACTTTGGAAATTGTTGGTATGTGAGAGTTCGAAAGTTAAATCATTAGTAGAAGCGACATGCAAAAATCCTATTAGAGTTGTCTGGCGATCCTCCGCTTCTGGTTCAATATTGCGCCTATTGGTTCGGAAGGGTTATAGCAGACGTGATGTTTTCCCTCTAGGTTAACTACCAGACGTATAACTGGAGGCAACTCTTGATGCATAGGATATCCAAATATCCGCCATGCCGCCTCTGTAGGCCCAATATACCTTGAGTCAATAAACTACTTAATCTCGTCTACGGCCCCCAATACCAAAGTTGTGCGATCGTAACCCTTGTAGATGTATTTATTGATATACTTTACGCACCTTACTCCTGAACAAACTTCCACATTTATATGACAACTAAACAATCTAGAGAGGTATGAATTATATGGTACAACATCTCTATTATCAACTTCATGTCCAGACCTTAGAGAATGTTTCGACCGTCATTGCGCCTTTGATATATTGGATACCCATCTTCGCCTATTGTAGTTTCTTCTGCCCAACATTTAGGATATCTCTTGGTGCATTTACCATCTTCCATACATGGTGATTTAAGATTTCGAACACCACATGGTCCATGTACCATGCAAGTTTTAACTGTTTCATATAGAAGTGGATCAGAAATTGGATCGGGGAATTCGGCACACACAGCTCGATTTACCTGTTCACGTGTTCGTATTTTATCAGACCCTTGAAGAAATATTAGCAAATGCATGTGCGACAACCCACGCTTTTGGAATTCAATCGTGAAAACATGTGCCACCATTGCACCAAATACTTTCTTCTTATCAATTTCCATCATCAAAGCTCGTTGCTTCAATTCAAATTCGCGGGCCACCAAGTGCAGGCGGTCGATTGGCGTTTGATGTGGTAACAGTGCATCTTTTATCTCGGGCCAATTCGGATTTGCAGTCATAGTTAAGAAAATATCAGGGTGTTGGTTATACCGAGTTATGGCCATAGAATCTTGGAAGATTTCAAACATTTGCCTTGGACTCCCAGAAAAAGAAGAAGGCAAAACTACTCATTTACCAACTTGATTAGCCTCTAACCCATCAGGAACTACCTCGACCAGATCTTGGTATAGATCAGATTGTAATTTTTGTTGGTTGAGCCTATAATATGTTAATCGATTCTGCTCTGTTGCCGCCCATGCATCTACAATAAACTCTTGAAATAATCTTCCACCCCTCAAGATAGTTGAATACTCAGTAGGTCTTTCAAACAAACGATACCCATAATATTGCAATTGTGTAAGTCTTTTTGATGAATCTTTACCTTGATTGACATCCCACTGCTTAAAATCTGGTTCCCATCCAAGCTCACCATACGGAAACAACAAATACGTAATGTAGTGGTAAATAAGTCGGATGGCATTCATTTATCTGTATCAACTGGTCACTCCCTCTTAACTGTACAATAATATCCCTCATCGCGGAGAATTGACACCATCTCCGGTGTAATATGATGATAGCAACCTCTCGGCGTGGGTAAATTATGAGTTCGATGGTCTTTTCTTTGCACTATAATGAAGGTATGCTGGGATATCGCGATTGTTCAAATCTTCCCTGCTTAAAATTGCAGCTGCATGTCTAAACTTACCCGAAAATGAGTTGTATCTCAAAAGACTATCCTGGATTGTTCTTAAGACATCCCGTCATGATTCGGGTTTCTTCGAGAACGATATTCTAAAGCAATATGACGATCGTGAATGTACTGTTGTGCATATCTTTGGATCTTGGCCAAAATTTAGAGGTTGTAGTAACCCTGTCCGATGTCGTGATTCCCCATGGATTGTAAATGCGTTGGGACCCCTACCAGGAACCACTCTATCATCCATATGTACACCTAAGCTCGTAAAAGCATTAGACGCATTATGCGATCGGGTATAACCCGAAAGGACTTTATTGATCATCATTGCCATCATATAATGATTGAATTTACGGAGGGCGTTAATAGTTGTGGAAGTCGAATCTTTCCTTGCAAACAACATGTTCCAAAGAAAGGGCGGTCAACAAATGAATTTGATAACTTTTCGGCTTTCCAATGCAATGCTGAGCAGTAAGGACACTGTATATTCATTTTATCGAGGTAGTGTCTTCCTGAAATAGGATGCGGCAGAGGGGCAATACTTGTAGGCAATGCCTCCTCTTGTACGCAAGCTTCATCAATGATTGACTGAATAATTGGTAATAACCTAGTAAATAAATGAACTTGTTTCAAACAGTTCACATATATCGTAACACTCCTTATGGTATATAGTTATAAATAATTTGCATTGAACTAACCCTTCAGTTGGTGATGTAGGCATGGAAGATATAATGCTACGGGAGACATGTACATGCTCTATATTATTTGGTGGAAGGAGGATTTCTGCACCTATTGAATTTGAGTTAGTTGACCCTTGAGGTGGTAAAATCGGAACTGGAGGAATTCGATTAGAATCCGATGGCTCAGGTTTTAACAACGAAGGATGCTGATAAAAATGATTCTTGATCGCGATACAATCTCGTTCATAAGCTGCGCGTTTGGATGGCCTGGGGATCAAACCAGGGAAAAATCTTGGTTGAAATGGATATGGTTGAGATTGTATTATTTTTGCTTGCTTCTCTCTTTCACGCCTTAAGTCTTTGCGCAATATGTATGGGACATACATCACTATTATCCCTTTCTCGTTTTTTACGTCGAGGAATTGGAGCTTCGTCAAGGATATTTTTATTGGATCCCTACAAATAACAATAGATATCTAAGTGTAAAGAGAAGAGGTCGTAGTGTTTTTTTTGAGCAAAAATTAATGTTTTCTATTTATTCGGATTAGGGTGCATATATTCAGTTTGCTTGGTTTTGTATTTCACACGAAAGCGCTATGCAATATGTTTATTGTCTTTTCGTAAAGGATATTATTATTGAAACCCTAAAAAGATGTATAATTATAAACATAAGAAGGCATAGTGTCGTTAATAAATTAGGTTCAAATCTTTTGTTTAAATGGCTTTGTGTAACAAATATTTGTAACTACTAACATAAATATTTGGAATATTGCATACTTACCACATGCAAATTGGGAGCTTGATTTTCTTTTTCTTTTCCTTTTTGAAACTCCTTCCCTTTTTTTGTTGCTCGATGTTTTCTTTGATTTTCCTGACAGCGTACAAATATAAGATGCTCTGTCTTGGAAAATAAAGTATGAGCTTAAGAAAAGTAAAATTAATCTTATCTTGCCTTACACATAATCTTCAAGTCAGATTCTTCTCTAATGACAATGCCAATATTCTTTTTTCGATAATGCTCTCTCTATTAAAGAAAGGAAAAAAGAAGGTTAAATATATATAAAGTATATAAAAAAAACTATTAAATTTCACGTTTGCTATAAAAGAAGAAAATAATTTTACCGTGCGTTGCAAAATATAATCCTCCTGTCCCTAATTGAAAGACACATTAGAAATTTCAAAAAGGAATATTAATTTTTCAAAAAGTCTGAAAAAGGAACTTACATATCCAAAAATGGTATAAGAAAGTGGTCCCGTGGGCAGGGAGACCTCATGATTCATATTCGCTATTGAAAAAATATATTAGTGTGAAACGAATCAAATTCAGTGATGAAAGAATATTCTTATTACAATAATATTTAAATCTATCACAACTAAAATAATATTTCACATTCAAAATAATAATAATATATTTAACTACGAATTGATTATTTTAAAAAGAAGGTTAAATGATTGTTTAAAATAGAATAAATGTGTCATGAAAAGAAGAAGTTAATTTTCAATAAAGGGTACAATTGTCATTTTAAAGGGAGGTAGTAATAACAACTAATAAGTACGGTTACTTAATATGTAGAAGTATTAGATATTAAACTTATCAAGTACTTATGCAATAGCTCAACTTTAATTTAAAAGGATATTACACACTACAAAATTTGGACCCAATTTTCATACTATCATAATCAAAATAATAATTTGTAACCAAACATTACCATAATCGAGAAACTTACATTTGGAACACAAAACTCAACATGATTAGATCTGAGAAAAACTTAAAATGGGGGGAAAAACTCTAAGAAGGAAAGCATGTACACAATCACAACTGAATAAGAACATATATGTGTGTGTATAAACAATTCATATACACACACTTTTGTCCAATACTTCATACGAACTACCTTATATCATGAATAACAGATACAATATATTTCGCTTTTTCAAGACCCAAAGAATCCCAAAAAAATTAGATATACCAAACAAAAACACCCCTCAGTTGGCAAAAAATAAATGCAAAACCACCCAATCAAAACCCAAAACATCCTGAATTACTGGTTACATTGAGAAATAGAAATTCAGACCCCTAATTAAAAAAGGGGAAGGGTTTTAAAAAGCGAACCCTAATCAAACCGCTTATAAGAGACTCATACTACTCCATTTTGATTTCCATAAATGTTCAAGAAATATCTAGTCAATCAACCAAATTAGAGAAACATATCAAACAGAAAAAGAAATCAAAAAAGGGGGCACAAATAATTTTTTGAGAAACTACCATTTTCATAATTTTAGTTGTACAATAAAATTATATACATATACACACACAAACACGTAAATACAGAGAAAGGAAAAAAGCCAAGAAAACATATAGAAGAAATAGCCAAGAAGTACAACATTTGAGCTCATTATGCTAAATTATCATTGTATGGCTGATCAATCGAGTTTTTGTTATCTTTGTGTTTGAAGCAATTTTTAAACATTAAATTCTTCACATTAAACATTTATGTTATAGCTGTATTAGAAAAATTCTCAGGACGTTTTTCCTGAAAGTGCTTGGTTCAAACTTGGTTTTTAGAATGTCTTGGATATAGCTAGCTTTGAGATACTTTTTACCCAAATAAGAGCTTGTTTCAGTAGACATGCTAACCTTGTTAGCAGATAATTAATAGCATAGTAATGAATTACAGAGCTCATACAACAGTCCAACACTAACACACAAACAATCTAAAGCCAACCCTTCTATATGGACATGTTTACTGGACCGGAATATTGAATATTTTCAACAACAAAAAAATTAGTTGTGACTCAAAAAAAAATATACACATCTAAATTTTTTACAAACTATAGTGTTTTAGGTATCATTTAAATAAAAACAGAAAAAGGGAGAAATCAGAGCAGTAAACTAAATCAGTAGCCACATGTTTTTACCCCATATCATGTGTCTTGAGCAAATCAGTAGAAGATGCAGTAACTAAGCGTCACTATTTGGGCTCATTTTACTTGAAAAAAAGTAATACCTAAATTATGAAAATAGCATATCTCAAGTCCTTGGAGAAAGAAAAATAACGCATGTTTAAGACAAAGAATAAAATTTTATAAACTTGGACCATTAGCACTGATTATTTACGGCAACACTAATACTCAATGGGGTAAAAACAAATAAACATGATCCTACTATAAATACAAAAGCAATAATAGGCAGCATGGCTAATTTATCTATTCATTAAAAAATATAAAAAACTTTCACAAAAGAGGTCATCTAGAATAAGGAGCTTGGCTTCATCTAAAATCACCAAATTATGTTCCATGTAATGTATCCAATATACAAAATAAAACATACTATAATAAATTAGTTGACATGAATACTGAGAGAACCCAAATGAATATCCAAGCACCTCTATGTCTACAAAGTTCTAGAGCCAACTCTTTAAGTTTACTTCATATCTGGGGTGAAGTCATGTTCATTAAGCATATATATTTCTCCAAACAAATTTGGATTCCAATAATTTTTATAGCAAAGCACATTAATCAATGCTAACTTCCTAAGAAACAAAATTTGGATGATACCACTGACAAAAGTAATACAATAAACACTTGTCCAATTTTTTTGTGTGTTTTAGTAAGCACATTATGTATCAAGTATTGAAGCAACCAAGTACCAATATATAACGCCAAAAATTTACATAAAACCTAACTGTAAAAGCAACGACAACTTAGGAATGCAAAAAATATCCTTACATTGAAGATTTTTTACTCAATATAACTTAACATCAATAAAAGAATAGACAAAATAAGTAATGAATTTCATTTGAAAGATGCTTGAACACATAAAAGCACAATGGCGTTGAAAAAAGCACAATAGCTTACCTCAAGTACTTGGAGAAAGGAAAAAACGCATGTTTAAGACAAATAATAAAATTTTATACACTTAGACCATTAGAAGACTGATTAATTAGCAACACTAATACTCAATGGGGAAAACAAATAAACATGATCCTACTATAAATACAAAAGCAATAATAGGAAGCATGGCTAATTTATCTATTCATTAAAAAATATAAAAAACTTTCACAAAAGAGGACTGGTAAGACCAAAATTTTGAGATAAGCAAACATGCGTAGTATTTTGAAGACCCATTATGTAATTTCGAGATAAGCAAACTTTTGTAGTATTTGTTATAAGCAAATCCAAAGACCCATTATGTAATTTCCAATAAAGACCCATTTGTGGGTGGGTGGGTGGAACATGGGACTAACAATTAACTGCATTTGGATAGATGGAGGAAGAAATCTATATGGTATATAGGGTAACACAAAGAATATAAGATATCAAAAAAGGAATAATATCCCCATTCTAGTAAAGCAACAAATAGGTATAATATCCCCATTCTAAAAACAACAGATATAATTTATAATTTGGTAGTGTAATTATATCCCCATTCTAAGCCAAATTTAGTTTATAATTTGGCATACAACACATCATTCTAAAACAAGCAAAAATGATATAATTTGGTAGTGTAATAATATCCCCATTCATGCTTTAGAAATATCGTAAGAGAAGAAAAAAACAATTGCTTATATACTCTAACTAAAAGAGTGACTTTTATTAAATCATTCTGACGACAAGTTAAACCAAGAAGGTCCTTCGTTTGGTACATGAGACACTCATCGACACAAGAGCATCCATCCCTCTCTCGTAGGGGGGGCTAGAAGTGAGGACGAGTTCTTTCTTCTTCATGGAAGAGGGGGCATATTAGGGTCCTTTTAAGAGATGGTTTTCAAGCAACTTCACATGATTAGTTTGAATCTGGATTTTGGTTCAAATCAAACATGCCGCTAAAGTCTTAAACTTTTTTTTAAAAGGAAAGTAAAAACTTAAGAACGGTAGGTAAAACTCACCCATTTCAAGCTTCAACTATTGCATCATATCCAAAATCATCACCACGTAGTTGAATGAAATTAAATCGCTTGAAATTAAACAAATGCAATGTTTCAACAAACAATGTGTAATTGGCTTTACCGAGTTTCCAAAGATTAACAAAATTGGGAATTTCTGACGGTTCAAAATGAGCTTAAATAGGCAGATTCAAATGATAACTACATAGGATTTTTTTATATCATTGTCACATGGAACAAAACAACTAACATAAGAAACTCGATTTAGTTTGTTTCAACTACGTCCCTAATCATCAAGTACCTCTACAATCGTTTCAACTTATAATATATAATTAAACACAAAAACCCAAACATGCATTTATAAACACACAAAAAGTAGAGTTCTTATCTACTTTCTCATCAATCAACCAAAGGAGACTTTTACTCATTCCTAAAAAGGAAAAATTAGTTCGATGATCTTATGTACTTTTTTAGTGTAAACCCCAACAAACAAACAAAAAAGTTATCAGCTTTCCCGTGTAATAATATTCCTCGTGTAATAATTTGGCCGTGTAATCAAAAAAGGGAATAAACAATGCGCAGGTAAAATTTATAATGTAAGGTAAAAATTGCCACAATTTGTAAGAATTCAACACAAATGCAGGAATTTAGAACTCATTGAGAAGAATTCAAGCACAAATCTCTACAATTTCGTAAGGAGAAATTATTATTAATTTAAAGAAAAAAGGGTAGAGTATTAGTTACCTCCTCCGCCTCCACCATCACCGCCGCCATAACCCCCCCCCCACTTCCACCATAACCCTTTCCCCACTCATCACTGGCACAATATCCGCCGCTTTTCCACTTCCGACATATCGCATGATATTAATACCTCCGCCCCACCTTCAGAACTCGCTTGCCTTGGAGGTGGCCTTGCCTTCGTGATCGCCAGACATGACGAAGGAAAAAGAAAAGGATTCGATGCCAGGCCTTGATTTAACCCTTCTTTGTACCGGAATCTCTTTCTCGCTTGGTATGCTACGGTTCCCACCGGTTCTCTTTTCTCGCTTAGTGAATAGTATTAGTAAGAGTATCTAATGGATGGCTAGATTTGTCCCAAAGTTTTGAAAATCTATTTTTAGGTAAGCGGGAAGCTTAATTTTTTTCAAAATCAATTGTATTTTGTATAAATAGACTAGTTTCAAACGGATAAACCTTAATCCATATATAAATCTTTGTTGATATATTCATTGCCCACGGCCCACCTCACTCGCCTCCCAAATATTTGTCCATTTGTTTGTTGCTTTAACACCATATATATATAAAAAATATATGTACATAACTGTGTAGTATACAGTCAGACTACGATGACGATTTTTTAGATTATGGCAATAATTTTTTGGACTATGATGATCATCGTCGACATAGTCCAAAAAATCATCGCCATCATAGTCTAAAAAATTATCACCGTAACCCGACTATATACTACACAGTTATGTACATACATATAGCCCTATAAGATTATATGTATGTACACAGTCGGAGTCGGGCTACGGCGAAAGGTTTTTTGGACTAACCGTAATCATAAATCAGAATAACTATGATGACGGGTGAAATCGTTGCTATAACTCAAAAAATCGTCGTCATAATCAATTGTGTAATACACAGTTGTATACATATATTTTTTTCATATATATATATATATATGGTTAGGATCAGAAGATACCCTTATTCGGCTTCACTCGAAGCTCACCTTTTTTAATGATCGACCGTGATTTCGGATTCATATAACCGTCGTCTATACTTTTTAGCGACGCTATATGTGTTGTCCGTCGCTAAAAGTATGATTTACGGTTGTATATTGACCGAACCATCGCCGTCCGTCGCTAAAAGGGGTGAGCTCGGGTGAGTTAGATAAAGGTGTAGTCTCGATCTCTCTATATATATATATATATATATATGTATATATATATATTAGAGTATGGCTTTTTTTTATTTGAATTGTTTTTTACTAGTCCATGAAAGTACTTTAATACATGGGCCATGATCATGCGCACTCTAATTTCATTATTTAAATTAGTAATATGTTTAGTTCATTATTTAGACTAGTGTTAATTAATATATTTAGTTCATCAGTTAAGACTAATACAAAATCGTTTGATAACTTTGAGACATTATTGCCCGCCTATTCTTTGGTTTATCATTTGAGACAAAATAAAAAAAATTAAAAATAATTGAGACAATTTTTTTAAGATATTATTGCAAGACTATTTTCTCTCTTAACCACTTTCTCTATATTGTAAAATTAAAGTTACATTTCAAAACGACAACTTTTAAATAAATTTATTTTTTACAAACATCTCTAATATAATATTAGTAGAAGTTTAAGTGTGATGGCATGATAGAAATATACCGCCTATAAATAATAATATTTTTGAAATTTTATGTTATGTATAATTAAAAAAAATTATATTCTAAATTGAATATATGTGTATATATATATATATATATATAATATTTTATTGGACTATATGTATATACACAACGCAGTGTATTGCAGCAGTTGATATGGCTATATGACAGATTATTTAGGCAATAGTAATGACAAGAACCGTCATATAACAGAACAATATGATGACGGGTGAAACCGTCGCTATAAAATTTCAAAAATGATATTGTAATGTCTGGAAGATATTATATATATATTTTTTCTATTTTGGAATGAATGATATATTTTGGTATATTGGTTTTACATTCCTAATTAGTGGATCACGAGGCGTAGACAATAATTACAAATCTAATGATTAATTTCTTTCATCTTGAATGTGACGGTTGAAATAATATTACTAGTTTATAACAGTTGACATGTCTTTATATATATATATATATTTATATATATATATATATATATATATATATATATGCGTGGAATGGAATAACAAGGTGATCAAATATGCACGCTGCTATACATCCCACAAATTTCGCCCAACACCATTGTATTATTGTCTATGATATGCCTAATTAGATCACTATATATGTCCCCGTCTATCAATGTTCAACCCTCTCTTTTTACTCCTAGAGATCAGATTCTATTTTTTAATTCTCTTTATAGTCTATACACCTTCTATATTATATACTAAGAGGAATAAAAAAAAATCACGACTCTCTTGTTCATCAATTTAGGGCTATGATTGGAATAGAAAATCTATTATTGGGGAAATGTACATAACCACAAGTGAAATAAAGGGCAAAAGGGCAGTAGCATCATGTCAAAAGATAACAAATGAATGCAAAAGGACAATTTAATTGAGTCCTTTAGCCCACATCCATAAAATACATATATATATATATATATATATATATATATTGATAACCATTTCTTGATGAGTCAATAAGTGTTTTTTTATAATTGTGAACATTTTTTTTTTTTTTTTTTAGTATAAAACAATGGTGTATGTATATAATTTTAATAAATTGTCACATATTTTTAAATAGATAAATGTTTGTATGCATTTATTTTTTACATAGTTCAAACCAATTTATGCCGAATATGCATTAAAATATATACTGCAGTAGCAAAAAATCACGACTCTCTTGTTCATCAATTTAGGGCTATGATTGAATAAAAATTAATATCCATAAAATGTAAACAAACACAAAAAAAATAAAAAAAAAAAATTAGCATTTCAAATGAATGCAAAAGGACAATCTAATTGAGTCCTTTATATATATATATATATATATATATATATATATATGTGTGTGTGTGTGTGTGTGTGTTACCTTTTGAAATAAAGAACACATTGTTGAATCATAACCCACTATAAACAAAGTCTTCATTTTGGACCAACATGCCTACAGGAAGACCTTATTGACATATGGTTCGCAGGAGGTAATATTTTATTTCCAAAACTTATATGTTGCAGCATGCACTAGGAATGAAAAGGAATGTCCTGCTGTATGTGACAAACTAGTTCACATGAGACGACAGATCTTAGAACTTAATGGTCTGGGAGTGATTATCATAAAGTTAACTTTGATTAATTGATTAATACGATTATCGAACGCATCTCGAAAGGTGATCTTTCTTTGATTTATCAATCGATTTGTATTGTTTAATTAAACCAACTTAATAACCATAAAATTAATTTCATAATAACCTGAACCTACCTTCCCACCAAAAAACCAGATCTTCCATATATTCTCACCAAAAACCAGATAAATTTCCATTGTATTTTTTACTAGACCTCAAGCTGATACCCCGAATTTTTTTGTAAGTGATGTGATTTTTATTTAGTTCATGGTAACCCGTATTTAATGTGCCTGAAAGCCTAGCCCTGGACCCTATGAAGTAAGTTTATGTAGTAGCTTCCGGTGGCCGAGATTTTCACTAATATGACTGACTGATTAATATGCAATGAGGCCCCATAAAAGGTATTCCTACTATATTAGACCTAAAAATACCATCACAATTGTATCTTTATATAACTTTTTACAATATGATTATACATGTGGAGTGAAGGAATCCCAAGAAAGAATGTAGAGTTTGGCATGTTACTAAAGCAAGACAAAGGCATAGAAACAAGAGTATGATTTTCTAGGCATACCTTCTTAGGGATTTACAAATATTCCAAACAGATCTTTAGCTGGCTATTATAAATGTTTTGAGAGTTACATTATTTACTGACATGGTGACATGCCCTTGAGTTTAGAAAGGAAAAGCCAGTTTTGCATGAAAATCATCAGCAGAATTTGGGGTTTTCAAAGGTGAAAGGATAAGGAAAAGCAAACATGGTCATTACTCTTTCCTTTACTTTTTCTTTTTTTTATGCTAAAGTGGAAAGACCAATGAGTTGTTGGCTGGAAAGGATAAAAAGAATGTGTTTACACATGAAAATTTCAATTTTTCATATTCTTTTGAGAGATTTCTTTTACACCATGTAGCCATTTTTGTTGAATTTATTGCAAATATAATCAATGGTTTTTCATCACATTCATGTTCAGCCATGGGCTCTCCCAATCGGCCCAATATGGCATTTTTCCATATTGAATTTTCAATCAACTAAGCATCACTGTAGTATCTACAAGATAAGCCAGCATTTTTCTTGGGCTTTGCTAGTTTGCCCTTAAAAACATTATCCTAATTCCTAAATATGATATCTTGAGCCAGAGACAAAATTTCTAACACCAATGCATTATTTCATATTGCATTTGAATCACATTCGATTCCTGCAGAAATTCTTAGCCAGTTCTTTATCCATTTTCTCCAGGCAAAACGATCAGAAGCAAAACACCAAGGGGACGATAGACCAACACAACAGAACAATAATGCATCCGACCCAATAGCCATAATCTGGCAGGAGGGCAACAAAGATTAGTAATCCAGTACAAGTACCTTCAGAAATATGTTTCTTTATTTCAAGAGTAATCTTTGACTACAAAAGCCATATGTACAATCCTTGTATAACTATGTACACAACGCATTTAACCAAACAAATTACTGATGATGTTAGAGAGTGGTTGAGTTTTTCAGAATTTCGACAACCATTTGTGATATATTCTCAGCAAATATTCCTAAGAAAGGTTCAAAACTGGAAACGTCCACTCCAGATTTCTTACAGGCATTGTTTTGTGTAGATTGGGCCAACCTGGCAACTGCATGAACTTTCTTTGCTACTGATGGAAGCATCTCAGTAGCCTGATCATATAACTGAGCTTCAGGCCCTGTTGAAGTATTTTCTCTCGAAACCATAGTTTCTAGTTTAGAAAATAGTTGGAGTGCATTCTCAGTTGCAGAATCCAATTTGAGTAATGCTTCTTTGCATGAAATGATTGTATCTTGCTTTTCAATTTCCTCAAAACTACATTCGTCTTGGCCGGAGACTTTCTGCACTTCCATGTTTCCCAAACTCTGGGTAGTACCTAAATCACTCTGGGAGATAATATTGCAATCGAGGGTCAATAAGTTTTCTGTTGAGTTCATGTCCTGTAATGAGTCATTAATTCTTAGCATGTTGATCTTATAACTTATAAGTTGTTTACAAGTTCGTCCACAAATGTTTTCTTGAAAATGTAAGCCTTACGTACCTTTCAGATAATGTTGTTTCTTAAAAATCTGAGAAACTATGTATGAATGTTTACTAAAATTATTTACTTATGAAATAAAGTGAAAAAATGGGTGAGAAAATGACATAGAAAGTGTTACCAAATGATATGATTATTTTTAAAATTCAAAGTACAGTTGACCATCTAATAATCAAGAGTTGCAGGAGATCAAGAAATTATTAACTATTAGGTTTACATGTACTTTTATTGGCCCTAAAGCTTTCATTGATATATATAGGAGAATGATCCAAAGATGATAGCCAGCGTCCCGCATATGATATGCCAGACGATATTTTATACTGGTTGTACATACAATATGTCAGACGAGACTAATTATTGATGTGAATCACCAAATCACCACACATGCCTTAATAAGATTATATTTTTAAATTTGAAACTAATCCTATTATTGCTTAAAATTTGACAAAATATATTACAAGTAGCCTATATATATATGATTAATTATATAAGAGATATTTATCCAAAATGTATTGATTAATAGATATTAAATTAACTTATTATCACATGTGGAACAAAGATGGTTCCACAGGAAATTATCAATTATTAGAGGTCATTATAAGAAAATGATTTGAAAGAAACTAAAAGTCAAGGACCAGAAACACATTGAAGTAGATACCTGTTGAGAAGCATTTGTCCTTTGTGATTCTTCAGGTACCAGCATAGATTGGCCCTCTGACGAGATACTGGGTCCAGTATCTTGACCGCTGCTCATGATACCACCAAAGTCTCGAATGGGTGTCCCAAAGTGCGTCTGTTGGCCTCTAAGAAGGTCACACCGGACAACAAATCGTGCTGAGTACCTTCTCCTTGATGATGATTTCCTTCCCTCAGTCTAAAGCAGAGAATACACATAATTAAAATGAGTCTAATGTTCTAGTGAACAAGGAAAAAACACATTCCTCATATGAAGCATATATAAAAATGAATGTATCCACAATAAACCAACGTCTGACATTAGTAATCCCGTATTGGAAAAGACAAGCTCTTCAGGTGCTTCCACAGTCCCTCAACGTTAATTTACCGAGGAGAACAAGTAACAACTTTAAGATTGCAAACATAGATTTATAGAAAATTGTTGTGAATACAGTACCCTATACAGAAAGTTGTGCACAAAGCGTCGGTTTAAAAGTAGAGCCTCAATCTGATCATAGTTGATCAGAGATTCAAGTTAACAAATAATCAGCAATTAAGAATTCCCTTTCTACCTTTTGTGTTTGCAGGAGCTGAAATAGTGAAGTTCAAACCAGGCTAATGTAGTTATGCAGTCATTGATTAGTTTGCTAGCTCTGATAAAATATTAGAAGGGTATAAACTTAATAAAGTTGAGCAACTACTGGATGCATCTTGAAATCTAAATAGGTACTCCAAGGCTTATTGACCCAAGTAAGCCAAGAAAGCAAAGGAAAGAAAGAACAAACTATGGTATGTTCTATATAGTACTATTATTCACTTTATGCCTAGTAACCAACCTTGAAATTTTCCAACAAATTGCCAGAGTTCGGATTGGATGTACCATCTTCTTCAGACTTCATGTTGGAGGGATTAATATCCATAGTTGTTTGACCCCCAACTTTACTCAAATCTGGCAGCATATGTTCTAACACTTTACAAAGGCCTCCCTCATGGCATGCACATGCATTAGTAGTCTCTAGTTGTTTGGTGTGATTGCACATATTAACAGAGTTATTCAGACCGGTTTGATCTTTAAAAATGGTACCCTGCCTATTAACATGGTCACCAATCGTAGAGGTGGGCTCCAGAGAAGAATCGTTAACACCAAGATCCCCGGCTAAGAGTTTAATGTACTGAGAATCACTAGATGCCTCTGCAGTTGTATCTCCTGCTGAAAAGAATATCAAACTGTAAGCTTGATAATTTTTAAAGACCAAACATAATAAATTAACTTCTACTGCAACCTCAATTCTCTAGATGTATCTGCTATGTTACCTCAAATAGATGGCTAGCACCATTTTTTTGAGGTACGTTGACCTATTTTTTTCATGGTAAGATAGCAATGGAATAACAGAAATTTTGGAAGCCAACAATTTATTTACTAACTTTGGGATTAAAAAACTTGGGTAAACAAAGTTACGCAAAATGTAAATAACCAGTGGTACTTATAATCCCTTCAATTATTCAAATGAGCTTGTCATATGATAGGATGAACTGGATGATAGCAATTTACAAGACTTACCAGAAAGAACTCTAATTACTATTATCTCCTCCTATCATGCAACATTAGTTTACAAGCCATCTGAGAAGATATATTAACATGAAAACAGGGCAAGCTTAGCCTTACACAAATTTGAAAGGGGCTTCGGCACCTGCATTTTCTTCATATCCCATATCTCTGGTGAATTTAGCAGATCCAAACATACAGTATGAATGGTGAACCACCTCTTATCCAATGCAAAGTTCCTGAAGCATAGATGTACAATATAAGGCCAAAAAGTAAAGAGTAGTGTCCAATAATAGGATAAAAGATTTTGCGAGGATTATTAAATGCCACCTAGAAGCCTATTGCAGCGTTGGAGAAGCTTGGCTGTTGTCAGTATCTGGTGAACTTTTGGTCATGCTACCACAAATTTGCTTACTGTACTCCCTATTGTGTTTAGATGGTGTCTGTAACTCATGAAGCATAAGAGCATATCCCCCAGCATTGATCGAACTAGAGAGAGATTCCACCCCAATTTGCTGGCAGAAGCGAAAGGAAAATTGAATGGAACAGATACTTTTGGGGGGGATAAAAATGAAATGGAACAGATAATAACCACAGAAATACAAGGATATCCTTAATACTCGAGAGAACTTCATGATGGATCATATTCATCGGCAGATCTATTAGGCTAAATAATCGTCATTTTCGTGTTTCTTAGTTAAGTTGGAAAACATCAGCCTTTCATGATAAAATGGATTAAAAGGGAGTTCATAGACAGGAACTTTTAGTATTCACTATTCCTATAACAGTATTACCTACTGAACGGAATCAATAGTAATTTGAATTATTATAAGAGGAGAGGGATGAGGGATCTGGGGACTGGGATAAATGGCCACTTTGATCTTCTTCCTGGCAATATTGTGCACCATACAGAAAAGGGAAAAGGAAAAGATATGGTAAATTTCTTAATATTTCTTAGGACAAGTTGAGTCCCTCAAGCAGGAAAAATCAAAATGAAATCTTATTCAAAATTTTCGCCCTTTTTTATTATTACTAAATATTGTCAAAACTACCTGTAATGAAGTGCACTCAGATCTTGTGGGGATTACGTCTGGGTCAGTAACTTTGGCCTGTGCCCACTTAGGAAGCCTGGAAATGCTAAATTTAAACGTTGTGGTTTCTTGAGAATTCCCTCCTTGACAAGACATACTTGGATTCACTTGGTTGGACTTTGAATTTTCCAGTACAGGTTTATCAATGGGATTAAATTTGCATAGGCTGTCATCCCCTTCAAGAAATTCAATCTGAGATAAAGCTAATGGATGATCTCTGATAATTGGGGATAACGGACAAGAGCTTTCTTCAATTCTCTGCAGCATCTTTGAAGAGAAAGGAGCAGGCACTTTCCAAACAAAAATACAACCATCACCACATACCTGGAAACAACAATACAGTTTAACATCGTACACATTGACAATATATGAAAGGGGTATAAAGGGCCACCAGCCACAAGCTTTTTTCTTAACCCACAAAGAAGAAGAAAAAATAAAGTTTTCTGCACGCCTAGAGAATTTCTTTTAGTTTTGAAAAAAAGTCAAATGCCTTTTTAAAATATCAAGGTAACCATAATTTTAGGGACAAAAGTATTACTAGCTGTCAAAAGGAGTTAGAACCCATCTACACTGCACAAACAGCAAACAGAACAAAAAAGCAATCTTTCCACGGAAAACAGTCGTCTGCACAACCAACAAAGCTAAGTATACATATACTACAAAAGTCCCGACAAATATGAGTTCAAAAGTGGCAATAAACAAAATACTCCTCATGTACCCAACACAATTAAATTTTCTTATTAAAAAATCAATATTAAAGACTGGATTTTACAATTCATTCAATCAACTTGCATGGAAACTTTTGAGGAAAACCACCCCTACTTTCGTTTGTCCATAGAACAAATTAGTTTGAATAAGGTCTCCTCTGGAAACGACAGAAGAAAGGAGGACGGAGCAGCAAGTGAAGTTATAATGGACACTGTAAGCTTGCAAAGTTGCTTGGCGTACTTTTGAAGGCCAGAAACTGTCTGACACCACTCAGTTACTTGGAAGATTTTGAGCCATTAAATTAAAGCAAACCAAAAGAACACTGGGAATTGAATTCATGTTGTATAAAAGAAATTAAAGGAGTGCCTGAAAAAATTTAATTAAATCTCTTTGGAAAAGCTTTAGTGATGCTCCTCATGGCTCTGTGTCTTAAGTAAAGATGGAGCTAGAAATTAGAAGATGAAGTTAAAATTCCAAATATCATATGAAAAGCCTCAACTTCTGTTTCAGTTAAAGAAAAGATGAAATAAAAAAGTAAAAAGTCCATCATATCATACGAGAAGACCAAGCTACACTTTCAAATCTGGTCTTTACATGATTCTGCAAATATAGTATATTGCATATTCAGTTATGAAGCAATAGAAAGAGTCAGCATACTGAACATGAAATAAAAAGGGAAAAAGAAAAAACCACATAATCAGTAAATTAACTCTAGCCTAAAGAATTGAAGAAAGATGGGAATATGGGATTCACAAGGTAGAAAATGGTTGCACTGTATATATATTATTATTTCCAAAAGAAAAACGTACATAATTTTAAAATTTTAATCTTACATCCCTAGTATAAGGTTCGTGGCTAATCAGGAAGATTTTAGTAGGTAATGCAATCTGACTTGCCAAATCATACGACAAATGAGTACATATATCTCACACTGTCATATATAAACAGCAAAAAAATTAATAAATAAAATTAAACCCAACAATAACTTACAGAAACTAAGTGCTTGCAATCAGGTAAGAAGATGACACCAGTTATAGCTTCACCATGCCCCACTGCTCGTGCCACCATCTCACCAGTCAAGAAGTCATACATGCAGATAGACCTGTTGGAATAAGAGCATACCAGATAGCTACTGCTCGGGTCCATAGTTATCTGGCAAAGAGATTCATCGGTAGCATAAGGTCATCTTGATGAAGGTGTAAAATAATTTTTGACCAAAATGTGACTATCTTACCTTAATTGGGTTCCCAAAATCTCCATCCTGCTTGAATGATCGAAGAAGTTTCCCAGCAGCAATGTTAAACATGTTGATCTTCTTATCCTATATGTACAACTCATTTTTAGTCTAAGAATTGTAATCACAGAATTCAGAAGAAAATCTCCCCTGTATATAATACAGCTCAATCAACTACCATTGAATATATTAGTGCCCATAGAGAACAAACAAGAGTTATTTATTGCATAGGCAACCAATCATGTGAGCCTGAAAATTCATAAATTTAGAGGAAGAACAATATGAATGCCACTTTACCTTCCCCACTGTGACAACAACCTCCATCATCGGATCTACAGTCATGTCATATATAGTTCCATGAGATGCCATCTGATTATGGCAACGTGAAATGTTATAACCACTTTCTGTTGCAGCTACATCACGAAACACCAAAGACCTAAATGAAAGACAATTAATTTGATAAGGAGGCAATTGGTGGAACCTAGAATTGGACCAATGTTATTTGGTCTCCATGACAATTGGAGACAAAAAGGTTACGACATACATTCAGGTGATATTACAGATAACCACACAAGTAGAAGGCTGGAGACTACTTACCTCTAATATAATTAAGAAATAAATCCCTCCAGGCTCCAACACATGAAAATTTAATTGAATAATTTTATTTTCTCTTCAAGCAACTTCAATGAGAAACTTTGCTTTATTTAAACGTACCTATCAGCACTGCAGCTGAGGATTTTACATCCATTTGCATTGACTTTTACAGAAGTCACAGCAGCTGAATGATCATCAACACTTCCAATAAGATCAAAATTCCTGACATGGAAGAATGCACATGAAAGAAATTGACAGGATTCATACTACATATTCAACAAGTTGATAGACCTAAAAGTTAAAAACAAGTCAAACCTGTCTACATCGTAAAGATGAATCATCTGGTCCCGTCCTCCTGAAACAAGAAAGTAATGGCCTTCTACATCTTTTTCAGAAGAATCATCCTCTTGATTGGCAAGCTAAAGGTCAATGATAGGATTTCTGCATCATGAGCATCCTGCCAGCATACATTACTCATAAATAGTTCACAAACTTAGAAGCATATCATATAAGATAAATTAGAAAGGCTCTTTATCATGTATTAGCACACACAAGATTTTGACATCAAGTTAGGTGCATAAGTTACCGGTATGTATATATATTCAGATGTGTGCAAGTTATACAAATGGAGATTTCCCTCACAATCACCAGCAGCGAGGTGCTTTCCTTCAGAACTAACTGCCATTGCTCGAAACCCTTGAGTGCTGAAACCTGACATCACGGAGTCTCGTTCAAAAATCCCAGCACTCACTACAGAGGGATAATAGACAATCAATGAACAGAAAATCAACAAATTCAGATATATTTCAAGACAAATAAATTCAGCGTAGTTAGTTGGCATAAAAATCCTGTCGTATCACGTATGACCATGTAAAGCCTTTTGAACATATTACCTAAACAAGGGCCAGCCGACTTGGTATTTCCAAAAGAGAAGTCCTTAGCAATAGATGAGAGATCCTCTGATGACTCAGGCTTCAAGACGAGATCCCATAACCTAATCGTACCATCTGCTGAGCAAGTTGTGAAAGAAACTCCACCAGGACAACCTCTAGCAACACATGCAAGAGAAGGATCGTGCATGTATTCACATGAAAGATTTTTAATATCCCATATGCAGGCACTATGCGAAACCAGTACACAAGACTTGCTGCCCTGTGTAATATACATCAAGGTTTGCACAAAATATGCCAGGAGTAGGACTTCAGCAAACAGTAATTCACACTAGTAGCACTTTCAAAAGAAATAAGGGTAAATGTAAACATGATAAACAAGTAACAAGTTTTAAGAAATCACTTTGTATTCATCGTGAACATCCCATATGTAGAGGCTGTGGTCTTTGTAAACCACTACTGCAAAATGAAAAGGTAGTTAGTCCAAGGCGCAAATGATGGTAAAATCCTATTACAAAGAACTAGTTAAACGCAGTGGTTGAAAACTTGTATCATGCCTACCATAAAACTTTTTAATACTTCCTATTATTGCTCTATTTTGGGATCCAAGTTGTTTGTAATTATTTATTTGACATAACGCAGAATAGCTTTTCAGTTTCACAGTTCTAAATTTTGAGACGCTTATCAAATTACAATTTCACAATTTGCATTTTGACCCACACGCATCATGAATTGACTGCAAACATCTTCGCAAAATCCATCTCAGCAAATGTTGAAGAAAGTGTGAAAAGAATAGAAGTAAAGCAAAGGCAAAATATTACGAAAAAAATGAAACACACTGAAAACACAGAAAACGCTTGCACCTTAGCATTTGATAAATAAATATAGAGCAGTAATATGCAAAATTCTCACCATGACAATACTCCATCCTCCCATCAATTATTACTTACCAAGTTTTTCTGACGCCGAAAATTGACAAGCGATAGCATCAGGAAAGGTAGGCTGGTCTTCACTTTCATTTACTTTCGCGTTGCAGTCATTAAATACAGGCTTGTTGCATCTTTTAGTTTCAGCATATTGTAAGCTTCCAGTATATTTGAGAGAATAAATGGCAAACAATTTAATCACCCCATTATTGCATGCACAAGCAACCATCTTGTTGGAGGCTGATAGAGCAAAACCTTTCTTAACCTGCTCATCAGGGTTCAACGTAAGGGAATATACTTCATAGTTGTGATACACTTCCATCTCATTACAGTTAAAAGAAGGACAGTATAAGGAAACTCTAATGGCTTTCGTTTATTTAATTGTGGCTGATGAGCACCCACACTTATATTCATTTTTAAGATACACTTGCACAGTAGAAAAACAAAATAAACCAAACCAGTGAGCAACCTAAACCCAAAGCTACACTCTCATAAATCATAAGCACATTAGGTTATGCTGTGCCAGACTGGATCTCCTTTCCATTTAACAGAATCTGCTTAATAATAGCAAGAAATGTGTTACCTATCAAAAGAAATAACAAGAGATGTGCTAAGACAACTACAACTAGTACTACTACCTTCTTTAAAAGCCCATGTAGATTACATGGGTAAGATTGTAGATACATTATAGAGTCTTTCAAGAATGTATAAGTAGGATAATTAAATAAAATTACCTTTAAGTCAACTGAATTTGTAATTTTAAAGCAAGAATGAATAAGGCACAAAATACCTGCAAAGGAATAAACAAAAAGAACTTAAGATTAGATACAAAATTCCAAAGGCATTGCGCACATATAAGTGTAAAGTATCATCCACCTGTATCTGTCAATGCATATATAGGTGAAAATTCACCAGCTCGATTGCAATCAAACAAACTACTACCAGTCCAAAAGGGAGATGTAACAGCTACAAATAAGCATTCCTTGTGATGACCAAGATTAATAGGCTTCCCATGTATTGCCAGTGACCCTGTTCTAGCATTAGCACGAGAACTTGTAGATGATCTCCAAAACTTCAAGTGCTTTTTCCCAGTAGTTACAATGTACTTTGCATCTGATGAGAATTTGACTGATGCCACAGCAGAAAAAGATGAACATGCTTTAACCTTTGCAACTAAAATCCCCCTTCGCCAATCCCATAAGCAAAGGTATCCATCATGAGAAAATCCAACAGACACCAGATATTTACCTGAACAAATAAAGACAATCAAAAAGAAGCTGTGAAATGATAAATTAGTTAAGAAAATTATGAAAGCTGTTCCCAAATCTAAATATATCATGGCAGAAGCAATAGTATAGAGAAATTATGCACTAGGTGTAGAAGATCCAACCGACTTGCTCCAACTAACCATCAGGTGAGAAATCCATGCATGAGACACCATATTGATGGCCTTTTAGTTCAAATACAGAAGCCAAAGTTTCCAAGTCCCATATAAGAACTGCAGGTTGATGCCCTGACTAAACATCATGTTAGATAGTGAATACAGATAATGAAGTCAAAAAATCTCCCTAAAGCTTAATCAAATACACCATTCCTAGACTAACCTGGATGCATTTTAACAATCCACCAATTTTAGTTTAAGAAATAAGTTTTGTGGAGTCAAGGTTATCTTAACGACAAATATATAGTTTTCTTCAAGCTATTACCCTAAAATATAAAAGAGCATATATACAAAAAAATAAATAAATAAATGATAGTGAAACAGAATGTGCTTTTCTTCTTAATTTTCTTTTTGTAACTTCATGTTAAATATATACATAGAGAGAGATGACAATCTTGTGTTCCTTTATGTGAAATCTCAACTAGGATAGTAGAAAGTAAATGTCTTTTGAGAAACTTAGCTGAATGGAGCTGTGACTCAACAGTCCAGGACCCTGTACCTAGTATATAAATGGGGAAAATGCTTTGGGGGCTGCTAAATGATTGATCGCAAAGTTAATACAGAAAAATGGCAATCAATCATGTTTGCATTCTAAAATATTGAAGATGCAAGAAAGCTTGGGCATTCTACAATAAACTGAACTCCCTAGAAACTCTACATACTGTTATAACTTATAGTGTGTGACTAAATTATTCAGAGAATAATCCAAGTCATCCAAAGGAATGTGGTCATGCAGATGGATAGATGACATCCAGTGGTGTGTAATCAGTATCACATTAAGGTCATGCCAATCTATACTAGTATACAATTTAGGCGTTTTATGAAATTTAAGATTTTGGCAATCTAAAAAGCTATTTAAAGCACACCCGAACAATGAAACTTTAATCATCCACGCATCAAGATGAACTTTTATGTTAAAGATTGGCTAAATAAAAGTTTAAATAAGACCATAATCATAATAGTCAAATGCTACTAGAAAATGTTCCAGTTGCCTTGCAACCTTGCAATTGGCTTGATAAACACAAATTCAACTCTAAATCAGATGCACCATGAGTTCTTATATTAACTCCGACCTGCAAAAAGAGTTCCATTTGTAAAATTTACAAACTTTAAGGATATATTTTGTTCCATCTTTACCCCCAACTTTGTTGAGTGTTTACTGTTTAGTTAACTACTGATGACATTAGAATAAAATTGTAATGATAAACTTGAGCACATTGTGTCATATTATACCATAATCAAAAGAAATGACTCTTCTCTATAAATGGTACTCTTTTTATGGAACCGAATATTGTAAAAGTTGACAAACTAAAACTCTTAGACAATTCTCAGAATAAAATGAAATATACCTCTCCAGCTGCAACAAAGCTTCCATTTTGCGAGACAGCAACGCAGCTCAAAGGTTTGGGCATTCGATGGGACACCATGAGGTGAGACTGAGTCCCTGAATCCACATTATAAACCACGACAACGCATCCAGCAACATATACACAGCTGGAATTCGAACTGCTGGAAGCCAATCCATTGGCATTCTTAATCGTCAATCCAATTATTTCTTCTAAAATCAGCTGCAAATTCAAAAATAAATGCAGAATACAGTCCAAAACAAACAAACGTATACAAATTACTCTCCAGCTAACAGAATGATTAACTATTTGTAGGGCTTTGAATGAAGAAGATCAGAGAATGTACCTTAGAAGATGTGTCTGGTTTCTTGAGCTTCCGGTTAGGTTTCATCTTCTGTTCAAAACCCTAACCACGGCTGAACCGGAGGTACTGTTGATTCAGTCTTTATACTGCGTCTCTGTTTGTATGTATGAAGAGAGGGAAACAGAAAAAGAAAGTCAGAGAGATGTGAGGGAGGGGCGGGAAATCAGTCCGAATGCGAAGACTCGTATATTTGGGCGTTATGTTTCATTTTAAAATAGAGATTCTGTTTCAACTTCTAATTTGGGTCCACCGACGGGCTGGATTCACAAATACTTGGTAGCCCAAGTGGAATACTGATGGCCCAATATAGTAAGGAAACAGAAAATAATATTTTTACTTGAAATCGTCTCTATAAATCTTATAACTACGATTTTTATCGTCACTATACATTTATAGCGACACTTTTCATGTAAAAATATAAATTTTCTATAATTATCTTATTCACTAGTTGTTTCCTATTGAAAGTAATTTTTATTTAAATTCCTTTTAATTCTCCTCTTAATCCTAATTCTACTCTTTCTCTGTGTTCTCTCTTAATTAGTGACATGTCAAAAAGAACACTCAATTTTATTCTCTATATCAGTTGATTTTTACAAAGTGAAAATGAAAAAAGTGAACACTCAATTTTAGTCTCTGTAAAAAAGGACACTCAATTTGTGGGTCCCACTACAAATATATATATGTATGTGTAAGTATTATGGGAATTTTTTTATGTGATAATAAAATTATTTTAAATAAAAAAAGTCTCGTATATCTACAAATTCAGTACACTTATTGGTGACAGTCATATAAAATGACAAAATATTCTCAAATTTATTATTATAATCTCATTATCATAACACATTTCGAAACTAACAATTTAATGTGTGATTTCAGTTTAAAATTGTGTGATTTCAACCCACCCATTCTCAGTTGAATTTTCAGCAACAAATTGATCCGTTTGAATCAGGAAACTTAATAGAGCTGATTTGCAAAGCTAAAACATAACTTTTTTTTCCTTTCTTGTTTTTTTTATAAAAAAAATAAACTTATTTTCACATTTTTGTTAAAAGATAAAACGATACAATATCTTTAAAATTTTCATCCTAATTTTATTATCATGAAATCATATTAAAGTAACTTCTTATTCTTAAGAAATAAAATGGAATAAAACTATATATGTTTTAATATTTGTTAATTTTGCAAAAATTATCTTTGATTTAGGAGGGTACGTTTTGGAGACACCCTCTCCTTTTTTCTTTTTTTAATAATTTCTTTTCTTGTGTAGTTTATTTTTTTATGGTGGGTGTGATTTTTTTTTTATTATAAAAAATTCATCTTTTATGTGGCTATATTTATTTTATTTTCTGAATAATAATTTTATGAGGCTAATAGTCCAACAAAAATTCAAAACGCAACCTTTTCTTTGGCTAATGATTTTATGAGGTCCAACAAAATTTCAAAGCGCAACCTTTTAGGCAGCATATATTGACACTACCAACTCGACTGATAAAAATTATGTATAAAATATAGGCGATATTTTTTTATAAAAAACTTCGAATATTGCCTGAAATAATTTATTAAGATGAACGAAAATTCAAAATTATTTGTATTTTGTTATATAGATTAACAAACTATGCGGACCCTTATCGACATAGTTTAACCGGTAGCCGGTAACACCCCTCCAAAACGGTGGTAGTTGGCAACTCGTTGGTTGGTGACCTGAACGACCCAGCTGAGAGACACGTCACTGCTACGTAGGATTCGTGGTGGACAACAGTACCAAAATTGTATACCTTTAGTAGACGAAAATACCCTCCAACAGTCCAAATGGACTCCAAATTCTCTCACCACCTACCCCCACCCCAGAACAAATTCTTTCTTTCTGTATTTCCGCCTTTAAATTCATCCCATTTGTGGATTAAGTAACATACTATAATGTAATGCTTCATCTAAAGAGCTTCACATTACATTAATCAATCCCATTTTCTATCTCATGGCAGCCGTTACCACCCCCACAAAATCTAGTCTAAATTTGCCGAGTTTTTCCCATACCCATTCCGGTTTGATCAGTTTTAGGAATATCCATTTGGGATTTCAGCCTAATAATCAAACAAAGTGGGGGAATTTATTGTCTTTTGGAGGAGGTGAGAGGATCAGAAGAAGAACAGAGCATTATGTTGTGAAGAAGAAGCAGAGAGGAGGATGGCAGATAAGGTGTACGGCGGAGGGGATAGAGAGGGGATTGCTGGTGGGAGGGAGAGGTGAAGAAGGTAATTTTTCCATGCCGGAGAGGTTCAAGGTGGTGGCTTTAATGGCGTGTGTCATGTGTTTGTGCAATGCGGATAGAGTTGTCATGTCTGTCGCCATCGTTCCCCTTGCTGCCAAACATGGTTGGAGCAGCTCTTTCTTGGGTATTGTTCAGGTAAATTTATTAAAGCTCTTTAATTTAAATCATCTATTGGGATTTAGTTATATTCTTTTATTTTTGTTTTTGTTTTTTGGGTAAGTGAGTCGAATGAGGATCTGAAACAGTATATGTGAAATGAAAAGATATGAATAGGGAAACTCTTTCCTTTTCCTGGAAAGTTGGTTTTTGTTCGAGTATGCTTCACGTTTTGTGTTTTCGGCTGAAGAATGGAATGAGAAAAATAAATTTAGTGTCTGCCAAAATTAAATTCCTAATAAGCACCGAATGCAACACATTTCTCAACCGAAAAAGCTGCATGTTTATAGAAAAATGCTGTATTGAGTGCGGTGAAAATATCAATATACTGTCCTACTCCAGTAGAGAAGTAGTATTTACTAGTATTTGTTTTGGTGGTTGTTGAGAAGTGAAGACCGGTAGTTGGCCGCCACCTGAAAAACCTAGCCATGGGTTCCACCATATATACTGGCTTTTGGTTTTCTTCCATCCTCCCAATCAGACTCCTAATTCTGGTGGGACCCACTGCACTACCTAGAACCAAAGAAAAACTATAATCATAAGAAACTACTACTACGGAGGCCTTTTATGGTGATACAGGTGAGATGTTTCAATCTATCTAGAACAATTAACTACAAACAGCTCTACAGTCTACAATTTGTCACGGCACTCATGAATGATGCAATTAAAGCAACACCTACAAATTGTTACTCAGTATTTTATTATATTATGGGTTTTGTATGAGATAATGGAGAATAAAAGCTAAAGTAAATTGTGACACTCTTTTTACCATTTTGACGCAATTGTTTAAACAAGGCTATCAGATTATTTAAACGGCGGGGAGTGTATCATCCCCAACTTTATATGAGGTGGATTTCGATTCACATATATGTTGGGAGGGAGCTACAATAGCCAATAGCTAGCTAGTACTCCATTTGGCATGTATCGTGTTCTTAAGGCTCCCTCACATTTAGTTAAGGATGTTATCGAGGATGTCATATCTTTCATAAGCTGTTACACAGTCATTACGAGTTAATTATGTGATTGACATTAAACTAGAGAAGACATTTGAATAAATTTAACAACTCTTCAAGATCTTAAACTCTTTAAAGAGGTGAGTTGAGTTTTATCATGAAATTTGATATAATCTTATCAAAAGAAAATTTTAAGAAATAAAATGAAAATTGATATTACCTTATCTTGGTGTTGCCATTTTAACAAGAATGAATGTAGTCAATCTGCTATGTGAGGGTTCAGTAATCTTGATTTCTAATCATATTTGACAAAGTGAAGTGCTGATGATATGATGTTTCTACTTTCTATTTCGTGCAGTCGTCATTTCTTTGGGGATACATATTTTCGTCACTTGTTGGAGGAGCCTTGGTTGACAAATACGGAGGAAAGAGAGTGATTGCTTGGGGTGTGGCCTTGTGGTCTTTGGCCACTCTCCTCACACCATGGGCTGCAAATCATTCCACAGCCAGCCTCTTGGCTGTTCGTGCTTTCTTTGGACTCGCTGAAGGAGTAGCTTTACCTTCCATGAACACCCTTCTTTCAAGGTAATGCATTGTTTCCTTAACTATAATTTAACTTGTGACTGTAGCTTTTGTATACCTATTCATCTTACTGGCTGCACCTTATTGTACTTTGAACTCTCAGGAGATGTATATCTGTAGAAATGAAAATTCCTATGCATACTAATTAAACATGCAATATAACATCACACTCAAGGCTATACTAATTTATCTACTTGGTTTAGGTGGTTTCCCAACCATGAACGAGCAACTGCTGTTGGATTGTCTATGGGTGGCTTTCATCTCGGGAATGTTGTGGGTTTAGTACTAACACCTCTAGTAATGTCATCAATTGGATTATCCGGTCCTTTCATTCTCTTCTCAAATCTAGGACTGTTGTGGCTAACTATATGGGCATATCGTGTCACAAATGATCCACAAGAATGCCATTCTATTACCAAATCAGAATTGCGGTTGATTCAAGCTGGGAAGTCTGATTCTCCCCTCAACAAGGACAAACTTCCTCCCATACGCCTCCTATTATCAAAAATGCCCACATGGGCCATCATTTTTGCAAACATTACTAACAATTGGGTAGGCCTTACTATTTTATTCCCTTCCCCCCTCCTTTTTGCTATTGCATTTTACTGAAACAATGAAACTACTTATGCTGCTGGTCAGCTCTTCAATGTTGTATTAAGAATTTCAAATATATTCTATGCAGGGATACTTTGTTCTTCTTTCATGGATGCCGGTTTATTTTAAAACTGTGAGTAGCAACTTCTTCCAAACTTTCATTTTATATGTTCTACTTTTCTACTTCTATTCTGTTGCTAGGTCCTGCATAAGTACCCAAATAATTATATCTACATTAACCAAGACTGGAGACTCCGGATGTTGATGTTATTTAATGTATCTTTCGTTTATATTTGTTCAAATAGGTCTTCAATGTGAACTTGAAGCAAGCTGCATGGTTTAGCGCAGTCCCATGGGGAACCATGGCAATTTCAGGCTACATTGCTGGGGCGATGTCAGATTCCCTAATTAAATCAGGGAAATCTTTAACGACAACCCGGAAAATCATGCAGGTAACTCTTTAAATTACCATTTGCACAGGAACCAGGTTCTTGTCTATTACACAAAAGGATACTTGAGAGGTTATCATGAGTAACAAAACCAATAATGTATCTGACATTGATACACACTTATACAGCCATTCCTCAAAATTATCCATGCAAAAGATTCTTGCTGCAGATGAAGTTAATGGAAATAATTACCAATATTGATACATTTTTATGAACTGGCAGTCTATCGGTTTCATTGGTCCTGGAGTGGCCTTACTTTGTTTGAACTTTGCCAAGACACCGGTGGTTGCATCAATATTCATCACATTTGCTCTGAGCTTGAGTTCTTTCAGCCAAGCTGGTTTTCTGCTAAATATGCAAGTAAGAGTCGTCCAAGTTGTGATTACAGAACTTTAATCTGTACAATTGGAGTCTTCACTGCTCTCTTAGATTATTAAAGAATTCTTTAATGGTTTATTTTTCATCTCACTGATGTTCTAATATAGTTCTTCATGGTTTACTTTACTTGTTTAATCAGGATATTGCACCACAATATGCAGGATTCCTCCATGGTATGTTTTAGAATAATCCCTCTTTCCGTATGTTGTTTAACATTTTCCAATTCCAGTACCAGGTAATGACTATTTTCCATTTCAAAACTTGCTAAAAACAGGGATTTCAAATTCTGCTGGAACATTGGCAGCGATAATCAGTACAATTGGAACAGGTTACTTTGTACAGTGGCTGGGATCTTTTCAGGCATTCCTCACCGTCACAGCTGGTCTGTATTTTGCAACAGCCATCTTTTGGAACCTCTATGCTACTGGAGAGTGCGTCTTTTAGATTCAGCATAATTTTCCAAAAATCCAAGCACAGTTGCACAGTTATATATTCATCTAAAAGAAGAAATTTTGAGCCATTGTTTGAGGTCTGGAAGTTGGCCTGTAACTTATATGTAGAGTTTATTTTTTGGTTGTTCCTAGGACAAAGTAAAAGAATGTAGTTATTCGTTAAATCTTTTTGAGAATAAAATTCTTAGTAGATTTCAGGGCAAAGAGGTGAACTGTTTAGTGTTGGCAAGCTCACAATCTTGTTCACACTATCTGGACCAGGGTTGATAAAGTCTTTTAAAAATAGTCAAATGTTAGAGTTAGATTTAGACATTTTGTTTGGATGAATGTAGTTGCAAAAAAAGGTTCATCTTTTCCTGTATGTATGGTTTGCCCAAATTGAAATGAAAGACATAAATTTGAGAAGATTTATCATACTTTTGTCATCTTCATTAGTTATTAGTAACTAAACAGGCTACTGATCCACTGATACTTACTGATCCACTGATACTTGCCTATCAATGCAGATTTATGCGTTGTAATCACTCAAGGATGCCTAAAAAAAGTAAGATAGGAAACTCTAGTACACACTCTGTCCCCAATTGCAAATTCCCATCTCAAAAAATCCATAATTTAACCAAAGTTTTGAGTTTTCCGCTCTATAAGAAGGATCTTGTGAGACTAATAAATTTAATTACAAAAATAACAATTAACGGATTTTAAAAAAAGAACTAAAATATGCGAGTTAATTTGGAAGATGACTGTTGACGAACCCATACATAATTTTGCAATTTCTTGTAAATTTATCTCAAGAGAGAAAAATAAAATAAATAAACTTGTACATTGTATGACGTTAATTGTGATAAATAGAAAGAGCCTTTCAAAGAAAAGATAAATAGAAAGAGAGAAATATGAGAACTCACAAAAATATAGGACAAAAATGGCACTATTACTAATTTAGTATGGCGAATGAAACAAGAAGAGGGACCAACCAGTAAACCTCTTTCTATCACACATCTACGGACTCCACAAATGATAATTTCAATGATACTATTACAGATGAAAAAGAGCAATTTCAATTTGATATTTTCCAAATAGATGATACAGACCAACAATTTAACCTTCAATCCGTAGAACACCCACCTTTTCCCCTTTTATCAAGTCAGATCATTCGAACCTCTAATAGAGTAGTTCTTCTTTTCTTAATTTGTTCCAACTTATATACCCAAGACCAGATAAATAGTTTATGAATTTGATTCCCAATTTCAGAATTTCTAGCTTACCCAGAAGAACCCAAAATTGACATTTTCTCTCCAAAAAGTCAACCGAACCAAAATAGCAGGTTTTGGGTTTTCTTGTAAACAACACCCATCAATCAAGATTAGATTTTGGATCGATCCTAATTTGGGTTTTTTTTAGCAGGTTATCAATTTTGAATTGGGTTCATTTGGCTGGAGACATGAACTTCAGAAGCATGGAGGAGTTTTGGCTTTTCTATATGAACCAACACTCTAAACCAGCAACAAGGAGATGGCATTTTGCAGGCACACTTTCTAGTATTATATGCTTGATATACTCTGTTCTCTTTAATTGGTGGTTTCTGTTCTTTGTGCCTCTGTTTGGGTATGGCTTAGCTTGGTATAGCCATTTCTATGTTGAAAGAAATGTTCCGGCAACATTTGGTCACCCGGTTTGGTCATTGTTATGTGATTTCAAGATGTTTGGACTGATGCTTACTGGTCAGATGGATAGAGAAATCAAAAGGCTTGGTAAGAGACCTGTGTTGCAGGCCTATTGATCTTTGTGTGAGATTTGAATGTGTCTTCGCTATATACCTGTAATAACACATGGAATGGTTTCCTTTCTATTAAAATTCTCATAGTATTACTTTGGTCTGGTTCCTTAATTTCTATTAAGTATGCTTTTTGTATAAATGTATGTGATTGTATAGTTTCTGGTTAAGTTGAAAAATCTTTATTGGCTAGTACTTATTTGATGAGGCTGCATTATAAAGGATGTATATGCATTAGAAGGGGTTGAACTTCAAATTCACAGTATAAAGAGGATTAGTTACGGGCTTCAGATCCAGTCGCACGAGCTCTCGAATTTTATTTGTCATCTTGTTGAAATCTATATCTGCATTTTAACTCCAGAAATAAGATATATTCCTTGGGAAAATATTTGCCCTAGCAAATATTTGTTATTTTCGGAGCATAGTACAACTTCTTAGACACATAGTAGATTACCATAAGCAGCACTTGCTCTAGCATTCTGCCATATTGCCTGTCTATTCCTTTAAGTAATATTTTTAGGTAATTTCGTTTCTGGGTGTGATTTGTACTCTAACTAGAATTGTTTATCGAGTATGTAGTTCACACTAGTTGGAAGATGGTCCTCCTTTCAGCAAGAGAGGCTCAAAATATGTGACGGGCAGAGTTTTAGAGAACACATACACAAGTCTGACACCGAATACTTCTACCAATGTGCATTAAGGAGATGTGAGAGGCAGTAAAACTCTGCTAAAAGTTAGTTGATTGAGCACAATGATATCTGTTACAGATAATCAAGCTTTATAGAACATGTGAGGTAGCAAAAAGAGTTGTATTTAGAATTTCTTTGATGAGAACCAACGGTTACCAACACTTAATCTAGAGCCCCTTTGGGTGTAGAATAAAAGATATTTCACAGTGAAATATTGTTATAGGGTGTGAATCTCGGAACTGACGGATAGCTTGAGCTCATTGTCGTTTTCTGGATTAGTTACTATGATTTCTTCCTAATGGATAGCTTGAGCTCGTCGTCACTCTCTCGATTTAGGTTTTAGATTGTATCCTATTTTCGAAAAAGGGAAGAAAGAAGAAGAAATATCTCGGGTCTTGTGATTTATCAAACCGCTTATGTATTTGTTTAGTATTTCAGACCTTCAGACTTAATTCTTGGATGGCTATCAAGATTATTTTGTTCATTTTACATGCACGTAAATGGAGATTATTTTGTATCCTGATTGGTTTGCTTTGGTTTTATAAAGATGTCTGATCAGTTTAAAATGCAAACACAATTTGGAAAATACCAATTTAGTTTTAGGTAGAAGCGCCTTGCTTCTGTATTAAAAACTGTAGCTTGAATGATATTAATCTTAATGTTAACTTAGAGCTCTTTTAGACACGCTGTTGTTTGTTCAAAACCCTTCTTATAGGCATAACGAGTTTTCACAAAAGGAGGACAAGTGCTTATAATCCTACTCTACAGGAAACTTTAAAAAAAAAAAAATATGAACTTGTTAATTTTGGAATTACTTTACTGGGTATTACCAATTATCATGAGATTTAAAGATTCCCTATTTTTAGATGTGGCCAAAGAGCACCTCTCAAGCTTTCACTTGAAACAGGTTCTGATTTCTCGTAGGGTTTAAGCAAAGCCAGACATACAAACTGCTTCCTCTCTGAAGCTGGATGAAAGTAAAGTGTGTTTCTGTGCGAGTGCAGGCATGAGCGTAGCCTGGACCGGGTTCTTAATAATATGTTGACATAATGAATAACCTTGATTAAGCTGTGTCATGAATTTACATTGTAAAGGAAACCACACGGTTTCTTTGATAATGATAAACCGCGTATGAGAGAGAGAGAGAGAGAGAGAGAGATCCCTAGCCTTAAAACGTATTGCCTCATATAAAAGCCTCAAAAAGTATCAAGTTGTGAATTACATCATATATAAGGGAGAGTGATCAAATAATAACTTCAGCCCCAAAACTGTTGTCTCCCTATCTTTAAAACTCAAAGCAAGGCAGGATAAACCCATTTGAAACAAAATATGATACAGTGTGAGATCTACACTAACGCAGATGTTACATTTTTTTGTTTTCTGATTTCAGAACACTGCATGTTTCTTGCATTAAATCACAACAGAGCACTGGGTAATTGTTAGATTTCAATGTGAATTAATCATCACAAATCAGTATTTCGTGAAAATGATGGCAATGGCCTGGCCTCCTGTGGACGAAGGATGACAAGTATGCCAAACATCCAAAGCATTGGTAGGACAATGAGCCACTTCAATAGTTTGTAGTAATACATATGGAATGTAAGGGCGAAATCATCTGAGAAATAGAGTCCATTCTTGTCAACCATCTCCACCAGAACGGTCCCAGTGGTCCTTACCCCAACTGTTGGAAGCTTAATCCGATATTTCCCAGCACGGTCATACACCTGGTTTTGCTTAATTGTTCTATTCCCTTGGTAATTACCAGGAACTAGCAAGGTTGCCTGCATTTGTACCAAAAGAATATTAAAGAATGATTAACGAAGAGTTATTTATTTGACACATTTTGAATACTTAAAAAGGTGTAGCTCGGAGAGAAGAATCTTACCGTCACATTATATGGTGCTTGAGACCCAGAGGGGAACCTGTATCTGTCAACAATCTCTATTTCAACCCAAAAACTCTTGCCTTCTTCATCACGGAAAGCCCTAGATGAAGGTGCGACATAGATCCCTTCACGATTGAAACGGTTTGCAACATTGTTTCTTCCATGATCAGGTGATCTCCAAGCCTGAAAAAACATAAAATATAACAGCCCTATATATAAGTTCAGATTGTATAAAAATGTCATCTAGTCAAAACATATCAGATTCAGTTCTCTATCCTGCCTTGAGGGGATGATGTGGAGCAGGAGTTGAGAAACAGAAGACATTGCCATTCATGGTGGCCACGATAAGATCAAGATCATCTCCACCATCGACATTGTCTGCCAGGACCATGCTATATCTGTCACGAAAAGATTCATGGTTTAACTGATTTATGGAGAAAGAAACAGAGAGAAGAGTTAATGTCATGGATGTTTTGAGATTATCTTACGAAGTTTCGCCAATATCCACAACATCAGCACATGAAGTTTGTCCATCTATAAGATACAAATAACCATCAAAAGATGTCGTAACAATAGTTAGCCCCTTCTTTTTCTCCCCACGTTTGGTCAAATCAACTAGGAGGATTCTATTCATAACTCGGCCATGAGTTCTATATGGATACGGCCGTACAACTGACCCATCCTTGCCACTAAGAACATATATATTGCCAGATAGTGTTGGAACTACGACATCAGTATGGCCATCCCGTCCACATCTCCAATAGTGGGACCCTGAGGCATACAAAATATATATATATATATATATATATATATATATATATATATCACGGATAGAGCGTACACATTCACTCTATATGGTTCTTAAGCGTAAATATTAAGAGCTTGCTAAAATAGGAAACAAGACAATGCTTGTTACTTGTGGGATAAGACTCTTGAGGTGTGCTTCCCAAATTTCCTTTCCCTGTGCAGTCCATGCAGCAACATTTCCGTGAGTATCAGTAGTCACTAGTTCGATTTTGCCATCGTCATTGATATCAGCTGCCACAACTGCTCCCTGAATTTCAGCCATTTCAAGAGGGAACTTCTCCCTCACCTTGCCTGGATTAAAATCAGTTCAGTTTCTAAATTGCTATAAATCCAAAATTGCAAACAGAAAAACGGATGAAACACAGTATCTAACATCAGTATACTTGCACTTCCTGAATCTAGGTTCACAAGACGAAGTCACTTTATAAGCTATTCGGATCTGTGCTATATGTCCCCCACCCTGTTGTGCAACTTATAAATAATAGAGATCCAAATAAATGAAGATCATATTTGTACATTCTCCAATTCAGGATTTGGTCAGGCTTGTTAAATCATTTACAATGTTCAACAAGAAGATGAATCAAAACCAAAATGATACAAGCTTCTGAGATGACGCAAGAACCACAGAAACTTATGTAAGCAAATTCACTCACAATTCAGTAGAATTTTAAGTCTTTTAGTAATATACTTGTGGGTAATCCTGACAAATCTTACAAGAAAAAGGTGTACATATTTATTCAATTTACAAAAAATTCTTGCCAAACTCAACACACCCCACATCCTAACACTGCTGCTAGAATTCAACAGAAGCCAGTTTAATTCTCTACCCCAGAGAAAAGTTCTTATATCATATTAACTCCAATACTGAGGCATAATTACTTTTTCCCCAACAATATAACCTACTGATGGTAAGAAAGGGAGATGGGAAGATCTGAATTAATTTGCAATGACATGATAACAAAAAAAAAAGAGAGCATCATAACTAGTGATTTTAAAAGAACATGCCTAAGACAGTGAAATTTGTGAAACAAGATTCATATAGTCATTAATTAGACTCCAAGAAGTTAACGTTCAATTCATAACTACATTAACAAATCATAATATGAACTTTTTATGCGCACACCCATTTACACAGGGACAACTATAAATGCCACAGCCCAGTAGCTATTTGATACTCAAACTTGAATTACCAATCAGGCAAAGAGGTACTGTAATCTAAAATGCTTCAAACATGAATTAAACTGAAAAGTTTCCTCCCACATATTTATTGGGAGACCTATCACATGTAGACTCCATGAGGCTGCCATGAGGTATGAGGGGCCGTCTGTCACCATGAGGCACGAGGCCATCTGTCATTGTGTTTGTAAGTACATGAAATAATACAACTTGGAAACTCAGAAAATCTGAAGTTGGCCTGAATAAATTGCATTATGGAGAATGCACACAATTACGGAAAATGGTAATTGAGCTAGGAACTTTACAATGGTTAAAATGGAAATATCTAGATCTAAACAATTATGTTAGGCATGAAAAATGAAGAAACTATCCACAACTGAAAAAATAGAAGTAGTCTCCAGTTGTTACCCTTATGATCGAGGACATAAAACAAGCCATAGGAAGTTCCTACTAGAATGTCCAAATTCCCATCACCATCCAGATCAACAACGGTCGGAGAAGCATATATATAGGCACGAAACTTTGCAGTATCCGTGCTTAAATCCAGTTTTGCAGTCCACTTAACTTGCTTCGTCTCAAGATTGAAAACAACAACACCTCCAGCAACATATTTTCCAATATCAATACCACCAAGTTCCTTTAAGTGCTCTGGATTGTCATAGTACCTTTAAATTTACAGTAAATTAGCTAGAATATATGCATTCAACTTCCCCATTTTTACAATGCAAGAAACAAGAAACAATATAATGAAATTGAAAACGGATGGCAAGCAGATTCACATTTTTTATATATCAGCATGAAGGGAAGAAGAAAATCGAATATACTAGACATCTAATGCTTCCGCCATCCCCATTTAGGAGCCTACCCTTATGTAGATCTACCAAAATAAGTGTCCTCTTTGAAAAAAGTAAGCTACCAAATATTATGATGTTCTCAATATACCATCCAACTTGCACATTCAATTTGGCGATTTTTATACTAAAAAATATATGTAAAACTTGTCTAAGAAATATTTTGAACATAAATAAGTAATGCAAATTAAGAAACATAAGTTTTTATTTATAAATTTATTCAAAAGATTGTGTATTTTTGGGAGAGAGCGCAAACAACAAGCCTCTGTCTGGAGCATAATGACCATCCCAGCCACTCAAAGTTCAATTTTTGCATGAAAGTCTAGTCAATTTGGGTTTGACTTGGTGAACACCATCTCTTTCTATTTGATCTCTGAAAATGTTTTAAAAATCACAAAACATTTTCCACTTGACATGGAGAGAATAGACATTGTATTAGTCCCAACATTCTCAATGAACCTAACTCACACAGAGATGACTGAATTCTGAAATCAAAGTTGTCTACGCCTGAATCTTTTGCAGAAAAAATGCAAGAGAAACGGAATGAGGGATAGGAATAAGAACAGCCAACTTAAGGAAGTCTAAGGGGCCTAAGCAGCCCAAACAAGATATATCAAGTCATTTCTAAAATATTATTGGGTAAGACCCAAAAGCTCCAGGTAAATGTCAGCATCTCCAACAAAACTAGCATCAGCTTAAGGAGGATAATATTTCCGATTATGCAGAGGTTTGAATCTCCGATGACTTAGTATTATAAATTATCTTCATCAACAAACTAGGACAGATTTGGAAGTAAGTTGCTTTCTTGAAGACTTTGCAAATATATTTTCTTGATAAAACTATACTTCCTGCGACCCAAAATAAGAGTCCCATTTTGACTTCAAGAAGTAGATTTGTCAAGTCCAAAAAGAAAAAAAAAGAGTAAGTGGATGTGAATTTATATAAGCTTTGAAAAAAAAACAAATTTTGTTGTTAGTAGAACTTTTTAGATGATTTACAATATTCATATCAATTATTAATTCGGAATCGACACAAATGGACTTCAATTGAGACTCATATTTTTGAACGGACGGAGTATAAAAGAAATGTTAAGAGGATGTCATTGACCTCAAAGGATATGGACACAATAGTATTTTGCTCGGGCTGAAACGAGTATCAGCTGTCTAAACTAGAACATACTTAACTTACACAATTTTTTAAAAAAAAGAAAATGAATTGGTATAACATTTAAATCTATGATTTTAAAGGAGCAAACTCACTCGTGATCAAAGAAGTAGGACACAGCAACAATCATCTCTGACACACCATCATTATCAATGTCTGCAATAACCTGCCAACAATGGTAAATTTGTAATTCCTTGACCAAAATAAATCAAAATGCACCAACAAAACAGATTCTCACGTCACAAGACTCACAGGAGTGCACAAAATGTGTGAATCAATATTCACATAATTCTCTGATGCCTCATGCTGTGCTTCGGTCCACTCCTCTTCTCCCCACAAGTGATCATCAACGTAATCGTCATAATCATAGTTATACTCGTCAGCCAGCTCATCATTTTCACGGAACAACTCAAAAGATGAATCAGCATCTGCTTCTAAACCTGCATCATTTTCCACTGTTGCAGCATGAACATCCTCAGTAGTATTAGCTTTGGATCCAGAACCACTCTCCTCCAAGCTTTTTGAGGCCTGATCCTGAAGAAGTCGTCTTTTAGTGTTTGTTCCACTTTCTGCATTTTTGGTTCTCTCTGGTCCAGAATCTGATGTAGCATGATCTATGTTATTTGGCAGCCTAATATCTGCGTTTGTATGATTCTCTGCATTGTTGGTTCTCTCCTCTGAGAAGTATCATTTATCCTTTCAGAAAGCTTGATATCATTGTTCTGTTTCTCTTGCTTCTCCATTTTTGGTCCTATAATAAAGAATAAAAGAACTGTAAATTTATTTACTCGCACCAACACTAAAGAATCAAAACAAATTTAAAACCAACTAATTTGCAGACGAAAATTATGATGCCTGAAAAGTAGTAAAAGACTTCCAGTTGGCTCTCATCTGGGAAACACAAAAAAGTATGGTGCCTTTTTTTTATTTTATAATCGAGCAATGGAGAAGTGAACTGATACGTAAACTAACTAAATTATAGAAAGCATCTCTCTTTTGTCTCTGCTGACCAAACCCGAGTTATGATAGCGGCATTTCCACAAATTATAGTTCTCCTTTTTCTTTCTAGTAATAATTAAAAAACAGTTCTCCTTGAAGTGTACATGCACTAGTTTTCTACCAATATTCCAGTAAGTGGCACTAAAAAGGATTAACAACAATAGTTAATCCTAACAAATCAAACCCCCCTTTTCTTATTAGAGAATGCTTTCTAGGATACACTGAAAATAGTAGAAGACAATCCTCAATTTTTTTTATGCATAATCTCAATCTTTCTTTCACTTGTACAAGTAATTTAATTTCTTAGTTTAAGAGTCAGACAAATTAACCGAAACAAAATGAAATAAGAGCAATATAATATGAGGGAAAAATTATAAAAAAAAACTGCAATAAATTGTCATTTCAGGACATATAAGAATACTTTTAAGACAATAAGGGGGGGATAAATAAAAGAAGCCCTACCAATAAGACACCCCAATCAATTTGAAATGGGAAAATCAACAGAGGTTACAATAATAATGTTGAATTGTTATTTATATCATTGAACTTCAGCTTAAGCTTCAAGTTCTACCTAAAAATCAGGATATATATTGTTAACAACAATGACACATAAAATTAACAACATCTAAAGTTTTAAACTCTGGTGCTGATGCTTCCAACAAATCCAGATAAATATTAAAGTCTTTATACTACTTGAGAAGTTATGCTGATTATAAATGCCAAAACAATACTACAAGATTTAAGTATGAAGATAAAATAGAAAAGTACATGCTTCTTTCAGAGAGATCAAATAAAAAACTTACGAGGTCTGGAGTTTAGAAGAGCCTCCTCAATGAGTTGGTCATCATGAACATCCGGATGAGAACGGTCCACTGGATCTGGATTTAAACCCACATGCCAGTCTCTTTTAACTTTCAGCCGAGGAACCTCCAATTTGTCTGACATCATATAGCCTGAAACCCTGTAACAGATAAATAAAAATTACTAAGTCGGGAGAATGTAAAACTATTATCACACTGCCAGGACAAGAGCTCACAAATGAATGGAAGATAGATTACCTGAAAAAGAGCACCTCACCGTTATAAGTAGCCAAAGCTATTTCTCTCACACCATCCTTGTCAATATCATATAAGAGGGGACTAGCATGAACAGTGGACTGATGAAAAGCAGGCCATCCTGATGCATTATTAGCCAAGTATAACAAAAATCAGCAGACTTGGATCAAATAATGAAAAAGACCTGTGGAGTTTTGTTCTTTAATGCATTATTTCATGTCAAATGTTTCAAATACATTTTAAGGTGTGTTTGATTGCCTCATAATAGGTCAAAACTGATTATTTGAATCAGTTAAATCTACATGCTGTTTGATAAACATTTTAGTGAAACTTAATGGGTATGTTTCTAAAAGACTCCCAATCTTAGCTTATTTATTTTTATATTATTGCGTTTTCATTATGATCTTATAGAACGACAATTACTTAAATACGTTTGTATCGCCGGAAAAGTAAAGGGGTCAGAAGGTCATGTTTTACTCCAGTTACTTGAAATGCTCTCTAATAACATCCTTTTTCGATTGGGTATGGCTCTGACTATTCTCGGAGCCCGTAAATTAGTTAACCATAGACATATTTTAGTCAATGGATGCATAGTAGATATAGCAAGTTATCGCTGCTCACTCCCACAATTAAGTAATCACATTTGATACCTAAACTATTATGCTACACAATTTATCTCTCTTAAACTTCATTCTCACAAAAAACTGACATTCCTCCCCTGCTTATAGTTTTCTACATCAGAGAGGAATTGCAGAGCTACTTTCTGTATTTATCTCTATCTATTTATAATGGAGGCAAAGAACATAAAGTTTTTCATTGTATTGGTGGTGATGATGATTTCCAGCTCGCAGTCCCTCCACCAATGCCACCATCACCAAGACCATCATTTCCCTAACTGCCCTTGCTTTTACACTTCTCAATCACTTTCCTCTTTCTCAGACACTATCTTTGTCTTCTCTAACTGTGAAGAATTGATCTGGCTGAGGGTTTTTGGTTAGTTGTTTAGGACTCAGTAAAAGGAGTTAAACAGGATAGAAATTCAAAGCATGGAGATTTGATTTTGTGAAGGTTTTGAGTTATTTCGTTAATTTAGAGAATTATTGGCAATGGAAGGAAAAGCTGTGAAAGCCATTTGTGATATTGATGCTGGTATTGGTGATATTTGAAGGAACTACATATAGCTTAGGTGCAGACCTAGACTGTTGTAAAGCTTCTGTTAAGAGATGTAGATACAGTTTTGAACGGGGAGGAAACATGCCAACATTTATACCTTGAACAATGTCTGGAGAAATGCAATTTTTCGTAAACCAAAAGGTGTAGATATGATAAAGAAAGCGAGAAGTAAAAGTGAGAAGAACTAACAAAAGTGTTTCACAAAACTGTTACAAAGAGAAGATTTCATAGAGTTGTTACCCTATACGATAATAAATAGATGTTGTTTACCATAAGAAATTATTTCCTACATTACCTTGCTATTTATGATATTTGTGGTGTTATGTTAAAAACAGAAATTGCTTGGTGGTGTATAAAAAATAACAGTATTTCTTCTTCTAATCTTTATCAATCTCAAAGCTCACGTTCAATTAGGAGTTTAGCTTCATGCATATTACCTGATTTTACCATCCAGCCATGGTTAAATATGACGTACTCATACATATAATTACCAAATAAATTTGTTACAAATAGTTCTGAAGGTTAAAATGAGATTAAAATGTTTCAAAGATCATACATCAAATACCTTTCATTCAGTAATCAGCTTTCAAACAGATTCTCTACTACATTTTGCTCTTTCAGATGCTCTTAAGAATTCAGGGTTTCTCATTTAGTTTTGTCATTCATTTAGTTAGCTATCTGAAAATACATTAGCCTTTGATTACACTTGTGCTTTCTAATAATAATTCTGGTAAACTATTAGAAAATTATTAAATAAATGTTATTGACCATAACACAATAGACAAGTACAGATAGTACCAGCTTTGGAACCACTAAAATTCAATACCTGGCATTTTGTCTCCATCAGAACCTTCTAGAACTTCAAGGTAGTGAACAAATGAGGGAACTACTACATCAAGCTTTCCATCGCTGATATATATAACAAAAATGACGCCATCAAATTCTTAGCCTAAATTTTGAAGACAAAAATGCAAACTTAGATAATACTTAAAATCAAATAGTTAAAAGATGTTGCAGAATTCCACTCTACTTGGTATTTTAATTTTTTAAAGAAAAAATTCCCGCATAATAATTTCCCAAGACAATGAGATTTGTATTGCGACAACTATCTGATGAATAATTTCCATTCAGCTTGGGAAATATAAAGATGCCCCCTTGATTAGCTATTTAAAACGTATCTTAACCTCTGAATTGTTTTATGCTTCACTTTGGTTGTTCAAAAATTTTCCATCTATTTACTTCTTTAAACTAACGTGTATATTAGCATTAATCTTGATTTTCATTTGTTTCGTCAATAATTTTTTCTTTATTTCTCTTTCTTCTTCTTCTTTCTTTAGTTTGGTGTTCAAAGATACCAAAATAGGAAGTTGAAAATTAAATTACAAACTCTTAGCAATGTCAAACAAAGAATAACAGAGCAACATAACATGATTAACAACTAATGCCAGTTACACTAACCTTGAAGGATTTCCCCCCCCTCTCTTACCTGTTAATATCGGCAATCAAGGGTGTGGCATATATACTTGAACTAACTTCTGTCTGCCATCTTAGTTCCAAATTCTGAGGACACTGTTTATTCAACAATTCATCCTCATCTCTATAAACAACAATAAAAAAAAATTAAAGAACTTAAAATCATGTAGACTTATTCATAACAAGAAATCATACAAATGAAATACTAGAACCCAACTACATTAAAACATCAACCAAGACAACTGCTTTAAGAATCAACAATGTAAACCAGTTTCCATCTTATGCTCAACTAAACAGATATATCATATGATTATCAAACAAACGTCATTTATTCCGTTCATATACTTTAACAATCTGCACCAATAGATTGGCAAGCAAACCTAAACAAAAATTTGAATTACCCAACAGGAAAATTCAACTCGAGATATTTAAGTTTCATTTCTTTTTGTCAGAAATCAAAGGTACCAACTTATTAAGATCACAGGTCAAGAGTATATTGTAAAACTTACAGATTGGGATAACCAAGGGCATCATCAGTGGCGTCTCGTTCTCGAAACTTGTTCTTCTTCGTTTCATCCGATGTCAATTCCGTAGCTCCGTAGTTGAAATTCAATGATATACACAGGATTAATAAAAGGAATAATAAAATGCTGGCCTTCATGAAGATCTTCGATTGAGTGAATCACTTAAGCTCAGGTAGCAGATTTGAGAAGCCAAAAATACCAAAAATCTAACTTTCCTAGCTAAACCGTTAACGAGACAAACTTCCCTGAATCAAATGTACAGATTAGGAGAAGAAAAACCCTAGACTAGGGTTCTAACGAACTGTAAGCTAACTATCATATCATAATAAGGGCTCGAGCAGAATTGGAGTTACAGGACACTGATCATTCGCAATAAAAGAAAATCCCCCTGGTTTTGACTATATTTACCATTTCATATTTTTAATAGTAGGTGAATTTGTGTAAAAGAAAATATATTCTTTGGGAGCTTATTCTTCTGTATTTACTTTTTATTCTTCCTTCCTTATTTATTTATTTATCATTTTTGTGTTTCTGAAATGTAATTCACGTTCCTTCTTTTTGAGTAAAAAAAAACTCTCGGTCCATGGATTTTTTTTTCTAAAATAAGAATTTGAATTTGATTTGTAATACTTTTAAATTTAAAATTAGTATGAATTTATTTTAGTCAACTATTTCAAAACCATATAAGTTTAATACCACATCAATTTAAATTACAATTTTTTATTTATTATGATCATGAGGAAATAACTATACAAGCATAAAAAAACCAATACATTATATTTTCAAACCTTGTTTAATCGTTTAAGAAAGTTTAAAAAAGGTCAGATTGTTTAATCTGTTTTTAAGAAAGTCATTTACCCTCTCCAAAAAAGGTCAGATGCAATTTCTTAGTACTATTTTGCAGAAATGGAGCCCCAGTCAAATTGAAGTGTTAGAATAAAGAGACAAGAAATTAGTTTGCAATCCCTCCAGCAGCAGGATGAAAGATACAAAGTACACCATTGTAAGCGCCGCAGAAGCCATAACCAACTGACGATTCATACACAAGCAGCATTTAGACTTGACGCCGCCGCAGAAGCCATAACCAACAGACTCATACAAAAACATTGGAGACGTAACGCTGATGATATAAAAAACAGCAAAAGAAGAAAGATGCTGCGAAATTATCATCAATGGCATAACACAGATGATAAGAGTCTCAAGGGATGGATTGATAGAGAACCTATATGAAACTGAAAATTACTAAATTTAAAAAGGCTGAATTTAACTTATTAAGAAGACTAAAAAATAAAGCTGATATGCTCCTACTTCTAATTCTTTCCATCTGAAAAACTATCATAAAGAAAGAGCTTTTGGCTAGTCGAGGACTATTTAGCTGTGCCAACTGGATCATTCAAGTCACCAGTTACACACTTAGAGCACTATAATGGGCACAATTACTTGCAATGACTATTTTGCTCATAGGTCATGTCCGCTACCCAGCGTTAAAGTGACTAACAACTCGGAATCTGCGTTGCTGCTTGAGCAACAATGTACATCTGAAAAAGGGTAGCGGTTGTCCTACTGCTTGCTTCTTCCACTGGTCCCGACATAATGACAATGATGCTCCATTCCTCAAGTCCACTCATTACCTACGTCTTGCTGAATTAGAGTGGTGTGCCGCTTTGCTATCACTCCGTATCCTATCTGCATACATTGGCAGGCGAATAATCTCATTGATCTCATTCAACAAGACGTCCTCCGTGATATTGTCTTTTATACTTCTCATTACCTGTTTTTCAATTTAGTGAGCGTAACATTTAGTCCATCTGAGGCTAAAATTAGCTTAGGAGTGAAAAAAACAAATATATTTAGCAACAGCCTGACCTTCTTGTAGGTGTTGAAATCATTTGGGGTTGCTTTATCTGTCCTGATCCGCATACAGAACCACACATCTTCCTCGGAATCCCAAGAGCACTCAACAATCTTACCAGAGTATGACGACGGATCACTATCATCTGCAGCTTCATAAGAAAGTTTACAGAGCAAACAAAATATCAATACAATAAAATAACAGATTATAGGGGAGGGAAAAAAAACACAAAAACCACACTATACCATTCTGCAGAAGAACAAAACCACACAGAAAACATCAGCACCAATTGGTAGATTATTGAATAAATATAATAGATCAGTTATGAAGCAGCTGACGGAATCAATTAGCTGCTAAGTTGTATGCATCAACGATATATGTAGCTCTCGAGCTGTTATAAAAAACCAAGGGATCTGACATGGAGATGTAGTTCATGAAGCGGAGCTGTTGAGAAAAATACAGCACTTAAAATGGTATCTCGATATTCTCATGTTTATTTGATCAGTAGGAATTTGCCAACAATGTCTAGTGAGAAGGAAGTGAAGCAATATGACATGACCAATTACAAGCAAACACAACGAAGCGACTTCCTAACATTAACCTCTCCTTTGAACTTACAGCCATCACCAAGAATGGTGATGGTTGCGGATAATGTTGGAGCCTTGGAGAGCATAAATTCAATACTTGTACAACCACTTTGGGAAGTTTCACCATAAGAACATACAGGACAACCACAGAGTAATCACATTAGATTTATAAAACTAATTTCAACCAGAAGTCTGCATGTAGGAAGTAATAGGAATATCAAGTAACGTTAAGAAATTTTAGTGCATCGCGGCAGCTTCTTCACCCTGCTGACATTACACGAGAAAAGGAAATACATGAAATGGCAGAGGAGAGAATAACCTCAAGGTCCCAGGTTCCAATCCCATAATAGGGCCAAAAATTACCTATCGAGCAGGGGGGGCAGGGTGGGAAGAAAGGAAAACACGAAATGACAAAATAACCATAACAAAATACAAGGACTTATATATGTATCTAGAGAAAAATAACCATAACACAATATAAGGACTTGTATATGTATCTAGAGAAAAGGACTATAATTCTTAGGTAAAATTATTGAATCTGGTTAACATAATATATATATGACTATTGCCATCTTGCTCCATCAAGTACGAGAGTTTAGGTTATTAAGTCACTCCTGTATCCACGTCTTGGATCACCTTGCATTAGAGCCTCTAGGCCCAAGGGAATTCATAAGTGTATAGGTTATGAACAACCGATCCCAGGAGAGGCTAAACCACTTAATATTTACATATCAAAATTTGTGTCTAAGATTTCCAAATTGAATCAAATGTGTTCACCTCATTGATTCAAAACTTCAAAAATAAAAATAAAAATAGAGTTAACAAGTGTGTGTGGGCGCGCGCGCGTGTGAGAGAGGAAAGTTTTAAGAAATTTGTTCATTGTTATGTGTGACTACATAAATCTCATTATCGTCAGGTTCAGCTCCCTGCACCTGAATTCTCCTTGATCCTCAAAGGGGTTGGCTCGGTGGCCTGTGTTTTGAACTTCAATAAGATGGAAGTCACGTGAGTGAACCTTGCCAACTCCGAGTCTCCGAGGGATACCTGCATAGACTTGCATGGGTTGTGGGGTGGGCAGTGTGCCAAATATCCTGAATTTTAAATTACCACTCTTGGTTATTCGACCAGGTATACTTGCTGCCCTCATAACCGCAGTGAATGATGCCACAATCATTAATCATTGCATTGAATTCCTCCAAATCTTGTATCTTTGGAGGTCTGCCACCAAGTTTTTCAGACACAAGGTCGCCGACTGCTACTAAGAACCTAACAGAACTTTTTCAAAGACCACTTTGTAGAGGGCGGTTGCCGCTTTCAAGACTAGAACAAAGATCGAATATACATATACATATATAACTCACAACTGTGGTGTAGTAGTTACTAGGTGCTCCAAGTTTTCAGGCAAAGCACCTTCTAGAGTAATTCTGTAGTTCATTGATGTATATGAGCTTATTAAGGTGTTTAATGATTTCAGGAGGAATTGGAGCTGAAATGAGGAAAAAAGGAAAATTGCAGGGTTTTTAGCATTAAGTTGGATGTATGATCTTGGCTTGGGACTTGGATTTTATTGTAGAGCTCTTCCTTAGCTTTCCAGAACATCTTGAATCGTCTCAATCGGAGTTCGTATGAAAAAGTTATGATATTTTTACTAAACGGACGTTGAACCTCAAAGTTTGGAAGTTGCAATTTACACAGCAGTCACTTGGAGCCCAATTTCGACCTTGATTCAGCTCGAATCTGTCAAATCTCAAAGAATGAAAGTTGTAGATCTCGTCGAAATCTTCGTTTTGATAGGTAGCAGGCTCCGCAACTCCTCCCAGATCAAAAGTTATGCTCATTTTACCAAAGGACGTCGCAACAGGAAATGGAAAATTCGCCCCAGCAAATTTGAGCGGGAAAATTGAAAAATCTTAGATTTTTGGAAAGTTTCTAAATGCAAATTTTGGCAGACTTCTACATGAAATTGGATTATTATTTCTATTAGCTTTAGGATTTCCTTTAGACTAAGATTTATTTCCAAATTAGATTTTATTTCTTTATGAAAACTAGTTATGATTTGTAATTTCTTTTAGGATTTGGATTTCTAATTCCCATAGGATTTAGGACTCTGTCTAGCACTATAAATAGAGGATGCTAGTCAGGGTTTTATTCATTGAATCATCTACTACATTCAATTATCTACTACATTCTCTCATCTACAACATTGGAGGATTGAAGACATGAGCTAAATTCTTTTTATTCAGTTCTAAGGGATGTTGAACCTTATTTATAATTAATGGTTAATTGAGTATTCATTATTTATTCCTTCTCACATGAAATTCATTCTTGATAATCTGATTTAATTTCTGAATGCTATTTGGCTTAACTGATTTGATTTCTGCAGGATTGAGTTGGTTAACGAATATCATATGCTAGATCAAGGAAATATTGTTCCTAATCATAAGTAGTAATTAATAATACATGATTGTGGACAAGCTTTTGAGTATTGCTATGATTATCAGACGACAAGTTAAACAATCCGAGCTTATGTGTTTGTTGCTTGGAATAGTCTAATTCCCTAGTTCTTAATGTTGCTATTATATTAAATCTAGAGAGCTTGTTCTAGGTTATATAATTGTTAGAATATTGTGAAGAGCTCGTTTCATTGAGTGACAATCTAAGGGGAGTTTCGGATAGCAGAGCTTGTTGTTACCTAGGGGTATTAATTTCATTGAAGGGTAACTAATGTTACACTTGATTAATCTATTATTGTAAAAAGGTGATACTGAACTGAAGAACTGAAGTTTTTTATTTTTTATTTATTCTTATTAGTTTATTCTTGTTAATTTAATTAATTAATTCAAAATCCCCTTTTTTATTAGAAATCATAGGATAAATATAAAACAAATCACTCTCTGTGGGATCGATCCTTGCTTACTACTGTGCTAATTGTTTAAATTTGTAAAGTGAAAGTGAGGTTAATTTAGGAGTGTAAACGACTGCTCCCATTCATGGACTCAAATTTATAGATTTTGAATCCCCAATCTCATATTCTTATTAGTGCACATATTGCCAAAATACATACCAAATCTTTGTAAGAGGAAGATAATAAATTAGAAGAAGAAATATACCAACCATTGAAAACAATCTTGTTCACTTCCATCAGCTTTTTCTTTCCTCGTTCATGAAGAAAAAGGAGCTGGCCAGTGTCAACCATCTGTCCGCACAAGAAAGCTGAGTTAGTGAGACTTGCAGTCAATAGGGAGAGTGAAGAGAAAATGATACTCCCAAAAAACCTACTATTAACTATTGCCAAGTTGATGATAATACCTCAAACAGAAAGTCAACCGAGTTCATTTCTGGATATTTCCACTTCAGGAGTCCTTCATGTGTGCGAGGGACATAAGGATCATCCCAACCCTAGAATACAAAGAGCATAAGAAACCATTACCATCTAAAAAATATATATTATTCTCATCCATGATATGCCAAGCATAACAATTAAAGATGATTCATTAGAACTATACAAACGTATGCCATTATATGATAACCACATAGTTGTCCTATCGTGAATATCGAAAACCCTCAAATCGTGTTTCATGTATGATACAAAAATGAAATGAAAAATGTGGTAATATATATTTAAAAATATAAAATACAATCAAGCATGTTAGTTTGACTATATATAAAAGTAGTCAAGTAAATATTATTATACACTAAAAATAAATTTTAAAGTTAGATAGTAGCCTAAATACTCTAAATTGATTTATTAGATATTATTTTAGTGCTCTTTACAAGAGAAAACGAAAATTCAAATTCAACTTTTATCTATAAAACAAAAGAGAACAATTCAAATTAACAAGTGGAGATTTATATAACTGATTATAGAAAGTGACGTGAGAAAAATAGAGCTACATTTTGAAGAAGATATAAAACTCTAAAAAGTGATTAAAGGCTCATCAAGTGATATAGAATATACTTATAATAAAAAAACCTCTTCATTTGAAATGGTAAAAGGCTAAAAGTTTTCTTTTTACTCTTTTGATTCTACATTAAATCTTTTTCAAGTCGGTTGCTAACTTTAAAAAATATCGAGCATTGTATAATTTCGTAAGAATCGTATCGAATCGTAAGATACAGTACCATTTTCGATTCACCTTGCGATACGTATCGAATTGTCTACGTATCGTATCATACAATACGTATCGCATATCGTAAGATTTTGACAACTATGGATAAACATCAAAACTCAAAATAACATATTTTGTTCTTAAACCTCAACCATTGAATTGTCCTTTGGATTGTCTCCTACTAATAACATATTTTGTTCTTAAACCTCAACTTTTCACTAGACCACAAAATTGTTGATATGACCATAACATTGAAAAAATATTGATCTGTAAAAATTATTAGAGTGTTCATGACATATCATTGTATTTATGAGGACTACTTTGCACCTGAAAAACAAGGCCATCTGCTGCATGTGAAAGCCTTGGAATGAATTCCTTCAAGAGTTTGGTAACAGTTGAGAGCAACCAAAAATCCTTCCTTCTCACCTGATCGACATTAGCAAGTCAATAACTGGTTAAACAGAAAAACAGAAGTCGGAAGAGTGATCATTTGTGACTAATACAACAAATACCCTGAATGGTTCCAAGTCATATCTGTAATAAGGATTTCTACTCTGATATATATTATGGCGCTCATAGTTCCGGGGTTCAATCACTTCTTTCTCAAGCATCTTCCAACGTTCATAAAAGGGCCGCTGCATGAATATTCAACCAGCATATAGTTCAGTAGAGGCATATAATATGGGGAAAATTACAAAAAGGACATGATGATCCAAATAGGAAATGAAAGAAATCAAAAGGTAAATACAGATAGCACTTGAAAAATCTGAATATTCGACATTCACAAAGATACAAAACTATAATGGGAACATCACATATAACTATGAAGGGAGCAGGTGAATAGTTGAAACAGATAAATTCATTAACGCTGCAGGGTTTTCTTCATCATCTACACCGTGCCAATAAAAGGAAAAAATAAGTATACTAACTTGGGATCAGCTTGTTGACAACATTCTGCCCATTAGCAGATGCTCTTTGGAAGTTACCGGTAAAACACTAAAATCGCAATAAATGACGAGAGAAGTCCCAAAAAGTCAATTTTAAGTTATTCTTTCCCCAGCTGAACCTCAAAAAGAAGAAAAACACTTCACAATCCAGTTCCAATGCAAGCTGAAATTATATTTTTTACATCGCCTATAACTTTACACAGAAGCGTACTATTCACATACTTCCTTTGTTCCAACTCTTCCAATTGCAAACCACAACACCAAAACTGCTTATATGTTTCTTAGGGTAACCCTTTTGCCAAGCAATAAAGACTCCACTGTGAAATTCAAGTGTATAGGCGAAAGGCTAAAAAAGCCACTGCATCGCCAGCATTGACAGGAGTCCATTCGGATTTGGCAATATCTATAAACTATTTCTTATTGGCACCTCCCTTGCAGTTGTACTCTTTTCAATATAATTTTTCTATTGAATTTTTTTTTAAAAAAACCTCAAAATCTATTAACATGTGTCAGTGGTAGATGGGCAAATGTACAATAATTGTTACTATTTTGAATATAAAAAGTCCCTTACAGATATTTGTCACTTTTCAGAACCAGCTGGTGCTGCATAAAATGATAAAATCCAACACAAACTTATAAAGAAAAATAATAACAACTCAGAATGTTACATATTGGCTTCAGCCTTCAAACTGAATACAAGAAAGTTTAACACCCCTCCACTTGCATATGTCTGTTCACAAATTCAGATAGTGTACATACAGTTACTAAGTTCAATGCCTGAAGTTCCTTGAAGAGGAAGAGTAATGTTGCAGGCAAACATATATGTAGTTCAAATTTGAATAATGTATTATTATTGAAGAGTCTTCTCAATATCTACTTGATAAGAAATTTTATGAAGCATCAACAAGGACAAATATTTATAGCATCACGAAGAAGGCTTCACGGATTGATGGAATAGTTTAAGAACAAGAAAAATTATCCCCAAAAAAAAAGAAAAAAGAAAAGGAGAGACTTGATGAAACCATGATAGATTAAATCAATGTTGCAATAAATGAAAGAAAACACTCGGTTTGAATTTAGCCTGTATAACTTCTCATTGCAAACAACTTCGCTACTAATTCCTATATGATCGCTATTTCCCATAAAAAGTAGAAAAAAAGAACACAAAAGAGAAAAAAAAAACTGTAGAAAATGACACTGCATGGAAAGTTAGACGAGTTATGTCAAGTTAGGCATCTTCTGAAGGTTTTCTGCACCTTCAAATGATCATGTATTCCTAATAGCACATGTACAGATTTATGACGGGAAAAAATAGGCGTGAAGTGTTTCTACAACTATATAATAAACAAATAACCATGCCAGGAAGTATGATTCCAAATATGGTCCAAAAATTTCTTGGAAAAATAAAACAAGTTTGTTAGCAGATAGATAGACTCCTAAATATCCCTCTCCTAAGAATCCAAAATCTGAAATATATACTTGTTTGAATCATTGTTTACAGGGTAATCATACTTGCACCATGCCAATGAAGCATTACTGATAGAAAAATAGACATCCACTATGGTGACGTGGTCTCATAAAGGCTGTTGGGTGGCACCAAAGAGAGGTTGGGTGTGGAAACTGATGAATCCAGCAGCCTAAGTTCCATAAAAAAAACTCAAGTTTTGGCAGAATAAAGCAAGTAAATTTTCTCAAGAATTCTATATAAGTACAACAATATGGTTTACAAACATACACGCATATAATTTAGGCAAGAATTGTGCAAGCAACGCGCACAAGCTTAGGCAGAATGGGCAGTAGTAAGGCAACTCGGATAGGAAAGACAAGTAGCGGCAAATTTGTGCGTGACATGTCACATTTGAGAGCAGGCATCATGGAGAGTGGATGTGACCCTCAAGTTACATGAAATTCCTTGTATAGTTTACCTCTGTGATAGAGACTTGATTAATTGCCATCATATCATATATCAGGTATCTTCTTTCCTGCTTCTGCGAGTCCGGTAGAGTATCAATTATCATCTCCCCATCAAGTAGCGTGAAGTGGTGAGTCTTCTCTGATAAGCCCTATACGAAGCATAATTATTTCAAGATCGAAAGTAAACTATACCACACGTACTATTTATGAGGCTTTAGGAAACAGAAATCTGTATAATTGCCTATATGCTGACGTACTTCACTAGTGGGCTTGCAAGGAAACCTCATCTGGACCCGCCGAAAAGTAAAATTCCTATCAATTAAGTAACACCCATCCATAGTAATCAGCATCATATATCGAGTTCCATCAGCTTTCCATGTGGCATAATAGTATCGCTGCCTTAACAGTTGTAAGTTGTCCCTGCATGTTGCAGCATAGAATTGTCAGAGATGTTGAGACTGTTATTAAAGACAAATGGAAAATAGAAAATACCTCAAATGTAACATCCATGATAAAAGTTGCACCTTCATCAGGATAAACCACAAATTTCACAATGGATACAAGAACTTACTAAATTAGATGCAACTGTGACATCCATGGGAGAACTCAGGACAGCACAACTTAACTTTATCTCCAAGACAAGAGGTAAATGAACTTAGTTTTTTTTATCTTTATCTTCTTTTATCCCCAACACAACTTTACATAGCTCCTAAGTAGTAGCTAATCATGACATACAATAAAATTTACATTTTAGTCCCTCATCCCTCACCCCAAGCAAGCACAGAACTACCTTTTACACATATTATGAATGGGAACATCTCTTTTAAGTAGTAAAGCTCATCATGCCATAAAACAGCTAAAAAATTGATCCCATACCCTAAACAAACACAGATCTCCACTTACACATACAGATACTCATGAATAGGACATCCCTAAAGGCCCCTTTATCCAGCATGTGAAGATTTAATATAGTATGGTGAGAATAACCATTTCTTTCATAGTTTACTTTAATATGGGAAGCACAAAAAGCAGTCAGAGTTAAGGTTTGCAGTACTAATTATACCTTCATGTGTACCTATCACCCATGTTAAAAAGATATCTTTACATATTATCAACATTCGCAACTAATGCCAAACAACTGACCGAGAGGTCATCCAATCTTAACTGCATATCTTAGCTTCTACAAAGCAAAGCATCTTAATTCAGTATGTATAAGTCACACTTAAGTATGACTAAGTGAAAATACAACGCGACTCTTGTAAAAAAAATTTAATGATGATTAGGCTGAATTGGACCTGTTGAGAGAAACTGGATGTGAACCTGGAAATTGTGAGTGGCCTCTTACCTGAAAACCAGCAATAGATAATAACATCAATCAAGACAAAGAAGTGGTCCCTATACCAGCTAGATGTCCAAAATGCCTTGCTACACAGAAAATAATAAGGTTGACAGGAGACTAGTATATCAGCTTGTAGCAGCCTAAAATCTTAAAAACAGTAAAATAAATAATAAATTAGATATTATCCCATTTTCAGTTCGATATAAAAACTACAAGGAGATATTATGTAAAACTGAATCTTTAGGGGCAAAAGTCAAATTGAGTGTGAAGAGGCGAACATCAAAAATTTATTAGATGACAAGGTCAAATAAACAAACAAAATGGATAACATGTGCAAGTCCTTCGTGGACTATAGCGCGGAAACTGCTACGAAGTAACATCCTAGACTAACAAAATGGATAAGATATTAACAGATCATGGGTCCTTTGTGGACTGGAGTGCAGAACAGGTTAGGAAGTACTCCCTCCGTCCTCAAAAGGATGTCCAAAGTACAAGTTTCACACAAATTAAGAAAACTAAAGGAGAGGAGAGAGTATAAAATAAGTACCAATTTTGCCCCACAGTGGACCCCAGGCAAGTACACTAATAAATCTTTGTCTCTTTTAAACTTAATGGATTATGGATCCCACTTTAGTATACTCTTGAGGGTTTAGTTTTAGGCTTATTTTATATTTAACGTGTGTACTTTTAGACATCCTTTTGTGGACAAAATATTTTGTACTTGAAGACATCCTTTAGAGGATGGAGGGAGTAAGAAATATCTTGGACCAGAAAAAGCTACCAATGTAACCTTAGAAAAAAAGAAATAAGCTTTCAAGTATCTTCAAACTTAATGAAACTCATACCCCAGCTCCTAATTTCAATGATTGATAGCAGAACTGCCTCATTGCTTCTTGCTGGTCAGAAGGGATACTATCTCCCAAAATGTCATCATTCGTCATTACTCCCTCTACCTCATGATTCTCCTGAAATATTAGAGACATGTTGAATCCAAGGGAGGTATAAAAAAGATATGTAGTAGTATAGAATTGGATAAATTAAATAAGAGGCACTTGTAAAATTTCAAGGGAACAACTTAGTTGAAAGCATAAAGTTGTCATTTGAAATCACGCTGAATAGATATATCCAACATGACAGATAAGACACATCATATAAAAGAATGGATAACAAGATGAAGTAAATTATAATGTCTTCTGATAGATGGAGTTTGGTAGAGATGGGATCACATGATCATAGTAGCTACTAACAACTAACAACCATGACCATTTTCATCATGCCATCTATGAGGAAAGTGCAGTCAAATAGGAACGAAGATATTACAACTTCCACCACATACATGGAAAGGAGAAGCAGGAGCTCCGTCATCATCCTCATCCAGCATCGCATCACCATTGAGATCAAATTCAGAAGATCTTTTCCATTCCGGAGTTGGAGGACAAGTGACCATATCAGGTTTCCTCTCATGATAAAAGGTGTATAAAGCATCGATATATTCCGGTTTGTATATTCCTGGTGGGCGTGCTTCAGCAAATATTTTAATAGCCTGTATCAAGCAAGCAAATCACTCCAAAACCTATATCTTATTCAGTCAAGCAAGCAAAAAAAGAGATTGAAACAACGCATTAACAGACCTGAGTGACTGATATAGGTGGTGCTGCCCGCATAAGGTAATGAACTATCATAAAACCTGTGCGGTTATGCCCATGCGTACAGTGGACAAGAATATATTTCTTTGACTGCTTCTGTCGAACTAGAAATTGTGAAACCTGACAAAAAGTACAAAATACAAATCAAATGCAATAAGCAATATTCCCAAGGTAGCAAAACTTGAGGCAAAAGACATACTATAGCATCCTCTACCTTCTTGAAATTAAAAGAACAGTTTAGTTAAGGAAAGCAATAGAATAAGAACAGAATAAAATACGTAATAGAGATATTAAAAAGCACAGAACTTATATGTGAAAGGAAGATGCAATAAATGTCACATTGATTCCTTAAATTTGACAATATCTAGGAATAGTTCAAGATAAACTGCAGGTCACTAGCCACTGTAATACGAGTGGAATGATAATTATGTGGTTGAGTCAATTTCAACCCCCAACCCCTCCCCATCCCAAAAAAAAATAACTACTCCTTCGGGAGAAGATGTTCAGGTAAATTCAGCACATATGCCTTAAGAACAAACAATTTATGAAGAAAACCAGTGCAATATCTATCGAACAGGCTGAGGTAATATAGCTAGGGTCATACAGTATTTTCTCAGAATCAGGGACCTATACAGGGGTGGCCCGGATGGCAATGGAAGGCCAAGGCCCACCGATAGATTTTCAGAATACTGTGAAAATTAGGCCCGTTCTCTTTTTTACATATTATACATATCTTGGCCCACTCTCTAGTACTCGTTATAACTTGGCTCACTCGTATAATATTTAGACAAATAGTTATATTTAAATTTATTGTGTTTACTTATTATAAGGCACTTCAATATCATTGGTGTTAATACTTATTTTTATTTTTATTTCGGAGAAGATTCGTTTTAATATTAGATGTAACTCATATTAATACTCCTTCCATCCTAGGATAAAAGTCTATACAATACGTCGATACCTCTTTCCGTATTCCCAAGTTAAATATCCACTTACCTTTAATAACTAATCTTTTGCCAAAAGTTTCCTATATTAAGCCTACAATTTAATATATAATATACAAAATCTCTCTCCAAACTTTACCATGCCAACCATGTCCACAAAATAAGTTGAAAGAGAAAAATACAAGAGAGAAAGAGAGGACTAGAGGGACTTACCATTTTACATAAAACAGGAGAGAGTGTATTAGACATTAAATTGTATTAGAATTGAACGTCACAATAAAGGTAAAATTTAGAAATTCTCAAGATAAATAATGAAGAACACTATTATGATGTTTTTAGTTTTAAGATATGTAAACAATTATTATGGACAATTTAGTTATTTTATTTCCTTTATTAATATGCACAAAAAGTCAACTAGAACTATTATCATGTGATGGAGGGAATACCAAAATTTCAAAACTTATAAATAGAACTATATTTAATTTTTAAGTAGTGGTTATTTAGCATTGTCATGTAGTGGCAACTTAACATCTTCGCCCTACCAAGCAAAACATCTTAGATTCGTCCCCATCAGAAGGAAAAAAACATTCATTTAATACAAGCTTCTACACACAATAGAAGAGTCTTTCGAAAAAACTTACCTCATAAACAAATTGATTTACAGCATCATTATCAGGTACAGAATCCCGCCCCTTGCAAGAAATCTGAATCACATAAGCAAATCTCAGAATCCCAATCATCACAGTCCAAAAAGCATAACAAGGAGGTCATCATTACTTACCTTGACATGTTTGATGCCTTCTTTCTTCCAATCACTAACTAAATAGTAACGACTAGTGTTTGTAAGATCGATCACCAAACCAAGCTGAAATTAATAAACAAAAATGCTAAATGTTCAGCTGTCTATCATAAAGTTCATAGCACTAAAAGTATTTCACACAACATTATGATTCCATGACAAAAAGTATTGGAGTATTATTTCATACGAGTGAGGAGACCAGGACAAAACTGGAGTTAAATTTTCCAAACACGGATGATAATAGAGCTCTCCAATTCATGTTCTAATCTCAGATGTTTGTCAAACTAAATACTACACCTCTCGGATAGACGGATAATTATTTTAGTTCAATTAGGAGATTTCACTTTTTTTAAAATATTGCTACTTTATGGAAGAATATTGCCATAGAGTTAAGCAGGAGCTCAGCATACTGACCTTTCTTCCAAGAACTCTTTGTTGATGGATCACTTGCCTAGAAGAGTATCGTTTACCGGGAAGAACAGAGTCATTAAATGCTTCACCAAGTGGAACTTTGGAAGGAATAATGCAACCAATTTCCTGACCGGATGCAGGGCAATCCAACCAACCTACGATATGAAGAATAAAATTGATAAATTCTATTAAAAAATACATATATAGAGAGAGTCACATATCAAATGAACAAAAGAGATGGCATTATACTCGAGCACCAAAAAAGAAAGTTAGATCCTAAACACAAACTTAATATGCCATATTCTTAATAGTACAACACTGAAAGGTCCACCAAGAAGAAGAGGTTTATGAAGAAGATAATAACAATAAAAATAAATAAAAAAAGAGAAGGAAATTCCAGTTCCAACCTATGTGTGGGACAAAAAAGATATCATGTGGGACAAAAAAGATATCATATGTGGGACAAAAATGATATCATATTGTGCGACAAAAAACATCACATTGAAGGTCAAAAATATAATAACTTAATAACGGGACAAAAAAATCATTTGCAAGAGAGAAACACAGTCATTTTGAGACAAGAAAAACTCCAAAGTAACAAATCTTAGAAGGAATAATATGAAGTATATCTATCTTCTTCTTCTTTCTGATAATTAATTGATAACTATCGTCTGTGGTTCACAAATGTCACTGCTCAATATCATAACTAAATTTACTGCAGACCCAGAGACATTATTAATCCTAAAAATGGATGAAAAATTACCTGAAAACAACTATGATCAATACACTTTTAGAATTGTTGCATGGTGCTTAGCAATTAACCAAAAATGATTTTCAATTGATTGGAAAACCTAAAGATGAAGTTCCCTTCAACAATAATAAACAATCTAGACATAGACAGTAGCAACAAAATTACCTGGAGGAAGCTTGTTCCTATCAGAAGGTTTATGGTGCTTTGCTCGAAACATCTGGTCATTCCTAGGTGGCTGAGATTCATTCATCAGTCTGTCATCTGGGCGTTCTCTTTTTAGTCGCTGACGTCTTTCTTCACGCTCCTAATGCAACAAGCAGATAAATAAATGAATTACTAGTGTGGAGACAGGTTGATTTTAGGGGGAAACACACAAACACACATCTATCCCTTCTATGACTACTAATTGCAAGCAAGTTGTTTCTTATCAACTATATAATTAAAAGCACAAACTTGATTTAGTTTCACAAATTTTTGGTTTAGCTTTCCTATTCTATTCCTATTAACATAAGTATTATCCAAATTTGTATCAATTAAATACTATCCAAATTAAAAATATTCCTATCTTTGATAGGAATACAAGAAAGGAATATCTTTTTCTTTCCTATTCAAATCAGTACAAGTACTATACAAGTTTATAATAATTAAATACACACTATCAAAATCTATAAATTATATCAAAAGATACCCAACCAAACTTTATTAATAAAAAAAAGTAACTTCTAAAAGTACTTTTATTTTTGGTTTTTTATGAATTTAATTACAAAAAATTTATCCCAATTTTTTGTAATTAATTAAGACAATATAACACATTATATGTATTCCCTAAAATTTATTAAAACTTGAAATTATACCAAATCACACGATTAATTGTATTAATAATACTCTATCTATCCAAGTTTACTTGTCCTAATTTTCTTTTTGGTTTGTCCAAATTTGTTTGTCCTCTTTCCTTTTTAATGTTATTTTTGATATTACTTTTCCAAAAATACCCTTATTTAACTTTTAAAAAAAGTAATTGAAAACAACACGACATACTTTAAAAAAAATTAGCACTTTTAACTTTGATATTGGAGTCATAACCACACCCATTTTTCTCCTCTCTCTCTCTCTCTCCCTCCTATTTTATTGTTCCAAGAAAGAGTTGGGAGATTAAATAAATAAAAAAAGATGATAATAAAGTAATTAAAATGGGTAATTTGGAGATCATATTTTTTTATTAATAAATGTGTACTTTCAAACTAAGACAATTAAAAGTTGGACAGATGGAGTATTTATGATTATTTTTTTTGAAACATAATAACTGTAAAATTAGTTGAAATATTATAGTAAAAGTATTACTAACTAATTGTCATAGCTAAATTAAAATTCATTAAAGCTCGAGTTTCATAATTCTATTCAAATTAGATTTCACGTAAATTTTGTCAATTTAAACACTAATACAGAATTCCATTACAAACTTGCATAAAATAAAATTTAAATATCTTTTCATAATCATACTAACTATATAAATATATACCTCATTCAAACGTTTACCTATAATATATAATACAGCAATTTATTATTTGAATAAATATTTAACAATTTAATAACTACAACTATCTTCTCATATCATATATTTAATTGATTATCTTAATAATTAAAAATAAACTATTATTCATGTCGTCCGTGCTTCGCAAGGGGTTGATGAGCTTGATCATAAGAAATTCTCTTTTAGGTTTGTGAGTGTTTCACCAGGGGAGAGTAAATCAATCTGATTCTGGAGAGTATGAGTTTCTCTGTTTTTTATCTATAATAAATAAATAACTACTTTGCAGAGAGAATCTAAAACTTGAATTGTTCGAATTCTACAAAAATACAAATGCTTAAGCAAAAAGATGTAGAAAAACCAATAATGATTAATATTCATTGAATACCCTAACAAAACTAGACAAAAAAATAGTGTAGAATCCCCCAAAAAAAAAATAGTGTAGAATAAAAAAATGTGACGAGGTATCTTCATAGCATATTTATCATAAAATGGACCCGTGTGGCAGCAAATTCAAGATACTAGCTAATGTTACAACCTCCTTATTGGATTAAGTCTAACTATTCAATTGTAAAATGAAAAAGGGAGAGAGAAGAATGTCCAAGTATGCAATTATTATGAAAAAAAATGGGGGATAGAAGAGAAGCAATATTATATAATGGGGTACCATGCAGCCAATAAGGCTCAAGCACATGTAACTAGGGCATCTTGAACTAATTTCCTCATTTTTCACCTTCTTTCTTATAAGCAACAAGAAATTCAAGACTCAGACAGCCACCTTTAGGACCTTTCTTAATTTTGATCTTTGATTCCAGTTAGCGTATAGGCTTCCCCAACCCCGACTTCTCTTGTATACACGTACTAGAATACGAATCATGACAAAGATCAGTTACAATTGGGGCAATCAATCAACAAGACAGCAGGAAGTAAACTTTGAAATACTCATGATCTCCATTTTTTAATATTCTTACAAAATTTAAAGGAAAAAAAGTTTGTGAAAGACCTTGAGCCCGACACTAAACAAGATCAAACCTCAATTCACTATCCTAATAACACTTGGGCCATTTAGGTCCACCAGAAACCCACACAAAACAGAAAAAAAATTATTGGTAGTCTTAGAGGTCGAGTTAAGACTTTATTACAGTTCAATTCATTCACATGTTTCCACGTGGGACTAGGTATTACAATATCCCCACTTAAATCTCTAACGTCCTCACTAAAGTCTACTAAGACATCACCATAAACCCTACACAATGCAGGATTATAGAGGTTACACATACAGGTTCTAGAGGCTGCCCTCACTACCCATACGATGTACATTGAGTCCCACATCACTTCAGTGTTCTAAAAATCCTCGCTTAGGCGCTAAGCCCCCTGGCGCCTCATCTAGGCCCAAGATGGCAAAAAAAACCTCCAAGAAATTAGACGCTGGGGCCTAGGCGGAAAGTTTTTTTAAAATTTTTAATAACTACCTAAACCAAATCTTAATATATTTATTTTTCTAATGATTTACCATATTCATAATACAGGTTGTAGTATATCAAATCACAACAAGCCCGACACTAAGCAAGATCAAACCTCAATTCACTATCCTAATAACACTTGGGCCATTTATGTCCACCAGAAACCCACACAAAACAGAAAAAAATTTATTGGTAGTCTTAGAGGTCGAGTTAAGACTTTATTACAGTTCAATTCATTCACATGTTTCCACGTGGGACTAGGTATTACAATATCCCCACTTAAATCTCTAATGTCCTCACTAAAGTCTACTAAGACATCACCATAAACCCTACACAATGCAGGATTATAGAGGTTACACATACAGGTTCTAGAGGCCGCCCTCACTACCCATACGATGTACATTGAGTCCCACATCACTCCACATCACTTCAGTGTTCTAAAAATCCTCGCTTAGGCGCTAGGCCCCCTTGGCGCCTCATCTAGGCCCAAGACGGCAAAAAAAACCTCCAAAAAATTAGACGGGGCCTAGACGGAAAGTTTTTTTAAAATTTTTAATAACTACCTAAACCAAATCTTGATATATTTATTTTTCTAATGATTTACCATATTCATAATACAGGTTGTGGTATATCAAATCACAACAAGAAGTGAACAATATCAAGTCAAAATGGATAATTTTATTATAGTTGTAATTTTTTGAACTTGTACCAATTTCGAATTATATAAATGATGATACATTTGTAATATTTAGTTTAATTCAATATAATTCTTAAATTTATGTTTAGTTTCTTAAGTTTTAATATTGAATTAAATTTTTGAATTTTGAAATTTTATTATTTAATAGCAATCTTGTTTATGAATAAAACTAACACGTTAAAAATATGTTTGAACTTTGAACAATTGCATGTTTGTGTTTGAACTTTGACATTAGCAATATGGATGTGTTTGAACTTTAAGCAAATGCCTTTATTATCTTTATTATAGATTGTTTTGCTTTATATTATTGTTTTGTTTGGATAAATATAAGATAAAATATTAAAATTGGCTTAAAATAAAAAATCCCGCCTAGACCCCCTAGGCGCTAGGCCCCTCTTGGCCGCCCGCCTAGCGCCTTTTAGAACATTGCATCACTTTACTCCCTCGTTGAGCCCGAGCTTTACTCTAGAAACATTTGTAACGACCTAAGCCCAACCCGTCCATTAACCATGATGCGGACTCCAAAGTCAAGAAAAAAATTCTATTTTGTGAAAGTTTTATTATGTTTAATTTGGGAAAATTTGATGTAATTATTTATTTATTAATGGGGATTTAAGACATTTAATAGTGAGTAGGATTTGAATATTTAATAAGGGTATTTTAGTAGTTTAGTTATTTTATTGTTCCCCAAGTAATATTAGAGTTTTAATCAGTATTTTAGTAATTCAGTAGTTTTTGCGTGCCTCGCAAAAAAATCCCAAAACTCACCATCTTAACGGTTGTCTAAAACAGCCACGCTTCTCTTTAGGATTCTAAAAGTGATGCAGGAATGTTGTTTGTCATTTTCTGCTATAAATAAACACAAATATGTGCATGGCAGCCTGCAACCTTGCCTAATCACTCAAGGCAGTAATATACCCCAGAAAGGATGAAGGTTAATAAGAACTTCACCAAAATGGTGTAGTTGCCATTATGAGCTTCAACTAAACAAGTTCTAGCTAATGTTTAGATCATGTGAGACCTTAAATATGAAAGAGGGGCGCGTGTTCAATGAGCGAACCCTAATGACCCAATTGAATCAAATTGTCCGAACAAGACAATCTGAAATGAAAAAGTCAGAAAAAAGGGACAAGTGTGGAAGGACCCCTTATGGTTTGGTCCCCCAGAGTTCGGCCCCCTAGGGGTTCAAACTTCTATCTAGCCAACCAATGTTTTCTTGGCCTAATTGGATTACCAAAAGATTTCCAAGCAAAACTTGGATAAAATCGATGAAAAGATGACCAAGTATTGGAAGACCCTAGGGGTTCAATCTCTTGATTTGGTCCGATCAAAGATGTTTTATTGCCATGATATGAATTACCAAGCGAAACAAAGCAAACGAAACGAAGACTAGATCAACGAAATTGGGCGAGAAAGGATGGTTAGCTAGGGAGTGCCCTCCTATGGTTCATCCCCTAGAGTTCAACCTTTCCAAATGATGCCGATGAATTATTCTTTCTTGACCCGAGTTAAACAACTGAACGAAACGAGGACAAGATCGAAAAAAATGAGCAAAAGAAGGAGAGGAGCTCGAGGTAGCCCCCACTAGGGCTTGGCTTCCTAGGGGGAGAAGGCACACGTCTTCGTGATCTCGAATGTTATGCAAAACGAACCAACGATATTGAAACCAAGGAAAGAGACGAGAAATCCATGAGTATTTAGGAATGATCTTCCTTCAATCCTTCATGACAAGTAAAGCTGATTACAATCAAGAAAGGCAAAGACAAGCGAAAAAGATCAAAGGAGGTATTGGTCGTGTAATCAAGACAAGATGGCAATGCAACATTCTTCAAAGAGATAAAAGGAGGTACGAATCGACTTCTTTTTTTTGATAGACAAGTAATTGATGGAATTACAAATGGAGTTGGTGTTTTGAGTTTTTTTGTGGGTGAAAGTATCAAATATGTAGGAGCTTGGCCCCCTAGGGTTCATCCCCCCTAGGGTTCGGCCCCCTAGGCCTTAACCACCCTAGGGTCGTCGAGGACCTCCGAAGTTTTTCGACGATGAATTCAGGCGATGCTTGTACGTGAAGACTTGAGAGTGGCCTCCATGAGTTCCTAGGCATAAGACTTATGGAGGCAACTCATCGATGGAAATAGTTGAGGGATTTGGATTGGCAGCTAGAAGGACCAAACGATTTGGGCATCACTTTGGACAAATAAGGGTATTTCTAGAATTTCACCTGAGGTCACATGTCAGGCACATAACTCGTACATATGTCAACCCTATAAATACACCCTTCATTTCAATAGAAGGGACTTAGATTCTCGAGCATTCCAAGACACAAGAAAGCTATCTAGAGTTCTGTCACGTGTTGTCCTAGTGATTTTCTACCCGTTCTCCCCTCTACAAACACTAGATCATTTGCTGTACTCTTTGTGGATTTCTCTCAACCTCCTAATTCAAAACCCTAATTGAGCGAAGTACGATTTCCTTGCCTACAGATCAGTTCTACAAATTTCAGCTCACAACTTGACTAGAGCATATGTAGGCTTCTTAATACCCCTTGAGTCTAATGGGTCATGCCCAAAGTTTTCGGCATTATATATAGGTGCTATAATTTCTAAAAAAATAATCATGCAACAAGTCTAATGTCTTGAACAACTAAATAGTTGTAGCATTCTAAGCTTTATCCCATCATGCAAACAGCAGACACAACTTTTTTTAAATATGGTCATCGCTGTGACATTTAAGCCCAATCCTTGCATAAAGTGCTAGAGTGACTAATCTGTCAAATGACTGTTCAGAAATTAGAAATAGGGGAGAAAGGAATAGAGGAGCAATGTTGACTTAAAAGCTAAGCAAATTCTTTACCAAAAAATAAATATTTTATTAAGAACACGTGCACTTAAAAGACAAACATCATAAAGCAGAATAAAAAAGAATATAGTAAATAAGCATGTGTCGAAAGAAAATGCACAGAGCTCAATATAGAAGATGGAGTGAAGTACCCTGCGTGCTATATCAACTGCACTCTCTACATGCTCTACATGATGTTTATGCTCTGTATGCCTTTCTGGTGCATTGTATTCTTCAAAATGTTGCTCAAAAGTCTCGTCATCTTCTTCTGGTTGTGGCAAGACATTCAAATCCATGATGCCAATCATTTACATATACCACGAAACATTTGCCAGATCTCTCCTATGCAATTTATTGTGGTTTTACCAACCACTTAGACAAACCTAGGTCAAATAAGAGAAAAAAGAAGTACATCAAATTTGAGGTCAAAACAATGTAACATGTAGACAACTTTCTATATCTACATATGCAAGAGAACAAGCTTATTTGCCTTATATAATCCTACCAACTTTACTGGAGGAAACAAATAAAGCTAAAAGTACGGTCACTGTTATGAAATTCCAAAACTACCACAAAATCAATATATTGAAAAAAATTCAGCGAACAAAACATAGGATAAGCACTTCCCTGTGTATCAGAGACGCTAGATCTCCCTCAGCCAAAAAGAGCCAAAAGTTCAAATTTTACTTGCATTTAGAAAAATCAACAACTCAATGCAATTTTACTCGAGTAAAGAAAGATTTATAGCCTTAGACCAGAATCAAAGACAAACTCAACAGGAAATATCTCAAGACGCTTCCCCACTATCTATTCCAATAAATTGCCAATTCCGACAAATATGAACTTTATTACTTAAGGTGATAGCGGAAAGAAAGAAGTGTGTCAAATCAAGCTAGCGAACAGGACAACCAACAATGTCAATAAATGCAAGAAAATTTAGTAAGTAACCTTATCCAATAAAATACAAATAACAGAAGAAGCATTAATGAATAACAATAATTAGCAGCCCTGTCTGAGCTGACTTATGAACACCACTTTGAAATCCAATCCTACGAATCGTCTGAAGTACTCTGAAAATAATTTCTCGTTGAAATGGAAGACCCTATGCCTAAACGACAAACAAACTTAATTAACGGATAGCTATTCAAATTTGAAATTCCTAACCCTCTGCCTAAACGACAAATAAACTGAATCGACGGAAAGCTATTCAAATTTGAAATTTGACCCTCCACCTATACGACAAATAAACTGAATCAACGAACAGCTATTCAAAATTGAAATTGCTAGCCTCCACCTAAAGAAAAAATAAACTGGATCAACAGATATCTATTCAAATTTAAAATTGCACACAAACTGAATAAATGTATACCAACTCAAATTTGAAATTGCTAAACCAGCCAAAAAAAATTTATCACCTCCATTGTGGGTGGGAAGTTTATTTTTCTACACCTAAAACTACATTGCCTCGCTGATCAAACATATAAGATAAACTAAACCCTAGACTAGCAATCTAATACACAAATTCTGCTTGTGGTCATAAACAATTGGCGTTGAAAAATAAAATACAAAACTAAACAAAGACATGCAAAAAGCAGAAATCTTAGAAAATGATAATCCTGTAGAACTCAAACCTCATGAAGCAAATGCATTTGTAGACACCCAGAAAACTTCAATCCAGCATGCACAGGAAGTAGCACGAAAAAAAAAAACTCTGAAAAAACAAAAAGTTCCTATCTTTATGGTGCAGGAGGCTCACAAACCCTGTAACTGGAAAAGGGTGCGAGTAATCCTTTAATCACCGGGCTCGATGGTATATGAATTAGACTTCTAAACCCTAAAGAGAAAAAATAGGAGAGAGGAAGTAGATAACAGAGAGAGATCGCCGGGAGGTGTATTGATTGAGCCACGGCGCCAACGACCTGGAAAGGGAATCGGAGGTAGAAAAGGGAGCTAACATTGAAGAAGATTCCAAAGTGAATCAAAATTATAAAATAAAAAAAAATTGAAAATGAAAAAAAAAGCACACATATATAGAGAGAGAAAATAATATTAAAAAAATAGTAAAGAAAGAGTGAAATACCTTGAGGCTTGAGGTGGGGTGAGAGAGGAGAGAGAAAGCAGGGAGGTGCTGGTAAGTTGGGGGAGATGCTTGAGAGAGATGGAGGGAGGAGATTGCAAATGGGGAACGGTGAGTGGGGCAGAATAGTTAATGAAGGGATATTTAACGGACGTTGAGAGGAATAGATTGATTGAAGGACAAATCGTTAGAAGGTGTGCTGAAGCGCTGCGGGCTTACACGTTAACGTCACGGTAGACGGGTGGAGATCTATTTTTGTCTTTATTGAGTTATTACTTCTGTTTCTTCTTTTCTTCTTCTGTACGGTGATACTCTATTAATGAGTATATTATCTGTACATTTTATTTATTGGTTACATATTTTTTTTGTACATATTTATATAATTTCACTACTGGTTCTTTCTTTTTTTTAAATTTATTTTTTAATATTTTTGTATAAAAATATTATATTTTCACATCACTTGGATGCGGGACCAATTCAAAAAATTAACATGGTGTTTTTGCGAGATGTTTTTTTTTTGGTCTGTATCATTTTCAGGTTTCCATGCTAGATTGACCCTTCGTTCCACATTGCAAGCACATGTAAAATTTAGGAACAATTTTTATGCTTTCTTCCGATTTTCAAGGATGTTTATACCTTCTCCTGTCACAAAGCATAATTTATACATTACATGGTATTCTTTCTATAGAAAAACTTAACTAACATTATCGATGGACAAAAGTTGTAAACGAAATATCCAAAACTCATAAATTCTGAGAATCTAAATCAAATGGAGAAATTTGAGTTGAATAAACTGTGCGATTTATCTCATGTTCTAGCAAATGCAACTGTTGCTCGTATTCATGCTGGTGGAAGAAAGACTATTCATGTTGCGACTATCTCAGTTCTAGCAAATGCAACCTGTTGCCTCTTCATGCTGGTGGAAGAAAGCTCCGTCTTCTGTAGGCCTTTTTGTATTGTTTCAGACAGATTTATCAACCACCACGGTTCATTCATAAATCTCTTTCACCTTTGACTTACTAATAAGAAAAGGAAAAAAAGGATCAAGTTAGACATGATTCAACACTATAAGTTCATAAAGAGAGCTAATAATAATTCAAAAATTTCATGTGCTAATCCTATTTTATACTTTTGATGGGTGCCAGTCCTATAATAACACAGAATCAATTTGCAACCAACTTCAGTTTTCCAACTCCACCCAGTCACCCACGCCGTTGATATTATCAGCATCAAGCAAGAACCCTGTTTGCTTGTTTTTCTCATTAAGAAACACACTACTAACAGACAAAGACATGCAAGTAGTGTGGTTCTCAAGCTTCAGACATAGGGCCTCAATTTTGAGCGGCCAACAGTATTCAACAGATTCTAAACTAAAGGTTATAGCTCAAGGATCTCGATAGATTAGGAGTAATATATAAACTTACATCAAGCATAGCTGCGGTTTGCTTCTAAATTAATCTCTGCCATCGATCCATTTGAATTACCTTTAATTAAACTTCCATCAGTTTCTCCAGAAGAATTGATGGCTTCAGAAACTTCTGACATCAGCCGCTCATACTTCTCTTTTAAGGCCGAGGAACTTAGAGCTTCCTCAACTCCCTGCTTTATTTGTTGCACTAAAACCTGAATCTTAGTTTTTGACTCCGTAGTAGGTGTCTTTCTGGCCTTTGCTACCTCCATCTTCAATAATTCAATCTTGCTCTTCAAATCTGATGAACTACTAATAACATCTTCGATTATCTTGTTTATATCTTTATTAAGTTCATCTACTTTTGCCTTGACGTCTGAAACTGAGATTGGGACAACACGCAAACCCAAAGACTCGAGAGTGTCAGCAAATTCCAGTTCAATGTCTTTAGTCACCTGCCCAACTTTCTCCTTCAACCCCTGGTCCAAGTCCTCAACTCCAGACGCACCAGAATTTTTAATGTCAGCCTTCAGCGCCTCTATTTTCTGCTTTACATCTGGCCGACCCAAGATCTCTTCGTATTTCTTCTGTATCTCTGGCTGAACTGGAGATGCCTTGTTCTTTGTGGAGAAATTCTTGGCTTCAGATATTTCCTTCAACACGTCCAGCTTATATTTCAGGCTTTTGTAGTTGGGAGCATTAGGAAGATTCTGGTTGAACTCATCCTGGAGTTTCTGCATCTTGTCCTGTAGAGCGGGATGTATGAGCTGGTCCTTCGAATTCCTAGCTTTTGTAAATTCTTCTCGCAGCATGACAAATCTGTCCTTCAAGCCCATAGCTTTGGCTGCCTCAGAAAATTCATGATCAACTTCTGTTTTCAGTTTTTCTATCATCTTGTTCAAACCCAACTCTGGAGGTGCAGCAGATGATCCCCTCGCTTTTAGGATCTGCTCTTTTAATTTTTCAACCTCGCCCTCCAATTCCAAGTTTCCAGGTCTTGGAACAATTGGGTCTTCTTTCTTTTTCATGTTGGCTTTCTTCTTCGGTTCTGCCGGAATTCCTTCCTGGAACCCACCAAGTTTTCGGTATTTAAGCATCCTATGTTTAAGCAGCTCTTCTGTGTCCATCTTTGCAAGATCCTATATAACCATAAAAATAGGTGAAGATTTATATTGGAGTATACAAAAATCTTGTCGAAGAATCAAGGTGATACTCACATCCATTGAATCAACAATTGCAGTTTTTATCTGTTGTGAGGTCCAATATGGATCTGCATGTGCACCACCAAGCGGCTCCTGCAGTTGGTTAAGTAATCCCAGTGAGATGCCATAGCAGTTAAAAGCTTTAAATCTCAACATAATATTGAAAGGAAGGGGGCAGGGGAGGGGTAAAGAACACGAATAAATGAAGAGAAATTATTCTTAAGTAGAAAATTACAGGGATGATGCCATCTGCAATTTGCAGCTTGGTCAATTCCGTAGCAGTTATTTTAAGCTTCTCAGCTGCCTGCAAAGATAGTGAGTCAAAAATAAGCTTCAGCTATTAAATCTATACAAATATACACAAGCCAAGTAGTGAAAGTTTAGTACGACCTTTGGAGATGCCTTGGCAGTCTTCCACAAGATTGCTGCACATGCTTCTGGGCTGTACAACGGAAAATGAGACGGAAGCAGGCAAAAGTAGGCAGCACAAAGTAGATCAGTACATTTGAGAATAATGTATATTGTATATTGTATATATTAAGAGATTGTTGAAGCATGTGAAAAGTTTTTTTAAGTTAAGTCGAGCAGTTATTTTTATTTGGTTAAAATGGATTTTTAATAGAGGAATTCTGCAAACTACTTAACACTTGAAAGGATTTTCTTTTTCTGTTGTTGATAAAATTACAAAAAGACATGAAAGGTTTAAATAGTTAATTATAGCATCAATATGTCAAAATCATAGTAACTCAACACTGTTAAAAAGAGTTGTAAAACTTCAAATAAAAAACATTAAGTGTTTTACATTAGAGATTGTCCCTATGTAGGAAGCACATAAGTAACAAAAAAGGATTAATATCTAGCTCTTCATTCACTAGGTTGAAAGTTCTTCCACCCTACAATGTCCTTATTAGTATGCGGAGCCCCGCCACCCTTTCTAAGAATAGCTAATGAACATGTGATTCATCCCACATGCAAAGCACAATTGAAGCTTGTGGCAGAAGCCAACCACACTAAGCATGTCCATTGACCTGTAGTCTAAACAAATCTGAACTCTTAGGCATTTCTGTTATTAATTAATTACGTCAAAAGCAGAACCAAGGTGCTAGCTAAAAGTGAAAGTCTATTAAGCCAAGGGGGTAATGACAAAAAAAAAAGAAGAGGATCCATCTACCACATAAAATACAAAAATAAGACGCCAAAATCTAGGAAGTAAAGGCAAATATCTTGAAATACCTGGCAACATAGAAGACTGCATTTTCAAGCATTAACATTTTATTACAACAGCCGATGGCCAGTGCACCACCAGACCCACCTTCTCCCATAACAATGGAAACAATTGGTACCTTCAGACCAAACATTGTCCTCAAGTTGTGAGCTATAGCTTCACCCTGTATACAGTTGAACAAAACCATTTGAGAAATTAAGCTGGTATTGATGGAGAACTATGCATTGCAATAGATTTATCCACATACTTGTCCTAGTTCCTCTGATTTAAGATCCGCATATGCTCCTGGAGTGTCAATAAAAGTAACAATAGGAAATCCATGGTGATCTGCATAATACATCATGCGGAGAGCCTTCCTGTAGCTGTTGAAATAAGAGCATTTCCATTTATAATCAGATTCTAAAAAAAACCTTACACTAAAGTTAAAGCAGATATATTATAAACAAAAGTCAATTTGGAATCATGTGAGATAATTTCAGAGTACTGAATATGAATTGATTTGAAAATTGTGTGTTTTGTGGCTTGTGAGCCTTGCTTGTCCCTTATTTCCTCCATCCCTCCATTGTCCTACATCACCAGCTCCTCATGTAAATAGAGGCAATTAAAAAAACGTTCACCCCCTTGTATACATACCCATGGGGAGTAGGCATCCCAAAGTTACGCATGATATTCTCTTTTGTATTTCTACCCTTCTGCTGACCGATGAACATGTAGTTTCTGCCGTCAATTGTTCCGAGACCAGTGACAATTGCAGGGTCATCATACCCTGCTCGATCGCCATGAAGCTCTACGAACTAGACATTTAGAGATAAAAGAGCATATTATGAGATATTTTCTGCAATATACTTCTATTTAATATATATATATATATATATATATATGTATATATTAAAAAAAGCAAGTATGAAAATTAATAGACCCTTGAGTAAAAACCTTTTCGGTAATGTTAAAGATGTGGTCAAGAAAAGTTGGCCTGTTAGGATGCCTCGCAATATTCACACGTTGTATGGGAGTCAGATGTGTGTAGAGATCTTTCAGAGCCTGAAATTTAAAATGCAAAGATGTGAGTAGAATCAACAGCTACACCTCATGCTAAAGAAATTGGCATGACATTTAAAGTTGAGCAATGAAATCACAGTTAGGACCCTTAAAATTTAAAACAGCAACCCTTGCACATGTTATAAAAAACGCAAGAACATACATTAGTATTAATTACTTACCAACCTTTAATTGAGTGATAAAATCAGATCATGCTGATAATTCAAACATGTTGAAGTGCACCAGTGTATAAAAGTTATCTAGTCAAAAGAAATGAATTTAAAACTACTATTCGGAAAGTTGAAATTAAGTGGATTGATTTATACAATTTCACATGCACTCAACAAAATATTCAAGTCAAGGGCCATTGCATGTGCTTCCCCACTGATAGAAATGGTGCAAGTGCACAACATGCAAGCTTAAAAGAGCAAAGAAGTCCATGATTCATCATAAAGCAACATATGTCAATAAACCTTCGTCCCCACTATCAAGTCATGAGACAAAACTGGATCATCAGGTGCAACCTCTCTCTCTCTCTCACACACACACATATAGCACATGTGATCATGAACATAATATGAAACCTCATAAGTCATAATTGCAGAATTCCATTGTTATGTAAACTATCTTGTACGATGGTAAAGAGCATAGTATGTGCAGATTGATCATACCTGTTGATACTTATTTTCTAGAGAGATAATTTGATCACTGAAGTCAAGGCCAGTCTCATTTGCCATCTTTTGTACCTGCACTCAAACCAAATACTTTATTAAAATCAAACTACAAGATGTTTTTAATTACTTGAGCATACTAAATCAATTTTAAAAGGCATACATCGATGATCTTCTTTTGCAGATCCATAAGAGGTTTCTCGAAATCCAAAGTAACTGGCTTCGGCTTCTCTTTCAAAGGCTTGAAAGGTGAAAGATGACTAAGGACTCCACCTTTCACATTGGGATCCGCATCCTCGGGCCATGGATATTCATGCTTCTTCACCTTCCTTAGTTTTGCAGACACAGTAAGCTCCCTCCTATTTGTGCCCAACCGCGCGCTCCCTAGGGTTTTCAATGGCACGCCACTAACCCCATTACATGAGCTTCGGAGCAGGTCCGAAGCTGAAGTTCCAGAAGCCAATTTTCCACTATAAGCAACTGGAGAATGAGATATCGAGGCCATTCTCCCAATTAAATAACTCCAAGACCTCAATCTATTCCACCAAAAAATCTCCAAATTAGTATTCTAAACTAATTAATTCTGTAAAGCATTGAATCCTTTCTATATAAATAATTTAATATTCTTACTACATGCTATATTTGTTTGCTGATATTAACTTACTTTTCACTTAACTGAATAATTAAACTATCACCAAAACCGTATCCAACTGAAGTAAACATTCAAGATTGCATTTTTCAACTTGTAATTGTCTTGCACCGTCTAGGAAAATCGGAAGGACTCAAAAAGCTTAATCTAAAAAAATAACTGTAATCCACATTAATCAAACATACGAATTGTACAAAATATACCTAAAGATCAAAATGTGAGGAAAATGAATCTGAGAGACCCAAGGATTTAGCTCAGTATTCGCCGGAGAGGGGTTGCGATCGCCGGAGAGAGAAGGAGGAGGCGATTGAAGCCCTCCAAATGAGAGTGGAGAGAGGGGAGAGGTTGATTATTAAGCAGAGAGAGAGGTAGTAGCTTCGTGAAGATCGTCACAAAAGGACTTGTTTTGGGCTTATTCACACAGCAAACACACAGGTGTAGAGAGAGAGATTGCAAGAAAAATAAAGCAATATCGATACTTCTTATGCGAATTGAAGAGAGAGAAATAGAAAGCTGTTTGGGTATTATGAGCCAGCATTTTTCGGTTTAGGAGTTGAAAGGGATTAAGTGGGTCTCGCTTGGGCTGACCCAGTTCGAACACGAGGCTTGCGCCTGGTCCTGGCCTCCTGGGTGTAAGGCTGTAAAATAATTAAGCAAACATTATTAGTACATTTGATTAAAATTGATGAAATATAAATAATTTAAATATGAATAAATTTTAAAATATAAAATTTAAATTTTTTAAATTATAATAAATTATTCAACTTAGATTATATTCATTCGAAAAGTTCAAATTATTCGACTCAATTCAAAATTGTATTCGATTCGATAACTAAAACGAATCTCAATCAAATCTTATTTTATACTCGCTAAATTTTTTTAATTAAATCTAAATAACTCAATACCAAACTCGACTTAATTTATTAACATCTCCGTGCCTGGGTGTAATGTCACACGAATTTTTTAGCTAGTGTCTAAAAGCTCAATGCCTTCTATAATTTAATTCATTGGGCTGCAAATTTAAGATCCCAATCCAAGTTTAGTACCCACCAAGTTTCTCCAGGGAATTACTATTTTTATTTTTAAAAAAATGATATTTTTACGTCTCATTCGTATAAAAATGGGACTTATTATTCACGATAGTTTTACAAAAATATCAATTTCTCTGATGAAAATATCAATTCTCTTTATCTATTGTACAGTGTGACATTGCATATTTGGTACGATTGTTAATTTTGATTTTATCATTTTATTAGTTGATAACTATATTGATAACTCGTGCAAGACACAAAATATTATTAATTATATAATTTAAAATTGTAGTATGTGTCATTTGGCATTATAATTTGAGTATGAATAGTATATATATGAATTGTAATAATACATTGGACGTGAATTTAAAAGATGTATATGTATATAATTTCTAATACTTGTATATACACTCTTAGAATAATATGAAAATTTTTAGTATAATTATAAAAATTATATACATTGTATCAATTAAAGACTAACTAAAATGACTCAACTAATTTTATAATCCATTCAATATAAGATCTCAATGCGCCTTGTTATATATAATAATAGATTATTATTTTTAGCCTTTAAAATAGTAATTTTATACTCTTCAATTTCAAAAAAAAAAAATTTAACAAAGGAATCTCATTTTAGCGATGGTAAGACAAAATGTAACAATATTGTCAAGGTTAAGCTTTAAGTTTAATTCTCATTAATTATATTTATATTCAAATTGAGAGTTTAATAAATATCAAAATTTTATTAAAGTATTGTAATATTCGTAAAAACAAAATAACACACGAACGTGTAGTTAAAATTTTAAAATATAAAGAACGAAAATATGCTACCACTTCTTTTTTGTTTGTTTGAAAAAGTTTATTTCTATATTCCGCGAAGGTTATTAGCTTATTAATGGTAAAATACATGCTGAATTTATATAGTTTATTTGACAAAAAATTAAATAATAACATTTTCTATGGTTAGTTTATAGATTAAATGGTCAATTGTGTTTGTTAGATTAGGTAGTATGTTATGGCAATTTATTGCTTTTGCGACTGGTCAATAAATACAAAAATTGTGTGACAGGAGCAGGGATGGTGTCTTCAGGGGACTCGGAATTGGTACTTTGGCAAAGGCAGCCTACAACAAACAATAGAATTGTAAATTTCATCTGGTATGAAATCCATAGTGTTGTGTTACATTATCAGTTAAATTTACCTCAATGAGATCTTCATTTTTTTAATGAAACCTACAAAAAATCATGGAAAAAAAAGTTTGAAAAATAAAAAATGGAACCAATCATTACCATTACTATTTGAATTGGCATTTTGAATTAAATAAAAAGAAACTATCTTTCTGAACAAATTGAATTACACCTGCATTAATGAATAAGAGAGAGAAGGAATTACAAAGTATGTGAAAGCGAGAACTCTTTGGACTTCACTGAAACTGAGGTCTAGGTTTGGCAATCGATGTTTTTTGCTTTGCAATCTTTCTTCTTGTTAGCGCATCGAAGGCGAGTTCCCTTCCCAAAACTGAAAGCGAACCAACCTTATTTAAACCTTTCGTACAACACAAATTGAACACAAATTGAAGAGGTGGAAAAGGCGAGATTCACATTAACATGCACCTGACATCACCTCCCCACTCAAATTGCAAGTTTACTTTCAACTTAGCCGGTTGACAATTTTCAAATTAAACTAAAAAAGCTGAATTAAGCCTTTGTATTTTTTCCTAATTAGGTGAGCGACGTGAGCTACAATAAAACCAATAAAATAAATTACTCTTAAACCTCAAATGCTTGCTTTCACACCAATTTGGTGAAGTTGAAAAAAGAACTCCATCGAGAATCACGATATCAAATTTGAAAGCTTACATAAGCTTAATAAAAGCACAAAACTGACTTATTCAGAAGAACAAAAGTAGTATACATATAGTATAAAGGATTAAATTGTTGCCATTAATGAAGCGGTTATTAATATAAAACCAAGCACTTTGTACACATAATTGTATTACTCCTCTACTATACCTAAAAATTAACCAATATTCTAACCATATAATTCTTTTTTTTCTATTTTATAGTTTATAGATTAAATGGTCAATTGTGTTTGTTAGATACTATCATCTTTAAAACAAAAGCTGAAAATGGCCATGCCACATCAACAACAGAACAAAATAGCCCAAACAATCCAAAACCTACTTGGATAAATGCAGAAAAACTACATATAAACCGATCTGACATTAAAATAATAATGACAACAAAAATAAAGAATGACCAAATTAATCCAATACTTAAAAGCAGATTTCAAATTTTCCCAAAAAGTGCCTTTCCAGCTTTAAGTCTCCCGAAACACAGTGCTAAAAAAAATTAATAAAATAATGAACACAAAACCTTGAACCACCCAAAGAAAGTATGGAAAATGTAAGACGAAATTAAAAAATGCCAGATTCTCACGATTTTATCTTAACCCCTAATTTTAGAGAGCCTAGGACATACACAAACTAATGAAAAACAAACCAAAACCTAGGATTAGAATGTGAAAAATTCATTGACCTCCAAACTTTCCCATCAAAACACGAAAGTGATGTTAATTGAAGCGAACAATAAAATTAATTACAGACATGAGCTCTAAGTCCACCACGAGGAAGATACATGAATCATAAATCATGAAAATACCATCTTGGGAGATAATTTTTGAGTTTTTTGCAGTATCTACCATAAAAAATTGATAATATTAGAATAGTGTTTCTGCTGACCTTTGAAACGAACTAGGAAATTTACCGAAATAAAAAGCAAATTTTATTTATAATTTTTATATTTTTATAAAAAGTGCTAGACATAGAATCTATAAAGAAAATTTTTATTTTAAAATTATTATTTTTATTATGAATTTTTTAAAACAATGACCAGCCAATAAATTTGCAGGGTAATTAGCGTGAATTTTTTTAAAACAATTTGCAGCCAATAACATTTTGTCTCTGAAGGAAGAAAACAAAATCCTGTTAATCTGAGAAACCACCTTCCAATTCTTCAAATATTTGCAAATATCCAACTAAATAATAGAATTCAAGAGCATCATAAAATTAGACCAAGCTTTTATTAAACCTCATATGCATTTAGAGAAACGCAGTCTAACCAACACTACAATTCAAACACTTGAACAGAAACCAATTATTAGATGTATAGCGACGTGTAAAAACCATCGCAATAAAAAAATATTTTAAAATATATTTCTAAATTCAATGGGTTGAATAAAATTTGCACCCAAAACGACGACATTTTGTTCTATTTGAGCTTCTACAATCCAAAATCGCCGGTCCGCCGGACACGAAAAACGACGTCGTGCAATTCATTTGCGACATTTGAGGTCATGTGTTGCGCATGTTGCCGGGAAGGATACGACGTCGTTCAGAGTATTTTCATTTCCTTATCTGCGGGTTGCTCTATACTTCCTCCTCCATTAACACGTAGCTTGGTTTTCACTTCCATGACCAGTACTTTTGATCTTTAGATTTCAGTACATTCATGGCGAACAAGCCATCTAACGGTACCTTGCTCATCTTCCCAATATTTTTCACAAACATGCTGAATTGAGAAATTTGGGTTTATACGCTACTGTATATAAGTTTTATTTGTAGATTATTCAATCCCACTACATTTAAGTTTTCAATTAGAGTTTTCTTGATTGTGCTGATATATTGGTCATATATGCTATATTGACAGAAACTGTTATTGAGCAGCTGAGACATGGACTCGCGGAGTTCGAGCTAGTATCCTCTCCAGTTCTTTCAATTTCAAGCTATAGGTCTCACAAAACTCCAATTAGTTTTCCCAGTTACAACACCCATTTGTTCTTCGCTAGAATCGGGTAAATCCCATCTAACTAACCGTAAACCCTAAACTATACTTATATTGTTACTCCTATTTATTATATTTAAGAACTTTAGTCTAATTAAGCTAGCAAAAACTTGTTCTTGCTTTGTATAGTTGGTTAATTTTTTAATTCCCCTATAGTTGTCCAATTTCCCTGATGTAATGCGTGAATTATATTACGGGGATTTCTCAGATAATTTTCTTCTTATTTCCCTTAAAGTTATTAGGTGATAATATTCAAAATAGTTAAGACATCAATGTTTGAGTATAAAGCTTTCACTGCAAGCTACTTATATTCTTAAATCCATAACTAGTACACTGATTTTGATTATTATTTTTTCTTTTATTTGTTTAAGTGTTGAGAATATTTTTGACAGTGGTGGAGTTTCACCAGCAATGAAGAAAATGGAACATTATTCAGTCCAGAGAATCACTGGCGATGGACGTTGTTTGTTTCGCGCTCTGGTATGGTTAGTTCCTTTGTTTGGGGGTATAGGTATAAAATAAAACACAGCATATAAACCACCAAACTGGTAGATCAAAACACTGCCGAGAATACTCTATTTATGTGCGAGATGTATTTGTTGATAACAATGAGAGTCTCTATTTGCACTCGAACAAAAGAGAAATCATAGGCACAGGTATATGTGTGTGTGTATATATTAGTAGAACTATAGTGTCTATACTTAATAATGTTAAGACAACCAAATTTAATAGCAGCAGGGTCAAGGGCAGTGTTTGGTGGCTTGATTTAAGCACATTCAGTTTAGATATAGACAAAAATGTAGGGTCTGAAACTCTGCTGCCCCTCCCCTCCCCTCCCCTCCCCTCCCCTCAAGAAGGCCAACCATCAGGAATATTGCATAAATGCGTTGGGCTACTGTAGTTTAACTGCTACTTCCTCACATTGAGGGGCTTTCTGTAGTACAGTACTTTGTTTGATGGATGCACAAACTTTGTTTTCTGACATTCAACTTTATGGCTAATGTTTAGTCTATTATTGTTAAGTTACTCCACTGCTCCTTAATGTCCGTTGAAAATGAACCAGGTTAAAGGCATGTCTTTCAACAAGGGCGTCTCTCTTAACTCACGGGAAGAGAGAGATAATGCTGGTATGTCTGATTTGATTCACTTTCAAAAATCAGTTTCGGTTCAACAAAAGTACTCCTTCATTATAACTATAAAGCTTTTTATCGTGCACAATCTGATTCTGTGGACAGTTTCTCTGTCACTTGGCTGCAGGATGTAAAATACATTTAATCAAAATTGGATAATGCTGTGTTGTAGATTTTGTTTTAGAGGCATGAGATTCCAGAATTTCATTTGTTGGAGTTTATGAAGCTAACTATTCTGCTTAGGTCCTCTTTATACTCGACCATTCCTTTTGTTTGATAATATCATACCTAGTTTTCTGTATTTATTGAAGGAAAGACTATATAAAGTATCCTTCTTTATTCCTCTCTTTTGACCTTCTCTCACTAGAATGTTGGCGGAAAACTTATTCTAGTATATGTTATTCAGATGAATTGCGGACAGCAGTGAAGGAGGTCATATGTGATAATGATAGAGATCGTCGTCAATATGAAGAGGCATTGATTGCAATTACTGTTGATGAGTCATTAAAAAAGTGAGGCCTTTTACTAGTAGCCAATCCCTATATAGAAATTTTCCCGTTGGTTTAGGTTTTCAGCTTAATATTTAATTTGTTCTAGGGATTGGAATAAGCTTATCATGTTTCATATGCCTTTGTGCAGTTACTGTCAACGCATTGGACGATCAGATTTCTGGGGAGGAGAGTCAGAGCTACTTGTTAGTGTAAAATTTAATGATATATAATTGCTTTTACCCCCCTCTTTAACATTTACTCTGTATTACTGATAAGAACTTCAGCATTTATTTGTTTTATGTTTCTGGGATACTAACATACTAACATGGGTGTCTCTGTTACTGATTGAACAACATGAAGAAAGTATTGAATTCAAGGTTACAATGCAAAGTTTAATAATGATCTAATAAATGACCTTATGGTAGGATTTCTCATGGCGTTAGTTGCAACTGCAAGCAAAATTTTAATTTGGTCATTCTAAAATATCATCTCTTATTGATATGGATTTTCTTACTTATGTTTTCCCTCGTCTTTTCTGTATTAAACTATTTTGTTTTTGTAGCTCAACTTTTCTATCTCTATCTCTTTATCCTCCCCACCCCCACCCCCCCCCCCCCACCACCCCCCCCCACCACTTACTTTTCATTTCATTTGAATTTCAACTTAGTAGTGAAAGATGTGAATATTCAGATGACTTTTACCTTACTTATAAAAAAACAAAACAAAAACAAAATGTTCTGAGTTTGAGGTAGAAGGGAGAACAGGAGAAGTGCTTCTGTTCACATCGTATTTGTGGGTGCTATTTTGCAGCACTCTTGTTCTAAAAATAGGAAAATAACTGGCGTCTCCAATAAATAGTATGACTGGTTTTTGCAGGGTGTAACATTTGAAAATAGGCAAGTACTATGCTTTTCTTACCTTGTTCCCTCTGCCTTTCCCCATTTTCTCTTCAGTTTCATGTCTCAGTGTAGCAAATACTTTTGTAAAACTATTCACATCCTCTAGTCCATTGTGGACTAGCTTGTTACCCTCTCATTTATAGGCTTATAGCTGATTAATCTGGAAGTCTTAATCGTGGAACTTGTCATGTCTCTGACCACTTTCATATCACAGAGTTCCTATCAGCATTCGAGGTTAGAGATCAAGGAGAACGAAGTCTGGACTGTTAGAAATAAGTAAAACACGAAAGAAAACAGCTTGGTGTAATCGTAATAGCGTAGGCTACAAGACATGAAAAATGTCTTGAAATTTGAGAGCAGACATGTTAGGTCTGTTCTCTGCAGAGTGCAAACTTCATTGCAGGATAAATCCTGTGAAATAGGGTTTCAGTACCCATGTGATGAGAAGTGTAACTTTTACTTGCCTAATTTTAATTAATGCCCCACAAGCTTGAGGCTTTCATGCAATTTGCGTGAATCATTTTCGTAAGTGTTAAGGATAGAGCTACTCCCCTTGTGAGTATTGTAAATATGTATGGTACGTGATCTCACTTTTTTATGTAGTCATTTAAAAAAAAAAAGAAGTAACTGTCAAAGTATATGTCTTGTGCTTCTAATGGTGCCTTTATTGAATACCAGCTCTAAGGTTGCATTTATGTAATTTGGCCTTCTTTTTCTCCTCCTTTAATCAATGCCCCATAGAATGTCGATTGTAGCTATGGTGGTATATGTCAAAGTTTCTTCTTTAAGGTTGTTTATTTGGCAATGGTACTTTTAACTACTATATCTCTAAGAAAAACATGGGCATGTTTTCTTTCTTTGAATATATGTTATTGGCAGAGATAAACTATCAGATGTAGCTCTAACTCCTCCGGTTTCAGAAAGATTTTGTATAATGCTTGCATAATCTCTATTTATTGAATGTGAGTTGTGACAGTGCCTATAATATCAAATTCATAATACTTGTATCTGATTTCCCTTGTTAGATTTTACATGCTGACTGTGGTTTGTATATTGTCTACTAGGTGTTGTCAAAGTTGTGTCACCAGCCAATCATCGTGTATATACCTGAACATGAGGTATGTCTGCACATAAACAAATAATCAAATCGAACTTGCAAAAGACAATAATAAAATAAGGGAAGATGATTTTGGGTCACTCTGGGAGTTTAGCTGTGGGTTTGCTTTGATAATTATTTTTGGTTAATGGACGAGCCATATCCTCTATTTTGCTTGATATCAGGTGGCACTCTTGTTCTCATTCTCACCTCTATTACGACTAGTATTGGTCTGCTAAAAACTCTCAAACTAATGAATGACGGTGGAATATTTTATTTATTTCTAGACTTCTAGTCCAACCTCTAGGTGATTAAGCAGGCAGTAGCTGGATAGGTGCCTCAGACATTTATTTAATATGTATATATTGGTGACATAAGATGAGGAATTGAGTATGTAAATGGAGCATGGATAACATCAAGCGATTATTTAACTTTACAATGTGGTCTTAAAACTAGTAAAGTTTGAGAACAATGAAAATCAGGGTAGGGTGGGGGTGGGGTGGGGTGGAGGGTGGGGTCATGGGGATGGAACAAGATTGCTGAGAGAAGTGGCTCTTTGCTCCTAACCCCTTTGAGACAGATTCAAATGAGAGTTGGTGATTGTGAGTGTTGCAAGTGCATCTGATAACTGAGAAAAGGCCTCATTCTCAGGATAATTGTGAAGGATGTTGAGGAAGCTACTTAAAGAGAATTGACTCAGCACCAATTGTGGATATAAGAATGCCAAAGGCTAAAATTTGTTGGATATATCTTAAACTACAAATTACTTGACTGATTAATTGACCAGAAGATTTTGACACTGGAATAGCAGCTATTTAAAATTTACCAAGTCATTTGTGATTCTCAGTAGTCATCATTTCATAATTTCTGATCAGTAGACAAATTCTTCTACCGAGTTCAGTAGACCTGCTGCCATTTGTTATCTAATTTATGAGCCAATGTTAAGTGTCCGAGCGGAGCTAACAAGTTTGGCAAATGTTTTGGTTGATTGATTTTGTTTCATCATCTAAATAATTCATTTTTGTGATCAAATTGCAGCACACCAAGGGTGGACGAGGATCTGGTTTTATTCCAATCGCTGAATATGGAGCCGAGTTTGGTAAAGGTTCATGGAAAGGTAAACCTAGGAAAGTTGTGAGGCTTCTGTATAGTGGTAAAAACCATTACGACCTTCTTGTTTGAGACATCATGTTTGTCGGCAGCTTGGCAATGATCCCATTTTGTATTTGTATAATTGGAAGAGACTCGATAGCCATATTTTCTTATTAAATCTTTAGTCAATGGCCAGATATTAAGGGTTTAGTTGTTTTGCCAAAATATTGATATAACTTTCATATCATCATCCATATGTAATTGCATAGTTGAAATTTACCATGGCTATGAGCTTATAGCTTATACTCACGCTTAGTCTATTTTCTTTTTCCCAGGTGTTAAAGGACGGTTTTTATTTACCATATCAAATTTATGAAGAATATACATGCATAATAAATAAATAAAAAGGATATACATGCATAATAATATAATAACACACTGTAAAAGTATAAAAAGTACAAATACGTACATAGTATTTGTGAATGTGCTTATTTGTAGTAAAAATTACAACTTTTAATTTTTGCAAGATATATTTTTGTTAAATAAATTTTTACTTTCCTAGATAAATTAACTTTCCTAGTGTGGGAGTTATAGATTTATTCACATTTTTAGACAAATTAGTTAAAAGGTAAATTATGGTATGCTTGAAACTATTCATAAAAAAAATATTACTTCATCGATTCGAAAATTCACTCATATTTGAAGATGTAACGTTAAGTTTTTTGTTAAAAATGTTTGATTCTCATATAATCAACTCTTAATATTAAAATTTAAAATTACTTAATTCTAAAAGGAATTTATTTTAGACTTTTAATTTTAGGTAAAGTGAGAATCATGATAGAAAAGAAAAAAAATAAATATATAAATATAAATATTATATATATATATATTTATTATTGTTCTTACCGATATCCGATAGGCTAGAACCATTCATTCACAAGGCTACAGTTGAATCCACAAGGTGAGATCTTCTCAATATTATTTTTTCATTCACAAAACTCTGACCCAAAACCTTACTTAAGGGATATTAAGATTTGTTTGATTATATCTTAATGTATTTTAATAGATTCTCTTAATGTATTCATTTGAGCAATTGAATTCTCAAACCCTAAACTTGCTTACAACTTGAAAGCTAGGGTTTAAAGGGTTTAGATTTATAAATGTAGTGAAGATGAGAGAATACGTTTTCACTTGGTGTTTTACCGTACTTTCTTCATTAAACGCAATATATTGAACATGTATACATAGATAGCTTGATAGACATATTATAATGCAATGCATGCTTACGTATCATCATATAAACTGTATGGATGCAACATATATCATTTGATCAGTTAGCCTAGGCATGTATTCTGACACAAAGGATTCGATTTAGATAAAAGTTCATTTTTTATAACAAATAAATAAATGTCGTTTTGGAAAACAAGGTTTTCGAATCCCCCTCGGAATATACAAGAATATATGCGGGATGGATCTCTGCCCACTAGGGCAAGCCAAGCTGAAAGAAAGTGGATCCAAAAAATGATTGTGAAATTCTAATTAAGTGGTTATTCAAATTCTTGGCGTTGTCTGACACAATAACCTCTGGTTGTCCATCTCGACAAATGACATTATTCCTGATAAAACTAATAATGATTTTCTTAGTAGCCTTAGGGAAGGAGGTTGCCCGCTGGATTGATCATAAAGCTTCTTCAGACTTGCGGCTCTATATCGACGATTTTTCATCCATCATTACTCATCCATATACCATAGTTCCCGTTATGACAGTAGTTTTGTGCTTGGTTTAACGACTACTCAGTTTATTCCACTGATAATTGTTGAAATATTGGTGTCACGCTATGCAGTACAATCTGAGCATGTTATTTATGTACGTGATGCATGAAAACTGTTAGATTTGCTGAACTGTCGAGCTCAATCTTGTAAATAACCATTTTTTTGCAGGTTCTTGAATATTTAATTCATACTTCGCGACTTCTTTCCCTTTGGACCTATCCTTGGTGAATTCCCTAGAAATTACAATTTTCATGGTCCCATGAAGATCTCAATTGAATTTGTCCTTTATTTTTGTTGTTATAGGTCCATACGTCTGTGTGTACCAACGTTAACAACTCTTTCTCCTTTTCCACTAAAAGAAGATTTAGTCATGAATGATTTGGATTTTGGAAATTTTGATAGAACATAGACCTCATATTTGAGTTTCATATTTTAGAGAGAGAACATATTTCAGATTTAGATTTCTTCCCCAATTTGTGTTTCAGATTTGAGTATTTTGGGTTTTAAAATTATGTGACTAACTGTGATATGTATGTGCACTTAATTGTGGTATGTAAGATATTTGAAGGACGAGTTATCAATGAACACTTTTAAGGTAAGTTTTTTCAGTAACTCCAATTACCCACTTGAAAGGAGTCCTATAAAATTATAGAAAACGGAGGATCAATCTCAGATGCATTATATCCTACCTAAGGATAACCTGCAAAATGTAAACAATTTATACATTATAGTATAGTTTAACATTTATATAATTAACAAAGAGTATGTATAAGTCTGAAATTTACACAATAATAAAGTATTGTGCAAAACATAAGCAACTTAGATTCATATTTATATTTTAATAATTTAGAGGAGAAATTTTTTTAATTCAAATTTTAAATATTAAAATACATTAAAAGATATGCCGTTAAGATGCATCAATCAAACACAATACGAGTTTTTTTCATTTGGCCCAACAGATGTTAATAGTAAATCATCATTGACATCAACCAAACATTATGTATCATTTTCTCTTAACACGTGTCCGGCGATTTCTTCGCACGTGCTGACTTATCATAATGTCCATTTTCGAACCAATATATCCACGGTGTCTTGGATCGGAATATTTCGACTCTAAAAAAACGTATAGTATTTATTTTAATGAAAAGAAAGAAATTTTTTAGGTATAATTTAGATACATATATAATACAATGTGTTAAACAAACTGTTTTATATAAAAATTTTAATTGAAATAAATATTATATATTTTTGAGAATTAAGTGTGAGAAAAAAAAAAAAATGACCTGTCCAATATTTGGACCTGTCCATGTAGAAGTACTCTTTTCCAACCCCAAAATAAAGAAAGAAATGCATATTTTTAAGACAATAATAAGTAAGAATAATAAAATAAAAGAAATAAAGAAAGCGTTATAATGGGAAATTAAAATAAAGAGACAAAAAAGGAAAGAGAAGAGAGCTGGATATTTTGTTTATTACAGTCTTCCGTATTCCATCACCAATAAACTAAAAAACAAAGAAAGGGAGAGAGAGAGAGAGGGTTATAGGTTCTAGGGTTTAGGTTTAGGTTTCGGTAGAGAGTAAGGAGGAAGAGAGATGGAGGGACCGAGCAACGGAGGGATGTTGTACCATGAAGTACAAGAATCGAAGCTCTGCGCTGTGCATTGCGTGAACACGGTGTTGCAGGGACCATTCTTCTCCGAGTTTGATTTGGCTGCTCTGGCATCCGATCTCGATTGGAAGGAGCGCCAGATGATGCTTGAAGGCGGTGCCGCCGCCGGAGGTGATACTTTTCTGTCGGAGGAGTCTCATAACGTCTCTATGGATGGCGATTTTAGTATTCAGGTTTGTTCAAATGATTTTTTTTTTGGGTTTTTAATTGCTAACTATCATTTCTTGTAATTTTTTAGCAAGTATCATAAGTATTAGTTAGGTGAAAATGCCTAAATTCAAAGACATTTGCTTTTCGTAATTAATCTTAATTTTCTTATCAGAATATATTTTTTGTCTTTATCGTTAGCATTAAGAATAGATATGAAGTTGAATCTCCAGCAAACATGCACAAAGGTTTTGAATTTAATGACACTGGAAACTGGACATTAGTCCATGTATAAAATCAGGAGTTAACAAAAAAGAAAACTGGCATAGATGAAATGTTTATTTTGTTATTTTGGTAGGTTGATTTTGAGAGTGAATTTTTCTTTGAGAAATGAAATATTACTAATAATAAATTGCCAAAATGCTTTATGGATTTCAAATATAATACTCCTCATATATGGTCATTGGTGAATATGACATCTTTTACTTTTATCTGGTTGAATTCACATCTCTTAATTTTAAGAAACATCCAATAGGAAACTTCAGTATACTCCATTCACATGGTATTGTATATTATGCAACAGTACTGAAGACTCAGTACTATCATACTAAAGAGCAAACAAACATTTGGGCCTTTGGGGACATATCATTAGTGTTGAGCCTAGACCAAAGACCAAACAAGACTTTACTTTTATTTGAGAAGCCGCTTTTGCCTTCCTAATATTGGTCAAAGGAAATCTCTTCGTTGGATTAACACCAACAAAATAAGAGAAAAATGACTTGCAAGAAAATTCTCAGACGAATGAAAGATTCAAATACGCTTATCTGACAAAGTGGATGATAAAATGAATCAAGTAAGAAAAGGATAGAAGTCGTGGGCGCATGATGTAGAGGAGAGAAAATATAATTAAGAAAAAACACCAAAAAGAAAAATCCTTCTATCAAACATATAGCTTTGCCATCTCCAATCCTATAACAAACCAAAGGGAGAAAAGATGCATCTTTGAGAGATAAATTTTGGAAGCTATTAATCTATCTAAAGATGAACATAATGATGAAATTTCCTTGAATAATTACCCTACCCTACCCTAATTCCCAAGTGTTGTATCCGGGGATAGTTGACCTGGGTAGATAGCTTTATATGGACCATTTAACAGTTTAGTGATTATGGCTCTTTGAAAAATAAAAATGTACTTGAATGAAGCGAAAAGAATGATATTTTTAGATTCATCCCGTATGATAATGTATTTTTGTGTAATAGGCGATGGGATTTCAATACTTGATTCTCCTCCATACTCTATAGTATTTTAAGTTACCAGCAGATCAATCTTATTGAGAATACCAGTGGACTAAACAATATATCTTAATGATAGCAAAAGAAAAAATATCTTTGTTTCTTCATATTAGACACAAACTAGAAACGGCTCATTATCTCGACAAAAGGAAATGCTCCATAACCTACAGCCACATTTCTTTCTTTTTTTGGCCGGTATCGATTAAAGATATTTTGACAATAGGTAACCTAATATTTGAAACAGCATGATCTTGTATCATATGTACTTTTGTAAAGCTGATGTTGGGTCATTGAATTATTTAATCTTATGGTTCTTACAAATATATCTGGTGAGTCAAAGAGATTATCGATTCAACTCTATTTGGACAATGCCCGTGTAGTTGTAATTTATATCTATCTGTGAAATTTCTTTTGGCCCGCAAGTGAACGAAATCATATCATAAGGTGCTGAAGGGGCACAATCTTTTAGATGTTGTATAAAGGTGCAAATGAAAATTTTCTTGTCAGATAGTATATCGTTAGTGCCTAATGTAGACTGTATTACTGTAATGAATTAGGGAGACCCCTTCAGTTTAGATTTGGAAAATACATCCTTTGATTGGAAGTTTTATATTCTCAGAATAACATCATTTTATTTGCAACCAAATGCATGCAATGAGACGCAAGGATTTTGACCTTTTGTAATTGCTCACTCTTTGTTTGGGCAGAACCCTCACCAGTATCAGACAAGCTCCACTGCCTAGAGGGGATTTACCCAACAAATGTCAAAATGGACCTAAATGGTCTCGGTATAGTGCATGATGGAACTAGATAGTTGGTTTTCTCCTCAGCTGTTTTGCACGTACCAATATAAAATAACCCTAAAGACCTGCCATCATGTGATGATTGTAAAATGACCTCAACTCAGAACTTACCTTAAGAAGTCTTGTTTTTATGTAATTCTATACTTTTCAGTATTTAGAGCCTACTACTTTTAGGACACCTTGCTAATAAGTTATTACTATTATTAAAATATATAATCATGATATTATTATACTCTCACAAGAAATCCTCCAATTGATTATGCATACAAGTATTTCAAAGAATCTATGTGTAAATTGTGTATGTATTGTGGGTTTAGTTTGTTTCACGATTGATTCCAATTCCCTGACAAGTTTGCATAAGCAAATGGAGCCTTTTGCTTTCCATGATATCGTAGTTAGAGATAAAGAAATTTTACTGTTAATTTTATCCATTATTTCCAATTATGTTGGCCATATATGGTTACGCTTACCCTAAGACTTTGATCTCGCCACAGATGTATATTAAATTCTTATTAAATGTTTGAGGCCTGTTCTAGGAAAACACTACAAAACAGTAAAACAAACTTTACTGTCTATAATACCTAAATGAAGTCGCAAATTAGCTATTTAAAGTCAAATGAAACTCTTAATTTGGAGAGGGAGTAACACTTTTAAAGGCATATAGAAAAAATGTGGGGAGGGTATAAGTGATTTTTATAGGTTATTTCTTTTATAAAATTCATTTAAATACTATTAATTTACTCTTTGTTAGAGAAAGTAATTGCTTTAAGAGATCTAGTTGCTAGTTTCTCATATTTAATACCAAAGATTTAGGTAAAAAAAAGTAAAGGAAAAAACTGAAAACAGAAAAGTTTCTTGCTATTATAAGTTTCTGGAAATATTCTCATCCGGTGATATGTAACAACTTTTTACCATATTTTCTTTTTAGAAAATCAAAATTTTAGATTAAATGGTCAAAGTTTCTTGCTAACAGTGGACTGAATATATCTCTTTTGATAAGTGAATCAAGTAACATCAAAATCTCCAAAAGTAGACAAAGCTGTTATACTACCAAGGGCATATCAAGACAGCCACTGATCTGATGTATAGATCTTTCATCTTTCCTAATCATCAAAGCATCTGTTATTCCTTTCCAGCGATAGACAGTGTGGGTTCAGGGCCTATCTCTGCTTATAACTCCAGCCTGCCTTTGCCCCCCCCCCCCCTCCCGCGAGGATTTGCCAATGAAGGATCTCACCATTCTCGTCCCATTTAGAAATCTATGACATGTCAAGTTTGCGTTTTGATGGTGGTGCAGATATTCCTAGTCTTTTCTTATTAGAGATGTAATTATGCTGAAAGGTAGGGAAAGTACTATTGAAACCATATCTTCTCAAGTTATGTGTTTTCTAGTCTGTCTCTCTCCTTTAATTCTTTGTAAATTAGTCCTGCTATCTTGAATCTTTTATAACTTGTGGATGAGTCAGGGTGAACTCAGATAAAGGGGTAACTGTGTGGAGAATGGTGGGAGGTGGTTGGTTTAAAGCCGTATGGACCTATATCATGTATACAAAACTTCGTTGAATTGGAATTTGGGCAATTTTAGCCCAAAGCATAAACCACATGCCTGTTACTTCTGTCTTGCTATGTTGCAAAGTATGGAGTTTATCTAGGGCTTTTTGAATTGACTACTTACACAAAGACCATATCCGTTTCTGTTTTGTCAAGCTATAACATATTAATGTCATACTTGATTTGAATGAAAATGAAGGATCTTTTAGAATGATTGTTGGTAGTTTTTCTCTAGAAAGTTACTGGTGATGCTTTAGGTTTATAAAATGCTTACAGGAAAGTTACTGGTGATGAGCTTTTCGAGGAACTTCTTTATCAGATTTACATAGGGTGAACTGTGCGCTTCATTGATGTTGGCTTTGTTTTTTCATTTGTTTACTTGTTTCCTCTTGTATTCTCAAATGGGTGGATTTCTTGTCCCCATCTGCATTGTAGTTCCAGTTTATCTTCTCTAATAAAATATTCTTCTTTTATCCAAAAAATAAAATTAGAAGTCCCAGGACTAAATGCTTTTTATGCGGCTGATCTGGGTGCTTGAGCAGTACTCATGAAAAGTATCTTGGTCTCACTTGAGGTTTTCTGTTGTTAAGGTTGGATGATTCTAAGGAAGTATTATGATAGTCAAATCAGGACTCTGAGTTGACTGAAGTGGTTTATGCGTTTAGTTGGGAATATGAGCTTTAAAACAATGCTAGAGTAAATGTTTTCATGCTTCAGTGACTGCATAATGTGCTAAGTAGCTTATAACCACTCTTTGAATCAATAAACATTTATAATAAAACAAGAAGCCAGACTCGTTACTTTGGAACCATTTTCATAAGGAGTATAAGGTCAGAATTTTTTACCTTGGGTTAAATGATGTGAAATTATGCTTGCAGGTTTTAGAAAAGGCTTTGGAGGTGTGGGATCTTCAAGTTATTCCTCTCAACAATCCGGTGGCTGAGCCAGCTCAGATCGACCCGGAGCTCGAAAATGCATTTATCTGTCATTTACAAGATCATTGGTTCTGTATCAGGAAAGTGAATGGAGAGTGGTACAACTTTGACAGTCTCCTTGCAGGACCAGAGCACCTTTCCAAGTTTTACCTTTCGGCTTATCTGGACTCTTTAAAAGGTTTTGGCTGGAGTATTTTCTTAGTGAGGGGGAATTTCCCCAAGGAATGCCCCATCACATCCTCGAAGCTTCTAATGTTTTTGGGCAGTGGCTCTTACCTGAAGATGCACAGAGGATAATAAAGTCCTGCAACTCTGTACAAAGACCCCCTGACAGAACAACGCGAGATCAACAGCGTCCCAATCCGTTTCTTCAGTATGGTGAAGCAGAATCACTCTTAGATGCAGAAGATGAAGATTTAAAAGCTGCAATAGCTGCCAGTTTGATGGATTCCTCACCAGCAACGGTCACGGATTCCTCCCCAGCTACGATCAGGGATTCCTCGCCAGCAACGATCAGGGATTCGTCGTCAGCAACGGTCAGGGATTTGTCGCCAGCAACGGTCACGGATTCCTCGCCAGCAACAGTCACAGCCGCAGCTAGCACCTCTGAAAAGGAAAATAAGAACAGCAGTGAAGAAAAAGCATGACAAGAGAGACTATTTGCAGGTGATGGGGTATGATCTCTACCATGTTTGTTGGTAGAAGTTGCATATTTGGCACGTGGATCATAGAATGTGCTGCTTATGGAATTTATCTATTCACTTGGCTTGATTAATTGAGTCCGCTTAACATTGTAAACTTGTATGCATGAAATGATAGCGGAATTTGGGTTTTTGTTATTGTTGTGTTTCTCCCTTTAACAAATTATAATTGTGGAGTATGTATATAGTTTCTTTCATTTGAAATTGTATGTTGGAGAATTTTGTTATGTATTCAATTCGAGTGGGTGATAGAGCTCAGGAGATGAGTAACATCCTGGGGAATGATTTGAAAAGAGATCACCAGTTTCAGGCATACATATAAATATGAAAATAATATTTTCACAATAAAATTGTGACAACAGAAAATGATATATGATATTTTCACAACAGAAAAAAAAACTAGTGTGCAATTTTTTGAGTGATTGTAAGAAAGATCATTATATCATCAAATACACTAATATCCTGACCAATCAAATTTTATTAGTATGCCAATTAGGATTTTTATAATTCTTTCCCTGATCTCTTAATTGTTGAAATTAAAGAATAAAACAATTTTAAACAAAATAAATACGTGCACAAAGAAATTTAGAAAAGAGTAGCCAGTCCCTCCTCCACATGAGGTCAGCATTCATGGGAGGGATGTCTTTATTAATCTTGGAACTCTTAATTTCTCTCTCTTCACTTTATATAAATATTCTTTATTTTTAGTAGAAAAAAAAAAAAAAAAAAAAAGAGGAGGAAGAAAAACTGTGTTTTCAAGCTTTTAGGCTGGAACTTGAGAACCACTACCCCACCTGTCAACATATACCCACACACAGCTAATGTAAGCATATATATATATATATACCCGATTGTTTTTTATAAGCCTAGAAAAAGGTGGGTATAGAGGTTTACAGGAAAAGAACTGTTCTTCACCTTTTTTTAAAGGATAAAAGAATATACTACTTTTCTTTGCAGATCATAGTATTAGTCCCATTTGAGTTCCAGTATTGTTTTTGAAAATGGGTTCATCAGATCGATTGTTTAACAGGGAAAGAAATATTCACGAGATTCTTGGAGGTGGATTTGGTAAGATCAATAAACAGCTAAATTCTTCTTTTTCCCACTTTTATATTCATGGGTTTTATTTCTTTTTAGCTAAAACCATACTTTCCACCATTTATAAGAACATGCTGTTGTTCTTGTGTATATATGGATCAATGCATATGTAAACCAAAGTAAAATCATATCTGATGTTGAATTCAGGATTATATTTTGGTTGCTTCAAAGTCTGAAAGTATGGGTAATGAATTCGTTTTGGTAATCAATACTAAAATAATTTAAAACCAAGATCTGAGGTGTTGTCTTGAAAGATTAATTAAAAGGTGAAATCAAGAACTTCAGTTGTACTGATTTTGTGTTTTAACTGTTAGGGCTCTTAAAGTACGGATATTTCATAAATCCAACAACTGTTATTGATGATGCAAGTAGTAGTGATTTGAAATTTTTGGGGGAGAAACATCTTTATCTTTATGCTTGTTTTTGTGTAAACAGTTGCTGATTTGATGCTATGGAGGCAAAAAAATCTAACACTGGGAATTCTAGTGGTTACTCTAGCTGCTTGGGTGGTGTTTGAGCGATCTGGTTATACACTATTATCACTTATTTCTAGTGTTCTCTTGCTCTTATTTGCCATTCTTTTTCTTTGGGCGAAGTCCGCGACAATTCTAAACCGGTAAGAAAAAATGTTGCTTGTGTGCTCCTAGCCTAAGTTAAGTTTTATTTCATTGATTGCCAATCAGAAAATGTAGTATAACTAATGTATGCACTGTACAGCATAGAGATGATTTTCATAATGTGAATTTACTCTTTTGATTTGTTGTTCTCTTTTGTTTGCTTAATTGTGTTAATTTTATTCTGCAGTTATAATTCCTGTAATAAGAAAATTCGGTTTCAAAAAGATTACAAAATCCTAATGGTAAAACGCGAGAATTTATATTTCATTAGTGCTACTGCTACCCTTGTTTTACAAACTTGTTTGAACTTTGAAGCATGTCGTCATCATAATCATGGTATTATCTGATATTAAAGGGTCAGATAGGCAGTGTGCTTCTCATTTCACTTTCTTGCATAATGACATTCCAAGTTAAGACGTTATCTAACCATTAAATAATGTGAACAGACCTGCTCCACCTCTACCTGATTTTTACCTATCGGAAGAAACAGTAGCTGAAGCTGCAACCTTCATGCGCAACCACATCAATGTGTTGCTCTCTATATCCCAGGATATTGCACTGGGTAAAGACACACGAATGTTCATCAAAGTTGCTACATACCTATTCCTAATCTCTGTTATCGGGTGTTTGACTGATTTCCTTACATTGTGCTACACCAGTAAGTTTTTAGTCTTTTGCATTGGTTGAAATTAGTATCCCCGTTATTTATTTTCTCCTGTGGTCTCGCGCATGATTATGCTTTAGCATTGATTTGTATAACTTGTATATATAACTATCCAAATTAACTTCCTGGCAGGCCTTTTCATTGTTCTTACAGTTCCAGCACTCTATGAGAGGTATGAAGACCTAATTGATAGATATGTATTGATGGGGTACAGGAAATTGAAGCAGTTGTATATGACACTTGATGAAGAATATATATGTAAAGTTCACAATTGGATTTTGGAAAAGCAGAAATTTAGCTGATAGCTTTTTTTCCCTTCCCCCTTTTCTTGTTCTGGTGTTCTTCACTTTCTTTCTTCATATACGCTTCTCATTGTGGCTTTCGTTCTCGTTTCCTTTTTGTTTTGGGTAACATTTCTTCTGTGGCTTGGTTGTTTTTTAAACAATGCTGGCAATCAAAGCCGGGCAGGATTGGGAAATTGTACATGGAGAGATTGTTTTGCAAGCTTTCAATATGTTACTAATTTGGAAGATTTTATCACCTTGCACAAACTCGGAAATATTTTATCACCTTGCACAAACTTGGGTTTCCGTTTGGTGTTTGTTTCACATTTGGTACCTCAGGACATAAATGTATCAAAATCTATATGGATTCGCGGCAATAAAATTCTGGTCCTGTTAAATATATGATGGCTAAAAAAGTTTAAATGAATACGTTATAATTTGAGCCTAATTTGCGGGTTTCATTAATCATAAATGAATTTACATATTAATATGTTATACTCCATTAGTAGATTAAACTTAAGTATTTGCTTGATCAAATTCGTGGAGTAATGAATGAAAAAGTAACTCCTAAAGATTACCCTTGAACTAAAATATTAATGAGTTTATATGCAATAAAGTTGTTTTTGTATTTGGGGTCCTAAGGGCACTTCACTTTTGTTGAAGGTAAAGGACTTGGCCAAGACTTAGTTTGAACCGGACAAGTCATTGTATAAATTTTGTTTTATGTCGTTTTGAGTAATACTGCGTCATTTTGGGAAGCTCTATTTGCTCGAACAGGAAGTTTTGTTTTCGATAGGGCCCAAAACTACGTGCGTTTTTGGTCATTCCAAAACTACGTCGTTTTTGTCAATAGATGTCATGCCATACCTTTTTAAAGGGACATAACAAATCTGAAGGGTCATTAAGTTCACCTTATAAATATGGCGAAGGCATCCATTTCATTCATTCAATTCACAAGCATTCAAGTATAGTTCTTCATTCGAGCTTTCTTCATTTCATAAGTCAGAGTTCTCTTTTAAGAGAGAGTTTAGAACATTTTCATTTGGTTCGTTGTGTATGCTATTTGCAGTGTTGTTATAACATACGTTGTTATTGTATTCTGGGAGACGTGTGTTATTTAAATGTGAGCACCGTAAGAAGGGCATTATTGTTTTAAGAACATAGTATCAAATATTAACCTTTGACATATTCTATTATGCATATCAACTTTCGTATAGAACCAAAATATTCATATGCAATAGAATTTTACAACCTTGAGAGTTAAGATCCTTATAACAGAGTTGACGGAAAATCTCATTGAATGATGAAATGTCCATGTTCTGGAGACTCATTTGGGAACTTATAGTAGCACCAGTAGAGGAGGGATTGACATATGCATGAGATTATGAGAAGATTAGTTGGTCTGTTTTGCAAAAGTTGATGTAACTCAAACCAATTAAGAAAAAGTTCTCCAGCACTAAAAAGTCCCTGTCCAATATCTTACCCATTAGAATTTAATGAACCGATTAATATATTTTCTGAAAACTTAGAAGGTATTTTAAGATTTGCTTCGGATATGATTAAACAAAACTCTTTTTTAATAATTTTCTCTCAAACATTAGTTTTAAACTTAATCAATATTATAGAAAAATTAATACAAATTATGTGTAACCAAGTTTTGATTAATATAGGAAGAGAAAAAAAAAAGGGCTACAGAAACTATGAAGGCACCAACGTGGGAAAAAGTCTGTTTCTACAATATATTTTGACTGAGAATCTATAGTATTTATACAACAGTATAATCATATCTTAATGATTATGTCACAGTAGTGTACATGTGGAGATAATTCAGCAATTAAGGAAAAATTATCGAACAAAGGTTCAAATGTAAAGAAAATTGACTGGATTGAGCCCATTCCTAATCTACCCCAAAAGAATAGTCTGGTAACAATCAGTCACCTGAGAAGCCGAAGGTGCTTTCTTGCAATTTTCCCACAAAAAAAGAACTAAATCTCACTTTTATAACAGGAAGAATCTCATATTTCTGGTTTCCAGAGAAGGATAATAAGAAGGGTAACATGTGAAATCAGCTGGCCGCATGTGGTAAATCTTGGTTTTGAAAAGAATTGATGATTTATGTTAAGATACAAAGCAAGACGAAAGGAGTTTTATTTGCTCCTCTTTTTGGCTTCGCTGTACAGAACAACTCCAACAACTGTGAGCATGTACCCCATCATCCCTGTTACCGAGACTGGATTCTTGAATATTAAAATCGAGACAACCACAGCAACAGCCCCTTTTGCATTTCCCAGGACCTGGAAATATAAATATTGGACATCATTAATTTAAAGTAGATAAGTTCCACATACATTCTCATTACGTAACTAACTTGTTAGGGAATAAAATGTTCACTTCTCTTCTTTTAGAGGGGGTTGTTCATTCTGGATCTGTTTGTAAACATTTTCTAACAATCATTTAAAAATGAACAGAAGAACAAGGTAGTCATCTTTATTACCTACAGCAGCTTCAGAAGTAAAATTTTTGGCAGCTGTAGTTATTTCTCAGTTCAGCATGTTAAAGATAATGTTTTTCTTCGTAGGCAACATGTTAAAGATAATCTTACGATACACTCAACTGTCTACCGCACAATAAAAGAAATATGTGACAGCATATGAGACAATACCTGAAGAGTCAAAGCACTGGTGTGCTTAGTGACCAAGAAATTCGTCAAGTTCACAAAATATGCCAAGGCAGAATTGAAGAGCAGATACCAAATTATCTTGACATCATTTCTGGCAAGAGCTACTGTGATGCCAACCACATTGTACTCCATCAACAATGTTGCAGGAAGTAGGAACATAACAGCGATTGGTGCCATGTATAGTAAAAGGTTCATAGAGTTAAGTTTTTCCCTGGAAACGTTAAAAAAGTTATGATCTAGCTTTTAAGCTAAATAAGGTACGTATTAACATGTACCAAACAAATGCATTAAGTTCTTAAAACCTTGTAATAAAACAAGGTTCTCGAGACGACAAGAAAAGAGGGACAGGGGTGGGAGAGGACAAAACAGAAAGCAACAAGGAAGATATCAATACCCTTCTGAGGTCAGCAAAATCCCTTGAAGTACCGACTTCAAAGCCCTTGCAGCAGTAGCACCAATACAGATTATAAAACCAAATAGATGGAAACTTGGTTCACCCTGCACCCAGATAGCAAAGGTTAATATTTTAGCTTTTTCTCAAACAAATACCTGCTATGAATGGATTAGCAACTAAATGACATTAGTACAAATATTATACCTACGAGAACGGGAAGTAGACAAACAGAGCAATCACATTTTTCTCCCAATCAAGTATCATCTACACAGTAAATCACTTATTCTCAAGGTTTCTTCTAGCATGAAAGTAGCTTCTCAAAATTGGTTGCTCTGATAGCTTTCAAAACCCTCATTTTGGCTACAATTAACCAAGAGCTAGGATAAATGTAAATTTTAGTTACCAGATATTTAATTGGTTAAGGATAATTGTTGTAATCTTAATTAGCAGATGATAGGCTCAACAAAGTCTGCTAATAACAGAGTGTGAGAGAAAACTCTGAAGATTGCACGCATAGCATCAGAGGTAAGATAGTTGTGCAACATGCACATGACATACTAATCCACCACTGATAAATTACAACACATAAGATAAATGTAAAACATTAATCTGCTAGAAGGTCATGGTAGAATTGGGACATTCTGATCACTAGCTAGACAAGAATGATATAAACTATCTGAACAAAATCTTATAAGTTGCAAGATAATTTGGTGAAGAAGAAAAATCAATATCTCAATGAGAAAGATGTAATATGAGATTCCACAAACATAGAGATGGTCAGGACTAGCTCAGGTTTAATCACAGAGAATGAAGTAATGGTCCATGAATATGGAATTATAAATAAAGCATGTAGACCCCATATTTGGTTAAAAAGCCAGCAATGATTGGATGACAAACATTGGGCAGATGATGTCAGCTCTTGTAAGTTACATATTGGCAAAACAAACAAAAGCAAATCTAAATTGAAGTCTTTCCGTTTTTAAGATGATGAATCTTACTTTTGTCTTCTTAAGGCTAAGATTACTACCTGGTAAACTAATGAAATAACAAAAGCTAAATTGGTTATCAGTATTACATATTCATGTTTACGAGACGAGGTGTCCTGCTTATTGCAGAACTATATCCCGGATCCAACAATCCATAACAACCTAACAATTTACATACTCTCCTTAAGTACTCATAAGCTTTAATTGCAAGATCACACACAAGTAGTAAAAAGTAATCAAATATATAAAGCAAAACAATCTTGAAACTAACATTTAAGCAAAGTTTCACACACCAATTTGAAAGATTAGTTCTTTTGGCAATAAGAAATTATCAGAAATTGTAAATTGAGAAATTACCCCACTAGCAATGATGACCCCAGTAACCACAGGAATGAGAGCTGCATAAGTGAGCCAAGCCTCCCTCTTGGCCGTCATCAAATAAGCAAACACCGCCGTGAAAAACGGCGTAGTAGACCCAATTGCCTGATTAAACGACACCGGAAGATACCTAAGAGACACATTCCCACTAACTACCGAGGTACAAAAAACCAGACTAAGAGCCGAGATCTTCAAAAACTGAACACGCGACCTAATTGTCTGCAAAGGAACCATCTTCATCCACACAATAGCTATATAGCTCAGCAAAGAACAAGCCGTCATGTGGCACATGGTGAGAAAGATCGGGTACTTGAATCCATAATTACTGAGCAAGTATTTGTTTAGCAATAAAACCCCAATGTTAGAGATGTACCATGCCGACACGAGCCCGATCGTCAACCATTGGCTCGTGCCCTTCATCGATTCAAAATCCTATGGTTTATATATAAATAGTATATATCAATGTGCACTACATTAAACCTCTAAATCAGGGTTTTGAGAGATCTGGAAATGAAGAAAAATTGAAGATAGTTGGGTGGATCTGAGAGAAATTTGTGTAAAGTTGAAGTTTTTGATCAATTGAAGACTTTGAAGTACTGTATATATGTGTTTATAAACTTACATGTATGTATATTTTATATGTATAAAGGAAAAGTATAGAGAGATACAGAGAAGGCGCGAGATGATGAAAGGTAAACGGTAGAAAAGGGAGGGATTTAGACCCTAAATTTTGATTGGTGTTGACTTTTGCATTTTAAATTAAATGAATCTGTAAATCTGACAATAACATGATTAGGGATTTTTTAACCTTGGGTCAAAAATGATCAATCAAGGCGGTAACAAAAGTTTGGGATGCAAATTATAACAATTTAAAAAAAAATTAAACTTTTTTTAACAAATTTTTTTTAAAACAAACTAAAATTTATAACAGTTTAAAAAAATTATAACAGTCTAAAAAAAAATTTGTTAAAAACAGTTTAAATTTTTTTTGCTAAAAGCAGTTAAAAAAATTTGTTTTGTTTTTAAAAAAAATTTATAACAGTTAAAAAAAAGTTTATAACAGTTTAAATTTTTTTTGTTAAAAACAGTTAATTTTTTTGCTAAAAACAGTTAAAAAAAAATTTATAACAGTCTAAAAAATTTTTGTTAAAAACAGTTTAAAAAAATTTGCTAAAAACAGTTAAAACAAATTTTTTGTTTTAATTTTTTTATAACAGTTAATTTTTTTTTTATCACAGTTTAAATTTTTTTGTTAAAAACAGTTTAAAAAAATTTATAACAGTTTAAAAAAAATTTGTTAAAAAACAGTTAAAAAAAAAAATTTGTTTTAAAAAAATTTAACAGTTTAAAAAAAAATTGTTAAAAACCGTTAAACAAATTTATTTTGTTTAAAAAAAAATTATAACAGTTTAAAATTTTTTTTATAACAGTCTAAAAAATAATTGTTAAAAACAGTTTAAAAAAAATTGCTAAAAAACAGTTAAAACAATTTATTTTGTTTTAAAATTTTTTATAACAGTTAAATTTTTTTTTATAACAGTTTTAAAATTTTTTGTTAAAACAGTTTAAAAAAATTTATAACAGTTTTAAATTTTTTTGTTAAAAACAGTTTTAAATTTGTTTTGTTAAAAACAGTTAAAAAATTTATTTTGTTTTAAAAAAAATTGTTAAAAACAGTTAAACAAATTTATTTTGTTTTAAAAAAAATTATAACAGTTTAAAAAAAAAAAATTATAACAGTCTAAAAAAATTTGTTAAAAACAGTTTAAAAAAATTTGTTAAAAACAGTTAAAAAAATTTATTTTGTTTTAAAAAAAAGTTTAACAGTTTAAAATTTTTTTTGTTAAAAAATTTATTTTGTTTTAAAAAAAATTTATAACAGTTTAAAAAAAATTGTTAAAAACAGTTTTAAATTTTTTTTGCTAAAAACAGTTAAAAATTTTATTTTGTTTTAAAAATTTTTTATAACAGTTTAAAAAAAAAAATGTTTTTTAATTGTATGGTAATTGTATGCTAACTATTTTAAAATTCTGTTTTTAAAATTCTTATATTTAAAATCATTTAATTTATTTAAAATTAATTATTTTTGCCAATTTTTAAGATACTGTTATAATTTGCACCCAAACTTTTGTTACCGTTTTAGCCGGTCACTTTTGACCGGTTAAGTGAAGAAAGTGTGCGTTTTGTTACTTATAATGAAGTTTGGGATGTATTTAAATACCTTTTTTGATTTAAAGTGCAAAAGTCAACACTGGTATAAAATTTAAGGTGCAAATTGTCTTTTAGTCGAAAATATTAGAGGGAGAGAGAGAGAGAAAAAATGATTGGGTGTATCAAGGGAATGAATCTGTCGTCTGACAATAAGATGATGGTGAGGATTCAGGGTAGATTAGGCTATTTGTGGGGCCTATTTGACAAATGAAATATGGGCCAGGGTGGTTTGGTGGGCTTGTGTTGATCGGACGGTTGTGAAGAAGAAAGAATAAAGTGTGACCAGATTGGCCAAAACAAAGACGCGTTTGTTAGTTGCTCACTTGTTTGTATAGAGGGCGAGGGGGATGGGGAGGGTGTGGGAGTGGGAGTGGGGGGGAGAGGGGGGAGGGGGGGAGGTGGGGTACTGGGATTTGACTGTTTAGGGAAAGTGTTGCGAAGTAAACAAATGGATTTTATACGAGAAAAACACGGACTGCCGGTAGGAGGTGGTGATTCCAACATGCAGGCCCAAATCAACTGCATAAATGGAAACAATTAAAATAGACTCTCCTTGTCCTGATCAAAGTTGAACAAATTCACATTTGAGTATCTATAAAAGCTGTTTGGCATCACTGATTTTAACTTTTGAATAAGTTGATGAATCAAATCTATTTATAATCTGTTTTAAGAAACAGATCAGATTTTATAATTATTTATATCAATTTTAAGAAACAATATGTGTTTGGTGATCAGATTTTATAATTACTTATAATCAAAATACTTAGAAAGCTTCAATTTGGATTTTTTTAATTATTTGTCAAATCTAATAATAAGGTAAGTTAGGTAACCAAGTATATTACTAATATATCCTTATTTATTTTAATAATTTCATTCATTACTCATAATTACTTCTTAAAGTATTTTTTTTTTAAATAATTTACACTTGAAATAAGCGGTTATCAATTATTTTTTTCTATACCAAACACTTTTTGGCTTTTTACCAGTAAGAGTACTCTTTGATTACCAAAAAAAAGCTACTTTTTTAAAAATTGATTATAAGTAAAACAATAATCAAAATTACTAATCATATTTGTTAAACAATCCCAAATATATTTGGTGGCCCACAGAAGTCTATTAAAAATTTAAACAAGTCTAATCAAGTTAAACTTTTAATGAGGCAGAATTTATGGTTCAAAACTTAATTTCTACTCGTTAAATAAACTAATAATTCTTTAGCCGAATACAATTCAGCTCAAACTCAATTCATTTACTTTTCGAGCTTGATTCGCAAAAGCCTTGAACCGAGTTTAATTCGCGAATAGCTGGGCACTTTTAAGATTATTTGCACTTAATTTATGTGCATTGCGTATTTGCGTGTGCTATATAATATACGTTGATATACTTTTATTTTTTATTAATTTTTTCCAATTCAATTGTTGTAATATCTTAATATTTCCTATTTATTAAAAAAGAGATCGATAGTTAAAAAGTTGATAACACATGAGCTCAAATTACATGTAAAATAAAGTGAGCTAATGATAATGTTGGCCACCACTAACTTCTTATGTTCTCTCTTCAATGTGTGACCAACTTGCAGAGGCAAATGTAGATAAAAAAAATCATTGAAAGTCAAATTGATGGCTGGAATGGCCATGTCAATGTTAGGTATGAACAGAGAGACTTTTGACCTCAATTTTCAGAAAGAGCTCACTGGTTACTTAAGTTAGGTTTTATTCTGGTCTGTCTTCACCACATAGCAATGGAGAAAGTCTAGTTTGGTCAATATGCAACAAATATCCTGTATGCAACATCTTACAAGTCGGTCAAATCAACTTATAAGTTATATTTTTTTTACTGTTGGAGTGTTTGAGAATGACTTATTTTTTTTGACTTATAATTCATTTTTGATAAGTAACAAGTTCTGACTTATTAAAAAATAACTTATAAATCATTTTAAAATAAATAAATTTAACCAAATGTAAAGACTGTTTTTGCCCTTATTTTAATAATATTTATATTTTATTTTAAGTTATAAGTCATTTTAGCCAAACACCTCCGCATTTTATTTTAACTTGATTTCTAATTTATAAACCGAAAGAATGTCACACTTTTATTTATAAGTTAGTACTTAATACGACTCGTACATCATTTCAAATTTAATTTATAAGTCATTTTATCATCCCCGAAATGGTTATACAAATATATTGTGAATGCTTTAAGATTATGATCTACCAATGGTCAATTTCTTATGCCACAACGGTTATACAAATATATTGTCAATGCTTCTTTAAGATTATGATCTACCAATGGTCGATTTCTTATGCTACAACGAAGGCAGTTGATGAACCTGCAAAATGTTTGATTGAACCAAAAAGGGATTTAGAGGCACCAAAATGGGTTATTCTATACACACCTGAAACCGTCTTTCCTGGGATTCTCCATTCTATAGTTGCGTAGCTACGAGGACTGAGTTTCGCTGGCCTCGACCACTTAAACCGTAAGCAGAAGTCATCATCATCAAAAGCTGGAAGCCAGGTCTCTTTCTCCTGCAACATTTCAACCAATGCAAAGGTTCCCTCGGTCATGAGGTCGTTCCTAGGGCAAGCAGACCAGAAGGTAACTGTAACCAAGTCTCCCTTTTTGAAAGTGGAATTGGGAGGAATATCAGTTTTAACATCACCGAATCTCACACCAAGAGGAGTTGCGTCCAAGACTACTGGTGGGAGTAAACTAATCTGCTTGTCCAGGAGATCTGGAGGTTGTGGACCTGGTTCAACCGTTTCGCCTGTAATGAGGGCCGTTGCTAGTTTTTGAAATTCTTGTATGTAGGCTGCAAGAGTATGTGGACCATAGAGAGTGGAGGCTCCCTGAAATTCAGAGTATGAAATTACATTGTCTGTTTTTGTAGCCTGTTAGGTGAAGTTTAAACAAATGAAATTTAAAGATATATGATTACAGGGAGTGGTGAATTTCATGGTAAGTTCACCTCATGACCAATACAGTGCTGACACGCAGGCGGAGAGATCACCCTCCCGCTGTGTCTGTGTGTCAACATTGTATTGGCATGAAGTGAATTTACTTCATGTTAACCGGATCCATGACTACGCATCACTTGTTGAATGTTGTGCCCATTTTTATAACATTGCAAACTACATATGCAATCTTGCCTTTGCAAATATTAAAGAGGGAGTGAATGGGAAACGGGAAGACCACTCTAATTTAACTATTACCATCTCAGAACTGCAAACAAGATATCTGTCTATACATTTATATTTATCTAAAGTTCATTTTTCCTTTTGTGGATTTTCTTTGGTGCTACGTGAGGATACATTTTGTTCATAACTTATACAAACCAGGGGGACTCAAGGACGTATGCAGTATCAAGAGAGTAAAATGTGAGAATCTGAGGACCAAGTAAGACTGACCTCGTATCTCTGGACCTGGTATTCCTCATAAGTGGTCACATATTGTGAATATGTATTAGTGAGCCCTGCAATAACTACATGGAGATTGCTATCAAATTCTCCATTACCACCGGAACTTAGCACCGTCTTAACAGCATCACGGAGGCGTCTACCAGCCATAGTAGAGAATTCTGCAAAGAAATAGCATTAGAAATCAACAGTACTACAGGAATACAGAAACCACCCCATTAAGTTTCATCCTGGCTATGACAAGGTGAAACAACAGGCGGTGAACCAAGTAATCTGCTAACTTGTGCAGATAGAAATTCACAGCCAGATCTAACATGTGTCATCACATAATATTGTTTTTACATTATTTCTACATACAAATACCATTTGCTTACAAAAGTGGATTTATTAAGCAATATCAGAAGATACAAGGGGGGGGGGGGGGGGGGAAAAAATAAAAGTCAGAGTTCACCTCCAGGTACGCTGAGAATGACAAGTTGCCCTATTTGCAATATTTGAAGTGGAAGTACCGAAGGCTGCATAGATAGATGGATATATCAGTGAGAACCTCCATCAATTAACTGTTACTACCTTCTAATGCATCATACCAATCATATAGAAGTCATTAAGGTACTTCAAGGCTCAAGCAATCCTTAAACAAAGGCAGGAAGTTCAAAATCATGTCCGTAATGTACCACAATCTGAATTCTGGAAACAACAAACAAGCCAAATGACACATTGGCAAGCCGAATGACACATTGGTTCAGAGAGCTCAAGGCAAGCAAAGCAAGACAATGATATTATGACAATTATTAGGTTATAAGATGTGCACTGAACAACGCCCACAGTAATAGATTTCCAGTAGGTGCAATAGACTTTCATTCTACTTGAGCAGTACTGGTAATTGTGAGATGGGAACTGCTTCAGAATAGTGAAATTTCGGTTTTTCGTGAAGGAAACCCTTAAAATATAAGTGACCCACATGTTTCAGTCGAGCTTGCTGCATTTCATTGTTAATAATTGGTTTCAGTTGAGCTTTCTGTATTTCATTGTTAATATATAGCATTTAAAGACATGATTTTGTCACTGATATTAATGATTTGAAATGAATTTAGCTACTCGGAAAATTGATTTTCTTCATTGGTTTCCATGACCAAGTTTGCAACTAAAACTACGATTGCTTAATGAAACAAAAATTAGAATTTTATTTGAAAAAAGAAATGTAATGATGAACTTATTGAAGGTTTTTGACTAATAAATAATAATCTAGTATAGCATTGTTTTAATCTATTAATCTTCAAAGTATGGTCAATATGAATATGCAACAACAATAACAAACCATTAATGGCTGACCCAGCACCAGAATAATAAATAAAAATGTTCATGTAACTGATATATTGATGCCAGTGATAACAACAGAGAATAAGAATATCACGAAGTATAAGTGGACCTTGCTTGAAACTACAGAAATTATCTCCACTCACAATATCTAGGATGGAATCTCGCACAATAATCACCATACTCAAACATATCAAATTTACATATCTAGTTTTGGCGGCATATTAGTGGACAGTCACGTTATGTCTTGAGCTTCCCAACAACAAAAATCAGATGGAAACTAGGATAAAGAGCAACTCACCGCCCAATCGTATGGTTTTTTCATTTCCCCAGTATCAAGAAGAATGGGCTTTGGATGCTGACAATTGAGTTGGTCCTCACCTGGTGTTTTTAGCAAGTCCCTCACGATCATCCAGAAGGCATTTCCCTGAAAAAAATAAAATACCTCATAGATTCAAGCAGGGTTCAAGAACATGAAATGAAAAGGTTCCGATAATTTCATCGGATATATTTTTGGACCTTGTCATCTCCTTGCTTGAAGTCAAATGCTCCAGGTCCATCTGTGGTCCCTGCAGCAAAACCAAAGCCCATGGCAGCTGGGCACGTTCTCCCCATCTCACTTTCTCCCACATTAGGAACTGGGACCTCAAGGTTAGAGAAGTCGACATATTTGTGCCGATACCGGACCTTTCCTTTCAGTTGCTGAGATGCTCCATTAAAAAGTTCCACAGCTTTATTAAATTGCCTTGTCCCAATGATTCGTGTACTTTCAAATTCGTCTGGGTAACTGCCAAATGAATATGGCATACAGTTTGAATTTACTCCGTATCCTATATAATATATGTGAAGTTCAAAATTTCAAAGCATTTAATACCCTGGGCCTCGACCATAGCATTGTTCATTTTTCCCATTGCAGGTACTATGTTCGAAATCACAAGGCAACCCAGTGTCTATGCAAAATGCACCAAGAACATTTGGGCTGACATCACCACAATTAGATTGACAGAATGCAGAGACAAATTGAGGTCTGTCAGCCTTCCTAAGAGCATTCCGAACCCGTCTTGCAACACTTGAAATCCTTGTTGCAGGTCTTCCCGGAGAAGAATGAAAGGTGGCGGCAACTTCCATCAATACTTTACCTGTAATAGAAAAGAGACTATAACAAGGCAGCCAAGTTTTTAGTTCCAGTGGATGCCGAGTACTTTAAAACATACCACTATGCACCTGAAGCCAACCTACCCAAAAGTGTCAACTTGTTTATGATAATTACCTCAAATATGTTTCAGCTATGAACTATGTAGATGATAACACCCCAACCCCCTTGTCCATTTCCCAGTAATAAAGAAAGATAGGCACCAAATAACATGGACACTATAGTTACAAAACCAGTTTTTTGAAATCAAAACCGATAAGCAACTTATGTAGTTGAACAAGGTCTAAGGACTTACGGTCTTCAAGCTGGTTAGGAATTACTCTGGGAAATTTTCGAGGTATTCTAACAGCTCCAGATTTATTTGAATAGACATTTTCTTCAAACCAGTCCTCCATAAATCGGGCTGCAGCACCTTTGTTGTCACCACTGATCAATGAGTTTGTACGACTCATAGAAGTTCCATGAGTTGCAAACCAGTTAAAGCTGCCGACTGGGCCCCATTCATCATCTACAAACTTTATAAGGGTCATTTCTTTATCCACATCATACTTATATTTACTCCGTTCTGCAGCAGGATTGTTGAGGTATGCAATAGGGCTACGATTTATACCAGCATCTAAGAGCTCACCTGAAAAGTTGTATTATGTAGTTAGCTTTGCTTTAAAGTTAAAGACAAACTTTAAAGCGCTATAACTAAGTACTTAAACAAACTGAAATACAATGTGGCAGAGGAAAGATAAAAACATCATATTGGTAGTGGTTAAGTTCTGACTAAAGTTCTATGTGGATTCTGAAAATTATTTCAACCTTAGAATGAACAAGGTCGTCACTTAGAACATTCCAAGGACGAAAACTTAAGATCCAAATGTAGTTGAGATACACGACTCAGTAAACTAGGGGCGAAAAAATGGTTCCAAGTAATTTGCCAATCTAGACTTGTTTCTCTTGACATAGTTTGCATATTTTTATCGAGCAAGTGATTCCACCATACCTTTATTCACATAGATCGACCCTGGACGAAGATTCTCATGAGCTTGTATAATGCTTTTCTCGATCCCATCAACAATGGCATCAAATGACTGGGGTACGAAACCAAGAGATGTAATAATATATATAACATATTGGAGATAGCCGCCAGGCCCAGCATGCGTGTGAATACCACTGATAGCGATATTCTGTTCATTATATAGGTCACCATACCTTCATAAATGAAATGAAAAACTACAAATTATTCAAACAATTGTAAATCAGGTGCAGTCTAGTAGTTCAGTCTGCATTCAAAGAAGAGAGGGGACAAAAAGAGAGAAGAATAAGTAAAATTAACACGTCCAGGAGGAATGGAGGATGTATGTGTGTGGATATATATATATCCCTTTCCAACTGTAAAAAGATTTGTTTTTTACATTTGTCAGAGAAACAAATCTGGAGTTTTACCAATTGTTGACAAGTTTGATAGAACTACTAGCTGGCAACCTTGTATGTTATCATTATGCCCTTAAAAAAATAAACAAAAATAGAGTGAAAGTAATCAGAAGCCTCTACCTTGCCCTCAATCTTTCAACAACTTTTATTGTAACAAGTTGTGATGCCATGCAGGCATCAAGATTTACAAATACAACTCGGTTCTGTGGAGGTTCCGGTTCCGCCACTATGAATGTACGAGCTCGTAACCTGAAGTGAACTCCAGATGCTGTTTGTTCAATATTTGCATAACCCATCATATTGACATCTGCAGCGGGCCCTGTTATGTCATAGCTTCCAAGACCAACCAAATAAGATGAAGCTGATGTAATCCCCGCATAAATAATTAGTACAACTAATAGGAAACCTCTAAACCACATTGTTGTCGATGGTCCTCAACAAAATCAACTGAAGGAGAAAGTATCTTCAAAAGGTTCCTCCAAAAAGGTATTCATCCTTCGCATGATTCTTCCATCCTATGCCAAAGAAAAGGATGAGACATTTTAGCAAATTCCTCAGTTTATACAATCCAAATTTAAGATGATAAAAAAGTAATCAGAATTATGGTTGCAGTAATAATTACTCTTGCCAGTATAACTGAGGAGATGTTTCCAAAGAATGGACCAAAAAAGGGCATAAATTCAAGTCTATTGCAGTGCAAACTAAAAAACCGGGAGATTTATCTTCCTTAAACTTAGATCATACTGGCACCCTCTGTTCGCATTCTAAACTTGAAACAATTTACATTTAAATATTCAAAAGGATAAAAGGTGAAGATTGCCCTTTTGAGTATTCAAGCAATCCATACTAATGTACATGAGAAACCAAATCAAAAGAACAAAAAAAACAAACAAACAAAGAAGAATTAGCATCTGACTTACATAAGACACCTTCATTCAACTTAAGAAAGTCTTACAAGAAGTTCACAACTCCTAGTAAAAGTAAAGAGAATACAATCTTATATCGAGTTCATTAAAACGTGTTAAGTATCGACTAGGAGATATAGACCCCTGAATTAGAGTATGCGATAATATCGTACCCCCATGTCCAATTGCGCATGCTCCCTGAAAATATTTCAGGGGTAATCGCATAAATTAACAGCATTTCAAAAATATGTCTACATACATAAAAATTAGCAAATGAAGATTCATAAACAAATCCTCCTTTTTTCCTTTTTTTTTTTTTTTTTTTTTTTTTTTTTGGGGTGGGGAAAGGTTCAAAATTAGCTTATATAACAATATTATACCCATAACTTAACAAATGTAGACTCATAAGCAAATCCCACTTCAAATGCGCTTATGGAAATCATTAATATAAGCTGTTTCAGAAGCATGAAACTGAAATTACAAAATTTGGAGCGAATCAGATTGTTGCAATTCAACCATAGATAGTCACAATACCAAACAAATGACTGCTCAAAGCCTAGTATAATAAAGAATGCCTATTAATTTCATAAAGCAAACCAAATCACGGCCCATAATACTACAGCTGAAAGAAAAAGTTCCAGATAATTCAACTTAAAATCAGGAGGAGTGTTCAATTCATGTAAATAAACAGTAGTAACAACTTCATTGATCACTGAGCAATCAACAAAAGCAGTAACAGCAGAAGATCATCATTGAAATATAATAGTAGGAGTACAGTACAATTACAAAGGAAAATGAGTAAGAGAGGGAGAATATGGAGGTACTGAGGAGAGAGAAAACTTGAATTTTCACAGTGCAATTTGTGCAGTAGGTATAATAATACCAATTATACTTCTTCTTCAGTTCTTTTCTTCCAGTGATGGTGGTTGTGGTTATTCGTTGAAAATTCGTCGGTTGTTTTGGTTCAGTAGTCCGATTGGATGAATGGGGAAGGGGAAGAAATAGACCTGTGTCTAATTTTGAGCATTTTGGGTAAAGGGAAAGTACATGCTGTCCCTAGCGCGTAAATGCTACTAACACGGCCTCAATATTAGTTACTCGTATCAACTTTTTCAAGTTGGATATTTTAAATTTTAAAATTAATATAATTTTTTTAATTTTAATTAATAAAATAATAAATATTTTGAAGTATTCAAAAAATACTATGTATGTAAGATTTAATGTTTCATAATTTTTAATAAATTATTCTAATTTTGAGTTTAAAAATTATATAAATTTTTTACGGTATTTTGTATTATCAACTACGTTTAATGTGATTCAAGCTTCAAAAACAGGCTTTCGTCTGTTGTCCGTGACCTCTATATTGGTCGAATTTAATAGCTTTGGGTTTACTGCTGAACCCAAGTTCTCCCTAACACAAGCGGCCAGGTTTGAAATTGTGTATTTGTTTACTTATACTAGTTTAAATTTTTTGTATTATATGTTCTCATGGGATCCGGTTAGCATGAAATTATTTTTTTGGTAAGTTGGTTAATTGACCAATAGAAAACTGATACACATACAATCTCGTCTGCGTGTCAGTATTCTATTAGATAATTGACCAACTTATCTCAAAATAAACTTAATACTAACCACAACGTATACAAGTGTGACTTGGTGAATAATTTCATACATTTTTTTGTCTATGACAGCTTGTGCCATAAATTAGTCCACAAAATATATTTTACTATGATTTTTTTTTTGTTAGGAACTAGATTAATCTTTCCATACATGTACCAAAAATTCTGATTTTTGTTTGTTTTCGTAATTTCGTACATTTTGAAAAGCCGAAAGTGTCTACTTTTCAACCATATAACGTATTCATCTGGAGTTTGAACAAAATATTAGTAATAAATTGATCTTGGACTTCCAAAACGAAAAAGACTAGAAGGTTTATTATGCAATTTTATCTACACAAGAAACTAAGCAAGTGAAAAACCTAGGAGTCGTTAAGCATCTCAATCAATAAAATTTTAAAAAAATACTAGTATAATTTTATTCCTTTATAGGTTGTATATATAAGAATCAGATGGGAAACTAAAGAGTCATCGATAGAATACCAAGAAATTATGAATATTTGTTTATTTATTTTAAGTTTCTTTCCTATTCAATTTTAATTATAGCATCTCCAACAGTCTCTTCAATATTAGTCATCAAATCTGCAACATCATTCTCTCTCTTCAAATCTCAAAACATTTATAAAAAACTAAAAGATAGGTTTGATATACAACTTATTGAATTGAAGAGACCGATGAATCACAAAATATGAAAATAGCAAATAATATTCTTTAAATTGTTACAGTTTTTTTTTGCTATTACGGTTGGAGATGCTCTTAAAGTCACCAAGACTACTGAATTTTCGATGAGCTAGTTTATTCCTACTAATAATAAAGAATAAATGGACACGGGAAATGATGAGTCATTTCCCATAGCAATCTTATATGCTTTAGCTTCATATATATGAGTATAAATAGGCTACATGGGTATTGAGATTTGAAGTAAGGGAAGGCGGGAGATAAGTAAGGAAAAAATATAAACAAAATAATTCTTTCTTGATACAAAAAAATATTTTGTGAGAGCATATATTGAGTTTCTACGTGATTCTAAATATACTTGATGTTCTTGGGGATGGTTCGGTCGTGAGATCTTTGCATTGCAACTTTGATTGTTAACAAATTGGGTGAGATCTTTCCTTTTTTAAATTTAAAATTGCAGTTATTTATCAGTTAATTTTGCGCGATTGGTCCAACATACCTATCCCACTTCCTTTTTACCCCCAGATAACACATTGATAAGGTTCAAAGATCTGTCCTTTTGGCCCATTTTCACTTGCTTCACAACTGATACAATGGCTTCTACCTCAAAAGATGTTAAGCTCCACTTGAGAATGCTAATTGACAAAGAGAAAAACGAAGTATTTTTTGCTGAAGCAGATAGTGATTTTGTTGATATCCTGCTAAGCTTCTTGACATTACCAATGGGCAGAATTCACGGCCAGCAGAAGTTGGAAGCTTCAACAACCTCTACAAAAGCGTTTCAAATCTTGACATCAAGTACTTTGGAGCGCAGGAATGCAAAGAGATGCTTCTTAATCCGAGAAACTCATCAGAAGATCAGTGTCGAAAGCTCAAGTTCAACATAGATGATACTGAGCCTACCAGATACTTTATATGTCAAGATTGGGGTTGTAGTGTAGCCAAAAAAGCCATTTTGAGTACTTGCAAAACTGTAAAATGTAAATGTGGGAAACCAATGAATAGGGAAATCAAACTTAAGGTTTCTGATGTTTACTTGGATCATGGTAATGATGGAGTATTTGTTACTGCGTACACATCTTTTCTTATAGGGGATAATATGACATTTTCACCTATTTCGGATTTAAACTCTTCCCTGCTCGACTTCCTTGGAGAAAATAGACAATAGACTCTCTAAGCCCCCTTTGACGGATACATTCATGGGTGAAACTGAAGAACTCATTTTCTCTGAACTAGGCCACTCAACCATTCCTAAGATGGACAAGGAGGAAGTCCCAGATTCTAGGAAAATGACTGTTAAAATATTGGTACAAAAATCAGACAACAAGGTTTTGTTTGCTGAAGCTACGGATGATTTTGTTAATTTTTTATTTAGCTTCCTCGCTATTCCATTAGGAACTGTGATGCATCTCTCGAGTGGTAATACTTCAGTGTGTGGTTTGGATAATTTTTATGGATGTGTTTTGGGTATGGGAAGTCCTTTGAAATCACAGGAACTGAAAAATAGGCTTGTTAGCCCTCGGTTAGCCTCGCATCATCTTTGCAGCAACCATATTTTTCTTCTCAATGAAGCAAGCCAGCCTCAATTTTATTGCTGCATTCGGAATTACTCAGTGTTAACGCCAAGATCTTTCTCCACGTCCCAATCACGAAAGACGTCCTGATCCTGCACAGTAAACACGACAAACACCACAAGCTTGACGCCGGGACGGCAGAGGGGATAGCTCAAAGCGTGAGAGTAAGTATGTGTCATTCACAAAGTTAACTCAAGAGGATAATAGAATTTAGTGTATTGAGAGTGCTTACATTACATATATGTTGTGTGAATGTGTATATATGAATGGAGCGTATTCTCCTTGTGAAGACTTACTCACTAAGAAATAATATCTTTGCTTGGATTATCGTGCCGCCCACTATCACCTGACATATCCCCCTGATCTGATGGGTTCGACCGACTGCATGGAGTTCATCCACTGCTCTTGGCCACTGTTTGCACCGCCGGCCGACTATAATCCCATCCACATTAATGCATGGCAGATATCTTGGTCAACTGTCATACTATATCATCATTACAAGTCAAAGTAATAGATATTAAATGACCCAATGGGTTAATCCAACGAAGCAGGCCGGTCAATAGGATTAAATAAAGTTGACACAATAAATGGGCTCAAAGAGCCCCATGGCTTAATTATAAAAGCCCAACATATTAAACTGATAAATGGGCCCAATATACCCGGCCCAAAATAGGAGAAATATCATGACCCAACATTACCCCCTAGTTTTTTAGTTAAACAGGATGTTTAATGGAAAACTATATATGATTCATGATATTTAGAATTCGATAAAGGCCCAAGGATAGAAATAAGTTAATCATACCCACTTTTAACATCTGAAGTGGAATAAGGGAGGGTGAATAATGGATACCGAGCAATAAGTCCAATCGATAAAGGACTTGAATTTGAGCAGGATGGGCCAATAAAATAGAAACCCAACGATCGGGCCCAATCGATAAGATATTGAAAAGGTCATCCAAACGCATTCCACTTGAATTCTCATCATTCACGATATTAAATGCGTGAAGCCTCGCTCCACGTGTGGCAAATCGCCAATTATAAAAGATAAACTTCACCAAATTTGACGGTTTTACTCACGATTTGAAATTGAACCTTTGAACTTTCTTCCCTTTCTCGGAAAACCTATCTTTAGCTTTCGAAAACTCAACAATGGTGAATCCAAGCCAAGCCCCTTCAAGTTCTTCTCATTCGAACCCTAATCGAGAAGGTTCAAGTCGGAGTTCACCATCTCCATCGATTTCTTCAAAGATGGGGAAAAATTTCACGCTAACAACATCACCTCCACCGCCTGCGAATCGAACTACGAGCTCTCGGATTCGATACCATGTTAGGATAACTTTGCTATGAGGGCTCCAAATTTCTTTGAAGAAGCGAATGTACCAAATGACAGGGCAATTTGGGTGGGTTATATGCCGACTACTCTCTACTTAGAGAAGGGGAAATCTACCCTTCCACGCCTTCATAGTTACCCTCTTGGGGTTTATTGGAGTAAACGCGCCTGTTGGTGCCCAACTCCTATATCCATATCTTTGGCGTTCGCCGCGCTTACTTACGCAATTAGGGGTTACCCCTCTGTTGACCTCTTCTTCACCCTCTTCCGGTTGGCGGATCCAGAGCGAGGTTCAAAATCTTTGAACAAAGCAGGTCCCGCGCCCAAACTCGAAATTCGAGAAGAGGCCCCCTGATGAGCACCCTCGAGCAACAAAGGATGGCACGAGAAATGGTTCTTCGTCCTTTGGTCACAGGATCTCCTCCTTCTACGATTGGACCATTTTGGAGGCGTATCTCTGCTGTGACTTGGTGACATCCCAGAAGAGCGTGTGAGGAGATGGGTGACTTCTGAATAGGATCCCTCCTCAAGAGTGGAGCTTATTTCTCTTGACCAAGCAAGCTTGGGTTGTATGACCATAAATGTGAGTCTCGGACCATTCATGATATAACTTTTGAAATATTTATGTGGTATAGATTCTAACTTGTGATTATTTGCGGTGTCTTTGATCAAACCAACTTCACCGGAGTAAAAGACTTGGAAGATTTCTTGGCGGGGAGGATCATTGATGCAAATGAAGAACTCCCTAACGAAGAGCCTTCCCGGCCTGAACCCCCTTTGAACCAACAACAACCCCTCTTGGGATGATGACTGAAGGCGACAATCCCATCATCCCCAGAAGAGGTTCTCCGACCTCCGTAGAAGAAGAAGAAGGCGCCAAAAAAGGCGGGACTCTTGGCGAGATAAACCAAAGCGACGAGGAGGTTCTTCCCGAGGTAAACCCACAACCAATTCCTCCAACTTCACGAGGTAAACCCACAACCAATTCCTCCAAGTGAACCCACAACAACAACCTCCGAACCAACCCCACCAACTTCTAAACCAACCCCAAAAAAAGAGAGTCTCTTGACATTCCTCCGTTGGGCGAAAGTCCTTCGTCTTTAAAAATTAAAAGCAAAATAATTCCCACTACTGGCCAAGCCGAACTCGCGTCCCTCCACCTTCAACAACCAATCCTTCAAATGAAACCCCAACACTTGATCTTTGGTAATTGAGCCGAGGCCTTCTTTGTCCCGAAAAAAAGCGCCTTGGACGGACGGCGGCCGGTTCGACCTCGGAACCTTCTTGACTCCGAGCCGATCTGCACTCGATCACCTTCTCGAGAGGCAATACATGCGGATCCTCGCAGGTTCGCGATCGACTATATCTCTCCTCCTCGAGGACCGATGACCTCCGAATTCCAAAGACGATCTTTATGGGTCCACCAAACCATATGGCCTCGGTTCAGCGCTAATTTCCCCTTTCAAGCTGTTGAAGCCTTCGTTCGCGAGATCGATGACCATCGGTTCGGGAGAGCGATTCGAATCAGGGACTTCTTTCGTGAAGGCATGAGCTACTTGGCTAAGGTAAAATGACTCTTTCCTTCATTTGCTTACTTATTTTCATACTCACACATCCGGTGATTGAATAACCTTGAACATATACTGAGTAAATGTTGTATTCGGACGTCTGCGTCCCAGGATCTCTCAAGTGAATCAGGAGGAGAGGGCGAGGAAGGAAAATTCCTCTAAAAAATCGCCTGGCTCAAGGAAAGGACTCACCATGAAGGCCTTCTTCATACTAACGAAGGTCTTGAGAAAGAGTTGGCCCAAGCTAAGGAAGAAGTGAAGGCCTCAAGGAAGAACTAAAAGTCGATTAAGGCTCGGCGTCTTTGAAATTGTCAACATGAATGTCGACTTAGTTCGGAGGAGTGAAGCGAGGATGAATAAGATCAAGGAGTTAAAGTCAACGCCAAAATCTTGACCAAGAGCGATCCGTAAGATGGAGCGGGATGAAAAGCTTCAATGAATATACAAAGAAGCTTGATTTCGCAAGAAATCCGAGAACTCGAGGCTCTTGGGACCTTGGGCCTCCTTTGGTGATGTTCTTCATGAAAGAAATTTGTGAAGAGTATAGGAACTTCGGACGAAATAAGCGGAGAAATCATGAGGATTCATAAAGAAAGCTACGAGCTCTGCTTTGAAGTCTTAGCGAGAAAAAGCGATCAAGGCTAACTTAGATCCGTACTCTTTGGACTCTTGGATGATGATGGTATACATACATACATGAAGCACCGACTATGGATTGTCTTGATCTTATTATGAACATTTGTAAAAATTTTATGTTATTTCCTTATTTGTAAATGAACTAAATATTAATGAAAAATGATTTCCTTCCTTATGACTTGATTGCACTTTTATTTTATGTCAATACTTGATATGAATTTATATGGACAAGTGTACAAAAATCCCTCGAGGATTTAACTTCAAATGATTAAGCATGTCATATAACGGATGAAATGAGTTTAAAGAACGAGGCATTCCAAACTCAACACTTAGAAAAGACTCGGGTAATAAAGTAAAGAGATCTTTATCAAGTTACTGAAGTGCTGAGACATCGCTTTATTGGGAGTTTGTTTACCCGAAAGGCCTAACAGAACTTCAAGATAACATTCGCCTACCACGAAGGGCTGTGAAGTTTAAAGTATCGATCATTGCCTACCACGAAAGGCGATTCGACAATGTCTTAAAGATGTCAACACCTACCCTCGAAGGGTTCTGACAAGGTCTAAAGTGGCGACAATTGCCTACCGAAGGGAACTTGTGACAATGCCAAATAGTGGCGACAATTGCCTACCCCGAAAGGCGACAATGCCAAATAGTGACCTCTACCAAAAAGGCTACCATCGAATGGTCGTGAAGTCCTCCGAACCTCCTATCACCAATGTGGCGATAATTGCCTACCCCGAAAAGGCCCGACAATGCCAAATAGTGACCTCACGCCAAAAAAGGCTACCATCGAATGGTCGTGAAGTCCTCCGAACCTCCTATCACCAATGTGGCAACAATTGCCTACACCCGAAAGGCACTGAAATGCCAAATAGTGACCTCACGCCAAAAAAGGCTACCATCGAATGGTCGTGAAGTCCTCCGAACCTCCTATCACCAAATTCTTTGGCGTGAACAAAGACAAAATTTGTTTGAGACAAAAAGAGGATCTTTTATTGATGATGATGTAAATATTTACGACTTTTGATGTAATCGATCATGAATCTCTTGAAAGTACTTTCTAAGTCTGCCCAAACATGCCAAGTGTTTTAATTCTTGACCCATCTAATGCTTTCAAACGATAAGTCCACGGCTCCGGAACGATGATTTCAGAGGGTCCTTCCCGATTTGGCATCAATTTACCCGAGTTACGAGGCGTAGATGCTTCGACTTCTCTAAGGACAAAATCTCCCACTTCAAATCTGTGAAGCTTCACCCCTTATTATAATGCTTAGCCACTCTCTTCGTTGATAGGCCGCTTGATTTGATTAAGGCTATTTCTCCGACTTCTTCCAACAAATCAAGATTGGCCCTCGACCCTTCTTCATTATAGACCTCTTGGAAATGACTAACTCGAAGACTTGAGACCCAATTTCAAGCTGGGACTAAGGCATCGATTACCATAAGCCCAGTCTGAAAAGGTGAATCCCCAGTTGTAGTCCTCGGAGTAGTTCGATATGCCCATAGTACACTTAGCAACTCTTACGGCCATCGCGCTTTAGCTTCGTCCAACCTACACTTGATCCCATTCAAAGCAGACGCTCATTGGTTACTTCAACTGTCAGTTTGATTGAGGATGAGCCACCGAAGTCTTTACGTCTTTGGATCCCCTGATTCGGTCAAAAGTGCTTCAAACTTCGATCCCACAAACTGACGTCCATTATCCGATACTACCACCTTAGGAATTCCAAAACGGAATACCACTGATTCTTTCACAAATTTCAAACATTCTTGTTCCGTTATTGACCTAAGTGGCTTTGCTTCTACCCATTTGGTCATATAGTCTATGGCAACTATAACAAAAGCCATGACTGACCTTTTGCCTTGGTAGTGGACCCGAGATATCAACCCCCAGACGTGAAGGGTATAGGAGATAAGATCGAGTATAGCTCTTCCGGTGGCTGATGCGGTAATGGACTATTAAGCTAGCACTTCTCGCACCTCTTCACATACTCAGTTGCTTCCTTGAAGATAGTAGGCCAATAGTATCCTTGACGAAGTACTTTATAAGGCTAATGACTTAGCGACCATATAGGTCGCCACAAATGCCTTCATGAACTTCTCGGGAAGCATAATCGACTTTCGGATGGAGTCAAACATTTTAATAAAGGAGAGAGAGAAGGCCCTTGAAAGAGATCTCCATCGATCAAAACAAAATTGGCACTCTTGTACTTGATTTTCTTGGCGAGCATCCGATCCAGAAGGTAAAGGCGCCATCGACCAAATATTCCAGATAGAGGCGTCAACCCGGTGATTGGTTGGTCGATGCACATTACCATCTCGTGAAGAACACTAGGATGTTGCAAAATTTCCAGATACAGAGCCCTCTCAAAACATTAACATCCGTAGTGGCTAGTTTGGCGAGTGCATCGGTAATAGAATTGTTGTTATGCTCGACCCCCCGAAACTCAAATACGATTAGAAATCTTGGTAGTTCCTTTACTTACGCCAAATACTTGATCATCCTCGGACCTCGGGCCCGTATTCTCCGGACAATTATTTAACAATTAAGCGAGAATCATGAAGATGGCTATTTTTGCACTTCAAGACTCTTTCTTAACAAGTAAAGCGGCGAAGGCGCTTTCATATAAAACCGTTGTTCGTCGCTTTGAATTGAAATCTGATGGCTTGCTGTACCCTGAATCCCTCCGGACTAGTCAAGATAATCCCTGCTCCACCGCTGACGTCCAAAGTAGAAGACCCATCTGCATACAGCGTCCATGAACTCTCCTGCTTCTTTGAAGAAGCGGCAAGCGCTCTGTCGGATCGGCCGACCGGCTATGACTTCATCACTTCAGAGAAGCGAACACTCAACCACAAAATCGGCCCGAGGCTTGTCCTTTGATGGCGGTTCGGGGATGATACTCGATAAAGAATTGGGACAATTCCATCGTCACGCAACTAGCCTTCCGATACCTCCCGAACACCATAATCTTCTTGAGGTCGATGTCGTGTATCTACTACCGATCTACCACGGAAGTATTGCCTAAGCTTTCGACTAGCAGTTATTAAAGCGAAAGCAAACTTTTCAATGTTCGGGTACCTTGTTTCGGCATCCCGAAGGACATGACTTACATAATACACCGGGTGTTGCTTACCCCCAACTTCACGCGTGCAAGAGCCGCTCCAATTGCCCGATGAACTAGGCTGCTAAATGACAGGATATAAAGGTTGGCGGGGAATGGGCTTCACCGACCGTGGCCTTAGAAGACAAATAGGACTTGATGCTTTGAAAGGCGTCTTCACACTCAGAAGTCCATTGGAACATTTTTGCATTCTTCGGCCCTTTCAATGTGTTAAAAAACGGCAGGCATCTCTCAGCAGACTTGGACATGAACCTCCGCAAAGCTGCAATCCTTCAAATGTGTTGAACATCTTTAAATGGTCGAGAGTCTTCATGCTCGGGATCGCTTGAATCTTCTGGATTGGCTTTGATTCTCTTGACCGATAAGAAGATACCCCAAGAATTTACCGGCACCGGACCAAAAATGCATTTAGTAGGATTTAGCCTCAAGTTGTGATGTCGAATGGTCTAAAAGCACTCTTCTAAGTCATCAAATGTTTGTGCACCAACATCTTTTGACAATCATGTCATCCACATACACCTCGATATTTACCTTGTTGATATCGAAGATATGGTTCATCATTTTACGGTATGTGGCCCGGCATTGATAAGGTAGAAAGTCATTTTCTTATAGGCATACACCGGAACTATGCGTAATGAGCGCCGTCTTCGGTATATCCTCTTTACATATAGAGATCGATGATACCCGGAGAATGCATCCATAAAACTTAATAAAGCGTACCCGAAGTGGCATCAATGAGTTGATCGATGTGGGGCGTGAGATAGAAATCCTTCCGGACGGGCCTTATTGGTCGATGTAATCAATGCAGACTCGCCATTTGCCATTCTCGCTTACGGACCGACACCACATTAGCCATCCACTTGTGGGTAGTCAATCTCGAAGATGAAATCGGTGCCAAAAAGTTTTGCAATTTCATTATCTATGATTCACCGACGCTACGGTGCAAAGATCCTCCTCTTCTGCCATGCAGAAGCTTTTTTTGTGGTCTACTTCCGGTCGATGCTCAACAATATCCTAACACTCTCGGCGCATATCCACGAGGTTCCCATGCAAAGATATCAACATAACACCTCGGGAGCTTTCTACGAGGTTCGTCAGGAGAGGTTCCCGTGTTCGAACCTATTTTCACCGAATCTTGTCCTCCTTGCTGGGATGATCTCTATCTTCTGTCTCTCCAAATTTGGCATGGCCGATGGTTCGAGCTCTTTTTCGGTGAAGGGTTCGATCTCTATCGCCATGGCTTGTTTACGCTTCGATACCCTAACTCGAAGAAATATGACATTTTGTAACACCTCTGGCAGATCCAAATCTCCTTTGACCTCACCAACCCCATGAGTAGTAGGAAATTTGATTTTAAAATGAGGAATTGATGTTCTGACTTGTAGAAGCAATTAAAGTAGGTCTCCCCAAAATAGCATTATAAGCGAGAATCTCATATACAACATAAAATTTGCAAATAATTTTTGTACTTACCTTTGGTCATTCCAGAATATATTTGGAAGCTCAATGGTTCCAAAGCCACTTTAACTTAGGATCATTCTTTGAAACCATAAAGAGGATCTTTTCATCCAATTTCCATCTTCCGCCCATCCAAATTCATCCTTTGATAAGTGTGGGCATACAAGATGTCTACAGACGATCCGTTATCTACCATCATCCTTTTCATATCTACCGAACCCACTTGTGTAGTAAGCACCAATGATCCTTCATGAGGTTTGATAATTTCCGAAAGGTAATCTTCATCAGTGAAAGAGATTACCGTATTCGAATAAGGTCTATCGATCTGGGGAAGGTACATATAAACGTGACCAAGAATCCAAATAGCTTTGGCGTTTTTTTCCAACGAGTTTGCGGAAGTACCCCGGTGATGATGACATCTATCACATGCCTTGGTGGTGATCCCGAGTCTGGTTGTATTTGGTGATTAGGATTAATGAGGCGGGACAGTACTTTCGGTCCTGCTGGCGATGAGTTCGGCAAAGAACTTATTGAACTAAAGCTCCACCTTGTACCTTTCTCTCAATGAACTCTTTTAAACTGGCACAATCGTTCGTCTCATGTCCCGACGCTTGATGGTAGTCGCAATACTTGCGGGGATTTCCTTTTCCGGGCTTGATGTTATCTCGTGGTGGCTCGAAAATAGGTTGATTCTTGATTCGATCTAAGATAATCGCCTAACATATCGGCGTTGGTGGCGTGATGTAAGTCTGTTCTTACTCTACGGGGGGGAGCGGACGAACGTCCTCCACCGCCTCCAATTGTTATACCTTTTACCCGCTTTCACGGCGATCTTTGTAATCCTTGATCTTCTTACGGTCTCCATTAGTTTTATCTCGATCCGTATCTGCGGGCCGATCCAAAGAAGAATGACTTGCTGATTTCATGGCTTCCTCCACTACGATATAGCCTTGACTTTATCAAAAAGGCTTTATTGAGACTCTTGGTGGTTAAACATAAGTTTTTTTTCACCAACTTTTTCGACTTGACGAGATCCGGCCAGATTTCAAATAGTCCCCGCTTGTAGATCATTCACTCGCCACTTGACCGATCGCTTCCGGAACCGCTTCACATATGGCCCAAAGATTCATTAGAGGATTAGAACTGAGCAAAAAGAACCGATTGGCTTTCCCTTCTTGGTTGCTCCCAAAGCGTCATGGAATTTTATCGCACATATCTTTTGAGGATGAGATAGAATCTGAAGGTAAGGTCCCCATCCACCGCCGAGCATCCTTTCTAAGAGTTGTGACAAAAGTATGACATTTAGCATGACATCACTAAAGTCATAATAATCCATGAGTCGATCGAACGCTTTGACTATGGTCGTAAGGGTCCCCGATCCATCGTAACTTTCTATATGGGGCAACTTCTTCGTGGAATTGACTTTTTCTCGAGAATATCCATGAAAAAGGGATGCCTTCTTTCCGAACGTCTTTGGTTTTACGGACTTGTAAGTTGCTTCGAAGTTCTTTCGACTCTTTAACCAGATACTCCACGCGCTTACGGTTGAGATGACGCCCTCTTTCTCCATTGACCCTTCTTCTTATAATGCCAATTCTTTCAATGAACCTTCAATTTTAGAGGGCTTCTCGATGAGCGAGTGTCTTCAGTATGGGTGCCCTCGGTAGACTCTCGGGAGTATGTCCTCTGGATACACTTCGACTCTGATCCCGGACACTATGGTGAGAATGTGCGACGATAAGTGCTCTCTTTGCATGCTCTGAAGTGCGATCTCTGGATCGACCTCTTCTCTCCCTTCGTCCTTGTTCTCCAGAATTGGCAGAATAACGAGTCCTCCTTGATCTCTGAGGATTAGCGCTTAGGGACCTTCTTCTTTCCCTATTTCGACCGAGAGAGGCGTGCATACGAATGGCGAGTGTTCCTTCCCCGCTCCGATGTCCTTGTTCTTTGGATTGGGCATAATTGAGCTCTTCATCTCTCGATTTCGCCATCCGAGCCATCCGCTTCATTTATATCTTGACGCTGCTTTAATAGTACTTCCATAGCCTTATCCGCCTCATCCGCCATTTTAGCCAATCGGGAGGCTTTTGTGTCCTGGTCATCTCGGTATCGAGTTATAGGCAAGGTGTCTTCTACTCGTTTAAACCACATGGAGACCCCTTCTCCGTCGAAAAGTATACTAGCTTACGCTTTTGCTTTGCTCTAACGCCTTGATCGAGAATGTTCAAATTGACTGATTTAGGCGCCGCAGACAAGACGCACACTTATGGTTGGTCCCAAACGATCCTTGGCGAGATACTCATGATAATGACTCAACGACAGACATCGGTACATCTTCCGTGTAGGTGTTCTACTCTTTCCCATGAAAAATGAATAGAATAAAACACACTCTGTGATTGAAAAATACCGAACACACTTAAAAAGCGACCCTCCTTCTACAGCGCTTGATGTTAACGCGAAGATCTTTCTCCACGTCCCAATCACGAAAGACGTCCACGATCCCGCGATAAACACGACAAACACCTAAGCTTGAACGGTAGGTGGGGCCACGGGGATAGCTCGAGCGTGAGAGTAAGTAAGTATGTACATTCACAAAGTTAACTTCAAGAGGATAATAGAATTTAGTGTATTGAGAGTGATTTTGTTCTATATGTTGTGTGAATGTGTATATATGAATGAAACGCACCTCTTGTGAAGACTTACTCACTAAGAAATAATATCTTTGCTTGGATTATAAATGCTTACCTTATCACCGACATATCCCTCGATCGATGGGTTCGACCAGAAATTGCATGGAGTTCATCCATCTTTCTTGCCACCGCTATTTTAATGCCATTTGGCCAATTATAATCCCATCCACATTAATGCGTGGCGAGATATCTTGGTCAATTGTCATACTATATCATTATTACAAGTCAAAGTAATAGATATTAAATGACCCAATGGGTTAATCTAACGAACCGACCCGGACCAATAGGATTAAATAAAGTTGACACAATAAATGGGCTCAAAGAGCCCCATGGCTTAATTATAAAAGTTCAACATATTAAACTGATAAATGGGTCCAATATACCCGACCCAAAATAGAATAAATATCATGACCCAACACTCAGTATACAGGGGCTACCTGACCATGACAAAGGAGAATAGTTGTACTGAGACAGTTATTAAAGACCGGAAGGCCAAGGATGGAGGGTTTGTTAGGGGGCCAGCAATGTTTATGGTGACTGATGATTTAGTGGTTACTCCATTATCATATATATATATATATCTAGAATTTGTATTCTCAACATGTTACAAATTCATGTTAGTGAGATTGAGGAACAGATGATTGAAATTGGCATGGATGAGGTTAGTTTTAGCTATTTGGTTAAAATTTTGTAATCTTGGTACTACATGATTCTTACTTTGAACATTAATTGTTGCAGGCTTTGAGCATACTGAAAGCATCACTGAACTCATCAGAAGCCTTGAGCAATGGGCTTAGGCACATCTTAAAGAAGCCAAAGCAAGAGCAGAGCTTTTTGAAAGTTCCAAAGCAAGATAAGTGAATTTAGCCACAAAAAAAGAAGCAAGAGAAGTGAGGTTTATTCCAGGGTTGTAGGGCCTCTTGTTAAAAAGGAATGACTAACTGCAGAAATTTACTGTATTCAATGAAAAAATATTTATAGATTCTACCTTACTAATACTCCATTTTAATGCAGAACAGAAGTATGAGAGTTTACCAACTTAATAATCTCTAAGAACACACAAACCGAAAGAAATAATTAAATTTTATAAAAAACTTCGATGATTCCCTACAATTATAATGAAAGGTACTCTCCATTGGCCCCAAAGATTATTAATAATATTTTGAAGTCAATTTCAGAAAATATTAAATAATGAATTGTTGTTCAAATTATTATCTAATAATTTGGAACAAGTGAAGTATAATTATTCTCAATAATTTCATCAATCTCTGAAGCACAACATGTTTTTCAAATATTATAATAATAATAATAATAATAATAATAATAATAATACTAATTAAAAATAAAAGAAAAAGAATTGAACAGGCTGTGAAGCTCACAAGAAATTGTCATTTTTACTTCCTTCTCGTCAGTATTATAAAATGCCGGAAAACTAAAAAATTGGTAGAGCGCGTAGACCCCACCCCCATTGAAGATTAGTGACCGAATGGATAATATCCAATTTGACCATATTTCCTTCCTAACGAAGCAAAAATCTGGTGATAAAATGTTGCAAGCGAATTACTCCATGATTATAAACGAACGTTCTTCATAATTCACTAAACAGCTCTCTCTATCCTTCTCTCTATACGGAGCAACAAACCAAATTGGAAGAGCCTCTACTCTCAGGTATTCATATCATATAGATGACGATATTCATTACCTAATCTATCTCAAATTTTATAATTTATTGTTTCGAATTCTTAACAAATACTACTTCATATTTGGTTTTGGGGGTAATTTGATATGCATAAATGTTGTTTATGTAAAGGGGAGAGAGAAAGTGAGAAATGGAGTTCGTATCAATACCTGGGGAGGACTGGTTCAGTGATCCCCACGGCTTCCTTGGCTGGAACAGAAGTCAGCGTCGATGAGATTCGATCCGCTGCCACCGTATCTGATCTTTATCCTCCTTCTCTTCATGCCCCCTTGATCACTTCACCTGAACCCTATTCTAATGGTACTTTCCTCTATCATCTTTTATTAATTGTCTATTTGTTTTTGATCTAATATCATCTATAGTTTGTTTGATCCTATTATTTCCTGCATTTTGCGACGTGAAACTGAACAGAGCTGTTAACACACTGTATGCTAAGACCTAAAGAAAGTTTCAATTTTTTTTGCTTATCGTTGTTCGTACTAAATGTTTACATTTACTTGTTTGAGTTGTCAAATAATAATTCATTTTACTGGTACTGAACTACTGATTGTCTTTAGCCATTGATGGACTGACACAAAACTGTAAAATTGCCTCCTATGTTGATCACTCTGTCACCTGGATTTAGGCTACTTAAATGAGTTCATCTTAGCCCCTTTTAAGGTACACTACAAAATTGTTTGTAATCGGTCCATATGCCAATTTCCATTGTTAATCAGAGACGTATGCTTTCTCATTTTGACATCTTGACGATGCTTGTATATAATTTTTGTATCGCTAAATTAGTAGTACATGGATTTCATGGGGTTGCTGAGCTCAATTCTTCCCAAATTGGATATGTTGGTTACTAAGGTGATACCTTTCTCTTTATTGTGATAGCATACCTTTTCAACTTTCAAACTAAACATTTGTGTTTAAAATACTTCCATTACTCATTGTGATAGATAGCAAACACAAAAGATGGATAGTCAATAGCAAACACAATTTGCATAATCTCTGTTTTATGGATATACATTATATGTATTATGTATAACGTTTATATTTATATATATAGCATTTGGATACCAATCTATGAATTTCTTGTTTCAGAGCAACCTATTGCATATCCAGGAGTATATGGAGGAGCCTTTGAAACTACTAATGAAGCTCACAGGTAAGGTTGGACTGTGCTCTTAGGGCATTGATTTAATTCAGATTGACTACTCAACTAACTTTCCTTATGGTATTCGCATATGATATTCTAAAATTAATTCTTCTTTAAATTAAGGCTCCAGAGTCTGAAAATTGACGTGTTTGAAAAGGTTGAGTTTGTTTACATTATTTGCATAATTTAATTGGTGGCACTCCTCTATAGTAGTTCTGTTGCACATGGGGTTTCTTATGTTAATCGCATCTTGACCAAGTATAATTAATCGCTCTATTTCCCCTGTCTAGCAGGGAATCTTCTTTGCTATTAATGGCAAAAGGAAACTGTGAATTTTCTCTTAAAACTCTCTAACTAGTCATATCTCATATATCTAATCAACCTGATTTTTTGATGGGGTGCACATTTTGAATCATCTGATATTGGATCGATTTATCAATATATCACTGTTATGGTAGGTGCACTGCTCTTTAGTTTTTTTTTGTTTTACAGCAGTACCTTGATTCAGTAAAATATCTGTGTAGGCAAATATTGGATGAAGTAGAGATACGAGAGCTACTCATTGATCATGTTGGTCACCGTTGCTGTTGGGGAAGTCGACCAGCTCGGGCGTGGAAGATTCATGCTGTGGAAGACTGCAATGTTTATGTGGGAACTCTGGAAACTTTTGTAGAGGAGAGAGAAACAATAACAGAATGGGAGCCATACCTCGGTGGTAATAAGGATGAAAAGGAAAAGGGGCCTGAACTTGGAATCTGGGAATTGGATTTAAGGTCTGAATTCCCTGTTCTATTTACACCACATAAAGAATCGCACACCCAAATTCCTCATTCTGAATTGGTCGTGAAATGCTCAGGTAATGAATTCCGCACCTTCAGGAAAGAACTCGCGAAATCGATAAGATAAATAGTCGAGTTTTCAAGTTGCATATTTAGATTATCAGATGTTCTGTTAAATATTTGTTTTTGTTTTCATAATCGCCTATGACATGTGCTCGTTCTTTGAATTATTGTCTTGTTACGAGTTAGTGATCTTAAAGTACAGCCATTCCTGATGCAGGCTTAGTTTGTGTGCAGGTTGTGAAGGTCGAGGAGATCTCGTTTGCCCTAGTTGCAATGCAGGTCAAGAGCCTGGATTTTACAAGGAAAATCAGATGTCTCAGTGCTTCAATTGTTATGGAAGGGGTCTAATTGCTCATAGAGATGGATCTGACACAATGTGAGTTGTTAACTTTGTATTACTTCCTCAGTTTCAAATTTTAGAGATACATTTGTAAAACGAATTTTAAGGAAAAACTTATTTTTCCAAACTTATCTCTAACATTGGCTAGAAATGTAGTAGTGGTGGCATGATTGTATTCAATCAATTAACAATAAAAGTAATGGCATGTTAGGAACTTCACGTCACTTTATAGTCTAATGGAGAAATATATCACTAATTTTGGAACAGTGAGAGTATATGTTTTCGCATTTCCAGATTAGTGAGCAATTATCCATTTATGTTAGCAATCTGGCTGCAAAATGCAACTCTACGGATCAAGTGATCCTTATTTTTCATTTGGTCCTTCACGTCAGTCCAAAATTGCTGCTATCCATACACCAGATTATATGTTATTTGGGCACGAAACTGTGTACTTTGTTGACGTATTTCTGAAAATATGATTGGTTCGCTCTTGATATCAGGAACCGGTTATGCTTTCTGTTTAACAATAAAACACGACATTGTTTCATGTATCAAGCAATTCTTTTGTCACTGCAGATGTGTGAAATGCAATGGTAAGGGACAGATTCCTTGTGCAACTTGTCGGTCTCGTGGGCTAGTTAAATGTGGAACATGCAGCGGTAGTGGTTCTATATTGACGCGCAAAGTAGCTGTTGTTAGATGGTAAGTTTTCTAGTCTTTATGAAAGCATACATGGCCATCACACCTTTGTTCCTGTACTTGGACAGATTGTTTTATTCGTTAAGTACACATGTAAACTTAATTTCTGGTTGTCATAAATATAGAAAACTTGATAGGCAGTTTCAGAACATGTCATGGTTGGAGTTTGATTTTTGCTGAATACTTTTAAGTATGGCTGACATGCTAGGTTTAGTTTGATGTGCTGCATCCTGCATTGTACTGTTGAACTAACCCAGTCGTGGTCTATGGAGTATGATTCAAGGTTGAATGAACTTATTTCTGCTCAAGCACTATTACCCTCTTTATTGGTTTTAATTCCTACAATCCTATGATACTAGAGTTGACAGGTTATATGTGGTAATAGTACAAACATCTTTCATCGTAAAATTACTTCTTCATTTTCTATGGTCAAGTGAGACTTTCACGAGTATGTCACGTTATTGTGGTGTGCATTTCAATTCTGCATTTACACGAGTGACAATTTATTCAAAAAAAAATTATTTTGCATTAGGAAAACTGCTTCTACCAGAAAAGTAAGTGCAACAAGCGGAGCTGCCTCAGTACCAGATGAGGTCTTCCACAGAGCCAGAGGGGTGCAATTGTGCAACACTCAAGCCTATCAATGTACTCCTGCTTATTTTGCCGATTCTTTCTTCCTCAACAGATTCTCTTCTGAAGTTATTGCAGATCGGGTTCCTGTACCTCCCACTGCACGGGTCATATGCGAGAGACATACCATCTCTGTTATCCCAGTTACGCGTGTCACCATGAAGGATCGCAATCGATCATTCAGTTTCTATATAATTGGTTTTAGCAGAGAGGTATACTTGAAAGACTACTATCCTGCCAGGTTTTGCTGGGGGCTATGCCCATGCTTAGAATGGTTGAAGTTGTAAGTAAACAAACTCCCATTTCCGGAAGGTGTTCAAATAGGATCTCTAAATTCTCTTATGCCACTTTAATAATGTAAGCGAGGTCTTTGTTTTGAATACGAGTATTTTAGATAGTGCTCTGTTAATATTTGGCGTTGCTCTCAACCAAGGATATTGGGTGATTACTTATTAAACCTTTTATGATTTTATTATGGTGCCATTTCTTCTTTGTCCTGTTGTATGTTTGTCAAATTGATACAAGTATATATTGTCTCTTTGTGGGTGACAAACTGCAATCATTTTGTGATAATTTTACAATTATTTCAGTTTTTATTTTACAGCTAATAAAAAATTTAATGTCATATTTCATTTGATGGTGTCTGTTCTCTTAACTTTTTGCCTTTTCCTAAATGACATACTGAAATTATTTATAAACTATATGCACCGTGTGGGATATATAAAAGAAAGCTGTGTTTGGCGCTTTCTATTGAGTCTTAATTTTCTGATTTCTTATAATTGTAACTGCAATTAAGTGGACGTTTTGCCTAATATTCTCCATAATATAAATAATTTCATATTTGGTTATGGTCACGGCTTCACAATATGCAGGGGCGGAGTCACATTTGGGCGTGGTGGGCTTTAGCCCGAGTTTTTGACAAATATTTAGTACTTACACTTTGAATCAAAAGAGTTTTATCAATTCCAACAAAATTTTCTTTTGAATTGAAAACTTGCCCGAATCGGATCCTTTCGATTTAAAGAATAGATTTTATTCTTACATTGTGTAGACATTTATTTCACTCCATGTGGATTTGGTTTTTCATTATATGTAGGCTTCTTATTCCACCAAGTGTAGTTTAAAAAAAATACTCTATGAAATTAATTGGTGACCCTGCATGACTCCAATCTTAGTTCATATATAGCTAAAAGCATTATTAATTAAAGACGAAAAATCATAGCATTAGCAGCAACCACCACCACTTTCACTTTGGCTTCGTACTCACAGATTGCACCCTCCAACAACTATACTATACCAATTAAGAACAAAATATCCTTGAGGATATGCAGATCTAACATCTGTATCCATACTTGGACCCACTACAACTACACCACCCTCATACCATCTCTATTAAATTCATTATTATGATGAATTATCATTCATTTCTTAGTGCAATGCATTACATTTTTAAGTTCACCACCACCAACTCTTGTACCAAGGATGCTCATCTACATTAAGAGATATGTAAACATAAATTTGGATATTCTTTGGCACAAATAATACTAGTAACGACTCTTCGTTTAATTATAACACGAGAATGTAATCAATAAATATCATAATCAAATTGTCACCAACTGGCCTTGGTTCAGTTGATACTCCAGACTTCTTGCAAAGTAAGAGATTAAATCAGTTGATATCACAGACCTCTTATAGAGATTCTCCCTCCTTATATATGAATAACTTAAACTTGTTATTGTACTATAAATCTCATAATCATATAGTAAATTTGGTAATGGTTGTTACATCCTTTGCTAAATTCTGTTATTATTAATAAATCAAAAAAATAAATTACCTTATTTATAGCTAAGCTACGTTAATACTACACTAAATAATAGGAATCCTTTATTTAAGAGTCCATATTTTTTAGTCATATTTATAGTGACATTTTTTTTTGTAGTACCTCCAACAAAATATATAGTATTTATTTCAACTGAAATTTTTATAAAAAATAGTGTTTTAAGTGTAATTTAGATACATGCAAGAAATAGGGTCTGTAAAGTCTGTACAACCATATTTTTTGTATGTATTTAA